>BSYR01000027.1:16420000-17670000 GCA_030270665.1 Hibiscus trionum
ACAGAAGATTAGTACCAATAAGCAATCATAATTAATATCATCAAAATATTCAAAGCATAAATAATAAGTTCATAATTAAATCCCAAAATAGAAGATCATAAGCATAGGTTCTAAAAAAAATAAAGATGCAAACTTAATCCTAAATGCATAACTAATATGATAAACATCCTAAGCCTCGTCATCCGAATCATCATCATCATCCTTGGCTTGCGAATGATGAAACTTCGTCCATTGCCCATAAAGCGTAGAGAAAGAAAGATCAAGGTTGGCATGCGAAGTCGAAAGAGTATGAAGACCATCTTCAACGTTCTTCAACCGATTGCCCATAGATTCAAAGCTCGAAGCAATGCGAGTGTCCATAGTATCAAGTCTAGAATCCAAGGCATTGAATCGCTGGGTAAGGAGAGCAGTGAGAGCATCAGTGTTTCCCACTTGATCTTCAGGCGGAGGAGCAACAGGAGGAGGAACCGCTTCCCTATCAACCCTTTCCCAAATACCATTCACATAAGTGAATCCTGACTTGCGAAGAGAGGACTCACCAATCTTGGTCTTGCGAGGTTCCGGGGAGTCATAGGTACAATCAATATCGAGATGATGGAAGAGGAAACTCAAAACAATCCCATAGGTGAACGAAATTAACTCATTCGTGTCAATAAGCTTAATGTTATTGACAATCTCGGCAAAAATAATTTTAGGGACATTTGGGCGCTCACCCCTACGGAAACACTCTAGCCAAAAGTGATCTTTTTCTCGGATGTGGGAGTATTTACCCCCGGATGGTCGAATAAACCAAGAAACAATGAGATGAAGCACACGATCATGCACATCCAAATTTAGAGCTTTCCCGGTAAAAGTGCCAAAATGGCGTTCATCTTCAAGACCCTCATTCTTGAGTTTAAGGGCAGACTCCAAAAGAGCAATATTGATAACAAACTTTTTTCCCAATAAAGATGACTCAATTCCTACTATCTCGGTTTTGGTTTCATCGTAAAGAAAACGAGCATTAGAGTAGAAAAGGAGTACCAAGTTTTTGTAGCAAATATCCTCGATGCTCAAGAAGAAAAGAAGATCCCACTCATCCAAACGACCAAGATACCGAAAGAGGAATCGCTCGGAATTGAGGAAATCTAGATCAATGACTCTTTCCTTACGAACTGCAAAGTCCTTGACATAAGCAAAACGAGCACGCTGGTCTGCAGTTCTAAGAGATTTTTGAAAGAGCTGTGTGATATTTGGACGAATGCTCGATTCACCGGATTGAACGACTTTGCGCTTTTTGTTCGATTGATCCGCCATCTAAGAATATTAAGCAAGAGTTTTAAAATTAAGTGTATGCATTGATTTCTAATATCATTCCAATAATAAATCCCACTTAGGTTTTTGAAAACAAAATAAATAAAATAAAATAAAAAATACGATTAAAAAATTTTATATTCGAATCAAAAATTTTGAGATTTTGAAATTTTTTTTACAAGATTCGAATAACCCAAAACTAAAAACATATAATGTATACAAAAATAAATTTTTCTATCCTATGATTCGAACATAATTTGAAAAAGAAGAAAAATAAGAAAAATTACCTTAGTTTGGGATTTTGGATGATTTGAGTGAAATCTTTGCACAAGATTGATGAAGCTTGCTTAGATATGTGTTTTAGAGCAAAACCCCTCACAATTTTGTGAAAAACAAAGGGTTTGAGAGGGTATTTATAGAGAGGAATCGGTTAGGGTTTTTGGGGTTTTAAGGGTTTGATAAAAATTAGGTTTTTGAACTTTTAGAAGCCCTAAATAGGGCTGTCCGCGAGACCGTTTCGGAACGGTCACGACCGTTTCGGAACGGGGCGGCTAGGGTTTGACCCTTCTTAAAACCTTCGACAGATCGTTTCGAAACGGGGATGACCGTTTCGAAACACGTTTGACCCGTATCGGAACGCGTTCCGATACACCCTTACATCGAACCGAAAACGTTTCGAAACAACTGGGGCCGTTTCGAAACGTCCTTCTCTCAGGACAAATTTTAAGGCACCCGTATCGGAACGGGTTAACCCGTTTCGATACACCTGGGCCTGGAAGTGCAGATGAGGCTCTAAAATGCAGAAAAATGATTTTCTAAGAGGCCAAACATGCATAAATGATATGAATGAGCAGGCAAAACATATTTAGGCATAAGCATACTCCCCCTAACTATATGCATGGAAGAAATTGGGAGTCTAAACATATAAACATTATATTTCACAAAATCAAGCATATTTAAGTTTGAAAAGAGGTCCAAGAAGGTCAAGATAGGCTAGTTAGACCTAACTCTCTCCTAAGGAACCAAAAACGCTCTTTATCTAATGGTTTTGTAAAAATATCTGCTAATTGATTTAAGGTGTCTACATATTCTATAACCACATCTTTCTTAAAGACATGATCTCTAATGAAATGATGTCTTATTTCTATATGTTTGGTTCTAGAATGTTGGATGGGATTTTTTGTTAAACATATTGCACTAGTATTATCACATTTTAGGGGTATGGTTTCTATGTTTACACCATAATCTAAGAGTTGTTGCTTCATCCAAAGGACTTGAGCACAACAACTCCCTAAGGATATGTACTCGGCTTCGGTGGTAGATAAGGCTACACTATTTTGTTTCTTAGAGAACCAAGATATGAGCATACTACCTAGGAATTGACAAGTTCCCGAAGTACTTTTCCTATCGATTTTGCAACCCCCATAATCCGCATCCGAGTAAGCATGTAGGTTGAAGGTAGAGACTCTAGGATACCAAAGGCCTAAACAAGGAGTGTCTCTAAGGTATCTAAAGATTCTCTTAACGGCTATAAGGTGAGACTCTCTAGGACTAGCTTGAAACCTAGCACACAAGCAAACACTAAACAGTATATCCGGTCTACTTGCGGTAAGGTAAAGCAAAGATCCAATCATAGAACGATAAAGCTTAGAGTCAACACACTTACCTCCTTCATCTTTGTCAAGCTTTGTAGATGAGCTCATAGGAGTGGCTTGAGGCTTTGTGTTCTCCAAGCCAAACTTGTTGAACATATCCTTTATGTATTTTGCTTGATTTATGAAGGTGCCATCCTTCATTTGTTTGATTTGGAGTCCCAAAAAGAATGAGAGCTCCCACATCATGCTCATCTCAAATTCACCTTGCATTAACTTAGCAAACTCTTGACAATAACATTCATTAGTAGATCCAAATATAATATCATCAACATAAATTTGAACTACTAAAATGTCATTTTTATACATTTTTATAAAGAGTGTAGTGTCCACCTTACCTTTTTCAAATCCTTTTTCAATCAAAAAATTTGAAAGCCTTTCATACCAAGCTCTAGGAGCTTGTTTTAAACCATAAAGTGCTTTTGTAAGTTTGAAAACATGATTTGGAAATTTTGAGTCTTCAAAACCCGGTGGTTGTTCTACATACACTTCTTCATTTATAAAACCATTTAAAAATGCGCTTTTAACGTCCATTTGAAAAAGCTTGAAATTATGATAACATGCATATGCAAGCAACATCCTAATGGCTTCCATTCTAGCTACGGGTGCATAGGTTTCATCAAAATCTATTCCCTCCTCTTGAGTGTAACCTTGTGCTACAAGTCTAGCTTTATTTCTCACAATGTTACCACTCTCATCTAGTTTGTTCCTAAAGACCCATTTAGTTCCTATTGTAGATTGATTACTAGGCCTATCAACTAATGTCCAAACATTACTTCTCTCAAATTGATTTAACTCTTCTTGCATAGCCATAATCCAAAAATCATCTTTCAATGCTTCTTTGATATTTTTAGGCTCTATGCATGAGATAAATGCAATATGATTCATTAATCTAAGAGAAGAACGAGTGGTTACCCCCTTGGATGGATCACCCAAGATTTCACCATCTTTGACATAGTTCAACTCCCTTGGATAGCTAACTTCCTTTTCCTCAATAGCCAAGTCCTTCAAGGCTTCAAGAGGTGGATCTTGTGTGTCTTCTTCTTTTGGTTGAATCTCATCCTTCTTTGAAGTTTGACCTCCATCAAAGGTATTTATGATTCCTACATTATCATCATCACAAGAATCCTTCCTAGGAAGGGGATTATCATCGAATACAACATGAATAGATTCTTCTACAACTAAAGTTCTTTTGTTAAATACTCGATAGGCTTTAGAGGTTAAAGAGTAACCTATAAAAATAGCTTCATCACTTTTTGCATCAAATTTACCTAAATTATCTTTTCCATTATTTAAAACAAAACATTTACATCCAAAAGGGTGGAAGTAGCTAATATTAGGCTTTTTAGATTTTAAAATCTCATAAGGTGTTTTCTTTAAAATCGGCCTAATGGTTACACGATTTATAATATAACAAGCCGTGTTTGTTGCTTCCGCCCAAAAATATTTTGGTAAATTATTTTCGCAAAGCATAGTTCTAGCCATTTCTTGTAAAGTTCTATTTTTCCTCTCAACTACCCCATTTTGTTGAGGAGTTCGAGGAGCTGAAAAATTATGGCTAATACCATTTTCATTTGAAAAATCTTCAAATCCTAAATTTTGAAATTCGGTTCCATGATCACTTCTAATATGTGAAATTTTAAGTTCAAGATCATTTTGAATTAATTTTGAAAATGTGATGAATTTTTCCAAAGCCTCATCCTTAGTACTTAAAAAGAGAACCCAAGTGAATCTAGAAAAATCATCAACTAATACAAAAGCATATGATTTGCCACCCAAGCTCATAGTCCTAATTGGCCCAAATAAATCCATGTGGATTAGTTGTAAACATCTACTAGTAGAAATGTCATTAATGGATTTAAAGGAAGATCTATGTTGTTTACCCTTTGAGCATGCATCACAAATTTTATCGTTCGAAAATTTTATCTTGGGTAAACCTTTAACTAGGTTTAGAGAGACTAGTTTTTCTAAAACACTTGTGCTAGCATTTCCTAGCTTCCTATGCCACAACCATGCATCATTTTCGTTTTGAGCAACTAAGCATGCATGAGATGTATGAATGTCATCTAGATGCACCATGTATATATTCCCTATGCGATGACCTATGAGCATAATATTATTAGTTTTAATGTCTACAATTTTACAACCGGTTTTATCAAATATAACATTAAAACCTTTATCACATAGTTGACTTATGCTCAATAAATTATGTTTAAGACCATTGACATATAAAACATTTTCAATGAGAGTAGTAGAGTGATTACCTATGGAGCCACTACCTTCAATGTGGCCTTTGGAGTTGTCACCAAATGTTACTACTCCTCCACTTTTTGGCTTTAGATCTATTAGTCGACTCTTGTCTCCGGTCATGTGTCTCGAACATCCACTATCAAGGTACCATGAGTTTTGACTTTGTGCTTTGGCCTTGTAGCAGTGCTCCCCCTACAAACAAAGATATTTAAACTTTGGTTTTTGGTACCCAAATCATTTTGGGTCCATGTGTGTTAGTTCCTAAAACTTTGGTTCCCTTAGGAATCCAAGGTGACATAGCATTAATATTATTAGATTTAACAAGTTCCTTAGGAACCCATACATTTCTAATTCTTTTAACTTTACTATGTTTAGGATAGTTATTTTGTTTGTAGTAGTTAGTCTTTTTCTTATATTGGTGTGTTCTAGAGGATTCTCCTATGTCATGTTTGACACTACCATTATTTTTTAAAGACTTTTTGAGCTCATTTAGCTCATTTAACACCTTTTGGTGTTCACAATTATTTTGAGATAAAAGATTATTAAGATCAATATTTTCTTTTTGAAAGAATTTAAGTTCATCTTCTAATCCTAATATCTTTTTCTCAATTTTAGAATTAGTTTGAGTAAGTGAGTCATTTTTCTCTTTTAATTCTATAATAATTTTTCTATTCCTAATAACCGATTCATTATACTTCTCAACTAATTCATCATATACCTCTTGTAACTCATCATAAGCATCATTTAATTCTTCATATGAAAAATCTAAAGTAGATGAGTTAGAGGTTACCAAGGAGGAATCTTCCTCAAGTGCCATGAGGCAAAGGTTCGCCACTTCTTGTTCGTCATCCTCCGATGACTCCTCATCACTCCAAGTAGCAAGCTTGGCTTTGAGCTTTTTCTTCTTCTCAAAGCCCTTCTTCTTGAGTTGAGGGCACTCCGAACGTATGTGGCCGGGTTGTCCGCACTCGAAGCAAGTGATTGGATCCCTTCCTTCTTCTTTGTTCTTGTTTTTAAAGTCCATTTTCCTTTGGATTTTTCTTCCTCGGTTGGACCTCATAAGGCGTGAGAATCGTTTGGCTATCATAGCAAATTCTTCAAGCTCATCCTCATCACTAGATGAACTTTCATCAAGTTGGGATGTTTTAGCCTTGAGAGCTATTCCCATTTTTTTCTTTTTCTCCCCTTCAAGCTTCTCCATTCTTTTTTCTTCTTTCTTTCTTTCATCTTCTCTTCCTTGCTTCATGATCTCGTGAGTAAGGAGAGAGCCTACAAGTTCATCAAGCTTTAGAGTTTTTAGATTCTTTGCTTCGATGATTGCGGTTCTCTTCCCATCCCAAGATTCGGGAAGTGAATAGAGTAGCTTTCGGACAAGCTTGTCTTCCGGTATAACTTCTCCATATCCCTTTAAACCATTTACAATTGTGGAGAACCGATCAAACATCTTTGACACCGTCTCATCGAATTCCATCTTGAAATTTTCATAACTAAGATTGAGAATTCCAATCTTAGTTTCTTTGACATCGTTGGTGCCTTCATAGGTGGTTTCAAGAGTGTCCCACACTTCTTTGGCACTTTCAATTGATGAGACCTTTGAGTAGATGTCCGGACCGAAAGCACAAAATAGCATGTGAAGAGCTTTGTCATTTACTTGAATCTTTTTTCTTTCCTCTTCACTCATTTCCGTTCTCCTTTTTAGCACCATTTTACCTTCATTATCTTGCTTCAATGGAATGTATGGTCCATCCTCAATGACATCCCATACAAGATAGTCACTTGATTTAATGAATAGACGCATTTTATTTTTCCAAAAAGAGTAGTTCTCACCATTGAAGAAAGGAGGCTTTGTGGTGGATTGTGAGTCGTACATGCCGGGAGCGGAGGTTGAAGCCATCTCTTGATATTTTGATGATGATCACACTTCTTCCAAGGATCTCCTCTTGTGGTTGTTAATCCTCAAAGAGTTAAGCTCTGATGCCAATTGTTGAGTGGATCACACGAATGATAATAACCAAGAGGGGGGGTGAATTGGAATTTTAACGATGTTGTAACGGAAATTGCAACTTAAAAATATTGACACGGGAATTTAGAGTGGTTCAAGTTCACCAACCGAACTCTACATCCACTACCTTAGTCTCACCAAGGATTTCCAACAATTTCCACTAAATTGTTCGTCCCCTTTTTCCAGGACAAGGAGGCAACCTTTACAATTTCGGTTAATTTTTCTACCCAAAAATTAACCCAATCCTCACACAAAAGAACAAAGAAATTTGGTGGCTAATAAGGTATCTCTCAATACAAATGATAGCCCAATATCAAGCACTCAACCCAATTGAACAAAATATAAATGAAGGATACAATTGGGGTTTCTAGATAAAAATGGGATTTGAACACAAATGCTTGTATTTGATGATAAGATGTATGCTTGTAGCTTAATTGTTGATTGCTGGAGCTTCTTGGGGTCTTTTTATAGCCTCTTGTTGATTTCCAACCGTTGTGGGTGATGGGCTAAAGATTAGAGCCGTTGGGGTGTTTTTCTCATGACTTTACAGCACCCAGACGCCTACCGTTTCGGAACGGGGTCAACCTGTTTCGGAACGGATTCAAAAATATAGCCGTTTTATAGCCGTTGGAGCGTCTACGAGAGCCCGTTTCGAAACGCCTAGGGGCCGTTTCGGAACGGTTTTGCCACTGCCAAAGGGGTGTTTCGAAACGGCCTTAGCCCGTTTCGGAACAGATTTGCCACTGTCAAAGGGGTGTTTCGAAACGTCCTAAGCCCGTTTCGGAACGCCCTATTTAATTTCAAAATTCAGTTAAAGACCGTTGCCCTTGTTCGTTTAAATGAAGAACAGTTTCGAAACGAGTCATATCGTTTCGAAACGCCTTGACCCGTTCCGATACGCGTTTCGGAACAGGTGCACATCGAACTGAAAGTGTTTCGAAACGCCTTGGGCCGTTTCGAAACGGGGCTTGAAAAATCACTGTTTTGACTTTGAAATACTTAAAAAAATATTTTGTAAGTCTTTGGTTTTAGCTATGAAGTGGTCTTTAACAAGATATAGGAAATTTTAAGGACTTTAAAATTTGTTTTGATATTTTCATTTTAGTCCTTAGGTTTTTAGTTATATCAAAATTAAAGCATATGTTTCACATACACCATATCAGAAAATATGATTTGGCAAAGATTTGGTTGATGTTCCTAATGAAAGCAACGAAGCCAACAATTTTCGACTTGGCGGATATGTGAGAACTTTCCTCCGGATGGACGAATCCACCAAGAGACCAGGACGTGAAGAATGAGATTGTAGCACCCCAATTTTGGGCTTAGAAGTTTAGGGTATGAACCGGACCGGTCTGAGAAACGGTTCGAATATAAAAGGGAGTTTTAGGGAAAGCCTAGTTCGAGATGCTTTAAAAATATAGAAAAATATCTAAAAATCCTCATTTTATATATAAAGGTGAGTGGTGAAATCAATTTTACAAAATAGGGTTTGGAAATACTACATTTCGGTGTAGTAACCAAATCGCGGTTTTTGCAAAGTTTAGTAGTGACTGTTTTGTAAATGATTGAAACTTTGAATCTTTAAGGAGCTAATTTACCAAAAATGTTTTCATCAGATTTTCCTTAATTTGAGTGTTTTAATTAGTGATTTAATTATATAAAAGAAAGGTGATAAACTACTTTGACTTTCATAACTACTTTTCCCAAATTTTCTCTCATTTCATTTTCTCTCAAAATCCTATCAACCAAACACTTTTTCTCCAGCAAAATTCACCTTGATTTCCACTTCCTTTGATGAGATTTCCATTACTCATTGATTCCTAATCCATCTTGCAACAAATCCATTTGATTTCAACATTGTTTTTTCATGGAAATTTGCCCAAATCAAGGAGAAATCATCTTTTAGAGGTAAGATTGTTCTTCTCCTCTAAATACTCAGTTCTTTACTGAAATTCCCAAGTTGTCAATCCTTTATTAAAGATTTATGAATGGTTTTAATGTTAGAAACAAGATTTTGGCTTAAAACTCAAGATTTTGGAAGAGATCTTGAAGATTTTCGTAGTAATTGATTGGGCTCTGTTTTGAGATGGTTTTCTAATGTATTTTGGATGTTAAATGATGTTAGAAATGAGGTTTTATCAATCCAATCCCGAATAGGTTGTTTTTCCTAAGTTTTTGCTTGTGAAAATGGTGGTTTTTGGGGTGTTTTTGGTGTTTTGTTATAGCTGGAGGTATAAGGACGAGTTTAGGGTTGTTTTTGATGTTAATTGATGTTTAGAAATGTTTGGAAGTGATGGATCTTGGTTGGGTTATGTTTTGGAAGAGTTTGGAGGTGATTTCAGTTATGTTTGGTAGCCGAAATGTTGGGTTTAGGTAGAGCAGCGAGTTTTGGAGTGTTGGCTGAAGATTTCAATGCATGATGATGCATTAATCCTGTACTTTTATGTGTCTAAAATAGGGGAGACATCTTCGGACACTTTTGGAGTTGATCCGGAAGCTTAATTGGCGTTTCGGCAAGCAAGCGAAACGAAATCGGTGAGTGCGATTGAGTTAGAAGTCCATGAGGACAAAAATACAAGGTTTGGGGATTTAGGAGAGGTTTGAAACACCTTCCTAAATCCGGAAGTAAGTATGGTTTGATTTGGTCTCTCTAAAGTGGTGTTTTCCCCTATAATGCTTTTACATGCTCATGGTTTGAGATTGATAAATTCCTACTGTTTTTATGCATGATTTAGAGCATGAGATTATGCTTGTAGAGATGTCATGAGATGGCATGTTGCATTGAATAGACTTGAGCTTTTGGTTTGAAGAAAAGTATGATTTATGTTTTGAAATGTGGTGAGAAAACCTTTGAGTTATGTTGCATGAAAAACAATAGGTGTGATGATGTTTTAACACATTATATTGGCATAGATGTTGAGAAACTTACCGGATATAATTGATCGGTCAATAGGATGAGAGTGCACTATAAACTAAAAATTCATACGTGCTCTTTGGTTAAGACAAAGAGAGATATTCCGATGATGGGCATTCCATCGGGTAGGACTTGGTGAAATACCAAGCTTTGTGGCGATGAGAGATTCCGCCATGTGAGTACGGTGATGAGAGATTCCACCGGAAGCCATGTTGCTAGACAAGTGAGTACGGTGATGTAAGAATCCACCGGAAGAGTCTAGTGTAGAAATGTGTCCGCATATCCGAGTATTAATGAGATGTTAAATGCCAATATAAATGATGAAATGGTTTTTGTTACACATGTACCTTTGATGAAATGATTTATGCTATGAGTTATGCATATGAGATTTGTTCAGAAATGCTTTGACAATACAAGCATGTGTATGGCCTTGCCATGAGTTTTGCATTGGTTTTAATGCATGAGATAGAATGAAGGTACATGTGGTTTCAATGAGTATTGCTTTGAAAGTTTTCCAAGCATGAGAAAGAGATGAGTATGTGGTTTAAAAGCTTTTGATGAAAGTGTTTTCTAACTGTCATTATTGTGTTGGTTTCTTTAGAGCATGCCTCACTAAGCATTTGTGCTTACGCTCTCTTTTACCAATAATGCAGATAATTGAGGTGTTTTCGGGCTTCAAGAAAGCTAAGTTCATCCAAGGAAGTCCAAGCTCATGTATGGTGAAGTTTTCGTACACTTTAGTTTTGATAGATTGGCAATGGGAAACCAAGTTTTGTTTTTGGGAGATGTGTTAAACTTCCTAAGGTTGTGGCATGTTTGCTTTGGCTGGATTGACTTGTAAATGGCCTTAATTGCTTGTTTTGAGGTTTGATTGCCTATTTGGATTTTGATACTAGGAAACATGCCTCTAGACTAATGAGATTCCATGTTTGATGCTATGAATGTGTTTGTGTGTTCCAAATAGGTACCTTATATGTATGCTGACTTGTTGGTATGATTAGAGAGTCCTTGGGATGTGTTTGAATGGGTTTTCGGGAGAAAAACCAGTCCTTGCTGCAGTTTCTGGGCAAACCGTATCGAAACACCATATGTTGTTTCGAAACGGGGGCCTGTAACGGCCTTCGTGTTTCGAAACGATTGGAGGCTGTTTCGAAACGTTTTGGCTATTGGAGTGCCGTGTTTCGGAACAAGTTTCGAAACGGGTGGGTGTCTTGTGCTAGCGTTTCAATACGACAGGTAGGTGTTTCGAAACGGGTGACCGTTGGTCACAGATTTGAATTGTTCTGAAGTTTGCATGTTTTACATTTTAGTCCTAAATGTTGAGATTGCAATTGTCTGAGCTTGAGATGTCCAATTAAGATGAAATTTGGCAGAGAAGCATGTAACATGACTAATTTCATATTGGTAACTTTAAAATCAACGAGGACCTTCTAATTTATAGAAATTACAATTTGGTCCCTAAATTCGTGTAAGGTGCAATTGAGTCCCTTTTTGAAATCCGTTCACTGTGCCTTTTACAATCGTATCTCGAGAGTACTCGCTTAGGGTTAACAAGCATCTAGACAAGATTAAAAAGAAAAAAAAGGGTCATGAATCAAGGTTAACTTTCGGGTTGACTTTGGTTTTCCATGTGTAACCTTCGTAGTTCGGGTCAACCGTCTAGGCCGGGCTAAGGGGGTTACATTTGGTGGTATCAGAGATTGGTTCTCGTTTAATTGGGGTTTGTTATGGGGATGATGTATGTGTAATTTCATGATGTGCTTTTTGGGTGAAAGGATGTTGTGTGATCAGTGATGTATGATTTCAATTGTGATGTGTTTGTGATGTTATGCTATGATGGAGTGTGATAGGGGATCCCATTGCCATATCAAAACTAATGAAGAGGAATTGTTTTCGAAAATGAGCTTGAGTACTTGGATTACTTACCTTATTGTGACTAATTGTGTTTATTACATTTTGTCAGTGCATTGTTTTCTATATAATGGGGCCACGTAGAGAGATGAGGATAAATACAAGAGCTATGGCTCAGAATGAGAATGAGGAGAATGCCGAGAATCTACCTCCTCCTTCTGGTGGTGGACCACCCGGTGGTGATGGTGCTGGAGCTGGTAATGATGGTGTTGGTGCTGGGGTCGCTGGACCTAAGGGTGCGCAGGGGCAAGCTGCTCTTGACATGACCATGTTGATTCAGGCTATTGCTGGAGCTTTCCAGGCAGCAGTAGTTGGAGCTCATGGAGCTGCGCATCAGGATGATGCCAATGGGAGGTTGCCTTTGGAACGTCTTCGCAGTCTGGGAAGGACTGAGTTTAGAGGCTTATCTCCGGAAGGATCTGAGTCTTGGATGGAAAGCACCAAGAGGATTTTGGGTCAGATGAACTGCAATAATGTGCAGAAGCTGGGTTGTGTTGTATCACTGCTGCATGGTGATGCTTATACATGGTGGACGACCACTATTTCTGGGATGGAGGATGACGAAGTGACTTGGACGTTCTTTATGAATGCGTTCAAGCGGAAGTATCTGGGTGTGCGTTACCTAGATGAGAAGAAAAGAGAGTTTATGTCTCTTACGCAAGGTAGCATGTCTGTAGCCGAGTATGAAATTCAGTTTGTCCGCCTTAGCCAGTATGCACCTGAGCTAATCCCTAATGAGCGAGAGAGGTGCGAATGATTTCGCTATGGGTTGGTAACGGATGTGAAGACTTTTATGCTTGCTGCTGACTATACAGATTTCGATGTCTTGGTCACTAGGGCCAAGGACATTGAGTCGAACCTTGGTCTGTCAAGTCGAACGGGTGGATCTAGCTCTAGGAAGCGAGCGGCTGAACGCGATTATAGGAGAGATTGCAACAAGAGGCATAAGGATCGGAGGCCGCATTATGATGCTAGGTGTGGGGGTGGTAACCCTGGGAGAGGTCAGCAAGGACCTAATGATGTTCCGAGGACTCCTGAGTGTAACCGTTGTGGTAGACGGCATGGTGGCGAATGTTGGGGTAACCTTGGGACATGCTGGAATTGTGGGAACCGTGGAAATTTGAAGAAGGATTGTCCTCAGCCTCTGAGGGAGGGACATGCTCTGGTGAGAGCAGCTGAGCCACAGAGAGGTCGTGGGCGCGACCGTGGTAATTTTCAGCGTAGAGATGATGGTGGCAGGAATGTAGCACATGTTGTGGCCGTTCAACCTGAGGGTGGCGGTCAGGCTCGAGTGTATGCCCATCGTGAGGGAAGGAATGATACGGATGTGATCGCAGGTACATTCACTTTGCAATCCTTATCATTACTTTCTTTGATTGATTCTGGATCTACACACTCATACATATTGCGTGAACATGCTCAAATGCTTGGTTTACCTGTTGACCCTTTGAATGGTTGTATGTGTGTGACTAGTTCCTTTGGTGAGACGGTTGTAACTCGGAAGTTGTTTAGGAGATGTCCCTTGAAAGTGCAGGATCATGTTTTTCTTGCTGATCTCATGGAATTACCATTTTATGGCTTTGATGTGATCCTTGGTATGGATTGGCTTGTCGAGCATCGAGCTGTAGTGGATTTTGAGAGCAAGCGAGTTTCGTTGAAACTTGCGGATGATTATAAAGTGGTGGTGGTAGGTGAGAGTGTGAAGTTCCTTGCCAATGTGGTGTCTACATTGGAAGCGAGTCAGATGCTAAGGCAAGGTTGCGAGGCTTACCTAGCCTTTGTGATGAACCCTAGTTCAAAGGAGTTGCGCGTTCAGGATATCAGAACTGTACGAGAGTTCCCTGGAGTGTTCCCGGAGGAGCTACCTGGATTGCCGCCTAGTCGAGAGGTGGAGTTTGGGATAGAGCTGTATGAAAACACAACTCCAGTGTCCATTGCTCCCTACCGCATGGCACCTAAGGAGCTAAAGGAGTTGAAGACGCAACTTCAGGAGTTGCTTGACCGTGGCTTCATTCGGCCTAGTGTGTCACCTTGGGGTGCACCGGTCTTGTTTGTGAAGAAGAAGGATGGCACTATGAGAATGTGCATTGATTATCGTCAGCTGAACAAGTTGACTATCAAGAATAGGTATCCTTTGCCGAGGATTGATGATCTTTTTGATCAGTTTCGGGGAGCGGCTGTGTTCTCCAAGATTGGCTTAAGGTCAGGATACTATCAGCTTGAGGTGAAAGATGCGGATGTACCAAAAACAGCCTTTAGAACGAGGTATGGGCATTATGAGTTCCTTGTAATGCCGTTTGGCTTGACGAATGCTCCGGCGGCTTTCATGCACATGATGAATAGAGTGTTCCATGAATACTTGGACAAGTTTGTTGTTGTGTTCATCGACGATATCCTTGTGTACTTTCGTACTGAGGAGGAGCATGAAGGTCATTTGAGGGTTGTCTTGCAAGCACTTCTGGAAAATCAGCTTTATGCTAAGTTGAGCAAGTGCGAGTTTTGGTTGAAGGAAGTTATGTCCCTTGGTCATGTGGTTTCGGCTGAGGGGATTCGTGTTGATCCTCAGAAGGTTGAGGCGGTGATGAATTGGAAACCTCCTAAGTCTGTTCATGAAGTCCTTAGTTTCCTTGGGTTGGCAGGATATTACCAGAGGTTTGTGGATGGATTTTTAAAGATTGCCGCCCCTTTGACGAAGTTGTTGCAAAAATATGTTAAGTATGAGTGGACGAAAGCAAGAAAACAAGCTTTTGAGAAGCTTAAGGCAGCTTTGATGCAAGCTCCTATCCTGGTTCAACCTGAATCAGGGAAAGAGTTTGTGGTGTATAGTGACGCATCCTACGTTGGTTTGGGGTGTGTGCTAATGCAGGAGGGTAAGGTGGTGGCTTATGCATCGCGACAGTTGAAAGTGCATGAGCGCAATTACCCTATGCATGATATTGAGTTAGCTGCGGTGGTTTTTGCTTTGAAGATCTGGAGACATTATCTTTATGGTGAGAAGTGTACTGTGTACACGGATCACAAGAGTTTGAAGTATTTGATGTCTCAGAAAGAGTTAAATCTTAGGCAACGACGTTGGGTGGAGTTGCTTAAGGATTACGATCTAACGATTGAGTACCATCCGAGAAAAGCTAATGTTGTGGCGGATGCCTTGAGCAGGAAGGTGGCGGTAGAGTTAAGGGCTATGTTTGCTATCTTGAGCATTTCGCGAGATGGAGGTCTTGTGGCTGAATTACAAGTGAAACCATCTTTGGTTCAATTGATAAAGGATAAGCAGTTGTTGGATGATTCCTTGGTGCCACATGTTCAGGATATTGCTGAGGATAGACCATCGGATTTTTGTTTTAATGATGATGGAGTTCTATGTTTCGGAAGACGGATAGTAGTGCCGAATGATGTGGAGTTGAGGCGTACTATTTTGATCGAAGCTCATAGTAGTCCTTTTGCTATGCACCCTGGTAGTACAAAGATGTATCGTGATCTGAGGGATGAGTACTATTGGGTGGGTTTCAAGAAAGATGTTGCAGAATATGTGGGTAAGTGCATGGTTTGTCAGCGGGTTAAGGCTGAGCATCAGTTCCCTTCAGGGTTGTTGCAACCGTTGAGGATTCCTGAATGGAAGTGGGAAAGAATAACCATGGACTTTGTGTCTGGTTTGCCTTTGTCGCCATCGAAGAAGAATTCGGTGTGGGTGATTGTGGATCGCCTTACGAAGTGTGCGCATTTCTTACCTGTGCATACCACGTATACCTTGGATAAGCTTGTAGAGTTGTACATTGCTGAGATTGTGCGTCTGCATGGGGTACCAAAATCTATAGTGTCGGATAGAGATCCGAGGTTCACATCGCGATTTTGGGAGTGTTTGCATCAAGCTTTGGGTACGCGGCTGAATTTCAGTACTTCTTATCATCCACAGTCGGATGGACAGTCTGAGCGTGTTATCCAAGTGCTTGAGGATATGTTGAGGTGCTGCGTGATTGAGTTTCAAGGCTCTTGGGAGAAGCATTTGCCTTTGGTGGAGTTTGCTTATAATAATAGTTACCAGGCAAGTATTCAAATGACACCTTATGAAGCCTTGTATGGGAGGAAGTGCAGAACTCCTCTTTGCTGGGCTGAAGCAGGTCAGAAGTTGGTCTCAATGCCGGCTTTGTTGAAGGGAACCACCGAGAAGGTGAAGCTCATTTATGAGCGGTTGAAGGCAACTTCTGATCGACAGAAGTCTTACGCAGATTTGAAGCGTAAGGAGATTGAGTTTGCGGTGGGTGACTGTGTGTTCTTGAAGTTTTCACCTTGGAAGAAGGTGATGAGATTTGGCCGGAAGGGTAAGTTGAGCCCTAGGTATATTGGAACATACTAGGTGATTTAACATGTGGGTCCTGTTGCTTATAAGCTGAGGCTACCACAAGAGTTAGAGAAGATACATGACGTGTTTCATGTATCCATGCTTCGGAGGTATCGGTCGGATCCTTCGCATGTTATGCCTGTGAAAGAAGTTGAGTTGAATCCAGATTTGACCTATGATGAGGAGCCGGTTGAGATTCTAGATTCGGACAGTAAAGTTCTTCGAGGTAAGACCATTGAGTTGGTTAAGGTGTTGTGGAGACATCGTGGTGTTGAGGAAGCCACGTGGGAAAGGAAAGATGACATGAAGAAGCAGTTTCCTTATCTTTTTCCTCCAGGTAAATTTCGAAGACGAAATTTCTTAAGAGTGGGAGAGTTGTAACACCCCAATTTTGGGCATAGAAGTTTAGGGTCTGAACCGGACCGGTCTGAGAAACGGTTCGAATATAAAAGGGAGTTTTAGGGAAAGCCTAGTTCGGGATGCTTTAAAAATATAGAAAAATATCTAAAAATCCTCATTTTATATAGAAAGGTGAGTGGTGAAATCAATTTTACAAAATAGGGTTTGGAAATACTACATTTCGGTGTAGTGACCAAATCACAATTTTTGCAAAGTTTAGTAGTTTCTGTTTTGTAAAGGATTGAAACTTTGAATCTTTAAGGAGCTAATTTACCAAAAATGTTTTCATCAGATTTTTCCTTAATTTGGGTGTTTTAATTAGTGATTTAATTAAATAAAAGAAAGGTGATAAACTACCTTGACTTTCATAACTACTTTCCCCAAATTTTCTCTCAAAATCCTATCAACCAAACACTTTTTCTCCAGCAAAATTCACCTTGATTTCCACTTCCTTTGATGAGATTTCCATTACTCATTGATTCCTAATCCATCTTGCAACAAATCCATTTGATTTCAACATTGTTTTTTTCATGGAAATTTGCCCAAATCAAGGAGAAATCATCTTTTAGAGGTAAGATTGTTCTTCTCCTCTAAATACTCAGTTCTTTACTGAAATTCCCAAGTTGTCAATCCTTTATTAAAGATTTATGAATGGTTTTAATGTTAGAAACAAGATTTTGGCTTAAAACTCAAGATTTTGGAAGAGATCTTGAAGATTTTCGTAGTAATTGATTGGGCTCTGTTTTGGGATGGTTATCTAATGTATTTTGGATGTTAAATGATGTTAGAAATGAGGTTTTATCAATCCAATCCCGAATAGGTTGTTTTTCCTAAGTTTTTGCTTGTGAAAATGGTGGTTTTTGGGGTGTTTTTGGTGTTCTGTTATAGCTGGAGGTATAAGGACGAGTTTAGGGTTGTTTTTGATGTTAATTGATGTTTAGAAATGTTTGGAAGTGATGGATCTTGGTTGGGTTATGTTTTGGAAGAGTTTGGAGGTGATTTCGGTTATGTTTGGTTGCCGAAATGTTGGGTTTAGGTAGAGCAGCGAGTTTTGGAGTGTTGGCTGAAGATTTCAATGCATGATGTTGCATTAATCCTCTGATTTTATGTGTCTAAAATAGGGAAGACATCTTCAGACACTTTTGGAGTTGATCTGGAAGCTTAATTGGCGTTTCGGCAAGCAAGCGAAACGAAATCGGTGAGTGCGATTGAGTTAGAAGTCCATGAGGACAAAAATACAAGGTTTGGGGATTTAGGAGAGGTTTGAAACACCTTTCTAAATCCAGAAGTAAGTATGGTTTGATTTGGTCTCTCTAAAGTGGTGTTTTCCCCTATAATGCTTTTACATGCTCATGGTTTGAGATTGATAAATTCCTACTATTTTTATGCATGATTTAGAGCATGAGATTATGCTTGTAGAGATGTCATGAGATGGCATGTTGCATTGAATAGACTTGAGCTTTTGGTGTGATGATGTTTTAACACATTATATTGGCATAGATGTTGAGAAACTTACTGGATATAATTGATCGATTAATAGGATGAGAGTGCACTATAAACTAAAAATTCGTACGGGCTCTTTGGTTAAGCCAAAGGGAGATATTCCGATGATGGGCATTCCATCGGGTAGGACTAGGTGAAATACCAATCTTTGTGGCGATGAGAGATTCCGCCATGTGAGTATGGTGATGAGAGATTCCACCGGAAGCCATGTTGCTAGACAAGTGAGTACGGTGATGTGAGAATCCACCGGAAGAGTCTAGTGTAGAAATGTGTCCGCATATCCGAGTATTAATGAGATGTTAAATGCCAATATAAATGATGAAATGGTTTTTGTTACACATGTACCTTTGATGAAATGATTTATGCTATGAGTTATGCATATGAGATTTGTTTAGAAATGCTTTGACAATACAAGCATGTGTATGGCCTTGCCATGAGTTTTGCATTGGTTTTAATGCATGAGATAGAATGAAGGTACATGTGGTTTCAATGAGTATTGCTTTGAAAGTTTTCCAAGCATGAGAAAGAGATGAGCATGTGGTTTAAAAGCTTTTGATGAAAGTGTTTTCTAATTGTGCATTATTGTGTTGGTTTCTTTAGAGCATGCCTCACTAAGCATTTATGCTTACACTCTCTTTTACCAATAATGCAGATAATTGAGGTGTTTTCGGGCTTCAAGAAAGCTAAGTTCATCCAAGGAAGTCCAAGCTCATGTATGGTGAAGTTTTCGTACACTTTAGTTTTGATAGATTGGCAATGTGAAACCAAGTTTTGTTTTTGGGAGATGTGTTAAACTCCCTAAGGTTGTGGCATGTTTGCTTTGGCTGGATTGACTTGTAAATGGCCTTAATTGCTTGTTTTGAGGTTTGATTGCCTATTTGGATTTTGATACTAGGAAGCATGCCTCTAGACTAATGAGATTCCATGTTTGATGCTATGAATGTGTTTGTGTGTTCCAAATAGGTACCTTATATGTATGCTTACTTGTTGGTATGATTAGATAGTCCTTGCGATGTGTTTGAATGGGTTTTCGGGTGAAAAACCAATCCTCGCTGCAGTTTCTGGGCAAACCGTATCGAAACACCCTCTGGTGTTTCGATACGGGGGCCTGTAATGGCCTTCGTGTTTCGAAACGATTGAAGGTTGTTTCGAAACGTTTTGGCTACTGGAGTGCCGTGTTTCGGAACAAGTTTCGAAACGGGTGGGTGTCTTGTGCTAGCGTTTCGATACGGCAGGTAGGTGTTTCGAAACGGGTGACCGTTGGTCACAGATTTGAATTGTTCTGAAGTTTGCATGTTTTACATTTTAGTCCTAAATGTTGAGATTGCAATTGTCTGAGCTTGAGATTTCCAATTAAGATGAAATTCGGCAGAGAAGCATGTAACATGACTAATTTCATATTGATAACTTTAAAATCAACGAGTACCTTCTAATTTACAGAAATTACAATTTGGTCCCTAAATTCGTGTAAGGTGCAATTGAGTCCCTTTTTGAAATCCGTTCGCTGTGCCTTTTACAATCGTATCTCGAGAGTACTCGCTTAGGGTTAACAAGCATCTAGACAAGATTAAAAAGAAAAAAAGGGGCCGTGAATCAAGGTTGACTTCCGGGTTGACTTTGGTTTTCCCCGTGTAACCTTCGTAGTTCGGGTCAACCGTCTAGGCCGGGCTAAGGGGGTTACAGAGATCATGAGCATCAAAGACCGTAACGGAGCCACAAGAGCATGTCCTAAAGAGTTTTCATCCAAAATACCCTGATCCTCAAACCTAAAAACATTGACTAAAATGTGAGGATCAATCCGAAACTTCTTCCCCATAGGGTAGGATTCAATGGAAATTACTTGAGAACAATCGACATTGGAAATACACCGAGAATTTGCATAAAAGTGAAGAACCATGTTACTATACAAAGTACCAGATAAGCTCAAAAAGGGCATGAAACACCAATGCCTCAATAAAGGAAGAAAACGAAATTTAAAACGTTCAGAATCCAAAAAGGGTATAGAAGTAACACGCTCACGTCGGATTTGATGATCTTGAAAAAGTTTGAAGTTGTTGCGGGCTTCATTGGTTTGAAGACTCTTTTGATAAAGTAAAGTGAGGTTGGGGCGAGGGAATTCGTCATCGTTGTTTGTACTTCCCCTAACCTCATCAGTTCTTGATCTCTTTCTAGAACCCATATTTAAAGTCTGAAAAACAAATCAAGGTACAAAACACATGTATGCATAGATCAACTAAATTCAATCCAATGGACAATCCAATATTCAATATATTTGGTGAAAGCTATACAATATAGTTTAAAAACATATATAAATATAAAACGAATTTTTGGAAAAAAAGAATTTCGAAAAATAGTGTAGAAAAATATACGGTATATTTATATATTAGAAAAAGAAATTTTCAGTTTTGAAAGATTTTTTTGCAAAATATTCAAAAATCATAATATATATATTTTTATATACATGGTGTATCGAAGTAGGGGTATCGAAACTCTTCAAAATCGTATCGAAACACACGTCCGTATCGGTACATGTATAAGCCGTATCGAAACATGATCGATACTCATATCGAAACATGATCGATACTCGTATCGAAACACTTTCCAGCCGTTTCAATAAAGATTTTGCTAGAAACGAATTTGGGTATCTTTCCAAGAGCCCGTATCGAAATACATTTACTTGTTTCGATACACCCTAGCTAGAAAATGCACTATGGGCAAGAAATATAGAGCCCGTATCGAAACACTTGCTTCTGTTTCGATACACTTGTGCCAGAAGATGCATTTTTGAACTGAAAGAAGTTCAAAAATCGAATTTTTAATCGATCCTAAATGCATGTGAATGATGAATGAGCAACATTTATGGACTAAAACAGATACATACTCCCCCTAGCAACAAGCATAGATGCATCAAGAAGCAAAATCACATAAACATGATCATAATTCAAATTCAAGCAAATTTTTTGCACTTAAGGGATCTAAAAGGTCAAGATAGGCTAGTAGACCTAACTCTCTCCTAAGAGTCCAAAAAATGCTCTTTGTCTAATGGCTTTGTAAAGATGTCCGCTAGTTGGTTTGAGGTATCAAATATTCTAGAAAAACATCATTCTTGAGGAAATGGTGTCTTATCTTTATGTCCTTGGTTCTAGAATGTTAGATGAGATTCTTAGTGACACATATGGCACTAGTGTTGTCACACTTAAGGGGTATGATACCTACATCAATTCCATAGTCTAGGAGTTGTTGCTTCATCCAAAGGACTTGAGCACAACAACTTTCAGCCAATATATATTCTGTTTCAGTGGTAGATAAGGCTACAATATTTTGTTTCTTAGAGAACCAAGATATGAGCATGCTACCTAGGAATTGGCAAGTGTCGGATGTACTTTTTCTATCTATCTTACAACCCCATAATCTGTATTGGAATAAGCATGTAGATTAAATGAATTGTCTCTAGGATACCAATGGCCTAAACAAGGTGTGTCTCTAAGGTATCTAAAGATTCTCATAATGGCTACAAGGTGTGATTCTCTAATGCTGGTAAGGTAAAGCAAAGAGCCAATCATAGAACGATAAAGCTTAGAATCAGCACACTTACCTCCATCTTTGTCAAGCTTAATTGATGAGCTCATCGGAGTGGCTTGAGGTTTCACATTCTCCAAGCTAAACTTCTTGAGCATATCCTTGATGTATTTAGCTTGATTGATGAAAATGCCATCCTTCCTTTGCTTGATTTGAAGCCCCATGAAAATGAGAGCTCTTCCATCATGCTCATCTCAAACTCACCTTGAATTAACTTAGAAAATTCTTGGCAATATAAATCATTAGTAGAACCAAATATAATATCATCAACATAAATTTGTACTACTAGAATGTCATTGCCATTTCTTTTAATGAAAAGTGTAGTCTTCACCTTGCCTTTTTCAAAACCTTTTTCAATCAAAATTTTTGAAAGCCTTTCATTCCAAGCTCTAGGAGCTTGTTTCAAACCATATAAAGCTTTAGTTAATTTAAAAACATGGTTTTGATAAATTGGATCTTCAAAACTGAGTGGTTGTTCAACATACACTTCTTCATTTATAAAACCATTTAAAAATGCACTTTTAACATCCATTTGAAAAAGCTTGAATTCATGATAACATGCAAATGCAAGTAGCATCCTAATTGCTTCCATTCTAGCTACAGGTGCATAGATTTCATCAAAATCGATTCCCTCTTCTTGAGTATAACCTTGAGTAACAAGTCTAGCCTTGTTCCTCACTATGTTACCACTCTCATCTAGTTTGTTTCTAAAGGCCCACTTAGTTCCTATAGTAGACTTATTACTAGGCCTATCAACTAATGTCCAAACTTTACTCCTCTCAAATTGATTAAGTTCTTCTTACATGGCCAATATTCAAAACTCGTCTTTTAATACTTCTTTGATATTTTTAGGCTCAATGCATGAAATAAATGCAACATTATTAAACAATCTAAGAGAGGATCTAGTGGTTACCCACTTGGATGGATCACCCAAGATTTCACCATCTTTGACATAGTTGAGTTCCATTGGGTAGCTCACTTCCTTTTCTCCAAGATTCATGTCCTTGAAGGATTCTATGGGAGGATCTTATGCTTCTTCTTCTTTGGTCGAAACCTCATCCACATTTGATGATTGTCCACCATTATTGGCTTCAATGATTCCTACATCATCATTATCATAAGAACCCTTCCTCGAAAGGAGGTTATCATCAATATCCACATGAGTAGACTCTTCTAAAATTAAGGTTCTTTTGTTAAACACTCGATAGGATTTAGAGTTTAAAGAATATCCTAAGAAAATAGCTTCATCACTTTTTGCATCAAATTTACCTAAATGATCTTTTCCATTGTTTAAAACAAAACACTTGCATCCAAAAGAATGAAAATAACTAATGCTAGGCTTCTTTGATTTTAAAATTTCATAAGGAGTTTTCTGTAAAATTGGCCTAATCATTACACGATTTATGATATAACAAGCGGTGTTTGTGGCTTTCGCCCAAAAATACTTAGGTAAATTGTTTTCACAAAGCATAGTTCTAGTCATTTCTTCTAAAGTACAATTTTTCCTCTTAACTACCCCATTTTGTTGAGGAGTTCGAGGTGCGGAAAAATTGTGGCTAATACCATCAGAGTTACAAAAATCCTCAAAACCTAGATTTTGAAATTTCGTTCCATGGTCACTTCTAATATGAATAATGTTTTGACCAAGGTCATTTTGAGCAACCTTTGAAAATGTGATGAATTTTTTTAAGTCTCATCTTTTGTACTTAAAAAAACTCAAGTGTATCTAGAGAAATCATCAACTAAAACATAAGCATATGATTTTCCACCCAAGCTAGTTGTCCTAATTGACCCAAAGAGATCCATATGGATCAATTGTAAAACTCTACTAGTTGAAACATAATTAATGGATTTAAATGAAGTTCGTTTTTGTTTACCTTTAGCACAAGCATCACAAATTTTATCTAAGGAGAATTTTAGATTAGGTAAACATCTAACTAGATTTTGAGAAACTAATTTCTCTAAAACACTTATGCTAGCATGTCCTAATTTCCTATGCCACAACCATGCATCATTTTCATTTTGAGAAACCAAACATGTATGGGATGTATGAATGTCATCTAGATGCACCATGTATATATTACCTATGCGATGACCAATGGGCATTATCTTATTTGTTTTAATGTTCACAATTTTGCGACCATTAACATAAAAAAGAACATTAAAACCCTTATCACATAATTGACTAATGCTCAACAAGTTTTTCTTTAGACCATTGACATATAACACATCTTCAATAAGAATATAAGAGAGATTACCAATGGAACATATACCCTCAATGTGGCCTTTGGAGTTGTCACCAAATGTCACCACTCCACCACTCTTTGGCTTTAGCTCTATGAATCTACTCTTGTCGCCGGTCATGTGTCTTGAGCATCCACTATCAAGGTACCAAGTGTTTTGACTTGGAGCTTTGGCCTTGTAGCAATGCCCTCTACAAACAAAGATTAGTTCTTGATTTTTTGTACCCAAATCATTTTGGGTCCATGTGAGTTAGCTCACAAATACTTGGTTCCCTTAGGAGTCCAAGAAGCAATAACATTAATATTATTAGAAACTACTAGTTCCTTAGGAAACCATACATTTCTAACCCTTTTACATTTAGGATGCCTTTGAGAGCCTCTTTGTTTGTAGCCATTAAAGTTCATCTTCACATAGTTGGGTTTTGAAGAACTTTCTTTTTCAAAATCATGTTTCCCAACTTCGTTTAGAAGCTCATTCACCACTTTGTGGTGATTATCATGAACTTTTGAAAGAAGATTGTTCAAATCCACATTTTCATTTTGAAAATACTTTAAATCATCTTGTAAATCCATAATCTTCTTTTCAAGTTTCGAGTTGGTTGTAGAAAGGGAATCGTTTTGGTTTTTCAAATTGGAAATTATTTTCTTGTTTCTCAAAACCGATTCCTTATATTTTTCTACCAACTCATCGTAAACCTCTTGCAACTCATCATATGGATCTTGAAGTTCATCATATGTAAAATTGAAAGTAGATGTGTTAGGGTTTACCTTAGGATCATCGTCAATAGCTATGAGGCAAAGATTAGCCACTTCGTGCTCCTCTTTATCGGATGACGATACTTCATCGCTTCATATAGCAACATGGGCTTTGTGATTTTTCTTACTATCGAACCCCTTCTTTTTGAGTTGAGGACATTTCAATCTTATGTGCCCTGGCTTCTTGCACATAACAAATGAGTTGATCATTTTCTTCTTCTTTGTTCTTGTTCTTGAAGTCTTTTCTTCTTTGGAACTTTCTACCCCGGTTGGACTTCATGAATCGAGAGAATCTCTTGGCTATCATAGCCAATTCCTCAAACTCACCCTCACTAGAACTGATTTCCTCTTGAGATGCCTTGAGAGCAATTCATTGCTTCTTCTTCTCTACCTCTTGCTTCTCCATTATTTTCTCTTCTCTTTTCTTTTCTTCTTCCATTCCTTGCTTCATGATTTCATGAGTAAGGAGAGATCCCACCAACTCATCGAGCTTCAAAGTCTTCATATTCTTAACCTCGATGATTGTGGTTCTCTTCCCATCCCATGATTCGGGAAGAGAGTAAAGAAGCTTTCGGACTAGCTTGTCTTCGGGAATGATCTCACCGAAGCCCTTGAGACCATTTACAATAATGGAGAACCGATCAAACATGTTGGAAACGCTCTCATCCGGATCCATCTTGAAATTCTCATAGCTCAAATTAAGGATCCCAATCTTGGCCTTCATTGCATCATTGGTGCCTTCGTAGGTGGTCTCTAGCTTGTCACACACTTCCTTTCCACTTGTGCAAGATGACATCTTTGCATACATATCGGGTCCAAGAGCATAAAAGATGATATGAAGAGTCTTGTCATTCACTTGAAGTCTTCTTCAATCTTCATTGTTCATTTCCGCTACATCCCAAAGGACATAGTCATTAGACTTGATGAAGAGCCTCATTCTATTTTTCCAATAGAGATAGTTATCCCCATTGAAAAATGGCGGCTTGGTGATCGATTTTGACTCGAGGAAGTTTGGCCGGAGGTAGATGCCATGACTTGATTTGAAGGTTGATTGATCTTCTTGTAGGATATTCTCTTGTGGATGTGAGTCCCTCAAAGAGCTAGGCTCTAATACCAATTGTTGAGTGGAACAATCAAATTAAAAATGGCCAAGTGGGGGTGAATTGACTTTTTAAAATTGAAGGGAGCAAATTAAAAAATTTGGAAAATGAAGACAAACAATTTATAGTGGTTCAATCTTAGAACAAGCTCCACATCCAATACCTTAGCTGTAACACCCGGGTTTGAGGGCCGGGAGAAAATAATATTTAAATAATATTCTGAGTCTCGATTTTATAATTAAAATAATAAAGTATTATTTTAGTCTTCATATTTTAATACAAACATTATATGTTGGACCAAAATTTAATTGAAACACCTTTTCCATGGAATTTGCAAATAGATGAAATTGCCATCTCATTAATGGCAAAAGGGTAAATAAATGGACTTTCAAAATTAAAACCCCTTTTTCACTAAAGTGAGCCTTGTCATCTTCTTCCCCACCCTTGTTTCCCCATTTCCACGACAAAGAAGAGGGTTTCTCTTCATTTCACCATTTCATCTCTTTCAACTTCATCTTTGGAGCTTTTCAAAAGGTAATTGTGTTTTTGACTTGGCCTTGGTCTCCTCTTCATTTTGATATCTTTAGATTTCACTAAAACTATGTATTTTGTAATTTGGGTTTTTGAAAGTTTAGGTTAAAGGATGGAGCTTTATGGGTTTTTATCAAAGGTTTTGATTTGTTATTGTTAGATATGATGTTTATGAATCAAAAGGTCCAACATATATAATTTTTAGAGTGTTTTAAATGAATTCCCAAATTTGGGTTTTGGTGGGGTTTTAGGAGGGTTTTTAGTTGAGTTTTGGGTGTGGTTTGTGTTTGAATTTGAGGGTTGATGTTAGGGTAATAGTTGGGGGCTGTTTTGGAAGCATTTGAATGTGTTAAATGTGTTGAAATCATGAGTTTTGGTTGAGGTTTATGGGATGCTCGGGTTTGGTAATTTTGGGGCTTGTTCATGGCTTGAAATGTTGTGTTTGATGTTTGAATTGTATTCCGGGTTAGCTACTTTGATGCTTGGGCTGATTTGAAGTTGTTTGAATCGTGTTGAGGTTGTTTAGAAGCGAGATTATGTGTTGGTGAAGCCTCGGGAACAAATCTGGAAACTTGAAGACCTTGGTTGCCTTGTAATTGAGCTTGGAGGTGGAGGTGAGTGGTTAATGTTTTCAAAATGATTTTTTAAGTGGTTGGTTCAAGCATGTGGACTAGGTTGGGCTTGGTAGACCCACCTAGAGTTAGGATTAGGGTGGTAGCCTAATCCTAAGCTTTAGTTAGAGACATTGGATGAACTCTTTAATTGATGTTATGCCTCATGATGATTTGTGTTATGATGATTATGTATAATGTGATATACATGTATGTTGGGGCATGGCTTAATGCATTGCTGTATGCATGTTGATGACAAATGTAATGTGGATATACGTATGTGTGAAATATGATGTGATATTTGTTTGCATGATATACATGTAGTGTTGGCTTGTGAAATGAGGTTATGAGGTGGTTGCATGATTTTGAGGATCATGGTGAGTACGTGCTAAGCACGGGAATTATATTGAAATTGATGTTGTGAAAGGTTGTGGATTTTATTTAATATTGGCACTAGTATGCTTGGGTACAATGATCGATCATTAGGATGAGTGTGCACACGAGAGTTAAAGTCGCGCGTGACCTTGGTGGCGTTAAGGCACCAAGGAGGAGTACGGGTTCGCCCGAAAATTTTTATATTAGTCGGTGATGAGTGGAATCCCATCGACGGGGCGTGAGGATGAGTGGAATCCCCTCCGCGAGAACAGATGATGAGTGTAATCCCACCGGAGGTAATGGTTATGTTGGAAATGCGTTCCAACATGTTATCCGTGTATTCGAGTCATAACTAGGTGCCAATATGAGTTTATATATGTGCCAATATGGGATTATACATATATGCCTATATGGTATGAAATGTGATTTCCAATGTAAATCGATTTATGATGTGGTTAATACATTGAGTTTTGTATCATTGTATGTTGAGCTTATGAGTCTTTGATCGTGGCATAGTGATGATTATATGTTCATGCATCATGTATATTTTGGCTCATGTGGAATGGAGGTAAGATCATGCATTCTATTTTGATTCTTACTCGTGCTTGGACCATGCATTGTCGAAGGTTTGTTTTATGAGCTTACCCTCACTAAGCTTTTATGCTTACGCTCCTTTTGTTCGACAATGCAGTTTGGTAGATTGTGGGTGGCAAAGGCAAGGAAGGGCCTCTAAGTGTCACTTTTGGTTAGCTCAAGTATGATCTTTAAATTGTAGATTGTAATAGTCAAGCAATGGGATAGGTGTTGTTGATTTGAATGCTTTGTCGTATGATGAATTGGTTTGGTTCTTGGATGCCTCGTTTGATTTCTAAACATTGTTTATGTTGCATGTCTTGAATGCTTATATGTTTTGATGGCTAAGGCATGTAACCTTAAAAGCTATGTATGCTTCCTTGTGGTGAATGTATGATCTAGTGTTTGGATGCCTATCTTATATCTTGAGCATGGTTGCTATAGGGTGTATGCCTCTAGAGTGTGCTTGTATGTTGTGTATGCTTCTTGGGGTCGTTTAGTGCGTTTGGGATCGTTTAGAGATGTGTAAAACTGATTTTGGAAAACTGCAGGCTGTAGGTGTTTCGAAACGAGTTGTGCCATTTCGGAACGGGTGTGGTTCCAGGGTCCCCCGTATCGGAACACGTTTCGGTACGGTTTGGCCACTGTGAGCCCCTCTTTCGAAACAGGTTTCGAAACGCTTTGGCCACTGTAAACGCCTGTTTTGAAACGAGTTTCAAAACGCCTAGGCAAAACGTGACCCTGTTCCGAAATGGGGTGGAAGCGTTTCGGTACGGGTGTCTTGCTTTTTGAACTGGAGCCCGTGTTTCGAAACGGGTGATGTCTGTTTCGAAACACATGCCTAAAAATGGGCTGTTTGACATCTCTAATGGGTCTCAAGGGTTGGGCTTAGGCCCTGTCTGCTGTTAGGCTTCTAGCGAGCCTTGTTTCCACTGTCGTTTCACACATAGGTTTAATAAAAGCATCGAGATAAGATTATAATAAACGAAAAAGTTTTCTAGGGTCGCTAACCGAGGTGGGACCTTAAGGGTTTCGCGTCGGTTTTCCCCGTGTAGCCTACTCGGACCGGTCAGTCGACCAGACTGGGCCGAGGGGGTTACATTTGTTGGTATCAGAGCCTAAGGTTTCCGAGACCTTGGGCAGGTAAGTGAGGTAAGTTGTGTTTTATGTTGAAAATTCACTGTGTTTGCTATCCATGTAAGCATGTTTGCTTGTTTATCAAGTATGCTTGATGTATGTTTGTGTGATCGGGTGTATATGTTGCTTGAAGCATGTTGAGTAGAGTCCCATTGCTTCTATTACATCGAAAAAAGAGATTTTTATGTGAGGGAAACATACTTGAGCCACTTGGACCCTTTCCTTCGCTAACCCAGTTTGTATGTTAATTTGTTGTTGTTGTTGATTTAATGCTTTCAGTAAGTTTGAGGCAAAGGCATGGGCCGTGAATTGGTAAGTAGAAGTTGTGGTTTCTGAAAATATGGATGATGTTGAGGAAGTTCTTTGCTTTAGTTAGGGGAGTATGGTTGTACCGGATTTGAGGTACAATTTGTTTGTTCGAGTCAGTGTGTATGTGGGCTGATTCCTGTTGATGAGGGACGATGTGATCGATTCTGGTATTAGTTGGTAAGAAGAAGTGAAGACCTAGGAGTGAGGTTCAGAGTGGTATCGATGTTATAGTAGGTGAGCCCTTGGTACAGTTTTGAGTTTGTTCCCTCTGTTTGATATCGAATCTGTACTTCGGTATACTGTTAGCAAGCATGCAAAGTTTGAATGTGCCCGATGAGATGTTAGAGGTAGGTACGAGTACCTTAGTTCTTTTGGCGAGATCAGGGTAAGGGTCTCGTGTCAGTAATCTGAAATTCAGAAGTGTTAGTTGGTGACCGTTGGGGTTCGACCTGTGGTTTTAATACAAGACAGTCGGCCAGTGTCCGTAAGTGAGAATCGATTTGTGTGTTTGGGCCATTGTGCGTCTGAGATTGTCTTCCAGCAAGAAGGAGAGATGAAGTCACTTTCGATATGGTTGAGCTGAGAAGGAAGTCGTGAGCTTTAACTCCAGAATGTTTGGTAGTGGGATGTTTCGAGTCGTCAGGACCGGTGTTATAGAACAATTTCAATCATGATTGTTTGTGTGTGATCATAACTGCATTTTGAGGTTTCAAGATGCTCTAAGAACGGTTTTGAAGAGTTAGGTTATGTTGAAGAATCAGCCTGAAAACAAGAGAACCGAAGACTATCAGCTGTGTACTTGTGAAGTTGCAATTTCTGCGGATTCGTCCGTTTGTGTGAGCATGCAAAGAAATCAGATATACTTGTTGAGATCTTAGACGTAGGGACACATGTGACTAGACCTTTTGGTGAGATAGTGGTGGTCAGAAAGATGTACGGAAGGTGTTTGTTGATGGTTCAGCGTTACGTATTTCTAGTAGATGTGAAGTAATTATCTTTTTACGGTTTCGATGTAACTTTTGGCATGGTTTGGCTTGTAGCACACAGAGCTAGAGTATACCCTGAGACAGAGAGAGAGTTGCCTTAAAAGTTGCAGATTTCTGTGAGAGTGTAGTGGTAGGTGAGAATGTGAACTTCTTATCGAATGTTGATCTAGCTTTAGAGGTCAAAGATTGATTGGGTTTAGTTGACAGGCTTGCCTAGCGAATGTGATGGATTTGATTTTTGAATGAAGATTAGACCAGAGAATGTTAGAATAGTTTGTGTCTTCCTAAAAGTGTTTGGAAGAATTGCCCGATTTGTCTCTTGACAGAGAAGAAGAGTTTGTTATTGAGACCGTCTCCTAGTTTGCTCTTGTTTTGTTGCTCTGTATTTTATGGTTCCCAAAAGAATTGAGAGTGTTGAAGAATCGACTTCGAGATTTGTTAAACCGTAGATTCATTAGGCCTAGTACATCATCTTAGAGTATGACAGTGCAGTTTGTGGAGAAGAGGGAAGACAATACGAGAATGTGTTTAGATTACAAGCAATTGAAACAATTGACAGTGAATAGTTAGTATCCGTTTCCCAGCATCAGTGATTTGTTGATCAGTTAGGGTGTGCTCCAGTCCTTTTGAAGATTGATTTGAGATCCGTTTACTACCAGTTGAAAGTGAGAGAAGTTGAAGTACCGAAGACAGCTTTCGAGGCAAGATGTGATCGCTTTGAGCTCCGAGTTATGCCGCTTTGTTTGACTAGAGTGTTAGTTACTTTTATAAAGATGTCGAGCAGAATATTTCCTGAGCTCCTTGATCAGATTGTAGTAGTTCTCATAGATGATACATGGGTATATTCACGTACCGAAGAAGACCATGACAAGCTTTGAAGTTATTGTTGTAGATCCTATTAGAAAATCATTTGTATGCCAAGTTGAGAAACGTGAACTACGGGTTAAGGAAGATGTTCTCCTAGGACATGTAGCTTAGCCGAGTGTATTAGAGTAAATCCTAAGTAGGCCGAAGAAGATGTGAGTTGGAAGAAATTGAAGATTGTGACAAGTATCTATAGTTCCTAGGTCTAGCATTGTTACTTTCAGAGAATTGTAAATAGTCTTTCGAAGATAGCTGCTCCATTGACAAGATGCTACGGAAGAATGTTCAGTTGTATGGTCAGATGCGAGACAACTAGCCCTTGAGAAACCGAGAGAAACTTTGAAGAGAGCTTCGACCTTGATTCAGCCTATATCAGAGAAAGAATTTGTGAACCATAGTGATGCGTTACATGTAGGGTTAGGTTGTGTGCTTACACAAGACAGAAGATTGTGGCCTATTCATTGAGATAGTTGAAAAACCTTGAAAAGAATTATCCGACACGAGACATGGAATTAATTACAGTTGAATTTGCTTCGAAGACTTAGAGACAAAGCAGGTATAGTAAGAAATGCACAGTATGTACACTTATCATCAGAACTTTAAATATTAGACGACTTAGGAAGGGTTGAAACTTGAACATCATAAGTTGTCAGAACTGCTTGAAGGCCGTAATCTCGAGATTGAGTACCATTTGAAGAGATTCAACGTAGTAACCGATGTTCCGAGTTATAATTGTTGTTAGATTAGTAGTTGAGTTGTGAGCTATGTTTTCCGGATTCAGTTTATCGAATGATAGTAGTTTTGTGGCCGAGTTTCATGTTAAACCTACCTTGAGTCAGATACTTGAAGAGAATCAGTTGCAAGACAGGTTCTTGGCACCCCACGTGCAAGACATAGTAGAAGGAAGACCTTCAGATTTCAGTTTCAGAGGTGATAAAGTTTTGCATTTTAGAGACAAAATAGTTGTGCCAAATGACATAGTGTTTTGAGACGTATTGTTTTGGCCAAAGCACACGGTAGTTCATTTGTATTGCATCTGAGTAGTATGAAGACGTATTGAGGGTTGAAAATGAGTACTTCTGGATTGAGTTGATAAATGATGTGGTTCAGTATGAGAGTAAGTGTATAGTTTACCAGCATGTCAAGACCGAGCGTCAGTTTTCTTCTAGTTTGTTACATTCGTGGGAGATTCTTAATGAAAGTGGGTAATAGAGGTTCGAGATCCCAACTAGATTTTTGAAGACGTCTGCATAGTGTTTGGTTACCTGTTGAAGTCAGATGGTTAGTCAGAAGAAGTTATGAGGCAAGTATTCAAACAGTGCTGTGTGAGTTTGTGAATCTAGCTAGTTAGAATGTAGTGGTGAGAAGGAAAGTGTTGAGATTTTGGGGGCTCGATTCGATCAACCGTTCTTGCTCGCCAAGTGTGGAGAAGTTGGATAATTGGGTGTTTTAGTGGGAGGTGAAAATTTGGCAATATGACACAAGGATTTATAGTGGTTCAACCTTCTAACCAAGGTCTACATCCACTACCTTAGCTCCCCACTAAGGATTTCCAACAAATTCACTAAGGATTTCGTCCCCTTTTTTCGGATTAGGAAGAAACCGTTACAACCCTCAAAGCTTTCTACCCAAAGCTTGAAGGAACACTCTCTTTACAAAGAAAGACTTAGCAAACTAGAAATCTCTCTAATAGGTGTTTGTTTGCAATTCTAAGCACTCACCCAAAACCTAAAACACTTGAGCAAATTTGACAATTTTGGCTCACTAGTGTTTGTCTATACAAGAATTGACAATTTAAGTACAAAGACTATATTTGATCATTTGTTGATTGACAATTGAAGCATTAGCCTTTACTTGATGCTTGGAGGTCCCTTTTATACTCTTTGATGAGTTTATAGCCGTTACTAGCTGTTGGGGATGATTTAGAGCCGTTGAGGACTTTATTTCCCTTCATTAATGCTGTTCTGCGGCCTTCCGTATCGATACGCTTGGACCCGTATCGGTACGGCCTTCATCATAAACTAGCCGTTGGGCTCTTGCCAGCCTAGGCGTATCGATACGCTTGAGGGCGTATCGGTACGGGTTCACTTTTAAATGACCGTTGGGAAATAGTTGTTGGGGTGGTTGAAAGGGGATCGGTACGCTTACTAGGCGTATCGAAACGATCCCGATCCGTATCGAAACGGCCAAGCCTGTTTCGATACGGGTTTTGGCAGTGACCAAACTGAGGCAAAAAAGGTATCGGTACGGGTACAGCCGTATCGATACAGGCAGCTTGAAAACACAAGTTTGGCTATTTAAAATCAATAAAAACATTGCCAAAAACCTTTTAAAATACCTCAAACATAAATTCAAGTTGTTTGGACTTAGAACCAAGTTTTAAATTCTTTACAAATCAGTCCAAAACATTTTTCAATTATTATATCAAAACATTAGTTCTACAGAAAGGGAAGTGTGGAGGAGCAGTTCAGTGACTCTTCCTGTCCGATAAATTTCGGGGACGAAATTTCCTTAAGTGGGGGAGAGTTGTAACACCCGAGTTTGAGGGCCGGGAGAAAATAATATTTAAATAATATTTTGAGTCTCGGTTTTATAATTAAAATAATAAAGTATTATTTTAGTCTTCATATTTTAATACAAACATTATATGTTGGACCAAAATTTAATTGAAACACCTTTTCCATGGAATTTGCAAATAGATGAAATTGTCATCTCATTAATGGCAAAAGGGTAAATAAATGGACTTTCAAAATTAAAACCCCTTTTTCACTAAAGTGAGCCTTGTCATCTTCTTCTCCACCCTTGTTTCCCCATTTCCACGACAAAGAAGAGGGTTTCTCTTCATTTCACCATTTCATCTCTTTCAACTTCATCTTTGGAGCTTTTCAAAAGGTAATTGTGTTTTTGACTTGGCCTTTGTCTCCTCTTCATTTTGGTATCTTTAGATTTCACTGAAACTATGCATTTTGTAATTTGGGTTTTTGAAAGTTTAGGTTAAAGGATGGAGCTTTATGGGTTTTTATCAAAGGTTTTGATTTTTTATTGTTAGATATGATGTTTATGAATCAAATGGTCCAACATATATAATTTTTAGAGTGTTTTAAATGAATTCTCGAATTTGGGTTTTGGTGGGGTTTTAGGAGGGTTTTTAGTTGAGTTTTGGGTGTGGTTTGTGTTGGAATTTGAGGGTTGATGTTAGGGTAATAGTTGGGGGCTGTTTTGGAAGCATTTGAATGTGTTAAATGTGTTGAAATCATGAGTTTTGGTTGAGGTTTATGGGCTGCTCGGGATTGGTAATTTTGGGGGTTGTTCATGGCTTGAAATGTTGTGTTTGATGTTTGAATTGTATTCCGGGTTAGCTACTTTGATGCTTGGGTTGATTTGAAGTTGTTTGGATTGTGTTGAGGTTGTTTAGAAGCGAGATTATGTGTTGGTGAAGCCTCTGGAACAAATCCGGAAACTTCAAGACCTTGGTTGCTTGGTAATTGAGCTTGGAGGTGGAGGTGAGTGGTTAATGTTTTCAAATTGGTTTTTAAGTGGTTGGTTCAAGCATGTGGACTAGGTTGGGCTTGGTAGACCCACCTAGAGTTAGGATTAGGGTGGTAGCCTAATCCTAAGCTTTAGTTAGAGACATTGGATGAACTCTTTAATTGATGTTATGCCTCATGATGATTTGTGTTATGATGATTATGTATAATGTGATATACATGTATGTTGGGGTATAGCTTAATGCATTGTTATATGCATGTTGATGAAAAATGTAATGTGGATATACGTATGTGTGAAATATGATGTGATAATTGTTTGGATGATATACATGTAGTGTTGGCTTGTGAAATGAGGTTATGAGGTGGTTGCATGATTTTGAGGATCATGGTGAGTACGTGCTAAGCACGGGAATTATATTAAAATTGATGCTGTGAAAGGTTGTGGATTTTATTTAATATTGGCACTAGTATGCTTGGGTACAATGATCGATCATTAGGATGAGTGTGCACACGAGAGTCAAAGTCGCGCGTGGCCTTGGTGGCGTTAAGGCACCAAGAAGGAGTACGGGTTCGCCCGGAAATTTTTATATTAGTCGGTGATGAGGGGAATCCCATCGACGGGGCGTGAGGATGAGTGGAATCCCCTCCACGAGAACCGGTGATGAGTGTAATCCCACCGAAGGTAATGGTTATGTTGGAAATGCGTTCCAACATGTTATCCGCGTATTCGAGTCATAACTAGGTGCCAATATGAGTTTATATATGTGCCAATATGGGATTATACATATATGCCTATATGATATGAAATGTGATTTCCAATGTGAAGCGATTTATGATGTGGTTAATACATTGAGTTATGTATCATTGTATGTTGAGCTTATGAGTCTTTGATCGTGGCATAGTGATGATTATATGTTCATGCATCATGTATATTTTGGCTCATGTGGAACGGAGGTAAGATCATGCATTCTATTTTGATTCTTACTCGTGCTTGGACCCTTCATTGTCGAAGGTTTGTTTTATGAGCTTACCCTCACTAAGCTTTTATGCTTACTCTCCTTTTGTTCGACAATGCAGTTTGGTAGCTTGTGGGTGGCAAAGGCAAGGAAGGGCCTCCAAGTGTCGCTTTTGGTTAGCTCAAGTATGATCTTTAAATTGTAGATTGTAATAGTCAAGCAATGGGGTAGGTGTTGTTGATTTGAATGCTTTGTCGTATGATGAACTGGTTTGGTTCTTGGATGCCTCGTTTGATTTCTAAACATTGTTTATGTTGCATGTCTTGAATGCTTATATGTTTTGATGGCTAAGGCATGTAACCTTAAAAGTTATGTATGCTTCCTTGTGGTGAATGTATGATCTTGTGTTTGGATGCCTATCTTATATCTTGTGTATCTTGAGCATGGTTGCTATAGGGTCTATGCCTCTAGAGTGTGCTTGTATGTTGTGTATGCTTCTTGGGGTCGTTTAGTGCGTTTGGGATCGTTTAGAGATGTGTAAAACTGATTTTGGAAAACTGCAGGCTGTAGGTGTTTCGAAACGAGTTATGCCGTTTCGGAACGGGTGTGGTTCCAGGGTCCCCCATATCGGAACACGTTTCGGTACAGTTTGGCCACTGTGAGCCCCTGTTTCGAAACAGGTTTCGAAACACTTTGGCCACTGTAAACGCCTGTTTTGAAACGAGTTTCGAAACGCCTAGGCAGAACGTGACCCTGTTCCGAAATGGGGTGGAAGCGTTTCGGTACGCGTGTCTTGCTTTTTGAACTGGAGCCCGTGTTTCGAAACGGGTGATGTCTGTTTCAAAACACAAGCCTAAAAATGGGCTGTTTGACATCTCTAATGGGTCCCAAGGGTTGGGCTTAGGCCCTGTCTGCTGTTAGGCTTCTCGTGAGCCTTGTTTCCATTGTCGTTTCACACATAGGTTTAATAAAAGCATCTAGATAAGATTATAATAAACGAAAAAGTTTTCTAGGGTCGCTAACCGAGGTGGGACCTTAACGGGTTTCACGTCGGTTTTCCCCGTGTAGCCTACTCGGACCGGTCAGTCGAACAGACCAGGGCGAGGGGGCTACATTAGCCCCCACTAAGGATTTTTGTTGAGTGGATCAATGGATTGATCAAAGCCAAGAGGGGGTGAATTGGGTTTTTAAAATTTGTTGTGTAAAGTAGAATGGCTAAAAATGGAAGAACAAGGAATTTTAGAGTGGTTCAAGTTCCAAATGAACTCTACATCCACTACCTTAGCTACTACTAAGGATTTCCCAACAATCCATTAACTGCTCTTCCCCTTTTTAAGGCTTAGGAGGTAACCTTTACAATACCGGTCAAATTTTCTACCCAAAATTTGACCAAACCCTCACAAGAGTACAAAGAAGAAATTTAGGCAAGAAAGATATCTCTCAATACAAGATTGCCCCTTTAAGTACAATCACTCAACCCAAATTTGAATACAAGATCAGAATTGAATACAAAAAAATTTGGGATTTTACAAGAGATAGGAAAATAAGCACTTTGAGCTTGGATTTTTGTAAGGATGTTTCTTTTTGACTCAATAGTTGTTACTAGTCTTCAAATGGCTTCATTTTATACATTCTTCATTAATTCTAGCCGTTTGGGTGGTTAGGGTATTGAATATAGCCGTTGGGACCCTCTCTTTCCACCATCAATGCACTTCTGCAGCTTAACGTATCGGTAAACAATGACCCGTACCGATACCTGTCTCAAAACAGAAAGAGCCTTTGCACAATAACAAGAGGGGCATATCAATACGCGGGTAAGCGTATCGGTACGGGACATGGACTGTTTCGATACGGGGAACATCTGTATCGATGGAATTAATTCAACATAGCTCACTGAAGTTTTCGTATCGATACGGCAAAGAGCATATCGGTACAGAACAACTACCACTTTAAATTTCAGTTACATAACAACTAACACCAACGGTCTAAAACATTAAAAGCTTTCTAATTTAAAACTCCATTAAAACCGTATCAATACGGGTGACACCGTATCGGTACGCCATTCAAACTCCTTCAGTTTTACAGATAGAGCGTATCGATACAGATGCAATCTATTTCTATACGTTGTTTCGATACGGTCAGGGGCGTATCGAAACACGTTTCTCCAGTAGCCAAACTTGTAAAAAAGGTATCGATACGCCTGGACGTTTTTCAACAGTTTGGCCTTGGAACACTTAGAAAATATTTGGAGTTTGAGTTTTTCAAATTAGATTAAAGCCTTGTTGATTTAAAATCTTGAGGGACTTAAAAATCTATTTCAAGTTTTCAATTTAATCCTTAACATACATTGTTATATCAAAATCAAACATAGGTTTTACAATCTCCCCCTTTTTGATATAACAAAACCAAAACTTGAAATTTTTGAGACTTTTGAAAAACTTTGCAAAATAACTCCCCTTAATATTAGCTAGGTAAAATTTAAGTTGAAAATCAAAATTTTAAGTGTGAGCTTGTTCCCTCTCCCCCTTTTTGTTAGATCAAAAAAGATAGAGACATAGATAAACATAGCCAAAATGCATAAATAATAACTAAGAAACATATTATAGATAATCATGAAGTTCAAAATAAAGAAAAACATCAACATAAAATCCAAATAACAATAATCAAAGAATAGGTTTTAGAATGCAAACTTAGTCCTAAAAACTTAATTCAAAGTGCATAAATAGATATCCTAAATGACATGAATGATATGCAAAGATGAACTACTACGCTTTTCCATCGCCATCTTCATCATCTTCATCATCCTCTTCATGTGCATCATCATTCCTCCGAGATTGACGTCACTCGTAATGAAAAGCGGTAAGAGATATGTTCATCGAGTTATGATCACTTTCAAGAGAAGTGAGACGCGTCTCCACATTCTTCACACAATCTTCAAGGCTTGTAAAGTGTGTGTTAATAGCGACAAACCTCGAATTCATCGCTTGATCCATAGAAGCAATTCCCGTGCGCAAGCCCGTGAATTGCTCGTTGAGAAAAGTCATAAGGGCATCCATAGAAGGAGCATGAGGAGCTTGAACGGCTTGAGGATTAGCAATTTCTTCCGAAATGGCATTGTTAGGGAGCTCGGAGAGACGAAGCCAACTACCATTGAAGTACATGAACTTTCCCCTTGAAAGAGATCTTTCATCAATAGGATCAATGAGGGGAGTCAGGTAGTCGTGAGAACAATATATCTCCTTTTGGGTGAAGAAATAACTCAAGGTCGTTCCATAGGTGAATGAAGTGACAAGAGTAGTGTGGCGATGTTGCACGAGATAGACAATCTCCGCAAACATAATCCGAGTAAGGTTTGGTTGTTTTCTTTCACGGAAGCACCAAATCCAAAAAACGTCAACTTGGCGGATAGTTGAATACTTGCCTCCCGAAGGCCTAAACCACCAAGAAACCATCAAGTGAAGGATTCGATCTTGAGCATTAAGAGACGTCACAGAACCTTCTAAGACATGGCCAAGAGAATTCTCATCATCAAGACCCTCATCCTCTAACTTGAACACATCACAAATAGATTGAACATTGATGGTGATCTTTTTACCCATTAGATAAGAATTAACGGTCGTAACAACACCCGCTTGATTGGAAACACACTTGGCATTAGCATAGAAAATCAAAACTAAATTGCAATAGAAAAAGTCGGGAATTTGAATAAAATCCATAAATTTCCATTCTCGGAGCAAAGGTAAGTAAACAAATTTGAAGCGCTCCGAGTTGAGAAAAGGAACATAAATTACCCTCTCCGGACGGATTTTGTAGTTTTGAAATTGTCGGAAATAGGTGAGATCTCTGGAGGTCTTGAAGCACTGTTGATAGATAATAGTGAGGTTCGGGCGAGTACCATCTCCGGCATTAGAACCTTCACCGACTTCACTAGTACACGCTCTCTTTTTGGGTGCCACTGACTAGAGAAATAGATCAAAAACAGTGTATGCATTAACTTTTTCATTCAACCCATTGAAAATCAATAATCAAGGTTTTTGTTTTTAAAAAAAGTGAGAAACAAAACAAAAACAAAAATTTTGAAAAAGTTTGTTTTTGAGAAAACAAAACAAAACAAAAGAAAATTTAAAACGAAAATCAAATAAAATAAAAAGAAAAAGGAGATTTATACCTTGATATTGATAGAGAGGAATAGGAGAAGAACTTTGCACCAAATTGATGAAAAGCTTGAAAAGCTTGGCTTGGTGTTGAAAAACCCTCAAGAGATTTTGAGTTGTGGTGTGAAAATATGAGGGATTGAGAGGCTTTTTATAGAGAGAAAACGGCTAGGGTTTTAAAATTGCAATTTTGGTAAAAGTGAAACTCTTTAAATGCCATAAAGAAGTTGTCTACGCAATCGAGTATCGATACGCCTGAGGGTGTATCGATACAGGGGTAAAATCGTAATTCCCTAGAAACGCTCGTCAAAGGTCCGTATCGAAACAGATGATATCCGTATCGAAATGCTTTTAGCTAATATCGAAACGGGTTTAACCGTATAGATACCCAATTTAGGCAAAATGCAGTCTAGAAAGCTATTTCAGTACTCGTATCGATACGCATAAGGCCGTATCGATACCATATGCCCAGAAATGCATTTTAGGCTTTAAGAACAACCAAAGGCTCGATTTTAACTCATCATAAATGAATGCAATTGATGAATGATCAATTCTAAGCACATTTCAACAGAAGCATACTCCCCTAGCTATAAGCATGGATATTTTCAAGATCAACAACACATAAACATGCAATTTCACAAATTCAAGCATTTTAACCTCAAAAAAGAGTCCTTTATCTAGAGGTTTAGTAAAAATGTCCGCTAGTTGGTTCAATGTGTCAACGTACTCTATAACAACATCTTCCTTAAGGACATGATCTCTAATGAAATGATGCCTTATTTCTATATGTTTGGTTCTAGAGTGTTGGATGAGATTTTTAGTTAAGCATATGGCACTAGTGTTGTCACACTTAAGAGGTATGGTTTCAACTTTAATACCATATTTTAAGAGTTGTTGCTTCATCCAAAGGACTTGAGCACAACAACTTCCTAAGGATATGTACTCGGCTTCGGTGGTAGATAGAGCTACACTATTTTGTTTCTCTGAGAACCAAGATATGAGCATACTACCTAAGAAATGACATGTTCCCGAAGAACTCTTCCTATCGATTTTACACCCCTCATAATCCGCATCCGAATAAGCATGAAGGTTGAAGGTTGAGTCTCTAGGGTACCAAAGACCTAGACAAGGGGTATCTCTAAGGTACCTAAAGATTCTCTTAACGGTTATAAGGTGAGACTCTCTAGGACTATCTTGAAACCTAGCACACAAGCAAACACTAAACAATATATCTGGTCTACTTGTGGTAAGGTAAAGCAAAGATCCAATCATAGAGCGATAAAGCTTAGAGTCAACACACTTACCTCCTTCATCTTTGTCAAGCTTTGTAGATGAGCTCATTGGTATAGCTTGAGGCTTTGCTTGCTCCAAGCCAAACTTCTTGAGGATATCTTTAACGTACTTTGCTTGATTGATGAAGGTGCCATCCTTCCTTTGCTTGATTTGGAGCCCCAAAAAGAATGAGAGCTCCCCCATCATGCTCATTTCGAATTCACCTTGCATTAACTTAGCAAACTCCTTGCAATGACACTCATTAGTAGATCCAAAAATAATATCATCAACATATATTTGTACTACTAAGATGCCATTTTTATACATTTTTATGAAAAGTGTAGTGTCCACCTTACCTTTTTCAAAACCTTTTTCAATTAAAAAAGTTTGAAAGTCTTTCATATCAAGCTCTAGAAGCTTGTTTTAAACCATAAAGAGCTTTGGTTAGTTTGAAAACATGATTTGGAAATTTTGAATCCTCAAAACTCGGTGGTTGTTCCACATACACTTCCTCATTTATAAAACCATTTAAAAATGCACTTTTCACATCCATTTGAAATAGCTTGAAATTATGATAACATGCATATGCAAGCAACATCCTAACATCTTCCATTCTAGCTACGGGTGCATAGGTTTCATCAAAATCTATTCCCTCTTCTTGAGTGTAACCTTGAGCAACTAATCTAGCTTTATTTATCACAATGTTACCACTCTCATCTAGTTTATTCCTAAATACCCATTTATTTCCTATAGTAGATTGATTACTAAGCCTTTCAACTAATGTCCATACATTACTTCTCTCAAATTGATTTAACTCTTCTTGCATAGCCATAATCCAAAAGTCATCATTTAATGCTTCTTTAATGTTCTTAGGCTCTATGCATGAGATAAAAGCGACATGATTCATGAGTTTAAGAGAAGATCTAGTAGTTACCCCCTTGGATGGATCACCCAAGATTTCACCACCTTTGACATAGTTGTACTCCCTTGGGCAGCTCACTTCCTTTTCCTCAAGAGCCAAGTCCTTCAAGCCTTCAAGACGTGGATCTTGTGCATCCTCATCTTTAGTTGGAATCTCATCCTCCTTTGAAGTTTGTTCTCTATCAAAGGCATCAAGGATTCCTACATCATCATCATCATAAGATTCCTTCCTCGGAAGGAAGTTATCATCGAATACAACATGAATAGACTCTTTTACTACTAAAGTTCTCTTATTAAATACACGATAGGCTTTAGAGGTTAAAGAATACCCTAAGAAAATAGCTTCATCACTTTTAGCATCAAATTTACCTAAGTTGTCTTTACCATTATTTAAAACAAAACACTTGCAACCAAATGGATGAAAATAGCTAATGTTATCTCATATGGTGTTTTCTTTAAAAGTAGCCTACTCATTACTCGATTTACAATGTAGCAAGCGGTGTTTGTGGCTTTCGCCCAAAAATATTTAGGTAAATTGTTTTCACAAAGTATGGTTCTAGCCATTTCTTGTAAAGTCCTATTTTTCCTCTCAACTACCCAATTTTCTTGAGGAGTTCGAGGAGCCGAAAAATTGTGGCTAATACAATTTTCATTTAAAAACTCTTCAAAACATAGATTTTGAAATTCGGTTCCATGATCACTTCTAATATGAGAAATTTTAAGTTCAAGATCATTTTGAGTTAATTTTGAAAATGTGATGAATTTTTCTAAAGCCTCATCTTTAGTACTTAAGAATAGAACCCAAATAAATCTAGAATAGTCATCAACAAGTACAAATGCATACGATTTACCACCCAAGCTCATAGTTCTAATAGGCCTAAATAAATCCATGTGAATTAGTTGTAAACACCTACTTGTAGAAACATCATTAATGGATTTAAATGATGGTCTATGTTGTTTACCCTTAGAGAGCATGCATCACATATTTTATCATTTGAGAATTTGATCTTGGGTAAACCTCTAACTAGATTTAGGGAAACTAATTTTTCTAAAACACTAATGCTAGCATGTCCTAGTTTCCTATGCCATAGCCATGCATCATTTTCATTTTGTACAACAAAACATGCATGGGATGTATGAATGCCATCTAAATGCACCATGTAAATGTTACCTATGCGATGACCAATGAGCATTATATTGTTTGATTTAATGTCAACAATTTTGCATCCATTTTTATCAAATAAGACATTAAATCCTTTATCACACAATTGACTAATGCTCAATAAATTGTGTTTTAGACCATCGACATATAAAACATTTTCAATGAGTATTGTAGAGTGATTACCTATGGATCCAATACCTTTAATGTGGCCTTTGGAGTTGTCACCAAATGTCACTACTCTTCCATTTTTTGTCTTTAAGTCCATGAATCGACTCTTGTCTCCGGTCATGTGCCTCGAGCATCCACTATCAAGGTACCATGAGTTTTGGCTTTGTGCTTTGGCCTTGTAGCAATGCCCCCTACAAACAAAGATATTAAGCTTTGATTTTTGGTACCCAAATCATTTTGGGTCCACGAGTGTTAGCTCCCAAAAGCTTGGTTCCCTTAGGAATCCAAGGTGACATGGCATCAATATTATTAGACTTGACAAGTTCCTTAGGAACCCATACACTTCTAATTCTTTTTTGTCCTATTATGCCTATGAAAGCCACTTTGTTTGTAGTTATTGTTCTTTCTTTTAGGTTGGTTTGATCTAGATGATTCACCTATTTCATTTTTCACATTATCAACACTATTGAAAGACTTCTTAAGCTCATTTAACACCTTTTGGTGTTCACTATTGCATTGAGAAATAAGATTGTTTAAGTCTACATTTTAATCTTGAAAGAATTTAAGTTCATCTTGTAAACCTAAGATCTTTTTCTCAAATTTCAAGTTAGCTTGAGAAAGTGAGTCATTTTTAGCATTTAATTCCGAAATGATTTTTCTATTTTTTTAGAACCGACTCTTTATACTTCTCAAATAACTCATCATAAACCTCTTGTAACTCATCATAAGCACCATGCAATTCATCAAATGTAAAATCAAATGAAGATGAGTTAGAGGTTACCATGGAGGAATCCTCCTCAAGAGCCATGAGGCAAATGTTGGCCACTTCGTGTTCCTCATCCTAGGATGACTCCTCATCACTCCAAGTAGCAAGCTTGGCTTTGAGCTTCTTCTTCTTCTCAAAGCCCTTCTTCTTGAGTTGAGGGCACTCGTAACGAATATGACCCGATTTTTTGCACTCAAAGCAAATGATTTGATCCCTCTCTTCTTCTTATTTTTTGGTCTTGAAGTCCATTTTTCTTTGAATCTTTCTACCTCGGTTGGACCTCATAAACCGTGAGAACATTTTGGCTATCATAGCCAATTCTTCTAGGTCTTCCTCCTCACTAGAGGTGCTCTCCTCATGTAGAGAAACTTTGAGAGCCACTCCTAGCTTCTTCTTCTTATCTACCTCAAGCTTCTCCACTCTTTTCTCTTCCTTTTTCCTTTCATCTTCCCTTCCTTGCTTCATGATCTCATGAGTTAGGAGAGAACCAACTAGCTCATCAAGCTTAAGTGTCTTCAAATTCTTTGCCTCAATGATGGCGGTTCTCTTCCCATCCCAAGACTCAGGAAGTGAGTAGAGTAGCTTCTGGACTAGTTTGTCTTCCGGGATTATCTCTCCAAAACCCTTTAGCCCATTGACGATTGTTGAGAAATGATTGAACATCTTTGACACGGTTTCGTCGGGCTCCATTTTGAAATTCTCATAGCTAAGATTGAGAATTCCAATATTTGTCTCCTTCACATCACTTGTTCCTTCATATGTAGTCTCAAGTGTATCCCACACTTCCTTAGCACTTTGGATGGAGGAAACTTTGGAGTAGATATCGGGACCAAAAGAGAAAAACAACATGTTAAGAGCTTTGTCGTTGATTTGAATTTTCTTTCTCTCTTCTTCGCTCATCTCATCCTTCCTTTTTGGCACTAATCTTCCTTCGTCGTCTCTCTTCATCGAAATAGTGGGACCATCTTTGATGATATCCCAAACAAGATAGTCATTAGATTTAATGAAGAGACGCATCCGGTTCTTCTAAAAAGGCTAGTTATCACCGTTGAAGAAAGGCGGTTTGGTGGTTGATTGAGACTTGTACATGCTTGACCCGGAGGTAGATGTCATGGCTTGCTTTGTAGTTGATCACACTCTTCCTAGGAACTCCTCTTGTGGTTGTTAATCCTTCAAAGAGGTAGGCTCTGATACCAATTGTTGAGTGGATCAATGGATTGATCAAAGCCAAGAGGGGGTGAATTGGGTTTTTAAAATTTGTTGTGGAAAGTAGAATGGCTAAAAATGAAGAACAAGGAATTTTAGAGTGGTTCAAGTTCCAAATGAACTCTACATCCACTACCTTAGCTACCACTAAGGATTTCCCAATAATCCACTAATTGCTCTTCCCCTTTCAAGGCTTAGGAGGTAACCTTTACAATACCGGTCAAAATTTCTACCCAAAATTTGATCAAACCCTCACAAGAGTACAAAGAAGTAATTTAGGAAAGAAAGATATCTCTCAATACAAGATTGCCCCTTTAAGTACAATCACTCAACCCAAATTTGAATACAAGATCAGAACTGAATACAACAAAATTTGGGATTTTACAAGAGATAGGAAAATAAGCACTTTGAGCTTGGATTTTTTGTAAGGATGTTTCTTTTTGATGCAATAGTTGTTGCTAGTCTTCAAATGGCTTCATTTTATACCTTCTCCATTAATTCTAACCATTTGGGTGGTTAGGGTGTTGAATATAGCCGTTGAGACCCTCTCTTTCCACCATAAATGCACTTCTGCAGCTTACCGTATCGGTACACGAGGACTCGTATCGATACCTGTCTCAAAACAGAAAGAGCTGTTGCACAATAACAAGAAGGGCGTATCGATACGCGGGTAAGCGTATCAGTACGAGACAGGGACCGTTTCGATACGGGGAACATCCGTATCGATGCAATTAATTCAACAGAGCTCACTGGAATTTTCCGTATCGATACGGCAAAGAGTGTATCGGTACGGGACAACCACCACTTTAAATTTCATTTACCTAAGAACTGACACCAACGGTCAAAAACATTAAAAGCTTTCTAATTTAAAACTCCATTAAAACCGTATCGATACGGGTGACACCGTATCGGTGCGCCATTCAAACTCCTTCAGTTTTACAGAGAGAGCGTATCGATACAGATGCAATCTGTTTCGATACGCTGTTTCGATACGGTGAGGGGCGTATCGAAACACGTTTCTCCAATAGCCAAACTTGTAAAAAAGGTATCGATACGACTGGAAGTGTATCGATACGCCTGGACGTTTTTCAATAGTTTGACCTTGGAAAACTTAGAAAATATTTGGAGTTTGAGTTTTTCAAATTAGATTAAAGCCTTGTTGATTTAAAATCTTTTGAGGGACTTAAAAATATATTTCAAGTTTTCAATTTAATCCTTAACATACATTGTTATATCAAAATCAAACATAGGTTTTACAATTTTCAACCAATTTCACTAGAAATTCGTCCCCTTTTCTCGGATTAGGAGGAAACCTTACAAACCGATTAATCTTTCTACCCAAAGATTAACCAAGACTCTCTCAATACAAAGATTGTTGACAAATGAAAAATGAACCTCACAAGGTAGAATATTTGCCCCAAATTACAAGTTCTCTCAACCTAAATTGATAAAAGATGAATACAATAACAAACACTCAATTGGGTACAAGGGTTTGACTCTAATAGCTCAAGAATGGATTGGATTTTTGCTTTGTTGTTGTTTTTTTGTTCATTAGTTGGTATTGTAGCTTTAATGGCTTGCTTCTATACCTCTTCATTGAATTCTAGCCGTTTGGTTAGTTGGCATCATCAATAGAGCCGTTAGGCTCCCTTTTTCCCACCACAGATGCAATTCTGCAACATCCTGTTTCGAAACACTCGGGCCCGTATCGATACATGTCTCAAAATAGAAAGAGTCATTGTGTGTAATAAAGAGGGTGTATCGAAATGCTAGAAGGCATATTAAATGGTTAGAGGCCGTATCGAAACGGCTATAGGCCGTATCGAAATGGTATTACTCACAATTGAATCTGCCAAAATCTGTATCGAAACACCCAAGGGGTGTATCGAAACGAGTAACAAAAATTCAAATATTTTCATATTCTAATAACTGACAAGTAACAGCTATATCATTAAATGTTCAGGTTTGAAAAATCTTAATCCCGTATCTATACAGGTAGGGTCGTTTCGAAACGCTATTTAAAATATTAAAGCCTAGATGAAGGCCGTATTGAAACGGCAGGAAGCGTATCAAAACGCCTGAGCTATTTTGTGAAATTTGACTTTAAAACACTTTGACAATTTTATGGGGTTTAAGTTTTGACTTTAAAACATTTTGAGTCTAAAATATACTTGTCAAATGTGAGTCTTTTGAGTTCTTAAAAAATTATTTCTTTGCAATTAGGTCCTTAGACTATTTGTTATATCAAAATCAATCATTAGTTTTACATCTGAGTTGAGGATTACAAACATTATTTGAAACATGGATATATACGGTGATGGATTATAATATATGGTGTGAATTGAGGATTAATATAGTAGAAAATTAGAGATTGAGTTAGATGAAGAAGAAATTAAAAAAATGTAAATGTGAATGATTAAATGTGTAATTATACATATTGCTTTTATTTCGGCGGTTAAAATAGGAGTGAAGTAATAGTTTAGGGACTGTCTAAATAATATCATTTTTTTCTTGTTTCAGATCAACCTCCCGTTAAAGGTTAACGGCAACAAACGACTAAGTGACCAAAAATTTAAGCCCTGAAAACGTAAGTGACCGTACTGGTCGTTTTTCAGAATCAGTGACCAACTCTGTACTAGGGGAAACATTAGTGGCCATCCAATACTTAACCTTTTATTTATTATTTTGAAAGTTGCAACCCAACGAGTCAGCCTTTAATGGGTGAACTTCTAACTTCAATTATGGCGGTAATAAACGACAGAGGAAGACAAGAAAAATGTTCAAGGAAATATCTTTTCGTTGTCAAATTTGGCAACGCTCTCCTTGTTAATGTAATGACTTAGCCATTCTCTTATATTAAAAATGGATAATTTGTGCTCCTTTTGTTTAGGATGTATTTTAATTTGGCCATCAAATTTGAAAAAGTATTGTTCTTGACATTTATATTTTCAAAGTTTATTGTTTTTGTCACCCGACCATTAGTCTTTATTAACCCCGTAAATACAATGACGTGACACTTTAATAAAAAATATTAATTTTAAATTTAAGCCTCAAACTTTTAAAATGTTAATTTTAAATTTAAAAAATGCGTTATAGATTTTTTTTTTACCGTAGATTTTTGAACTGTTCTGAACAATATAACAAAAATCTTGACATATAACAATAGTATTATGACACAAATACGTCGCACATATCTTTGTTATCTATTATCAAATTTGTATAATTTAACCAATAATTGTTGGGTGCATTGGTAAGGCACGCTGCACTCTTAGGGAATATACTTGAGTTTAAACTTCGAAAATGACATTATTAAGAAGAGCAGCCTCATACTTCGAATACGATAAAACGTACACATATAACAACAACAAAAATTATGTATGATTTAGTAAGTCCACGTATATGATTGGCGATGATCTGTTGCAAATAAATGTCATTTTCTCTTTTCAAACATGTAAGTTGTTTTGCCACTTAGACTGGGTAAAGTCTAATGCAATTTCTTCTCCTAACTATTACAAGATTGTAAGCTCAGCGGAAGACTATGCAACAATACGTGATGAAGGAACAAATTTTGAAACTGATAATGGTTCCGAGCTAGTTCCACTGAGCAGGATCGTCCCAGGGTGGGCTATAAGTGCCACCGCACATAATTATAAGTGTTTATTTTAATAATTATTTAATTTTTCAAATATTTATTATTAATATTTAATTTTTTAACATTTGTTATTAAGGGTCTGCTATTAAAATATATTTTTTTCAATACTCATTTTAGGGGTATGTTTTTTTCAATACGTGTTATTAGATACCTATTTTTTTCAATATATGTTATTATGGGTTTAAATTTTTACAATACTTGTTATTAAGGACCAAATTTTTTAATACTTCTTATTAGAGGCTTACTATTAAAAAGCAAAGAAAAATTAATATTTGTTATTATGGTTCTAATTTTTTCAATACATGTTACTATAACCCAATTTTTTTAATATTTGTTATTCAGTACATACTATTAAAATTTTATATTTTTCAATGTTTGTTATTAGATCCTGATCTTTTTTCTAATACTTGTTATTAGAAGCATATTCTTAAAATTTATTTTTTAATATTTGTTGTTAGAGATTTGTTTTTTAAATTCACCCTTAGACCAACAAAATCTCAAGAACGGGCTTGCCATTGAGCACCATTGAGGTACTTTTTTGTGATGTTGATATAGAAGCCATAAGTGATTTATACAAGCCATAAGTGATTTATATCTACACCGTTGCAGATATAGAAGTTCAACCCGTTATTGGTCTTTACTGCATTGTTGCTCGGTTTAGCTGGGGATTTCCCAGAGGACTTTTACATTCTCTGATAATGGACGGAATAAGAAAAGGGTGAGTATTTTTAACTTGTACCACAAGTTATAGTTATTCTTTTTTTTACTTCTTCCGTTTTATTAAAGTTGTTATTTTTGTGTCTTAAAATTGTCTCACTTAAATTGTCATTTTGAAAAAATCAACAACTATTTAAACTCATATTTTTTCTACCCATTTTTTAGATTTCTAAAAGAACAAAATATAACTTTTAAGGGATAAATTTGTCATTTAAATTTTTTCACATCACATCTTTTCTCAAAAAAAATTCTTTCTAAAACTTTGTGAAAAATCAACATATGACTGTTTAATCGGGACGGAGGGAGTATTCTTTTTACGGCTTTTAAAGACCTGCTGTGGTTGAAACCACCACTTGCCTTTTACTTTTTACCTCTCTTGAAAACAAATATAATAATTCAATTTTATTTACCCTGATTTTGGGATTAAATGCCAATATTTCTTCTTTGGGTACATAAATGTCAATCTTATCTCTGTTTTAAACAATAAGAAGCACAAGAAATTTTGTCGTGTGACACTTACGATGCGGCTAAAATAAGATGAACTCTACATAATTTTTTATCTAGTTGGTAAAAATGTAAGTTATAATATAATTTTTTAGTAAGAATTTCGGTTCTACCAAAATTATTACCCACTTGGTAAGAATTTATGTTATAACAAAAATTCTTACCCAGCTAGTAAGAATTCCGGTTATACCTAAATTATTACTTAGTCTTACATAAATTCTTACCAAAACAATAAACAATTATCCTAACTGTATTTTAGACGCCGCACCTTAGCATGTCCTAAGAAGCACAAAGCGATAAACATGTGCCTAAAACAATGTTTTAAAAGTTTTTTTAGAGAGAGAGAGGTTTTTTTTGAAGATGATGAAAAAAGTAAATTTTTAAAATTTAAGGTTCAAATTTAAAATTATTATTATTTACTAAAGTGTCATGTCATTATATTAACAGAATTAACGGAAGATAACAGTTAACAAAAATGATAAACATAAAAAAATATAGGTGACCAAAACAAAAATACTTTAAATTTAATGATCAAAATAAAATACGTCGGAAACAAAAAAATTACCAATGACGATTGCCCATTAAAAAAAGGGCTGTCAATAAGAACACTATAGATTCTTGCAATTAATGTTTTTTAATTTTTTTCAAAGAAATATAGTATAATGTAATTAATTACATTCCTAAAAAAATGTGTTTCATTAATTTAAATTTTTTAATTTAATTAAACAATAAAACCCTAAATTCAAACTCTAGACTTCAAACTTAAACCCTAAATCATAAACCCCAAACCTCAAACCCAAACTTTAAACTCAAACCCTAAACCATACACATCAAACCCTAACCCTAAATCCAAACCTAAATACCAAACCCTAAAACTTAAACCATAAGCCATAAACCTTAAACCCTAAACCTTCAAACCCTAAACCCTAAACAATAAACCGTTTTAAGTGAGTATTAATTACATTAAACAACTTAAAATTAATTAAACATGATTTTTTAGGAATGTATTTAATTACATTTTACTAGATTTCATTACAAAGCAAAACAACCATTTATTATAAAGCAAAACAAACATTAATTACAAAGCAAAACAAGCATTAATTATAAGAATTTATAGAGTTCTTATTGACAGCCCTAAAAAAATTTCTTACCGCACATGTAACACATATTTTAATTTAAAAAAAAAAATAACACATATTTTAATTAACAATAGTTTCTTACCGCACATGCTCCGTAGACCACAAAAAGTCAAGGCGTTTATTTTAATGCGCTTATATTTTTTAATAACTATCAATTTCGACTTATTTTAATAACTTGTCTATGTTGTAGAGATTAACGATGAGATCCGTCGTCTTAATTTAGTTTTCTATTAACAACATCAAAGAACTTAGTGAAGGGATGTTACTGGGGTAGGTTTTATGTGTATTGGTCCCACTTTACATCTAATTAAACATAGATAGTTATAGATTTTACGGGTAAAGATGAAAATAAAATTAGATTTGTCGTGGGTATAAGGCAGGTGTGGATATAATTTTTACCCGCCATATCCTTACTCGTCTCGGATCATCCTCACCCACATGTATCATCCTCAACTGCTCTTACAAATCCTATTAGATGTTATTAAAAATATTTGTTAAAAATATAATTGAGTTTGAGATTGATCAGATTAAATATATAAATAATTTAAAAATATCAGTTTGGATTATAGTCAAATTTAAGATAATTTATATTGACTTGTCTTGAGATATTAATGAAAGGATGAGTCTACCACGTACGCCGAACACCGTTGAACACTATTAACGCTAATTAATAAAGATTTAAAATGTTAAAAATTAGACTTATAATTAAAATTATTTAAAAAAACTAAAAATTAAATTTAATAAACATTTATATTTCTTTATAGTATTTTTATTAATATATTAAAATTAAATATAAAATATCCCAAAATATCCTTAATACCAATAACCCTAAATCTAAACTCTTTATTTTTCTTCTACCGCTGCCACCTTTGTTTACTTTTATGCCAAAGGAGTAATGAACGACAAACCCCATACAATGAAATTAGAAAGGGACGGGAATTAGGGTTTTATTTTTTTTCAGTGTTTCAAAGTCAATTTCGTTTTGGATTATATACCACATTTGAAATTCAAAATCACTCGTTTTGGAAAAAAAATAAATGATTTTCAGGGTTTTAACTTTATATTTCAAATTCGAAATCATTCGTTTTGGATGAAACAATTGTGCTGCAATCCTTAATTATTAATAATCGTTTATAAACTATGTAGCGGCGGTGACGGCAGAAGGGAAATAAAAGAGTTAGGTTTAGGGTTTTTGATATTAAGGATATTTTGAGATATTTGATTCTAATATTTTAATTAAAAATTTTATAAAAAATATAAAAACTTATTAAATCTAATTTTTTAATTTTATTTTGAAATAATTTTAATTATAAGTCTAGTACTTAAGATAAAAAATATTAGTTTGGATCAAAGTCAAATTTAAGATAATTCATATTGACTTACACTGTGTAAAACTCAATTACTTTTACACAATTTTTGGACCGTTAGATGATGGTAATTAATGGCTCAGATTATTTCCTTATCTTTTTTTCCCAAGTGATAATCTTCACATTTTTTACTGTTAATCTCATCCATCCATTTCCCTTATCCAATGGTCCTAGATTAGTGTAAAACTAAATGAGTTTTACACCATGTAACTTGATCTCATCCCATATATATATAATATTAGCTTAAGGGATACTTTTGCCCCTATAGTATTCCCAATTTATCAATTTTTTTCTTATGGTATTTTCGCATCAATTTGTCCCCTAAACTAGTCGAATTGCATCATCGTTTGCCCCTTAACTGACGAAAGCCAACGTTAACCATTACGATGCTGCTGTGGTAGTGCACGTGTGAAGCTGACTTGGTTGAGGGGTAAAATTGATTTTTTGAGTGAGTTTGAGGGCAAAATTTATTTTCAGATTAAGTACAAGGGCAAAATTTATTTTTTAGAGAAAAAAGACATGAATTTTAGAAAATATTAAAATAACATAAAAAATGATAGAACTTTTTAATTTTTTATTAATATATGACTAAAAAATAAAAAAATTAAAAATATCTAAAAATAAGTAAAAAATTATAAAATTAAAATATCATAAGTTAATAAATTATAAATTATTCAACAATTAAAATTTAAGAATATTTATAAAGTATTACAAATTATGAAAACCTTCATAAAAAAATTGGACGATTTTGATTTTCTTTCTCTTAAAAGAATGTAAGGGAAAAAACTTAAAATAAGGTTAATGTGGTTCTCTCAATCGAACAAAAATCTTCTACTCGCTCCCTTTTTGGTGCCCCTATCAATTCTCCAATGCTAAAAAATTAAACTCTACACTCTAACTTCAATTTCTAAATTCTACTCTAAACCCTAAATGTTGAGTTGATAAATCAATGAAGATGACCAAGAGGGGGTGGATTGACAATTAAAAAATTGGTGGAAGCAAATTGCAAAAAGAAAGAAAAATGGCACAAGAAATTTATAGTGGTTCAACCTTTTCAACAAGGTCTACATCCACTACCTTAGCTATCCACACTAAGCATTTCTACAAATTTACTAATTTGTCTTTCCTTTTAGGCTAAAGGAGATAACCTTACAAATCCTAGACTTATACCCCCAAAGTCTAGCAATTTTCCTTTCTTAAAGATGGAAACAAAGAAGTAAACTATGAAACCCTCACAAGGTAATGTGTTTGCACAATTGAAGTTCACTAAACTACAACAGTTGAATGAAAACAAAATTACAATGAAGAACACTCAAGTGGGTTACATGAATTTGACAATAAAAACTCAAAGATGTTAGATATGTGGTTGAATGATTTAGAATGGTTGTCTTGTTGTTAAAGAAGCTTGGGAAACTTGTTTTTATACCCCTTCATTGATTTCTAGTCGTTTAGGTTGTTGAGAAATTGAATAGAGCCATTGGGATATATTTTTCCTGCATTAAATATTGTCTGGCAATGGTGGGTATCGGTACACAAGCTTTCGCACCGGTACTTGCTCAAAATAAAAATAGTCGTTGCAACAAAGGGTACCAATACGCAAGCTACCGTGTCGATACAGAGTGAAGAAATTAAACGGGTTACCGGTATGCAATGTACTGTACCAGTACTGGATTTACTCACTAGAAATCTTGAAAAACTTTGTGAAGCTTTCGTGTTGGTAAACGTGTAGCCGTACCGGTACTTAGTTCATATTAAAGTAAGTTTGGGTCTAAAATTTGACAAGGCTCTAGTGGTCAAAAATATTTGAAAATATTTTATCCTTGTACCGGTACTCAATGCACATTTTAGTTTTAGAATGAAGAAAAGTCGTACCGGTACACATATAGCCATACCTGTACTCAGTTAACCATTTGAATAATATTGGTTTCTAATAGCGAAAATTTGTACCGATATGCCTATAGCCGTACAAGTACTCAGTTACCAAAATGGCTGGTATAAGTACAAAAAAACTTAGAAAAAAATAAGGATTGAAAATATTTACTTAGAAGATTATTTTGGTTCGAATACTTGTCAATTTGTGAGTAATTTTAAGTACCTTAAAATTTTATTTATTTGAAATTAAGTCTTTATATCAAAAATCAAAATACATGTTTAATAATCTCCCACTTTTTGATATAATAAAACCAAATAAATTTTTTGTTCACCCCCTATATTTAAGTCTAAAAGGTTATTTGTTCTTCAAAAGATTTTAAAAAGAATTTATACCCCACTTCTCCATTTTTTGTTAGATCAAAATCAATAGGGTAAAAAAAACCAAACATAACAATATAATCTAAAATAACTCTAATAAATAATATAATGTCATAGAAAATAATATCCAAAGCATAAAATCCAACATAATATCCAAACATAAAAACATAAACCAAAATATAATGTCAGAGAAAATAATATAAAACAAATAAGGTGCATAATAATAAGTCTATATGATATGATATGTAATGCAAAGAACAAGACTAAGCTGCCATGTCATCATCATCGTCACGACCTCCTCATCATCATCTCCACGAACATGTCCATGCCACTCATGATGAAAAGCGGTAAGGGAGATGTCCATCGAAGAGACGCAATGCTCTACGGTGGTTAATCTCGTGTCCATAGAAATCAATCTCATATCCAAAAATTCGAACCTCGAATCCATCGTGATAAACTTCCCATCAAGATAGGTCATGAGAGCATCGAAGAGACGCGATGCTCTACGGTGGTTAATCTCGTGTCCATAGAAGTCAATCTCATATCCAAAGATTCGACCCTCGAAATGTGAGTCTTGAGTTTTTAAAAATTTATTTACTTTGCAACTAGGTCCTTAGACAATTTGTTATATCAAAATCAAACATTGGTTTTACAATCTCCCCCTTTTGATATAACAAAACCAAAATAAATTTTTATGTAAACTCCCCCTAAGTTTAAGGTAGGTTTTGAAAAGACTTTAAAAATTTTAGCTTAACCCTTCTCCCCTTTTTGTTAGATCAAAATCATAATAATCGATATAAAGGGAATAAAACAATTCAATGAGGAAATAAGCAATATAAAGAAAACAACTTAAATTTCATTAAAGCATAAGAGTTCAAAGCAAATAGAAATCCAAACTTAAGTCCTAACAACAAGAAATTAAAGCATATGTCCTAAAGGGAATAGCATAGATAGGTGCAGAACAAGGGACATCCTAAAAAAGATGATATGCAATGAGATGTGTAAAACCTATGTTTGATTTTGATATAACAAAGTGTTTTAAGGACTAAATTGTAAAACTTGAAATGAATTTTTAAGTCCCTCTAAAGGTTTCAAATCAACAAGGCTTTGCTCTAGTTTGAAAAACTCAAACTCCAAAATATTTTCCAAGTGTTCCAAGGCCAAATTACTCAAAAACGTCAATGCGTATCGATAAACCTCTTACCGTATCGATACTTTTTTACAAACTTGGCCACTGGAGAAATCTATTTTGATAAGCCCCTCACTGTATCGAAGCAGGGTATCGAAACAGATTGCATTTGTATCGATATGCTCTCTCTATAAAATCAGAAGGAGTTTGAATGGTGTACCGATATAGTCTCACCCGTATCGATACGGTTTAAAAGGAATTTTTAAATTCTAAGCCTTAAATGTTTTGACCTTTGTGTGTCAGTTGGTTGGTAACAAATTTTTAAAGAGTTGGTTAACCCGTACCGATACGCTCTTACCCGTATCGATACGGATTCCTCTAGTGAGCTTTATAGGCAAAATTGCATCGATACGGTCTTACCCGCATCGAAACGGATCCCTAACTCATACCGATACGCCTACACGCGTATCTATACGCCCCTCTTGTAATTGTACAACGACTCTTTCTTATTTGAGACATGTATCATACGCCTCCCTGTGTACCGATACGGTAGGCTGCAGAAGTGCATTTATAGTGGAAAGAGAGGGTTCCAACGGCTATAATCAATTCCCTAACCACCCAAACGGATAGAATTAATGGAGAAGGTATAAAATCAAACCTATTGAAGACTAGCAACAACCATTGCATCCAAGAGAAACATCTATACAAAAATCCAAGCTCAAAGTGCCTAATTTCTTATTCTTGTAAAATCCCAAATTGTGTTGAGTGAAATTCTTATCTTGTATTCCAATTTGGGTTGAGTGATTGTATCAAAAGGGGAAAATTTGTATTGTGAGATATTCTACTTACCTTAAATTTCTTCTTTGTATCCTAGTGAGGGTTTGGTCAATTTTGGGTAGAAAATTGATCGATCTAGTAAAGGTTACCTCCTAAGCCTAGAAAAGGGGAAGAGCAATTAGTGAATTGTTGGAAAATCCTTAGTGGGAGCTAAGGTAGTGGATGTAGAGTTCATTTGGAACTTGAACAACTCTAAATTGCCTTGTTCTTCAATTTTAGTCATTCCACTTTCACTCCAAAATTTTAAAAACCCAATTCACCCCTTCTTGGCTTTGATCAATCCCTTGATTCACTCAACAATTGGTATTAGAGCCTACCTCTTTGAAGGATTAATAACCAGAAGAGGAGATTCTAGGAAGAGTGTGATCATCTACAAAACAAGCCATGGCATCTACCTCCGGCTCTAGCATGTACAAGTCTCAATCGATCACCAAACCACCTTTCTTCAACGGTGACAACTATCCTTTTTGGAAGAACCAGATGCGTCTCTTCATAAAGTCTAGGGATTATCTTGTTTGAGATGCTATAGAGGATGATCCCATTATTCTAATGAAGAGTGGCGGTGAAGGAAGACTTGTGCCAAAAAGGAAAGATGAAATGAGTGAAGATGATAGAAAGAAGCTTCAAATCAACGACAAGGCTCTTCACATGCTATTTTGTGCCTTTGGACCTGATATCTACTCCAAAGTTTCTTCCATCGAAAGTGCTAAAGAAGTGTGGGATACACTTGAGACAACCTATGAAGGGACAAGCGATGTGAAGGAAACAAAGATTGGAATTCTCAATCTTAGCTATGAGAATTTTAAGATGGAGCCCGACGAAACTGTTTCGAAGATGTTTGATCATTTTTCAACAATCGTAAATGGGCTAAAGGGATTTGGAGAGATCATCCCGGAGGACAAGCTAGTCCGGAAGCTACTCTACTCACTTCCCGAGTCTTGGGATGGGAAAAGAACCGCTATCATCGAGGCAAAGAATTTGAAGACACTAAAGCTTGATGAGCTAGTTGGTTCTCTCCTAACTCATGAAATCATGAAGCAAGGAAGGGAAGATGAAAGGAAGAAAGAAGAAAGAAGAGTGGAGAAGCTTGAGGTAGACAAGAAAAAGAAACTAGGAGTGGCTCTTAAAGCTTCTCTACATGAGGAGAGCACTTCTAGTGAGGAGGAAGATTTTGAAGAATTGGCTATGATAGCCAAGAGATTCTCACGGTTAATGAGGTCCAACCGAGGTAGAAAGTTTCAAAGAAAAATGGACTTTAAGACGAAGAACAAAGAAGAAGAAAATGATCCGATCATATGCTATGAGTGCAAGAAACCGGGTCACATCTGTTCCGAGTGTCCTCAACTCAAGAAAAAGGGCTTTGAGAAGAAGAAGAAGCTCAAAGCTAAGCTTGCTACTTGGAGTGATGAGGAGTCATCCGAGGATGAGGAACAAGAAGTAGCTAATCTTTGCCTCATGGCTCTTGAGGAGGATTCTTCTATGGTAACCTCTAACTCATCTACTCTTGATTTTACATTTGATGAATTGCATGAAGCTTATGATGAGTTACAGGAGGTATATGATGAGTTAGTTGAGAAGTTTAAGGAGTCCGTTTTGAAAAATAAAAAGATCATTTCGGATTTGCATGCTAAAAATGATTTAATTTCTCAAGCTAACTTGGAATTTGAGAAAAAGATCTTAGGTCTACAAGATGAACTTAAATATTTTCAAAATGAAAAAGTAGATTTAAATAATCTTATTTCTTAATGTAATATTGAACACCAAAAGGTGTTAGATGTGCTCAATGAGCTCAAAAAGTCTTTCAAGAGTATTGGTACTTTAAAAAATGAAATAAGTGAATCATCTAGAACAAATCAACCTAAGAGAAAGAACTATAACTACAAACAAAGTGGCTCCTATAGGCATAATAAAACTAAAATGATTAGAAGTGTATGAGTTCCTAAGGAACTTGTCAAAACTAATAATGTTGATGCCATATCACATTGGATTCCTAAGGGAACCAAGCTTTTGGGAGCTAACACTCGTGGACCCAAAATTATTTGGGTACAAAAAATCAAAGCTTAATCTCTTTGTTTGTAGGGGGAGCATTGCTACAAGGCCAAAGCACACAACCAAAACTCATGGTACCTTGATAGTGGATGCTCGAGGCACATGACCGGAGACAAGAGTCGGTTCATGGATTTAAAGCCAAAAAGTGGAGGAGTAGTGACATTTGGTGACAACTCCAAAGGCTACATTGAAGGTATTGGCTCCATAGGTAATCACTCTACTATACTCATTGAAAATGTATTGTATGTCAATGGTCTAAAACACAATTTATTGAGCATTAGTCAATTGTGTGATAAAGGGTTTAATATCTTATTTGATAAAAATGGTTGTAAAATTATTGACATTAAATCTAATAAAATAATGCTCATTGGTCATCGCATAGGTAACATATATATGGTGCATCTAGATGACATTCATTCATCCCATGCATGTTTTGTTGCACAAAATGAAAAATGATGCATGGTTATGGCATAGGAAACTAGGACATGCTAGCATTAGTATTTTAGAAAAATTAGTTTCCCTAAATCTAGTTAGAGGTTTACCCAAGATTAAGTTCTCAAATGATAAAATATGTGATGCATGCTCTAAGGGTAAACAACATAAATCATCCTTTAAATCCATTAATGATGTCTCTACTAGTAGATGTTTACAATTGATTCATATAGATCTTTTTGGGCCTATTAGAACTATAAGCTTGGGTGGTAAATCGTATGCTTTTGTTCTTGTTGATGACTATTCTAGGTTTACTTGGGTTCTATTTTTAAGTACAAAAGATGAGGCTTTAGAAAAATTCATCACATTTTCTAAATTAACTCAAAATAATCTTGAGCTTAAGATTTCTCACATTAGAAGTGATCATGGAACCGAGTTTCAAAATCTAGGTTTTGAAGAGTTTTTAAATGAAAATGGTATTAGCCACAATTTTTCGGCACCTCGAACTCCTCAACAAAATGGGGTAGTTGAGAGGAAAAATAGAACTTTACAAGAAATGGCTAGAACCATGCTTTGTGAAAACAATTTACCTAAATACTTTTGGGCAGAAGCCACAAATACCGTTTGCTACATTGTAAATCGAGTAATGATTAGGCCACTTTTAAAGAAAACACCATATGAGATTTTAAAATCTAAGAAGCCTAACATTAGCTATTTTCATCCATTTGGTTGCAAGTGTTTTGTTTTAAACAATGGAAAAGACAACTTAGGTAAATTTGATGCTAAAAGTAATGAAGCTATTTTCTTAGGGTATTCTTTAAACTCTAAAGCCTATCATGTATTTAATAAGAGAACTTTAGTAGTAGAAGAGTCTATACATGTTGTTTACGATGATAACCTAATTCCGAGGAAGGAATCTTTTGATGATGATGATGTAGGAATCCTTGATGCCTTTGATGGAGGACAAACTTCAAAGGGGAATGAGATTCCAACTAAAGAAGAAGATGTACAAAATCCACCTCTTGAAGCCTTGAAGGACTTGGCTCTTGAGGAAAAGAAAGTGAGCTACCCAAGGGAGTACAACTATGTCAAAGGTGGTGAAATCTTGGGTGATCCATCCAAGGGGGTAACTACTAGATCCTCTCTCAAATTAATGAATCATGTTGCATTTATCTCATGCATAGAGCCTAAAAATATCAAAGAAGCTTTAAAAGAAGAGTTTTGGATCATGGCTATGCAAGAAGAGTTAAACCAATTTGAGAGGAGTAATGTATGTACATTAGTTGAAAGGCCTAGTAATCAATCTAATATAGGAACTAAATGGGTATTTAGGAATAAACTAGATGAGAGTGGTAACATTGTGAGAAACAAAGCTAGACTAGTTGCTCAAGGTTACACTCAAAAAGAGGGAATAGATTTTGATGAAACCTATGCACTCGTAGCTAGAATGGAAGTTATTAGGATGTTGCTTGCATATGCATGTTATCATGATTTCAAGTTTTTTCAAATGGATGTAAAAAGTGCATTTTTAAATGGTTTTATAAATGAAGAAGTGTATGTGGAACAACCACCGGGTTTTGAGGATTCAAAATTTCCAAATCATGTTTTTAAGCTAACTAAAGCACTTTATGGTTTAAAACAAGCTCTTAGATCTTGATATGAAAGGCTTTCAAACTTGTTGATGATATTATTTTTAGATCTACTAATGAATGTCATTGCAAAGAGTTTGCTAAGTTAATGCAAGGTGAATTCGAGATGAGCATGATGGGGGAGCTCTCATTCTTTTTTGGACTCCAAATCAAATAAAGGAAGGACGACACCTTCATAAATCAAGAAAAGTACGTGAAAGATATACTCAAGAAGTTTGGCTTGGAGAATGCAAAGCCTCAAGCCACACCAATGAGCTCATCTACAAAGCTTGACAAAGATGAAGGAGGTAAGTGTGTTGACTCTAAGCTTTATCACTCTATGATTGGATCTTTGTTTTACCTTACCGCAAGTAGACCAGATATATTGTTTAGTGTTTGCTTGTGTGCTAGGTTTCAAGCTAGTCTTATAGAGTCTCACCTTATAGTCGTTAAAAGGATCTTTAGGTACCTTAGAGATACTCCTTGTTTAGGTCTTTGGTACCCTAGAGACTCTACCTTTAACCTTCATGCTTATTAAGATGCGGATTATGGGGGTTGTAAAATTGATAGGAAAAGTACTTTCGGCACTTGCCAATTCCTAGGTAGTATGCTCATATCTTGGTTCTCTAAGAAACAAAATAGTGTAGCTCTATCTACCACCGAAGACGAGTACATATCCTTAGAAAGTTGTTGTGCTCAAGTCCTTTGGATGAAGCAACAACTATTAGATTATGGAGTTAAAGTTGAAACCATACCCCTAAGTGTGATAACACTAGTGCAATTTGTCTCACCAAAAATCCCATCCAACACTTTAGAACCAAACACATAGAGATAAGACATCATTTCATTAGAGATCATGTCCTTAAGCAAGATGTTGTTATAGAGTATGTTGACACCTTGAACCAACTAGCGGACATTTTTACCAAACCTCTAGACAAAGAGCGTTTTTGGTCCCTTAGGAGAGAGCTAGGTCTAACTAGCCTAGTTTGACCCTTTAGGACTCTTTTTAAGGTTAAAATTTGCTTGATCTTGTGAAATTGCATGCTTATGTGTTGTTGATCTTGATAGAAACTATGCTTATAGCTAAGGGGTATGCTTCTGTTAGAATATGCTTAGATATGCTCATACATCAATTGCATACATTTAAGAGTTGTTAAAGTCGAGCCTTTGGTTGTTCTAAAAGCCAAAAATGCATTTTTGTGCATAGGGTATCGATACGAGTATTTCATTAGTTTACCATACTGCATTTTCTCTCTTACGGGTATCGATACGGTTAAACTTGTTTCGATACGAGCTATGAGCGTTTCGATACGGATTCCATCCGTTTCGATACGGTTCCTTAATACGTGGTTCCAGGGAATTACCTTTTTGCCCCCGTATTATACACCCTTTGGCTTATCGATACGCGATCGCGCAGACTGCTATTAATTGGCTTTAAAAGAGTTTCACTTTTATCAAAACCCTTATTTCCAAACCCTAGCCAATTTTCCTCTATAAAAGGCCTCTCAATCCCTCATATTTCACCACAAAACTTAAAATCTCTTGAGGGTTTTTCAAAATCAAGCCAAGTCTTAAGGCTCTCCATCAATTTGGTGCAAAATCTTCATCCATTCCTCCCTATCTCAATATCAAGGTATAAAAATATTTTTTTTATTTTCTTTATGATTTTCGTTTTAAAATTCTTTTTGTTTTATTTTGTTCTTTCAAAAACAAATTTTATCAAACCTTTTTTGTTTTTGTTTTTTCTTTCAAATTTTTTTAAACCTTGATTATTGATTTACATGGGATTGAATGTGAATATTAATGCATACACACATTGTTTTAATCGATTTTTCTAGACAATGGCACCCAAAAAGAGAGCGTGTACTACAAGCGAAGTCGGTGAAGGATCCAATCCCGGCGATGGCACTCGCCCGAATTTGACTCTTATCTATCAAACGTGTTTTAGAACTCCCGGAGAACTCACCTACTTCCGATCTTTTCAAAATTATAAGATTCGTCCGAAGAGGGTAATTTCCGTTCCTTTTCTCAATTTGGAGCGCTTTAAATTTGTCTATTTACCTTTGTTCCAAGAATGGAAGTTCATGCATTTTCTACAAATACCAGATTTTTCTTTCGCAATTTGGTTTTGATCTTCTATGCTAATGCCAAGTGTGTTGCCGATCCCTCGGGTAATATCGTTGTCGTTAACTCTTATCTCATGGGCAAGAAGATTACAGTTGATGTTCAATCTCTTTGTGATGTCTTTAAGTTTGAGGACAAGGGTATCGGAGATGAAAATTCTCTTGGACATGTCTTGGGGGGTTCCGTGACCGTTCTAAATGCTCAAGACTGTATCTTACACTTGATGATCACTTGGTGGTTCCAGCCTTCGGGAGGAAAATACTCAACCATCCGCCAAGTTGATGACTTTTGGATTCGGTGTTTTCGCCAGAGACAACAACCTAACCTTGCTCGAATCATGTTTGCGGAGATTGTCTTTCTCATGCAACATCGTCACACATCTCTTGTCACTTCTTTCACCCATGGCACCGCTTTGAGCTATTTCTTCACTCAAAAGAAGATTGATTGCTCTCACGACTATCCGACACCCCTTACCAATCCTATTGATGAGAGATCTCTTTCTAGGGGAAGTTTCACTTCTTCAATGGTAGTTGGCTTCGCATCTCCGAGCTTCCTAGTGATGCGATTCCTGAAGAGATTACCAATCCTCAAGCTACTCAAGCTCCTCCTCCTCCATCCATGGATTCACTCATGACCTTTCTCAATGAGCAATTCACGGGCCTACGCACGAGAATTGCTTCTATGGATCAAGTCATGAATTCGGGGTTTGCCTCCATAGACACACGCTTCACAAGCCTAGAAGATCGTATGAAAAATATGGAGAAGCGTGTCTCATCTATTGAGGTCGAGCACAATTCGATGAACATCTCTCTCATGGCCTTCCATGATGAGTGGCGTCAATCACAGAGGAATGACGATGCTAACGAATATGAAGATGAAGATGATGAAGATGGTGATGGAGAAGAGTAGTAGATTTTCTTTGCATTCCATTCATGTCATTTAGGATTTCTAGTTATGCACTTTGATTTGTGTCTTTAGGATTAAGTTTAAAACCTATGCTTTGATTATTGTTGTTTGGATTTTATTTTGATGTTTCTTTATTTATGAACTTAATGTTTATCTATTATGTTGCTTGGTTATTGATTATGCCTTTATAGCCTATGTCTCTTATTTTTGATCTAACAAAAGGGGGAGAGGGAACAAGCTCAAACTTAAAATTTACCTAGCCTATATTAAGGGGGAGTTGTTTTACAAAGTTTTTCAAAAAGACTTAAAAATTTTAAGCTATGGTTGTGTTATATCAAAAAGGGGGAGATTGTAAAACCTATGTTTGATTTTGATATAACAAAGTGTTTTAAGGACTAAATTGTAAAACTTGAAATGAATTTTTAAGTCCCTCTAAAGGTTTCAAATCAACAAGGCTTTGCTCTAGTTTGAAAAACTCAAACTCCAAAATATTTTCTAAGTGTTCCAAGGCCAAATTACTCAAAAACGTCAATGTGTATCGATACACCTCTTACTGTATCGATACCTTTTTTACAAACTTGGCCACTGGAGAAATCCGTCTCGATATGCCCCTTACCGTATCGAAACAGGGTATCGAAACAGATTGCATCTGTATCGATACAATCTCTCTATAAAATCAGAAGAAGTTTGAATGGTGTACCGACACGGTCTCACCCGTATCGATACAGTTTAAAAGGAATTTTTAAATTCTAAGCCTTAAATATTTTGACCGTTGTGTGTTAGTTGGTTGGTAACAAGTTTTTAAAGAGTTGGTTAACCCGTACCGATATGCTCTTACCCGTATCAATACAGATTCCTCCAGTGATTGTGCAACGACTACATGCATATCGATACGCCCTTCTTGTAATTGTGCAACGACTTTTTCTTTTTTGAGACAGGTATCGATACACCTCCCCGTGTACCTATACAGTAGGCTGCAGAAGTGCATTTATGGTGGAAAGAGAGGGTTCCAACGGATATAATCAATTCCCTAACCACCCAAATGACTAGAACTAATGGAGAAGGTATAAAATCAAGCCTATTGAAGACCAGCAACAACCATTGCATCCAAGAGAAACATCTATACAAAAATCCAAGCTCAAAGTGCCTAATTTCTTATTATTGTAAAATCCCAAATTGTGTTGAGTGAAATTCTTATCTTGTATTCCAATTTGGGTTGAGTACTTGTATCAAAATGGGAAAATTTGTATTGTGAGATATTCTACTTGCCTTAAATTTCTTCTTTGTATCCTAGTAAGGGTTTGGTCAATTTTGGGTAGAAAATTGACCGGTCTTGTAAAGGTTACCTCCTAAGCCTAGAAAAGGGGAAGAGCAATTAGTGAATTGTTGGAAAATCCTTAGTGGGAGCTAAGGTAGTGGATGTAGAGTTCATTTGGAACTTGAACCACTCTAAATTGCCTTGTTATTCAATTTTAGTCATTCCACTTTCACTCCAAAATTTTAAAAACCCAATTCACCTCCTCTTGGCTTTGATCAATCCCTTGATCCACTCAACAAGATGCAAAAGGATATCACTCGTTGTCATCTTCATCATTAGCACTGCTCCTTCGAAATTGCCTCCACTCTTCATAAAAGTCAGAAAAGGAGATGTCCAAGGATGTGAAACGAGTATCAATGGCGGAAAAATTGAAGGTCATGGAATTATCCAACAAAGCAATGTTGGTTTGCAAGCTATTGCACTGCTCGGTGTGAAAAGTCATGATAGCTTCATTGTTGGGTGGATCAACTTGAGCTTGAGGTTCGGGGGCCGCAACTTGAGTAGAATTCTCAATACAAACCCAATCTCTATCAATGTAGTGAAATTTGCAACATATAAGAGTTCTCTCATAAATGGGATCCTTGAGTGATTTCGGAAAATCAAGAGAGAAATCGATCCCCAATTTCGAGAACATATAACTCAATGCGGTTCCATATGTGAATGAAGTGACAAGATCCGAGTTACGATTTTGGACAAGATACACCATCTCGGAAAACATGATTTGGAAAAGATTTGGTTGACGTTCCTAACGAAAGCAACGAAGCCAACAATTGTCGACTTGGCGGATGTGTGAGAACTTTCCTCCGGATGGACGAAACCACCCAGAGACCATGAGGTGAAGAATGCGATCATGAGCATCAAATACCGTAACGGAGCCACCAAGAATATGTCCCAAGGAGTTTTCATCCGAAATACTCTAATCTTCAAACCCAAAAACATTGACTAAAGTTTGAGGATCAATCTGAAACTTCTTCCCTAAAAGGTAGGATTCAATGGCAATCACTTGAGAATGATCGACATTGGAAATAAACCGGGAATTTGCATAAAAGAGAAGAACCATGTTACGGTACGAAGTACCAGGTAAGCTCAAAAAGGGCATGAAACACCAACGCCTCAATAAAGGAAGATAATGAAATTTAAAACGTTTAGAATCCAAAAAGGGTATAGAAGTAACACGCTCACGTCAGATTTGATGATCTTGAAAAAGTTTGAAGTTTTTGTGGGCTTCATTGATCCAAAGACTCTTTTGATAAAGCAATGTGAGGTTGGGATGAGGGGATTCATCATCGTTGTTTGTACTTTCCCCAGCCTCATCAATTCTTGATCTCTTTCTAGAACCCATATTCAAAGTCTGAAAAACAAATCAAGGTACAAAACACATGTATGCATAAATCAACCAAATTCAATCCAATGGACAATCCAATATTCAATACATTGATAAAAAGCTATACACTATAGTTTAAGACATATCTAAATATAAAACAATTTTTTGCTAAAAAGAATTTCGAAAAATAGTGTAGAAAAATATATGGTATATTTATATATTCGAATAAGAAATTTTTAGTTTTGAATTTTTTTTTGCAAATTATTCAAAACCCATAGTATATATATGTTTTATATACAAGTGTTATTTAAAAACAATATAGAATTCGAAACAAAATTGAAAAAAGAAAAGAAAAGAGTTTTATACCTTGAGATGAGATTATGGATGAATGGATGGATGATAATTCATCCAATTGATGAATTTTCTTAGACTTGAGTTGATAATCAAAAGCCTTCAAAGATTTCTCTGAAAAACAAAGGGGTTGGATGAGTATTTATAGGAGAAAAATGTAGGGACAGGGTTTTGAAAGAGTTTGTATTTAATAAAAAGTGGTTGAAAGTTGGGAAACCCTTTTTAATGCTCTTTTTAGGCTATTGCAGCTACGTGTATTGATACGCCACATGGCATATCGAAACAGGGGTATCAGAACTCTTCAAAACCGTACCGAAACACGCGTCTGTATCGATACAAGTATAAGCCGTACCGAAACATGATCGATGCCCGTATCAAAACACTTTATAGCTGTTTCGATACAGATTTTGCTAGAAACGAATTTTGGTATCTTTCCAAGAGCCCGTATCGAAACACATTTACTTGTTTCAATACACCCTAGCTAGAAAATGCACTATGGGCAAGAAATACAGAGCCTGTATCAAAACACTTGCTTTTGTTTCGATACACTTGTGCCAGAAGATGCATTTTTGAACTAAAAGAAGTTCAAAAATTGAATTTTTAATCGATCCTAAATGCTTGTGAATGATGAATGAGCAACATTTATGGACTAAAATAGATACATACTCCCTCTAGCAACAAGAATAGATGCATTAAAAAGCAAAATCACATAAACATGATCATCATTCAAATTCAAGCAAATTTTTTTCACTTAAGGGATCTAAAAGGTCAAGATAGGGTAATTAGACCTAACTCACTCCTAAGAGTCCAAAAAAGCTCTTTGTCTAGTGGCTTTGTAAAGATGTCCGCTAGTTGGTTTGAGGTATCAACATATTCTAGAACAACATCATTCTTGAGGACATGGTCCCTAATGAAATGGTGTCTTATCTTTATGTGCTTGGTTCTAGAATGTTGGATGGGATTCTTAGTGACACATATGGCACTAGTGTTGTCACACTTAAGGGGTATGGTACCTGAATCAATTCCATAGGCTAGGAGTTTTGCTTCATCCAAAGGACTTGAGCACAACAACTTCCAGCCGATATATATTCCGCTTCGATGGTAGATAAGGCTACACTATTTTGTTTCTTAGAGAACCAAGATATGAGTATACTACCTATGAATTGGCAAGTGCCTAAGGTACTTTTTCTATCTATCTTACAACCCCCATAATCCGCATCAGAATAAGCTTGTAGATTAAAGGAAGTGTCTCTAGGATACCAAAGGCCTAAACAAGGTGTGTCTCTAAGGTATCTAAAGATTCTCTTAATGGCTACAAGGTGTGATTCTCTAAGGCTGGCTTGAAACCTATCACACAAACAAACACTAAACATGATATCGAGTCTACTTGCGGTAAGGTAAAGCAAAGAGCCAATCATAGAATGATAAAGCTTAGAATCAGCAAACTTACCTCTTTCATCTTTGTCAAGCTTAATTGATGAGCTCATTGGAGTGGCTTGAGGCTTCACATTCTCCAAGCCAAACATCTTGAGCATATCCTTGATGTATTTAGCTTGATTGATGAAAATGTCATCCTTCCTTTGCTTGATTTGGAGCCCCATGAAGAATGAGAGCTCTCTCATCATGCTCATCTCAAGCTCACCTTGCATTAACTTAGAAAATTCTTGGCAATAAAATTCATTAGTAGAACCAAATATAATATCATCAACATAAATTTATATTACTAGAATGTCATTGCCATTTCTTTTAATGAAAAGTGTAGTGTCCACCTTACCTTTTTCAACCAAAATGTTTGAAAGCCTTTCATACCAAGCTCTAGGAGCTTGTTTCAAACCATATAAAGCTTTTGTTAATTTAAAAATATGGTTTTGATAAATTGGATCTTCAAAATTGAGTGATTGTTCAACATACACTTCTTCATTTATGAAATCATTTAAAAATGCACTTTTAACATCAATTTGAAGAAGCTTGGATTCATAATAACATGCAAATGCAAGTAGCATCCTAATTGCTTACATTCTAGCTACGGGTGCATATATTTCATCAAAATTGATTCATTCTTCTTGAGTATACCACTGAGTAACAAGTCTAGCATTGTTCCTCACTGTGTTACTACTCTCATCTAGATTGTTTCTAAAGACCCATTTAGTTCCTATAGTAGACTTATTACTAGGCCTATCAACTAATCTCCAAACTTTACTCCTCTCAAATTGATTACGTTCTTCTTACATGGCCAATATCCAAAAATCATCTTTTAGTGCTTCTTTGATATTTTTAGGCTCAATGCATGAAATAAATGCAACATTATTAAACAATCTAAGAGAGGATCTAGTGGTTACCCACTTGGATGGATCACCCAAGATTTCACCATCTTTGACATTGTTGAGTTCCATTGGGTAGCTCACTTCCTTTTTCTCCAAGATTCATGTCCTTGAAGGATTCTATGGGAGGATCTTGTGCTTCTTCTTCTTTGGTTGGAACCTCATCAACCTTTGATGATTGTCCACCATCATTGGCTTCAATGATTCCTACATCATCATCATCACGAGAACCATTCCTCGGAATAAGGTTATCATCGAAATCCACATGAATAGACTCTTCTACAATTAAGGTTCTTTTGTTGAACACTCGATAGACTTTAGAGTTTAAAGAATATCCTGAGAAAATAACTTCATCACTTTTTGCATCAAATTTACCTAAATGATATTTTCCATTGCTTAAAACAAAACGCTTGCATCCAAAAGGATGAAAATAACTAATGTTAGGCTTCTTTGATTTTAAAATTTCATAAGAAGTTTTCTTTAAAATTAGCCTAATCATTACACGATTTATGATATAACAAGCGGTGTTTGTGGCTTTTGCCCAAAAATACTTAGGTAAATTGTTTTCACAAAGCATGGTTCTAGTAATTTCTTCTAAAGTACGATTTTTCCTCTCAAGTACCCTATTTTGTTGAGAAGTGCGAGGTGCAGAAAAATTGTGGCTAATACCATTAGAGTTACAAAAATCCACAAAACCTAGATTTTGAAATTCCATTCCATGGTCACTTCTAATATGAATAATGTTTTGACCAAGGTCAATTTGAGTAACTTTTGAAAATGTGATGAATTTTTTAAGCCTTATCTTTTGCACTTAAAAAAAGAACCCATGTGTATCTAGAGAAATCATCAACTAAAACATAAGCATATGATTTTCCACCCAAGCTAGTTGTCCTAATTGGCCTAAAAAGATCCATTTGGGTCAATTGTAAAACTCTACTAGTTGAAATACCATTAATGGATTTAAATGAAGTTCGTTTTTGTTTACCTTTAGCACAAGCATCACAAATTTTATCTAAGGAGAATTTTAGCTTAGGTAAACCTCTAACTAGATTTTGGGAAATCAATTTCTCTAAAACACTTATGCTAGCATGTCCTAATTTCCTATGCCACAACCATGCATCATTTTCATTTTGAGCAACCAAACATGCATGAGATGTCTAAATTTCATCTAGATGCACCATGTATATATTACCTATGCGATGGCCAATGAGCATTATCTTATTTGTTTTAATGTTCACAAATTTGCAACCATTAACATCAAAAAGAACATTAAAACCCTTATCACATAATTGACTAATGCTCAACAAGTTATTCTTTAGACCATTGACATATAACACATCTTCAATAAGAATAGATGAGAGATTACCAATGGAACTTATACCCTCAATTTGGCATTTGGAGTTGTCACCAAGTGTCACCACTCCACCACTCTTTGGCTTTAGCTCCATGAATCTACTCTTGTCGTCGGTCATGTGTCTTGAGCATCGACTATCAAGGTACCAAGTGTTTTGAGTTGAAGCTTTGGCCTTGTAGCAATGGCCCCCTACACACAAAGATTAGTTCTTGATTTTTGGTACCCAAATTATTTTGGGTCCATGTGAGTTAGCTCCCAAATACTTGGTTCCCTTATGAGTCCAAGAAGCAATAACATTAATATTATTAGAAACTACTAGTTCCTTAGGAACCCATACATTTCTAACCCTTTTACATTTAGGATGCCTTTGAGAGCTTCTTTGTTTGTAGCCATTAAAGTTCCTCTCCACGTAGTTGGTTTTTGAAGAACTTGTTTTTTCAAAATCTTGTTTCCCAACTATGTTTAGAAGCTCATTCACCACTTTTTGGTGATCATCATGAACTTTTGAAAGAAGATTGTTCAAATCCACGTTTTCATTTTGAAAATACTTTAAATCATCTTGTAAATCCACAATATTCTTTTCAAGTTCTGATTTGGTTGTAGAAACGGAATCGTTTTGGTTTTTCAAATCTGAAATTATTTTCTTGTTTCTCAAAACCGATTCCTTATATTTTTTACCAACTCATCGTAAACCTCTTGCAACTAATCATATGCATCTTGAAGTTCATATTATGTAAAATTGAAAGTAGACGAGTTAGGGTTTACCTTAAGATCATCATCAATAGCCATGAGGCAATGATTAGCCACTTCGTGCTCCTCTTTATCGGATGATGATTCTTCATCGCTCTAAGTAGAAACATGGGCTTTGTGTTTTTTCTTATTATCGAACCCCGTTTTTTTAGTTGAAGACATTTCAATCTTATGTGCCCCGACTTCTTGCACTCATAAAAAATGAGTTGATCCTTTTATTCTTCTTCTTTGTTCTTATTCTTGTAGTCTTTTCTTCTTTGGAACTTTCTACCCCGGTTGGACTTCATGAACCGAGAGAATCTCTTGGCTATCATAGCCAATTCCTCAAACTCATCCTCACTAGAATTGCTTTCCTTTTAAGATTCCTTGAGAGCAATTCCTTGCTTCTTCTTCTCTACCTCTTGCTTCTCCACTATTTTCTCTTCTCTTCTCTTTTCTTCTTCCATTCCTTGCTTCATGATATCATTAGTAAGGAGAGATCCAACCAACTCACCGAGCTTCAAAGTCTTCAAATTCTTAGCCTCGATGATTGTGGTTCTCTTCCCATCCCATGATTCGGAAAGAGAGTAAAGAAGCTTCTGGGATAGCTTGTCTTCGGGAATGATCTCACTGAAGCCTTTGAGACCATTTATAATTATGGAGAATAGATCAAACATGCTGGAAATGCTCTCATCCGAATCCATCCTTTCTTTTCTCCTTTACATCGTTGGTGCCCTCGTAGGTGGTCTCTAGCTTGTCACACACTTCCTTTGCACTTGTGCAAGATGACATCTTTGCATACATATCGGGTCCATGTTTACAAAAGATGATGTGAAGAGCCTTGTCATTCACTAGAAGTCTTTTTCGATCTTCATTAGTCGTTTCCGCTCTTGTTTTCGAAACTAGCCTTTATTCTTCATCTCTCTTCATTGGAATTGTTGGTTCATCTTCCACTACACCCCAAAGGACATAGTCATTAGACTTGATAAAGAGCCTCATTCTATTTTTCCAATAAGGATAGTTATCCCCACTTAAAAATGGCGGCTTGATGATCGATTGTGACTCAATGAAGTTTTAGCCGGAGATAGATGCCATGACTTGATTTGAAGGTTGATTGATCTTCTTGTAGGATCTTCTTTTGTGGATGTGAGTCCCTAAAAGAGTTAAGCTCTGATACCAATTGTTGAGTGGATCAATCGAATCGAAAATGGCCAAGAGAGGGGTGAATTGACTTATTAAAATTGAAGGAAGCAAATTAAAAAATTTGGAAAATGAAGCCAAGACAATTTATAGTAGTTCAAGCTTAGAACAAGCTCCACATCCACTACCTTAGCTCCCACTAAGGATTTTTAACCAATTTCACTAGAAACTCATCCCCTTTTCTCGGATTAGGAGGAAACCTTACAAACCGATTAATTTTTCTACACAAAGATTAACCAAGACTCTCTCAATACAAAGATTGTTGACAAATGAAAAAAGAACCTCAAAAGGTAGAATATTTGCCCAAAATTACAAGTTCTCTCAACCCAAATTAATAAAAGATGAATACAATAACAAACACTCAATTGGGTACAAGAGTTTGACTTTAATAGCTCAAGAATGGATTGGATTTTTGCTTTGTTGTTGTTGTTTTTTTGTTCATTAGTTGGTATTGTAGCTTTAATGGCTTGCTTTTATACCCATTCATTGAATTCTAGCCGTTTGGGTGGTTGGCATCATCAATAGAGCCGTTAGACTCCCTTTTTCCCACCACAGATGCTGTTCTGCAACATCCTGTTTCGAAACACTCAAGCCCGTATCGATACATGTCTCAAAATAGAAAGAGCCGTTGTGTGTAATAAAGAGGGTGTATTGAAACGCTATAAGGCGTATTGAAACTGTTAGGGGTCGTATCGAAACAACTATAGGCTGTATCGAAACGATATTGCTCAAAATTGAATCTGCCAAAATCTGTATCGAAACACCCAAGGGGTAACAAAATTTCAAATATTTTCAGATTTTAATAACTGACAAGTAAAGACTATATCATTAAATGCTCAGATTTGAAAAATCTTAACTCCCGTATCGATACGGGTAAGGCCGTATCGAAACGTTATTTAAAATATTAAAGCCTAGATGAAGGTCGTATTGAAACGGCAGAGAGCGTATCGAAACGCCTGAGCGATTTTGTGAAATTTGACTTTAAAACACTTTGAATATTTTATGGGGTTTAAGTTTTGACTTTAAAATATTTTGAGTCTAAAATATACTTGTAAAATGTGAGTCTTTTGAGTTCTTAAAAATTTATTTACATTGCAATTAGGTCCTTAGACAATTTGTTATATCAAAATCAAACATTAGTTTTACATCTGAGATGAGGATTACAAACATTATTTGAAACATGGATATATACGGTGATGGATTATAATATACGGTGTGAATTGAGGATTAATATAGTAGAAAATTAGAGATTGAGTTAGATGAAGAAGAAATAAAAAAATGTAAATGTGGATGATTAAATGTGTAATTATACATATTGTTTTTATTTCGCCGGTTAAAATAAGAGTGAAGTAATAGTTTAGGGACTGTCTAAGTAATTTATCCTTTTTTTCTTATTTTAGATCAACCTCCCGTCAAAGGTTAACGATAACAAACGGCTAGATGACCAAAAGTTTATGTCCTGAAAACATAAGTGACCTTACTGGTCATTTTTTAGAATCGGTGACCAACTCTATACTGTGGAAACATAAGTTACCATCCTAGTACTTAACCCTTTATTTATTATTTTGAAAGTTGCAACTAGGGATGTAAAAACAGGTAATCGGACAGGTTTCAGGTCGGGTTCTGTCAGGTCGGGTAAAATCGGATACAGGTCATTTCAGGTAAAAAAAAAATTGACTCGACTCGGGTCGGGTGCGGGTCCATTTCAGGTCGGGTCCATTTCAGGTCGGGTTAGAACGGGTCGGGTCCGAAGCAGATAATTGGCAGGTTAATTCGGGTTCGGATACACTTCAAGTCGGGTCCATTTCAGTTCGGGTTCATTTCAGGTCGGGTTCGTTTCAGGTCGGGTCCATTTCAGGTCGGGTCCGTTTCAGGTCGGGTCTATTTCAGGTCGGGTTCATTTCAGGTCGGGTGCATTTCAGGTCGGGTGCATTTCAGGTCGGGTAATTTCAGGTCGGGTAGTTTCAGGTCGGGTAGTTTCAGGTCGGGTAATTCAGGTCGGGGTATTTTCGGGATTGAAATTCGTATTCAGTTTGAGTTCGGCCGTACAACCGTATAAGTAGTTGATAGACTTTAGGTTGACCTTCGTTAATCGTCATTAATTTTGAGTTAATTATTTAAAGTCATATCAAATTAAAATTATAAAACATTAGAGTAATTAAAAAATAATCAAAATGGGTCGATTTGGACTGAAAATGGGTCAATTTGGATTACAAATAAAATTTCAGGGATTATAATGAACATAAATATCAAATTAAAATTATAAAACATTAGACAAATTTAAAAGAAAACAGGGAAAATGGGTATTTTGGAATAAAAATAAAGTTTTGGGGACTATAATGAACAAAAATATCAAATTAAAAGTATAAAAATTAGAGTAATTAAAAAAACAATAATTATAGGTCAATTTAGAATAAAAATAAAGTTTTAGTGTCTAGAATGAACAAAATTTAAAATTAAAACTATAAAACATGATGAATTAAAATATATATAAGGGTCAATATGGAATTAAAATAAAGTTAAAGGGTTCATGCATTAATATTTACACACACGTACTTACATACATTAGGGGTTAGGTTTTAGTGTGTTAAGGTTTAGGGTTTAATGATTAGGGGAAGTGATTATGGTTTAGGGATTGGGGTTTAGGGTTTGGGGTAGGGTTGAGGGTTCATGTATTAATATGTACACACATATATACTTACATACATTAGTGTGAAACATATGCTTTAATTTTGATATAACTAAAAACCTAAGGACTAAAATGAAAAATATCAAAACAAATTTTAAAGTCCTTAAAATTTCCTACATCTTGTTAAAGACCACTTCATAGCTAAAACCAAAGACTTACCAAATATTTTTTTAAGTATTTCAAAGCCAAAACAGGGAATTTTCAAGCCCCGTTTCGAAACGGCCAAGGGCGTTTCGAAACACTTTCAGTTCGATGTGCACCTGTTCCGAAACGGGTATCGGAACGGGTCAAGGCGTTTCGAAACGGTATGACTCGTTTCGAAACTATTCTTCATTTAAACGAACAAGGGCAACGGCTATAAACTGAAATTTGAAAATAAACAGGGCGTTCCGAAACGGGCTTAGGCCGTTTCGAAACACCCCTTTGACAGTGGCAAACCTGTTCCGAAACGGGCTAAGACCGTTTCGAAACACCCCTTTGGCAGTGGCAAAACCGTTCCGAAACGGCCCCTAGGCGTTTCGAAACGGGTTCTCGTAGACGCTCCAACGGCTATATTATTTGAAATCCGTTCCGAAACAGGTGACCCCGTTCCGAAACGGTAGGCGTCTGGAAGCTGAAAAGTTGTGAGAAAAACACCCCAACGGCTCTAATTTTCAGCCCATCACCCACAACGGCTAGAAAACTTCAAGAGGCTATAAAAAGACCCCAAGAAGCTCCAGCAATCATCAATTAAGCTACAAGCATACATCCTTTCATCAAATACAAGCATTTGTGTTGAAATCCCATTTTTATCTAGAAACCCCAATTGTATCCTTCATTTCTATTTTGTTCGATTGGGTTGAGTGCTTGATATTGGGCTATCATTTGTATTGAGAGATACCTTATTAGCCACCAAATTTCTTTGTTCTATTGTGTGAGGATTGGGTTAATTTTTGGGTAGAAAAATTAACCGAAATTGTAAAGGTTGCCTCCTTGTCCTGGAAAAAGGGGACGAACAATTTAGTGGAAATTGTTGGAAATCCTTGGTGAGACTAAGGTAGTGGATGTAGAGTTCGGTTGGTGAACTTGAACCACTCTAAATCCTCGTGTCAATATTTTTAAGTTGCAATTTCCGTTACAACATCGTTAAAATTCCAATTCACCCCCCCCTCTTGGTTATTATCATTCGTGTGATCCACTCAACAATTGGCATCAGAGCTTAACTCTTTGAGGATTAACAACCGCAAGAGGAGATCCTTGGAAGAAGTGTGATCATCATCAAAATATCAAGAGATGGCATCAACCTCCGCTCCCGGCATGTACGACTCACAATCCACCACAAAGCCTCCTTTCTTCAATGGTGAGAACTACTCATTTTGGAAAAATAAAATGCGTCTATTTATTAAATCAAGTGACTACCTTGTGTGGGATGTCATTGAGGATGGACCATATATTCCATTGAAGCAAGATGTTGATGGCAAGATGGTGCTTAAAAGAAGAACGGAAATGAGTGAAGAGGAAAGGAAAAAGATCCAAGTAAATGATAAAGCTCTTCACATGCTATTTTGTGCTTTCGGTCCGGACATCTACTCAAAGGTCTCATCAATTGAAAGTGCCAAAGAAGTGTGGGACACTCTTGAAACCACCTATGAAGGCACCAACGATGTCAAAGAAACTAAGATTGGAATTCTCAATCTTAGTTATGAAAATTTCAAGATGGAATTTGATGAGACGGTGTCAAAGATGTTTGATCGATTCTCCACAATTGTGAATGGTCTAAAGGGCTATGGAGAAATTATACCGGAAGACAAGCTTGTCCGAAAGCTACTCTATTCACTTCCCGAATCTTGGGATGGGAAGAGAACCGCTATCATCGAAGCAAAGAATTTAAAAACTCTAAAGCTTGATGAACTTGTAGGTTCTCTCCTTACTCACGAGATCATGAAGCAAGGAAGGGAAGATGAGAAAAAGAAAGAAGAAAAAAGAATGGAGAAGCTTGAAGGGGAGAAAAAGAAGAAAATAGGAATAGCTCTCAAAGCTAAAACTTCCCAACTTGATGAAAGTTCATCTAGTGATGAGGATGAACTTGAAGAATTGGCTATGATAGCCAAACGATTCTCACGCCTTATGAGGTCCAACCGAGGAAGAAGAATCCAAAGGAAAATGGACTTTAAAGGCAAGAACAAAGAAGAAGGAAGGGATCCAATCACTTGCTTCGAGTGCGGACAACCCGGCCACATACGTTCGGAGTGCCCTCAACTCAAGAAGAAGGGCTTTGAGAAGAAGAAAAAGCTCAAAGCTAAGCTTGCTACTTGGAGTGATGAGGAGTCATCGGAGGATGACGAACAAGAAGTGGCGAACCTCTGCCTCATGGCACTTGAGGAAGATTCCTCCTTGGTAACCTCTAACTCATCTACTTTAGATTTTTCATATGAAGAACTAAATGATGCTTATGATGAGTTACAAGAGGTATATGATGAATTAGTTGAGAAGTATAGGGAGTCGGTTATTAGGAATAGAAAAATTATTATAGAATTAAAAGAGAAAAATGACTCACTTACTCAAACTAATTCTAAAATAGAGAAAAAGATATTAGGATTAGAAGATGAACTTAAATTCTTTCAAAAAGAAAATATTGATCTTAATAATCTTTTATCTCAAAATAATTGTGAACACCAAAAGGTGTTAAGTGAGCTAAATGAGCTCAAAAAGTCTTTAAAAATTAATGGTAGTGTTAAACATGACATAGGAGAATCCTCTAGAACACACCAATATAAGAAAAAGACTAACTACTACAAACAAGATAACTATCCTAGACATAGTAAAGTTAAAAGAATTAGAAATGTATGGGTTCCTAAGGAACTTGTTAAATCTAATGATATTATTGCTATGTCACCTTGGATTCCTAAGGGAACCAAAGTTTTAGGAACTAACACACATGGACCCAAAATGATTTGGGTACCAAAAACAAAAGTTTAAATATCTTTGTTTGTAGGGGGAGCATTGCTACAAGGCCAAAGCACAAAGTCAAAATTCATGGTACCTTGATAGTGGATGCTCGAGACACATGACCGGAGACAAGAGTCGACTCATGGATTTAAAGCCAAAAAGTGGAGGAGTAGTAACATTTGGTGACAACTCCAAAGGCCACATTGAAGGTATTGGCTCCATTGGTAATCACTCTACTACTCTCATTGAAAATGTTTTATATGTCAATGGTCTTAAACATAATTTATTGAGCATAAGTCAACTATGTGATAAAGGTTTTAATGTTATATTTGATAAAACCGGTTGTAAAATTGTAGACATTAAAACTAATAATATTATGCTCATAGGTCATCGCATAGGGAATATATACATGGTGCATCTAGATGACATTCATACATCTCATGCATGCTTAGTTGCTCAGAACGAAAATGATGCATGGTTGTGGCATAGGAAGCTAGGACATGCTAGCACAAGTGTTTTAGAAAAACTAGTCTCTCTAAACCTAGTTAAAGGTTTACCCAAGATAAAATTTTCGAACGATAAAATTTGTGATGCATGCTCAAAGGGTAAACAACATAGATCTTCCTTTAAATCCATTAATGACATTTCTACTAGTAGATGTTTACAACTAATCCACATGGATTTATTTGGGCCAATTAGGACTATGAGCTTGGGTGGCAAATCATATGCATTTGTACTTGTTGATGATTTTTCTAGATTCACTTGGGTTCTCTTTTTAAGTACTAAGGATGAGGCTTTGGAAAAATTCATCACATTTTCAAAATTAATTCAAAATGATCTTGAACTTAAAATTTCACATATTAGAAGTGATCATGGAACCGAATTTCAAAATTTAGGATTTGAAGATTTTTTAAATGAAAATGGTATTAGCCATAATTTTTCAGCCCCTCGAACTCCTCAACAAAATGGGGTAGTTGAGAGGAAAAATAGAACTTTACAAGAAATGGCTAGAACTATGCTTTGCGAAAATAATTTACCAAAATATTTTTGGGCGGAAGCAACAAACACGGCTTGTTATATTATAAATCGTGTAACCATTAGGCCGATTTTAAAGAAAACACCTTATGAGATTTTAAAATCTAAAAAGCCTAATATTAGCTACTTCCACCCTTTTGGATGTAAATGTTTTGTTTTAAATAATGGAAAAGATAATTTAGGTAAATTTGATGCAAAAAGTGATGAAGCTATTTTTATAGGTTACTCTTTAACCTCTAAAGCCTATCGAGTATTTAACAAAAGAACTTTAGTTGTAGAAGAATCTATTCATGTTGTATTCGATGATAATCCCCTTCCTAGGAAGGATTCTTGTGATGATGATAATGTAGGAATCACAAATACCTTTGATGGAGGTCAAACTTCAAAGAAGGATGAGATTCAATCAAAAGAAGAAGACACACAAGATCCACCTCTTGAAGCCTTGAAGGACTTGGCTATTGAGGAAAAGGAAGTTAGCTATCCAAGGGAGTTGAACTATGTCAAAGATGGTGAAATCTTGGGTGATCCATCCAAGGGGGTAACCACTCGTTCTTCTCTTAGATTAATGAATCATATTGCATTTATCTCATGCATAGAGCCTAAAAATATCAAAGAAGCTTTAAAAGATGATTTTTGGATTATGGCTATGCAAGAAGAGTTAAATCAATTTGAGAGAAGCAATGTTTGGACATTAGTTGATAGGCCTAGTAATCAATCTACAATAGGAACTAAATGGGTCTTTAGGAACAAACTAGATGAGAGTGGTAACATTGTGAGAAATAAAGCTAGACTTGTAGCACAAGGTTACACTCAAGAAGAGGGAATAGATTTTGATGAAACCTATGCACCCGTAGCTAGAATGGAAGCCATTAGGATGTTGCTTGCATATGCATGTTATCATAATTTCAAGCTTTTTCAAATGGACGTTAAAAGCGCATTTTTAAATGGTTTTATAAATGAAGAAGTGTATGTAGAACAACCACCGGGTTTTGAAGACTCAAAATTTCCAAATCATGTTTTCAAACTTACAAAAGCACTTTATGGTTTAAAACAAGCTCCTAGAGCTTGGTATGAAAGGCTTTCAAATTTTTTGATTGAAAAAGGATTTGAAAAAGGTAAGGTGGACACTACACTCTTTATAAAAATGTATAAAAATGACTTTTTAGTAGTTCAAATTTATGTTGATGATATTATATTTGGATCTACTAATGAATGTTATTGTCAAGAGTTTGCTAAGCTAATGCAAGGTGAATTTGAGATGAGCATGATGGGGGAGCTCTCATTCTTTTTGGGACTCCAAATCAAACAAATGAAGGATGGCACCTTCATAAATCAAGCAAAATACATAAAGGATATGCTCAACAAGTTTGGCTTGGAGAACACAAAGCCTCAAGCCACTCCTATGAGCTCATCTACAAAGCTTGACAAAGATGAAGGAGGTAAGTGTGTTGACTCTAAGCTTTATCGCTCTATGATTGGATCTTTGCTTTACCTTACCGCAAGTAGACCGGATATACTGTTTAGTGTTTGCTTGTGTGCTAGGTTTCAAGCTAGTCCTAGAGAGTCTCACCTTATAGCCGTTAAGAGAATCTTTAGATACCTTAGAGACACTCCTTGTTTAGGCCTTTGGTATCCTAGAGTCTCTACCTTCAACCTACATGCTTACTCGGATGCGGATTATGGGGGTTGCAAAATCGATAGGAAAAGTACTTCAGGAACTTGTCAATTCTTAGGTAGTATGCTCATATCTTGGTTCTCTAAGAAACAAAATAGTGTAGCTTTATCTACCACCGAAGCCGAGTACATATCCTTAGGAAGTTGTTGTGCTCAAGTCCTTTGGATGAAACAACAACTCTTAGATTATGGTGTAAAAATAGAAACCATACCCCTTAAATGTGATAATACAAGTGCAATATGTTTAACAAAAAATCCCATCCAACACTCTAGAACCAAACATATAGAAATAAGGCATCATTTCATTAGAGATCATGTCCTTAAGAAAGATGTGGCTATAGAGTATGTAGACACCTTAAATCAATTAGCGGACATTTTCACAAAACCATTAGATAAAGAGCGTTTTTGGTCCCTTAGGAGAGAATTGGGCCTAACTAGCCTATCTTGACCTTTAGGACCTCTTTTAAAACTTAAATATGCTTGATTTTGTGAAACATCATGTTTATATGTTTAGACTCCCAATTTCTTCCATGCATATAGTTAGGGGGAGTATGTTTATGCCTAAATATGTTTGCCTGCTCATTCATATCATATATGCATGTTTGGCCTCTTAGAAAATTATTTTTTCTGCATTTTAGAGCCTCATCTGCACTTCCAGGCCCAGGTGTATCGAAACGGGTTAACCCGTTCCGATACGGGTGCCTTAAATTTTGTCCTGAGAGAAGGGCGTTTCGAAACGGCCCCAGGCGTTTCGAAACGTTTTCGGTTCGATGTAAAGGTGTATCGGAACGCGTTCCGATACGGGTCAAACGTGTTTCGAAACGGTCATCCCCGTTTCGAAACGATATGTCAAAGGTTTTAAGAAGGGTCAAACCCTAGCCGCCCCGTTCCGAAACGGTCATGACCGTTCCGAAACGGACTCGCGGACAGCCCTATTTAGGGCTTCTAAAAGTTCAAAATTCTAATATTTATCAAACTCTTAAAACCCTAAAAACCCTAACCGACCCCCTTCTATAAATACCCTCTCAAACCCTTTGTTTTTCACAAAAATTGTGAGGGGTTTTGCTCTAAAACATATATCTAAGCAAGCTTCATCAATCTTGTGCAAAGATTTCACTCAAATCATCCAAAATCCCAAACTAAGGTAATTTTTCTTATTCTTTTTCAAATTATGTTCGAATCATAGGATAGAAAAATTTATGTTTTTAGTTGTGGGTTATTCGAATCTTGTAAAAAAAATTTCAAAATCTCAAAATTTTTGATTCGAATATAAAATTTTTTAACCGTATTTTTTTTTAATTTTAATTTTGTTTTTCAAAAACCTAAGTGGGATTTCCTATTGGATTGATTTTAATTATCAATGCATACACTCAATTTTAAAACTCTTGCTTAATATTTTAGATGGCGGATCAATCGAACAAAAAGCGCAAAGCCGTTCAATCCGGTGAATCGAGCATTCGTCCAAATATCACTCAGCTCTTTCAAAAAACTCTTAGAACTCCAGACCAGCGTGCTCGTTTTGCTTATGTCAAGGACTTTGCAGTTCGTAAGGAAAGAGTTATTGATGTAGAATTCCTTAATTCCGAGCGATTCCTCTTTCGGTATCTTGGTCGTTTGGATGAGTGGGATCTTCTTTTCTTCTTGAGCATCGAAGATATTTGCTACAAAAACATGGTACTCCTTTTCTACTCTAATGCTCGTTTTCTTTACGATGAAACCAAAACCGAGATAGTAGGAATTGAGTCATCTTTATTGGGAAAGAAGTTTGTTATCAATATTGCTCTTTTGGAGTCTGCCCTTAAACTCAAGAATGAGGGTCTTGAAGATGAACGCCATTTTGGCACTTTTACCGGAAAAGCTTTAAATTTGGATGTGCATGATCGTGTGCTTCATCTCATTGTTTCTTGGTTTATCCGACCTTCCGGAGGTAAATACTCCCACATTCGTGAAAGAGATCACTTTTGGCTAGAATGTTTCCGTAGGGGTGAGCGCCCAAATGTCCCCAAAATTATTTTTGCCGAGATTGTCAATAACATTAAGCTTATTGACACGAATGAGTTAATTTCGTTCACTTATGGGATTGTTTTGAGTTTCCTCTTCCATCATCTCAATATTGACTGTACCTATGACTTCCCGGAACCTCGCAAGACAAAGATTGGAGAATCCTCTCTTCGCAAGTCAGGATTCACTTATATGAATGGTATTTGGGAAAGGGTTGATAGGGAAGCGGTTCCTCCTCCTGTTGCTCCTCCGCCTCAAGATCAAGTGGGAAACACTGATGCTCTCACTACTCTCCTTACCCAGCGATTCAATGCCTTAGATTCTAGACTTGATACTATGGACACTCGCATTGCTTCAAGCTTTGAATCTATGGGCAATCGGTTGAAGAACGTTGAAGATGGTCTTCATACTCTTTCAACTTCGCATGCCAACCTTGATCTTTCCTTCTCTACACTTTATGGGCAATGGACGAAGTTTCATCGTTCGCAAGCCAAGGATGATGATGATGATTCGGATGACGAGGCTTAGGAAGTTTTATCATATTAGTTATGCATTTAGGATTAAGTTTGCATCTTTATATTTTAGAACCTATGCTTATGATCTTCTATTTTGGGATTTGATTATGAACTTATTATTTATGCTTTGAATATTTTGATGATATTAATTATGATTGCTTATTATTGCTTATTGATACTAATCTTCTTTATGAGCTTGTTTCTTTTTGATCTAACAAAAAGGGGGAGAAGATATTTAAAGAGAATTGCCATGCCATCATGTCATGCCACAAAATTTTTTAAACTTTTAAAATTTTCAAATTTTTAAATTTATCTTAAGGTTTTGATCCTTGATTTCAAAAGTCACAAGTTTTAAATTTCAAAACCTATCTTAAATTAAGGGGGAGTTAGAATATCTTCAAAACTTTCAAAATTCTTAAAAATTCTAACTTTGGTTTTGTTATATCAAAAAGGGGGAGATTGTGAAACATATGCTTTAATTTTGATATAACTAAAAACCTAAGGACTAAAATGAAAAATATCAAAACAAATTTTAAAGTCCTTAAAATTTCCTACATCTTGTTAAAGACCACTTCATAGCTAAAACCAAAGACTTACCAAATATTTTTTTAAGTATTTCAAAGCCAAAACAGGGAATTTTCAAGCCCCGTTTCGAAACGGCCAAGGGCGTTTCGAAACACTTTCAGTTCGATGTGCACCTGTTCCGAAACGGGTATCGGAACGGGTCAAGGCGTTTCGAAACGGTATGACTCGTTTCGAAACTATTCTTCATTTAAACGAACAAGGGCAACGGCTATAAACTGAAATTTGAAAATAAACAGGGCGTTCCGAAACGGGCTTAGGCCGTTTCGAAACACCCCTTTGACAGTGGCAAACCTGTTCCGAAACGGGCTAAGACCGTTTCGAAACACCCCTTTGGCAGTGGCAAAACCGTTCCGAAACGGCCCCTAGGCGTTTCGAAACGGGTTCTCGTAGACGCTCCAACGGCTATATTATTTGAAATCCGTTCCGAAACAGGTGACCCCGTTCCGAAACGGTAGGCGTCTGGAAGCTGAAAAGTTGTGAGAAAAACACCCCAACGGCTCTAATTTTCAGCCCATCACCCACAACGGCTAGAAAACTTCAAGAGGCTATAAAAAGACCCCAAGAAGCTCCAGCAATCATCAATTAAGCTACAAGCATACATCCTTTCATCAAATACAAGCATTTGTGTTGAAATCCCATTTTTATCTAGAAACCCCAATTGTATCCTTCATTTCTATTTTGTTCGATTGGGTTGAGTGCTTGATATTGGGCTATCATTTGTATTGAGAGATACCTTATTAGCCACCAAATTTCTTTGTTCTATTGTGTGAGGATTGGGTTAATTTTTGGGTAGAAAAATTAACCGAAATTGTAAAGGTTGCCTCCTTGTCCTGGAAAAAGGGGACGAACAATTTAGTGGAAATTGTTGGAAATCCTTGGTGAGACTAAGGTAGTGGATGTAGAGTTCGGTTGGTGAACTTGAACCACTCTAAATCCTCGTGTCAATATTTTTAAGTTGCAATTTCCGTTACAACATCGTTAAAATTCCAATTCACCCCCCCCCTCTTGGTTATTATCATTCGTGTGATCCACTCAACAATTAGGGGTTTGGTTTTAGTGTTTAAGGTTTAGGGTTTAGTGTCTATAGTTTAGGATTATGGTTTAGTGTTTAGGGTTAGGGTTAGAGTTAATGCATTAATATGTACACACGCACATACTTACATACATTAGGGGTTAGATTTTAGTGTGTAAGGATTACAGTTTAGGGTTAATGTATTTATATGTACACACGCACATACTTACATACATTAGGGGTTGGGTTTTATTGTTTAAGGTTTATGGGTTAAGGATTATTGTTTAGGGTTTGGTGTTTGGGGTTTATGGTTTTAATGTTTAAGGTTCATGGTTTAGGGTTTAGGGTTCATGCATTAATATGTACACACGTACATACTTACATACATTAGGGGTTGGGTTTTAGTGTTTATGGTTTAGGGTTTAGGGTTTATGCATTAATATGTATACATGTACATACTTACATAAATTAAGGGTTAGGTTTTTGTGTTTATGGTTTGAGGTTTAATGTTTAATGCTTAGGGTTTTATAGTTTAGAGATTAGGGTTTAGGGTTTAGGGTATCCACTTTTATATATACATATATTGTAATATAAATTCTAAAATAAAAAAAACATGAAACCCTAATAATTTAAAGTTTTAACGAGTTAAATTGAAACCTAAAAATCAAAATTAGGACCTAAACGTAAAGTACCAAAGTATAAGAAGACTATAGCAATGATTTTCCCTATACCAAAAAATTGGCGGGATTGTATCCCACCAAATCTAAATTGGAATTTTTTTTCCAAATATTACATTTGTCCAAATTTGGCGGACAATTTCCCACAAAAATTTCAAATTTGATTTTTTTTCATTTTAATCCCTAAATTTTATTTTTATTTCAAATTGACCTACTTTTATTTTTTTAATTTGTTCAATGTTTTATTATTTTAATTTAATATTTTCTTCATTCTAGTCCCTTAACTTTATTTTAATTCCATATTGACCCATATATATATTTAATTAATCATCTTTTATACTTTTAATTTGATATTTTTGTTTATTATAGTCCCCAAAACTTTATTTTTATTCCAAATTGACCCGTTTTCATTGTTTTATTTTAAATTTGTCTAATGTTTTATAATTTTAATTTGATATTTTTGTTCATTATAATCCGTGAAACTTTATTTTTAATCCAAATTGACCCATTTTCAGTCCAAATTGACTCATTTTCATTATTTTTTCAATTACTCCAATGTTTTATAATTTTAATTTGATATAACTTTAAATAATTAACTCCAAATCAATGACGATTGACGAAGGCCAACCTAAGTGTATTAATTTTAAGTTATTTTTATGTTATAACAGTTAATTTTTTAACATAAGTGTATTAATTCTATTTTATATCTTAACTTAAGTCTAGAATTTATAACTTAAGACAACAATTAATTAATTTGTTCTAATTAAGTAAATCATCTATTTTATAACTTAATCATTTTTGAACTTCAAAAATAGTAGTAAGACTTGTACGAAAATTTTTGAACTACAAAAATAATAAAATTAATTAATCTGTTCTAATTAATCTTTTTTTTAACGTTAATTTACTTAAGTCTACAATTTTAAACTTGAATATGTTATACATAAGTTATAACTTTACTAAATTTTATAAATTGTATATGTTAACTATAAAATAATAAAATTGTACTTACAATTTTTTTTGTAACTTTACTAAATTTACTTAATCATTCTTGAACTACAAATGTTATACATAAGTTATAACTTTACTAAATTTTATAACTTGAATTTGTTAAGTATAAAATAATAAAATTGTACTTACAATTTTTTTTTGTAATTTTACTAAATTTACTTAATCATTTTTGAACTACAAATGTTATACATAAGTTATAACTTTACTAAATTTTATAACTTGAATCTGTTAAGTATAAAAAAAATAAAATTGTACTTACAAATTTTTTTATAACTTTAGTAAATTTTATGAACTACAAATGCATATACAACTTTAGTAAATTTTTGTAGTTCATAAATTAACGTTAAAGACTTATACAACTGTTATTTATTTTATAATTTGTAAGTCTACAATTTTATTCAAGTTAATGATCATAAACTTAAAAATTAAAAACAACTCTTCATTTAATTTTTGTAGTTCATAAATTATCAATTACTTATTCTTTTTTCAACTTTAGTACTTAATATATATATATATATATGTGTATGCGCGCATATACATCACCTACATCAATATATGTAGGTGTATATGTATATACATTATATATGTATATGATATATCAACTTCTAAAATTTTTTAATTCATCATGTCATAGGTTTCAGGTTAATTTCAGCTCAGGTCAACAACAGGTCGGGTTTAAAGCAGGTCGGGTTCAAAACAAGTCGGGTCCATTTCAGGTCGGGTCCATTTCAGGTCGGGTCCATTTTCAGGTCAGGTCCATTTCAGGTCGGGTTCATTTCAGGTCGGGTTCATTTCAGGTTGGGTAAAATCGGATATCGGGTCAATTCAGTCGGGTAAATTCGGTTATTTTCCAGGTCGGCTTCGGGTTCGGGTTCGTTTCAGTCGGACGCAGGTCGGGTTTCAGGTCCAAATTAACAGGTCCAATTTGGGTTCGGGTCGTTTTCAGTCGGACGCAGATCGGGTTCGGTTACTACAGTAACAGGTCAAATTCGGGTTCGGATCAACAACAGTCAGTTGCAGATCGGGTTCGGGTCATCAAAACTTCAGGTCAAATCAGGTTCTGACTCGAGTAGGTTTCAGTCGGGTTTCCAGGTACTGACTTATTTTTACATCCCTAGTTGCAACCCAACGAGTCCAGCCTTTAATGGGTGAACTTCTAACTTCAATTATGGCGGTAATAAACGACAGAGGAAGACAAGAAAAATGTTCAAGTAAAGATCTTTTCGTCATCAAATTTGGCAACGCTCTCCTTGTTAATGTAATGACTTAGCCATTCTCTTATATTAAAAATGGGTAATCTTCAACAGTGCTCCTTTTGTTTAGGGTGCATTTTATTTTGGTCATTAAATTTAAAAAAGTATTGTTCTTGACACTTATATTTTCAGAGTTTATTGTTTTGGTCACCCGACTATTAGTCTTTATAAACCCCGTAAATATAATGACGTGACACTTTAATAAAAAATATTAATTTTAAATTTAACCCTCAAACTTTTAAAATGTTAATTTTAAATTTAAAAAATGCGTTATGGACTTTTATTTTCTTTTCTGAATGGAGATTTTTGAACTGTTCTGAACAATATAAAAAAATCTAGACATATAACAATAGTATTATGACACAAATACGTCACACATATCTTTGTTACCTATTATCAAATATGTATGATTTAACCAATAATTGTTGGGTGCATTGGTAAGGCACATTGCACTCCTAAGGAGAGGACGTGGGTTCAAATCTCAGAAATGACATTGTTGAGAAGGACAGTCTCGCACTCCAAATATAGACAGTAAAACTGAAATACATATCACTAAATAAATTATGTATGATTTAGTAGTCCATGTATATGATTGGCGATGATCTGTTGCAAATAAATGCCATTTTCTTTTTTCAAACATGTAAGTTGTTTTTCCACTTGGGCTGGGTAAAGTCTAATGCAATTTCTTCTCCTAACTATTACAAGATTATAAGCTCAACGGAACACTATGCAACAATACGTGATGAAGGAACAAATTTTACATTCTCTGATAATGGAAGGAATAAGAAAATGGTGAGTGTTTTTAACTTGTATCACAAGTTATAGTTATTCTTCTTTTTAATTTCTCCCGTCTCATGAGCTCCATTTAGCCACCAAAAAAGTCCATAAACTCTCTCCCGTTTTGACTCAAGGCTCCAGCTGTGCTGGTTGACGTTTTCCTGGCCGGTAGTTGTCTTGGAAGTCCGTCGGTGTTTGTGCTACCTCGCCGGTGGCTACTTACACCGGTGTCAGTCCTGCGAGCGCTCCCCGAGGTGGTGGTTTCCTGCAAGTTCTTTTGTGGTTGGTTTGGAGTTTAGTGGATTTTGGTCGTGAGTCCTGTTTCTATCTCGCCTGAGTTTTCTTAGCCGGATTTGGAGCGACGCTTTTGCTTTCCATCAGCATCAAATCTTCAGTGTGATTTCAGTGGGAATGGCATTGACCCTTCGAAGAGCTGGTCCATCCATCAACGAGCCCCTGCTAGCCTGCATATTACCTGGCTAAAAATTCTCCGTTTCAGGCGCGTCGATCCTCTCCTCCGTTGGTGAGCACTGGGAACGGCCGGCCAGCTTTGTTGTAGGTTGTATGGTGTACTTCAAGCTTCTGGATAGTAGGTTTCTTCGTTTGTAGGTTCATCATCTGCATCTTCAGGCTGGGGTGGGTTGGTTGATTTGGTTTGAGTGTAAATGGCGGAGTCTCGCAAACGAGGGGAGCCACTGGTTTTTTATGTTTTTTGGATTTCGTGCCTCTGGTGCATTTTGGTTCGATGAAACAATTGCCGGATCTATGGAAGCGGCCTCTGGAGAGTTAGACAGTATCGACATTGGTCTTTGGGGTCAACTTTGGCTTTACGACTTCACTGTTGGAAATGTTCACATTATCAAGGGGAGCGGTGGAGCATCATGGGTTACGTCGGTAATGGGGATCGGAATCGGCCATGGTTCAGATCTCTGCTTAATAGCCGCGAAAATCTCAGGGAATCTTTGGTCATCTCTCCACGTTGACACTACCTTATATTATGAGATTTTTCCCACACCCTTCGAAGTTTCCCATTTTCGGCCAAGCATATCCGGCTACTTGGGGAAGGGGGGAGATTCAGTTAAAATTTTGGTCAACTCTTGTTGTGGGGCCAGGGGGAATTTTTACCATGGGCTAATTATTAGTATTGGTTACCCGAGCTTCAACTTCTATAAGCAATTTTCATTTGGTTTCCGCGATATTGGGCTAATGTCATTGAGGATCTACACTAGCCCAATGATAAGGGAACTTCTGGACTTAGGGTTTGCGCTGGGCCCTCTTCTTGATGAGTTTACTGTTTCAGTTCGTTGGATTTGTAAGACAAGGGTTTTTCAGTTTTTCTGATGGGCGAGTGGTTTTCGCGGATATCCCTCACCGGGGATATCTGCAACGCACATGAGGTCATTGAGCCCAGCTATGCTTTTCGCTAGGAAGGACCAAAGCATAGCTGGTTTTTCGTATCCTTCCCCTCGGATCAATTGTTTTCCCGTTCCAAGGTTATTGTTTTTGCTGGTTTGACCTTTCTTCGTCTTTGGTTCTCGCTGCTTTCTCAAGCTTGCTTCTGTTGCTAAAGTTCAGGGCCGGGAAACTCTTACAACTGCTTTTCTTACCAGTTTGTTGTGGTCACAACGTTGGGGTTACGTTTCACTCGCCTTGACAAGGCCCACATCGCTCGGAGTGGGACCCTGTCTCCGGAAGGAGCTCTCAGGCGTGGATAGAACGTTACCTTGTTGTCCCAAGCCTCGACTGGTCGTTCGTTGTTGACTGTTAGAGTTCCCGAAGCCCTTCATTATTTTAGGCTATCCATGGTTGAACCAGTGGACGCTTGCTTTGGCTTAGCGTCTCGAGGATGCGAGTTTGTTTTTGATTTGTGTTGGATTCCTCCAATCCTTCCGGTTGGCGGATTTGAATTCTTTCTTTTTGGCTCGTGTTTGTTGCCCATGCAGGGGGCTTTTCTATTTTGCGGATTTGTTTTCCCTTTTTTTTCATTTTATGCTTGTTGCCCTTTGCTTGGGGTTCTTTGGATGATGTACGTCTTGGGGTTCTCCCGTTTTAATCTATGCTCTTTTCCCTTTTGGATCAAACAAAATTTTTGTAACCCCCTTAGCCCGGCCTAGACGCTTGACCCGAACTACGAAGATTACACGGGGAAAACCAAAGTCAACCCGAGGGTCAACCTTGACTAACGACCTTTTTTTTCTTTTTATCTTTTCTAGATGCATATTAAGCCTAAGTGATCACTCAAGAAACATAGGAGAGAAAAGCACAGCGATTGAAAATCATATAAGGACTCAATTGCATGAATTACACTTTTAGGGACCAAAATGTAATTTTTGGAAAATATAAGGACTTTGCAGATTTTAAGCTTATATTACATGCCTCTCTGTCAAATTCCAACTTAAAAGGACATTCCAAGCTCAAGCAATTGCATCCACAACATTCATGGCTAAAATGTAAAGCATGAAAACTTAAAACAATTCAAAAACAGCATCCAACGGTCATCCATTTCGGAACACTGACCTTTGTACCGAAACGCCCGTATCGAAACAGTGTTGACCGTTTCGGTACTCGGGTGCGTTCCGAAACCAGTATCGGAACAAGCCTCTTCAGTAGCCAAAATGTTCTGAAACAACTTCAACCGTTCCGAAACGCTATGGCCAATACAGGCCCCTGTTTCGAAACAGTTAAGGGTGTTTCGATACACTCTGCCCTGTAGCAGCAGAAATTGCTGGTTTTTCACCTCTTAACCCACTCAAACATGCTTCAAAACATACCATATCATACCAGAAACTTGACTAGACATTATAGATCATATTAAGGAAACTTAAGCTAGAGCATGGCATCAAACACGTGAACAATCCATCTATATACATGCTTCCTAGCCACAAAACCAAATATAAGCTTTCGAACCTCAAACCACCCAAACAAAACCATTTACAAACTCCAAAAGCCACACCAAACTTATTACAAACATAGGGAGTTCCAAAACTCATCTCCCAACAACAACCATGAAACCCCATTGCCACATATCAATACTAAAGTATGTAAAACATCACCATACACGAGCTTTGAACTTCCTTGGATGTTCTTAACCTTCTTGCTGCCCAAAAATCACTTCAATTATCTGTATTGTTGGTAAAAGAGAGCGTAAGCACATTTGCTTAGTGAGGCAAGCTCTAAAGAAAACCAACACAACAATGCGTTATTCAAAACACTTTCTCAAAAGCCTTTTTCTACAACATGCTCATTCTATCTCATGCTTGGAAACCGTTTCAAAGCAAATCTCCATTGAAAACACATGTACCTCAATTCTATCTCATACATTTAAACCAATGCAAATCTCATGGCAAGGCCATACACATGCTTGTGAAAACTAAAGCATTTCGTATACAAATCTCATATGCATTTCTCATAGCATAAATCATCTCATCAATAGGTACATGTGAATCAAAAGCATTTTCATATATTATATTGGCATTTCACATCTGATTATTACTCGGATATGCGGATAACTTTCTCAAACCCACTAGACACTTCCGGTGGAATCTCTCATCACTGTACTCACTCGTCTAGTAAACATAATTTCCGGTGGAATCTCACATCACCGTACTCACATGGCAGTATCTCTCATCGCCACAAAGCTTGGGTATTTCACCAAGTCCTACCCGATGGAATGCCCATCATCAGTCTCTCCCTTTGGATTGAATCCAAAGAGCACGTACGAATTTTTAGTTTATAGTGCACTCTCATCCTATTGATCGATCAATTATATCCGGTAAGTATCTCATCTTCTATGCCAATATATTATGTCAAAACATCATCTCACCTATTGTTTTTCATGCAAAATTTCTCAAATCTTTCTCATCTCATTTCAAAATACAAACACATGCTTGCATTAAATCAAAATCTCAAAACTCATCAATGCAACATGATATCTCATGAAATCTCTTCAAAGCATCATCTCAAGCTACAAATCATGCATAAAAACAGTAGGAATTTATCTATCTCAAAACATGAGCATGTAAAAGCATTTTAGGGGCAACCACCACATATATGAGAGCAATCTAGCCAATACTTACTTCCGGACTTAGGAAGGTATTTCAAAACTTTCCTAAATCCCCAAACCTTGTTTCTTTGTCCACCAAGGACTTCTAAAACCATTCGCACTCACCGATTACGTTTCGCTTGCTCGCCGAAATGCTATATAAGCTCTCGGATCAACCCCAAAGGCGTCCGAAGATGTCTCCCCTGTTCATAACACATAAGAGCAGAGGATTAATGCATCATCATGCATTGAAATCATCAGCCACACATCTAAACCCGCTGGTCTACTCAAGAGCCCCATTTCGGCCACCAAAAACAACCGAAATCACCTCCAAACTCTTCCAAAACAAAACCAAGCCAAGATCTATCACTTCTAATCATTTCTAAACATCAATCAACATCAAAAACCACTACAAACTCGTCCTTATACCTCCAGCTATAACAGAACACCAAAACCACCCCAAAAACCACCATTCTAGCATGCAAAACTTAGGAATCCAAACCTATTCGGGATTTGTTTGATAAAACCTCATTTTAACATCAATTACCATCCAAAATACATTAGAAAATAACCTCAAAACAGAGTCTAACCAACAATCACGAAAATCATCAAGATCTCTCTAAGAACCTTGAGTTTTTATACAACTTCTTGTTTCTAACATTAAAGCAACTCAAAAATCATTAACAAAGGATTGATAACTTGGGAATTTCAGTAAAGAACTTATCATTAGAGGAGAAGGAAGAAGCTTACCTCTAATGGCTGATTTCACCTTGATTTAGGATAAATTTTCTTGAAAATCCAATGTGAAAATAAGAGGATTTGGTGAGGAAAAGATTAGGAATCAAAAGGAGATTGAAATCTCATCAAAAGGAATGAAAATTAGAGGCTAATTGATGGAGGAAATGTGTTTGGCTGAAAAGAAATTGAGAGAAAATGAAATGTGAGAAAATTGACTAAGGTAGTTATGAAAAGTCAAAGATGGTTTTTCCTTTTAATTATCTTTATTTCCCTTAATTAAAACATTATTAAAAACACCCAAAATAAGGAGAAATGTGATTAAAAACATTTTGGTAAAATTAGCTCCTTAAAGATTCAAAGTTTCAATCCTTTACAAAACAGTCACTATTTAACTTTTGCAAAAACTGTGATTTGGTCACTACACCGAAATGTAGTATTTCCAAACCTTATTTTATAAAATTGTTTTCACCATAATCATTCATATAATAAATGAGGATTTTTAGGTATTTTCCATATTTTTAAAGCATTCCGGACTAGGTGTTCCCGAAATCTCCCTTAAAGATTTGAACCGTTCTCGACCGGTCCGATTCGATCTCTAAAACATCTAGACCCAAAATTGGGGCGTTACAACTCTCCCCCTCTAAAGAAATTTCATCCTCAAAATTTACCTGGAGGAAAAAGGTAAGGAAATTGCTTATTCACATCTTCCTTCCTTTCCCATGTGGCTTCCTCAGCTCCACGATGTCTCCACAACACTTTGACCAGCTCAATGGTCTTACCACGAAGAACCTTACTATCCGAATCCAGAATCTCAACAGGTTCCTCATCATATGTCAAATCTGGATTCAACTCAACTTCCTCCACATGCATAACATGCGAAGGGTCCGATCTATACCTCCGAAGCATGGATACATAAAACACAACATGTATCTTTTCTAACTCTTGAGGTAGTCTCAGCTTATAAGCAACATGACCCACACATTCTATCACCTCGTATGGTCCAATGAACCTTGGGCTCAACTTGCCCTTCTGACCAAATCTCATCACCTTCTTCCAAGGTGAAACTTTCAAAAATACATGGTCACCCACCGCAAATTTTATCGCATTACGCTTCAAATCCACGTAAGATTTTTGCCGATCTGATGCTGCCTTCAACCTCTCACAAATGAGCTTCACCTTCTCGGTGGTTCCTTTTAACAAAGCTGGCATCGAGACCATCTTTTGTCCCGTTTCAGCCCAACAAAGAGGAGTTCTGCACTTCCTCCCGTACAATGCTTCATAAGGTGCCATTTGAATACTCGCCTAGTAACTGTTATTATAAGCAAACTCCACCAAAGGCAAGTGCTTCTCCCAAGAACCTTGAAATTCAATAACACAACACCTCAACATATCCTCAAGCACTTGGATAACACGCTCCGACTGTCCATCCGTTTGCGGATGATAAGAAGTACTAAAATTCAGCTGTATACCCAATGCTTGATGCAAACACTCCCAAAACCTTGCGGTGAACCTCGGATCTCTATCTGACACTATAGATTTTGGTACACCATGCAAACGTACAATCTCAGCAATGTATAAATCCACAAGCTTATCCAAGGTGTACGTAGTATGCACAGGCAAGAAATGCGCACACTTCGTAAGGCGATCCACAATCACCCAAACAGAATTCTTCTTTGATGGCGATAGAGGCAAACCAGACACAAAGTCCATGGTGATCCTCTCCCACTTCCATTCAGGGATCCTTAACGGCTGCAACAACCCTGAAGGAAACTGATGTTCAGCCTTAACCCGCTGACAAACCATACATTTGCTAACATACTCAGCGACATCTTTCTTCAATCCTACCCAATAGTACTCATCCTTCAGATCACGATACATCTTTGTACTACCAGGGTGCATAGCAAAAGGACTACTATGAGCTTCGGTCAGAATAGTGCGCCTCAACTCAACATTATTCGGCACCACTATCCGACTCCCAAAACATAAAACACCATCATCATTAAAACAGAAATTCGTTGGCCTATCTTTGGCAATATCCTGAACATGTGGCACCAAGGAATCATCCAACAGTTGTTTATCCTTTATCAACTTGATTAGAGATGGTTTCACTTGCAATTCAAAAACAAGACCACCATCTCGCGATATGCTCAAGCTAGCAAACATCGCCCTTAACTCCACCGCCACTTTCCTGCTCAAAGCATCGGCCACAACATTGGCCTTCTCCGGATGATACTCGATCGTTAGATCGTAATCCTTAAGCAACTCCACCCAGCATCGTTGCCTAAGATTCAACTCTTTCTGAGACATCAGGTACTTCATACTCTTGTGATCCGTGTACACAGTACACCTCTCACCGTAGAGATAATGCCTCCAGATCTTTAGAGCAAAAACCACTGCAGCCAACTCAATGTCATGCGTAGGATAATTGCGCTCATGCACTTTCAACTGTCACGATGAATAAGCCACCACCTTACCCTCTTGCATTAACACACACCCCAAACCAACATAGGATGCGTCACTATACACCACAAACTCTTTCCCAGATTCAAGTTGAACCAAGATAGGAGCTTGCGTCAAAGCTGCTTTTAGCTTTTCAAAAGCTTGATGTCTCGCTTCCGTCCACTCATACTTAACATACTTTTGCAACAACTTCGTCAAAGGGGCAGCAATCTTAGAAAATCCATCCACAAATCTCCGGTAATAACCTACCAACCCAAGGAAACTACAAACCTCATGGACGGATCTAGGAGGCTTCCAATTCATCACCGCCTCAACCTTTTGAGGATCAACTCGAATCCCTTCAGCCGAAACCACATGACCAAAAAAACAACTTCTTTTAGCCAAAACTCACATAAGCTTAGCATAAAGCTGATTTTCCAACAACGCTTGCAAAACGATCCTCAAGTGACCTTCATGCTCCTCCTCAGTACGAGAGTACACAAGGATATCATCGATGAACACCACAACAAACTTGTCCAAAAATTCATGGAACACCCTATTCATCATATCCATAAAAGCAGTAGGAGCATTTGTCAACCCAAACGGCATCACTAGAAACTCATAATGCCCATACCTTGTTCGAAAGGCTATTTTCGGCACGTACACATCTTTTACCTTTAACTGATAATACCCTGACCTCAAATCTATCTTTGAAAACACAACCGCTCCTCGAAACTGATCATCATCAATTCTCGGCAAAGGATACTTGTTTTTTACGGTCAACTTATTCAGTTGACGATAATCAATGCACATCCTCATCGTGGAATCTTTCTTTTTAACAAACAAGACTAGTGCACCCTAAGGTGACACACTAGGCCGAATAAAGCCACGTTCAAGCAACTCCTGAAGTTGCGTCTTCAACTCCTTCAACTCTTTGGGTGCCATGCGATAAGGAGCAATGGACACCGAAGTTGTATTCTCGTACAACTCAATTCCAAATTCAACCCCTCGACTAGGCGGAAAACCAGGTAATTCCTCCGAAAACACTCCAAGGAACTCACACACGGTTCTTATATCCTGAATGCGAACCTCCTTTGAACTAGGATTCATAACGAAGGCTAGATAAGCCTCACATCCTTGCCGCAACACCCGGCTTGCTTCCAACGTAGACACCACATTAGCTAGAAACTTCACATTTTCTCCCACCACCACAACCTCATAATCATCTGCAAGTTTCAACGAAACTCGCTTACTTTCAAAATCCATAACGGTTCTATGTTCAACAAGCCAATCCATGCCAAGAATTACATCAAAACCATAGAATGGAAATTCCATAAGATCAACAAGGAACACATGATATTGCACCTTTAAGGGGCATCTCCTATACAACTTTCTTGTTACAACCGTCTCACCAAAGGAACTAGTCACACCCATACCAACATCCAAAGACTCAACAGGCAAACCAAGCATTTGAGCATGTTCACGCAATATGTACAAGTGTGTAGATCCAGAATCAATCAAAGAAAGTAATGACAAGGATTGCAAAGTAAAGGTACCTGCGATCACGTCCGTGTCATTCCTTCCCTCACGATGGGCATACACTCTAGCCTGACCGCCACCCTCAGGTTGGACAGCCACCACATGCGCCACATTCCTTCCACCCTCATCTCTGCGCTGGAAATTACCACGGCCGCACCCACGACCTCTCTGTGGCTCAGCTGCTCTCCCCGGAGCCTGTCCTTCTCTCAACGGCTGAGGACAATCTTTCTTCATATGCCCCCGATTTCCACAGTTCCAACAAGTACCAAGATTACCCCAACACTCACCATCATGTCTCCTACCTCACCGATTACACTCAGGAGTCCTCAAAAAAGAATTTGGTGCTTGCTGACCTCTTCCAAGGTTACCACCCCCGCGTCTAGCATCAACATGCAGCCTTCTATCCTTATGTCTCTTATTGCGATCCCTACCAAAATCACGCTCTGCAGCTCGCTTCCCCGAGCTAGATCCTCCTGCTCGACTCGCCAAACCAAGATTCAAATCAATGTCCTTGGCTCTAATGACCAAGACATCAAAATTAGTATAATCAGCTGCGAGCATGTAGGTTTTCACATCCGCCACCAGCCCATAACGGAACCGTTCACATCTTTCTCTCTCGTTAGGAATCAACTCAGGTGCGTATTGGCTAAGACGTACAAACTGAATCCCATATCCCGCCACTGTCATGCTCCCTTTCACAAGGGACATAAACTCCTTCTTTTTCTCGTCGAGGTAGCGAACTCCCAAATATTTCCGCTTGAACGCATTCAAAAAGAATGTCCAAGTCACTTCATCATCTTCCATTCCCGCAATAGTGGTCGTCCACCACGTGTATGCATCACCATGCAACAGAGACACAATACATCCCAACTTCTGTACATTGTTGCAATTCAGATGTCCAAGTATCCTCTTGGTACTCTCTAACCAAGACTCAGAACCTTCCGGGGTCAACCCCCTAAACTCAGTCCCTCCCAGACTGCGAAGACGCTCCAACGATAACCTTACATTAGCACCATCTTGTGGTGCAGCTCCATGAGCTCCAGCTACTGCTGCCTGGAAAGCTCCAGCAATAGCTTGTACCAACACGGTCATATTAGGAGCAGCTTGCCCCTAAACTCCCTCCGGTCCAGCAACCCCAGCACCAACTCCAGCAGCACAAACCCCAGCCCCACCACTACCAGGTGGTCCACCAGAGTGAGGAGGAGGTAGATCCTCAGCATTCTCTATATTCTCGTTCTCAGCCGTGGAACGGGTATTGATTCTAAGCTCTCTACGTGGCCCCATAATAAAACAATGCAACTGACAAAATACAATAAATCCAATTAGGCATAATAAGGTAAGTAATCCAAGTACTTAAGCTCATTTTTTAAAACAATTCTTCTCCTTAGTAATGATATGGCAATGGGATCCCCAATTATACTCCAAACATAGCATAGCATCACAAATTCATCTCAATTGAATCATACATCAATATTCATATATCATACTTTCACCGAATAGTCACAAACATTCATAACAACATACATTAACCACTTACCAAACCCCAAACATTCGCTAACCTGGCTTTGATACCAACAAATGTAACCCCCTTAGCTCGGCCTAGACGCTTGACCCGAACTACGAAGATTACACGGGGAAAACCAAAGTCAACCCGAGGGTCAACCTTGACAAACGACCTTTTTTTTCATTTTATCTTTTCTAGATGCATATTAAGCCTAAGTGATCACTCAGGATACATATGAGAGAAAATCACAGCGATCGGAAATCATATAAGGACTCAATTGCATGAATTACACTTTTAGGGACCAAAATGTAATTTTTGTAAAATATAAGGACTTTGCAGATTTTAAGCTGACCAATAGGTAATTAGTCATATTACATGCCTCTCTGTCAAATTCCAACTTAAAAGGACATTCCAAGCTCAAGCAATTGCATCCACAACATTCAGGGCTAAAATGTAAAGCATGAAAACTTAAAACAATTCAAAAACATCATCCAACGGTCATCCGTTTCGGAACACTGACCTTCGTACCGAAACGCCCGTAACGAAACGGTGTTGACCATTTCGGTACTCGGGTGCGTTCCGAAACCAGTATCGGAACAAGCCTCTCCAGTAGCCAAAATGTTCCGAAACACCTTCAACCGTTCCGAAACGCTATGGCCAATACAGGCCCCTGTTTCGAAACAGTTAAGGGTGTTTCGATACACTCTGTCCTGTAGCAGTAGAAATTGTTGGGTTTTCACCTCTTAACCCACTCAAACATGCTTCAAAGCATACCATATCATACTAGCAATTTGACTAGACATTAGAGATCATATTAAGGAAACTTAAGCTAGAGCATGGCATCAAACACGTGAACAATCCATCTATATGCATGCTTCCTAGCCACAAAACCAAATATAAGCTTTCAAACCTCAAACCACCCAAACAAAACCATTTACAAACTCCAAAAGCCACACCAAACTTATTACAAACATAGGGAGTTCCAAAACTCATCTCCCAACAACAACCATGAAACCCCATTGCCACATATCAATACTAAAGTATGTAAAACATCACCATACACGAGCTTTGAACTTCCTTGGATGTTCTTAACCTTCTTGCTGCCCAAAAATCACTTCAATTATCTGCATTGTTGGTAAAAGAGAGCGTAAGGATATTTGCTTAGTGAGGCAAGCTCTAAAGAAAACCAACACAACAATGCGTTATTCAAAACACTTTCTCAAAAGCCTTTTTCTACAACATGCTCATTCTATCTCATGCTTGGAAATCGTTTCAAAGCAAATCTCCATTGAAAACACATGTACCTCAATTCTATCTCATGCATTTAAACCAATGCAAATCTCATGGCAAGGCCATACATATGCTTGTGAAAACTAAAGCGTTTCGTATACAAATTTCATATGCATTTCTCAAAGCATAAATCATCTCATCAATAGGTACATGTGAATCAAAAGCATTTTCATATATTATATTGGCATTTCACATCTGATTATTACTCGGATATGCGGATAACTTTCTCAAAACCCACTAGACACTTCCGGTGGAATCTCTCATCACTGTACTCACTCGTCTAGTAAACATAATTTCCGGTGGAATCTCACATCACCGTACTCACATGGCGGTATCTCTCATCGCCACAAAGCTTGGGTATTTCACCAAGTCCTAACCGATGGAATGCCCATCATCGATCTCTCCCTTTGGATTGAATCCAAAGAGCACGTACGAATTTTTAGTTTATAGTGCACTCTCATCTTATTGATCGATCAATTATATTCGGTAAGTATCTCATCTTCTATGCCAATATATTATGTCAAAACATCATCTCACTACTATTTTTCATGCAACATTTCTCAAATCTTTCTCATCTCATTTCAAAATCAAAACACATGCTTGCATTAAATCAAAATCTCAAAACTCATCAATGCAACATGCTATCTCATGAAATCTCTTCAAAGCATCATCTCATGCTGCAAATCATGCATAAAAACAGTAGGAATTTATCTATCTCAAAACATGAGCATGTAAAAGCATTTTAGGGGCAACCACCACATATATGAGAGCAATCTAGCCAATACTTACTTCCGGACTTAGGAAGGTGTTTCAAACCTTTCCTAAATCCCCAAACCTTGTTTCTTTGTCCCTCAAGGACTTCTAAAACCATTCGCACTCACCGATTACATTTCGCTTGCTCGCCGAAACGCTATCTAAGCTCCCAAATCAACACCAAAGGCGTCCGAAGATGTCTCCCCTGTTCATAACAAATAAGAGCAGAGGATTAATGCATTATCATGCATTGAAATCATCAGCCACACATCTAAACCCGCTGGTCTACTCAAGAGCCCCATTTCGGCCACAAAAAACAACCGAAATCACCTTCAAACTCTTCCAAAACAAAACCCAGCCAAGATCTATCACTTCTAATCATTTCTAAACATCAATCAACATCAAAAACCACTACAAACTCGTCCTTATACCTCCAGCTATAACAGAACACCAAAACCAACCCAAAAACCACCATTCTAGCATGCAAAAATTTAAGAATCCAAACCTATTCGGGATTTGTTTGATAAAACCTCATTTATAACATCAATTACCATCCAAAATACATTAGAAAACAACCTCAAAATAGAGTCTAACCAACAATCTCGAAAATCATCAAGATCTCTCCAAGAACCTTGAGTTTTTATACAATTTCTTGTTTCTAACATTAAAGCAACTCAAAAATCATTAAAAAGGATTGATAACTTGGGAATTTCAGTAAAGAACTGATCATTAGAGGAGAAGAAAGAAGCTTACCTCTAATGGCTGATTTCTCCTTGATTTAGGCAAATTTTCTTGAAAATCCAATGTGAAAACAAGAGGATTTGGTGAGGAAAAGATTAAGAATCAAAAGGAGATTGGAATCTCATCAAAAGGAATGAAAATCAGAGGCTAATTGATTGAGGAAATGTGTTTGGCTGAAAAGAAATTGAGAGAAAATGAAATGTGAGAAAATTGACGTAAGGTAGTTATGAAAAGTCAAAGATGGTTTTTCCTTTTAATTATCTTTATTTCCCTTAATTAAATCATTATTAAAAACACCCAAAATAAGGAGAAATCTTATTATAAAAATTTTGATAAAATTAGCTCCTTAAAGATTCAAAGTTTCAATCCTTTACAAAACAGTCACTATTTAACTTTTGCAAAAACTGCGATTTGGTCACTACACCGAAATGTAGTATTTCCGAACCTTATTTTGTAAAATTGTTTTCATCATAATCATTCATATAATAAATATGGGTTTTTAGGTATTTTTCCATATTTTTAAAGCATCCCGAACTAGGTGTTCCTTAAATCTCCCTTAAAGATTCGAACCGTTCTCGACCGGTCCGATTCGAACTCTAAAACATCTAGGCCCAAAATTGGGGCGTTACAAATTTCTTTCGTCTCATTAAAGTTGTCACTTTTTTGTTTTAAAATTGTCCAGCTTAAATTGCCACTTTGAAAAAATTAACAACTATTTAAACTCATATTTCCTTTTCTACCCATTTTTAGTTTTCTAAAAGAACAAAAATTAAGTTTTAAGGGATAAATTTGTTTTAAATTTTTTTACATCACATCTTTTCTCAAAAAAATTTCTTTCTAAAACTCTGTGAAATTTCAACATGTGACGGTTTAACCGGGACAGAGGAAGTATTCTTTTTACAAATTTTAAAGACCTGCCATGGTAGAAACTACCACTTTCCTTCTACTTTTTACCTCTCTTGAAAACAAATATAATAATTCAATTTTGTTTACCCTGATTTTGGAATTAAATGTCAGTATTTCTTTTTTTGGTACATAAATGTCAATCTTATCTATGTTTTAAACAATAAAAAGCACATGAAGTTATGTCGTGCGGCACTTACGATGCGTCTAAAATAAGATAGACTTTACATATTTTTTTATTTTTTTTTTGATTTAAAAGATGAAAGAAAGAACAACTAGAAAGCCACACAAGAACTAGTCCTGTCTTTTGCTAGGAGATCCGATAATAAAAGCGGTACGTCATTGAGAATCTGTAGGGCGAAAGTGGAGATATCGGCATGTTTTGCAAGGAAATCTGCTGGTACGTTCCCTGAGCGTTTGATCCATTTGATGTTTACATCCCAACCATTGCGAATGAGGCGAACTATAGCTCGGACTATCGGATTATTGCTGTCATTCGCTCCGCTGTCTTTAATTTCTTTGACAGCCTCTAAGCAATCAGATTGAACTTCTACAAGAGTGAAGCCATTAGCCCAGGCTACTTGCAAACCAATGTAGATTGCCCATAACTCGGCATCGTGTGTCGAAACAGATCCCATGTAGCGCGAGAAACCTTGAATCAAACCTTGAATCCAGTTAGTAAGAATGTAAGTTATAATATAATTTTTTGGTAAGAATTTCGGTTCTACTAAAATTATAACCCAGTTGATAAGAATTTGGGTTATAACATAAATTCTTATCCAACTAGTAAGAATTCCGGTTATACCTAAATTATCATTTAGTCCTACATAAATTCTTACCAAAACAATAAGCAATTATCTTGACTGTATTTTAGACGCCGCACCTTAGCATGTCCTTAAGAAGCACAAAGCAATAAACATGTGCCTAAAATTAAGTTTTAAAAGTTTTTTTAGAGAGAAATGTTTTTTTGAAGATGATGAAAAAAGTAAATTTTTAAAATTTGAGGGTCAAATTTAAAATTATTATTATTTATTAAAGTGTCACTTCATGATATTAACGAAATTAACGAAAGATAACAGTTAACCAATACGATAAACATAAAAAAAATATAAGTGATTAAAATAAAAATATTATAAATACGAACATATTTAAAATACGGATATATTTTAAATATAAAATATAAATATATTTAAAATATATTTAAAATATGAACATATTTAAAATATGAACATATTTAAAATATGAATATATTTAAATTATATTTAAAAAACGAATTCATATTTTAAATATATTTTAAATATATTCGTATTTTAAATATGTTTGTATTTTAAATATATTCGTATTTTAAATATATTTGTAATTTAACTATATTCATATTTTAAATATATTTTAAATATGTTCTCATTTTAAATATATTTTAAATATATTCTTATTTTAAATATATTTTAAATATATTCATATTTTAAATATGTTCATATTTTAAATATATTCGTATTTTATATTAAAAATATATTCGTATTTTAAATATTTTCGTATTTAAATTAATTATTTGAATCGGTTAAGTGGTTTGTATGGTTTTACACATCCCAAGTGATTTAGATTCGAGTCCCCTTGCAACCATTTTTTATTTCTTTATTCCCTAGCATTTACTGCAATATAAGATATATATTAAATGGTGCAATCCATATTACAAAGAGTGGGTTGGTGTAGTGTTAAAGGCACGGAGTTTCCCCCAAAGAGATTGTGGTTTCAAACCCCATGCCAAGTTCTTTTTATTCTTATATTTTCCTCCAATCAGATGGTGGCACGTATTTTCACTTGATTAGTTAATTAATTTTATTATTTATTTAAATTAAAATTAAGACTAGATTGATATAATAAAGAACTAACAAGGATCAAATGTGTAATTATACAAAATTTACTTAACAGCCACATCACTTTTCTGTTAGATTTTAACGACCGGTGGTCAAAATAGGTCTATTTAAATAGTTGGGTGGTCGAATTTTAAATATTTTTAGTTGGATGATCAAAAAAGGTAACGACCAATAGTTGATTTCTTTCGGCACCTGCTCCGTAGACCACAAAAAGTCAAGGTGTTTATTTTAATGCGTTTATATTTTTTAATAAATGTCGATTTCGACTTATTTTAATAACTTGTCTATGTTGTAGAGATTAATTATGAGATCCGTCATCTTAATTTAGTTTTCTATTAACAACATCAAAGAACTTAGTGAAAAGATGTTACTCGGGTAGATTTTACGTGTATTCGTACCACTTTACATTTAATTAAACAGAGATAGTTACAGATTTTGCGGGTCGTAAGGTAGGGATGAAAATAAAAATTAAATTCGTCGTATGTGTAGGGCAGGCGTGGATATGACTTTTACCCGCCATATCCCTATTCGTCTCGCATCATCCCCACCCGCCTGTATCATCCCCAACTGCTCTTACAAATCCTATTACATGTTATTAAAAATATTTGTTAAAAATATAATTGAGTTTGGGATTGATCAAATTAAATACATAAATAATTAAAAAAATATCAGTTTGGATTATAGTCAAATTTAAGATAATTCATATTGACTTGTCTTGGGATATTAATGAAAGGATGAGTCTACCATGTACGCCGAACTCCGTTGAACACAACTATCGCTGAACACCGTTGAACACCATTAAATTGATTAATAAAGATTAAAAATCTTAAGGATTAGACTTATAATTAAAATTATTTCAAAAGAATTAAATTTAAAAAACATTTATATTTCTTTATAGTATTTTTATTAATATATTAAAATTAAGGGAAAACTACACCGGTGGTCCCCAAACTATCACTATTTTCCTGTTTTGGTCCCAAAACTATTTTTTTTTGGCAAAACCATCCCATCTGTTACATAGTTCTCCTGTTTTGGTCCCCGCCGTTAAAAGCTAACGAAATTGCTGACGTGGAACTTTTTTCTTATTTTTTTAAATATTTTATTATTATTTTCTCTCTCCTCTATATATATTATTTAAATTTTTTAACCACCATAACAAACAAAATAATGTGAGTTAACTTGTGACCCCAAGCTTTAAAGCCAATGGGTTAGCCACTGAGCTAAGCTCCAACTATTGTTATATTTTAGCACAAGTTAACTTTAAAACAATCAAATGAAGCCCCCAAAACCAAAAAATAGTTGAAACAAATGACTTGCAATAAGATTCGAACCCATGTGCCATGAGATAAAAAGGTTAAGTATAAACCAAATGTGCCAAGAAATTATTTTAAATAAAATTTATATTTAACGTATATTAGTTTACCAACGACTAAGCTTCAACCTTCCACGAATACTCTTTTGTCAGTCGAATTCTTTATTTTCAAGAAATTGCACCGCAACTCTTATAAAATCCAACTCTCACGCTTACATCAGCAAATACGAAGGAATGGCAGAAACATGCGATTTCCTCGCAACAAAGAGGTAAGTAACTCAGTGAGTTCAATTCTCCACTCTTCACAGTTCACACATCTTTGACATGTTTTTTACTTTTAATATGTTTCAGGTATGCAGTGGTGACCGGAGCAAACAAGGGAATTGGATTGGAAATATGCAGGCAGCTGGCTTCGAAAGGAGTCACTGTGGTGTTAACTGCTAGAGATGAGAAAAGGGGCTTTGAAGCTGTTCAAAAGCTCCAGGAATCTGGTCTTTCTAATAATCTGGTTTTTCACCAGCTTGATGTTACAGACCCTCTTAGCATTGCTTCAATTGCAGCTTTCATCAAAACCCAATTTGGAAAACTTATTTGTTTCAATTATTTTTTTAGCTTTGGGAGTTCATTTGATTGTTTTAAAACTAATTTGTGCTAAACTATAATAATAGTTTGAGCTTAGCCCAATGGTTAACCCATTGGTTTTAAATCTTGGGGGCACGTGTCACCACCACATTAGTCTAAATAAAAAATTTAAATAATATATATAGAGGAGAGAGAAAATAATAATAAAATATTTAAAAATAAGAAAAAAGTTCCACATCAGCAATTTCGTTAGTTTTTAACGGCGGAGACCAAAACAGGAGAACTATGTAACAGAAGAGACGATTTTGCCAAAAAAAATTAATTTTAGGACCAAAACAGAAAAACGGTGATAGTTTGGGGACCACTGGTGTAGTTTTCCCTAAATTAAATATAAAATATCCTAAAATATCCTTAATATCAAAAACCTTAAATCTAAAACCTTTATTGTTCTTCTACAGCCGCTACCTTTGTTTCCTTTTATTCCAAAGGAGTAATGAACGACAAACCCCATACAATAAAATTAGAAAGGGACGGGAATTAGGGTTTTATTTTTTTCAGTGTTTGAAAAAAAAAAACGATTTTCAGGGTTTTAACTAACATTTCAAATTCGAAAATCATTCGTTTTGGATTAAACAATTGTGCTGCAATCCTTTATTATTAATAATAGTTTGTAAACTATGTGGCCGCGGTGGCGGTAGAAGGGAAATAAAAGAGTTGAGTTTAGAGTTTTTGATATTAAGAATATTTAGAGATATTTGATTCTAACATATTAATTAAAAATTCTATAAAGAAATATAAAGACTTATTAAATCTAATTTTTAATATTCTTTTGAAATATTTTTAATTACAAGTCTAGTCCTTAAAATTTTTAATCTTTGTTAATCATTTTAATGGTGTTCAGCGGTGTTCAGCGTTAGTGGTGTTCAACGGTGTTCGATGGACGTTGTAGAATTTTCCTTAATGAAAAGTTCAATATATATATATATATATATATATAATTGCGTTTGAGATTGATCAGATCAAATATATAAATATTTTTTAAAAAAATATTAGTTTGGATCAAAGTCAAATTTAAGATAATTCATATTGACTTATCTTGGAATATGTATGAAAAATTATATATATAATATTAGCTTAAGGGCTACTTTTGCCCCTGTAGTATTCCCAATTTATCGATTTTTCCCTATGATTTTTTCGCAATAATTTGGCCCCTAAACTAGTCGAATTGCATCACCGTTTGCCCCTTGACCGACGAAAGCAAACGCTAACCATTACGGTACTGACGTGGTAGTACACGTGTGAAGCTGACTTGGTTGAGGGGTAAAATTGATTTTTCGTGAGTTTGAGGGCAAATTTGATTTTCTGATTAAGTACGAGGGCAAAATTTATTTTTTTTAGAGAAAAAATATGAATTTTAGAAAATATTAAAATAAAATTAAAATTAATAGAACATTTTAAATTTTTATTAATATATGACTAAAAAATAAAATATTAAAAATATCTAAAAATAAGTAAAAATTATAAAATTAAAATCTTATAAGTTAATAAATTATAAATTATTCAATAATTAAAATTTAAAAATATTTATAAAATTTAAAAAATTATGAAAACCTTCATAAAAAAAATTTGGATGATTTTGGTTTTCTTTCTCTTAAAAGAATGTAAGGAGAAAAGAATCTTAAAATAAGGTTAATGCGGTTCTCTCAATCGAACAAAAATCTTCTGCACGCTCCCTTTTTGGTGCCCCTATCAATTCTCCAATGTTAAAAAATTAAACTCCACACTCTAACTTTAATTTCTAAATTCCAAACCATAAACCCTAAATGTTGAGTTGATAAATCAATGAAGATGACCAAGAGGGGTTAGATTGACAATTAAAAAATTGGTGGAATCAAATTGCAAAAAGAAAGAAAAATGGCACAAGAGATTTATAGTGGTTCAACCTTCTCAACAAGGTCTACATCCACTACCTTAGCTACATCCACTACTTTAGCTATCTACACTAAGCATTTCTACAAATTCACTAATTTGTCTTTCTTTTTAGGTTAAAGGAGATAACCTTACAAACCCTAGACTTATACCCCCAAAGTCTAGCAATTTCCCTTTCATAAAGATAGAAACAAAGAAGCAAACTATGGAAACCTCACAAGGTAATATGTTTTCACAATTGAAGTTCACTAAGCCCAAAAGTTGAATGAAAATAAAATTACAATGAAGAACACTCAAGTGGGTTACATGAATTTGATAATAAAATCTCAAAGATGTTGGATATGTGGTTGAATGTTTTAGAATGGTTGTCTTGTTGTTGAAGAAGCTTTGGAGACTTGTTTTTATACCCCTTCATTGATTTCTAACCGTTTAGGTTGTTGAGAAATTGAATAGAGCCATTGGACTGTATTTTTCCCGCATTAAATGTTGTCTGACGAGGGTGGGAATCGATACACGAGCTTCCGCATCGGCACTTGCTCAAAATAGAAATAGTCGTTGCAACGAAAGGTACCAGTACGCAGGCTAGCGTGTCGGTACAGAGTGAAGAAATTAAACGGGTTACCGGTGCGCAATGTACCGTACCAGTACTGAATTTACTCACTAGAAACCTTGGAAAACTTTGTGAAGCTTTCATATCGGTAAACGTGTAACCGTATCGATACTCAGTTCATATTAAAATAAGTTTAGTTTAGAATGAAGAAAAGTCGTACCGGTACGCATATAGTCATACCGGTACTCAGTTAACCATTTGAATAATATTGGTTTCTAATAGCGAAAATCTGTGCCGGTACGCTTATAGCCGTACAGGTACTCAGTTACCAAAATGGTTGGTATAAGTACAAAAAAACTTAGAAAAGAATATAGGGGTTAAAAATATATACTTTAATTTGGTTCGAATACTTATCAATTTGCAAGTAATTTTAAGTACCGTAAAATTTTATTTATTTGAAGTTAAGTTTTTATATCAAAAATCAAAATACAAGTTTAACAATCTCCCACTTTTTGATATAATGAAACCAAATAATTTTTTTGGTCAACCCCTATATTTAAGTCTAAAAGGTTACTTGTTTATTAAAAGATTTTAAAAAGAATTTATACCCCACTTCTTCCCTTTTTGTTATATCAAAATCAATAGGGTAAAAAATCAAACATAACAATATAATCTAAAATAGCTCTAATAAATAATATAAAATTTATAATAATATTAAATTCAAAGTATAATATCCAAAGCATAAAATCCAACATAATATCCAAACAAAAAAACATAAACCAAAACATAATGTCATGGGAAATAATATAAATCAACTAAGGTGCATAATAATAAGTCTATATGATATGATATGATATGATATGTAATGCAAAGATCAAGACTAAGCTGCCATGTCATCATCATCGTCATCGACCTCCTCATCATCATCACCATGAACATGTCCATGCCACTCATGATGGAAGGCGATAAGGGAGATGTCCATCGAAGAGACGCGATGCTCTACGATGGTTAATCTCGTGTCCATAGAAGTCAATCTCATATCCAAAGATTCGAACCTCGAATCCATCGTGGTTAACTTCCCATTAAGATAGGTCACGAGAGCATCAAAGGAAGGTTGAGCAACTGGAGTCGCGGGAGCACCATCAACTGAAACATCATTTAAAGGGACATCAAGAGCATTAGGATCCCGAACCCATTCACCATTGGTGATGTGAAACTTCGCCTTACGAAGGGATCTTGCATCAATAGGCTATATGAGAGGAACCACGAGATTAAAGGAACAATCTACCTCAAGCTTCTGGAAGATATGGCTCAAGATAGTCCTATAGGTGAAAAACTTGATGAGGGTGGTGTGACGGTTGTTGATGATGTGAACCATCTCGATGAAGATAATTTGGGCTAGGTTTGGAAGTTTAATCTCACGGAAACAATATAGTAAAAAATCATCGACGGTTCGGATTGAGGACCAGTTACCACCAGAAGGTTGAAACCATCAAGTGATAAAGAGATGAAAGAAACGCTTATGGGCTTCGAGGATTTTGACAGAGGCACTTAGGTTATGAGTTTGGGGAAAAGGAGTTTTATCATCTAATCCTATATCATTCATGCAAAGTTGATCGACTAAAACCTTAGAGTCAAGAGAAATCATTTTCCCATAACATAAGACTCAATGTCGATGGTTTCAGTTTTTTCAGGATTTAAAACACACCTAGCATTTGAATAAAAAGCCTAAACAAGAGTTTTGTAAACAAAATTGAGGATACGAAGAAAATACATAAATTTTCATTGCCTCATCAAATCAATGTATTTGAATTTAATTTCGTCTGAGCACATATAGGTATAATCAACGACTTGCTCACGACGGACAATAAAGTTTTGAAATTGTTTAAAATAATCCAATTGGTAAGGGTTACCAGGTTCATAAAAACATTGGTTATAAATTTGAGCATCGTTTGGTTTAACACCGTTACTGAAACCGAAAGAGCTAGCACTAGGATCATTTATAAGACGCTTTCTAAGAGGCATGGTGAAAAAATTTGGGATTTAAAAACCTACAAAAATTCAAACTACAAAACATATGTATGCAACCCATGAAATTCAATCAAATAATTCAACCAATAATCAAGGTAATGTAAAAATCTATAATATATAGGTGAAAATCATATACAAGTATAAGGAAATTTTTTCATAAGATTAAATTTTGAAAAACTGTAAAAATAATACATGATTATAAAAATATATTCGAATAAAAAAATTTCAGTTTTGAAAACGATTTTGGAAAAACTTTCAAACTATGGGTTTATACATCCTTAATGTACTAAAATTTAAACCTAAAAACTATACAAATATAGATAAATTCGAAATGTTATAAAATAGAGTTTTTACCTTGAGATATGGATGAATGGATGAACGAGGAGATGATTTGCACAAATCTTGATGAAGACAACTTGGGTTTGATGTTTAAGTTGAAATCCCCAAAAAGATTTGAAGAAATTTGATGAAAAACTGAAGGGATTTGAAATGTTTTTATAGATAAAACAGCTAGGGTTTATGGGAGAAAAATGTGGTGTTTGATTTTAATGAGGAAACCCCAAATTTAATGCCTCAGACGTACGCTTACTGATACAACTATACGTGTACCAGAACGTCGCGTACCGGTATGGAACAATTCCGTTTATGATTGTGTAGATAACTTATTTTTTGTACCCTTTTTACTTAACTTTTGTATGTGTTTAGGCTCATATAGTTGCATTTAGGAGTAGTTTGCATGTAGTTGGGGAGTTATGGTGCCCACGCTTAACTGTTTATATTTTGGTGTGTTTAATGGGGAAGGTAGTGCGTTTTAGTGGTGCTTGTGCAGGAAGTTGTTAAGACAAAAGGAGCGTTGGAGCAGTAGAGTGGCATCCCTCTCTTGTTGAGCTGACAAAGCAATAGAGTTGGAGATGAATCAGACCTTGACAAACGTGGATTCTCACTTGATACATAACTTATTAAATGAAGCGGGAAAGCAAGATCCTCTTTAAGAGGCTTTGCGCACTTTAGGAAAATGAAGCAGGATTGCTTCTAAGGAAAATCAATAGAAAAAATATTTATCTACGGAGAACCACCAGCCCATTTGGATATCCAGCCAACCAACGCTTAGTATAACATTTAGCAAGTTGCTTTTAAGAATTTCCGCTTTCTTAAAAGTTTCTTCCCGCATACACCACTTACCCCACAACGGCGAGCGTTAAAATGCAACATTTTGCTGCCCATTTCGAGAAGGCAATATTATTCTCTAAAAAATAAAGCAAAACAAACCCCACACAACACAAACTATTTACGCATAAAAGAGCAACATGCAAATTGAAAATAACGCGAACAAAAAGCTGCTACCAAATATATCGCCCACAAATAAGTACAATAGCAATCAACACTATCTCACCCAGGGGGCAAAACCCCCCCAATTCACAATATGCTAAACAATAAAGTCATTCCTCACAACCCCTTTTCAAAAGGGAAAGTAATTCTTTCATCCATAACAAACATGCGAGCATGCAAGAAAGCACAATTCTACACTTATTTTATTACGAATTCCCAATATCAAAGACCCACATTCATGTCTCGCCATCTTAAAAACAATGAAACTTTAAAAGTTCATACAACATCAAAAGTGGATGAATAACAATACCCACCTATACTAGAAAGAGAAATACATTATAAAGTTCCTTGTTCAAGTTGGTTTACTGCAAATTTGATTGTTTCTACTTAATTTTTCTTTCCTTCTCACCATCTTCCTCACATAAAAGGCAAAGTGCAATTGCAAACCTTTTACAAGGAATCACACCTTGAAAAGAAACCCGAGACATATAAAATTATTTTCTAAGTACAATGCTTGCCAGATGTTGGAAACCCCAAACACGCTAAAAAGAATAGAAACCCTCAATGGGGGGAGAAAAGAGCAAAACCTGGAATTTATAACCATCACACAAGACCTACTTTAGTGGGAATACTGAAACTTTAACAATGAACCGTCGTCAGATATCCAAATACTCCAAAGTTCAAAATTTTAAAAATCCACCATTCTTATAAGAATAATTTGTATTATCAGAAGTCTAAAAGTAATTATTCACTGGTGACACTACACCAGATATGATATATAGCGGCGTTTTTCGTGGAGTTTTGGGAGAAAACACTTTTATAGTTAAACTTACCCCGACGTTTATGGTAAAAACACCACAAAGTGAGAACTTTAGCTGCGTTTGATTGAAAACCGCCGCAAATAAATAGAAATAGTGGTGTTTGGAAAAAAAATGCCGTAATAGGTTTGAAATATTGGTGGCGTTTACTTCTAAAACGCCACAAAAGGTTTTGATTATTAGTGGCGTTTGTTTTTAAACGCCGTTAGTGAAAACATATAATGGTGTTTTTAAGGAAAACGCCGCAATTAGTCGTTCCATGGTGGCGTTTGATTAATAAACGCCGCTATAGATATAAAACACATCGTTTTAATTTAACATTTTATCAGTTTCAGACTTTCACCATCCCCAAAATCAATCGTCAAAATCCCTAAATCCTCCTCCTCGCCGTTCTCCCTATCTCTATGCTCGTCACCATTCTCACTAAATTTGTGCTCGTCTTCGTCAGCCGCTTGGTCGCCTCAACTACTGCTAGGATACAAATCGATTTTGGTATGTTTGATGGTACTGAAGAGTTTAGAAAAGCTCCTGAGCAAACAATCAGGTATGATATCTTGTCTATGTTGAAACATATCAAGTTCACTTATGGAAAGACGGGCCAACCACCGAACCCACGATCAAGGAAAAACACAAAAGAGGTGGCTGACCGTGAGGTTGAGCAGCTTAGTAATGATGAGTATGATGAAGAGGATGATCCAAATGAGGCAGAGTTGTGAAAAAAGAAGTATTTTCTTCGAGTTACCTTATTGGAAGCATAACATTTTGAGACATAATCTTGATGTCATGCACATTGAGAAGAATGTTTGTGAGAATATTATCGGGACCATTCTCAATGTCGATGGAAAATCTAAAGACAATCTAATGGACTTAGTTGACATGGGAATTCGGCATGATCTTCATCCTCATGTACTTCCTAATGGAAAATCTTCGTTACCGCCTTCTATTTTTGCAATGTCGAAGAAAGAGAAGGAAGTGTTCTGCAAGGTGTTGAAGGATATAAAGGTCCCAGATGGGTAGGGTGTATCAAAACATTGGGCCTGAAATGTCACATTTTTTTTCTGGTTTTTCTCACTTTAAGCAACCATAAACATCCAAGCATGCTTCCAACTTACATCTAACATATCCAAACATCAAACTTCAAATATTCCAAGCATGATCAACATCATTCCATGGCAATTAGCAACGTAAGTAAACTATAGGCATGCAACCTAAGAAAATAAGCCAAGCAAGATACCAAAATGCATATCCAAGCATAAACCAAATACCAAATGCCATTTACAGGTCAACATAGGTATCACAAACTTGCCACAAAACAGGGAGTTTCAAAACACACCCTCTCAAAACATTAAGGCATCCTCCCATTGCCAATTATTACTAATAGGAAAACATAACACCATACTTGAGCTAAGTCTCACTCCTTGGGATCCTTCTTGCTTTCTTGTTGCCCAAAAGATGTTATTTCTCTGCATTGTTGGAGAAAGAGAGCATAAGCAATAATGCCTAGTGAGGGATGCTAAAAAAAACCAACAACAACAATGCATTTTAAAATCATTTCTCAAGTAGAAATCTCTATCTCATCATGCTCATTCTATCTCATGCTTGAAATTATTTTCAAAGTAGAAACCACATAATTTAAACCACATGTACCATCTATCTCATGCATTAACAAAAATGCAAAGTCTCAAAGCAAAGCTATACATGCTTGTTTCTCATAAGCATTTCTCAAAACATGATTTCATATGCAAATCTCATTTCATTAAATCATTTATAAACAAGGCACATGTGAATCTCATATATTGGCATTTTAGCAACATTACTCGGATATGTAGACAGCTTGACGGAATCTCACATTGTCAAATCCTACCTCGATGGAATCTCACATCACCGAACTCTCATGGAGGTATCTCTCATCGCCACAAAGCTTGATGGAATCTCTCATCATCAAGACCTACCGTGGTGGAATCTCTTATCATCACACTCTCACTTTGGAACGAGATGGCACTACCCCCATTGCACGAACCAAAGACCACGTACGAATTTTGTATATTATAGTGGACTTCTCATCCTATTGGTCGACCAATTATATCCAATAATCTCATCTCTAGCCAAGATACACATTTTAAACAACATTTACCTATTGTTTTCCAATGCATCGACATAAACCATTCTCATCCCATTTCAAAAGCATAATTAAAGCATAACATTTTCTCAATAAGTTCTATCTCTTCAAAATCATAATTATATCTCATGGGATCATATAAGTCTTCAAATCATTTCTTAAAACATGCATAAAACAGTAGGTTTATACCTATCTTCAAAACATGAGCATGATCATATAAAACAATGGGGTAAAAACTGAGAATCGATAGCAAAACATTTCAAACTTACTTTCGGGCTTAGATTAGTGTTTCAAACTCAATCTAAGCCCCCAAACCTTGCTTTCAAGTCTTTGAAAGGCTTTAAAACCAATTCCAATCACCGACAAAGCCTCGCACACTTTGCCGAAGCGTAATCAAGCTTCTGAAGCTCCCAAAGCTTCACAGATTGCTTCCGATACGTTCTCCCACATTTATACCACACAAGAAAAAAGGATTAATACATCTCAATGCATTAAAATCACCAGAAACAAGAACCAACATGCTGCTCTACCCAAAAACACCAAAACGCCTCTCCGAAACAACCGAAAACACCTTCGATTACTCTACAAACTCAACCCAGCCAAAATCTAACACTTCCAACTATTTTTAATCATCAATTAAAATCCAAAACCAACCTAATTGCATCCTTATATCTCCAGCAACACCAAAACCACATTATCACCACAAAAACCCAAATCTAGCAACCTAAACAACTAGAGATCCAACTCATTTCGGGATTACCATGATAAAACCTTTATTTCAACATCATTTAACATCCAAAACATGATTAAAATCAATCTCAAATTAACCAAAATAGTACCATTACGAAAACCTTAAGAAATCATCTTTCAAAACTTGATCTAACCATTTTCATCAAATAGATTATAAAACCTTATTAATAAACACAATTAAAGAGCCAAAGACTTGGGAATTTCATTAAAGAACCTTTGATTAGAGGATAGAAAATAAATATCACCTCTAACACAAGCTTTTTCCCTTGATTGGCAATGATTTAGATGAAAACTTTCAAGAAATCCATAGCTAGTTGATGTAGAAATCCATGAGAACCATTTAGAAATCAAGAGTGGGTGAGAAAAAATAAATCTCTTGAGATTTTAGTGATAAGAAAATATTTTGGCTAATGGGAAAGTTGAGAGAAAAAATTAGGAGAAAAGTAGTTACATAAGAAAATGTTTTAGCATTTTAAAATCCTTTTTATTAAAACCCATTTAATAAATCAATTTATTAAATCTTTTAAAAATACCAAAAAAGGGAAAAGGCTTATAACACCTTGGTGTAATAGCTATCTAACGATTCTAAGCCTTGACTCTTTTCAATTTAGTCATTAAAACGTATTTTGCAATTTTTACGATTTTGTCACCGTTTTCAAAATACCAATTAAATCAGTCCAATTTTATCAAATTGAACACTCCAAAACCTTCACAACATTATTTTAAGATTTTAATTTTTTTCCATATTTTATCTCCCTCAAAAACTATTTATTTCAAATTAACTACTAGAGCTGGTTTCGGGCACCTCTAGCAAGAAATTAACTTTTAATTTTTCAATTTTTAATTTACCCAAATTTTAAGCAACCTAAGTTCACTAAGTTTCTATCAATCAACAAGTCACAACCATGTAAAAAAAATTCAGCATCATAGTAAAATTCTAAGTTCTTTTCATGCAATCCTAAAATTTAAAGGTTCTTTCAATTAAGTGCAGTGGCAAAAATTCATCATTGAATATTCAACAAGTTTTAAGCAATAAAATCCAATCAAAGGCATGACAAGTAAAATATGCATCATATATGCGATTACTAAAGATGAATGCAACTAGACATGAAATTAACTAAAAACAAGCACCCTCCAAATTCGAGAGAAGCATTGTCCTCAATGCATGTAAGTACTAAAATTAAAAATGACCGTGGCGATTAGCGCAGTGGTTTTGTCGGATTGATGAAGCTTGACGTGCTCTGGTGGATGTTTTTTTCCATCATGTATTTCGTGAGGCGAATTGTATGGCTGATGCGTTAGCTAAAAGTGGTGTTGATCGCCCGTCTTGGGTTCGAATACTTGATTGATCGCTTCTAGGGTGTATCTTTTCCATATTGTCGGGGTACTCTTTTCCTATGTTTAGGATTAGGGAGGTTTTTAACGAGGCCACCGGTGATGTTGTCATGTATGATTCTTTCGTAATAAAATCATACATTTTGAGCAAAAAAAACTAAAATTAAAAATGAAATAAAATGCAAATGAGTTAGTTGGAAAGGTTTGTCACCTTGTATGATGAGTATTTTCGGGTCGTTTGCTTGATTCTTTGTCTGATTCACGGTAGTTGGAGGCGTGTGGCTGGTACCGCGTGAATAGCATCGGTGTGTCAAGGGGCAGAACATTTCTTCGGTCTGATCTATGTTTGCCGAGGCAGGTTCACTTGCCTGGGAATCTGTAGTTGCCGAAGCAATTGTTGTTGCCTGGACAGTGGTCGGTGCAGGGTTTCCTTGGCATGGTAGTTGTGAGTCTTGATGTGGAAAAACAAAGAAAACTACTAGAGCCTAAAAACAAGACAACCAACAATAAATAAAACTATCCTAAAATAACTGGGACTAAAAATTAAATCAAAATTAAGTTCAAAATTTAAAAAAAAAACTAAAACTAAAAAAATACGGAAGGAGAGCATGATCATGCATCTCCTAAAGTGATAGCCTCCTTATCGCGGGTCACATGTGCACCGGTATAATGCTTCAATCGTTTTCCATTATTGTGTCTTGGCAAAATCTTCCTTTCGCTTGCCATGGCAAGTGGTGGTAGCTTTTTATCTGGAGCTTCATCGTGGATCTTCGAGTTCATGCATTTCTTGTGTCGTTCCAAGGTGTCGATCAACCAATTTCCCTGCTCAGATTGCAACTCAAAGGACAATGTTACGTTCAAGGAGTTATCCTTTCGTAAATAATCATAACTCACTTGCCCTATTAGTATATTTAACTTGAGAATGAGAGGTTGTCCAATAGAGGGTTTTCCGAGTTTACCTTCCTTACCTAAGTAATCCAATGGTTCGAAATATTTACCCGGTCGACTTATTGTCCAATTTGCTTCTTGCTCTTCATCGATCAGTTCTTCATGTAACCCCCTCAACCCGGCCTAGCCGATAGACCGAACCGAACGGGTCACACGGGGAATATTAAAGTAAACCTGGAAGGTTTACCTCAATAAACGACCCTATTTTTCCCTTTTTATCTTGTCTAGCTGCAAGTTAGGTTCCTATGTGTTTTACAAAGCAGCGGATCAAACACAACTCAAACGCTCATCAATTTTAGCCAATTTCAGTTTTAGGGACCATTTTTGTAAACTTAACAAATTCCAGGGGGTTTTCCCAATTTCTGTTTACCAACCTTAAATTAGTCTCATTACATGCATCTCTATCAAAACTCAGCTCAAAATAATCATTTAAACTTATTTAATTGCATCCACAACATTCAGGGACTAAAACGTAAAGATTCAGAACATTCAAAGATGTTATTCAACCAAATTAACTACCACCGTATCGATACCCTTAGAGAGGGTATTGATACTCCCTCGACGACCAGACCCCCAAGAACACATTCAACAAGCTGGTATCCATACTCTCAGGGCCAGTATTGATACCCCTTAGAGATAGTATCGATAGTTTTAAGACTGGTATCAATACTTGTAAAACCAGTGGCAAAAATCACAATCGATACGCCCTGTGTATCGATACACCCTTCCAATTTACACAGACCGTATTAATACCCTTACGAGGGTATCGATACCCTGAGGCCTGTAATGTCAAATTTGGTTGTTTTAACTCACTTTAATCCATTCCTAAGCATACCAACTTACCTCTAACATACATACAACTCATGTAAACATCAATTCTCAAGTATACATGGCAACAACAACATCATAACATGACAATTATCATCAAAAAGTTCTAGAGACATGCTTCCTACGGAAATCAAGCATCCAAAAGTCAAAACTAAAACCAAAGCTTAAACCAACATAAAGAGGCCTTTTACAAACTTAAAACCAGCAAATAAACATGCTCAAATAGGGAGTTTCAACACATCTCCCAAATAAACCATATATCCCCATTGCCCTTATTACTCTAGTCCAAAAATGAAACTTACATTCAATCGAAGTCCTTCGCCGATCCCTTGCAAGTGTTGCCTCCAACGCTTTAATTGTTTGCATTGATGGACAAAGAGAGCGTAAGCACAAAAGGCTTATTGAGGAATGTTCAAAATCAAAACCTCATCAATGCATTTAAACCGGTTTCCGAACTACATTGAAATATCATTTCAATTAACACAAGTAATACTTAAAATTCATTATGCCAACCAAAAACCATGCACCTTTCTCATTCAAATTCAACATGAAAACCTCATGCTACATGTGTTAACAAACCAACAACAAATCCTCTTTGCTAAACTCAATTTAAGCCTTCCCAAGCATTTTCCACACATGCTAAGCTTAAAGAGTAAAAACATGCATTTTCAATATTATGCAACATAACACATTTCCAAATACATCATTACTCATAATTGGCTCACAAGTGATTAGCATCAAGATCATTTCCCAAAAGTCACATCAGATAGACGAATTACCAAGTGTTGTCCCAAACACTTCATACCCTCTACCGGCACCTCAAGGATCACACACGAGAGCTACCCTCTACCGTTGTGACACCCGTGGTGGAGTATTCGGTACAATCACAACCCCTCAACACCACTCATCGGTAGATGTATAACCCACTAATGAGAGACGGGACACTACACAAGGTTCACACACGGGAGCTACCCTCCACCGTTGTGACACCTTAAACATTCCTCGATCGTTAGGGTACCTGAATGGAGTTTTCGGTACAATCACAACCCCTCAACATCCAAGGCGGCTTGTTTATAGTGCACTCAATCCTATAGCCGGCTGACTATATCCGATAGCATTTTTAAAAACATTTTCATAACATCACTTGCCAATATGAACCACATTTCATCACATACTTCACTCTTTTCAAAGCATCAATTACCAACCTCATTCTCAAGCAACAAAACATGCTTAAATTCACAAGTATAAACGTATACTTACAAGGATCACTTACCATGTGCATCCTCCATCATTATATCATCAAAAACATCAATTCATTTACCTTAAATCATGCTTTTACAGTGACAATATGCATTTTAAAAACAAGTGTATCAAAAATCTCATAATAGCACAATCCGAGAGAGAAAATCACTTAACTTACTTCCGAAGTTAGTAAAGTGTTTCAAGCTTACACTAAGTTCCCAAAACCACTTTTAAGATGTTCCAAAGCTGGAAGTCCCATTTTCACTCACTGACTCGCGAAACCTCAAATTTTGACGCAAAAATCAAGCATCTGAAGTCCCCGGAACTTCACCAAATGCTTCCAAAGAATCCTCCCTCGTTTATACCACACAAGAGCAGAGGATTAATGCATCTCAATGCATTAAAACCACCAGCAAACACTAAAAACCCGCAGCTCTGCCCAAAGGCACCAAAATACCCATCTGAAACAACTGAAATCACACTCGATTGATCACCAAACTCAACCCAGCCATTCACCAACACTTCCAACACATATTAACCATAAATCAACGTCCAAAAACATCCTAATATCATCCTTATACCTCCAACAACTCAGATTTCAAATTTTCAAGCCAAAGACCCAAAACTAACAACCTAGACAATTAGAGATCTCAATGATTTCGGGATTTTTATGATCAAAGCTCATTATCCACATCATAAATGTTTCAAAACATGATTAGAACCCATCTCAAATAACTTAAAACAAAACAAATACGAAAATCACATTTTAAACTCTTCTTTTAGCAAGATTTCAACATTTAAACAAATCAACAATAAAACCTCAATCAAAAACAAAAATAAAGAGTCAAATATCTTTGGAATATCATTAAAGAACCTTGATTAGAGGGTTAGCACGAAATTACCTCCAATCCTTGCTTTTCTTCTAATTTGGCAAGTTTTCACTTCAAGAAACTTGAGGAAAATCAAGAGAAATCTTAAGGAAAGAGTTGGAAATTAAGTGAGAAAAAGAGAGGAAGAAATCTGGAAATTGAGAGAAAAGAGAGAGTGATTGGATGAAGAGAAAATGAGAAATGAAAGAGTTACGTCAAATTTTTTTAACAAAATAACCACCTCTCTTTTAATTAATAAATCCACTCTTTAATCTTTAATTAAACATTTAAAACACATGCCAAATTAGAGAAAATGCTTTATTCCCATAAAGCTCCCTAAAGATTCTAAGAATTTGACTCTCCTTTGAAAAAATCACACTCTTTCCACAGTTTTATATCTTTACATTTTAGTCACTGCCCAAACTGTACATGTTCCAAAATCCATTTTATAAAATTGATTTTACCAAACCCATCTATATCATTTTAGATGATTTTAGAAAATTTTACCATATTTTTACCTTACCCTAAACTATGATTTCCCTGAACTAATTCTAAAAGCTCGAATCTCCAACTCTAGGTTCGACTGACCCAAACCGATGCCTAAAACATCTAGGCCCAAAATCGGGGAGTTATTGTCCAATTTGCTTCTTCTTGCGCTTAATCGATCGGTTCTTCAAGTCCTTCCGGTTTGGCAAGGCAATTGCTGAGGCAATTCTCTTCCACGCCAAAGTTGAATTCGGGCGTGGTGTGGATGAATTTGCATTCTTCTAGATCGCCGTCATGCTTCAGTGTTTGGAACACATTTAGCTTAACTTTCTGGTCATTCACATGCATTGTGAGTTCTCCTTTTTCGACATCAATCAATGTTCGACCCATTGCTAAGAATGATCTTCCAAGAATGATAGGTGCGAACTCATCTGCTTCAGAATGTACAACAATGAAGTTAGTGGGAAAAATAAATTTATCCACTCTTACCAAAATATCTTCGATCTTCCCTTCAAGTTGGATGTAAGATCTGTCGGCAAGCTGTAGCATGATTGTTGTAGGTCCCGCCTTCTTGATTCCCAATTTTTGGAAGACTGATTTAGGCATCAAATTTATGTTTGCCCCAAGATCGCACAATGTTTTCCTGACATAGTGGTTTCCAATCAAACACGGTATTGTGAAACTGGCGGGGTCTTTAAGCTTAGGCGGCATTCGGTTATGCAACATGACCATGCATCCTTCTGTCGCAACAACTATTTCAAATTCTCCTAGCCTAGTCCTCTTAGAGACAATGTCTTTGAGGAACTTAGCATAGTTCAACATTTGTTCTATTGCCTCAACCAATGGCAAGTTGATGTGGACTTTCTTCAAGATGTCAAGGAACTTCTTGAACTGGTGTTCTTGTTTTTGTCGTTTTAACCTCTAGGGGAATGGTGGTGGAAGTCGGATATCCTTAATCCTTTCGTTGGTTTGGAACTTGATGGATGGCATTGCCGAGGCATCAAGACTTGCTGAGGCATGTGCAGTTGCCGAGGCATCAGGGCTTGCCAAGGCATTCTCCGATTCATCAGGTTTGACAGAGGTTTTGTTGCTGGACTCATCTTTTTGGATTAGGGGTTGCTCCTTTGGTTCAGTTTTCTCCGTTGAAAGAGCTTGGGCTTCCTTTAAGTTGTCGGCCACTCCGGGTGGTGATTGCATTGCATTGCTCATGGTTTACTCCTTTTGCGACTTCAATATCGCTAGGTATACCACCCATAGGTCTCGTGTTCAGCATCTGTGCAAATTGCCTGAATTGCATCTCGAATGATTTCAGAGCTGCCTCTTGATTCTGCAATCTCATCCTAGTCCTGTTAATAAAAGCGTCAGTCTTTTTCATATTCTCAACCATATAAGAATCAGTTTTTAACATGAAAGCATTGAGAGTATTTTCCAAAGAACTAGATGGTGTTGATTGTTGTTGCGGTATCAGTTGCCATGATATGTTCTGCTAGAATCCCAATGCTTGTGCATTTTGATTGTCCTAATTGAGTGCATTGTTTGGATTACTCCATGAAAAATTGGGATGCTTTTTCCAGGATGGATTGTACGTGTTAGACATCACATTGTTGTTCTGGTTGTAGTTCCCAGCATAGAAGCTAGATTCTGGGTTCTGCAGACACTCAGAAGAATCATGGTTATCGTTACATAAATCACAAATTGAATCTACTACTTTGATCTCTTGTGTGTTGCTTTGCCGATGCATGTTTTTAACCAAATTGGTTAAAGTAGTCAATTGTGTGAGAATTGCATCTGATGACTCAAGCTCATTTATCGTGGCATGGCGTATGAATCCTCCTCTTCTAGTAGTTGGGAACTAATAATCATTTTTAGCAAGCATGTTTAAAATCTATATTGCTTCTTCTGGTAGCTTGTCTAGGAGTATGCCATTTATCGAGGCATCTAGCATCATCCTTGACGGTGTGTTTACTACATTGTAAAACATCGTTACTTGTGTCCAAACTGGGAGTCTGTGTAGGGGACATTTGTGTAACAATTTTCTATATCGCTCCCAAGCCTCGTACATGGATTCATCTTCTGCCTGCCGAAAAGAAGTAATTTTGTTACGTAACTTATCAGTCATATTTGTAGGATTAAATCTAGCAAGGAAATCAGGACATAAATCAGTTTAAGAACATATTGATCCGGATAGAATACTATTCAACCACGATTTCGCCCTATCCCTCAGTGAATAAGGGAATAATTTTAGCCTCAAAACATCCTCATGGACTCCTTGTAGTTCCTTGTAGTTTGAATGAATTGCAAATCTATAGGAAAGATTTGAGATGTTGTCTGGCATCTTCAGTTGCCGATCCGGCAAATTTACCGATTGTATTGATCATATTGAACATTACTGGCTTTAATTCGAAGTGGGCAGCTTCAATTTCTGGTCTGACAACTCATGGGTTTAGGCCGTTGAGATCTTCCTCTAAATAATCATGAACGGTTCAGTTCCGTACAAGGATCGGTGGAGCAGGTACTCCACCTCCTATTGCGGCATTTTGATTGTCGTTGGCATTCACATTGTCATTCGGATAGTATGTGGGTCAGCCATTGCTGCTATCAGTCTTCGTCTGAGTCTCTGGAAGGTGCGTTCAATTTCTGGATCAAGGGGATATTTTAGAGCTATCAGTCTTGCCCTTGTCATACACCAATGCAAAACCAAAATTTGTTAACCCTTTAAAACCAAGAAACAAATAAAATGCGAAAAATAAAAGAAAAGAAAGGTGCAATAAAATAAAAACAAAGTCGCTATTGCCAATCCCTGGCAACGGCGCCAAAAACTTGTTGCGCGTAATAAGTGTTTCGCAATTGGTGCAAGTGTACACGTCGCAAGTTATAGTATAGAAAGATATCGTCTCCACAGGGATTCATGCTACTTCAGAATCTAATTTCTCGCACTGAAAATATAAAAATACAAGTGATAATAGGAGTTGATTTAAACGAGTAAAATAAAAGAGCAAGTAAATAGAAGGGAGATGTAATCGAATAAGAGACAGCAGGCCGGGTTATCGTGAGTCGTGGAGTGATAGTTGAATGGATCGTCTTGGTAAATTAAGTGTAAGAGCAACTCAATTGCCTTGGCAACTGGCAATAGTCGGATTGCCTGGGCAACTAGTGGAGCGATTGCCTGGGCAATTGGGCAACAACCTTCGAAGCTCGATGAAGTGTTCTTCAATGGTTTCTCCTTATCCCTAATTTGAAACACTAATAATTGTACAAGCCTTGATAATACATCCCTGCGTGAACCAAGGGTGGACAACAACCGATCTCGTGCCCCTTTTAGCCGTTGAAATTCGCAACTTATCCCTATGTCAAATTAGTCTGCACCATCGATTGATTGAATAAAGACCATGTTCATTTGTTTCTTGAATCTAACTCTCCCGATATTAGATAAATGGATGAATTCACGAGATCCTCTCCCAATTCACTCGCAAACAAAATTAAGAACCAAGAATGAACAAACCTTAAATTAAAATTGCAAACTCAATTACCTAAACAAATCCAATCATTCTCACAATCACAAAAACACAATAACCCAAGCCAAATAAAGTTTACTTCATGGTTGGGTTCAACAGAAACACAAAATAAAATATCCCTAGCATGAATCTAATCGAACTAGAAAGAAGAAGAAGATGATGTCGAGCAGCCCTCTCTCTTGAATTCTCTCTCTATCGCCCATCTTTGAAGTTGCAGCTAGCTCTTTTATTTATTGGAGATGGCTATGTTAAAGTCTTTCTTGAGGAGGAAGTTTAGTTGGAATTAAATAACATTGAATCTCTTTTAATATATTTTTATTCCTCCAAAAACTTATCATAAAACTCTTGGAATTTAATCTCCTTTAAATCTCAAATTTTATATTTGTGCGATAAGCTATCGTAATGCGGCTGATAAGCTATCACTGTGTAACACCCCTAACCCGGGCCGGGAGTTAGAACCGTTACCGGAATCGGAAAATAGAAAATCGAAACGGAAAATCGAACAAGGATTTACTTCATAGACTAATTTAGGCAACCAATTTAATTTGCGCACGCGGAAAGTGGGCTAACAAAAACTTTTTCTAAATATACATGACTAATAAAATTTCTTTTAATCTTACTTATCAATTTACAAGCCAATTTGAACTTTCTTATTATCATTATCGAATTCCAATTTCAAAACTATAACATAACCATTCGGTCAATATGCTTTCTATACAGCCAATTAATTCTAATCATTAACTAATATATTACCAAATTACTATCTTGAATACAATTGGATCAAACATGCCGAATGCTTAAGCCACTCATTACCATGATATTCGAAACTTGATTAATTTTAATCTCAGTTATTTTCGAATTATACCAATTACCAATAATTAAATACATCAATTTTACATACAAGGCATATTAGATTTCATACACCATGTCATTCGATTTCTTTTAACTAGATCATTACAAAATATCAAGTTTTATATGCCCCTAAACCATGTCAAGCTATTAACTATGTACAACTAAAAGAATCGGCAAGACCACTAGCTCGACTTACATTTATATACAACAAAATAATGAGGCTTTCTACTTAAATACAAAACATGATTCTAACCTCCTAATTAAGCATCATGGAGCATATAATCTTAAACACCAACGCAAACTTAGGCTACGACCAAACAAAACAAAACGAGCCCTTAGACAAACTTCAAAGCCACCATCTAGGAGTCTAAATATAAGACTAAGATCATACATTTTTCTGGTCTTGTAACTTGATAAGATCGAATGCTAGCTTTAAGGTCCAAGCTACCCTGCTAAAGTTGGGAAGAAGAAAACAACAGAGCGTTAAGTACAAATTGTACTTAGCGAGGTAATGCTAAATCTAGTTCATTCTTGAATTTTTATGTGATCAAGCATTAAATTACTTAGCTAGGTCTGTTAACATACAAATTATACCCAACTAAGCTTAGCGAAATCAAAACAAATAGCTTCATACATAACATAATTAAACCTTCATAGCTCATGCTCAAATGCATTTCAAACAACATTAATTTAATCGCATGCTTCAATTTCGATTCAATCAGGACAATAATTCAATTCAATTTCCAGCATACTCAATTTCATGCTTCATGATCGAAATAATCAAGATTCATGCCAATCGATATATACATCATTAATTTATCAAAGCAAAAATCACAAATTTTCCACAAGCATATCATTCGAATAGGTCACAAACCATTATCCAAGAGTCTAAATTATCAAACATATCACATCTCACTTTCCATGTATTTCGGACAGGGCCATTACTCACTTTACATATATTCGGACTTTGTAAGCATCTCATATGCACTATCTCATAATCGGAAGGACCAATGTCCACAAAATTCATTCATTAATTTCACATCATATCATACCAAGTCTTATCAATCCATTTATCCACTTCATAAGCTTTTACATAATTAAGCAATTCTATTTAATTTAATTAGGTTACATTGCACTAGGTAGAGTAGACGAATCAGGTATTCAAGCCATCAAAAGGGTACCAAGTACCAAACAATGGTTGCACGAAGCAACAAACAATGGACGCTCATTAGCATCAATGTATCTTGAATACCAATCAAGATCACCTTTAATCATCAAGTCGAAGAGTACACAAGGTACTAACAATGGTTGCACAAGGCAACAAGCAATGGTTGCACGAAGCAACAAACAAGAGAGCTCAGACTCTAGGCATGCCGTACTATCTAAGACTTCTAATCGACTGAGGGCATGTTATTCTTGTTCATTTATTATTCATTACCTTTATTTAGCATATACATTTTGCATACTTCGATTTGCATGCTTATTCAATCACATAGTTGTGCAAACTCACATAAATCATGTTAATAAAATTCATACTTCATTCGATCACATCAACATACATGGCAACAACTTCACATATAATCACGTGCTTATTAAGCATAACAAAAGTACCATAGGGCAGTCCACATATACATACAATCGAGCATTATCAAGAATTCAAGTTCATGCATGTTCAACATACGAAAGATCACATAGGGCAGTCCACATTTGCACATATTCAAACATTATCAAAATCCAAATCATGCATATAGATCATGGCATTAAAATCGCATAAAAACAGTCCACATTTTCACACCTTCAATAATTAGCCAAAATCTCAATCATGCATCCATTTTTCCTTTAATCTCCTTCCCTTACTAAACATATTACCAAATATCAATTAGGTCTAATTTCATGCATAGAATCATAAATTACACCAATAATAAGGTGGTTCGGAAACTAGTCCCAACCCTAATACAAAATTACACTCACAACTCCTTAAGCTTGATCTTGAATTAAGATGCCCTTGTTTCTTCCCCTTGATTGATCGATCCTAGCTTCCTCCAAAGTCTCTTCACAATTCCGATCTTAATTCTCAACATAAAAATGAATACACACTATATTAGAGAGAAATTCAATTACAATTACTCTTCAAATTCAAGCATGAACATAAATTCTCAAATCTGATTTTCTATTAAACTAGTTGGAGTACCAGTTAGTGTTTTTGTCATATCTCTTTAATTACTAATCCAAAATTTACTTATCATACACCATTAGAAAGGTATTAAACTCAGCTTTTTAACCATTTAAACCTCATAATTTTATCTTGTTCGAGTAAATACAGTTTATTACTTGAATATAATACCCTTTTCGATAAATCTGGACAGCTTGTACTGTCCAACTTCTAAAATTCATATCTTCCAATTTGTTTACTGGAATTGAATTCCGTTTTCTCTCAGTGTTTCTAGACATACCAAAGTTTATACAGTAAAAATTTCAATTCAAAATATCTTAAATCCTATTTTTTGTGAATTTCCAAAGTTACATCTTATGACTTGTATTTCACTGGACAACTTACTTATTTGTCACCTTTAGCTTAAAATTCACCTAATTACCTTATTCAAAGTCTAAATTCACTTATGGCTTGACTTATACTATCCCTTTCACAAAATTTTTACATCCATTTTAACTTTTATTATCAACAGTCAAGTCCTCAATTTTACAAATTTTTCAGTTCAATCCCCAAATTCCATTATTTTCAAGTACATGTCCAATATTAGTTCTAATCGAAATTTCCCCCTTCTAATTCATTTTTCCAGCAATCCAAGAGTAGTTCCTTATAAAATTCTTATTTCTTTACAACTTTCTCCTAATAGGAATTTTCTAATTTAGTCTCTAATCATACCAATTTTCCAATTATTCATGACTTTACACTCTATCTCAAAACAGTCCCCCTTTTTAAATCTATTCATCAATTCACAATTAGTTTTTTCAAGAATTTCATTAGCTCAACTTATTATAATCATCAAGACTCTCATAGTTTCATGTTTAAACAAATTCTAAGTTTGCATGCATGGTTTGACACTTATTCGAATAGCTACAAGGAGAAATAGAACTTACTTCTTGATTTTCTTGTTACCACTAGCTACCCTTCTCCATTCCTAGCTTAATTCTTCAAACATGCAAGCCAATTCTTCACCATTTGAGCTCCAAAAGTTCAGACTTTTGAGATTCCCTCATCTCCATTTTCTCTCAAACCTCACGGCACAAAGAGAAGAAATGATGGAGAGAAGACATCCTCCCTTAATTTGGGGGATTTGATAGCCTCTAATTTTACTTAAGTGTCCTTCATCCTATATCTTTTTTATCTTTTTACTAAGGGCAGCCCTAAGGAATTTTAACTTTTAACATGCAATTTTTTAACATTATTTTTATTTTAAATTGGTCATCAATTTTCCTTACCAATCTTTCTTTAATTTTCCACTTTGATCCGATTTCCACAAACGAGTTGTACCCCTCTTTAATTTCTTTTAATTCCTCTACTTTCACCACTTTGAATCTTGTTACTAATAATTTGAATCCACTAATTTATCACTCGGCCAAATTTCTTAATTCAAAAGCTTAATTACTTTTTAATTCGAATTGGTGCAATAATTGCCCAATTAAAAGAAGTTCAAGGGCTAAATTGAATAATTCACTTAATCGCAAACTCAATTGCTTTCTAAGAATAAATTAATTAATTAAATTTAACGGCTTTAAATTCTAGGACGGAAATGTGGGTGTTACACACTGTGTTGTTGACGTCATCTTCTAGAAGCGCTGACATGGCGTCCAGTCAACCTTTCATGTCCACTAGCCCAATCTTGACTCCAGATAAAATTTGCACACACAAAAACACATACTAGCAGTATCTTTTCCACCAAAATCATTTAAAATATGTAATCAAGCTTAATAGTGAATGAAATCATGAATTAATGCATGAATGACTAGTTATGCAACTAATATGAGCCTAACTCTAACAATAATACGAGTAGAAAGGGTAATAAAAATATTACTTTTGAACACTTACCACATAACAAACTAAAGGAATCAACGAACCACAGTACACATATAAGAGGAAAGAGTTCATTTTGCCTTAAGGCAATAGCAAACCATTACCAGTATCTATTCACCTCTTCGACCTACGTTCCAAACACATGCAACTTCCCTCATCATCCGTGCTAGAGGCGGCAGGAGAACTAGAAACCACCTGTTTCTTTTCACCCATGTTGTGGCCATAACCTGACGGACTCACGTTAACATAACCCCTTAGACCAGCGGGAGCGGCTTTCCCGCTAACCTTTCCTGGGGAGCATCTTCTTCATGATATCTCTAGGGCGAGTACAAACACCAGTATGCTCAAAAAAATAAGTTCCTACTTCATAATGGCACATGAGAGTTAGTCAAGTTACCAAGCAATAGACAAACCATTGGATGTAAATGGCTGTTTCGGGTCAAGTGCAATGTAGATGGCACTCTCAATCGATATATGTAACCCCCTCGTCCCGGTCTGGCCGGATGACCGGTCCGAGTGAGCTACACGGGGAAAACCGAGTGAAAACTCCCTAAGGAATTCCCCCTCGGTTAGCAACCCTATATTTTTTTTTTCATTTTAAATCTTGTCTAGATGAGTATTAAGTCCTAAGTGATCATACAACGAAACAACATTCACGGAACAATCAAACGAACTCAAACTAACATTTTTCAGCCTAAATTTAAACTTACACTGCAGGCGGTATCGATACCCTTAAGGGGTGTATCGATACCCCATTGACTAGGTCAACTGGTCAAAGTCAACCCATAGAGACCGTATCGATACACCCAAGGAGTGTATCGATACCCTCCCCAACGGTTGACTTCCCACGGTCAACGCTAAGATGACGGTATCGATACTCCTGAGGCCGGTATCGATACCGAACTAGACAGTAGCTCCAGTGACCAAAATGGTATCGATACACCTCTCAAGTGTATCGATACACGAGGCCTGAACAAGAAGGTGGTATCGATACCGTACCAACCGTATCGATACCCCTGCTACGAACTTTCAGGTTTGAGCTGATTTAAGGCACAAGGAGGCCCCTAAATCCCTCAAAAACCCCAACCAACACACTAACATCAATCCTAAGGCAAAACAAACATAAAAGCATGCTTCAACTTGAAAACAAAGGCACAATCCAACGCTAGATGATACACAAACCATACAAGCAACATAAGCATTCCAACACAACCATAGCATCCATACATAGCATTTCAATAAGGCAATTTAACATAGGAGGTCATACATGGAACTCAAAGGCCTTAAAAGGAACATGATAAGCATAACGAGATTTGCACTATAACAAGGCAACCTAGACATCTAAAGACATGCCACCACACACAAGCATACATCATAGCATAACAAGATTTACATGTCTTCACTACAAACATAAGCATCCAAGAGACATGACTTCCAAACAAACACATAGGCATCAACATAAGGCATCAACAAAAAGCCAACACAAAGGAGTCTAGATACAAGCTCCCTAAACACGTAGCATTTCCCATTGCTAAACTACTACATTATTTAATAAACCATACTTGAGCAATTACCACACGCTTGGACGCCCTTTTCTTGCTCCTTGCTAACTCCAAGCTAAAGATCTGCATTGTCGGAAAAAGGAGAGCGTAAGCATAAAGCTTAGCGAGTGGAGCTCTAAAACATAACTACGACAATACATGGTTCAAGCTTTCTTTAAAAGTAAAGACCAACACATACGAGTCATCAAACGACCTAATCCTTCTACTAACATACAAGTTCAACCAAGGGTCAACAATATAGGCATTTATCATGGCAACACACTTCATGGTATGCATAAAGGCATGATCCTAAATTAAAGCAAAACCATAAAAAGGAATGATATAGTGAGATACAACATGAGCAACACATGGTATGCACAAGCATAACCAAAACACACACGGTGGGACTACACATCACCGTTTCGACTAGTAGTTTTCCAATGTGACTACACATCAAAGTACTCTTCTACTAGTCACTACCGGCGGGACTACACATCACCGGAGTCTTATACCACTCGCTACCGGCGGGACTACACATCACCGGAGCAACGACAACCATCACGTGAGGTTCGACACCAACCATGCAACACGATATACAATCACTATCATGCAACATGTACTCACTATATCATACACAACCAAACAAGGTGTAACAATATCCACAATTAGGCATCCCTTACTACTTACAATCTTACCAATCACAAATGGTCTTACTCACCATTTACGTGCACAACCTGCACCAACTTACACACATCTTACAAGGCATATCAACATCAACATTATTACCATCATACATGATCAACGATACAATATTAAGCAACATGCTTCCTCCCAAGATATTGGAATTTCATACATAACAATTCATCACCACAAATAATGAAACAAACAGTAAAAGGGGAAATTAAAGAGGCAATTCACAACAACTTACTCTTGAGTTTAATTCGACTTCTCAAGCCCAATCTAAATTCTTTCAAAACCATCTTTGAACCAAAACATTACTTGAAAACATTTTCACATCCACATGCTTGAACCAACCTTTGAAATCAATTTAAAATATTAACCACTCACCTAAGCTTCCAAGCTCCAAGCCAAGCAAGCAACCACTCTCACAAACCCGGATTTCTTCCCGAAGCTTCTCCAACACCAATTTCCACTTTTAAACAACCTCAAACACATTTCAAACAATTCCAAATCAGCCCAACATCAAAAGACCAACCCGGAACACAATTCAAATACAATTTCTATGTTGCAAGCTATGAACAAATCCCATTTTTAGCAAACTCGGGCAGCCCTTAAACCATGTCCAAAAACCATGTTCCCAACATCCATTGCACCCACAAATGATCCCAATTCAACCCCTATCCATAGTACTATCAATAGCCTATCAAAACCCACCTAAAACAACCCCCAAAACTCACCCAAAACCCTCCAAAAACCTCATTTTTACCCAAATCCGAAAATTGCTCCAAACCATTCAAAATTCACATATGTGGTACCATTTAACTTCTATACATCATAACTAACCATATTAAATCAAAACATTAAGCTTAACAACACAAAGTTTCCATTTTTAATCAAAATCTTCCAAAATTCCATTTTCCAAAACCTCAATGAAAATCAAAATAAATGGTACTTTTAAAGAGAGGGAGTTGAGGGGAAGTCAAAAACGTCATTACCTTTCAAAACGGAGTTGAAATGGATGAGAAATGAGATGAAATAGCAACTTGAAGAGGGGAGAGCTCTTTCACGTTGGAGAAGGAAGAGGAAGAGAGTGAATAGTAGAAAAGGTGTTTTATTTTGTAAAAAGGGGGATTTAAATTAGAAAATGGGTAAATTACCAAAAGGCCATTAATGAATGGCTATTCCCTTGTTCTTTAAAAAGCCCTTCAACTTGCAATTAAATCAATTTGGTCCCATTTCAAATATTTATTTTGAAACCCGAAATTTTAAGGGATCATTTTAATTATAAACCCGAGCCCAAATAATATTAAAATATTATTTTCACCCGACCCCTAAACCCGGGTGTTACAACTCTCCCCCACTTAAGGAATTTCGTCCCCGAAATTTATCGGACATGAACCCGCTTTCTTTCACACCACAACATACTAACCAGTCTCGGTGGACTTACCACACAATAATAGATATCTGATGCTAAGATCTCAACTGATTCTTCGTTGCACACAATTTCAAACTCAACTCAATCTCTTCGACAAACATAGCACGGCACAGATCTGACTCACATTCCCGAATCATAGATACACAAAACACATCACGGATCCCCTCCCTAACTCTGGTGGTAACTGCAACAAATAAACAACAGAACTAGCCCGATTCACAATCTCATACAACACTGCTTGAATTCTTGACCCATACTCTTCTCTAACTGACCATCTGACTTCAACAGGTAACCAAACACTATACAGACGGCTTCAAAAATCTAGTCAAAAACTCGAATCTCTATCGGTCACTATCGATATCAAGACACTGTACAACTCACACTCTTGCTAAGGCACAACTCTGCTATCTTACCCACGGTACAAGTAACGTGAACGTGTATAAAGGACCACATACAATGCAACTAACATTGATTACTCAACTAAGTTCTCACTGAGGAAATCGGAGGCGAATCAGACACAAGATCTCCCGAATCTATTACTCACTCCCAATACGAATCTCCCACGGATGTAACAAACTAGAAGAAAACTGATGCTCGGTCTTGACACGCTGGCAAATTACACACTTACTTTCATACTGAATCACATCATCCATCAACTCAATTCAGAAGTACTCATCTTCAACCCACAATACGTCTTCATACTACTCTGATGCAATACTAATGAACTGCCGTGTGCTTCGGCCAACACAATACGTCTCAAAACACTATGTCAATCGGTACAACTATCCTGTCTCTGAAATGCAAAACTCTATCATCTCTGAAACTGAAGTCTGAAGGTCTTCCTTCCACTATGTCTTGCACGTGAGGTGTCAAGAACCTGTCTTGCGACTGTTTCTCTTTAAGTATTCTGACTCAAAGTAGGCTCAACCCGAAACTCGGCCACAGAAGCACTATCACTTAACGAATTGAAACCGGCAATTACAGCTCACAACTAAACTACTATTCTAACAACAAATATAACTCGAAGCATTGGTTACTACGTCAACTCTCTTCGGATGGTACTCAATCTTGATACTACAGTCTTCAAGCAATTCTAACAACTTACGGTGTTCAAGCTGCAACCCTTCCTAAGTCGTCTAATATTTCAAGCTCTGATGATCTGTACCTATACACTGTGCATTCTTACTATACAACTTTGTCTCTAAATCTTCGAAGCAATTACAACTATAATTTAACTCTAAGTCTAGTGTCGGATAACTCTTCTCTCGGTCTTTCAACTATCTCGATGATTAAGCCACAATCTTCTGTATTGCATAAGTACACAACCTAACCCTACATGTAACACACCACTGTAGTTAACAAATTCTCTCTGACATTGGCTGGATCAAGGTCGAAGCTTTCATCAAAGTTTCTTTTAGGTTTTTCAAGGCTCATTGTCTCGCGTCTAACCACTCAAACTGAACTTTCTTCTGTAGCAATCTGTCAAAGGAGCAGCTATCTTCAAAAGGCTATTTACAAACTTCCGATAGTAACAATACTAGACCTAGGTGCCATAATTTCCTGTCACAGTCTTCAATTTCTTCCAACTCACATCTTCTTCTGACTGCTTAGGATTTACTCTAATACACTCGGCTAATCTACATGTCCTAGGAGGACATCTTCCTCGACTCGGAGTTCACGCTTGCTCAACTTGGCATACAACTGATTCTCTAAAAAGGACCTATAATACTAACTCCAATTGCTTTTCATGGTCTTCCTTGGTACGTGAATATACCCACGTATCATCTAAGAGAGCTACTACAAACTGATCAAGGACTTAGGAAAACATTCTGCTCAACAACTCTATAAAAGTAACTAACACACTAGTCAATCAAAACGGCATAACTCAAAACCCAAAGTGATCACATCTGCCCCGAAAGCTGTCTTCGGTACATCAACCTCTGTCACTATCAACTGGTAGTAATCGGTTCTCAAATTAATCTTGAAAAGACTGAAGCACCCCTCAACTGATCAACAAACCACTGACACTCGGAAACGGATACTAATTGTTCACTGTCAACTGTTTCAACTTCCTGAAATCTAAACACATTCTCGTATTGTCATCTTTCTTCTTTACAAATTGCACTGTCACACTCTACGATGAAGTACTAAGCCAATGAATCTAAGGTCTAACAAACTCGCAGTTGATTCTTCAACACTCTTAATTCTGTCGGGAATCATAAGATACAGAGCAAACAAAACATGGGCAAACTCGGAGACGATATCAATAACAAACTCTTCTTCCCTAACAAGAGACAAACCAGGTAATCTTTGCCAACACTTTTAGGAAAACACAAACTATTCTAACATTCCGCGGTCTAATCCTCACTCAAAATTAAATTCATCACATTTGCTAGACAAGCCTGTCAACCAAACTCAATCAATCTTTGACCCCTAAAGCTGGATCAACATTCGATACAAAATCCACATTCCTATCTACCATTTCAAGCTCATAGTCATCCACAAGCTTTAAGAAAACTTCCATTGTCTCAAAGTCTACCCTAACTCTATGTTCTACAAGCCAATCCATGCACATCTTCACATCAAAACCGTAAAAAGCAATTCCATCGCATCTACTGGAAATATGTGACCCTGAACCATCAACGGACACCCCTTGTACATCTTTCTGACCACGACTGTATCCCCGAAGGAGCTAGCAACACCAACACCTACCTCTAGTACCTCACAAGGTAGATTCAACAACTTCGTATGCTCACTCCAAATACATGGACACGTAGATCCAGAATTTATCAGAAAAACAAGCCCAATGACTGTATCGAGGAATTACTTGCTACAACATCGACATCCTTCCGAAGCCAACTCTTAAGTCTTCACTTCTATTACCATCTTATATCAAGATCAGTCACATTGTTCTCCCTCAACAGAAACCAACTCATGTGCCTGTTGACCCAAACTGACAAACTGCACTCCAACTCTGGTACGGTCATACTGCCCTGAACTAAAGCGAAGAACTCTCTCATTGTTCACATCCTCTAAAACCTCAGATTCACGATTATCAGCTCTAGGCCCACGTCTCGCCCCCAAACTTACCAAAGACAACCATACAACAATAAACAAAACACACAAACAAGAATATTTAGGGTTAGCAAGAGCAGGGGTCCAAGGTGCTCAAGTATATTCCTTTACAAAAATCCTTTCAAATAAGTAATAGTAGCAATGGGAACTCGACGCTACGCTTCAACACACTCATCATGCTAACACATGCTTTCAAACACCGTACTAACAAGCAAACATTTAGCATTCATGGCAAAACATTCACCGAGACATAACAACAACATAACACATCAAACTTACCTCACTTACCTACCCGAGGTCTCGGAAACCTCAGGCTCTGATACCAATCAATGTAACCCCCTCGTCCCGGTCTGGCCGGATGACCGGTCCAAGTGAGCTACACGGGGAAAACCGAGTGAAAACTCCCTAAGGAATTCCCCCTCGGTTAGCAACCCTATATTTTTTTTTCATTTTAAATCTTGTCTAGATGAGTATTAAGTCCTAAGTGATCATACAACGGAACAACATTCACGGAACAATCAAACGAACTCAAACTAACATTTTTCAGCCTAAATTTAAACTTACACTGCAGGCGGTATCGATACCCTTAAGGGGTGTATCGATACCCCATTGACTAGGTCAACTGGTCAAAGTCAACCCATAGAGACCGTATCGATACACCCAAGGAGTGTATCGATACCCTCCCCAACGGTTGACTTCCTACGGTCAACGCTAAGATGACGGTATCGATACTCCTGAGGCCGGTATCGATACCGAACTAGACAGTAGCTCCAGTGACCAAAATGGTATCGATACACCTCTCAAGTGTATCGATACACGAGGCCTGAATAAGAAGGTGGTATCGATACCGTACCAACCGTATCGATACCCCTGCTACGAACTTTCAGGTTTGAGCTGATTTAAGGCACAAGGAGGCCCCTAAATCCCTCAAAAACCCCAACCAACACACTAACATCAATCCTAAGGCAAAACAAACATAAAAGCATGCTTCAACTTGAAAACAAAGGCACAATCCAACGCTAGATGATACACAAACCATACAAGCAACATAAGCATTCCAACACAACCATAGCATCCATACATAGCATTTCAATAAGGCAATTTAACATAGGAGGTCATACATGGAACTCAAAGGCCTTAAAAGGAACATGATAAGCATAACGAGATTTGCACTATAACAAGGCAACCTAGACATCTAAAGACATGCCACCACACACAAGCATACATCATAGCATAACAAGATTTACATGTCTTCACTACAAACATAAGCATCCAAGAGACATGACTTCCAAACAAACACATAGGCATCAACATAAGGCATCAACAAAAAGCCAACACAAAGGAGTCTAGATACAAGCTCCCTAAACACGTAGCATTTCCCATTGCTAAACTACTACATTATTTAATAAACCATACTTGAGCAATTACCACACGCTTGGACGCCCTTTTCTTGCTCCTTGCTAACTCCAAGCTAAAGATCTGCATTGTCGGAAAAAGGAGAGCGTAAGCATAAAGCTTAGCGAGCGGAGCTCTAAAACATAACTACGACAATACATGGTTCAAGCTTTCTTTAAAAGTAAAGACCAACACATACGAGTCATCAAACGACCTAATCCTTCTACTAACATACAAGTTCAACCAAGGGTCAACAATATAGGCATTTATCATGGCAACACACTTCATGGTATGCATAAAGGCATGATCCTAAATTAAAGCAAAACCATAAAAAGGAATGATATAGTGAGATACAACATGAGCAACACATGGTATGCACAAGCATAACCAAAACACACACGATGGGACTACACATCACCGTTTCGACTAGTAGTTTTCCAATGTGACTACACATCAAAGTACTCTTCTACTAGTCACTACCGGCGGGACTACACATCACCGGAGTCTTATACCACTCGCTACCGGCGGGACTACACATCACCGGAGCAACGACAACCATCACGTGAGGTTCGACACCAACCATGCAACACGATATACAATCACTATCATGCAACATGTACTCACTATATCATACACAACCAAACAAGGTGTAACAATATCCACAATTAGGCATCCCTTACTACTTACAATCTTACCAATCACAAATGGTCTTACTCACCATTTACGTGCACAACCTGCACCAACTTACACACATCTTACAAGGCATATCAACATCAACATTATTACCATCATACATGATCAACGATACAATATTAAGCAACATGCTTCCTCCCAAGATATTGGAATTTCATACATAACAATTCATCACCACAAATAATGAAACAAACAGTAAAAGGGGAAATTAAAGAGGCAATTCACAACAACTTACTCTTGAGTTTAATTCGACTTCTCAAGCCCAATCTAAATTCTTTCAAAACCATCTTTGAACCAAAACATTACTTGAAAACATTTTCACATCCACATGCTTGAACCAACCTTTGAAATCAATTTAAAATATTAACCACTCACCTAAGCTTCCAAGCTCCAAGCCAAGCAAGCAACCACTCTCACAAACTCGGATTTCTTCCCGAAGCTTCTCCAACACCAATTTCCACTTTTAAACAACCTCAAACACATTTCAAACAATTCCAAATCAGCCCAACATCAAAAGACCAACCCGGAACACAATTCAAATACAATTTCTATGTTGCAAGCTATGAACAAATCCCATTTTTAGCAAACTCGGGCAGCCCTTAAACCATGTCCAAAAACCATGTTCCCAACATCCATTACACCCACAAATGATCCCAATTCAACCCCTATCCATAGTACTATCAATAGCCTATCAAAACCCACCTAAAACAACCCCCAAAACTCACCCAAAACCCTCCAAAAACCTCATTTTTACCCAAATCCGAAAATTGCTCCAAACCATTCAAAATTCACATATGTGGTACCATTTAACTTCTATACATCATAACTAACCATATTAAATCAAAACATTAAGCTTAACAACACAAAGTTTCCATTTTTAATCAAAATCTTCCAAAATTCCATTTTCCAAAACCTCAATGAAAATCAAAATAAATGGTACTTTTAAAGAGAGGGAGTTGAGGGGAAGTCAAAAACGTCATTACCTTTCAAAACGGAGTTGAAATGGATGAGAAATGAGATGAAATAGCAACTTGAAGAGGGGAGAGCTCTTTCACGTTGGAGAAGGAAGAGGAAGAGAGTGAATAGTAGAAAAGGTGTTTTATTTTGTAAAAAGGGGGATTTAAATTAGAAAATGGGTAAATTACCAAAAGGCCATTAATGAATGGCTATTCCCTTGTTCTTTAAAAAGCCCTTCAACTTGCAATTAAATCAATTTGGTCCCATTTCAAATATTTATTTTGAAACCCGAAATTTTAAGGGATCATTTTAATTATAAACCCGAGCCCAAATAATATTAAAATATTATTTTCACCCGACCCCTAAACCCGGGTGTTACAATATAAGGCAGGACTACTAGCAAAAATGTTGAGTGGATCAATGGATTGATCAATGCCAAGAGGGGGTGAATTGGGCTTTTAAAATTTGTTGGAGAAAAATGATAGCAAAAAATGAAGAACAAAGGATTTTAGAGTGGTTCAAGTTCCAAATGAACTCTACATCCACTACCTTAGCTACCACTAAGGATTTGCAACAATTCACTAATTTGTTCCTCCCCTTTTCAAGGCTTAGGAGGTAACCTTTTACGCAACCGGTCAAATTTTCTACCCAAAATTTGACCAAACCCTCACAAGTGAACAAAGAAGAAATTAGGCAAGAAAGATATCTCTCAAATAAAATATTGCCCCTTTCAGTACAAACACTCAACCCAAATTTGAGATAGGATAGGAATTGAATACAACATAATTTGAGGTTTACAAGAAATTGGAAAATAAGCACAATGAGCTTGGATTTTTGCTTGGATGTTTTTCTTTGATGCAATAGTTGTTGTTGGTCTTCAATAAGCTTCAATTTATACCTTCTCTATCAATTCTAGCCGTTTGGGTGGTTAGGGTATTGATTATAGCCGTTGGGACCCTCTCTTTCCACCATAAATGCACTTATGCAGCTATCTGTATCGGTACACGAAGACACGTATCGATACTTGTCTCAAAACAGAAAGAGCCGTTGCACATAATAAAGAGGGTGTATCGAAACTCGTGTAAGCGTATCGGTACGGGACAGGGACCGTTTCGATACGGAAGAGACCGTATCGATACCTTTTTCTCAACTTAGCTCACTGGAAGTTTTCGTTTTGATACGGGGTACATGTTGCGTGTAAAAGAGTCTATCGCAATTGTAGTGCAAGTGTACACGACGCAAGTAGTAAAGTGATACGAAGTATCGGATATCGTCTCCACAGGGATTGGGCCAATAGCTTCACCTAATTTCACTGCACGAAGTAAAGGAAATAATTGAGAGTTGTCACGAGAATAATAAAGGAAAACGTAAATAAAAGAATAAAGTAATCAAGATAGAAAGAATGGGCTGGTATTGAATTGCTCAGTAGTGCAGGTATTGTATTGTTTAGGAATTCCAGTTCTGTCGTCGCGCCTGTCGCTGGCAGCACCTGTCGCGGCAGCTGTCCGTTGGTCGTCGCGGCAGCAAACACACCAACTCAGTACGTTCAAGTTTGGCAAGAATCCCAGATCTGCCTTGGCCTATCCCTAGGTCCAAGTCTGTCGATGATCACGTCTTTGATGATACCTCCCGGCGTGAATCGAAGGATGAACACCGATGTGTATGAATTCTTCTTTAGCCACTTAACCTCGCCCTATCCCTAGGCACGAGATAGTTCAACTATAAACTAGAGAACTTGCTCTTATTTCTTTCGTATACTTAACTCTCCCGATGCTAAGTAAATAGATAACCTCACAATGCTCTCCCGATGCTCTTGCAAGATATTAAAACCAAAATAAGAGAACTTGAAGTTTATTTTATTGAACTTGGAAAATCCTAAAACAAAACAACCCTTGCAACTACTTTACAAAACAACCCGTGGCCCTAGGGGGAATTTAGAACATGTCGATGACGGGTAAACGGCGGAGGGGTTTAGGTTATCGGTTATGGGGTCTTTTTTTCTCCTAGGTTTAATTTATGCCCTTATATAAGCTTTGGGCTCAAGTATTCTAAGTTAACAAGGATTACAACTTTAATGAAAAGTAAGATTCTAATAAATGCTTAATCTCTAAGGATTCCTACTTTTCAGCCGCCTCCTTGTTGCATGGGAATTCCTCTCCTTGAGCTTTGGCTTGACATATCTTTTGATCCGGGGCTTGGAAAAATATTTGGCTTTCACACGACAGACGAGCAGATTTTTCTCTATCTATCGAGGTCCATTTTACTTTTCCTCTTCATAAGGCTGCTGTCACCTTGCTATCATGACAGATCCATGGCAGCTTCTTCCTTGTCATTTGCTTGTCCAGTTTAACTCTTCTGCTTCTCTGCCCTGCGCCCGCCTTCACCGTCTACGATGGCAGCAACCTGCAAAATAAGCCATCTTTTAGTAGAATCCGTGCCTTTAATCCATTTGTGATGTTTTACTGTAAACTAACCTAAATGCAATGCAATGATGCTTGAATGCAGCAGAAATATGGGTTAAAAAGGGTGTAAATAATAGGACTTTTACACACTCAACACACCCCCAAACTCAAGTTTTTGCTTGCCCTCAAGCAACTAAGACCTAAAAGAAAAAAAGAATATAAAATTTTTTTTGTGTTGGCCTTCAAACAGTGAACTGTCCCTTACCCGTCGCTCATTCTCTGTAACGGCAGCTACCTGTCGGAAAGATTAGGATCTGTCCGGAATCTCCCTATAGTCCTCGTGCAGTGTGTGCATGCTTGTGAATAGTTATATGCTAAGACTCTCTTAGTTTCACTAGAATATTCAACCCTTAACTTGAATTTTTATGCCAAAGTTTATCTTTTTGAAGGCACATTTTCATGCTTCCTTGATTTTCTGTTTTGACTTGCTTTTTATTTTTCAAGCTAAAGTTTCACTAGAGCCGGTTTCGGGCACCTCTAGCTAACTTCCTAGAGCCGGTTTCGGGCACCTCTAGGGCTATTGAGTCTATTTTGCTAAACTTCTTTCCTAGATCCAGTGTTAGGCACCTCTAGGGGCTATTCAAGTGCTAAGCTTTCCTATTCTAGTTTGGCTAAAAGAAATCTAAGCAGTATAACAGTCACAATGGTGTTTAAGTTTTCAGAACTATAGAAAGGCTCTAAACTTCTCCTTAATCTGTCCTAAAGATGCTGCCACGACAGAGCTGTCATGACAGGTAAGTTAACTTAACAGTTTTAAGCCAACAGTTTAATCTTTTCTAATTTTTTTTAAGAACTTAATTAAATAAAAGACACAACAAATTAATAAAAAGATGTATTAGACTCCATTAAGATGGAGGGTTGCCACCCCCAAACTCGAGGGTTGCATTGCCCTCAATGCAAAATGACAGATAAAGATGAAGACAGGTACATCACAAAATAAGGATAAAGCAAACAGCAAGAAAAGAAAAATAAAAGACTTAAATTTTAGTCGCTGTCCTCGCTGCTGCTGCTGACATGGATCTGATGGCGGCGTCTGGGCTGTGGAGGAGGCTGGGCAGGTTGTTCTACGAGCTGGACGTCTGAACTGCTGCCGCTATCCCACGTGCTGCTAATGGTGGTGCTAGCCTTGGGCATCAGCTTCCTGTCTGCCACGTGCTTCTGCCTCTTGACAGGCGTAAACTCCCTTTCCAAATTCCTCCTAATCAGAGGTTCTTCCTCGCTGTCGGCTGTGGCTGGCCGCTTCGTTCCATGTGCGGGGCTGTCGGCCGGAGGACTCGCAGCTGCCGTCTGGGTAGGTGAAGGGGTAGAAGCAGCGGAGTGTGCATGAGGAGAGGCAGGAGGCGTAGGTGTGTGGACAGGGGTGGGGATGTGGAAAAAATGGGCAGGAAAAGTAGGGAAATTGACATCGGGATAATTTAAAGTGTTGGTAATGAAGTTTACCGTCGAATTGGTGAAATCCCGGATGAAGGTCATCAATCTCATTTGTCGCTCTTCCACCCGTTGTAGCGCAGCAAGGATGTGGGCAGACTGGTCTGTCGGGGCGGTGGCGGCGGCAGGTTCCTCATCTGAGTCTGCTGGGGAGGCAGCTGGGTTGAAGGAGTTTATGGGTGTTGCGACTATGAGCTCCATGAGGCTGGTGATGTTGTTGTCGGTCCAGCCACGACCATGGACTAGTTTGTCAGTGGATGCCTCGGGGACAATAGCACAGCGGCATAGGGAAGTTATTGTGAACGACAGGCAGAGGCGAGAATCTGTTCGATAGGTGCAATCCAAAATGCTCTCCCTCATATAACGGCCCACGTTGATAGGCATGTCGTGCATGATTGAATGGATAAGGGCGAGCCGCTGCTAGTTCACCGTCGTGTGATGGGAAGAAGGCATGATACGCTTTTTTATGAAAGCGTTCCATAGTTTAGCTTCTGGGAGCAGCTGCCCCCTTTTTACGGAGTTTGGGTTTTTCTTGCTTGTTGTCCACTCCGTTCCTTCTTCCGTTACCTCCGCCATGACAGCACCATAGGCGGCAGGATCGAGGGTGTCTAGAAATTTCTGGTGGGCATCATCATCGGGGCCAAAGTATAGGCCGTACATGTGGTTGATGCTGTCAGCCGTGAATGGCACCTTTACGCCTCGGACGGTGACAGATGTTGCCGTTCTGCTGTCGATGGCAGCATGGAACTCCCTCACCAAGGTGTCGTTTAGTTCTGCTGGCTGTTCTGCGAATTGCTCCCATAGTTGAGCTCGTATGGCCCTCGCAATGAATGGTCGGAGCCCCATGTTTGGTGCCTTGCGGATGTAGATGAAGCCTCTCTCTTCCCATAATTCCTTGTTGGCGAACGGCGATGCTGCTGCTGATGAGGAGGCTGAGGCAGCACTGCGGCGGGTCTGTCTAGTAGACATATTAGTTGCAAGGGTTTGAAAGTAAAGAAAACAAGAAAAACTAGAGGAGAAGGCAAGTAAGAGTAAGCAGAAGTGAGGAAAATGAAAATGAGAACGGGGTTTTATAGCGGTCGGGGTGCTGCCCGTTTAATGCTGTAACGGCAGGCGTGAATAACGGAGCGACTGTTGGGATTTAGCGTATCTGACGCGTCTGACATGCATTTATGCGTCTGCTACGCGTCTGTCACACGCTTCTGCGTCTGCCGTGTCAGTCTGTTGACAACCTGTCTTATCCGTCTACGGCGGCAGCCGAAACGACAGGCTTCAATAAATGGGCTCTGTTGGGCTGATGGATGGATGGTGGGCTTGGGTCACTTCTCCTTTTCTTCTTGACTCCTTTATTTCCTAAAGATAGAAAAATAAAAACATTATTCGACTAAAATGAACCTAATTTCCTAATAAATAATAAATAATATAAATAATTAAATAATAAAACTTAGGTTAAATTAGGGATGCCTTGTGGGGCATCTCTTAAAGTAACCACTTTCTGTATTCCTGGGGCTTCAGTCCCTTGATAATGCTTGAGGCGCTATCCATTAACTTTGAATTGGTGCCCGTCTTTTAATGATTGGATTGTGATGGCACCATGGGGAAAAACTTGTACCACTTGGAACGGGCCAGACCATCTAGACTTTAGCTTTCCTGGGAAGAGTTTCAGTCTAGAATTGAACAACAACACAAGCTGCCCTGGACAGAACTGTCGTGGCAGCAATTTCTTGTCATGCCACTTCTTAGTTTTCTCCTTGTAGATTCTTGCATTGTCGTAGGCCATTGTCCGTATTTCTTCAATCTCGTTCAGATCCAATAGCCTTTTCTGGCCTGCCTTGTCCAAGTCCATATTCACTGCCTTGATAGCCCAATATGCTTTATGCTCTATCTCAACAGGCAAGTGGCAGGTTTTTCCATAAATCAGTCGGTATGGAGACATGCCCAACGGAGTCTTAAAAGCTGTCCTATATGCCCATAATGCATCATTCAGAAGTAAGGACCAATCTTTCCTAGTTGGCTTAACCATCTTCTCAAGGATGTTCTTCACTTCCCTATTGGATATCTCAGCCTGTCCATTGGTCTGTGGGTGGTATGCTGTCGCGATCCGGTGCTTGACACCATATTTCTTCAAGGCGGCAGCAATAACCCTATTGTCAAAATGTCTCCCTTCATCACTGATAATCGCCTTGGGGATGCCAAACCTCGAAAAAATGTTTTTGTGTAAAAACTTTTGGACCGTCTTGGCATCATTCTTTTGTGTGGCGATAGCTTCAACCCACTTAGAGACATAATCTACTACTAGGAGGATGTATAAATTTCCACATGAAGATGGAAAAGGTCCCATGAAATCAATCCCCCAAACGTCGAAGATCTCGACCTCTAAAATGTTCTGCAGTGGCATCTCGTTTCTCCTCGAGATGTTACCTGTCCGCTGGCATCTGTCACAATTCTTGTAGAAGTTCTGTGCATCTTTATACAGTGTCGGCCAGTAGAACCCTGATTGCAGCACCTTGGCAGCAGTTTTATTGCCTCCTAAGTGTCCTCCATATTGTGAAGCATGGCAGTGATGGAGAATGTCCTCTTGCTCTTCTTGTGGTACACACCTCCTTATAACCTGATCTGCGCATAGTTTGAAAAGAAGAGGTTCGTCCCAATAATAATGCTTAACATCATTTTGGAACCTCTTCCTGGCTTGATAATTAAGATCAGAAGGAAGTATTCCGCTAACTATAAAATTAACGAAATCCGCATACCAGGGGAGTTCAGAAAACTTACCTGCCGCCATGGCTGTTGCGGCAGCGATTGCAGCAGCAAAGAGCTGCTCATCTGGGAAGGTCTCCAGTATGTTTGTCTCATCGATTGGTAGACTCTGTCCCTTCTCCAACCTTGACAAGTGGTCTGCCACCTGATTTTCTGTTCCTTTTTTGTCCTTGATCTCAAGGTCGAATTCTTGTAATAGCAAGATCCACCGTATCAATCTAGGCTTTGCATCCTTCTTTGCGAACAAATACTTCAGGGCAGAATGGTCTGTGTGCACTATTACCTTCGTCCCAAGTATGTAAGAACGAAACTTGTCAATGGAGAACACCACAGCTAATAGCTCCTTTTCTGTAGTGGTGTAGTTTACTTGGGCGTCATTTAATGTGTTGCTGGCGTAGTATATGACATGAAACAGCTTATTTATGCGCTGCCCAAGTGCTGCCCCGACAGCATAGTCACTAGCATCACACATAATCTCAAATGGCTGTGTCCAGTCTGGTGGCTGTACTATGGGGGCTGTTACTAGTTTTTCCTTCAGAACCTTGAATGCTTCAGTACATTCTTCATTAAAGTCAAAGGGTCGGTTCTGCTCTAGGAGATGGCATAAGGGCTTGGTAATTTTTGAGAAATTTGCAATGAATCTTCGATAAAAACCAGCATGCCCTAAAAAACTCCTAATGCCCTTGACTGTGGTCGGTGGCGACAGCTTTTCTATGACTTCTATTTTGGCCCTGTCGACTTCTATCCCACGACAGCTAATCTTATGGCCGAGAACTATCCCTTCATCCACCATAAAGTGGCATTTTTCCCAATTCAAAACAAGATTAGCTTTTTCACATCTTTCAAGTACCTTTTGAAGATTGTCAAGGCAGCTGTCAAAATCGTCTCCAAAGACGGAAAAATCATCCATGAAAATTTCTAGGAAGTCCTCTACCATGTCGGAGAATATGGCCATCATGCACCTTTGGAAGGTGGCAGGTGCATTACAGAGTCCAAACGGCATTCTCCTAAAAGCGTATGTTCCGTAGGGGCATGTGAAAGTCGTCTTTTCTTGATCCTCTGGTGCGATAGCAATTTGGTTGTAACCTGAGTAACCATCAAGAAAACAATAGTAAGATTTACCCGCTAATCTATCAAGCATTTGATCAATAAAGGGTAAAGGAAAGTGGTCCTTTCGGGTAGCTTTGTTAAGCTTCCGATAGTCCATACAAACCCTCCAACCGGTCACAGTCCTGGTTGGGATTAACTCATTGTTCTCGTTGGTCACCACGGTCATTCCTCCTTTCTTTTGAACGCAATGCACCGGGCTCACCCATTTGCTGTCGGAGATGGCGTAAATAATACCAGCATCTAACCATTTGATTATCTCTTTACGCACCACCTCTTTCATCGCATGGTTTAGCCGCCTTTGGGCATCAATAGTCGGCTTATGATCTTCCTCTATGAGGATTTTGTGCATGCATAATGCCAGACTAATGCCTTGAATGTCTGCTATCGTCCATCCAATCGCCTTTTTGTGCTGCCTTAGCATGCCGATTAGTTGTCGTTCCTGTTCCTGTGGCAGCTTAGAAGAGATGATTACGGGCAACGTATCATTTGAACCAAGAAAAGCATATTTAAGCTGCCCTGGCAGAGGCTTCAGTTCTAAGGCAGGTGGTTCAATAGTAGATGGCTTTTGGATTAAATGGTTATCCGAAGTGTAATTCAAAGGTTCGAATAACTTACCTGGACGATGGCCTAACCAGTTTACCTCCTCCTGATCTTCAGTATCAGATGTATCGGAGTCAGAGGAGTTGCTGTCGTCGGTGCTGTCTTCGTTGCTGTCGTGACAGGCCTGTAAGTGGTTGTCGCAGCAGTGACCAAAGTTTATATCATGACAACCCGACCTAATGTATGGATGATCAAGGGTTACTTCAATGATAGCCTTGCATTCCTCATCCACGTCAGCATGTTTCATCGCTTGGAGAACATTTAACTTAATCTCTTGATCGTTCACGCGCATGGTGAGTTCTCCTTTCTCCACATCAATCAGTGATCTTCCCGTGGCTAAGAAGGGTCACCCAAGGATGACTGGTGCATTTTCGTCTGCCTCACAATCTAAAACAAGAAAGTCAGCAGGAAAAATAAACTTATCCACTCTTACCAGAATATCTTCAATCTTTCCCTCTGGATGAACGTAAGAGCGGTCTGCTAGCTGCAGAGTTACTGTCGTGGGCCGCGCCTTTCCAATACCTAATTTCTGAAAAACAGACTTTGGCATTAAATTAACACTAGCACCAAGATCACAAAGTGCCTTACCCACAAATTTGTCTCCGATTACACAAGGTATGATGAAGCTCCCCGGATCCTTCTTTTTCTGGGGTGGCTGCCGATGAAGAATACTCATGCAATCATCTGCCATCCTTACCGTTTCAAATTCCCTAAATTTATATTTCTTTGACATGACATTTTTGAGAAATTTGGCGTAACCGGGCATCTTCCTAACGGCATCTAATAGTGGAATATTAATTTGAACCTGCTTAAAAATATCATAAATCTTTTTAAGTTGAGATTCCTGCTTAGTTTGTTGTATCCGTTGAGGAAAAGGTGGTGGGGGACGGTAATCAGCAATACATCCTTCCCACTGCATACGAATTTGAGGACGATGTTCTTCATTTTTCTCCTCTGTCGCTTCTGCTGTCGTGACAGGCTCATCGGCAGCAGTCTGTTTATCACCTGTCGGGGCAGCTTCCTCGGCAGGTTTATCCAAGGCTGGTTCCTTTACTGTTTCAGCTTCTTTTTCTGGCTCTGGTAATTTCTTCCCACTCCTAGTAGTAATTGCCTTACATTGCTCATGTGTGGGTGGTCTAGCATTTTCAGTATTGCTAGGGAATCCTCCATTCTGCCTCGGCTTAATATGTTGAGAAACCTGACCCATTTGTGTCTCCAGAGATTTCAAGGTGGCTTCATGATTCGTCATCCTCATCTCTGTCTTGTCCATGAAATTCTCTGTCTTCTTGACAAACTGATTCATATTCTCAATATAAGTACCGGTTTGAGACATAAAGGTGGCCAGAGTCTGTTCCAATATACTGCTCGTGGCAGCTGGTGGCTGCTGTTGTTGTTGTGGCGGCAGGTTCTGCGACAGTTGCTGCGGCAGTTGCTGTCGCGTTAGCAATCTAGATCCTCCCTGATTCTGATTGTGTGCTTGAGGATTCAGGGCATTGTTAGGATTACTCCAAGAGAATTTGGGATCCTTCCTCCAATTGGGATTATAATTGTTGGAATTGTAATTTGGCTTGTAATTTCCAACATATTTTCCCTCTTCTACATTGATTGGACATTCATCCCGACTATGATTTCCCTCACAGATATCGCATACTTCCTCAACAGCAAATCCTTGTAATCCATCATCATTCAATAACCTTTTCATTGCTTTAGTAAGGAATGCTACCTGTGATTTCATAGTGCTGTCGGCTTCATAGTCCTTGACAGCAAGTACCCGTTTACCCCCTCTTCTTGCAGTCGGAAACTGCTCCTCATTCTTAGCCAGATTTTTCAAAACTTGCAATGCCTCGTCCGGATCTTTATCCAATAATAGTCCATTTGCTGCAGAATCAATTCGAATGCGAGTTTGTAAGTTAGCAGCATTATAGAACTTAGTTACCTAATTCCAGACGGGGAATCCATGCATGGGGCAGTTTCGAAGAAGAGTAGTAAATCTGTCCCAGGCCTCGTGCATCGGCTCATCATCTTCCTGTTGAAAAGTAGCAATTTCGTTACGTAATCGCTCAGATAAATGCGAAGGATTAAAACGAGATAAGAATTCATGAGACAAATCTGCCCAAGTTACGATTGAACCCGGTGTTAGTTTATTCCACCAAGTTTTAGCTCTGTCCCTCAAGGAATGGGGGAATAACCGAAGCCTCAGTATCTCCGGATTAACTCCTGGCAGTCTAAACGAACCACAGATCTCCTGGAACGTTTTGAGATGCTCCCTAGCATCTTCTGTCACAGCACCACTAAACTGCCCGGCATTGTTGATCATACTAAACATGACAGGTTTAAGCTCAAAGTTGTCAACTTCAATATCCGGAAGCGTGGTCTCCAGTTCTACATGATCGTTCAACATGTAGTCACGACATGACCGTCGTCCAGCTGCTGTGGGCGGGTCACCGACAGGCGGGTTAAGACCGCCAAGGGGTGGTATGCCACCACCAGCAGGTTGGTTATGGCCCATTTTCTCTAGCTGTTCTTCGAGGTATTCGTTTCTATCTAAAAGTCGGCGAAGTTGTTTCTTGAGATTGAAGGAACGTTCAACTTCCGGATCTAATGGATACTCAGGATCTTCACCTCTTTTAGATCTGCGCATAAACAAGAAAACCTCGTGAAAAGTGAGAGTTGAAAGCACAAAAGAAAAATTAAAGAAAAATAAAAACAAAAACGAAAATAAAAGTAAAAACGAAAAGTGCAATAAAAGAAAGATGTAGTTATGTTGCCAATCCCCGGCAACGGCGCCAAACACTTGTTGCGTGTAAAAGAGTCTATCGCAATTGTAGTGCAAGTGTACACGACGCAAGTAGTAAAGTGATACGAAGTATCGGATATCGTCTCCACAGGGATTGGGCCAATAACTTCACCTAATTTCACTGCACGAAGTAAAGGAAATAATTGAGAGTTGTCACGAGAATAATAAAGGAAAACGTAAATAAAAGAATAGAGTAATCAAGATAGAAAGAATGGGCTGGTATTGAATTGCTCAGTAGTGCAGGCATTGTATTGTTTAGGAATTCCAGTTCTGTCGTCGCGCCTGTCGCTGGCAGCACCTGTCGCGGCAGCTGTCCGTTGGTCGTCGCGGCAGCAAACACACCAACTCAGTACGTTCAAGTTTGGCAAGAATCCCAGATCTGCCTTGGCCTATCCCTAGGTCCAAGTCTGTCGATGATCACGTCTTTGATGATACCTCCCGGCGTGAATCGAAGGATGAACACCGATGTGTATGAATTCTTCTTTAGCCACTTAACCTCGCCCTATCCCTAGGCACGAGATAGTTCAACTATAAACTAGAGAACTTGCTCTTATTTCTTTCGTATACTTAACTCTCCCGATGCTAAGTAAATAGATAACCTCACAATGCTCTCCCGATGCTCTTGCAAGATATTAAAACCAAAATAAGAGAACTTGAAGTTTATTTTATTGAACTTGGAAAATCCTAAAACAAAACAACCCTTACAACTACTTTACAAAACAACCCGTGGCCCTAGGGGGAATTTAGAACATGTCGATGACGGGTAAACGGCGGAGGGGTTTAGGTTATCGGTTATGGGGTCTTTTTTTCTCCTAGGTTTAATTTATGCCCTTATATAAGCTTTGGGCTCAAGTATTCTAAGTTAACAAGGATTACAACTTTAATGAAAAGTAAGATTCTAATAAATGCTTAATCTCTAAGGATTCCTACTTTTCAGCCGCCTCCTTGTTGCATGGGAATTCCTCTCCGTAAGCTTTGGCTTGACATATCTTTTGATCCGGGGCTTGGAAAAATATTTGGCTTTCACACGACAGACGAGCAGATTTTTCTCTATCTATCGAGGTCTATTTTACTTTTCCTCTTCATAAGGCTGTTGTCACCTTGCTGTCACGACAGATCCATGGCAGCTTCTCCCTTGTCATTTGCTTGTCCAGTTTAACTCTTCTGCTTCTCTGCCCTGCGCCCGCCTTCACCGTCTACGATGGCAGCAACCTGCAAAATAAACCATCTTTTAGTAGAATCCGTGCCTTTAATCCATTTGTGATGTTTTACTGTAAACTAACCTAAATGCAATGCAATGATGCTTGAATGCAGCAGAAATATGGGTTAAAAAGGGTGTAAATAATAGAACTTTTACACACTCAACAGTACACCGTATCGAAACGGGACAACTACCACTTTAAATATTAGTTACCTAACAACTGAAACCAATGGTCGAAAATATTTAAAGCTCTTCGAATTAAAAATTCCGTTAAAACCGTATCGATACGGGTTGAGCCGTATCGGTACACCATTCAAACTCCTTCAGTTTTTATAGAGGGCGTATCGATACAGATTGAATATGTTTCGATAGGGTTAAGAGCGTATCGAAACGCGCCTTTCCAGTAGCCAACTTTGTAAAAAAAGTATCGATATGGCTGGAAGCGTATCAATACGCATGGACATTTTTCAATACTTTGGCCTTAGAACACTTAGAAAATATTTGGAGTTTGAGTTTTTCAAATCAGTTTAAAGTGTTGGTGATTTATAAATCATTTAAGGGACCTAGAAATCTATTTCAAGTTTTCAATTTAGTCCTTAACATACTTAGTTATATCAAAATCAAACATAGGTTTTACAATCTCCCCCTTTTTGATATAACAAAACCAAAACTTGAAATTTTTTATGCTTTGAAAAACTTTGCAAAATAACTCCCCCTTAATATTAGCTAGGTAACTTTTAAGTTTGAAAATCAAAAATTTTAAGTGTTGTGAGCTTCCCTCTCCCCCTTTTTGTTAGATCAAAAATAATTGAGACATAATGGAAAGTGCATAAAGGCAAAAGGTATAAATAAGCAACATAATTATCATTAAGTTCAATAAAAGATAACATCAACTTAAAATCCAAAAAAAAAAACAGAAAATCAAAGCATAGGTTTTAGAATAATGCAAACTTAGTCCTAAAAACATAAATCAAAGGTGCATAAATAAATATCCTAAATGATATGAATGATATGCAAAGATAGGCTACTATGCATCTCCATCGCCTTCTTCATCATCTTCATCATCCTCTTCAATTTCATCATCATTCCTCCTAGTTTGACGCCACTCGTCATGGAAAGCGGTGAGGGATATGTTCATTGAGTTGTGACCGCCTTCAAGGGAAGTGAGTCGAGTCTCCACATTCTTCATTCGATCTTCAAGGCTTGTAAACCTTGTATCAATAGCGGTAAATCCCGAATTCATCACTTGATCGATTGAGGTCATTCTCGTGCGCAAACTCGGGAATTGCTCATTGAGATAAGTCATGAGGGATTTCTTAGAAGATGGAGGAGGAGCTTGAGGAACTTGATTAACTTGAGGATTAACAAATTGTTCCGCGGCCTCACTAGGGAGCTCGGATAGACGAAGCCAACTACCATTAAAGTAATGAAATTTACCCATTGCAAGAGACCTTTCATCGATAGGATAGGTGAGGGGAGTTGGGTAGTCATACGAGCAATCTATCTCCTTTTGTTGGAAGAAGTAACTCAAGGTCGTATCATAGGTGAAGGAAGTGGCGAGTGCAGTGTGGCGATGTTGCACGAGATAGATAATCTCCGCAAACATAATTCGAGCAAGGTTCAGACGTTTTCTCTCACGAAAGCATCGAATCCAAAAATCATCTACTTGGCGGATAGTGGAATACTTCCCTCCCGAGGGCCTAAACCACCAAGAAACCATCAAATGGAGGATCCGATCCTGAGCATTGAGGGCGGTGACGGAACCACTTAGGACATGGCCAAGAGCATTCTCATCATCATAGCCTTCATCCTTCAACTTAAACACATCACAAATGGATTGAACATCTATAGTAACCATTTTACCCATAAGATGAGAATTAACGGCTGTAACAACACCGTCTCGATTGGCACAACACTTAGCATTAGCATAAAAAGATCAAAACTAAGATGCGAAAGAAAAATCCAGGAATTTGGAGAAAATCCATAAACTTCCATTCTTGGAGCAAAGGTAGATATTCAAATTTGAAACGCTCCGAGTTAAGAAAAGGAATAGAGATTACCCTCTCCGGACAGATCTTTATAGTTTTGAAATTGGCGAAAATAGTTGAGTTCTTCGGGGGACTTATAGGAGTGTTGATAGATATGAGTGAGGTTCGGGCGAGCACCACCTCCGGTATTGGATCCTTCACCGGCTTCACTAGTACGTGTTCTCTTTTTAGAGGGTGCCATGAACTAGAGAAAAGATTAAAAATAGTGTATGCATTAAGTTTTCTTCATTCAACTCATTGAAAACCAATAATCAAGGTTTAAAAACGGCTTAAGAGCTTAGCACCCAATTGATGAAAAGAGATTTTGATTTGAGAAGACAAAACAAAAACAAAAGAAAACTTGAAAAGAAAATTAAAAAAAAAATATAAGTAAAAAGAAAGAGTTTTACCTTGATATTGATTAGAGAGGAATGAGAGAAGAGCTTAGCACCCAATTGATGAAAAGCTTAAGAGCTTTGCTTGATTTTGAAAACCCTCTAGAGATTTTGAGTTGTGGTGTGAAAATATGAGGGATTGAGAGGCTATTTATAGGGTGAAAATGGCTGGGGTTTCTAGGGTTTTGAGAAAATTCAATTTTGGTAAAAGTTGAACTCTTAAATGCCAATTGATAGCTGTCTGCGCAATCGTGTATCGATACGCCTGAGGGTGTATCGATACGGGGGTGAAAATGTAATTCCACTAAAAATGCTCGTTGAAGGTTCGTAGCGAAACGGATGCAATCCGTATCAAAATGATTGTTGCTCGTATCAAAACGGGTTTAACTGTATCGATACCCGTTTGAGGCAAAATGTAATCTGGGAATCTAATACATTTTAGATTTTAAGAACAACCAAAAGCTCGATTTTAACATCTCCTAAATGAATGCAAATGATGAATGAGCAGTTCTAAGCATATTTTGACAGAATCATACTCCCCTAGCTATAAGCTTGGATATTATCAAGAGCTACAACACATTAACATGCAATTTCATAAGATCAAGCAATTTCAACTTTAAAAGGGTCCTAAAGGGTCAAGGAAGGCTAGTTAGACCTAACTCTCTCCTAAGGGACCAAAAACGCTCTTTATCTAAAGGCTTTGTAAAGATGTCCGCTAGTTGGTTTAAGGTGTCAACGTACTCTATAACAACATCTTCCTTAAGGACATGATCTCAAATGAAATGATGCCTTACTTCTATATGTTTGGTTCTAGAGTGTTGGATGGGATTTTTAGTCAAGCATATGGCATTAGTGTTATCACACTTAAGGGGTATGGTTTCGACTTTAATACCATAATCTAAGAGTTGTTGCTTCATCCAAATGACTTGAGCACAATAACTCCCTAAGGAAATGTACTCGGCTTCGGTGGTAGAAAGAGCTACACTATTTTGTTTCTTAGAGAACCAAGATATGAGCATACTACCTAAGAATTGACAAGTTCTCGAAGTACTCTTCCTATCGATTTTACAACCACTATAATCTGCATCCGAATAAGCATGAAGGTTGAAGGTGGAGTCTTTTAACAGCTATAAGGTGAGACTCTCTAGGACTAGCTTGAAACCTAGCACACAAGCAAACACTAAACAAGATATTCGGTCTACTTGCGGTAAGGTAAAGCAATGATCTAATCATAGAACGGTAAAGCTTAGAGTCAACACACTTACCTCCTTCATCTTTGTCAAGCTTTGTAGATGAGCTCATAGGTGTGGCTTGAGGCTTTGCATTCTCCAAGCCAAACTTCTTGAGCATATCCTTGATGTACTTTGCTTGATTGATGAAGGTGCCATCCTTCCTTTGCTTGATTTGGAGTCCCAAAAAGAATGAGAGATCCCTCATCATGCTCATCTCGAATTCACCTTTCATTAACTTAGCAAACTCTTTGCAATGACATTCATTAGTAGATCCAAACATAATATCATCAACATAAATTTGTACTACTAAGATGTCATTGTTATACCTTTTTATGAAAAGTGTAGTGTCCACCTTACCTTTTTCAAAACCTTTTTCAATCAAAAAATTTGAAAGTCTCTCATATCAAGCTCTAGGAGCTTGTTTTAAACCATAAAGGGCTTTAGTAAGTTTGAAAACATGATTTGGAAATTTTGAGTCTTCAAAACCCGGTGGTTGTTCCACATACACTTCTTCATTTATAAAACCGTTTAAAATGTGTTTTTAACATCCATTTGAAAAAGCTTGAAATCATGATAACATGCATATGCAAGCAACATCCTAATAGCCTCCATTCTAGCTACGAGTGCATAGGTTTCATCAAAATCTATTCCCTCTTCTTGAGTGTAACCTTGTGCTACTAATCTAGCTTTATTTCTCACAATGTTACCACTCTCATCTAGTTTGTTCCTAAAGACCCATTTAGTTCCTATAGTAGATTGATTACTAGGCCTATCAACTAATGTCCAAACATTACTTCTCTCAAATTGATTTAACTCTTCTTGCATAGCCATAATCCAAAAGTCATCTTTTAATGCTTCTTTTATATTCTTAGGCTCTATGCATGAGATAAATGCAACATGGTTCATAAGTTTAAGAGAAGATCTAGTGGTTACCCCCTTGGATGGATCACCCAAGATTTCACCATCTTTGACATAGTTGAGCTCCCTTAGGTAGCTCACTTCCTTTTCCTCAAGAGCCAAGTCCTTCAAGGCTTCAAGAGGTGGATCTTTTGTATCCTCTTCTTTTGTTGGAATCTCATCCTCCTTTGAAGTTTGCCCTCCATCAAAGGCATTAATGATTCATACATCATCATCATCACAAGAATCCTTCCTTGGAAGGAGGTTATCATCGAATAAAACATGTATAGATTCTTCTACTACTAAAGTTCTCTTGTTAAATACACGATAGGCTTTAGAGGTTCAGGAATATCCTATGAAAATAGCTTCATCACTTTTTGCATCAAATTTACCTAAGTTGTCTTTTCCATTATTTAAAACAAAACACTTGCAACAAAATGGATGAAAATAGCTAATGTTAGGCTTTTTAGATTTTAAAATTTCATATGGTGTTTTCTTTAAAAGTAGCCTAATCATTACTCGGTTTACAATGTAGCAAGCGGTGTTTGTGGCTTTCGCCCAAAAATATTTAGGTAAATTGTTTTCACAAAGCATGGTTCTAGCCATTTCTTGTAAAGTTCTATTTTTCCTCTCAACTACCCCATTTTTGTTGAGGAGTTCGAGGAGCCGAAAATTTGTGGCTAATACCATTTTCATTTAAAAACTCTTCAAACCCTAAATTTTGAAATTCGGTTCCATGATCACTTCTAATATGAGAAATTCTAAGTTCAAGATCATTTTGGGTTAATTTTGAAAATGTGATGAATTTTTCTAAAGCCTCATCTTTAGTACTTAAAAATAGAACCCAAGTAAATCTAGAAAAATCATCAACAAGTACAAATGCATAAGATTTACCACCCAAGCTCATAGTCCTAATAGGCCCAAATAAATCCATATGAATAAGTTGTAAACACCTACTTGTAGAAACAACATTAATGGATTTAAAGGATGACTTATGTTGTTTACCCTTAGAGCATGCATCACAAATTTTGTCATTTGAGAACTTGATTTTGGGTAAACCTCTAACTAGATCTAGGGAAACTAGTTTTTCTAAAACACTAATGCTAGCATGTCCTAGTTTCATATGTCATATCCATGCATCATTTTCATTTTGAGATACTAAACATGCATGGGATGTATGTATGTCATCTAAATGCACCATTAAATGTTACCTATGCGATGACCTATGAGCATAATATTATTTGATTTAATGTCAACAATTTTGCACCCACTTTTATCAAATAAGACATTAAATCCTTTATCACATAATTGGCTTATGCTCAACAAATTATGTTTAAGACCATCGACATACAAAACATTTTCAATAAGAATGGTAGAGTGATTACCTATGGAGCCAATACCTTTAATGTGGCCTTTGGAGTTGTCACCAAATGTCATTACTCCTCCATTTTTTGGCTTTAAGTCCATGAATCTACTCTTGTCTCTGGTCATATACCTCGAGCATCCACTATCAAGGTACCATGAATTTTGACTTTGTGCTTTGGCCTTGTAGCAATGCTCCCCCTACAAACAAAGATATTAAACTTTTGTTTTTGGTACCCAAATCATTTTGGGTCCACGTGTGTTAGCTCTCAAAAGCTCGGTTCCCTTAGGAATCCAGGGTGACATAGCAACAAAATCATTAGACTTGACAAGTTCCTTAGGAACTCATACACTCCTAATCCTTTTAGGTCTATTATGTCTAGGAAAGCTACTTTGTTTGTAGTTATTAGTCTTTCTCCTAGGTTGGTTTGTTTTAGATGATTCACCTTTTTCATGCTTCACATTACCAACATTTTTGAAAGACTCTTTGAGCTTGTTAAGCTCATCTAACACCTTTTGGTGTTCATTATTGCATTGAGAAAGAAGATTATTTAGGTCTACATTTTTCTCAAATTTTAAGTTAGCTTGAGAAAGTGAGTCATTTTTATCATTTAATTCCGAAATAATTTTCTTATTTCTAATGACCGACTCTTTGTACTTCTCAACTAACTCATCATAAACCTCTTGCAACTCATCATATGCATCATGTAATTCATCAAATGTAAAGTCAAAAGATGATGAGTTAGAGGTTACCATGGAGGAATCCTTCTCAAGTGCCATGAGGCAAAGGTTGGCCACTTCTTGTTCGTCATCCTCGGATGACTCCTCATCACTCCAAGTAGCAAGCTTGGCTTTGAGCTTCTTCTTCTTCTCAAAGCCCTTCTTCTTGAGTTGAGGGCACTCCGAATGAATGTGACCGGGCTTTTTGCACTCGTAGCAAATGATTTGATCCCTCCCTTCTTCTTTGTTTTTACCCTTGAAGTCCATTTTTCTTTGAATCTTCCTTCCTCGGTTGGATCTCATGAATCGTGAGAATCTTTTGGCTATCATAGCTAATTCTTCTAAATCATACTCCTCACTTGAAGTGTTCTCCTCATGTAATGAAGCTTTGAGAGCCACTCCTATTTTCTTCCTTTTCTACCTCTAGCTTCTCCACTCTTCTCTCTTCCTTCTTCTTTTCATCTTCCCTTCCTTGCTTCATTATCTCATGAGTAAGGAGAGAACTCACTAGCTCATCAAGTTTGAGCGTCTTCAAATTTTTGGCCTCGACGATGGCAGTTCCCTTCCCATCCCAAGATTCGGGAAGTGAGTAGAGTAGCTTCCGGACAAGTTTGTCTTCCGGGATTATCTCTCCAAAACCCTTAAGTCCGTTGACGATAGTTAAGAAGCGATCGAACATCTTGGACACGGTTTCGTCGGGCTCCATCTTGAAATTCTCATAACTAAGATTGAGAATTCCAATCTTGGTCTACTTCACATAATTGGTTCCTTCATAGGTGGTCTCTAGTGTATCCCACACTTCTTTGGCACTTTTAATGGAGGAGACTTTGGAGTAGATGTCGAGACCGAAAGAACAAAAGAGAATGTGAAGAGCTTTGTCATTTATTTGGATCTTCTTTCACTCATCTTCACTCATATCAATCTTCTTCTTTAGAACCATTTTTCCTTCATCATCCCTCTTTAAAGAAATATAGGGACCATCTTCAATGAAATCCCAAACAAGGTAACCGTTGGATTTGATGAAGAGGCGCATACGGTTCTTCCAAAAAGGATAGTTGTCACCATTGAAGAATGATGGTTTTGTGGTGGATTGAGACTCGTACATGTTTGATCCGGAGGTAGATGCCATGGCTTGATTTTTGGATGATCACACACTTCCTAGGAACTCCTCTTGTGGTTGTTAATCCTTCAAAGAGGTAGGCTCTGATACCAATTGTTGAGTGGATCAATGGATTGATCAATGCCAAGAGGGGGAGTGAATTGGGCTTTTAGAATTTGTTGGAGAAAAATGATAGCTAAAAATGAAGAACAAGGGATTTTAGAGTGGTTCAAGTTCCAAATGAACTCTACATCCACTACCTTAGCTACCACTAAGGATTTGCAACAATTCACTAATTTGTTTTTCCCCTTTTCAAGGCTTAGGAGGTAACCTTTACACAACCGGTCAAATTTTCTACCCAAAGTTTGACCAAACCCTCACAAGTGAACAAAGAAGAAATTAGGCAAGAAAGATATCTCCCAAAATACAATATTGCCCCTTTCAGTACAAACACTCAACCCAAATTTGAGATAGGATAGGAATTGAATACAACACAATTTGGGGTTTACAAGAAATTGGAAAATAAGCACAATGAGCTTGGATTTTTGCTTGGATGTTTTTCTTTGATGCAATAGTTGTTGCTGGTCTTCAATAAGCTCCAATTTATATTCTCTATCAATTATAGTCGTTTGGGTGGTTAGGGTATTGATTATAGCCGTTGGGACCCTCTCTTTCCGCCATAAATGCACTTCTGCAACTATTCGTATCGGTACACGAAGACCCGTATCGATACTTGTCTCAAAATAGAAAGAGTCGTTGCACATAATAAAGAGGGCGTATCGAAACGCGTGTAAGCGTATCGGTACGGGATAGGGACCGTTTCAATACATAAGAGACCGTATCGATACCTTTTTCTTAACTTAGCTCACTGGAAGTTTCTGTTTCGATACGGGGTACACCGTATCGATACGGGACAACAACCACTTTAAATATTAGTTACCTAACAAATGACACCAACGGTCGAAAATATTTAAAGCTCTTCGAATTAAAAATTCCGTTAAAACCGTATCGATACGGGTTGAGCCGTATCGGTACACCATTCAAACTCCTTCAGTTTTTACAGAGGGGTGTATCGATACAGATTGAATCTATTTCGATACGGTTAAGAGCGTATCGAAACGCGTCTTTCCAGTAGCCAACATTGTAAAAAAGGTATCGATACGGCTGGAAGCGTATCGATACGCCTGGACGTTTTTCAATACTTTGGCCTTGGAACACTTAGAAAATATTTGGAGTTTGAGTTTTTCAAATCAGTTTAAAGTGTTGGTGATTTATAAATCATTTAAGGGACTTAGAAATCTATTTCAAGTTTTCAATTTAGTCCCTAACATACTTAGTTATATCAAAATCAAACATAGGTTTTACAATCTCCCTCTTTTTGATATAACAAAACCAAAACTTGAAATTTTTGATACTTTGAAAAACTTTGCAAAATAACTCCCCCTTAATATTAGCTAGGTAACTTTTAAGTTTGTGTAACCCCCTCGTCCCGGTCTGGTCGGATGACCGGTCCGAGTGGGCCACACGGGGAAAACCGAAGTAAAACCCGTTAAGGCTTCCCCTCGGTTAACGACCCAGAAAATTTCTTTTAACTTTATTCTTATCTAAATGCGTATTTAATTCCTAAGTGAAGCATAACAGCGGAAGATACAAACAGCGAAACATTTACCGACCAAACAAGCATAAACAGTCCATTTTACTTCATTACAGCAGGCCGTTTCGAAACGCCCCAGGGGTGTTCCGAAACGCCTTGACTTGGTCAACGGCCCTGGGTCAACCATAAGGTGACCGTTCCGAAACAGGGGTGACCCGTATCGGAACGACCTTGACGGTCAATATCTCGTGGTCAACGAGATTTGACCGTTTCGAAACACCAAAGGCCCGTTTCGGAACGGCTACATCTCGCCAATTTCTCAAAATTCCAGTAGCAAAAACATTCCGAAACGCCCTCATCCGTTTTGAAACGGCAGGCCATTTACAAAGGGTCCGTTCCGGAACAGGGGGACCCGTTCCGAAACGCCCCCTGTCTGCAGACTCGTCTGGACTGTTTTGAGGCACAAGGGTGCCCCAAAACACTACCAAAACACCAAACAACATCAAAGCTAATCAACTCAAGATACACCAACACTAATATCATGCTTTAACAAGATTCAAACATGTTTAAAACCAAGGCAACAATCCACAACATGCATTCATTCAGACAACATTCAAACACATGTAAAAATTCTTAAAGCTTAGGCTAACATCCAACGTAAGCAATTAGGCATGACTTACAAATCATCATGGCAACACAAACCATGCAAAAAGAAAGATATAAGGGAGTCCATACATGCTCTCAAACAACCAACAAATACTCATCAAAGCCATACATGTCCCATTGCTCAAACTATTACATGTCTAACATTTAAACCATACTTGATGAACTCAAGCCAAAAACCACACTTGGAGCCTTCCACTTGCGCGAGCAACCCACGAGCTAAGGATCTGCAATGTTGAACAAAGAGAGCGTAAGCAATGATGCTTAGTGAGGGTAAGCTCTAAAAACAAACTTCAACATTGCAGGGTCCGAGCACGATCTAGCCAAGGCATTACACACACATACCAAGGATCCACAAGAGCCACAATATAAGATGCATGAACAATATATACAAGTACATGTCATGAATCATTAAGCTCTACTTTCACATCATAAATAGCCACCTCAAACATCCTCACAAGGATCATTAGTCTCAACACATGGATACATATATCAAACAACATTGGCACCTAGATATGACTCAAATACGCGGATAACCGTTGGAACTCACATCCAACAACACAACCATTACCTGACGGTGGGATTACACTCATCACCGGTCTCGCGGAGGGGATTCCACTCATCCTCACGCCCCGTCGATGGGATTCCACTCATCACCGACTATATTTAAATACCATTTCCGGGCGTACCCGTACTCCTCCTTGGCGACTCAACGCCACCAAGGCCACGCGCGACTTTGACTCATGTGTACACACTAACATCCTAATGATCGATCATTTGTATTTAAGTATACTAGTGCCAATATTTCACTCGTTCCACATTACTCATTTCAATCATTTCCGTGCTTAGCACGTACTCACCATGAACACAATCATGAACCAACATCATGCATGCTTTAAGCAATACAAATCATGCCTCATCCCACATGTATAATACAACATACATAAGCATTCATATCACAACACATTCGAGGCATATGCATTCATACATTCAAGTTCATCCAAAGGCTCTAGATCAAGCTTAGGATTAGGCTACCACCCTAATCCTAACTCTAGGTGGGTCTACCAAGCCCAACCTAGTCCATCTACCCGAACCAACCATTTTAAATCTATTTAAAACATTTAACCACTCACCTAAACTCCCGAGCTCAAGACCAAGCAAGCAATTGTCTTCAATTCCCCGGATTCACTTCCGATGCTTCACCGATGCCCAAACTTGATTCTAATCAATCCCAAACACAAACAAAACATCCACAATCAATATCTTGTCATCGAAACTAACCCGGATTACATTACCAAGCAACCAACACTCAAAACAAGACCAAAAACAGGATTTTCGAGCAGCCCACTTGACCCACTGAAAACTCTCATTTCAAGCACCCAAACAAGCATCAATTGCACCCAAAATGATCCTCATACATCATACTACCTACAGCCCCCAAATTCCAACCTTTAACAGCCCCCAAACCCACATTAAGACCCTCCAAAAACCCTCTCAAGCCAAATTCCGAAAATTCCCAAAATCACTTGAAATTCATATATGATATACCATTTGACTTCCTTATACCACAACTAAGTATATTAAATCAAAATACTTCATTTAACAACTTAAAAATCACATTTTTAATCAAAATATTCAAAAATGACATTTTCTAAAACTTCCATGGAAATGAAAAAGAAGGGTACTTTTATGAAGGGGAGGATGAGGGGAAGTCAAATTTGCTCTTACCTTTCAATTTGGAGCTGAAACGAAGAAGGAATGAGATGGAACAGTAACTTCAATGGTGGGAGGGGTTTTGGTCGTGGGTTTTGTGGAGAGAGGGAGAAGATGAGTGAATTTGGGTTTTATTTTATTTGTTTTGTTTTAAGTTAAAGGCCCAATGACCCTTTTGCCCTTAATGAAATGGATTATTCACAAGGACATAAGTTTCATGGCCATTTGGGGTTTAATTCCAAAACTTAGTCCATCATCGATTTAATTAATTAGAAAACCAAACCCGAACCATTATTTAAATTTTAAAACCGAACCCAAAATAATATTATAATATTATTTTCACCTAACCCCTAAACCCGGGTGTTACAACTCTCCCCCACTTAAGGAAATTTCGTCCCCGAAATTACCTGGTGGAAACAAATACAGAAACTGCTCAACCATATCTGCCTTTCTCTCCCACGTGGCCTCTTCCACACCTCTATGCCTCCACAACACCTTGACCAACTCTATGGTCTTGCCACGCAACACCTTGCTGTCAGAAGCAAGTATCTCAACGGGCTCTTCATTATAGGACAAGTCTGGATTTAACTCTATCTCCTCAACGGGCATCACATGCGACGGATCCGATCTATATCTCCTAAGCATAGACACATGAAAGACATCATGGATCTTCTCCAACTCAGAAGGTAACCTCAAACGATAAGCTACAGGCCCAACCCGCTCAACAATCTCATACGGACCAATGAACCTCGGACTCAACTTGCCCTTCCGGCCAAACCTCATTACCTTCTTCCACGGAGATACTTTCAGAAATACTTTCTCACCCACTGAGTACTCGACCTCTTTCCTCTTCAAATCTGCATAAGACTTCTGACGATCGGAAGCTGCTCTCAAGCGGTCACATATCAACTTCACCTTTTCTGTGGTTCCCTTAAGCAAGTCTGGCATAGGTAACAATCTCTGACCTGTCTCAGCCCAACAAATCGGAGTCCTACACCGTCTACCATACAAAGCCTCATAAGGTGCCATCTGAATACTAGACTGATAACTGTTGTTGTAGGCGAACTCAACCAACGGTAAGTGCTTCTCCCAAGAACCCTGAAAGTCAATCACACAACAACGAAGCGTATCTTCTAGAATCTGTATCACTCGCTCTGACTGCCCATCGGACTGAGGATGATACGATGTGCTGAAATGCAAACGGCTACCTAAAGCACTATGCAAGCAACCCCAAAACCTCGAAGTAAACCTAGGATCCCTATCTGAAACAATAGACTTCGGAACTCCGTGAAGTCTCACAATCTCGCGGATATACAAGTTTGCCAACTTGTCTAAGGAATCCGTAGTGTTCACTGCTAAGAAGTGAGCACACTTAGTGAACCTATCAACAATCACCCAAACTGAATTCTTCTTCGAAGGAGACAAAGGCAACCCCGATACAAAATCCATGGTGATTCTCTCCCATTTCCATTCTGGAATCTTCAAAGGCTGTAGCAAACCTGAAGGAACCTGATGTTCCGCCTTCACTCTCTGACAGACCATGCAACGGCTCACATACTCGGCTACATCTCTTTTCAAACCAACCCAGAAATAATCATTCTTCAAATCTCTGTACATCTTGGTACTACCCGGATGCATAGAAAAGGGACTCGAATGTGCTTCACTCAGAATCTGACGTCTCAACTCAACATCTTCCGGTACAACAATTCTATCTCTAAAACACAACAAACTCTCACCACTGAAACTATACTCAGTCGGTCTTCCTTCGGCTATGTCTTGAACATGAGGGACTAAGCTCGCATCTTGCAACTGTTTCTCTCTAATCAACTGAATCAAAGAAGGCTTCACTTGCAACTCGGTGATCAAACCACCATCATCGGACACGCTCAATCTAGCAAACATAGCTCTCAACTCAACGGCCACTTTTCTACTCAAAGCATCGGCTACTACATTTGCTTTACCCGGATGGTACTCAATGGTCAAATCATAGTCTTTTAACAACTCTAGCCATCTTCTCTGTCTCAAATTCAACTCTTTCTGTGACATCAAGTATTTCAAGCTCTTGTGATCGGTGTAAACTATACACTTCTCACCATACAAATAGTGTCGCCAAATCTTCAATGCAAAAACAACTGCGGCTAGTTCTATATCATGAGTAGGATAGTTCTTCTCATGAATCTTCAACTGTCTAGAAGCATAAGCAACAACTCTTCTATCTTGCATCAAAACACATCCTAAGCCTACGTAGGAAGCATCACTGTAGATCACAAACTCCTTACCTGAAACATGTTGCACTAACACTAGAGCATTCGTCAAAGCTTCTTTCAATTTCTCAAAAGCCTTCTGTCTTGCATCTGACCATTCAAACTTAACTCCCTTTTGCAACAATTTAGTCAAAGGAGCAGCTACTCTAGAGAAGCCATCAACAAACCTCCTATAGTAACCGGCTAATCCTAGGAAACTCCTAATCTCGGTCACGGACTTAGGTTGTTTCCACTCAACGATAGCCTCAATCTTCGATGGATCAACTCGAATACCTTCGGCCGAAACAACATGGCCAAGAAATACAACCTCTCGAATCCAGAACTCACATTTACTAAGCTTCGCATACAACTGATTGCTCAACAATCTCTGTAAAACAAACCTCAAGTGCTCATCATGCTCTTCTTCTGTCTTCGAGTACACAAGTATATCATCAATGAAGACAACCACAAACCGGTCTAGATAGTCTCTGAAAATTCTGTTCATCATGTCCATGAATGCTGCCGGTGCATTCGTGAGCCCAAATGACATCACAAGAAACTCATAGTGACCATATCTAGTCCTAAAAGCTGTCTTTGGAACATCACACTCTTTCACTTTCAACTGATAGTACCCGGATCTCAAATCTATCTTCGAGAATACTGAAGCACCTCTCAACTGATCAAACAAATCATCTATACGAGGCAACGGATACTTGTTCTTCACAGTCATCTGATTCAGCTGTCTATAGTCAATACACATGCGCATGCTACCATCCTTCTTTTTCACGAACAACACGGGAGCACCCCACGGAGAACTACTAGGCCTAATGAAACCACGGTCTAATAACTCTTGTAACTGACTCTTCAATTCTTTCAACTCTTTCGGAGCCATACGATACGGAGCTATCGAAACCGGATTAGACCCTGAAACTGTCTCAATCACAAACTCAACATCTCTGTCAGGAGGCAAACCCAGCAACTCTTCAGGAAACACATCTGGAAAGTCACACACTGTTCTGATATCCCTCGGTCTAGCTTCACTCATGTCCGGATTCATAACATAAGCCAAATAGGCCCCACATCCAGAGTCCATCAACCTATGGGCCTCTAAAGCTGACACCACATTAGACAAGAACTTAATGTTCTCGCCCACTACCACTACCTCGTAGTCATCAGAAAGCTTCAAGGAAATTCTCTTTGTCTCAAAATCCACACTAGCCCGATGCTCAACCAACCAGTCCATACCCAAAATAATATCAAAACCGTAGAAAGGAAGTTCCATCATATCAACTGAAAACACATGACCCTGAATCTTCAGTGGACACCTCCTATACATACGTCTAACCACAACTGTCTCACCAAAAGAGCTAGTAACATGCATACCTACATCTAAGATCTCAACAGGAATATCTAACTTTTGTGCATGCTCACTCAAAATGTAGGAATGCGTAGAACCCGAATCAACCAAAGAAAGCAAAGACATAGACTGTAACTCGAAATTACCTGCTATCATATCGGTGTCGTTCCCGGCCTCTCTCTGAGCATAAACTCTCGTTGGTCCTCCCGCCTCTGGCTGCACAGCCACAACATGTGCAAGGTTCCTCTGAGCATCTCCCCTAGGTGCATCAGCCCTAGGCTGGAAGTAGCCACGACCGCGCCCACGGCCTCTCTGAAAATCATTACCTCTCGCAGGAGCCTGAGCTATGTTTGGTGCCTGAGCTGCCTGACGTGGACAGTCCCTCCTAAAGTGGTCCCTCGAACCACAGTTCCAACAAGCATGGAAGTTACCCCAACACTCACCAGTGTGCTGCCTCCCACACTGTGCACACTCGGGCAGACGCCCTCCTCCTCTATGGCCCTGATGGCCTCTACCCTGGTGGCCACCGCCACGTCTCTGGTCAAACTGATGTCCGCCACCTCTGTGCCTCTTAGCATCTCTACCATCAAAGCTGTTGTGCCTCTTACCAGAACTGGATCCCCCAGAACGCTTGGTCAGCCCCAAGCTATGCTCAATGTCCTTGGCTCTAGCAACCAAGACATCAAAGTCAGAATAATCTGAAGCTAAGGTATACCTCTTAACTTCCTCATGAAGCCCGTATCTGAAACGATCACATCGAGCCCTCTCAGTAGGCACTAACTCTGGAGCATACTGACTCAGACGGACGAAACGAATCTCATAATCAGTCACAGATGCATCCCCCTGAGTGAGAGCCATGAACTCTCTCTTTTTCTCATCTAGGTACCTCGGTCCCAAGTACCTCTTCCGGAAAGCAAACTCAAAGAACTCCCAATCTATCTCGGCCTCTGGAACCCCGGCAGTAATGGTGACCCACCAGGTGTAGGCATCACCCTGAAGCAATGAGATCACACAACCCAATCTGCGTGCGCCCGCACAACCCATCTGAGCTAAGATACGAACCGTCTTCTCCAACCACAACTCCGACCTCTCCGGAGTAGATCCTCTGAACTCCTCGACTCCCAAGCTACGGAGCCTCTCTAACGGTAGACTAGCATCATCACACCTAGGCTGAGCTGCAGCCTGAGCTCCCGCAACTGCGACCTGGAAAGCTCCCGCTATCGCTTGCACTAGCGGAGTCATATCAATCCCGGCTGGACCTTGGCCACCTTGGCCACCTTGAGGTCCATCTCCTCCGGCTCCATCTTCACCTCTCGCTCCAGGTGGAGGAGGTAGTGGTGGAGCGCCAACTCCCGCAGCCACCGGCCCTTCTAGATGAGCCTCCACTCCAACAGCCGGCTCAACAGGAGCCGCAACCCGTGGTTCCTGACAAACCACTCTCGGTCTACCTCTCGGTCTAGACATTGCTCTCACGAATATTAACTACAACCACAACAACAAAACATACAAGTTGGGTTAGCAAGGCAAGGCTTCCAAGTGTTCAAGTACGTTCCCTCACTAAAACAAAACCATTTTCCAATGTAATAGTAGCAATGGGACTCACACACACATGCTTTGAATAAAACAAGCAACATACTCGTCAAACAGGCAACCATTCTTGCAAGCAAGCAAACACCGTGCATATCAAGCAAAAGCTTGAACTTACCTCACTTACCTGCCCAAGGTCTCGGTAACCTTAGGCTCTGATACCAACAAGTGTAACCCCCTCGTCCCGGTCTGGTCGGATGACCGGTCCGAGTGGGCCACACGGGGAAAACCGAAGCGAAACCCGTTAAGGCTTCCCCTCGGTTAACGACCCAGAAAATTTCTTTTAACTTTATTCTTATCTAAATGCGTATTTAATTCCTAAGTGAAGCATAACAGCGGAAGATACAAACAGCGAAACATTTACCGACCAAACAAGCATAAACAGTCCATTTTACTTCATTACAGCAGGCCGTTTCGAAACGCCCCAGGGGTGTTCCGAAACGCCTTGACTTGGTCAACGGCCCTGGGTCAACCATAAGGTGACCGTTCCGAAACAGGGGTGACCCGTATCGGAACGACCTTGACGGTCAATATCTCGTGGTCAACGAGATTTGACCGTTTCGAAACACCAAAGGCCCGTTTCGGAACGGCTACATCTCGCCAATTTCTCAAAATTCCAGTAGCAAAAACGTTCCGAAACGCCCTCATCCGTTTTGAAACGGCAGGCCATTTACAAAGGGTCCGTTCCGGAACAGGGGGACCCGTTCCGAAACGCCCCCTGTCTGCAGACTCGTCTGGACTGTTTTGAGGCACAAGGGTGCCCCAAAACACTACCAAAACACCAAACAACATCAAAGCTAATCAACTCAAGATACACCAACACTAATATCATGCTTTAACAAGATTCAAACATGTTTAAAACCAAGGCAACAATCCACAACATGCATTCATTCAGACAACATTCAAACACATGTAAAAACTCTTAAAGCTTAGGCTAACATCCAACGTAAGCAATTAGGCATGACTTACAAATCATCATGGCAACACAAACCATGCAAAAAGAAAGATATAAGGGAGTCCATACATGCTCTCAAACAACCAACAAATACTCATCAAAGCCATACATGTCCCATTGCTCAAACTATTACATGTCTAACATTTAAACCATACTTGATGAACTCAAGCCAAAAACCACACTTGGAGCCTTCCACTTGCGCGAGCAACCCACGAGCTAAGGATCTGCAATGTTGAACAAAGAGAGCGTAAGCAATGATGCTTAGTGAGGGTAAGCTCTAAAAACAAACCTCAACATTGCAGGGTCCGAGCACGATCTAGCCAAGGCATTACACACACATACCAAGGATCCACAAGAGCCACAATATAAGATGCATGAACAATATATACAAGTACATGTCATGAATCATTAAGCTCTACTTTCACATCATAAATAGCCACCTCAAACATCCTCACAAGGATCATTAGTCTCAACACATGGATACATATATCAAACAACATTGGCACCTAGATATGACTCAAATACGCGGATAACCGTTGGAACTCACATCCAACAACACAACCATTACCTGACGGTGGGATTACACTCATCACCGGTCTCGCGGAGGGGATTCCACTCATCCTCACGCCCCGTCGATGGGATTCCACTCATCACCGACTATATTTAAATACCATTTCCGGGCGTACCCGTACTCCTCCTTGGTGACTCAACGCCACCAAGGCCACGCGCGACTTTGACTCATGTGTACACACTAACATCCTAATGATCGATCATTTGTATTTAAGTATACTAGTGCCAATATTTCACTCGTTCCACATTACTCATTTCAATCATTTCCGTGCTTAGCACGTACTCACCATGAACACAATCATGAACCAACATCATGCATGCTTTAAGCAATACAAATCATGCCTCATCCCACATGTATAATACAACATACATAAGCATTCATATCACAACACATTCGAGGCATATGCATTCATACATTCGAGTTCATCCAAAGGCTCTAGATCAAGCTTAGGATTAGGCTACCACCCTAATCCTAACTCTAGGTGGGTCTACCAAGCCCAACCTAGTCCATCTACCCGAACCAACCATTTTAAATCTATTTAAAACATTTAACCACTCACCTAAACTCCCGAGCTCAAGACCAAGCAAGCAATTGTCTTCAATTCCCCGGATTCACTTCCGATGCTTCACCGATGCCCAAACTTGATTCTAATCAATCCCAAACACAAACAAAACATCCACAATCAATATCTTGTCATCGAAACTAACCCGGATTACATTACCAAGCAACCAACACTCAAAACAAGACCAAAAACAGGATTTTCGAGCAGCCCACTTGACCCACTGAAAACTCTCATTTCAAGCACCCAAACAAGCATCAATTGCACCCAAAATGATCCTCATACATCATACTACCTACAGCCCCCAAATTCCAACCTTTAACAGCCCCCAAACCCACATTAAGACCCTCCAAAAACCCTCTCAAGCCAAATTCCGAAAATTCCCAAAATCACTTGAAATTCATATATGATATACCATTTGACTTCCTTATACCACAACTAAGTATATTAAATCAAAATACTTCATTTAACAACTTAAAAATCACATTTTTAATCAAAATATTCAAAAATGACATTTTCTAAAACTTCCATGGAAATGAAAAAGAAGGGTACTTTTATGAAGGGGAGGATGAGGGGAAGTCAAATTTGCTCTTACCTTTCAATTTGGAGCTGAAACGAAGAAGGAATGAGATGGAACAGTAACTTCAATGGTGGGAGGGGTTTTGGTCGTGGGTTTTGTGGAGAGAGGGAGAAGATGAGTGAATTTGGGTTTTATTTTATTTGTTTTGTTTTAAGTTAAAGGCCCAATGACCCTTTTGCCCTTAATGAAATGGATTATTCACAAGGACATAAGTTCCATGGCTATTTGGGGTTTAATTCCAAAACTTAGTCCATCATCGATTTAATTAATTAGAAAACCAAACCCGAACCATTATTTAAATTTTAAAACCGAACCCAAAATAATATTATAATATTATTTTCACCTAACCCCTAAACCCGGGTGTTACAGTTTGAAAATCAAAATTTTTAAGTATTGTGAGCTTCCCTCTCCCCCTTTTTGTTAGATCAAAAATAATTGGGACATAATGGAAAGTGCATAAAGGCAAAAGGTATAAATAAGCAACATAATTATCATTAAGTTCAAATAAAAGATAACATCAACTTAAAATCCAAAAAAAAAACAGAAAATCAAAGCATGGGTTTTAGAATAATGCAAACTTAGTCCTAAAAACATAAATCAAAGGTGCATAAATAAATATCCTAAATGATATGAATGATATGCAAAGATAGGCTACTATGCATCTCCATCACCTTCTTCATCATCTTCATCACCCTCTTCAATTTCATCATCATTCCTCGTAGTTTGACGCCACTCGTCATGGAAAGCGGTGAGGGATATGTTCATTGAGTTGTGACCGCCTTCAAGGGAAGTGAGTTGAGTCTCCAGATTCTTTATTCGATCTTCAAGGCCTGTAAACCTTGTATCAATAGCGGTAAATCTCGAATTCATCACTTAATCGATTGAGGCCATTCTCGTGCGCAAACCCGTGAATTGCTCATTGAGATAAGTTATGAGGGATTCCATAGAAGTAATGAAATTTATTAACTTGAGGAACTTGATTAACTTGAGGATTAACAAATTGTTCCGCGGCCTCACTAGGGAGCTCGGATAGACGAAGCCAACTACCATTAAAGTAATGAAATTTACCCCTTGTAAGAGACCTTTCATCGATAGGATCGGTGAGGGGAGTTGGGTAGTCATGCGAGCAATCTATCTCCTTTTGTTGGAAGAAGTAACTCAAGGTCGTACCATAGGTGAAGGAAGTGACGAGTGTAGTGTGGCGATGTTGCACGAGATAGACAATCTCCGCAAACATAATTCGAGCAAGGTTCGGACGTTTTCTCTCACGGAAGCATCGAATCCAAAAATCATCTACTTGGCGGATAGTGGAATACTTCCCTCCCGAGGGCCTAAACCACCAAGAAACCATCAAATGGAGGATCTAATCCTGAGCATTAAGGGCGGTGACGGAACCACTTAGGACATGGCCAAGAGCATTCTCATCATCATAGCCTTCATCCTTCAACTTAAACACATCACAAATGGATTGAACATCTATAGTAACCTTTTTACCCATAAGATGATAATTAACGGCCGTAACAACACCATCTCGATTGGCACAACACTTAGCATTAGCATAAAAGATCAAAACTAAGATGCGAAAGAAAAATCTGGGAATTTGGAGAAAATCCATAAACTTCCATTCTTGGAGCAAAGGTAGATATTCAAATTTGAAACGCTCCGAGTTAAGAAAAGAATAGAGATTACCCTCTCCGGACGGATCTTATAGTTTTGAAATTGGCGAAAATAGGTGAGTTCTCCGGGGGACTTAAAGGAGTGTTGATAGATATGAGTGAGGTTCGGGTGAGCACCACCTCCGGTATTGGATCCTTCACCGGCTTCACTAGTACGTGTTCTCTTTTTATGGGGTGCCATGAACTAGTACGTGTTCTCTTTTTAGAGGGTGCCATTTTTAAAGGATCTTGGACTACTACATTATTTTATTGGTGTGGAGGCTTACACATCTGCGGAAAGGCTACTTCTCACACAACACAAGTATATTAATGATCTGTTGTCTAAGTACAACATGAGCACAACTCGCTCAGTTGATACACCTATGGCAGTAGCTCTTAAGCTCAATAAATTTGATGGTTAGGAGAGTGTAGATCCTCAAAATTACATAAGTGTTGTTGTGACACTTCTTTATATCCGTTATACACAACCTGATCTGGCATATGCAGTGAATAATGTTTCTCAGTTCATACAACAACCCATGGATACACATTGGGTTTTTGTAAAGAGGATCCTCGAATATTTGAAGGGAAGAACATATTATGGATAATGGTTTCCCTCAAAAAGTGAAGTCTCTAGACTATATTCCATCTTAGATGTAGACTTGGAAAGTGACATTGATGACATGAGGTCTGATTTAGGTTATTGTGTATATCTGGGAGGGCATCTGCTTTTGTGGAGCTCCAAGAAGTAGAGATCTGCATCTAGATCTACTGCTGAAGCACAATATTACAGCTTGACAGATGTTGTTTGTGAGTTAATTTGGGTTCAAGCAGTTCTGCAAGATATGGGCATTAAAATTGAAGACTCTCCAAAGATTTTGTGTGATAACACAAGTGTTGTTGTCATGGCAGCAAATCCTGTGTTACATGACAAGATTAAACATGTTGACTTGAATCTCTATTTCGTTAGAGATAAGGTTCTTCAACAATCTCTTCAGGCTAACTGCATACTAGCACAACATCAAACAGCTGACATACTCACTAAACCAATGACCTTGACAACGTTTCAGGAGTTACGCAAGTAGTTGTCCATTCTACCTGCAGCACAAGTGAAAAGTCAGAAAAGTTATGAAGCATAGTGAATATTAGATAATGACATCAAGTTGGTTTTATCAACAGCCAGCTAGTTATGAGTTAACCGGAGTTTTTATGGAGTTTGTTATTCTTAACTAATTGAACTCTCTAAGTGTCAGTTAATTGGGTATTAAGGACTATATTAAGCCTTGTGAGGGACGGGTTTACATTCGTGAGTTTAATGAATATTGGGACTACAATGTTAAAATTCCCATTCTCTCTTTAGCCCAATATTATCTCTTTGTTTTCTCCTTTCTTCCATCGTTTACTTCTGTTAAATAGGGGTGTTCATTGTCGGGTACCCGTTTTCGCGTACATGGTTCATCCGGGTACCTCTTTTGTCGGCCGGTGTCCCGGACCGCTATATCCGGGTACCCGGTTCATAATTTGTTTTATTTTTTAATTTTAAAATAAAAAATTACATATTAAACACATAAAATTTAAAAGTTTATGATACTTAATTCAAACAAAAAAATTAGTGATTTGAAGTTAGTTTTAACTTTGAAGAGTGAAATATTTAGATATATATTAAAGTTTATCACCAAAAGAATATATTAAAAAGATTAATCGTGATTTTTTTTCTTCGAATATCATACTGACAAATCAATACAAATATTTTTTTAAAAAATTTCAAACTTAAAACTTTAAAGTATATAACATAGAAATAATTTAGGGATTTGAATTTAGTTTTGGAGTAAAAATATTAAAAAATCTAAAATAAACATGTAATTTAAAATATAAAAAATATATATTAAAAGTGTCGAGTTAGGTACCTGGTAAGGGAAAAATTTCGGCCCAAGCTCGACCCGTGTACTCGGGAAAATTACCGGTCGGGTACCTGGCCCGATAAAAAATAAAATCTTAAAAATACTCATCTATTTTGTACCGGGTCATCAAGTAATCGGGCCGGATCAGTCGAGTCGGGTAATTTTGAACACCCCTAATCAAAACCCTAAAGGTCATCTTCAGTAACAAATGTGTTGATTTTATGCTTCCATGTCTGTAAAGTGCCCTTACCTAAGATTTATCTTTCCTACTAGCATGAGATTTTATGCATTCCCAACTTCCAAATTTGATAGCTCCCTTGAAAGTTGCATCATATAATTTCTCAAAGAATGAGTTGCCAATTGTTCGATCAAGCACAATCACAAACTTTTGTAAGCATCATATAATATCCTTGAACTGTCTTGCACCACCATCGATGTCATTCACTTCTTGCAAAGCTCTCTCTTGAGAAAAATTTCCTCTGCTGACAAACCAGTATAAGAAGGCTCGTCATACCAGAAAAAAAAACAGGGAAAAGATCAGGCCCGGCTGTGAGGGGGAGCACCCCGAGCGACCGCTCAGGGCCCCCAACCAGCCTAGGGCCCCTAAATTTTAATTTTTTTTATATTTTTTAATTAATTAAATAATTAATTTAATGGTAAAAATTATTTTTTCTTAGATAAATAAATTAATTAATCTAACAATAAAAATAACGTGTTTAATAAAATTTAATTATATTTTTATGATTTATTAAAGAAAGGCTTAACTACAAAATAAGTGTACAAACTATACTCTTTTTTTATTTTTAGACACTAAAATGTTTTTTGGGTCAAAATAAGTGTCTGAAGTTTACTCTATGGCCATTTCTAGATAACGACCGTTAAAAAATTAAAAACAAGTGCTCAAATTATGCTGCCTTTTGTTTTAGGTGTCTATTTTAAAAAAAAATTAGTGCCCAAATTATGTCATTTTTTTGTTTTAGAAGTCTAAAGTTTCATTTTTTATATAAAAAATAATGACCGATACCTCAAAATGATAACAAAATAAACTTTAGGCACCTAAAGCAAAAAAAAAACGTGTATAGTTTGGACACTTATTTTGTAATTAAGACTTAAAAAAATATTACTTTAATTGTTCAAACTAATAAGATATGCTTTTGTTATATAGAGGTCAATTTTCTAATTTTCGCTCAGGGCCCCGAAAATCTCCGAGACGGTCCTGGAAAAGATACATGCAATTTAAATAAAGTACCAGGCTTAGTTTAAGATAGCTTAAAGCTTCCTCATTTAAAAAAAAATCGTTGTAACCATTTACTAAAAAAATAGACTTCGTTCAATAGTTAGGCTGTTACTAAACACCTTGCACGTCCCAAGACCAGATTTCAAAGGGATCGAACTTACTTCTATTACATAATTTTTCATCCAATTAAACGATGACACATGTCAAATTTGACAAGTGTTGTGACATATGTCATTATTTAAATGGAGGATGAAATTTATTAAATTAAATTAAATTAATGACTAGTTTGATAGAATATGTAAATAACAAGGATCAAATGTATAATTATATAAATTTTTGTTAACTGTCACTCCATTCCATCCATTAGATTTTAACGGCAAGTGACTTGCTTAATACCATTTAAATAGTTATGTGGTCTTATGACAAAATCAAAAGTATGATAGTCATTTTAAAACCACCCCATAATTAAGTGATTATTTATGCAGTTTACCTTTTTATTTATTTATCTCTCATACTTTTTTTTTTACTTTATTTATAACATATTTCATTTTTTAATTATTTTGCTATACTTTGAAAAGGTATGTATCAGCTGGCACAATTTTTTTACTCCTCTTTGTATGGGGTTGGACCCCGCTTCTGTGGAATAGCTTGTATATGTCCATATAGCTTTTGGACCAATGGTGGTTGACAAATTTAAACTAATCTTTTAAAACATAGACTAGGAGTTAAATTGATCATATTTTTAATTGTTGATTCAATCAATTTAATAAAATGAATTGTGGTTTGTGTTAAATTAATATAATGAACAAAAAAATATTAAGCACTAAAAAGAATGTCAACGCCTGTGACCCATCGATTCTAGTGCAAAGCGAACCACTGTCAACCAATTTGATCTCACTGCCAAACGTACTGCAAAGAAACCCCGTTGTGTTGGGGATGATCCGCCGGACACTGGTCAGAATGCTGATCAAAATAGTCATTTACCTACCAACATGGAAGGGATTCAGAATTCAGATCGCCCTGGGAATGTTTCTTCATTTCATTCTGTTGATCCGGCAGCGGCGCCGCTACCGCCACCGCTCTCTTACAAAGATTCCCTCATGGGGAATCAAACCACTCCGCCTGCTTCTGTGGATGAGATCCCAGAAGATGATGATCTCAAAATTGTTGAGGGTGATGTCTTCCGTTCGATAGTCGATGGTGTTATCGCAATTGATTTCTCAGAGCGTGTCCAAAACTTAGCTGCAAAGAGTTTGGATCGCACTATTGTGGTAAAGCTCCTTGGCCGCAAAATTGGATACAACACCCTTCGTGCTCATTTGAATGATTTATGGAAGCTGAAGCAAGCCTTTCGGCTTATGGATATTGAAAACGACTACTTCTTAGTCACGTTTCATTCCAATGCTGATTTCCTTGAGGCTATTGTTGGTGGTCCTTGGGTTATCTTCGGTCATTAACTTGTAGTTGAACCTTGGTCTATTGACTTCTCCACCTCCCAACCGCATCCCAGCCGTATTATAGCGTGGATTCATTTGTTGGGCTCGCCAATGTTGCTTTACAAGCCTAGTATTATCACCGAGATTGGAAAGAGCTTTGGTCGGGTTGTTAAACTTTATTACCAAACGAAACATGGACGTCGTTGGCGATTTGTGCGAATGGCGATCAACCTTGATCTCTGGAAGCCTCTTTTGTCGAAATTATTGATCAATGGTCGCTTACAGGTAGTTGAATATGAATCTTTACTAACTATATGCTTTGAGTGCGGCAAATATGGCCATGTCCAGGATATCTGTCCCACGGTGCTTAATCCTTTAGGCGAATGAATAATGAACCCGTCGCACCCCAGAAGCCAACTACGCCTACACCCAAAACTGCCCCATTTGGCCTTTGGATGTTGGTTGAGCGCAGATAACGTAGGTCTTTACGAAATGACCTTGGAAGTAGTTATGGAACGAAATATGGTTTTGAATCCGGGTGTCGTTTTAACCCCATCTATGAGGATGAAAATGTTGTGAACAATAATACATTAGATACCCCTTCTGATGCACCGATTGTTCAGGATACTTTCATTGCCGTTAAACCCATGGAACCCCCCTCGGCTTTTTTTCTTCGGCCAACTCTTGAGGGAAAGAGAAGATTGTTGCAGATCGAAATGTGCCTAAAGCCCGTGCAAATGTTAATGTTAAGAAACCGCTAAAAGTGCAGCAACCTGCTGCAACATCTACACTACGGATCACTTCTCAATCTTTTAAAAAGACTACTCTCAATGGTAGTAATCATGCTCATCCTGTAGGGCGTGTGTCCACAAAAGTTAATAAAAGCAAGCACATTGCGGTTATAGTCGGTGAAAATGATGATCCGAATATTGCTAGCGCAAGTCATTTGCGCGTTACTTCTTCTAAGCAGCCTCACAAGCCTCCAGATGATCCCTTGACTCCTAGAAGCTTGGCAACAAGTGACCCATGCACAATAAACCCGACTGCCGCTGTGCATCAAGTTTTTGATAATTCGACATCAAGTGATATATCTACTGCTAATCCTGCGACAACAATGCAGGTTTATTTTGTCTATGTTTTATCAGTATTCCTTTTCTTGCCCATGGATATCAAGGATCTATGTTGGAACGCCCAAGGCTGTGGGCATCCAAAATTTTTGACAGCCGCTAGACAGTATCTTCGTGATTATAGGCCGGATATCTTTGGCATCATTGAGCCACGTATCAGTGGATCACGAGCATATTTTGTTGTTGGTTCTCTGGGTTTCCCTTCCTCACATCGAATTGAAGCTCTTGGTTTTTTTGGTGGGACATGGCTATGTTGGCGTGACTCGGTTCATGTCACTATTCTTCTTCAACATTTCCAACTCTTGCATTGTGAAGTCACTTGTTGACACACTGGAGATTCTTTTTTTTCTTACTTTAGTCTATGCTAGCCCAACAACATCGAAGCGCAAGACTCTTTGGCCTCATCTCCGTCGTCTTGCTTCGACGGTTCATTGTCCTTGGCTACTTATGGGTGAATTCAACGCCACATTAGATGCCTCAGAAAGGAAGGGTGGCACAAGTTCTACACAGGCAAGCCATCTATTCCAGGATTTCATGTTTAACTGTGGCCTACGTGATATTGGCTTCCAAGGTCCACACTTTACTTGGTCACGTGGTTCAACCTATGCTCGTCCCAACCGGATGATTTGTAATGAGAAATGGGATGAATGTTTTCCTGAGACAACCGTGTTACATCTTCTCTGCATACATTCTGATCATAGGCTTCTCTTCTTGCAAATTGGAAATATCCGCAATACATCCACATCCCACCATTTTCGTTACTTTACTGGTTGGAGATTTCGTGCGAACTTTGATCATATGGTGTCAAATAACTGGCAATCTTCTAACTCCTTGGCTGAGACCATTTCTCGATTCACCTCTGCGGTTGAAGTTTGGAATACAACAATTTTCGGGTGCATAGGTGCCAAAAAGCAATCTTTCATGCCACGTTTACGGGGTGCTCAGAAGGCTCTAGAATGATGTCATTCATGTTTTCTTGTTTCCCTTGAACATGACCTTCTTCTTGAGCTTGAATCGTTACATGATCAGGAAGAACTACTTTGGCAGCAAAAGTCACTTTCGGAATGGATATCTTCGAGAGATCGCAACACTGCCTATTTTCATCGCATTGGTCGTCAGCGTAAAACTCATAATAGGATTCGATCTTTGCAACTCTCGGATGGGACTTGGTGTGATGAGGAAGTTGTCCTTTGTGATGAGGCAGTTAGTTTCTTCCAGAATCTCTATGCTATTGATACGCCTTCATCTGAATCATATTGCGTTTCGGGTATGTTTCCTTCTATTGAGCATTCTAATATGACTCCCCTTTGTGCAACGCCGTTGGATGAGGAGATTTATGAGACATTATGTGAAATGGAACCTCTCAAAGCGCTTGGGCCAGACGGATTACATGCGGAATTCTTCCAAAAGAATTGGCACGTTGTTGGTAATGATGTTTGCCGAGCCATTCGACATGTGTTTCAAGGTGGCACTCTTGAACCCTCTTTGAGTCGTGCTATGCTTGTTCTTGTTCCTAAACTTGATGTCCCACAGACCTTTGCGGATTTCCGTCTATAAGGCCTTTGCTCCGTCATCTATAAATTACTTATGAAGATTATAGTTCGACGGTTGAAATCAGTTATGCCTCGCCTCATACACCCTACGCAGACAGGATTTATTTCAATTCGTTCAATCAATGATGATTTTATTCTGAATCGGGAAATCATACATTCTATGTGGGTAAAGAAAACGAAGCAGGGGTGGATGGCTTTGAAAATTGATTTAGAGAAAATCAGAATAAAATTATCATTCACCCCTGGTTCTAACTGATTTCCTATTTCCCGTACAAACTGCACTCCCTTCTGGCGTGGGATTTCAAATGCTTGGGACTCGATCCGTGGGAATATTCATTGGCTCCTTGGTAATGGCCACTACATTAATATTTGGCATGACACATGGGTACCATCTTTAGGCCCTCCTGTAAACTGGACACTCTCGGCTCCATCTCCTTCTACCATCTTTGATTTCACTGGTTTTCTAAATGAGAATGGTCAATGGGACATAGATCGACTTTCTACAATACTTACAGACACAACCCTGCCACATGTTCTCGGCGAGTGCGATAAAGTAGTCTGGTCCATGAATCCATCAGGTGAGTTTACACTTGCATCAGCATATAAGACTTTGGTTGGGGCAACATGGAATGATGTTGATGCTTTATGGTATGATATTTTGGGCATTGCAAGTTTCGCAGCGTATTCGAACTTTCTTGTGGCTAGTTGTTCATTGTCGTTTGTTGACGAATGTTGAGCGTGAACGTCGTTACATTACATCGGATCCTTCTTGCACAAGTTGTGGTTGCTCTGCTGAAACAATCCTTCATATCCTACGTTACTGCCTGAGCACTCGTCACTTATGGCATTCTATTGTTCCCCATTAAAATCATGAAGTTTTCTTTCAGCTGCCTCTTCGTGAATGGATTGCTGTAAACATCCACATGACAAAGCCTACGGGTCTTGTGTCCGTTTTTTGGAATTTATTCTTTGCCTTATTTGTTTGGCAGATTTGGAAGCGGCAAAATGATTCCATGTTCACAGATTCATGCTCGTCCCTCCCTGATGTTTATCGGATTAGCCTCACTTGGGCCATGCATTTTGGGGGCCATGTTCTCCCCTCTCGGCAAGCAACAATCGAATCACTTGCTGCCATCTCTTGGCAGCCACCTCCTCAAGGTTTGTTTTGCTTAAACACTGATGTCGCAGTCTCCACCACAACAAGTATAGGATCGGTTGGTGGCGTTATTCGTGGATCAACGAGAGAATAGGTCACAGGCTACAATAAGCTGATCGGGTATGTAACTCCTTTGCAGGCTGAGTTATGAGACATTCTCATTGGTTTGGAGGTTGCTTGGTCTTTAGGAATCGAACGACTACAGGTACAAACCGACTGTAAACAAGCTCTAAATCTCTTGTGTCGAATTTTACAACTACTTTGCTTCCGCTTGTCCGTTCTATTAATTCTTTCCTCCGTCGTGCTTGGTACACTAAGCTTGTTTGGATCCTACGTAGTTGTAACGTGGTGGCGGGATGTGATGTCGAAGATTTCAAACTCGAACTATTACCAGCTCCAGCTTTATGCGGCTGCCCCAATAGCGCTTCAGTCTTTACTCCAGCAGGATGCTACTGGTGTTTATTCATTTGATAGCATGTAGTTTATTCATCTTCTTATGATTCAAAAAAATATATATATATGAAATGAAATCATTGTCAACAAATATAGCGAAGTGCGGGTTGGTTGGGGCTAGGGGTGATAATGAGCCTGACCGGCTCGCGAGCTACTCGGGCTCGGCTCGGTCAAAGCTCGGTCAAAGCTCGGCTCGAGTGAGCTCGACTCGGGCTCGAGCTCGGCTCGAAAACTTAACAAGCCGAGCCGAGCTTACCCAGGCTCGGCTCGAAAAGCTCGTGAACAGGCTCGGAATCTACATATGCACTAAAATAAATTATGTGTTTGTATTTTCTTTCATTAGTTGATTGTTGTTTGATTTTGTATTTTCTTTAATTACGTGTTTGTATTATAAGAATATTTATTGATTATTTGGATTAATCTAATTTTTGGCACTTTTTTCCCCTTTTCGGTCATTGAATTTCGTTTTAGTGTTGGTTATGAAAGTGATTTTTAATGAATATTTTATATAAAAAAACTATAGCAAAATCAGGGATTTAAATAGCGTTCGCGGTCGCGTTGCGTTTATCGCGTTTGCGGAGATAACAGATGCTATTTCGGTTACTGCGGGTGTCGCGGTCGTGATTTTTTTCAAAATTCGCATAACTTATTGTATTAATCAATAATTATAATTGTAATTATTTAAATTCACTTCTTATGATTTTTATATTGTTTTCTAACATTTAGATTAGTAGATTATTAAAATTAAATAACTAAATTCAATGAAAAATAAACTTTGCATTCCAAAATTAAGAGAAAATGAGGATTAAATTAATATAATTAAAATATAAAAAAGACTAAAATGGATATTTATCCATCCTTACATAAAGCTTAAGGGAGCAAGGAGGAAAACAACTATAAATGATAGGTTATGCAGTACTTCTCAATATCCCACATCGGTAAGATATGTAAAGCAATGAGGGAGAACCGCCTATAAATAGGGGCTCAGGCGCTGGAGGAAGTAAGCACATTAACCTTGGCTTTTATGGCTGAGATCTTGCTTAAGTGGGCTTTTTGTGCACACAGCTAAGTATATTTTTTAGAATGAGGGCTTATTTGCCTTCATTTACAAACTCTATTGAGTTTGACTTTGCATTCAGTTGATTTTCAAGCTGGATTATGTTCAATCTGGTTTGTTTAAAGTTGATAACGGGCCGATAACGGTAAAAGCGTCCCGTTATTACTCTTAGCAAAATTTTCCATTTCGAGCATGACGAGCCCGAGCCGAGCCTGACGAGCTTCGAGCTCGAGCCGAGTCCAATAGAATTGTTTTCGAGCCGAGCTCGAGCCTAAAATTTCGAGCTCGGTGAGCTTCGAGCCCGAGTCGAGCCCAATTATATTGTTTCCGAGCCGAGCCGAGCCTGGCCAGGCTCGGGCTCGGCTCGGCTCGGGCTCGGCTCGGCTCGTTATCACCCCTAGTTGGGGCGTTGGTTATTTCATTTATTGGACGAGATATCTAATTTAACAATGAAAGTAGATATGGTCAAAATTATTTAGTTTTTTTTTTGTGTTTTTGAGTGGCACAACACTAAAAAATTAAAATCTTAGTATTAATTTAAAATTTAAAATTTTGAAACTCTAAAAATACATCATACACCCAACACTTTAAATCTTAATTCTAAATCTTAATCCTAAACTCTAAATTTAACTTTTTAGTGATGGGGCATAAATAAAGGCGTCAAAAATGAGCAGATAATTTCTACTCGATAGATACACTTCATTTGTTTAACACACTGTGTGAATTTAAAAATTACATTTTTATATGAATTTGAAATTTTGGAAGTAACTGATCATATGCCCCCTAATCATGCCTCCTTCTATGCCCCCTGCCTAAAAATACTTAAAAATTAAATCTTACCTCATAACCCTAATTTTCATATCCTAAACCCTAAAAATACACCCTACCCTAATTCCCTACACCCTAAGCCCCAACCTTAAACCCCAAACCCTAAACTCTAAACTCACTATTTTAAAGTGGGGGCACAAATGGAAGCATACTTTGAGGGCAGATGATTTTCATCCCTGATCATATATCATTTGAACAAATTGAAATACAGAAGTTAATATAATTTCCAAAAAAGAAAAAGTTACTAATATACAAGTTGACATTGATTGTTACCTGTTTGTCAATTCAACAAAGTAAAATCCACCTGTCTGTCTTCTCTTCACCTCTCGTGAGGAGTTGAAAAATCACCTTCCAAACTGTATGGAACACACACTTCTCATTCTTCATGAATTTACCACGTCCAAAACCAGGCCACAAATGACTCTCTTCATAAGTTTTCTGTCACGAGAAATCTCCCCATTCAACCCCACTTTTGTCAACCAAAATGCCCAACTACCTACACGGGCTACACCAGCATCGTACATTTTTCCAACTTTTCGTGATGTTTTTAGAAAAGCAAAATATAATATAATACATTATATTCCATGGCTCTATAAAGATGATACAAACTTTTAGTTGCTTGTTTTCATTAGCTGAAACTTTGAATAGACAAAATGAACAATGGTGCAACTCCAACCCCTCCTCGTAATACATTTCAAACTCGTTTTCTTGATATCCATGAAGTTTTACACGAAGATGATGAAGAAGAAGAAGAAGGGATAACCAAAATGAAAGATAATAAAGTGGCCGGCAAAAAGGGTTCACACAAGCCTATTAAACTTCAAGAACTAAAGAGGCCACAAAGGAGTTTTAATAGGCAGGTTTCATTGGAGACTGGGTTTTCAGTTCTGGACATGGAGTCCAAAGCCAAAGATGAACGAAAGGCTCTTCGGAGAAGTGGTCGGAGTTTCGGAGGCTTCGATTCGGCAAACAGGGATAATGGAGAAGCAAGGAAAGGAGACTTTAACATCTTCAGGACCAAGTCGACTCTGAGTAAGCAGAATTCTCTGTTGCCTACGAGAAAAGAGAAAGAGACGGAGACCCAAAGACCTGATGGTGCCAATGGACTTGAGGAATCGGTTAATAAAAGTGTTCCTGCTGGAAGATACTTCGCTGCTCTCAGAGGCCCTGAATTAGACCAAGTCAAGGTAACTTAATTATTATACATGAATGTATGCAAATTTGATAGGCTTAAGAAGATTCGTTTGTATGCATGATTTCTCCATTTTTGTTGTTGTGCAGGACTATGAGGACATTCTCCTTCCAAAAGATGAGGTATGGCCCTTTCTGCTTCGTTTCCCAATTAATAGCTTCGGTATTTGTCTTGGGCTTAGCAGCCAAGCAGTTCTATGGCGTGCCCTATCAAGTAGCCCGGCAACCGAGTTTCTCCACATTACACCATTCATCAATCTTTCCATCTGGTTACTATCCCTGGCAGTGCTGGTCTCGGTCTCGATCACCTACATGCTCAAATGCATTCACTACTTCGAAGCTGTTAAAAGAGAATACTTCCATCCTGTCCGAGTCAATTTCTTCTTTGCTCCGTGGGTTGTATGCATGTTCCTTGCCATTGGTTTACCACCAATGCTAGCACCTGCAAAACTGCACCCTGCCATCTGGTGTGCTTTCATGGGACCATATTTCTTGCTGGAGCTCAAAATTTATGGTCAATGGCTTTCTGGGGGCAAGAGGCGTCTTTGCAAGGTGGCGAATCCATCTTCCCATCTCTCGGTAGTTGGGAACTTCGTTGGAGCAATCTTAGCATCGAAAGTGGGATGGATTGAACCTGCCAAGTTCTTGTGGTCTATTGGCTTCGCACATTATATCGTGGTGTTTGTGACATTGTATCAAAGATTGCCCACAAGTGAAGCTTTGCCTAAAGAGTTACACCCGGTGTACTCCATGTTTATTGCAGCTCCATCAGCTGCTAGTATTGCCTGGGGAAGCATTTATGGTGAGTTTGATGGTTGCTCCAGGACATGCTTTTTCATTGCCTTGTTCCTCTATATTTCACTTGTCGTCAGGATCAACTTCTTCACAGGATTCAGGTCAGCAAAATCCTTGAAATTAATTCACGTTCCTTTCAATCAGATGATATTTACCTCTTTTTTCGATACTTTCAAAGGTTCTCCGTAGCGTGGTGGTCATACACCTTCCCGATGACGACCGCGTCCGTAGCGACAATCAAGTATGCGGAACAGGTTCCTTCTGTTACAAGCAAGGGGCTTGCTCTGTCTCTTTCATTCATGTCATCAGCAATGGTGTCTGTATTATTAGTCTCCACCCTTCTCCACGCCTTCTTTTGGCAGACATTGTTTCCGAACGATCTCGCCATTGCTATAACAAAGCAAAGACCTGTGAAGGAGAGGAAGCCCTTCAAAAAGGCTTATGATATAAAACGCTGGACAAAGCAGGCTCTAACCAAGAACAACTCGGGGGACAAAGAATACAATGGTGAGAATAAAGTAGCATAATAGTTTTAATCTACAATCTAGCAGAAGGTAGAAGAAGGCCGCAGTCTAGATGCAAGGTTTTGACCATTGCGTCTGAAAATCATCTTTTACTGGAATCCATGTATGTTATATGAACTGGCAAATAGTTCAAGGTTGATAATATATTGTACTGAATTCTATAGATGATACTATTTCATTCCTTAAATATTTATAGCTTCACTGATATCGTAACGGGATGAGATGCTAGACCGTATTATTATTTCTGAAAACATCAACATTTCCTTTGCTGGAAAATATAGAATTGATGCATGAAAAGAATACTCTGAAGTCTGAACTAGAGTTCAGTACTTGAAACTCTGGCAACAAAAGAATACTCTTCTTTGGAAAATATAGAACAAAATAAGCTGTATAAGAATTGATGCAAGCAACATTTCTAGCTTGCCTACTCTCAGTTTTATTAGGTTCATATATGGAAAATACCACCCACTAAAGCACCCACATGCATTTGTCGTATGAGCAAAATCCCCTTGCTTCACGAATTGATTTACATCTCGTTTACTGTAGAAATAATAAACATAAGAGAAAAAAATTAATTATGGTGTAAGTTATTATATCAGTTTTAAAATAGTCTATGCGTTGGCTAAGAATAGTGTTGGTCGTGCATTTTGGTTTCAAGTGATCCATTAGTGTTGTATTGCTTTGGCTTTGTTATTTCGCTTTGTGTTTGAGTTGTGTTGTTTTTTTCCATTCGTAGTATTGCCGTTTGTCGTGTTTTGTTGTCATGTACACGAATTAGGTTGAGTACTCTTTTCCCCACCTAAGTTTAGGGGGTTTTAGTGACGCTCAACTTAATTTTCGTTGTATGATTTTCTCTTAATATCATACATTTTTGATAAAAAAAAACATAAATAAGGTGTACCACAAATCTAAACTAGAAAGAAAAAATGGAAACAAAAAAATACTCAAGTAAAAAAGTTCATATGTACTCAAAATAAGCAAATATTATTTTGTTTTTTTTGGAACCTAAGTCGATCGTCTAATTTAGTATTACTTTTGAAAAATGCTTTTAAAAAGTATTGTAGAAAAATGTTTTTAAAAAGTGCGGTTTAAGATTTAATTGTTTAGAATTATTATAAAAAAAGATAAAATGACCCTTCTATATATTATGTTATTTATCTAAAATATATTGATTTAAACTCTGTTAAATTTATTAGTATTATTTTCCATAGATTTAGTATATAGGCTTAAGGGCTCGAGAAGCCCTTGAACTTTTTAAAAAAATCAATTAAGCCCTTAAAATTTTTTTTGCACCTAATGTCACCTTCAAACCCAAAAAAATTAACCAATATAACCCTTTGACTGACGGATTCCGTCGTTAACCGCTATAATATTGACGTGGCAGTTCACGGTGATGACGCGACAGTCCACATGTGAATGATGACGTGTCTAGATGGGCTTAATTGATTTTGTTAGAAAGTTTGAGGGCTTAATTGATTTTGTTAGAAAGTTTGAGGATTTATTTAATCTTTAAGAAAAAAACTAAAATTAAGATATTATTTGATTTAAAATTGAAATATTAAAAATATAAAGAAATATTATAATACTAAAAAATATTAAAAATAAAAAATACTATCAATGAATTTTAAAAAATATAAAGTTAGATTTTATAATATGAAAAGAATTTATCTTTGATCAAGGAAGTGATCTCACTATAAGAAAATGCTCGCATTTTTCTATGATACTACTGCTTGTCTGCTTTGATACATCGAGTAAGATGAAGTTCATAGTTTGATCGCATGAAAAAAACTCTTTAGTAAAGTCAAGCACCAAAGTCCGTGTATGCCACAAGAGTGTTTCTTAATTTTCCTTGTTTTCTAACTTAAATTCCATGAAAGCTGGTTTAATCAAATAAAAGCTACGTAACTATATTGATATGGGTTTGTATCATATGTATGATAATGTACTTTAGATGTTACACAACTTAGTAGGGTCGAATATAATTTTAATCTCATTTTGTTATTACAATGGCCATATATATTTTTATTTTTATATTATTCTTATTTATAGTAATTTTAATATTTATTTATAGAATTTTTTTCACAATTTTTTTTTTATATTTTTTACTTTTACTTAAAAATTAAATAAGCCCTCGAACTTTATAAAAAATCAATTAAACCCTTAAACTTTAAAGAAATCAATTAAGCCCCTCTTTTACGTCATCATTTTTTTAACGTGGACCGCCACGTCAGCACCGTCACAGTCAACGACGGATTCCGTCAGTCAAAGGGCTTAATTGATTTTTTTTTCTAAAAGTTTAGGGGTTTCTCGAGCCTTCAAGCCTATTATATATTTTTGAATCACCATTTTATTAAAATAATTAAATAATATTATATATATATATTGGTAACATGCATGTTTGTGAGCCCTCTTTTTAAGATTGCAATGTGCCTTACCAATGCACTCAAAACTTGTTGGTTATATTTTAAATATAACTTAATATAGTTGAAATTTTAAATTACATAATATAATATAATTTTATAACTTTTAATACGAATGTATCTATTCTTAAAATATTTAATATATACATTTTAATCCTTACATAAATGGACCACCATGATTTCTTTAAAATTGATTCAATGGTTTATAATGAAAATTTGTGGGATAAAACTTGTACTCTACATTCATCTTCTTATTATTGTAAACTGAAAAAAAAATGCATCGAAAAAAATTCACAAAGAAAAATTTGAAACTAACTTAAAATTGCGTTACCTGTTTTCGACACTCTATGTTTATCTTAACTCTAGATTCATTTGTTGATTTCTGCATCAATATGTTGTCGCCAATTTTATGTCTCCATCTGCATAAAAAAAACATACATCATGTATTTATATCAAATTTCATATACATTTCAATATATATATATATATATATATATATATATATATAACTTTATTTATGAATTAAAATAAGAAAATTACCTTGCAACAAGGGAGAAATCAATCTTTATTTAATATATATATATATATATATATATATATATATATATATATATATATATATATATATATATATATATATATATATATATATATCAGAGTACTCATGATTGAAATAAATCGAACATCCACCAATATCTGCTTTCACCAACTCGCTCAATACAATGCCAATGATATCTTGCACATCTCGCGATACAGGAAAGCCAAAATTGTCGATCCCCAATTATAGTGTTTGGCCTATTAGAGTATTAGTGAATATTCTAGTAAATCTGAGTGTCTTTGTATCTTTGAATTAGGTTGTTAGAGTTGGTTAGTGGCGGTTAGGTTTCTGTTAGTTTACCGTTCACTCTTTGCCAACTCAGCACAGCCTTAAATGTTTGTATAAATGGGCTGGTTCCTATTTTGGAATATTACAGTCAAATTAATAAAATCTCAGAGAGTACCGTCTCTCTTTTCTTATCCATTCTACTTAACATGGTATCAGTCGCCAAGTTCTGGGATTCTTTGTCCGCTGTTTCGTTTCTGTTCTTCTTCCTCTGATTTGTAACTACCGTGATCGCAGAATTCAGAAGTTTCGTCCAGAGTTTCGTCTTCAGAATTCAGATTTCAGAAGTGTTATCTTCGTTCCTCTATGGTTGTGAGTTTTCTCTTCAGTCTTTATCTGAATTTCTTGATTGATTCTTCTGATTGTTCTCTGGATTGTTTACCTGGTTCTTGCGTCAAGCACTGGTCGTTAGATTCTTAAGAAATATAGTTTGATCGTCTGGATATTTGTTTGCGGTTTATGTTGAGAGCAAATGAGTGATCTGTTTGTATTTCTTTAGACCTGTGTTTGAGATTCTCTGGATTTGTTCTTGAAGATCCTAGGGAACGTTGCGGTAGTTTGAATCGTATTCTTTTTTGGATCTCTGTCTTCTGTGTTTCATGTCCGGTACCTGTTTGTGAAAATGCCTCAGTCAGTGCGTTTCACCGAGTGACTCAGTTTTTTGTTCGTTTCTTGATTGTTCGTGTTCTTCTTCTTCGAAGTTCTTTCTCCATATTGTTTCTTCAGTTTGCCTTTGTATTGTTGTTTCTCTCTTTTCGATGGCTCCAGAACCGATGATCCAACATGGACCTTCTGATTCTACAAACAATACAACTACCACTAACACTCAGTCTTCATCTCCTCTTGCTGGTGATCAGTCTCGTGTTACCTTTCGTGTTAGTCCTGTTCAACAGTTTCCTAAACATGACACTGTTAAGTTGACTGAGTCTACTTATATATTGTGGAAGCATCAAGTTCTCTTGATAATTGATGGTTATGGCTTACTTGACTATATTTCTGATGAGTTGGTTCCTCCTAGTAGGTTTATTGTTAGTGCAACAGGTCAGTCTGTTGAGAATCCTGATTTTGTTGTTTTTAATCAACAAGATAAACTGCTCACTTCTTGGCTTCTGTCCACTGTCCATACTGATGTTTTGCCTCATTTGACTGGTATTACACCTTCTCGAGCTGTTTAGAGTGCTATATCTAGGTTATATGGTGCTAGGTCTAGTGCTAAGATCTCTTCTTTGCGACATAGTTTGCATTCTCAGAAGAAAGGTAGTTTGACTGTGAGTGAGTTTCTTGCCAAAATCAAGCTGCTCTGTGATACACTTAATGCCTCTGGTAGTGTGATTACTGAAAGGGAACAAGTTAGTGTTGTGTTGGCAGGCTTGTCTGTTGAATTTGAGTCTGTCTTGGCTATTGCATCTCGTGAATCTCTTTCTTTAGAAACTCTCACTGATATGTTGTTGGATTGTGAAGCTCGTCAGAAGAGTTTCTTCACAGAGAGTCTTTCTATGCATGCTAATATGGTTTCTCATCAGTCTAGTCAGCAAGGTTCTGTGCAGATTAGTTTGGCTCGGCCACAAGTTGCCTCTCAAGGTCCTGTTCTTGCTCAAGGGACAAGTACCTTAGTTCCTTCTCCAGTTGCCCAACACAGTTCCCCTGTTTCAGTCAGTAGTCCTGTTCAGACTGTCTCAGATGTGGTTCAGGATCAGTCTTTTCATGACTCTATTTTCAGTCGTGTGCAGCGTGGTGGATATGGTTTTAGAGGTCGAGGCAGGGGTCGTTTCAATAATAACAGGCCCCAGTGTCAACTGTGCGGTCGTGTTGGGCATGTTGTTCAGAAGTGCTATTACAGGTTTGATCTTAGTTATCAAGGCTTATCCTCTGATTCAGATGTTGGTGCTCAGTCTAATGATGTTTCGAGGCAGCAGTCTTTTGTACCTAATGCTTCTTATTCAAACAAAGGAGTGTCTTCTCCAGCTCAAGCTTACAGTCATGTTTTTCAACCTCAGTCTCCCTCTGTGCCTGGGTTTCAGTCTTCCTATGTTCCAGTGAGTTCACTTCAGTCTGTTGTGTATCCTGGAGCTTCTTATCCTGCAGCTTCTACTTTGGTGTTTCCTGCTACTTCTGGTGGTTGTTCTTCTGGTCTACAACAATCGTTTTCTCCTGCTAGTCCTGGGTTTTCTGTGACAGGTTCTTATGGTCATGTTTCTCCTCAAGGGTCTTTGTCTGCTGTTTCTGTTGCTCCTGGTTCTGCATCAGGTCTTGTTCAACCATCTTCTGTGATGCCTGCTGGGTTTCCTCCTGCAGCTGGACAGCCTGTTTCAAGGGATATAACTTGGTATCCTGACTCAGGGGCGTCTCATCATGTTACAAATGATGTTTCTGCTCTTCAGACAGGTAAGGTGGTTTCTTCTTCTGAATCTTTACATATGGGTAATGGAAATAAGGTTCCAATTCATCATGTTGGTCAAGGGTTACTTCTCACTAAGTCTACACCTCTTGTTTTACAAAATCTTTTGCATGTTCCTGATATTAAGAAGAATCTGTTGTCTGTTTCTCAGTTAGCCAGGGAGAATAATGTGTTTTTTAAGTTTTATCCTGATAGATGTTGTGTGAAGGATGCTCAGACCAAGGATATTCTGCTGGAGGGGAGCCTCACACCTGAAGGGTTGTACAAGTTGCTGCCTGTTTCTGCTTCAACCTCTCCACACCAGGTTTTGTTTGAGTCTTGTAATGTCACCAAGTTGAATAATGTGATGACACTGTGGCATAATCGTCTTGGCCACCCCTCTTCTAGAATTCTTAAGAATGTTCTTCAGTCTTGTAATGTTCCTTTTGATGCAAATAAAGTTCAAAGTGTGTGTTCTGCCTGCTTACAGGGTAAAGCTCATAAATTACCCTTTTCTGCTTCTTTGACTACCTATGATACTCCTTTTGAATTAGTTGTTTCAGATGTTTGGGGTCCTGCACATGTGTCTTCTGCTGGTTTTCGGTTTTATGTATCATTTATTGATGTGCACTCTAGGTTTACTTGGCTGTATTTGTTGAAAAAGAAGTCTGAAGTGATGGATTGTTTTATCAATTTTTATAAACTTGTAGAGGTTCAGTTTGGTTATCAAATTAAGAATTTTCAAACAGATGGTGGTGGTGAGTATCAAAGTCTTAGAAATTGGTTGATAACTAAGGGTGTTCAACATAGGATTTCTTGTCCTAAAACTTCTGAGCAAAATGGAACAGCAGAGAGGAAACATAGGCATCTTGTTGAAACTGGTTTGACCCTTCTTGCTTAGTCTTTCATGCCCTTAGAGTATTGGAGTCATGCCTTCACTACTTCAGTTTTCTTGATAAATAGGCTCCCTACTGATGTTTTAGGAGGAAAGTCTCCTTATGAAGTTTTGTACAGCAAGAAACCTGATTATTCTAGTATGAAAGTGTTTGGTTGTTCTTGTTTTCCTTTTGTGAGACCTTTTAATCAACACAAGCTAGAGTTTAAGTCAGAGAAATGCACTTTTCTTGGTTATAGTTCTTAACATAAAGGGTATAAGTGTCTTGCAGCAAATGGAAGGGTGTATATCTCAAGGCATGTTGTTTTTGATGAAGATTCCTTTCCTTTTTCTTCTATGTCTTCTGGCTCTAGTGAAATCTCTAAGGTGCAAACATCTATTCCTTTGCTTGTTCAGTTAGAAGAAGTCAGTTCTGGTCATTCTCATCATGGGGTTGTTTCTAGTGTTCCTGTGACTTCCTCTAATGTGTCTGGTGATGTGGTGAATACTAGTAATCTAGGTGGTTCTGAACAAGTTCCGCAGCAGTGTGCTGTTGTCTCTCCAACTGCTAGTGCAGGAGATCATCCCTGTGATGAGGTTCCACTTCCTCATACTACAGATGCTTCTCTTGGTGCTACAGGTTGTGGTGCTGCTAGTGGTTTTTCAGGAGGTTTTGGTGCTAGCCCTGTTATGTTTGCTGATGGTCTTCACGATGATATGTGTAATATTGAAGATTCTGACTGTAGTATTGACAATATAGGGTGCTCAGTACCATCTGAGGAAGCTGCTGCTGCACAAGGTTCTGCTGAAACTGCTGAAGATGTTTATCCTACTTCTGAAGGACATGATGTGGTAGTTCCTTCAGAGGGATTTCCTGGTGAAGCAAGTACTGATCTGGTGGTTCCTTCAGCAGCTGTTTTTGGTGAGGAGACTATTTCTCCAGTTCATGAAGAAGGTGACTTTCTTTCCAGGATAGTTAATTCTCATCCCATGATGACTCGTGCAAAACATGGGATAAGAAAACCTAAAGTTTATCAAGTTGAGTTATGTTCTTCTTTTAATGCTGCTGATGATATTGTTGAACCAAGAACCATACAAGAAGCTTTGAGTAATGATAATTGGAAAGCTGCAGCTCAGGCTGAATATGATGCTCTGTTGGCAAATAACACTTGGACTCTTGTTCCTTTACCACCTAATCGAAGAGCTGTAAATTGCAAGTGGATCTTTAAGGTAAAAAGAAATGCAGATGGGTCTATTAGCAGGTATAAGGCTAGGTTGGTAGCCAAAGGGTACCTCCAAAAAGCTGGGATTGATTATCATGAAGTTTTTAGTCCTGTTGTCAAACCTGTTACAATTAGAACTATTTTATCTCTTGCTGTTACTAGGGGTTGGTCTTTAAGGCAGGTAGATATTAATAATGTGTTTTTGAATGGTGATCTTCATGAAGAAGTCTATATGGTCCAACCTCCTGGTTATGAACAAGGTCATAAGAGTCAAAATTTGGTCTGCAAATTGAATAAAGCCTTGTATGGTCTGAAACAGGCACCTCGTGCTTGGTTTGAGAAGCTAAGGAGTTATTTTCTGTCTACTGGTTTTGTTTTGTCCAAATCAGATGGTTCTTTGTTTGTTAAAAAGTGCTCTACTAGTTCTCTTTATGTTCTAGTATATGTAGACGATATTATTATAACTGGTGGTGATGAAGTTGCTATTCAAGGAGTTGTTAATGGTCTTGATCAAGCTTTCTCTTTAAAGGATTTGGGCCAGTTGCATTATTTTCTGGGCATTGAGGTCTATCGAAAGGAAGACTCTTTGTTTCTTAGTCAAAGGAAATACATTATTGATTTGCTAAAGAAAAGTGGTCTTGATCAGGCTAAGGATTTGCCTACTCCTATGTTAAGCAGTTGTAAGCTATCTAGTGAAGAAGGTACTCCTATTCATGATGTTACTGAATATAGGAGTTTGGTGGGAGCTTTGCAGTATGTGGTTCTTACTCGTCCTGAAATTTCCTTTGCTGTTAACAAAGCATGTCAATTTATGCAGTCTCCTTTAGATACTCACCTACAATTGGTTAAAAGGATCCTACGTTATCTTCTTGGTACCTTGGATTTTGGTCTTCAATTTCGACCCTCTTCTCGTCTTAACATTGTGGCCTTTGCTGATGCTAATTGGGGATCAGATAGTGATGATCGAAGGTCTACTACTGGTTTTTGCTTGTATTTTGGGAATAATCCTATTGGTTGGGGTTCCAGGAAGCAATCTGTTGTATCTCGCTCCACGGCTGAAGCAGAGTATCGCAGTGTAGCTTGTGCCACTACTGAGATCATTTGGCTTGAGTCCTTGTTGAGTGAATTAGGAATTTCAGTTGATGGGAAACCAGTTTTATGGTGTGATAACTCAGGGGCTGTAGCTGTTTCTGCCAACCCAGTTCTTCATTCTAAGTTCAAGCATGTTGAGTTGGATCTGTTCTTTGTCAGGGAGAGAGTTGCAGCTGGTCAGCTTAAAGTCAATGAGGTACCTGCTTTTGAACAAGTTGCAGACGTCTTGACCAAGCCTCTCTCTGCTTCTGTTTTTCAACGTCACAGGAATGCTCTTTCAGTGGTGTCAATGGTCTCTTAATTTCAGTTTTTCTGTTATTTGTTGGTTAGTGTTCTTGTGTTTCTTTTCTGTTGTGTTTTGTTTGTTTTTCAGGTTCTTCTTGGAAGCAGCATCTACAAGTTTGATGTTGCAAGGGGAATATTAGAGTATTAGTGAATATTCTAGTAAATCTGAGTGTCTTTGTATCTTTGAATTAGGTTGTTAGAGTTGGTTAGTGGCGGTTAGGTTTCTGTTAGTTTACCGTTCACTTTTTGCCAACTCAGCACAGCCTTAAATGTTTGTATAAATGGGCTGGTTCCTATTTTGGAATATTACAGTCAAATTAATAAAATCTCAGAGAGTACCGTCTCTCTTTTCTTATCCATTCTACTTAACATGGCCTTCCAAGAAATATCTATGAATGGAGGTATTACCTATGAACCTTATTAATGGATTTATCCGGCATTAGTATCCATCAATTAGTTACAGAATATATACTCGAGAAAAATATAGAATTTTTTCATGGGTAAAATAATTTGTGATTACAAACTCACTCTCCAACCATGTCAGTTTCACACATTTCGTCTACCATATTTTTAAGCCGCACCTTCCCCAAGTAATTAAGGCACATTAAATAAACATTATAATGATTTTAGGCCACCACAGTCATTGTTTACTATGACGTTGAGTTCTATCATCACATCTTTAAGAGTTATCGTGCATTCCCTGCATGAGAGATAGAATATATGCGTCTTAGGTCTCCATCGTTTTATGTAGGGGTGAGTATTCGATCGAGTCAAGTCGAGTCGAGTCAAAAAAATTTCGAGTTATTCGAGTTTACGAGTCATGTTTTATCATTCAAACTTTATTTGAAATTTTTTCGATTCGAGTCGAGTTGTTTGAGTTCCTTTCAAATTTACTTATAAATATTTATAATGTTATGATACGATTATTTTCAATTTTTATGGAACTCTATCAAATATTACTGAGATGCTAAGGAATATTAATTTGCAAACATAACTACATAAGTATAGAACATTTAATTTGATAAGATGCTAAAGAATATTAAAGCTTCAATAAGACCATATCAATTAGGTGTAAGGCTGTGAATAAGTCCACACAACAATGTTGCTACAAGGCATCAACAACCTAACATAATCTAAACAAACACATCCCAAAATACAATTCAAAGACAAGCACCAGCCACCAAAGAGTCTTAGTCCAAGACATAATTCGAAGAGCAAAACAATGACAACCAAAAAAATCAAAAGCCAAACAACACTGGAACTCCAAAAATACGTTTGGAAGAATCAAAATATGACCACGTGGAGAATGAACACTAGACTGCTGCAACGAGAGAAAAATACAAGGGCAAAACTCTAATATGAGCTGCAAGAAGCCAAGAATACATTACAAGATCAACAGACTTGAAACAATGTGGGTATAAAATATAAATTGTCAAAACAAAAACATACATATATGATATATCAATAGTTTGCATTGTATTTTCAAAACACCACTTTTTCGAATACCTTAGGTTTCTTCTTGCAATGTGTGCAATTTACTTGAAAGAACTTCTTGATTTTCGGGTATTCTTGATAAATCTAACAAATATAAAAGTAGAAAGTTAGTTAAATTTTAAATAAATTGATAAAATAAATGACACACCAAATAACTTAATCAATCAAAATTAAATATTACCATATTCCATGTTTTGAAGTTCTGCAGCATATTCATCAAGATTGATAGGATCCTTAGATTTCCGAAGCCAATCCTGAGTGCAAAACAAAGCCTCAACCATCGTCGGAGTCAATGAACTTCTAAAGCCATCTAGAACACGCCCACTCGTGCTAAATGCACTTTATGAGGCAACTGTCGAGATAGAAATAGAGAAAACATCTCGAGCCATTTGTGCAAGAACATGATATCTTCGACTATTCATTTTCCACCACAATAATATATCAAATGAACTCGAGTTGTTTGCTTCTTCCTCCTCGGTTAAATATCTATCCAACTTAGACTTATTTTCTGAACCAACTCGTTGCTTCTTCAAGAGATATTGTTGCATTGCCAAACTTGTCTTTGGCAGATTAAATTTCGAGGAATTAGAAACTTTTGTCGGAATACTAGATTGACCTTCACAGACCATAGCCCTCCCAGAAATGGAGGAATATTCATCAAACAAAGAATGCAATTCTTTATCAATCATCTTCATAACCTTATCAGCAATATCAGGAAAAAGCAACTTTATCCCAAAGTTCACAAATTTCATTTTGTGTCGTGGATCAAAGATGCTCGCCAAGTAACCTAAGAAGTTAATCTTTTTTGCATCACCCCAATACTTATTATACTTCTCCCTCATTTTAGAAGTAATAGAGATTACATCTAAATCTTCAGAATTTGCCCACACATCTAGTAAACAATGTATTTCTATTAATACTTCCAAAAAAAATGAGATGTGACATGCAATAATCCAGATACCTTCAATGTAAGATCATAAAAGGGTTCTAAAACCTTTTCAATTCTTCGAATATTTTACCAATCATCAAATGTAGGGACTCTATCTCCAGTTGAGAGGTCAAGAAAAAAGCTATGGTCATCGCGAGCATATGAATCAAAAGCACGCTCATATTTTGCAGCCACCTTCAACATCATATAAGTTGAGTTCCGCCTGGTAGGTACATCTAAACACAAGTGAGCCTTAGTATCTATCATTTCTTCTTCCGCACACTTGTAAAACTTTTTTATCCTTGACGGTGATGCTCTTATATACCTCACAACAGCTCTAACTCGATCAACAGACACAGAAGCATGCTTAACACCTTCTTGCACGATAAAGTTAATAACATGTGCAACACATCTTGTATGCATATATTTTCCGTTTGTAACACATGCATTTCGATGGTTCAATTTCTTTCTTAAATATTCAACACCAACAGTATTAGCAGATGCATTATCAACTGTAATAGTGAAGATCTTCTCAATCCCTCAATCTTGAGTGCACTTTTCAAGGGCTTGGCCTATGTTTTCACCTCTATGAGCAGATATCGAGAAAAAGTTTATGATTCTCTTTTGCAGCATCCACTCCTCATCTATCCAATGTGCTGTTAGAACCATGTAAGAAACCCTTTGTAGTGATGTCCAGGTATCAGTTGTTAAACAAATTCTACTCGTATCTTGACCAAAAGAATTCTTCATTAAAATCTTCATAGAGTTAAATAAATCAAGACAATCTTTTCTAACAGTAAACCGAGACAGGAGATGAAACCTTGGGCATGCTTTGGAAAGAAATATCTTGAAGCCTTCTCCCTCGACAATTCGAAAAGGTAGTTCGTCCACAATTATCATGTGACTCAACGCCTTTCTAATAGCATCTTCGTCAAACTTCCAAGTTGAAAAAGATGTTTCACTTTCAGGGCCAAACTTCGCAAATGTTAACTCCGTCTGCTTAGAATCAAAAGTACTACCTCGAGGTTTTTTAAGCACGTCTTCAAGTGATTATTCAGATTAGTCGTAGAACCTCCAGTTTGCATGGTATAAGTCGAGTCACAATGTTTGCACCTTGCCCTATTCTCCCCATCTTCAATTACATATTTGGTGAAATGGCTCCAGCAAAATGCTCTTGGTTGTTGTTGCTTTCGGACACGTTTATTACTCGTTGCCAATGGGTCATTGACTTTAGTCGGAGAAGAATTTTGTGAACTTTGAGTCCCTTGTGATTCACTCATTTGCAATATCAAAATATAACATTGAATTAGAAATTAACAAAAAAATTGTTTTGAGCGTTTACAGTGCTGCAAAGTGTTACAAAATAACAAGTAATTTCATTTTGACTATTTATAAATTAACAACTAATTTATAAAAGTTTATAAATAAAAAAGTGTGCATCACTCTATAAACCAAAGCAGCAGAGTGTAAATAAGAAAAAGTTTTTGTTGTTTCATTGGCAAATTTGTAACAGGCAGTAACAAAGCAACAGAGATGATCTTTGTCAGATATGTATGAGTTTGAACCAAAATAAATCATGAAATGGAATGCCAATAAAATATCAGATGATTGATTTTAATTTATTTTTCCAACTCTTATCAATATTGTATACCATTAAATTTGGATTTCTTAATGAACTTAAACCTTCAAAAACAGTGGACAAAAACAAATAAAGAGACTTGGTTTTACAAATACCAGTAAATCCCCATGTTTACTTATTATAAAGACATGGTATATAATATATATATAAACAGATTTAAACCAAATTTGATCTAGAGAGAATTTTTTTAAAAAGAACAAAAAAGAAAAATGCATTGGGCCAAATTCATGTTATTTTGATGAATCACGATTATCAGTTAGTTGGTTCCACTCAAGCCTAACCTCAAGAACTGGTTTTAAATGTCATGTTTTTTCTTTTCAGTTCATATGACTTGAACAAATCACTCAACTTTTCTTGTCTCAGAACTTATCCACCATGAAATTTCATCTCATACAACTTCCCAATGGAAAGAACTCTCATCGAAACACTTGCCTTAAATTTTTTTCTTTCAACCCTTGCCTTAAATTTTTTTCTTTCAACCCTTGCCTTGATTCTCATCAATTCAATCTCTCTTTATAGCAACTTTAATACCCACCCGAAGTACAGAAGATGAGACAAAAGAGCCAGTCATCACAATTGAATTAGAGAAGAAAAAAACCATATGCTTACCTCGAAGGCTCAAACACGGAGGACTCTTTTTGACGACCATCCTACGATCTCTCTGTTGCGAATTCAGTTTTAAAAAATTGGGAATTTAGGTTTATGTTGTCGCTGTGAGGGATGAAGAACTGAGGGAGAAAAAAATCACGTGATTAAAAATTCAGCCCATTCTCAAGAGATAAAACACATAGCATAACTAAAGCCTATTATTTAAAACGACGTCGCTTTAAATTTCGGTTTTTGGATTATTCGAATTTCCAAAAATCAAACTCGACTCGATCTCGAAATTAATTCGAGTTGATTCGAATAACTCGACTCAAATAACTTGAAATTTAAAAATAAATTCAATTTTTTCAAGTCGAGTCGAGTTTTGCTCACCCCTAATTTTATGAACCCACTTATTAGTGTCGAAACATTTTTTTTTGAAAGGTATGGGAATTTTTTATTCAGGGGATGAAAGAAGAACATATGTACATAACCGAGAGGATACCTCGTTAAAAAACCTCCCTATCCTAATTTGGAGGAAAAAGAGTGTACCTCTACGGCCAATTTAAGCTCTTACACTGCACCATCCCTTTGGTTAGACTGATACACACTACAGTAGGTGATTTACCGATGAAGGAGCTGGAATTCACGAATATTGCTCTAATGAGATGGGTAGCAGGTGCCTTGAAGTCACTGGTGGGAAATCAATTTCAATCCTAACTGTTGCCGTAATTGGACCAGCGGAAGTCATTGGGTCTGTCAACACCTTGTTTAGCAAGCATATGGGCATCTACATTTGATTCTCTCCTCTCGAAGACAAAGTCCCAATTGAACTTTATTTTGAAATCACGAACCTCCTTAATTAGATCCAAGAAAACACATGGGACATTATAATTGGAGTGAATCCAATTTATTGCCAGCAAGCTGTCAGATGCTATTTCCAGTTTGGGTCCTTTTTCCTTTGTCAGAACATAGTACCATCTACAAGCTTCTAATATGCCACGAATTTCCGCGAGGGTAGGATCCGCCATGCCGATGTTCAAGGAAAATAGTGCCAGTTTACAGCCTTCCTGATTTCTGAGAATGCCCCCTATACCGGCTGTTCCAAAGCTCCCCCTAACTGTCGCGTCCACATTGAACTTCAAGTATCCAAGTTTCGGTTTGATCCAGGAGGGACCCTTGTTACTGCTCTGCGCTGACACAGTAGAGTTCAGTTGTGGCATACGAATAAACTCTGACAGGGAGGGAATTGCAGACGGCCAGTTGCTTTTTACCCAGATACCAGTTAGGATCACGCCAGATCAAAGATTTGATTAACCGTGTAGTTTTTATTGTTGAAAACACAGTCATTTCTCTATAACCATAAAGTCCAAACGAACCCAAAAAACGACACTTTCCAGATATCCCTGCATTTGGAACTTATCTGCTGGGAGTTCCACATCAAGATTAGGGAACGAAAATTACCTGGGATGACAGCGATTATGTTCCACATAGCCCACCACCGTTGCCAGACTCTCCAGCTTAGATCGCAATGGCAAAACAGGTGATTGGTTGACTCCTCTACCTTATTACAGAGCACGCAGATGGTGGACAATAAGCTTGTGATACCTCTTTTGGATAGAGCCGATAAAGTAGGCAGTCTGTCATGTACTGCCCTCCAGACAAGCATTTCAACCTTTGGAGGAACCTTGCCATACCACACCAAGTTCCATACATGGTCTTCATCAGATACGTTTGAGTGCACAAGGGAGTAGTAGTTTTTAGGAGCATATAAACCATTAGATGCGCCCAACCATCTTACACTATCCACTGCTAGGCAGTTATTGGAGGCCCTGTCTAGAATGTTCAGGAAGTTTGCCCACTCCGATTTTTCATACTCAAACAAATGTCTTTTTAAGTCTATCTTCCAACACCATTTGCCGTTAATCTTTTTACCAAAAACAGAGACATTACCTTGTTTTTTTATGGCAGCACTGAAGATGCGGGGAAATGCTTCCTTCAAAGTTGGAACTTCAGTCCAGCAATCACATCAAAAATCAATAGAGTTACCGTCTCCCAGAAGGAGTCTGTAATTCGAAGTGAAGTCGTCCAAATTTCGGTTAAGAGGATCTAAGATATTGCTCCAAATCCAAGAGCATTTTCTTTTCTGCACTAATTTCGGGAGCAATGAAGGTTGATCATAATTATATTTTTCCATCACTATTTTTTTCCAAAGGCTATAGGGTTCTGTCCCGTATCTCCAAACCCATTTATTTAAGAGGGAACAATTTCGGGTTTTCATATCCACCACTCCCATGCCTCTCTGTTTCATTGGTTTGCAAACTTGCTCCCACTTGACCCAGTGAATTGGTCTATCAGCCGTGGGACCCCAGAGAAACTTTACTATCAGCATATTCAGCTTTGAAGCAACGGTTACCGGCATTCAGAAGAGAGACAAGTAATAGACTAGTAGATTTGTCAATACCGATTTTACCAAGATGAGTCTGCCCGCGAAGGATAGTAGTTTACCTTTCCAGCCTGCCAGTCTTGTGTTAACATTTTCAAAGATTGGTTTCCAGAGATCAAATGAGTTTCTTGCTTGTCCGAGGGGAAGGCCCAAATACATCGAGGGAAGCTTCTCGTGTGAGCATTTGAAATATTCTGCCCAGAATTGTAGGCGTTGATCATCGATGTTGATTTCGTATAGTTTAGTCTTGGTCAAGTTAAGACTTAGGCCTGCTGCCAATTCGAATATCCTCAATATTCTTCTCAGATTACTGACTGTTTTCATGTTCGCACCTCCGAATACTATCAGATCATCAGCGTATTGTATATGGTTGATGCTCATGTTACCTTGCCCTATCGGAACTTCATCGATTAACCCACTGTATGCTGCTTTGTTTAATAGGTTGCTCAGGGCCTGCCCGAAAAGGTTGAAGAGCAATGGAAACAGGGGGCAGCCTTGTCTCAGTCCTCTGCTGATCTGGAACGGTTTCGAAGGTAGACCATTCACCAAGATAGAGATTGTTGGGGTTGATATGCAATCGTGAATCCATCTTCTCCATTTCGATCCAAACCCCATTTTATTCATGATTAGGTCCATGAACCTCCAATCTACTGAATCATAGGCTTTCCTGAAGTCTGCTTTCATTATGATGGCTTCTCTTTTTCTTCTTTTCAAATCATCTAGAATCTCGTTGGCAATGAGGGAGCAGTCGGCGATTTGTTTACCATGAATGAAGGCAAATTGGCTATCGTCCACTACCTCTTTAATCACACTTGACAGTCGTCTGGAAAGTACTCGAGCCAGAATTTTATAAATACTTCTGACTAGGGATATGGGTCTGAAATCATTGACTGTCTCTGGAGCTTGTTTTTTCGGAATCAGGGCAATGAAGGTTTGGTTGATGGCCTTGATATCTGCAGTTCCTTCGAAAAAATCAGTGAAGTACTTCATCACACTTGATTTCAGATTTGGCCAGAACTTTTTATACAAGTCGATGTTAAACTCATCTGGTCCGGGGGCTCTCGACCCATCCGCTAAACTTATTGCCGCCCGGACTTCTGACTCGCTGAAAGGTTGCTCGATCTCTGATCTAGAATTTGTGCTTAGCGTGCTGAGTTGCACATCGAAATTTTTAACTGGAATGGTGTTTGAGCGGTTGTAGCTGTCTCTAAATGATTTTGCAAACACCCTGGAGATGTGTTCCTGGTCTGTGTAAACATGCTTCCCATCCTTTGTAGAGGTTATGGCATTAGATTTACCCCTTAGTGATGCCGATAGCTGGAAAAATCTTGAGTTTTTATCCCCCTCTTTGAACCACCGTAACCTGGATTTCTGCAGCCATTCTCGTTCTTCTCTGCGGTATCTATTCCAAAGGGTAGTTTTGAGATGCGATAATTCTGCCGAGAAGTTGCTATTTTGGTCATTAATGAGAGCAGCTTCTTCTAGCTTTGTTATCTTGTCTTCAACGGCAGAGATGGGATCTGGATCCTGAGCGTTTTTTTCTTGGGCCCAGGACTTGGAAATGTATTTCAGGTTCCTTAACAGCTCACTTAGTCCCCTCTTGTGTTCTTTAGAGCAAGATATTTTCACCAACTCTGCGTAATCTTGGTCATCTGCCCAGTGGGAGAACCACTTAAAAGGTCTTGCTTTCATCGAGATTTGCTTGGTTTCTTTTAAGGCCACCGGGTTATGATCGGATAGGCTCTTGTGTAGACATGTTTGGATCACCTGCAGCATGCACATAAATATCTCTGGGGAGATGAGAAATCTGTCTAACCGAGAAGCTGTGACAGAGGATCCACCTCTAAACCAGGTAAACATTCCTCCAGACAGTGGTAGATCAACCAAATTAAAATTGTTGATAAAATTCCCCAGTTGAGACATGGAGCTCTGACTTATGGAATTGCCATTTGTCTCCCTAGGATTTTTAACACAGTTGAAATCTCCCCCAATGACGATGGGAAGACTGAGTTGAGCTATACTCTGACCAACTTCTTCTAACCAGAGTCTCCTTTCAGACTGCGAATTCGGGGCGTATACATTAATTAATCCAACCTTAGTCTTCCAGCGAGAAATTGTGCCCACAATAATTATACTTCTCTGAGTTACAATTTTACTTTCGAGCTTGAAAAACTTTGGATCCCACAATGTTATCAACCCCCCGGAAGCTCCCACCGATGGGACCATAGCAATTTCGTCGTACATAGTGGATTTGATCCGGTCTATAAATCTTTGATTAGGAGTAGAGATTTTCGACTCCTGAATAAACACCACACTAGCTTTGCTTCTTTTGAGGGTTCTACACACCGCTCTGATTTTTTCCCCTCTCCCTAACCCTCTCACATTCCAGGTAAGGAAATAGCAACAATCTATGAGAAAAAGGTTTTGGATCGCACCTGGATGTGACCACAATAGGCTGGATACTTTCGTGTTTCTGTCACTTTTTCGATTTCTTCTAATCTGCGTAGGACCGTGGCCGATGGAGCATCAAAATCCACCCCCAAATGCGAGACCACCTCAAGTGTTTGTGACAACTCTGTCTGCAGGCTTGGGTCCGGATTAGGACCGGGGAAAAGAGGGGCGGTCTCCTCCTCGTGTTGCGTTGGGACAATCTTGCGGTTCTTCCTACTACTGACATTCTTGGAGATTTTCATGGGATTAGATTTTCTTTTGGAGATTATTTTGTTCCGATGAATGCGGTCAAGACCCGCTTTCAAATATACTTTCCAATCATCTATGTGCCTGCCAGAGGGGACAAAACGCCCCGTTTGGTAAAGAGCTGGGAGGCTAGAGGCAACTTCCCCCGATGAAGAGACTTCTAGGTCCGAGATACCTTTGATTGGAACATCAAGGAGTTTGGATCCCTCTGATAAAGGGGGCCCAGGAATTACAGCCGGGTGACCCTCAAAAGTTTTATCTACTGTGTACGGCAGCCTATTATCCGAAAGTATTGGGACTTCTATGAGGCCCGAGCCCGAAATTTTTGCTTGGGCAATAGAGATGTTGTCAACTGAGGCCCTGGTGTGATCCGAAGGAGACGGTTCGGGTACCGTATTATTATCATTATTACAATCATTGGCGACAGCGCCGCAGCCGACATGTTCAGTGGGACAAGCCCCTTTCATCAATACGTTGTCCGTAGTGGGAATGTCAAACGACGCCTCCTGCTCTGTTGGAGTTGAACCGCCTGTTGGAATGCCGCCGTCAATGAAAGTACGGTCACCGTCGTATTCCTCTGTACAGATTCTGATCAAGTGTGAGCATCCGTTTACTATGATTGTTATGCTGTCCGGTATGTTTGATATCTTCTGAACGGATAATAACACCCGAGCTTCATCGAACCGATCTCTGTTCGCTGTTTCATTATCGATTTCTAGGACTTTTCCCCTCCTACTACCTAGATCTGTAAAGAAATCATCGTTCCAAACTGTTAAGGGAACTTCTTGCAGCACCGCCTAGATTTTCAGTCTTGTTTTACCCTCGTAGCCTTCCAGGAGCTCCAGTTCTTCGAACCATATTTTTAGATACTCCCCTCTTTTCTCTCAGGCGCGAAGTCTGGGTTCCATCTCAGGAAACTGCAGAATTACTAATAGGCCATGCCATGGGCTGACTTTGACTGGAAAACCGTCGCTTCTCAAAGCTTCTTGGACGACTTCAGGATTGTACATTCCTTTGATGATACCGACAAGACAGTTCTTTCTCCAGTTGTCTCTAGATTTCTCAACCAAAATAGTATTAGTCTTCTGGCCTCTATTCACCTTGCTGTCAGTGAAGATAACGGTAAACTCTCTATCTGCAATGTTGTTCTCTTCTGTGTCTTGAGACCTTTTTGTCGGGGGTACTCTGTCGGTACCAAGAAGCACTTCTTTGAAGGTTCTGGAGTCCTTGAAAGTCCATTTTTGGGGGCTAAGCCTATCAGGTGGCTTTGTGCCGTTTGGGGCTGCTGGTTGCTCAGTTGTGGCTTAAGTCTGGTCGTTTTTTCAGCGAAAACTCGGATGGTCCGACCATCAATCCTTCTTCCATTTCCAGTCTCTACTGCACGCTTGACATCCTTTCCCTTAGGAATCTGACGAACGCAAAAGTTGAGGCTTTGTTACTTCTTTTCCTGTTGTGATAAGCTATATAGACGTCTACTACATGCCCATACAAACTGAAAACGTCTTTTAATGCTGCGGGATGGATCCTTTTGCTGATGTTGTCGACGAACACCGTGAAACCCCGACGAGATGTTTGAGACTGGGTTCCTAAGCTGCTTCTATATTCTCTTCTGTGTCCACCTTGAGTCTGGTCTCCCAAGTGTCTTCTTGAAACACCCCTACGATCCCATCGCTCCCTTTGCTCCCTACGCTCTCTTCGCTCTCTACGCCCCCATCGCTCCTTTTGCTCCCTTTGTTCTCTTCGCTCCCTTCGCACTCTGCTCTCCCTACGCTCTCTGCTCTCCATCGAGTTGATTGTTTTTTTTAAAAAAGGATTAATATCCTGTGTCGGAACAATTTTAAAACCATGAAAAATTATTGTGGGGTAAAATTGAGTTTGTTGCGTAAATAATATTATCTTGAACTCACAATATCATAATTAATCTTAAAACAATTACATAATTATAAATTTATACCGATAACTCCTTGTTCCTCGATTACGAAAGTCACACTTCACCTTTTGCAACAAAAAAAATCCATTTAACTTTTTTTAATAATACTACAAATATCATAATTTAAAAACAATTACATAATTATAAATTTATACCAATAACTCCATGTTAATCGTAATGTGTTGATCTTGAACTTACAATAATGTCAAAATAACTCTACAAAAGTACCTGTTTTACAACAATTTTTTTTCAAATATTTAAAAACATAATATAAAACTTATCATCTCAACTACTAATAAATAATATAAACCATACCAGATTTACCAAACTACTAACATTCTACTACTAATGAATAATATTTTAAACCATTCTCTTAATTAATATTACTTCAAATACTATACTACTAATAAATAATATTTATACATTCCCTTAAATAATATTATTTCAACAAAACATATCAAAATTTACTAAACTACTAATAAATAATATTTTAATTCATTCCCTTAAATAATATCATTTTCAATTTTTTTTAATAATTCTCTTAAATATCATACCAATTCAACTAAACTACCTATATTATACTACACATAAAAATAATCTACATCATACCAATTCAACTAAACTATCCTAACATAACATCTTAAAAACAACAATTCTATAAACTATTATAAACTATAACAATTCAAAAAAACACAAAAATGAACCCAACAAGTGATCACAGTACAAAAGATGTTCATCCTAAGAGACTTGGGTTCAAATCGTTTTGTCTAGAAGGTGTGAGCTTTGTCAAAGAGTTAAGAATATGCATGAACAAATACTACATTGTAATCACCTTAAAACTATTAAAAAAATACACAATAATAAACATTATTATTTCAAACTTCTATAAAAAAAACTTTCAAAATTTTATCATCCACGATATTTGTTTCAACAAAAATATTTACAAAATATAATTTTAACTATAACAATTACATCAAATATAACATTAATCTAAAATAATTGTTAACTAAATTTACTTCTCAGATCCTCCTACAGAGAATAACAAGGATCACAAAGACCCAACCAACATTTTATTGTTTGGGTTGGGAGGTCTGAATCTCCGCAACTTGAGGCCTTTTTTTCTGTATTTGTCCCACACAAATATGGTGTTCAATAAAAGCATGGCACATTCTTACACGTTGGTAGTATGTTTTAAGTTAAATGGATTGATAGAGTCAAACCTTTTTTATCAATAAGAGATATTGTACGGTAAGGTAGCCAAATTTAAGGTTAAAATGAAGCTGATTGGTTCTACCGGTATCAGGTTCTTACATAATTTCTTACGATGTGGTAACATAAATGTTTACTATAATTGTAAAGAAAACGGTAGTTATACAAAGTCTTACCACGTAAGAAATTATGTGATAACATAAATGCTAGCAGGATAACATTAACGCTTACAAAATTTATAAGCATCAGCGTAGCTACATAAAGTATTAAGAAAAATACATAATTTCCTACATAAAATGTTAGAAAATGTGTAACAACATAAATTCTTACTCTATATATCCACATTCATAAGGAGCTGAACTTATGGTAAGAATTTGTGTACTAACACAAAGTGTTACACAATAACATTGTTTCTTACAAATATAATAAGAATTTGCGTAGCTACATAAACTCTTAGGGAATATACATAATTTGTTACTGAAAATTTAAGGAGAAGTGTAACTACACAAATTCTTACCCTATATCATACGATCCAAAACGAGCTCAACTTATGGTAAGCATTTGTGTAGCCACAAAAAGTGTTACAAGATAACATTTTCTGTAACAAAAATAAAGAGAATTTGCATAGCTACATAAATTATTAGAGAAGATACATAATTTTTTACAACAAATGTAAGGAAAAGTGGAAGTACACAATTTCTCACCCGGGATCATCCAATCCAAAACGAGCTCAACTGATGGTAAGCATTTGTGTAGTCATACAAAGTGTTATAAGATAACCTTGCTTCTTACAAATATTATGAGAATTTCCGTAGCTACATATATTATTATAGAATATACATAATTTGTTACAAGAAATGTAAGGAAAAGTGTAACTAGACAAAAACTTTTCCGAGATCACATAATCCAAAACGAGCTCAACTTATAGTAAGCATTTGTGTAGGCACACAATGTGTTACAAGATATCCTTGTTTTTTACAAATATTATGAGGATTTGCGTAGCTACATATATTATTATAGAATTTACATAATTTGTTACATGAAATGTAAGGAAACATGTAACTACACAAATTCTTACCGTATATTATTCGATCCAAAATGAGCTGAAGTTATTGTAAAAGTTTGTGTAATAACACAAGTGGTTAAAAGATAACCTTGTTTCTTACAAAAATACTCATAATTTAGGTAGCTACAAAAATTCTTACAAATCATAAAAAAAATGTTAAAGAAAGTATAAGTAATTGTGTAAATACACAAATTCTTACCAGAGATCACCCAACTCAAAATTGAGCTCAACTTATGGTAAGCATTTGTGCAGCCACACAAAGTGTTACAACATAACCTTATTTCTTACAAAAATAATGAGAAGTTGTGTAGCAACATAAAATCTTTGAGAATATACATGAATTGTAAGGAAAAGTGTAACTACACAAATTCTTACCCGAGATCACTTAATCCAAAACTAGTTGAACTTATGGTAAGCATTTGTATAGCCACACAAATGGTTACAAGATAACATTTATTCTTACAAAAATAATGAAAATTTGAGTAGATACATAAATTATTACATGATATATATAATTTGTTACAAGAAATATAAGGAGAAGTGTAGCTACACAAATTCTTACCCGAGATCACCCAATCCAAAACAAGCTGAACTTATGGTAAGCATTTGTGTAGCCATACAAAGGGCTACAAAATAACCTTTTTTCTTACAAAAATCAAGAAAATTTGCATAGCTATATAAAATATTACAAGATATACATAGTTACAGGAAATGTAAGGAAAAGTGTAAATACACAATTTCTTACCCGAGATCACCCAATCTAAAAATAGCTCAACTTATGGTAACCATTTGTGTATCCACACAAAGGGATACAAGATAACCTTTTTCTTACAAAAATAATGAAAATTTAGGTAGCTACATAAATTAATACAACATATACATAACTTGTTAGAAGAAATGTAAGGAAAAGTGTAACAACACAATTTCTTACTCGAGATCACTCAATCCCAAAAGAACTCAATTTATGGTAAGCATTTGTGCAGCCACACAAAATGTGATAAGATAACATTTTTTTCTTAGAACAATAATGAGAATTTGCGTAGCTACATAAAATATTAAAGGAAATACATAATTCGTTATAAGAAATCTAAGGAAAAGTAGTTGAACTTATGGTAAGCATTTGTATAGCCACACAAAGGGCTACGAGATAACCTTTTTTCTTACAAAAATAATGAAAATTTGAGTAGCTACATAAATTATTACAGAATATACATAACTTGTTACAAGAAATGTAAGGAAAAGTGCAACAACACAATTTCTTACATGAGATCGCCCAATCCAAAACGAGCTCGGCTTATGGTAAGAATTTGTGTAGCCACACAAAGTGTTACAAAGATAACCATTTATGTTACAAAAATAATGAGAATTTCTGTAGCTACATAAATTGTTACAAAATATACATAATTTGTTACAAGAAATGTAAGAAAAGTGAAAGTACTCAATTTCTTACCTGAGATCACCCAATCCAAAACTAGGCCAACTTATGGTAAGCATTTGTGTAGCCACACGAATGGCTACAAGATAACTTTTTTTTCTTACAAAAATAATGATAATTTAAGTAGCTACATAAATTATTACAAAATATACATAATTATTACAATAAATGTATGAAAAAGTATAACTACACAATTTCTTACCCAAGATCACCAAATCCAAAATAAGGTCAACTTATGGTAAGAATTTGTGTAGCCACATAAAGAGCTACAAGATAACCTTTTTTCTTACAAAAATAATAAAATTTGAGTAGCTACATAAATTATTATAGAATATACATAACTTGTTACATGAAATGAAAGAAAACATGTAACTACACAATTTCTTACCTGATATCACCCAAACCAAAATGTGCTCAACTTATGGTAAGCATTTGTGTAGCCACACCAAGTGTGACAAGATAAATTTTTTGTTACAAAAATAATGAGAATTTACGTAGCTACATAAAATATTACCGAATGTACATAATTTGTTACATTTAATGTAAGGAAAAGTGTAACTACACAATTTCTTACTTGAGATCACCCAATCCAAAACGAGCTCAACTTATAGTAAGCATTTGTGTAGCCACACAAAGTGCTACAAGATAACATTTTTTCTTAAAAAATAATGAAAATTTGAGTAGCTATATAAATTATTACAGAATATACACAACTTGTTACATGAAATGTAAGGAAAAGTGTAACTACACAAATTCTTACCCGATATCACCCAATTCAAATCGAGCTGAACTTATGGTAAGCATTTGTATAGCCAGACAAATGGTTACAAGATAACATTTATTTTTACAAAAATAATGAAAATTTGAGTAGCTACACAAATTATAACATGATATATATAAAAAATAAAGATTAATATATAAAAAAATACCTTGCGAAAGGGCGATGAATTGGCGTGATCAAGAGGGGAACGGTGGCCAGCGGGTATGGACTCTATTCGTGTCAAATTTACCGATGCAATTGCACTGGAAAGGGGTGTGGCAAGTCTTTGATAGGCATGGAGTGGTGGTAGATATCTTCATTCCTAAGAAGAGGGGAAGGGATGGAGCACGTTTTGGTTTTGTTCGGATGGCGAGTGTACAAGACGCGAATAGAGAAATTGAGAGATTGAATGGCTTCCGTTTATATGGATCGCTGATCACGGTGATGTTTGCTAGGGGAGAAGCGCGTGATTCGTTTTGGCGTAAGAAACAACTGGGTGATCAAAATCCCCAAAAATTCACGAAGAGGAAGGGAACAAAATTGGAAACGGAGAAGAATAGGATCAATCGAGAGGAGAGTGGCAGTGTGAATCCCTCAAAATTGGGGAATCAACGGCAGATTAGGAAGATTCAAGGGGTGATAGATGGCGACAAATTGTAAATTTTGAAAAAATTTGTCGTGGGATGGAGGCGTAATTCAATTCCAATTGACATGATGGCGGCGGAGCTAAATGAGAATAATATTAGGGGATTTTCGATCATGCATTTGACGGGGAGAATGGTCCTTTTAATGCCAAATGGATCACTCGACAGAGAGGGATTTCTTTCGTGTGCAGGACTGGATCGATGGTTTGTGGACGTACGTCCATGGACACCAGAAATTCGGATGTCGACGAGAAGGGTGTGGTTAGCTATGAGTGGGATTCCAATTCATGCATGGGCGACAGAAACTTTTGAGAACATTGCTAAGGTTTGGGGTTCCTTGATTCGATTGGATTACACGACTATCTCGCCACCGTCATTTGAAAGGAGTAGGATCTTAATCGAAACTAATGTGTTCGACAGGATTGATGAGGTTATGGAATTGGAGATTGAAGGGATATCATATAGCATACGGGTGCAGGAATGGGAGCGCGTGTTGGTGCAAGCGGGCATAGAGGGTGAAGAGGGTGACTTGGATGAATTAACGGAGACGAATTCACGTGCGAATGTTGAGGCACCTGATGCTATCCACACGCCTAGAGATAGTGATGATTCGCTCTTACAATCATTTGTTCAGGATAGTATAATGAAAGGGGACGCTAAGGTTGTCGAGGGCGGTTGCAATCTGGGTGATCAGCAGGAGCTGTGTTCGAAAGAGAGTATTATTTATGCATCCAGTGTGAAGGAATTTGAGAAACAACATGTCTTGAGAGTGGAAGCACCGAGTGGTGGGAATTCATGGATGTCGGATGAGTCAATAGCATTGCTACATAGGGAGGGTGATGGTGATCGAGCAAGCCTGGATATCGCGCAATTTGAAAATAAGGTGAGAGAGTATGCGATGACGAGTGGGGCAGTGGTGGTGGATACGGATGGGCCTCTTAATGAGAGGGCCTCGGATGCAAAGATTATTGAATATAATGGAGCCCTTAGGAAAGTTAGGAGCTTGTCGAATGTGATTCTGAGTGTTTTAAATCCAGAGGAAAGGTCTGAAGCAGAAACAAGATTATCGAAAAAGACAAGGGGGAGACCGAAGAAGAAGCTGCAGGATAATAATTGTGTTGCCAATGAATCATTATCCGATTCTGACTTTATAAATCGGAAGAAGGTGATCTTGAGGGAGGCGAGGGAAAGGCTCGACTTGGGCAGGTTGATAGGGGCATATACGGTTGGTAACGAAGAAGCTATCGTTCAGGACATCGCGCGGATAATTGAGTCGCGCGTACAAGCTAGCTAACAGAAGGAGATGAGGGTGTTGTCGTGGAATATTCGCGAATTGGGTACGGTTGCAAAGCGAAGGGCAGTGCGAGATAGGGTGCGACAACACCATTGCGAGATGGCAATGATACAGGAAACAAAGATGGAATTGATGTCTGCGAATATGGTAGGTAAGTTGTGGTTTTCGGATAATTTTGATTATATTTTTGTACCTTCAGCTGGGCGATCAGGGGGTTACTCCTAATATGGGATTGTGCAAAATTCTGGATGGAGGAATCAAGAGTGTTTAGGCATTTTTTGTTAGTAAAGGGGGAGTGGATGGTTGAGCGATGGAATTGTTGGATGGTTAATATATATGCACTGTGTGGTCTAGAGAAGCAAGTGCTGGTTTAGCGTGAGTTACGGGAGGTGATCTCGATGACGGAGGGTCCGTGGTGTGTGGGGGGTGATTTTAATGTGGTGAGGGCTGCCGAGGAAAGATGTGGATGTTTAGATTTGTCGAGGGGTACTGCGACTTTTAACGAATTTGTTGAAGATGTTGGTTTGGTAGATATTAAGTTGTTGGGAAACGTTTTACATGGTTTGGGTCGGGGAACAAGGCCAGCCGGCTGGATAGATTCCTGGTATCGAGCGAATGGATTGATCGCTTCTCTATGCTGTATCAATTGAATCTCCCTCGTGGGATTTCTGATCATACGCCGCTAAGGCTTACTTGTGAGGACGGTGATTGGGGACCTCGCCATTTCCGGTTCCTAAACGTGTGGTTGGAGAGGAAGGAAAATGTGGACGTGATGGCAAAGGAATGGGACCGAATCTCAGCATTGAATAGGGGGCAAGCAATAAATATTAAAATGAAGGAGTTGAAGAAATTTTTGCGAGTGTGGAATAGGGATTGTTTCGGTAATGTGGACACTAAAATTGGGGAGGTGACAGCTCGTATTGATAGATTGGATGAGCATGTGGAGGAGGAGATGACAGCCGAACAAAGAGCAGTTGAAATTCGAGGCCTTAATATTGAACTGTGGCGTTTGCATAAATTATGCGAATCGATTTGGCGGAAAAAATCTAGGGCTCTGTGGCTTAGGGAGGGGGATCGAAATACAAGCTTTTTCCATAGAACGACAAAAATTCGTGCTTCGAGGAATATGATACAAGGTTTGCGTATCAATGACAAGTGGGTGTCGGATCCTGAGAGGTTAAAACGCCACATCTATTTGGAGTTTCAGAAGCATTTTGCACGTAGGCCATCCAAAGGTTCGTTGGATGCTGTTGTCCGATTCAATCGATTAGAGCAGGGGTGTAGTGACATGCTTGAGTCGATATTCTTGGTATCAAAAGTGAGGGAGGCAATTATGAGTTGTGATGGCTTGAAAGCGTCGGGTCCAGATGGTTTCAGTTTTGCGTTCTTTAAGAATAGTTGGGATTTTATGCAAGCAGATGTAATGAAGTTGTTTGAGACATTTTTTGAGACGAGAATGCTGCCGAAGGGGATTAATTCCACTTTTGTGGTGCTCATACCGAAGAAGAATATTCCGCAAGTGGTAAGTGATTTTCGGCCGATATGTTTATTGAATTCTGTGTACAAGATTGTGGCCAAGGTTTTGGCCGGAAGACTTCAGAAGGTACTGCACTCGTTAATTAGTGAGGAACAATCGGCTTTTATAAAGGGGCGGCAGATTGTTGATGGAATTTTGCTAACAAACGAGGTGGTACATTCACTTCGGACGAGGCGTTTTAGTGAGGGGGTGTGGTTTTGAAGATTGACTTTGCGAAGGCATACGATTGTATAAAGTTGGAGTTCCTCGATGATGTGTTGTGCATAATGAATTTCGGGATTTTGTGGCGTAAATGGATGTTGAATTGTGTTAGCACGGCGAGATTATCGGTGCTTGTGAATGGTAGTGCCACTGCGGAATTTGCGATGGAAAGGGGATTGAGGTAAGGGGACCCCTTGTCTCCGCTTTTGTTCGTAATTGTTGCTGAGGCATTGCACCAACTCTTGGTGAATGCGGAGAGGTTGGGTTTGATCCATGGGGTGTGTGTTGCAGCGGATTGTCGCCTATCACATTTACAGTTTACGGATGATACTATAATTTTTATTCAAGGTAGTGTTGAGGTGGTGAGGAATTTGAAGCGTGTGTTGACGTGCTTTGAGTATGGGTCGGGGCTGCAAATTAATTTCTCAAAATCCGCTATGTATGATGTGGGTATCGCACATGAGGTGGCTGAGGAGATGGCAAAAGAGCTGGGTTGCATGCGGGAACAGTTGTCGTTCATGTACTTGGGCATTCCGATTGGAATTAATCCAAGGAATGGTAAAGTCTGGGATACAGTGATTAATAGGATGCCCTTATGTTTAGCGGGGTGGAAGAAGAATTCTTTGTCGTTTGCAGCAAGGGTGACTTTGGTGAACTCGGTGTTGTCAACATTACCTTTGTACTATATGAGTATCTTTAAAGTGCCGAAGATGGTGATTGCGAAGATAGATAGGATCCGAAGGGCATTTCTTTGGGGTGACACGGACTTAAAAAGGAAATTAAATCGTGTAGCTTGGTCCTCAGTTTGTAGGCCGAAGAACTTGGGGGGACTTGGTGTGGCGAGTATCGAACTACGCAATTCAGCTTTACTAGCAAAATGGTCGTGGCGCTATGCCTCTAGTCCTAATTCATTGTGGAATGATATTGTTGTGGCTAAGTATGGGGCATCATCGTGGGGTTGGTTGCCGAGTGGGGTTGGTAAACGCCATGTCACATGTGTGGAGGCGTATTGTGGAGGTCCAAGAGGGGGATTTAGTGCATAATTTTATGCGTGAAGAGTGTTTTATGTAGCGAGTGGGGAATGGACAGCGAGTTCTTTTTTGGTATGACCGTTGGTGCATCGATGTTCCATTGTGTGAGGTATTTCCGAATTTATTTCAATGTGTCGTCAATAAGGTAGCCCGAATATGTGAGTATGCTGTGCAGGGCAACTTGGATCACGATGAGTGGCTGAATTTCTTTGGTCGTAGCCTACGATCGTTTGAGCAGCATCAGCTCGAGCAATTGAGGGCGGTTGTACGTGTGATTTCTCTACATGAGAGATGGGTGGATGTGCTGATTTGGAGGCCAAGTGCGGATGGGGAATTTTCGGTGGAGAGTCTTATGAAACTCATGTCCTCGTTTGGAATTTCCAATGAAGGTATGGATGGCTTTAATATTTGGAACATTGATGCCCCTCCAAAGGTGCAGTGTTTTCTATGGTTTGTGCAATTGAGACGATTGCCAACTTTGGCGATGTCAAGGGATAGGGGTGTGCCATTGGTGGACGTTAATTGTGTGTGGTGTAGGGGGGAGTCGATGTGGAGGAGCATATTCTTTTCGCATGTCCTTTTGCAGAAAAGGTGTGGGAGGCTTTCTTCGCTTTGTGGCATGTACTGTGGGTGAGGTCGCGATCTCTTTCGGATTTCTTGGTGCATTGTATTATGGTGTGTTGGCGGGTGTTGGGAGAGCGTGGTGTATTGTCGGATGCGTAGCTGTGTTTTGGTCACTTTGGCTTGTGCGGAATGAGGTGATGTTCAACCAAAAACACCTCTCGGTTGCGGAGATTGTCTTCCTCTTTAAGTTAAGAACTTTCTATTGGCTCAAAGTCACAACGCGGGGGAGGGATATTGTCGAATCCGCTTGGTGGCTAAGCCCTTTAGATTATGTGCCGAGTTGTCAGGAAAGGCCTAGAGTTGGAATCCAATGGTGTCCGCCGTTGTCAGGGACATTGAAGTTTAATGTGGATGGATCGGAGCGAGGGAAGTCGGGCATGGCGAGATGTGGGGGTGTGTTACGAGATGAGAGGGGTGTGGTGTTTGCCGTGTTCTCGGGGCCTTTGGGATGCATAGACTCAGATGAGGAGGAGGTGTGGACTATTTACCATGTCGTACGGTTGCTTGTTGATACGAGATGGCAGTCGAATTGGTCAATTATCATCGAGTTGGATTCAATGATTGCAATATCTTGGGTGCTTCACGAAGAGAAGAGGTCATGGTGTTATTGGTGGCTTTTTGGCGAGATTGACAAAGCGTGTCTGGCGCTGCGATGTGTGTGCTTTAGCCATGTATTTTGCGAGGCGAATTATATTGCCGATGCTTTGGAGAAAGGGGGTGTAGATAGAGTTTCGTGGTTTCATGTCATAGCCGAGCCTTGTATGGCTTCCTAACTGCGTTTGGTATTGGTGTTGGATGTTTTTGCGCCTACCATGATGCACCCTTTTTCCTCCAATTTAGAATAGGGAGGTTTTTTAAGGAGGCATATGGTAGGTTGTATGGTTTTTGCATTTGAATAAATCATACTTCCATTGATAAAAAAACATGATATATATAATTTGTTACGAGAAATATAAGGAAAAGTGTTGCTACACAAATTCTTACATGATATCACCCAATCCAAAAAAGTTAAACTTATGGTAAGCATTTGTGTAGCCATACAAAGGGCTACAAGATAACCTTTTTTCTTACAAAAATAAAGAAAATTTGCATAGCTACATAAAATATTACAAGATATACATAGTTACATGAAATGTAAGGAAAAGTGTAAATACACAATTCCTTACCCGAGATCACCCAATCCAAAATGAGCTCAACTTATAGTAAGCATTTGTGTAGCCACACAAAAGGCTACAAGATAACATTTTTTCTTAAAAAATAATGAAAATTTGAGAAGATATATAAATTATTACAGAATATACACAACTTGTTACATGAAATGTAAGGAAAAGTGTAACCACACAATTTCTTACCCGATATCACCCAATCCAAATTGAGCTAAACTTATGGTAAGCATTTGTGTAGTCATACAAAGTGTGACAAGATAACATTTTTTCCTACAAAAATAATGAGAATTTGCGTAGCTACATAAAATAGTAAAGGAAATACATAATTTGTTACAGGAAATGTAAGGAAAAGTGTAACTACACAATTTCTTACCCGAGATCACCCAATCCAAAACTAGGTCAAATTATGGTAAGCATTTGTGTAGCCACACAAAGGGCTACAAGTTAACCTTTTTTCTTACAAAAATAATGAGAATTTAAGTATCTACATAAATTATTACAGAATATACATAATGGGTTACAATAAATGTAAGAAAAAGTGTAACAAACCAATTTCTTACCCGAGATAACCTAATCTAATACTAGGTCAACTTATGGTATGCATTTGTGTAGCCACACAAAGGGCTACAAGATAACCTTTTTTTCTTAAAAAATAAATATAATTTGCGTAGCTATATAATATATTACCGAATATACATAATTTGTTACAGGAAATGTAAGGAAAAGTGTAACTACACAATTTCTTACCCGAGATCACCCAATGCAAAATTAGGTTAACTTATGGTAAGCATTTGTGTAGCCATACAATGGGCTACAAGATAACCTTTTTTTCTTACAAAAATAAACACAATCTGTGTATCTATATAAAATATTAACAAATATACATAATTTGCTACAAAATATGTAAGGAAAAGTGTAACTACATAATTTGTCAGGGGTCTCGAAACTACTCAAATTGGTTTTGAGACCTGGTTGGCAATAGCGTTTTTTGGCAGTAGGTTGCGAAACCACCCTGCTGGTTTCAAAATCATACTGGCAGATTCACAGGTTGGGTTGCTTTTTAACCCCTAAAAATAAATTTTTAAAACCCTAAAACCTTATTTCCTCCCTTTCAAACGACAAACACTCCAAATACTCTCAAAATCCTTTTAAGTTTCTTGGCTTAATCTTGCAAAATCTCTCAAGTATTTTTGTTGCTTCATCATCTACATCAATTCCTCAAGGTAAATTTATCAAAAACACATCTTTTTCAATACTTTTTTTCCAAAATTTGATATAATCTTCACTTGAAATTTTGTTTTTCATGTTTTAAATCTTTAATACTCATGCCTTTTCTTCATGCATTACTTTCCTAAACATGATTTTAACAACATCCATTGTTTTTCAAATAATTTCATGCCTATGGGTATTTCGAAAATTATTAAATTTTTGAAGAATTTACGCATTAAATTGATGAATTGGGATTGATTTTATATGATATATGTTGCTTATCTTGCAGGAGATTATACCCAATCCTTCCCAAAAAATTCAAAATATTGATCATTTTCATCAAATTTACGAAGCCGAAGATATTAGAGCTGAGCGAACTATAAATTTAAACGTTTTAACCTTCGAGCTCTATAATTTTGAATTATTTCCTTTGTTTGTCGAATGAGGATGGATAAATTTCCTAGATATTAAATCTCATGTTTTTCATAACCTAGTCAATGTTTTTTATATCAATGCTACTCTTGTTCATAACAAATATTCCGAGGTTGTTGCCATTGAGTCATATCTTATGGAAACCGAATTTGAACTCACTCTGGCAAGTATTGCCAACCATCTAGGTGTCCATAATATTGGTGCTTTTAAAGAGTCCAAAAGTGTTTCTATCAAGTTTGATGATAATAGTCCTACTCACCTTCATATCTATGGTAAGCTTCTTCATCTTTTCACCACTTGGTTTTTTGTCCCTCCGGTGGAAGATGCACTCGCATGCGTCATACCGACTATTGGTGGTTACACTAACTTCGTACCGATAATCATTCTAATATTGCCCAAATAATCTTCAACCCTCTTGTTAAAATCATTAGCAATCCCTCTAGCTCTCTCAATTATGGATGTGTTCTAAGTCACATCTTTGAGAAGCTAAACATTAACACCTCCCTTGATCCCACCATTCATCTTAAGAGCAAGATTGACAAGACAATGTCTAAAAAGGTCGGATGGAGGTTTATTAATGGCGAGTGGGTTAACAAGAATGATGAAGATGAAGCTCGCGTTGATCTTAGGAATGTTGAAGCACCAGATGCTCCCCCTTCCATGACCATTGAATCCATGTATGCGACCATGATCACTCGTTTTGGCAACATTGATGTCTTTCTTCGCAGCTCTCATGATGAGTCAACTGGCTTTAATCGTAGCTTAAATGGTCGTCTGGCATCTATAGAGCATGACATGTGTGATTTTCGTGGTCATCTTTTCTCGCCATCACCACCTCATGATGCACCGGATACTTAGGACTTATATTACATTCTAGTATAACTTCATGCTATGATATTTTGGACTTATTTTGATTTAGGTTTTTGGACTATGCGTGAACTTTGTTGGATATTTTATTTATGCCTATAGTTTTATGTTGGATTTTATATTTGGATTTTTATGTTGAATTTATGATGGATTCTATATTACATAAGTAGATATTATGGTTTATCTACTTATTGTTTCATTTATTGTTGGATAATGCCCTACTGCTCTAATGATGTTTGCTCTTTAAAACTAAATTTTAAAAGATTTCGTAAAGATATTTACTAAGGGGGAGTCCAGGTGGAAAATTTAAAAGTTTGACAAAATTTTCGAAAACAAACTTTTATCAAGTGTTTCGAAACCACTAAGATAGAATGGCCTAGAAACCAAACCTTGGTTATAGGATTCGAAACCTCCTTAGGTGGTTTCGAAACCACTAAGGTAGAATGGCCTAAAAACCAAACCTTGGTTACAAGTTTTGAAACCCCCTAGGTGGTTTCAAAACCACTAAGGCGAAATGGCTTGGAAACCAAACCATGGTTACATGTTTCAAAACCCCCATACTGGTTTTGAAACCAAGCCCTGTAACATCTATATTTTCTTTTAAAAAAAAGCCCGGATGTTAAAACCCCTTCAATGGTTTCGTACATTTTGTTAAATTAACCCTTACATATTCAGTAATACAAAGTCTAACTACATAAATAGCTATTACTAATTATTGCAATTACTATTTCAACCATCACATTTATTGGTACAATTAATGCTCATAACAACCATAAATGGTTATACAAATACCTTGATTTTAAGCAAGCATTGATCTTTCTCAACTTCCTTTAAGCATATAACGTGCCAACAAAGAGGAATTTTTTTCACCATATCCACAAACAAGAACCATCTCAACAATATCTTTCGTACTATTCAACATTACCATTCTTAAATACAAGGTAAATGGAATCTTTACACTTTTATTTACTTCATATTTAAAGATTTATTTTATGAGTATCCTTATTTTTTGATCATGAATATTATTTTGGTAGGAACCCTTGAAACTGATAGTTAAAACATATAGGACACATTTTGAAAGCTTGTTGATAATTCTTCAAATGATCAATGTACAACTGAGGAAAATGTTGTTCCCAATAATATAATATGTATAGATTTTGAATCTCGTAATGATGCATGAGAGTTTTATAAGGAGTATGCCAAAAATAGTGGCTTTAGTGCACGTCACGCAACAACTACGAAAGATGGGATCGGTAATGTTAAACACAAGAATTTTATTGTTCAAGAGCAGGGTTTAGGAAATCAATTGTTAATGATGTTGAATGGCAACATGCGCCACACGCTCTCACACGGACTGGTTGCAAGGAAACATAGTTTTAATGTGTACAAATACAGTTAAGTGGCGTATATCATTTTTTTCATACTAAACATAATCATCCGTTGTGCGCACCTGTTGTGAGACCGTTTCTTCGGTCGAAAAGAGAAGTTAATGATGCAAATATCATAGAGGCACGATCAATGAAAATGTTGGGGTGAGAACATAAAAAACAATGAATTATTTCATGCAACAGTCAGGTGGCTTCCATAATATTGGTTTTATTAGGAAAGACTTGTACAACTTCCTTCAAACATCTTTAGTTGCTGAAATTAGTGATGGTTATGTAAATGCCCTACTCGCTTACTTTGATTGTAAGAAAGAGCAAGATACAGGTTTGTACATCCAGTACAGTCTTGATGAGTCAATGGGATTGCATAATTTTTTTTGGTGTGATTCAACATCGAGGTCTGACTATTCATGCTTCGGTGATATCATTGCATTCGACACAACGTTTAAGACAAATGCGTATGGGCGACCTCTTATGCCCATAGTTGGTGTGAATCATCACCATCAAACAATTGTCTTCAATGTTGCAATTCTAGTTGACGAGACCATCGATACTTTTGAATGGGTGTTGTGGGAATTTTTAGAAGCTATGTTTAACAAGGCTCTTGTATTAGTGGTGAAAGATGGTGATAGGGCCATGAAAAGGGTTATAAAAAATGTGTTCCCGCTTGCTCGACATCGCAAATGTTTTTGGCATCTGTCCCAAAATACTCAGGCAAACATAAGTGATAAAAAGTTTACTACTGCATTTACCAGATGCATGTCATCTTGGTGGACAATTGAAGAATTTTATCGAGAGTGTAGGTCAATTGTTCAAGATTTTAACATCCAAGACCATCCATGTAACCCCCTCGACCCAGCCTGGACGCGAGACCGAACCGAACGGGTCACACGGGGAATATTGAAGTAAACCGGGAAGGTTTACCTCAATAAACGACCCTATTTTTTCTTCTTTTTATCTTTTCTAGATGCACATTGTTACCCTAAGTGTTAAGACTCGCAGCAGAAGAAGCATCAGCTCAAATAGACAACGATTTGGCATTCAATTGATTACAAGCATATGATATGGACCAATTTGTAAATTACACAAAATACAAAGACTTTAACTAATTTTAATTTACCATCCTTTAATTAGTCATATTACATGCCAATGTGTCAAATCTCGGCTCAAATTGATCATTCAAACACATTTAATTGCATCCATAACATTTAGGGACTAAAACGTAAAGGAACAGAACGTCAAAAGAATTTGATTAACTAACTTAACAGTTTCATGTAACGATACACTTAAACTTGTATCTACACACCCTGTTTCGAAACGGCTCTGGCTGTTTCTGAACATGAGCCCATTTCAATACGGTCTCCAACACGCATCGATACACAAAATTCCAGTAGCCAACTTAACCAAGCATGTTTTGATACACCCTTCCTTGTTTCGAAACCCCGTGCCCATTTCAATCTCACCGTTTCGATACAACCTTAGGCGTATCGAAACACCTGGGCCTGTAATGTCACATTTTGTTGGTTTTTAACACTTTAGTGTAGCCATAACCAATCGAGCATGCTTCCAACATACATATAACATATCCAAGCATCAAACCTCAATCATTCATGTCATATTCAACATCATATGACAATTTTCATCAAAGGCAAACTATAGGCATGCAACCTAGTAAACAAGCCAAGCAAGATACCAAAATGCATATCAAAGCACAAACCAATAACCAAATGCCATTTACAAGTCTAAAACATCAATGAACACTTGCTCAAATAGGGAGTTTGCACAAATCTCTCAAAAACACAACGGATCCCCCGTTGCCCTTATTACTTATATTCTAAACCGAAACATACTTTCGAGAATGAAGTCTCTTTGATCCCTTGCTCCATGTTGCCTTTTTTAGCCTCAATTTCTTACATTGGTGGACAAAATAGAGCGTAAGCACACAAGGCTTAGTGAGGGTGCTCAAAAACCAAATACCATCAATGCATTAAAACCATTTTTCAAGTCCACATTGAAATCTTATTTCAATTAACTTAAATCATCATTTGAAAACCATCATGCCTTTAAAGCCACGCACTTTCCTTAATAAAAAATCAGCATAATAAATCTTATGCAACATGTATCATTAATCAACACCAAGTCCCATTGCTAACACTCAATTTAAGCCTTCACATGCATAACTACCATATGCAAAGCTTAAAGAGTAAAACATGTATAAATCACAATATACATCATAAATCATCTCATGATACATCATCAATTATATTGGCTTGCAAGTGATCATTAAACAAGTTCATTTCTCAAAACAACATATCAGATACACGGATTCACAAGTGTTGTCCCAACACTTCATACATTATCACCAGCATCTCAAGGTTCACACATGGGAGCTACCCTTCACCGTTGTGACACCCGTGTTGTAGTATTCGGTACACCGTATACACCCCTCAACACCACTCATCGGTAGATGTATAACCCCACTAACGAGAGACGGGACACAACACACACATACCTCAATCGTTAGGGTACTTCGATTGAGTATTCTGTACACCGTATAAACCTCTCAACATCCAAGGCGACTTGTTTACAGTGCACTCAATCCTATAGATGGCTAACTATATCTGATAACATTTATAAACCAATTTTATAACATCACTTGCCAATATAATTCTCATTTCACCACATACCTCATTGTTTTCAAAGCATCATCATTAAATCATTTTCCAAAGCATAAACCCATGTTTTAAATCACAAGTATAAAACATATACTTACAAGGATCACTTACCATGTGCATCCTTCATCAAAATATCATTAAGAACGGAAAACCATATGCTTTAAACATGCTTAAACAATAGGTAAAATGAATTCAAACTAAGTGCATAAAAACCATTTCATAATAGCACAATCAAGAGAGAAATTCCTTATACTTACTTCTAAACTTAGACAAGCATTTCAAGCTTACATCTAAGTTCCCAAAACCACATTTAAAACATTTCAAAGCTGAAATCCATGTTCTCACTCACCGACACGCGAAACCTTGATTAGCTGAAGCGAAACTAAGCGTCTGAAGCTCCCGAAACCTCACAGATTGCTTCCAAAGTGTTCTACCCTATTTTAACCACATAAGAACAAAGGATTAATGCATCTCAATGCATTCAAAACTCCAACAAGCAAACCTACCACGTTGCCTTGCCCAAAACCACCAAAACGCCCATCTGAAACAATTGAAAACATCATTGATTACTCTACAAACTCAACCCAGCCAAAACCTAACACTTCCAACTATTTATAATCAATGATTAACATCCAAAACATCATATTATCAACCTTATTCCGCCAAAGTTCATAAAGTCACATTAACACCACAAAAACACAATTCTAACCTAAACAACTAGAGATCCAAATAGTTTCGAGATTACCATGCTTAAACCTCAATCTCAACATTAATAAACTTCCAAAACAAGATTAAAATCAATCATAAATCAGCCAAAACAGATCCATTACGAAAATTACACAAAATCATCTTTTAAAGTTTGATTTAGCCATTTTCTTCAAATCAATCATGAAACCTTGTTTAGAAACACAATTATAGAGCCAAATACTTTGGAATTTCATTAAAGAACCTTGATTAGAGGAGAAGAACGAAAATTACCTCTAATCCCTTGCTATTCCTTCAATTGACAAGATCCGATTGAAAATTTCAAGAATCCATTGAAACTAGTTGAGGAAACTCCATGGAAATCATTTGGAAATTAAAGTAAAATGGAAAGGAAAAGATCTCTGGAAGTTTTGGAAGAAAATGGGTGGTTGGCTGATGAGAAAAGAGAGAAATGGAAGTTACGTCAAAATAAGTTTGTAAAGCTTAATTCCCTTTTTAATCAAAACCTTTTTAACCATTCTAATTAAAACACAATTAAAACATGTCAAATTAAAGGCATAGTTGATTACAATTACTTTAACTCCCTAAAGATTCTAAGTTTTGGCTCTTTGCAAAATAGTCATTAAATTTTTTTTCCATTTTTACGATTTAGTCACTAAACCAAAATGTCCACCTTCAAAATGTCATTTTCCAAAATTGACTTCACCAAACCCTTATATACATTTAAAAAGAATTTTAGAAAATTTTATCGTATTTTTATCACTTCTCGAACTAGGTTTTCCCTGAACCAATCCTGAATTAACTCGAATCTCTAGTCTCGGTCCAACGGACCCTAAACCCAACCTACAAACTCCTAGGCCCAAAAACTGGGGCGTTACAACTCTCCCCCACTTAGGAATTTCGTCCTTAAAATTTTACCAGGAGAAAAATAGGTGCGCAAACTGTTTCAACATGTCTACCTTGCTTTTCCACGTGGCCTCCTCAACCCTCGACGTCGCCACAAAACCTTTACAAGTTCAATCGTCTTACCACGAAGAACTTTACTACAAGAATCAAGAATCTCAGCAGGTTCCTCATCAAAAGACAAATTTTGTTGCAACTCAATAACCTCAACTGGCATAACATGCAACGGATCTGACCTAAACCTCTGCAACATCGACACAAACACATCATAAATTTTCTCTCACTCAGGAGGCAACCTCAACCGATATGCAATAGGATCAACATGCTCCACAATTTCATATGGTCCAATAAACCTTGGACTAAGCTTAATCTTACGTCCAAACCCCATCACCTTCTTTCAAGGTGAAACTTTCAGAAACACGTGATCACCAACTTCAAACTCAATCTCCCTACGCTTCTAATCTGCGTAAGACTTTTGACGATCTGAAGCCGTCTTCAAACGATCACAAACAAGGTTTACCTTCTTCGGCGTCCATTTAAGCAAGTCCAATAAAGAAACCAACTTTTGCCCTGCTTCCACCCAACAAAAGAGGCGTCATACACTTCCTACCATACAAGGCTTCATATGGTGCCATTCGTATACTTGCTTGATAGCTATTATTATAATCAAACTCCACCAAAGGCAATTATTTCTCCCAAGAACCTTGGAAATCTATAACACAACACCGCAACATATCCTCAAGCACTTGGATAACTCGCTCAAACTGACCACCCGTCTGAGGATGATACGAGGTGCTGCCATTGAGCCGTAGACCCAAAGCTCTATGCAAACACTCCCTAAACCTCGTTGTAAACCTCATATCTATATATGAAACTATGGATTTAGGTACACCGTGTAACCTCACAACTTCCGCAATGTACAACTCTGCCAACTTATCCAACGTATACGTAGTATGCACAACTATGAAATGTGCACACTTTGTAAGACGGTCTACAATCACCCAAATAGAGTTCTTCTTTGACGGGGTCAAAGGCAAACCCGACACGAAATCCATCATAATCATCTCCCATTTCCATTCAGGTATCTTCAAAGGTTGCAACAACTTGGAATGAAACTGATGCTCAGCTTTCACGCATTGACAAACCATACACTTACTCATAAAATCAGCAACATCCTTCTTCAACCCAATCCGATAATACTCATCCTTCAATCCACGATACATCTTAGTACTACCAGGATGCATAGCAAAATGACTACTATACGCCTCAGTCAGAATAGTACGCCTCAACCCAACATCGTCTAGCACAACTATTCGACTCCTAAAACACAAAACACCATCATCATTAAAACAAAAGCTCGTCGAACTACCATCCGTTATATCCTGAACATGCGGTACCAACGAATCATTAAGCAACTGCTTCTCCTTTATCAACTAAACCAAGGAAGGTTTCACTTGCAACTCAGCTATCAATCCACCATCCCGCGACACACTCAATCGCGCAAACATGGCTCTCAACTCAACCACTACCTTCCTACTCAAAGCATCGACCACCGCATTAGCTTTCCCTGGATGATACTTACTCGCCAATTCATAATCCTTAAGCAACTCCAACCATCTTCGTTGCCTAAGGTTTAACTCTTTCTGAGACATTAAATACTTCAAACTTTTATGATCCGTATAAACAACACACTTCTCACCATAAAGGTAATGCCTCCAAATTTCCAAAGCAAACACAACCGCGACAAGCTCAAGATCATGAGGTGGAAAGTTGTGCTCGTGCACTTTCAATTGTCTAGATGCATCAACACACAACCCAAAACCAACATACGATGCATCACTAAAAACCACAAACTCTCTACCCGACTCATGTTGAATCAAGATAGGAGCTTGCGTCAAAGCTTCCTTCAACCTCTCGAAAGCTTGTTGTCTAACATCCGTCCACTCAAAGCGAACATTCTTTTGCAACAACTTGGTTAATAGAGCAGCGTTCTTTGAAAAACCATCCACAAACCTACAGTAATAACCCGCCAACCCAAGGAAACTACGGACTTCCGTCACAGACTTAGGCGTCTTCCAACTTATCACCGCCTCGATCTTATGTGGATCAACTCGGATACCCTCGGATGACACCACATGTCCAAGAAAGACAACTTCTTTAAGCCAAAACTCACACTTACTCAACTTGGCGTAAACCTGATTATCAAACAAAACTTGCAACATAATCCACAAGTGCTTATCATGCTCCTCCTCAGTACGAGAATATCATCAATAAACACAACTACAAACTGATCCAATAATTCATGAAACATGTGATTCATCATGTCTATGAATGCAGTAGGTGCATTCGTTAAACTAAACCGCATCACCAAAAACTCATAATGCCCATACCTCGTACAAAATGTAGTCTTAGGAACATCCACATCCACATCCTTTACCTTCAACTAATAATACCCAGATCTCAAATCGATCTTAGAAAACACTAAAACACCTCGTAATTGATCAAACAAATCATCAATCCTTGGCAAAGGATACTTATTCTTAATCGTCAACTTGTTCAATTGCCGATAATCTAAACATACTCACATTGAGCCATCTTTCTTCTTCATAAACAAAACCAGTGCACCTAAGGTGAAACACTAGGCCTAATGAACCCTCGATCAAACAACTCCTGAAGTTACATCTTCAACTCTTTCAACTATTTTGGAGCTATTCGATACGGAGCAGTAGACACTAGAGTCGTATTTTCATACAACTCAATGCCAAACTCAACCTCTCTATTCGGTGGCAACTCAGGCAACTCTTCCGAAAATACACCCGGAAACTCACATATCATACATATCTCCTGTACACACACTTCCTTCTATCATGGATTCATAACATAAGATAAGAAAGCCTCGCAACCTAATTCCATCAAACGACTCGCTTCTAAGGCCGAAACAGCATTGGACAATAATTTAACATTCTCGCCCACGATTACCACTTCGTAATCATCAGCAAGTTTCAAGGTAACTCGCTTAGTATCAAAATCAACCATGGCCCTATGCTCGATCAACCAATCCATTCCAATGATTACATCAAAACCATAGAAATGCAATTCCATTTAATCAACTGCAAACACATAACCTTGAACAGATAAAGGGCATCTCCTATAAACCCTTCGGGTAACAACTGTTTCACCAGAAGAACTAGTTACCTGCATTCCCACATTTGACACTTCTGAAACGATTGTTCAAGCTACAACTCCAAAAAGCATTATCAACAACAGGCGCAGAAAACTATACCCCATAGATCAAACACGATCAATCTGGCCTCACGTGATCACATGATCCACATACCTAATAGGTATCAAATGATACTCAAGCCCAAACACACTGACCCTACGGTCCTCACCCAACATTATCACCACCTCGCCTCAACTCAGGAGATACCTTTTATCATGACTATTCTTACACTGACTACTGTTAAAACCAGAGTCTGCAACTCTCTTTCCAGAGCTAGAACCCCTCATAGGAATTGATAAACCTAGGTTCTTGTAACACCCCAAAATGTGGTCTACTTGAAATTAAGTCCCGATGATTGGAAATCCTACATTGATGAAGCCTAAATATTGTATCGACTAGTTAGTTATTGATATCGAACCCTAAATGGGCTTAAAACATCGTCATTGAATTCTATTGGATAATATTGAACCTATATTGTGACTAAATTGAAGAAAGTGTAAGTTGGAGGGCAAAACCATAGTGTAGTGAGAGTTGAGGGACTAACCTTGCGATTAGCCCCTCCTCAATATCTAAAAATCCCAACGTGGGAGAATCTGGTGAGATTACTTCACCTAAAGGAAAGCTTTTACTTCAAAAGCATGGTAAAATAGGATTGAGGAAAAACTTACCCGAAAATATTGAAAGCACACACCTCTCCATCTTTTCATCTTCCTCATCTTTTTCAACCAAGAAAGCACCTCCATTGGAGATAATCTTAAACTTGGTTTTTCTTCGTTCCATAGATATCGAATCGTTGCTATCGATCGGGTAAGCAATTATCCTCAAATAATCGTTAGATTCCATGGATATATCGAGCTTAAACTTAAGCTAGGGTTTTAACCATCCATGGATATCTCATCGTTAGTGGTTATATTGAAGTCGGATATCGATTTTGATATCGTTATATTGATTTTGATATCGAAATATCGATCTTAATAGTTTTCTATTGATTTTCTAGCTCAAGAAGTGGAGAAAGTGGTTTCACCATCTCCATCACAAGCTAAGAACAAAGGGATTGCTATCCGAGAGCCTTGAAGCTTCGGATTGTTAAGGTGCGTGTAGTCGAAGTCTCGGGTTTAGGCGAAAGGCCTTCCTGGATCATTATTTGATATTTTAGATTACATCGCTAACATTGTTGTTGAAGAAATTGCATTGGATGGTTAATCAGACACTTTGGTAAGTGTCGGTAAGTTGTCATTGAACATTGGTTATTGTCATTGATATTGTCATTGTGTATTGTCATTGATATAGGCAATGTCATTGGATTATTGCATAAAAACCATCGGACATTGATATTGATATCAAACTATGACTTATTGATGATGAGATACTTATATTGGTCATCGACGATATTGAATTCACCCGACATTGGTATATCATTGATTATTGAAATAAATATGAATATTGCAACCTTGGATTGGAATGGACTTTGGATACAATTGGCATGCCATAGAATTCATGAGCTCAGTGTACGGGTGGACTACGGTCCTAAGGCTACTACCTATATTAATTTGGTGAGGCGGAGGTATGTGTATTGCTATTGGTCATATTGGCGAGGCGGAGGGACTAGACCATTTATTGATTTGGCAAGGCGTGGGAATTCTTGTATCCATGATCTTGATTCAATCCAAGGACTAAGAATGAATTGGAATATGTTTATACATTGTATATTATTTCATAGCATCGACATCGTTGGCATGAGATTATGTTTAAGTTTAACCATGGCATTATTGTTACTTACATTGTTTGTGACTACCTCACTAGGCAAAGTATGCCTAACGTGTCTCATCTCATGCATTTTCAGGTTAAAAAGGTTTGTGTGTCGGAAGATCAGATCGGCAATCAAGACAAGTCACTACCAAGCTACAAGTAATGTAATTATGACTTTTGAACTCCTAGGAAGGTGGAAAAGTAGTTGAACTAGTCATACATGCCTATTTTTTTGTGTTGGTGCATTGTCTAACTTGTAATATGGTCATTGACCCTAAATGGCTTTTTTTGTTCTTTTGAAATAGCCTTAATATGCATGCTTAGCTTAAAAAGGTAAAAACATAGTAATCGTATTCGTATGTCCATGAAACTTGGCATGCTAGTAGTTTAAACCATTGAAATATTGTGCGTGAAGTTTCGTTGTATTTGGACATCGTTCGATAGGGTAAATCGAATAAAAACCATCAAAAATCTGTCATTACAGGCCAGGACGTATCGAAACGGGTGATGACGTTTCGGTACGGGTGTACAATATTGAACCTAAGAATATGGGTGTACCGAAACGGAATAATACCGTTTCGAAACATTTTGTCACTGGAGACCAACGTTTCGGTACGAGTTCATAGCATTCCGAAACGAGTCAAAGTCAAAGGTGGTCAATATGTTCCGATACGGGTCAAGCATGTATCGAAACAGTCTAGAGGGAAGGTCAACAGGAGTTGACTCTCGTGCACCTATTTCGAAACAGCCTATGGTGTCACTGAATTTTTGTAAAGATAAATTGATTGTGTTAATGATCTCCAAATTGTATGAGAATTTATAGGCTAGATATTCAAGCATTGAATTACCTGGTTTTACCGTTTGTTGCTTTAAGAGACCTGTTAGTATCCATTTTTACAGATTAGTCCCTAAACTTATAAAAGTTGCAAAATGACTCTAAATTGTTATTTGCGGTCCTCACATGACAAAATTGGACTAATAAGTACATGGGTAACATTTTGTATGTCTAATATTAATTAAGTGATGTTGTTAAGATGAACATTTTATTGCACCGATCACCGAATCGTCCATCGGTAACACGCTCCGACCCGGTTCTCTACCAGACCGGGAAGGGGGTGTTACAGTTCTACTCAGTGCACTTCGCCTGTGTAACCAAAACGTCGAACACGGTGTAACTCAAAAGCCAACATATATAGCCTAACATTATGTACCAATCCGTAACAGAATCAATCACATCGATGTCTCACATCCAATTCCAATTCAGGAGCATACCCGCTCAACTAAACAATTTGTACCTTAAATTCGGCCACAAACATATTGTTTTGAACCCAAGCCATGAATTCACATTTCTTGTCATCCAAGTATCTAACTCTCAGATACTCCTTCTTAAAGACAGTTTGAAAGAACTCCCAGTCACAACATTGAGTTCCATACTCACAAACACAATTGTCCACCAAATGTACACATCTCTTTGCAACGGATACACAACACATTTTCAACCTGTGGGCATCATTACACCCCATTTATTCTATAATCCCAATAGTACAGGCCATCCACTACATGGATAACTCGGGTATCAACCCTCGAAACTCAACTTCTCCCAAACTAAGGAGGCATTTTAACTGCAACTCACAATTGTCCAATAGCTAGTGCAGTCCCATGCACTCCTACAATAAAAGCTTCATAAGCTTCAGACATCGCCTATATCCCAAACGCTATGTCACCCAACACTGGCCCAACCGACACAAGTTGTACTTACTCCAGGGTGTCAAACCCCCAAGAGACATAACACAATCATCCACTTCTTGCCCAACGGCAACAACAATCATACCAGATCGCAACTCTCTCCTCGATTTATTGTGCTAAAAGAAATATCTAAGGCATGATAATACACTAACAAAACAAAACATTCAAGCCAACTTTAAGCAAGGATCCAAGACTTCCATTATAAATCAAAATATTTCAGACTATAGTAATAAGGCAATGGGTATCCCAATTTTCCCCAATCATGGCATAAACAATCAACGCACATATCACAAACACTGTGCATAACAAACAGAAGATTTCGTGTCACAACATCACCATACCAACTTACCAACATTCTAATCTTTCAAATACTTACCCCAAATAACATATCTCAACCAACATGCATATAACAATCACAGTGCGTAACAATCAACAAGATCCAACCCACATCATCATGTATATAGCAGTTAACACATATATCACAATCATCGTGCATATCATCCATAGAAATCAATCTACATCAACATGTATGTAACAATTACCGTTCAAAGAAAACAACAACGCACAATTTGAAATTGCATCACATCAACTTACCAACAACTTACAAATATCCCATTCTTTCATAACCCAGCTCTGATACCACCAAATATAACCCCCTCGACCCGGCTTGGACGCGAAACCGAACTGAACGGGTCACACAAGGAATATTGAAGTGAACCGAGAAGGTTTACCTCAATAAATGACCCTATTTTTTCTTTTTATCTTATCTAGATGCACATTGTTACCCTAAGTGTTAAGACTCACAACAGAAGAAGCATCAGCTCAAACAGACAACAATTTGGCATTCAATTGATTACAAGCATATAAAAGGGACCAATTTGTAAATTACACAAAATACATGGACTTTAACTAATTTTAATTTACCATCCTTTAATTAGTCATATTACATGTCATTGTTTCAAATCTCAGCACTAATCAACCATTCAAACACATTTAATTGCATCCATAACATTTAGGGACTGAAACGTAAAGGAGCAGAACATCAAAAGAATCTGATTAACTAGCTTAACAGTTTCGTGTATCGATACACTTAGCCCTGTATCGATACACACTATTTCGGAATGGCTCTGGGTGTTTCTGAACACGAGCCCGTTTTGATACGGTCTCCAAGACGTATCGATGCACATAATTCCAGTAGCCAACTTAACCGAGCCTGTTTCGATACACCCTTCTCTTTTTCGAAACCCCATGCCCATTTCAAGCTCACCGTTTCTATACAGCCTTAGGCGTATTGAAACACATGGGTCTGTAATGTCACATTTTGCTGGTTATACACACTTTAATGCAACCATAACCAATCAAGCATGCTTCCAACATCATATCATATCCAAACATCAAACCTCAATCATTCATGGCATATTCAACATCATATCATGACAATTTGCATCAAAGGTAAACTATAGGCATGCAACCTAGAAAACAAGCCAAATAAGATACCAAAATGCATAGCAAAGCACAAACCAATAACCAAAGGCCATTTACAAGTCTAAAACAACAATGAACACTTGCTCAAATAGGGAGTTTGCACAAATCTCTTAAAAACACAACGGATCCCCTATTGCCCTTATTACTTATAGTTTAAACCGAAACATACTTTCGAGAATGAAGTCTCTTTGATCCCTTGCTCCATGCTGCCTTTCCGAGCCTCAATTTTCTGCATTGATGGACAAAATAGAGCGTAAGCACACAAGGCTTAGTGAGGAGTGCTCAAAAACCAAACACCGTCAATGCATTTAAACCATTTTCCAAGTCCACATTGAAATCTTATTTCAATTAACTTAAATCATCATTTGAAAACCATCATGCCATTAAAACCATGCACTTTCCTTAATAAAAAATCAGCATAATATATCTTATGTAACATGTACTATGAATCAATAGCAAGTCTCATTGCTAACACTCAATTTAAGCCTTCCCATGCATAACTACCATATGCAAAGCTTAAAGAGTAAAACATGTATAAATCACAATATACATCATAAATCATCTTATGATACATCATCAATTATATTGGCTTACATGTGATTATTAAACAAGTTTATTTCTCAAAACAACATATCGGATACACGGATTCACAAGTGTTGTCCAAACACTTTATACATTCTCACCGGCATCTCAAGGTTCACACACGGGAGCTACCCTCCACCGTTGTGACACCTGTGGTGGAGTATTCGGTACACCGTATAAACCCCTCAACACCACTCATCGATAGATGTATAACCCCACTAACGAAAGACGAGACAACACACACACATACCTCAATCGTTAGGGTACTTGGATGGAGTATTCTGTACACCGTATAAACCCCTCAACATCCAAGGCGGCTTGTTTACAGTGCACTCAATCCTATAGTCGGCTAACTATATCGGATAACACTTATAAACCAATTTCGTAACATTACTTGCCAATATAATTCTCATTTCACCACATACCTCATTGTTTTCAAAGCATCATCATTAAATCATTTTCCAAAGCATAAATCCATGCGTTAAATCACAAGTATAAAACATATACTTACAAGGATCACTTACCATGTGCATCCTTCATCAACACATCATTAAGAACATCAAACCATATGTTTTAAACATGCTTAAACAGTAGGTAAAATGAATTCAAATCAAGTGCATAAAACCATTTCATAATAGCACAACCGAGAGAGAAATTCCTTATACTTACTTCCGAATTTAGACAAATGTTTCAAGATTACATCTAAGTTCCCAAAACCACCTTCAAAACATTTCAAAGCTGAAATCCACGTTCTCACTCACCGACACGCGAAACCTTGATTAGCCGACGCGAAACTAAGCGTCTGAAGCTCCCGAAACCTCATCGGTTTCTTCCGAAACATTCCCCCTATTTTAACCACATAAGAACAGAGGATTAATGCATCTCAATGCATTCAAAACTCCGGCAAGCAAATTTACCACGTTGCCTTGCCTAAAACAACCAAAACACCTATCTGAAACAATTGAAAACATCATCGATTACTCTACAAACTCAACCCAGCCAAAACCTAACACTTCCAACCCTTTATAATCATTGATTAACATCCAAAATTTTCCTATTATCAACCTTATACCTCCAGCATTCACAAAATCACATTAACACCACAAAAACCCAATTCTAACAACCGAATCATCATCTCACAAGGATACCAAATGCAACGTTCAAGACCCGCTTAGGAAACAAGTGAAACGAAAAAAATCACAGAAAGCAAGTGTCAACCTTAAGAACCTATCACTGTTCATTTTGTAATCTTGAAGGACATAATAAAAACACTTGTCCTTGTTTGGAGCTTCAACTTCCATTTAATTAATTTTCTTTTCTTTTCTTTTTTCTTATTTCTAATCACGATATATAAAGCCCATTATTTAAAAAAGAAAATGGGTTAACACCCCGGACAAAATAGGTGATTACAAGGTCTATCATGTGACGTTTCACATACAACGGTTGGTCCTCAAGAAAAATCGACTGGTTTATTACAGATATTCATTACGCGACGCTTCACATAACCTTTATAAACACATGCCTTAAAAATTTCAAAAATTTCACCTTAAAAAACTCCTGCTCAAAAGAGCTCTCTCTAGATTCCTCAAGTTCTCCAAGGTCACTTTATAACATTCCTTTACCTGGGGGCAATTGTTAGTACCTGTAAAAACACCCACTACCACGTGTCAAGACCACACAACTCTCAAACATGACCGGACAACATGTTGCGAACGATATCACACAAAGGATATCCAGTAATCACGTAGCAACGCATGTGATCGCTGCGGACTACAACGTATGCTTCCCAACACGTAAATAACAATGCATGTGATCTATCTAGTACCCTTCGTAACCTGTGGCGAACAGGCAAGACCACGAAAGATATCGCATCCGGCGATCACGTGACAACGCACGTAATCGTTACGGATGACAATGCAAACCTAGTCCGAGTAATATAAAAAGGGACTTGCAACAAGGGAAAATCAGGCTCTATTCCATTCTAAAGCATCACCACCCTTACAAAGGAAGTGATACTCAAACTCCAACTCCAACTCAGAATAACCACCTGAGTCATCATCGGACCACCATTTTTAACATCCGTTCACTTTGACAATCAACAAAGTTAAAACATACTATCAAGGCATAAGAACGTGGCGTGCTTTTATTGGACACCATATCAGTGTGGGACAAATACAGCGCAGAGGATTCAGACCTCCGAACCCAAACAAAAATGTTGGGTTGGCTTGCTTTAATTCTAAAACACACGCAATCAAACTCCATGCAAGCCTCAAACATCGCTATCCATCTTCATCCAAAAACTCCTTAAATGTTGAACACTAATACATCCTCTTCATACCATCATTCTTCATTCAATCTACACGTCTCTCTCATTTTCACTAAATGATAATCAGTACGTGAAGTTTTAACAGATGGGGTCGAATTTCAATATTGTTAAATCTTATATAAATTAATATTTGATATCTATATTTTTGACAAATGTGTTATCTATATTTTTAAGGTATCTAGTATGGTACATGTACTTCAGTAAAATCCGTAATATGATATTTGAACTATCATTTTGTGTATTATCATAGCACCTGTTAATTTTCATTAATTGATTTGGCGTTTACTAATAGTATTAACCCAAGTACTAAATGATACACAACAATATAGTTCAAGTATGAAACTGTTATATTTTGATTCAAATTCTAATTGGTAATTAAGTTGGATATTATTGTAATTCTAATGGTTGAAGATTACTTGGTAATTAGGGTTTACTTTAATGAGTATATATATATTACATAAGAGATCTTATTGAATAAGGCTTTTTGTGACTAAGTATTTGATTATGTAAATATAGACTAAGTTTAACCTTTAGAATTATGAGAGACAGAGAATTACTTTAGAGAGATGTAACCACTTTTAGGATCTCTATAATTATAGCGGTTATGTTTTAGACATGGGATATCATTTATTTGTACTTTTTGTGTTCTCTACGTTGATAGTGGATTATTGGTTTCTCTCATGCATAAAAGTAGGCAAGGCTGAACCACGTCAAATCGCATCTCTTGTGCATATCTTATTTTATGTTGTTATCGCTTTAGTTATTTATTGCATATCAAATTCCTAACAGAAACTCACTACCAATGTTATGTCAGGTATCATAATAATAGACGAAGTGACAGGGACGGAGCCAAGATTGAATTGCGAGGGGCAGACCGATTAAATTTAAAACGAATAAAGTCTTAAAAGTAATTAAATTATAAAAAATAAGGGTGTTTAGGTTTAATTTGCAAATTTTAAAATTGAAATGTCTTAAAAGTAATTAAACCAAAAAATGAGGGGGCAAAATTTTGAGAGGGGCAAGGAAGGGAAAATGGCTTAATTGCAATGGTTTTAAAATTATTAGAGGTTAATATATATATATATATATATATATATATATATATATATATATATATATGCGTGCGCGCCTGCATAGTGATAGTTCAAGTATCATACTAGATATTTTGACAAAGTATAAGTACTACGTTTGACATTTTAAAAATATAAGTCTCACATCAGACATGTTATTAAAATTAATGTACCATATTAAATATTTTGAAAATACATATATCACATTAAACATTTTATTAAAATATAAATAACAGATGTGGCATTTTATCAAAATAAAATCTGTTTAACAGATTTATGATAATCCGAATGCACTATTACAGTGGATTATAGGATCTATTTCTTTGAGATATCAGGTTCCTTGCCTTTGCAGAAATGTTTTTTTAGGATGTGGCTGTGGTGTGGACTAAAAAGAAGCGACAAAATTAGTGTATTGTCTTGGCCTCCGCCTCTTGGAGGGTTAGGGGGGATTTTTTAGGGCCAATTATTGGCAGATTCTATCTCCTGTATTCTTGTTTTTTGGGGAGATTCCAAAGGTTTCTCTATGAGCATAGGTTAGAACAATGTACTCGACATACTTTTATTTTATTCATCATAAAATCTAAAATTAATAAATAATGCGAGAAATCTCAAGAAGTCATTATCAACTACAAAATTTATTTGGTGTGAAATAAGAAAAAAATTATTTAATATATATGATGTACCGTATTTAGATTACTACAAAATTTATGGGGAACCAAATTAAAATTTTTAAAAAGGTTAGAGGACTTATTATGAAATTTTCAAATTTTTGGGCTAAGGCCCCTTGAGCTTAGCCTAAGCTCTATCCCTGAAGAATGGGCATAAATTTTAAAGTTATTTCATGCCCAAAACAAGAATCGAATCATCATTTTTTTTTGTTCAAAAGTAACTTTCATTCAATTTAAAGGAAGCAAACAAAAGAAAGATTACAGAAAGGGGAAGACTCAAGGTCCCACAACTTGGGTCCCCGATAGTTCTTAGCAACTTTAGCTAGCCGATCGGCAGCTTAATTACAAGACCTAGGCACAAAGGTAAAAATACAGGATCTAAAAGATCCAGCAGTCATTCTGATATCCTCTTCCACTGCTGCTGTAGTCCAGTCGGAGAGGGCTCCCTTATTGATCCTCTCGATCACAGCTTTACAGTCCATTTCAACAATGATCTCGTCGAAACCAAAGCGGATAGCCATCGAAATGCCAAGCCTAATGGCCAAAGCTTCGGCTACTACGGCGCCGAAAGCAACATAAGAGTCAGAAATCCCATAGAGAAAGTCTCCATGGCTGTTACGGGCAATAGCTGCAGGGGATACAGACCCAGAGATTGGGTCAAAAGCAGCATCACAGTTAATCTTGATCGAGCCCATAGGTGGTGGTGTCCAACATTTTGGTTCCTGATCAAGGTGAGGAACCCTTGTCTGGCAAAGTGAAGGGACATTGTGGAACCCTGTGAATGCTCGTTCCGCTCGCAGCCATACATCCCAAGGTTGGTCTTTCAAATTTTCATAGATCAGCGCATTTCTGGACTTCCAAAGGGCCCAAAGAAGGAAAGCGATCAGGGCGCAACCATCTTCGAGCATTCCTGATTTGCGTAAACCAATAACTTTGCACAACCATTTCGGGAAGCCAGGGAAACCAACAATAGAGGGGGAGTAACTAAAGCCTGAAGCCTTCCATACCCCCTGAGCAAAAGGGCAAAAGAAAAGAAGATGTTCAATCGATTCGCCCTTCTCTCTGCACCGTGGACAGCAGTCCGAGTCTTGAAATTTACCATGGAACCGTGACGCTAGGGTACCCTTTGTTGGGACGATATTATGGCATAATTTCCAGAGAAAGGATCTGATTTTTGCAGGAACCTCTAATCTCCAGATAGAATTCCAGAATTGCTTGCTCTCGCTTGGATCTTCACTCGGAGAAGGATTGTCATGGTTCTTGGAGGAATCCTCAATAAACATGTATCCGGAGCGGGCTGAATACTCTCCATTTCTCGTCCCAGACCAGATGAGCGAGTCCTTAACATGAGGCCCACCAATCGGGATGGATAGAATTGCCTTAGCTTCAGTTGGGTTAAACATGGCTTGAATCTTTAACTCGTTCCATGACCGGCCATTGGGATTCATGAGACTGCTAACGGTTGGCGATGGATAGCCCTGAGGGATTGGGGAACCAATCCGGAAATTAGGTAAGTCAGGGATCCAGTTATCCTTCCATGTAGAAATGAGCCTGCCATTTCCAACTCTCCATAGGGCTCTTTCTTTCAAAAATTTTACTCCTTCCCTAATCCCTGTCCAGGCCCAGGAGGGGTTTGAGCATTTTGGAGCATCAAAAATATTTCCATTTGGGAAATAGATTCCCCTAAGGGTCTGAGCAAGTAGGGACTCCGAATTTTTAATCAATTTCCATGCAATTTTTGTAATGAGGGCTTTGTTGAAAATCCTCAAATTCCTGAAGCCCATTCCACCCTGATCCTTCAGTCGGCATAGATCTTTCCAGCACATCCAGTGAATGCTTCTGTCCTTTTCCGAACAGTTGTTCCACCAAAATTTAGCGACCATTGAGCTCAGTTCATCGTAGAAGGTAACTGGGAGTAGGAAACACTGCATGATGTCGAAGGGATAGCTTGAATCACAGCTTTGATGAGGACTTCCTTGCTCGCATGGTTCAACAGATTTGCTTTCCAGCCTTTCAGTTTATTTTGAACCCGCTCCTTTATGAAACCCAAAGCTTCTTTCTTGCTTCTTCCCCAGAAAGACGGAAGACCCAAATATCTGGCCTCTTCCTCCATTGGGTTGAAACCCAGCACATTAGACATATGAGCTTTGAGGTTGCTGCTGACATTTGGTGAGAAATACACAAATGATTTCTGAAGATTAACTGATTGTCCAGTTGAGGATTGAAAGAGCTGAAGAATCCGGATAATAGCCTCACAACTTTCTTTCTTTGCCTCAGCAAACAGAAGACAATCATCAGCGAAAAGCAGGTGGCTTAGTTCTAGGCACCTTTTTTTGATTCTCAGACCCGTAAACTGGCCCCTATCAGATTCTTTTGCGATGATCCAAGTTAGGATACTGGAGATGAAGATGAAAAGAAAGGGTGATAAGGGATCTCCCTGTCTTAACCCTCTACCTGCTTGCACTTCCCCAAAGCGTTCCCCGTTAGCTACCAGGGAGAAGGAGACCGTTGTAACACATTTCATGACTCTATTAATCCACCAGTCATCAAAACCCATCTTACTCATAACATACTGAAGCAAGTCCCAGCCCACCTTGTCGTATGCTTTTTCAAGATCGATCTTTAAAGCCATTAGGCCTCTTTTGCCTTTCCTAACTCTTTTGATAGCATGGAAGGCTTCATTTGCAAGAATAATGTTGTCATGGATTGAACGACCATGCACAAAGGCTGACTGAGATGTTTATTGAAATCATGTTTAGGCTAAGCTCACCTAAATTTTTCTTATTTTAATTTAGGTGAGATAGAAAAATCTTAATCTATCTCACCTAAATTTCGTAGTTTATTGAAATCATGTTTTCGACTTGATGTTGGGGTAGAATAGCAATAAATGAATGGGATAGAAAATCAAGGAGATGAGATCCCTTTACCATATCATATGATAAGTAAGATTAGATCCAAGCCAAATATGAACTTTAAACAAAGTGCAAGCAATGGTAGATCCCAAAATATTCAAAATCATGTGAGCTTGAGGAATCCTCACATGTTTTCAACTCAAGAAATGGCTTCACATTGTCCTCTCCCAGTCCCAGAAGCAAATGTTAGTACTTAGTAGCAAGTATTTCATTACCACTAAAACTGCTGTCTTGTCCGTGTGGGATTCGCCTAAGAACAAATGACCAAAGTTTCAAGGCTATTTCAGTAATCTCACAGCTTTTACACTTCCCCTCTGCTAAATCTTAAATCCTAAAATACAAAAGGAAAAAAATCCAGTGGGAAGGGAACAGCTCAGAAATAATCTACTGACTACATCCCATCAGTTCCCTCAAAACCCAGAAAACCAGAAAAATTAAATTTAAAAAAAAAGAGACCACAAAACTATTGTTTTTATTCATCCATTTAACGTTAATCGGAAAACGCAGAAAAAAACCCCATTTTTTGTGTTATATGTGGCCATGACTTCTCTACAATGACGCAAACCCGATATTATCCAACTCGGAGCCCCGAACCCGAAAAGGAAAAAACCGGAGGGGGAGGAGGAGGAGGAGGAGGAACCGCCATGAGAGTGATTGTTCCTCTACAAGGCGTTGTTCAAGGAAGAGGAGGTCTAGTTTTAGGCTCCATAATCCCTTGCGCGCTCTTTTACTTTCTCCAATTCTATTTGAAGAGAAACCGTGATGACCCGGATGACCAGAACGAATCCAGTTCCCCGCCTCAAAACCCAACGACGCCTTCTCCGTCGTCCGAGCAGCTGACGGAGCTTCCCGCGTTGACACGTAGTCTGTCTCGGCCTTTGCTGTCGCCGAGAAATCCAAGTGGACCTATTCCGATTTCAGGTCGCGTTAGTGGGATTGTCAAGGGTGCGGAATCTCCATACTATATAGGATTGAGGCGGATCAAGGAGGATCCTTATGATGAATTGGATAATCCGAATGGGGTCATCCAACTGGGTTTAGCAGAAAACAAGGTGGGTTCTTTTTTTTGTACTTGCCAATATGCTTCATGGTTCAGTACTTGAGTTCTTGATGGAATTTTTTTTCCTACTTTTTCAGTTGTCGTTGGATTTGGTTAAGGATTGGCTAGCCGAGCATGCGAACGAAGCGATATTGGGAAATGGAAAAGAGCTGAGCATTTGCGGGATTGCAACTTACCAGCCTTTTGATGGATTGATGGAGCTCAAAGTGGTAAACATTGTGAAAATGTTTTCAACTCATCAATAAAAGTAATAGTATTCGGTTTTAGGTGACTTGAAGATGTTATGTTAGGATTTAACTATTAGCACACTCAGATTAAGCCGGTTCGTGGTCTCTGTCAATAATGGTGGCACCAAATGCTTTAGCAGTCCTTTAAATTTAGTTGTTTGGGATTGGAACTCCTTTATTGTGTCTGGAAAAGATATCTAATGCGGTATAATGCTTGTATTAGAGACTCAAGTGAGATTATGAGAGTCTGGTGCTAGCAGCCTAGCACCAAATATATAAACTTAATGTTGGAGGTTATTAGAAGATTGCAGTCTATGTTAATCGAACTTGGCTTTGATTTTCCTAAGTTTTTCCATGTATTTGGAGGTCATATCCATGTGTTGGAGAGTGTCAAATATAGGTACTTTAAGCAACATAAGTATCTGTTCACTTAAAAAAGGGGGGATAAATAGAAAAACACAATAAAGCTACCTTCACTGGCTCCTAATTCTTATTCACTGAGATTTGTATGTTGGTAGATACAAGAATCATTCACTAAAACATGTCCATGCACCGAGATATTGTAATTTCCAGTTGAGTTCATCTCTTTAAACAACTGTTTTACCTTCACCCATAATTTATGTATTAAGCATTTTGGTTACTTGGTTACCTGTGATTAATAAAGTGACATATTTGCTCGGAGAAAGAAAAGGAATACGAGAGAGAAGAGAGAAAGATATTAACAAATAATGACAAGTGTTCTTCCTCATGTGTATTTTATATTTTTCAGGTGATACAATACATGGGATAGTTACCTTCAATTGCAAAAATTACACATAAATTTTTTATTGTTTAACTAGCTTAACTTCAAGAATTAAGCTGTCTGATGTAGATTGAATTGTCAACCTACCCTTGGAAGCTCCTCCTCATCTAATGATTTATTCTGGAGTTTTTTGTTCTTTTTGTCGATAAACAGTCTCCGCTTCGAGGCATTTGTGTTTGACTCGTTGTTACTTTGCAGGCTGTGGCAGGATTCATGTCTCAAGTCATTGAGAAAGCTGTTACCTTCAATCCTTCACAGATAGTGCTGACTGCTGGTGCTACCCCTGCAATTGAGATTCTTAGCTTCTGTTTGGCAGACACTGGAAATGCATTTCTTGTTCCAACACCATGTTACCCCGGGTAATTTTTTCTCCACAATTTTCACAGTTTTCATCCTCGTAACCAGGCATCTGTCTAGTAAACTGAATTTTTGAACGAAATATGCAGTTTTGACAGGGATTTAAAATGGCGAACTGGGGTTGAAATAATCCATGTTCCTTGCCGAAGTGCTGACAACTTCAATTTAAGTATAACAGCTCTTGATATATCATTCAACCAGGCAAAGAAACGTGGGCTGAAAGTGCGTGGGATTATAATATCGAACCCATCAAACCCTGTTGGCAATATTCTAAGTCGAGAAACACTTTACAGCTTGCTAGACTTTGCCAGAGAGAAGAACATCCATATCGTATCGAATGAAATATTTGCCGGTTCTACTCATGGAAATGAAGAATTCGTGAGCATGGCGGAAATCATTGAGCCGGAAGATATTGACAGGAAAAGAGTCCATATAGTATATGGTTTGTCAGAAGATCTTTGTCTTCCAGGCTTCCGGGTTGGTGTTATCTACTCTCTAAACGAGGACGTTCTCGCTGCTGCTAAAAAGTTGACGAGATTCTCAGCCATATCAGCTCCAACCCAACGTTTACTTATCTCCATGCTATCTGATTCAAGATTTGTCCAAACATTCATTCGTGCCAACAGGGAGAGGCTTCAAAGGATGTATGTTCAGTTTGTAGCAGGATTGGAAAAAATGGGCATAAAGTCCATAAGAAGCGGAGGTGGTTTCTACTGTTGGGCGGATATGAGCGGTTTAATCAGCTCTTACAGTGAGAGAGGAGAAGTGGAGCTTTGGGATAGGTTGTTGAATATAGGCAAGGTCAATGTAACTCCAGGATCTTGTTGTCATTGTATTGAACCGGGATGGTTCCGCTTCTGTGTTGCCATATTGACTGAGAAAGATATCCCTGTAGTTATGGATAGGATTCAAAAAGTTTTGAAACCTGCAAATTGAATTGTTAAAATGCTATTGATTTATTCTATCATTTTGGACAACCCCCAGATTCTTATTTCTTTCTTTCTTTCTTATATAAAGCTCATTTCTTTAACAAGGGACAATAAATGAAGTAGACCCTGACTCGGTTGGTGCATATTTCAACTCAAAATCTGATTTGAATTATAGAAATGCTTTGAAATACGACAGTTACTTCATGTACGGAGTGCAGATGCTGCAAGATGCAATTTAAGATCCAAAAACTTGACTAGGTTGGTCTAAGTGGTAAGCAGCTTAGTATCGTTTAAGCAGGTCTCGAGTTCAAGGCTTTTTTATGCAGAAAATCTCTACTCGGAGACTTATCCATTAAAGTTAGGTGTACAACCCGGATCAATCTGGATTAATTTAAGCAAAATCCTGAGAAACTGTAAGGGCAACCAAATTTTTTTTCTCCAAAAAACTGAATAAATACATACACAGGTGCGTTTTATTGAATAAAATTACAAATAGTGTAAACAAATCAGCTACAGTAAGCTCAAAATGATTACAAAAGAACATTTTTTCTTCTTTTTTCCCATCCATTTTTACCCTAATCAACAACTGTACACGTTGCACAATTAATCACACCCCTTTCAACTAGACTATCATATCTTTGAACTTTGTTTCACAAATATATTCTCTACATGGTCTGAAAAACACAATACAAATTGGTCACCATATTCAATTTCAGATATGACTTCAGAATTTGAATAATCTCAGAAGTGATACGTCTTCTTGAAGAAACCTCTGATTTACTAATCAACCCCACTTTCATAACCTGTAAGAAACATCCTTTTTTCATGTTATATAGGACCAATGTTGTGCCACAGTTTCCTTTTATGGATGAAGTTGTTCGATAAATAAAATTTTATACAACCCTACTACGAGTCTCGGCATGAGATGATCCTTATCTAAATCAAACTACAGCTTGTTGCAATATTAATTCTTCACTCTTTAACACTTTTAGTTGTCTTTTAGCTTAAACCGTGATAACAATTGTCATTACCACCAACATTTAACAAAATATGTGGAGCCGATAGGGTGTGTTGCTCTTGTGAAGCATCAACCAATGGAAAAATTGTATGGTATTAGAGCCAACGATCAGACCATTTATATATTGATTCTGACGTTGTTCGTTGTTGTTTCGTATTCGCTTAAGCTAATTTGTTCGTGCTTGCGTTAATGTAGTCAATAATCGAAAGTGTTGCTAATTCTCCATCTGATGAGCAGGGAACGCAACAAATCAATGGCAAATCGATTGGGCCTATGTTTGCGAATAAGCAAACCAGCATCAGACTTGATGATTTTAACTACTTGTTGTGGAAACAACAAGTTTTAATGATGATTCGTGGCTATAAGCTCGAGCACTACTTGGACAAGGAAACGCATATACCTCCCAAGGTAACCACTAACTCTACTGGTCAATTAACGCTTAATCCTGCTTTTCGTCGAGTTTAAAAAGAAGACAACTCTTTAACATCGTTATGTGTTTTAGACGACGTTGATTTCGAGGATGACGTTTTACCTCCTCCTCCTCCTCCTATGCATTCGGTACGTACATCTTCTGCGAGAGCTACACGTGAGTTGTTCTTTATAGAATTTGAGTTAGATGGCATAGTGACTTTGTGTTAGAATGAGTATTAATTTAGAATTTCTTATCGTAGGTTCTAACTCAGGTAGACCTAGAGCTAGTTTAGACTGTGGGAGGCGTCATCACCGACGTTAGAGCTTTGGCCGCTAAAGGTGTATTCTCTTTATGTGCTATAATTACTCTGTGAATTGTGTTGTATTATGTATGTCTATTTTTTATGATGTGATTGATAGAACCAAATCATAAATTAATATTAAAATTAATACCTAGGATCTTTCATGTCAAATCATCAAGAACAATAAACCGAATGAACTGAATGGGGAAGCGTACCTGAATTAATTGATAAATTGAAAACCTTGAATCTTTATGTTGAAAACTCTCTGACGGGGACAATAGTAATACAAGTTAACATATTTCTTAAGGACCACTACCTCTTTATATAGTTTATTATTAAATCAACTAATAATATTTATAATTATGCCCCTCATTGAATTATAAATATATCTTATGGCATCTACACTTTTCTTTCCATGACACTTTAATACCCATGACACGCCTAACATAATTGGTCACTTAATTTTGTGTCATACTTTATAATAGCATCATACATTTTACATATGTGCCCACAATTGCGGATTTTAATCCAACAATCTCCCACTTGGGCAACATATATTTCCTGATAAATGTACAACCTTATGAGCTCAAAAATTTGCTATTATATAATATGTATTCTATAACAATCTCGTCTATCAACCATATCCATATAGGATCAAAGTGGTCTTCGTTATATCAATCGTGACTGGACCCATCAATGGTCATATATACAAACATAATCAAATGACATAGATCAATCATGGATGTGTAGCATGAAAAATTACATGAAATGTGAACCGAACATGTCTATTTCCAACTGGTCCTCCTAAACCTTAGTGAAATCAACTTTACTTAATTCAGAGTGTGCATAAACCAAAAGAACTTTATTTTTGCAGGAAAAAAAATCTTAAAATATCCTTAAACTGAAGTAACTGAAATTGTGTCTAAAACGAATGAGCATTTTTCAAAATTACAAACTCGCACTAAAATCGAATATCCTTAAATAACATTACACCCACATGAGTAGTGTGCTCATGAAAGACCTAGGGTGACAGTTTCTTAATATGTGCGCAATTATGAAGTTTGTACCAACATGCTCTATAGACACACAACCACTCTGAATTTTCTTTAACAACTAGGATCTTAATGTTTATGTGCTTCAAATTTGAAGTGTTCTTATTGTTTATAGAATAAATTAATGTATATTTATTGTCACAAAATAACTGAAATGGTCTTTCTATTCAATCTACAATTAGCAGCTCAAATGACAAAATTCTTTTGCATCAATATTCTATTAGAATCGAAGTCTGTAAACTTGATGATCTCTAACTTACCAGAACTCCGACATGTGAGCATATATTTTTTGTTCTCTGAAGATATCTCATAACCCTATTGGCTGCTATCCAATAGTCTGTACTAGATTTTCTTAAATATTTGTCTAACATTCCAACAATGTACGCAATATCCAAACACTTACATACTTGAACATTAATTAGATTCTCAATAGCTTATGCATATGGAATAATTTGTATTTTTTTTAAATTTTAAGGTTACTTTTAGGGCATTGAGTAAGACAATATTAGTCTTCTTTAGCAATATGAGAATCAATTGGTTTTACTCCTAGTGAACTTGTAGTATATACATTTTTAAACCAAATTTATCTCAAAATCGAATGAGATAATCAATATGAAATTTACGATTTCATTAATGAGAGTACTACTTAAGCTCATAGATTAATTTCTTTAATTTACATATCATTGATTTTGTATCATTAGACACAAATCTATGATTGTACCATATAATTCATTTCTTCAATGTCGACATTGAAAAACACAAGCTTAACATCCATCTTATGTAGCTCAAGATTAAAATAAGCAACAAGCGTCATGATTATCCTAGAAGAGTCTTTCAATGAAACTGAAGAGAAAGTCTCTACAAAATTAATGTCTTCTTTTAGAGTGTATCCTTTAAATACAAGACATGCCTTATACTTATCCACATTATCATTTGCATCCCTCTTGGTTTAAAATATACATTTACAATCAATTGGTTTGCATCTTTAGGTAATGAGACAAGTTCATAAACCTTATTGTCTTGCATAAAATTATACTTTTCTTGAATGACATTAATCCACTTTTGAGAGTTAAAACTTTGGATTAATATCATATACACTGGCGGTGGAAACTGAAAGTTTCCACAAGCGCCTTAATTTTAGGGTATATGGAGTTAGTTTAGGGTATAAGGTTTAGGGGTTTAGGTGTAGGGGTTTAGAATTTAGGGATAGTTGTTTCAAATTATAACTCTAAACTTTAAATTGAAACAACTATCCCTAAATTCTAACCCCCTCACCTAAACCCCTAAACCTTATACCCTAAAGTAACTCCATATACCCTAAAACTAAGGCGCTTGTGAAAACTTTCAGTTTCCACCGCCTGTGTATAGAATATTTATCCTAAAACTTTTATGGTCTGATAAAAAAATGATTGATCATTTTCTATCATTCCATTGTTACCTTATTTTTTGTTTTTGAAGAAATACAATATAATAATTCAGGATAGTATTTCATCTTCCTCTCATGGATCTCTTTAATGACACTTGTTTTTTTTTAAGGTTGTTGAGTTTGTTCTTCTGAAACAATTATCTTATCTTGAATGAGAGCTGTTCAACATTATTTTGTTGAGTTACTTGATTCACTTATTGATTAATGATAGATGTGAAAACCTAAACATCATCAAAAGTGATAGCATGAATTAAATTATAATTCAATTATCCCTCAATAACAATGTATCTAACCTTATTTCTCCCTCCAAACTCAACATCCTAAAAAAGTTATAAATCTCTCCTTAAAGTAATTCTTAATAGTGGGATCATAAAACTAACAACCCATAGATCACTCAAAATAACCGAAGTAGTTGCTCGCTTTTGAAGTTTAATTTCTTTACATATGTCCTAACTTATACAAAAGAATCAACACTTTGTAACTTATTGTTGTTTCTTTTTTGTAGGACCCTTAACAACTTTATTCTAATATTTTATTTTATTGCCCTTATTCTTAGAAACGCTAACTAAATGAGCACTAACAAAATGTGTACTTTTACACTTATAACGCTTCAACTTTTCTTCCTCTTGAACACAATGAGAAATGAGCCTAATTAGAGTATATTTCTCATTTTGGCAGTTGTAACTTATTTTGAATTGGTTAAATTGTATATGAAGCGATACCACAATCATAAGAACAAACAATTGTTAGAGAGTTTGATCTTATGTGCCTTATATTTTGAAGCAATATTAAAAAATTTCATAATCTACTCCCTCACATTTTCTTGACTCTTATACTTCATAGACATCAAAGAAGGCATAAGTGATGTCATTTTAACCTTAACGTTTTGGGTAAAATATTTCTTAATTTCGTCAATGAAACATTTAGTATGAATAATCTATTCAGATTTGTGCTCTTAAAAGACTTATAAAATGTTGTTCTTTATGATCATAAGGCTCATGCAATTTGAATGACCTCACCTCTCAAAATCCCTTTTATAGGTGCTTACCGCGGTGAGAGGTGCAAGTTATTCTTTCCTTAGTGCAAAGTCTATGTTCTTACAACCAAATACTATATGTAAGTGTCTTTTTTATTCCTTGAAATTAGTTTCACTAAACATGAGTGTAGAATGTATTTAACAGATATTGTGAAAGCAAAAGATAAATTACCTAAATATAGAACAAAAGTAAAAAAATAAAATAAAAACAAGCTCACATAAATATTCATAAGTAAACAAATAAATTCAAAATAATGGCTAGTTCCCCTCAACATACCAAGCACAACATTAATATCAAGTCTTTGGACAGTAATATTAACTGTAAGCGGTACTCTTGTTGTAGCAATCAAACATTGACAATAAACTATGTCAAACAATAGATTAATCTTTGGACTAACGTATTGCTCACATAAAATACCTTATAATTGTCACACATTTATCGTCACATTTGTCGTTGTAATTCTGTCAGATATTAACTTTCCTTTAGGCCAATTAATAAACGCATGAATTACAAAACTCATAATTATCTTAATATTTTAAATAAACTAATCTACATAAAAGCGATCACTTTGGTGACATTATGTTTCAATTAATCCATTAAAATATTAGACACCCGAAGCCAAAGTATTTTATTTCAAAATATTTTCCTTAATTTTATCTTTCAATTAAATTAAAAGATAACAAAAAATAATAATAAATTTGAATAAAGGTAAACCTAATGTCAAGATATCGGACATCCCATTAATATTTTATCTTTGGACAAAACATTAACTTGCAAGTGATATCTTGGTATAGTAATCAAACATTGATAATAAGAACATGTCAAACAAAAATCTTCCTTTGAGCCGATTTATTGCTCACATATAAAACTCAATAATTATCGCATGTTTATTACCACAGTTGCACATGTAATAATGTTAATTATTAATCTTCCTTTGGGCCGATAAATACTAACATAGTCCGACTTACATGCACAAAACATTCTATATATTAAAATGAAATAATTTCCACAATAGAGGTCACTTTGGTGACTTAATGTTTCAATTAAATTATCTTAAAATATATACTATAAATATATCGATATCCAAATTTAAAATTTTGTAACAGTCAAAACTGAAATTTCTGATAACACTTAAATTTCCGAAATAACCTAAAATAAGATTGTGTGAATGGGGCTATCAGAAATCAAATAAACCGAAAACTTTGATTGTTTCAAAAAAAAATTCCTTAAGCATGCATTTGCCGAAATTAAAGTCGAATTCAAAGCAATCAATCTTTAACTAAAAGTCAAAATTAGAAGTATCATTTAAATGAATAATTCATGTAACGATCACATGAGACTTTAATATCCATAATAACTTAAGGATCAAAATTATATATATATATATAATAATAATAATAATTAAATACATATATGTATTATGTAAATAACATTAACTATATATGTCATATGAACCCGTACTAATATCCATAATTTCATTGAAGACCCTTATAATTCCAGTATTAAACACTAGATAGAATATACGAAGGGACACTCTTGATAAATTATTATGCTACGGGAAACACCAAAATGAAACATTACCAATCAAACAATGGTTCACATAGAAAAGCAAATTCATTACTAATAAAACACACATGAATTAACATTAAAGTTAGCTTAAAAAAACAGATTTATCCTCGGCCTTATAACATGTTGCTTAAAACCCAAGGCATCCCTCAAATTGACATCTTCTTTAGCGATATTCAAACATGAAGCAATTCCCAAGTCATGGTAAATTTATTAAATTCATAAATATCATAAATCCAAGCAATCGAGAAAAAAAATTATTAAAAACACAATGCTTCAGACTTTTCTATCGTTTAAATATATTACCATAAACCCTAAAATATTATATTCATAATTAATCAAAACCTAAAATTTTAATATAAAATTTAATTCATTCTCAATGATTCAACATTACGAGGCGTTGATGCCACTTGATAGAACCAAATCATAAATTAATATCAAACCTAATACCCAAGATCTTTCATGTCAAATCATCAAGAACAATAAACTGAATGCGGAAGCGTACCTGAATTAATCGATATATTGAAAACCTTGATTCTTCATGTTGAAATCTCAAATCTTTGGTATTGATCTTCCAAGAAGATACGTTAGTCATTGTCGTTAACATATTTCTTGGGGACCACTACCTCTTTATATAGTTGATTATTAAATCAACTATTAAATATTTAAAACTCTGCCCCTCATTGAATTATAAATATATCTTATGGTATCTACACTTTTATTTCCATGACACTTTAATACCCATGACACGCCTAACATAATTGGTCACTTAATTTTGTGTCATACTTTATAATAGCATCATACATTTTACATATGTGCCCACAATTGCGAATTTTAATCCAACAATGATTTCCTTGTGTATTGTGATGCCATGCATACTCTGATAAACTTTGTTTAATTGTGTTATAATGAGACTATGAGCACTTCAGAACTGTGATCCTCGTATTTAGAACGATATAACTGTGATAAGACTATAGTTTACAAATAATGATTTATTTATGCATGGGATGGGATTGTACAGACGAAGAAGTGGTTTGACCACACTGTGATTGGTGAAATAAGGGTGAGGAGTTCAGGGAAACTACCTTTACTGTGATCGGAGTATGTAGTTGGGTTGTGTTTTGTGTTTATCATCATTTCATGCATTGTGATTTAATGCGCTTTTTAATTTCTTGAGTTATTATTGTGGAATTGAGATTATGTTGTTGCACTTTAGAGACACACTGAGCTTAATAGTTCACTCCCATATAGTTTCTCTTTCAGATACTTTTGGCTTTAGGCGACTTGATACTTGGAGGACTCCTTACGATTTAGATTTATATTTACTACAATACAAACTTTTATCATTTTCAAACTTGGTTATTATTATTAATATTTATTTTGGGATTTGATGTATTTTGGACTTTGGACTATCTTGGGATTTGAGGATATTTTTTCAGTACGTATGCATGTTTATTTTTACTTCGGATATTTTATTATATTATTGGATTTTAACATTTTGCTGAATTATATTGATCTTTTGAAAATACATATTAATGAGAATTTTTACACGTATAATTAATAAATGGGATACTTGAGGGAAAAGTTACGAATATGACTTTCTAAATTGGGCTTTTCCTTTTGGGCCCAATTTAGGGGGTTACATTTAGTGGTATCACAGCCGAATTAAGCCCTCGAACTATGAGGTTCACTGTCATCGTTTTCAAAGTTTTTCAGATCATATGCATGCATTAAATGTTTGAGGGGAAATGGGATGCTTTTGGAATAACTTTTAATTTGTTATTTTAAAAGTGATTTAAATTTGAGACTCCGGTACGAATTCTAATCCTTAGGTTATTTTTCCTGTAGATTGTTGACTATGCCACCTCGTATGAGTGTTATACTTGCTTCGGATAGAGGTAGAGGCCGAGCTCGAGGTCGCGGCCAAGGTCGTGATGTTGCTCCCGCTAGTGAACCTCCACCTGTTGTGGATCGCGTGGTTGATCAGGAGGAGATACAAAATCCTGAAGGAGACCCGCAGCCTGAGGGACAACATATTGTAAGTCAATAGTCTGGTGACAGAGACACACATGATCAGCAGCCACATGGTGATGACCTGTTTGACTTTAATGAAAATGAGACTGTTGAGCTAGATAGTGCTGCTGTTAACCGGAAGTTGTTGGGATATTTCCGTGACCAGTCAGAGGGTTCGAGGAAGCCTATATCTACAATATTTTTTAGTGTCGGGATGAGGACTCTTGAGGTTGTGTCTGAGGAGCACCCATCTGATGATGAGTTATGGATGGAAGGATTTTGAGAGACTCTTCGAGGAGATGGAGCACCCTGCTAATAAGAAACTGAGAGTTGTCGCTTCACTATTGCATGGTGAAGCACAACGTTGGTGGAAGGCTGAGCGAAGATTGTTGACAGATGATAAGATGACATGGGAGACTGTTGAGTTGTGTGGTGCTCGATTCGATCAACCGTTCTTGCTCGCCAAGTGTGGAGAAGTTGGATAATTGGGTGTTTTAGTGGGAGGTGAAAAATTGGCAATTTGACACAAGGATTTATAGTGGTTCAACCTTCTAACCAAGGTCTACATCCACTACCTTAGCTCCCCACTAAGGATTTCCAACAAATTCACTAAGAATTTCGTCCCCTTTTCTCGGATTAGGAGGAAACCGTTACAACCCTCAAAGCTTTCTACCCAAAGCTTGAAGGAACACTCTCTTTACAAAGAAAGACTTAGCAAACTAGAAATCCCTCTAAAAGATGTTTGTTTGCAATTCTAAGCACTCACCCAAAACCTAGACACTTGAGCAAATTTAACAATGTAAGCTCACAAGTGTTGTCTAAGCAAGAAATAAACAATTTAAGCTCTAGACAAATTTTGACATCATAATGTTGTAACAATTGAAGCATTAACCATTACAAGATGCTAGGAGGTCCCTTTTATACTCCCAATTGAGTTTGTAGCCGTTGCTAGCCGTTGGGGATGAATTTGAGCCGTTGAGGACTTTATTTCCCTTCATAAATGCTGTTCTGCAGCTAACGGTATCGATACACGTGGAACGGTATCGATACGGCCTTCATATGAACTAGCCATTAGGCACTTGCCAGCTTGGGCGTATCGATACGCTTGAGGGCGTATCGGTACCCTTTGACATTTAAATGGCCGTTGGGAAATAGCCGTTGGGGTAGTTAAAATGGGATCGGTACGCTGACGTGGCGTATCGAAACGACCCCCTCCGTATCGATACGAGGGTTTGCTGTATCGATACGGGTTTTGACAGTGGCCAAACTGAGGCAAAATGGTATCGATACTGGTATGACCGTATCGATACTGGTAACGTGAAAAGTCAAGTTTGGCTATTGAAAACATGAAAAATCTTTGTCAAAAACCTCTTAAAATACCTCAAACATAATTTCAAGTAGTTTGGACTTTAAAACCAAGTTTTTAAATTCTTTCAAATTAGTCCAAAACATTTTTCAATTATTATATCAAAATATTAGTTCTACAATCTCCCCCTTTTTGATATAATAAAACTAACTTGAAAAATTGTTTGGGATTCTCCCCCTTTAACTTTAAAAATGTGAATAAGAGATTAAAGATGTGAAATCAAATTAAGCTCCCCCTTATTCATTTGAAAATTCAATTTTTCAAACCAACCATTTCTCCCCCTTTTTGTTATATCAAAAAGAATTTAAAATGACATTTAAGTTCAAGATAACATAGGAGGCAAAAAAAAAATTGACACACTTAAAATTTTGGTTTTAAAAATTGGCTCCCCCTTACTCAAAGCATCATGAGAATGTTAGTTCAACATATATGAATATCTAGTTGACATAAAAGAAAATAAATCAAATAAACACTAAAGCAACTAGATTTTACCACACTTGAACTCAAGGGAGGATGTGAAGCCTTCCTTCTTCAAGTGTTCTTCCTTTGTGTGCATGGAGCTCCCCCTCAATGTTTGACTTGTTGAACATCTCCATCACACCTAGCAAAAGACAATCAAGTGACTTTTGGTATCCAAATTGCTTTGGATCCATAAACGTTAGTAGCACAAATTTTAGTCCCCTTAGGAATCCATTTTTCAATGTCATCCCTTTTAATTGAAGTGGTTAGTCCTTTTGGGACCCAAACACTTCTAAGACATTTACCTTTTATAAATCTAGGGGCACTAGATTGTCTTACATAAAAATTTGATTTTTGAAAATTATTTTTCTTTTCAAGTTCATTTGAAATCAAATCTTTTTCTTTTTGAACTTTTAGAAGCAAATTTTGTAAATCAAAACATTTTTGTTCAAAATCTTTTAATCTTGCTTCAAGTTCAAGATTTGTTTTGGAAAGCAAATCATTTTCAATTTTTATTTTTGAAATCAACTTTTTGTTTTTAGAAAATGATGCCTTGAATTCCAAAAGCAAATCATCATAGGCATCTTGTAACTCATCAAATGTATAAGAATTTGAAATAGATGAGTTAGAAGTTACCTCCCCCTCATTGAGGGCCATCAAGCATAGGTGGGCTACTTCATCATCGGTGGAGTCTTCATCACTCCATGTGGTCACATATGCTTGTTTTGAAGATGATCCCTTCTTTTTGGATTTGTGGGAGTCCTTCATCTTCTTCATCGATTCATGCTTGGATTTTTCCATTTTGCTCTTCATGAACCGGGTGAATTTGGTGAAGAGATAGGCCATCTCTTCATCCTCACTTTCCTCCTCACTTAAGTCTACATGGTGGCATGTGGAGGATTTGAGAGCTACGGCACTTGCATTGATGCCTAGCTCCATGATCTTCTTCTTCCCCATCGCTCTAATCTCTTCCTTCTTCTTCTCCTCTTCTTTGTTTTTCTTCATTATTTGGTGAGTGAGAAGTGACCCCATGAGTTCATCAAGCTTCAAGGTTTTGAGATTCTTGGCTTCAATGATGGCGGTCCTCTTTGAGTCCCATGACTCGGGAAGGGAGTAGATGAGCTTTCGGACAAGCTTCTCTTCCGGGATGGCTTCTCCATAACCTTTAAGACCATTGGTGATGGTGGAGAACCTATCAAACATCTTCTCGATGTTCTCTTCCGGATCCATCTTGAAGTTCTCATACTCTAAGGTGAGGAGCCCAATCTTGGTCTCCTTGACTTCATTGGTTCATTCGTATGTGACTTCAAGCTTGTCCCATACTTCCTTGGCACTCTCACAAGAAGACATCTTCTCATAGATGGTTGGGCCAAAAGCACAAAAGAGCATGTGCAAGGCTTTGCAATTAAGCTCAATCTTCTTGCGATTGTCGGCACTCCATTCCGCTTTGCTTCCTTGAGGCACGAACGGACCATCTTCAACTATGTCCCATAGCTTGTAGTCTCTTGACTTCAAGAAGAATTTCATCTTTGTCTTCCAATGGGCATAGTGATTTCCGTCGAAGAAGGGCGGTTTGTCGATTGATTGTGCCATTTGAGCCGGTTGGTGAAATGTTGATCGAGCTTGCCGGATCTTCTCAATAGGATGTGAATCCCCTTCGATTGAGCCAAGCTCTGATACCAATTGTTGAGTTGTGTGGTGCTCGATTCGATCAACCGTTCTTGCTCGCCAAGTGTGGAGAAGTTGGATAATTGGGTGTTTTAGTGGGAGGTGAAAAATTGGCAATTTGACACAAGGATTTATAGTGGTTCAACCTTCTAACCAAGGTCTACATCCACTACCTTAGCTCCCCACTAAGGATTTCCAACAAATTCACTAAGAATTTCGTCCCATTTTCTCGGATTAGGAGGAAACCGTTACAACCCTCAAAGCTTTCTACCCAAAGCTTGAAGGAACACTCTCTTTACAAAGAAAGACTTAGCAAACTAGAAATCCCTCTAAAAGGTGTTTGTTTGCAATTCTAAGCACTCACCCAAAACCTAGACACTTGAGCAAATTTAACAATGTAAGCTCACAAGTGTTGTCTAAGCAAGAAATAAACAATTTAAGCTCTAGACAAATTTTGACATCATAATGTTGTAACAATTGAAGCATTAACCATTACAAGATGCTAGGAGGTCCCTTTTATACTCCCAATTGAGTTTGTAGCCGTTGCTAGCCGTTGGGGATGAATTTGAGCCGTTGAGGACTTTATTTCCCTTCATAAATGCTGTTCTGCAGCTAACGGTATCGATACACATGGAACGGTATCGATACGGCCTTCATATGAACTAGCCGTTGGGCACTTGCCAGCTTGGGCGTATCGATACGCTTGAGGGCGTATCGGTACCCTTTGACATTTAAATGACCGTTGGGAAATGGCCGTTGGGGTAGTTAAAATGGGATCGGTACGCTGACGTGGCGTATCGAAACTACCCCCTCCGTATCGATACGAGGGTTTGCTGTATCGATACGGGTTTTGACAGTGGCCAAACTGAGGCAAAATGGTATCGATACTGGTATGACCGTATCGATACTGGTAACGTGAAAAGTCAAGTTTGGCTATTGAAAACATGAAAAATCTTTGTCAAAAACCTCTTAAAATACCTCAAACATAATTTCAAGTAGTTTGGACTTTAAAACCAAGTTTTTAAATTCTTTCAAATTAGTCCAAAACATTTTTCAATTATTATATCAAAACATTAGTTCTATAGAGACCTTTCGTCAAGCATTTCAGAATCGAGCCAAGACAATAGAGTCGTCTTAAGCAAGAGGACAAAACAATATCTGCTTATGAGGTTTGATTCATATAGTTGTCTCAGTATGCACCTGGATTGGTGGAAACAGAAAAGGACAAATGTCGAGAGTTCCTAAAGGGTCTTCGCTTCACGATTCATGAGAAGGTGGCTCTGTTTAAATACAAGTCGTTCAGTGGATTGGTTGAACGAGTCAAGACAATAGAGAGAATGTAAACACTCGGGAAGAGTTAGATAGTTCATGACAGAGATCGAGGCAAGAAACAACCGTTTACGAGTGTTCAACAGGATTCAGTTAGCTATACTGGTAAGAGAGCTAGAGAAGAGTCTGATCAACAGGGTAGTCAGAGGTCGAGATGTAATACCCCTAAATTAGGCCTAGAAGAATGTTATCACTTTTGAGATCAAAGAAATTATTCCATAATAAAATTTGGGTAATTAAATTATAATCGTAGGATTGAAATGAATAAAAGAAAAGATTAGATTATCATATTTCAAGTGACCAAAATGAGTGATGCATTAAAGGTGATGATTGCATGATGAATTGAGATTAAATCAATTGTGATTCAATTGATTGAGATATTTCCTAGAATTAACAATTAGGAGTCTAGGACCAAATTGGAACTATAATAAAAGTGAGGGCCATCTTAGAAAGGGGCTAAAACAGAATAATTTTAAGGCTTTAGAGTTGCATGTAAACTAAACCATAATACAAGGGCTTGTACACTTGTAATCTAATTGATAATGGCAAGTGTTTATGGAGGGTGACTCACGACAATGGGATTTAAGGATAGAAGAACAAATTTCTACCATCTTCCTTCTTCCTTCCCTTCCTCCATGACCGAACCTTAGAGAGGGTAGTGAGAGAAAGCTTAAGCTTGGCTAAAATCACTCTTGCATTGGATTGGGTATCTAAGGAGAGGGTAAGCATCAATCTCCTTTTCTTGATTCAGATTTTGATTTGAGAAATTGTGAGAATTCTTTATATACTAAATGTTATTAGATTTCTAGAATTTGAATCCATGCTAGAACTTGTGAATGAACACCTATGATTTTGTGATTCTGGAAACATAATTAGAATGCCAAATTGCTTAGAGATAAACAATAGATTGATTGCTTAGTTGAGATGAAATTGAAATCTGATGATAAAGCTTGTTAGAAATACAATTTGGACTGTTTCACATGATAATGGTCATATGGACTGTTTTTAAGTAGTTAAAACGGGGGAAAACTCAAATGATGTGTATAGAGACTGATTTGTAAAATTGGGTCAATTTAATGTTATAATAGTTATGTATGTCTGGAACATGGAAAGTGATTAAACAAACTAGTAAAAATAGTTTACAAAATGCAGTTTTGAAGTATTAAAATGTGCAGTTTGGAGTCTAAAATATTGCAGCTTTATAATGTTTAAAATGAGCAGAATATGGTGTTTAAAAACTGTCCAAAATTTTAGATTATAACAATGCAGTTTCGATAAACAAGTGCAATATTGACTTAAAACAATGCAGTTAAATAAATTTCAAGAAATATAGACTTAAATGTAGAATTCGGTAGAAGTAAATAACAGTGCAGTGTTGTAGTTAAAACTGTGCAGTTTCGAACAGTTTTGAATGCAATTTTGTGTGCTCTCATGTAATTTAGGGACTGTTTTGCGCATCTATATTAAACACCCATGAAAATGAACTGATTTTGAATATATAAGGATATGTTAGGTACTGTTTTAATGTATAATTAAGAGAGGCTAAGGGTGTAGAACTAATGTTTTGATATAATAATTGAAAAATAGTTTTGGACTAAATTGAAAAGATTTAAAAAATACCTTTTAAGTCCAAACAACTTGAAAATAAGTTTGTTGATGTTTTAAATGTATTTGGGTAAGGTTTGAAATATTTTTAAGTAGCCAAACTAGGGTTTTCAAGGTATCCATTTCGATACAGGCTAACCTGTTTCGAAACAGTTTGAAACTGTCAAAACCGTACCGAAAGAGAGCTTGCTCGTTTTGATATGGAGGGTTTCGGTTTCGAAACACCCCTTTGGTGTTTCGATACGCCCAACGGTCAAATTTTCCAACTGTATTTTAAATTGTAGCTCAACTGTCACTCGTACCGAAACGGGTTGTAACTATTTCGATACGGCCAGAGGCGTTTCGATACGGCCAGAGGCGTTTCGATACTGCTTGTTGCATCAGGCTTCAACGGCTAGTTCTGAAGAATGTCGTTCCGAAACGGGCTCACCTGTTCCGAAACGGACATCACCAGAACTGCAATTAATGAGAGAAATTATTTTATAATCAGATTGCAGGTGTTTTGACTAAACCCTTGCTTGTGACGAGGTTTCTAGAGCTTCGCAGACAATTGGCAGTGTGGACGATTAGACAAATTCATGAAGAAGATAAAGCAGGGTGAATATTAAGCTTAATGTGTGTGCGGGCCATCAGATTGGGTCTCAGGTTTTTCAACCATTTTTTGTTAAGCTGGTATATTGGTTATTTTTTCTTAACAGCCCAGTGGTTATTTTAACAAAAGATTTCTCTGAGTAATCTCTCCGTTTACTTATTAGGCTATATAAACCCATAATGGGAACTAGCTCAGGATAGCTTTTTGGCCTACATCTTAACCCATTTCTCTCTTGTCTATTTCTCTTCGAAAGCAGGGAGAATGTTAGATATTAAGCTTTACTTAGTGGTTAATTGTTGTTATTAGGTTGTTAATTTGTTAATAGTTGGTCATTAGTTTGGGTTATATAAATCCAACAAGTATAATGGGCAAACAATCATTTATTCATTCCAGTTTAATAATATAACTTTCACATTTTATTTTCTCTCTTCGGGCCACCACCATGGCCCCCTTCTCACATGGTACTAGTCGTTAATGGTCTTGTAGTCGTCTTTCTTCCGCTGTTATTGTTCACCGTTTCAAGTCTTTCTTTTTCTCGACTTCAGATTTGGTTCACGATCCATTATGTGCATCGTCATTGCAGCCATAATGGTTTTTCGCCGACAATCTTGACGCCAATTTTCTTTAGCTGCCTCCGTCGTTTCATTCTTCAGTCGTAGATTAACCATCGCTTCCTCCGGTAGTCATCTTTCACTTGTGATTCTGACACCACCATTAATGTTGACTGATGTTTTAGATATCATATTTGACTCTGGTTCTTCATCATCATTGCTTCATTTCAACACTAGTATTGTTGCTTTGAAATCTGTCGTGAGGTTTGCTAACTTGTACCCGAAAGTTTGTTCATATTAGAAATGGTCTCTGATTTCAATGGGTTGCTATCGGATTCAATTTCGACTTCAATTCTTGGTGAGGTCTTCTCGATTTTTTTCCTTGTTTGATTTGTTGCTCAGTGGTTGGTTGCATAATCTCGATAGAGCATTGTGTTGATTAGAAGGAGGATACTAAAAATGAAAATTGATGTGATGTGGTTGTAGTTATGTTGCAATGTATGGATTACTTGTTTGTTTAGTTGTAGCTTTGATCATTAATTTCATCTCTGTTTAAGCTTTGATTAGTTGCTCTTGGTATGTAATTGAGATTTGAAGAGTGAATGAAAATGGGGTACAAGAGTCTCAATTGGATTTGATGGGTAATGAGACTGTGCATGTATGTTTAGCAACATAGTTCTAATCACATATTTCTTTCTTGGATTTCTTGAATTCGAACCATTGATTGCGTCAATTGTTGAGCTGGTATTTTTGGTTCTTGTTTAGTTTGGTTGCTACAACTTATGCTTTTGTGAGTTGCTGATCTTTGTTAAAAAAAAGGGATGCTCTGTTGCTGATTTTTCTCTATCTGTGCTTACAATTTATGCTCGGCTAAGTATGGTTTCAAGCGGTTATTTTGCATATGTTGTTTGGTTCAAGTTCAACCAACATATTCTCGTGGATATCATATGTTTGCATTTGTTGCTTGTGCTACACTCTACTGGTGATGTTGGAAGCTGGTGAATGCTAAAATTTTGTTCAAGAATAGTGAATTTTCACTTCTTCATTGTCGATCTACTTCATACACAAGTTGTACATGAATCTTAGGCTTAAGAGCCAAGTTTACATGGGGAGAAAATATATGGGGACAGATAAGTGTTTAACAACCTTGCTCTTCTTAACCAAACAAAATAGGGTGTTTTCTTGCCCAATAGAGGCTTCAGATTGCATCTGAGAGTTCGTATCTTAACTGTCTTTCTCCCAACAAAAAGAAGGATTGAATAAGTGAAGGAAGATAATGAAGATGAAGAAACAAGAGAATTCTGAAGGAATTTCAGATGGAAAAAAATTGTAGGACTTAAGTTAAGTAAAGAAGAACCATAGGATGAAGAAATGAAGGTTTTTTTTTGGTACCAGGGTTGATCAATTATAATGCTTACTGAACCAATACAAGAACTTGCACTTTGTTTGCTGCTTTAACATCTCATCAATTTGAAGAAGAAGAAAGAAGTTGAGAAAGCGGAGAGAATGTTAGATATTAAGTTTTACTTAGTGGTTAATTGTTGTTATTAGGTTGTTCGTTTGTTAATAGTTGGTCATTAGTTTAGGTTATATAAATCTAACAAGTGTAATGGACAAACAATCCTTTATTCATTTCAGTTTAATAATATAACTTTCACATTTTATTTTTTCTATATTTTTATTAAATCCCTAATTGTCCATTCACCTCCTTTCCACAGCCACCGCGGGTCACCTCTTTCGGCCACCACCATAGCCCCCTTCTCACACAGCCAACGTCTGTATGAAGATACCTCTGTGACTATGCAAATAAGTTGAGAAGGAATGCAAGTTATATGCATTTACTCTACTAAAATCTAATGTAGCAAACTCAGGTTTATGTTTACTAAACCATAAACTTATGAGCTTGTAACTCCCTAATAGTCTCTCGAAGGAGATTATGATTTTTAGCCTTAACTTTGCAAGAAGAATATGAAAAATAAATACAAACTATCACTAAAAAAACAATTTTGAGTGAACACTGCATGCTCTGCATCTCAGGAATGAATCAATCCTAAGTGGCCATTCAATATGTTTCATAGCTAGCTTGGACCAATGAAGGAGTAATGTTAGTGCAAAAATCCAACAAAATCAATAAGTTCAAGGGGGAAACCTTATCCATTAAAAATGGGTCAACCCATTTGAAGAAAACAACAAGTAACCCTATATTGTAAATAGAATCCCAAATTGATCCAAACCCAAATAGACAGTGCCGATGTTAGTTTTTGGATTATTTAAAATCAAATTTTAATGTTTTCCTCAAGCATGAAATTAATGCATGCGGTTGTTTGGGGTAAACTTTCTTAAAATCTATAGTAAACCCTAACTTTTCTCTCAACCCCGCAACTAATTTTTTCTTTTCTTTTTTCATTTGTTTCTTTAGTCTGTGGTCGGTAACCAATTTTAGTATTGGTTGCCGATCATCGGGGTTTATTATTTTTTTTTCTTTTTTCATATTTTTAATAAGAATTTCTATTTTTGTGACACGCATTTCCTATGTTATTATGGTACGCTTTTCTCTTCTTTTGTGACACGTTTTTTCTTTATTTTTGTGGTTCGTTTCATTTATTGTTTTGGCATGATTTCAGCATATATTAGCGGCCATTTGATGCTCGTACAGAGATTTTCACGACGCTAGTTTCTGATTTTGATTCTGCCGGTGGTCATAGAAAGATAGATCTTCACTCGGTTGATGGTTGTTTGTCAATGTATTCAGACCTGGGTAGCGGGGCAATCTGCTTGATAGTTTGGTTCGCTCACCACTCATTTTTAACCTCATAAAGCGTCTCATTTGAATAGAGACAATGAGATTCAGGAAGGCTTCTGAATTTTGACGGTATGCTAATCTCTATGGAAGTATTTATTTTTATTTGCACCTTTGGGTTGTATGAGATTTTAGTGGACTAGTCCTTATTGTTCTTCCTCCTAAATGTATTGTATTTGTAATATCTTCCATAATTTTTAATAACATTCAGTTGTCATTGTTAAAAAAAATTCTTAAAATTATTTTGTTTATCTCCGTAGTTTAGACCAGATTGAGCGAGACATAAGATTAATAAGAGAGGTTATTTTATGAGATCCACTAATTAATTTAGTGACCAAAGGATACTCATACTGCCCCATTTTACATGGGTTTGAATCTCGGTATAAAAATGTAAACTCTCTATTTAATAAAAAAAAATAAAAGATTATTTTTAAATTAGAATTAGGATTTTAATCAACAGCTGAGACTTTAAAATGCGTTTCATTTGACATTCATGTCTAATCTACTATCTTTCAACCTGGCCCAAAATAGAAAAGCACCTGAACATAGGAGCAATATTTGGGATATGGAACTGGGCGTAAATATTAGCCTAGCCCACCAATCATCTGACCATCCACTTCAACAAAATCAATTTTTCCATACTTGTTATTATGTATTTATTAAATTTTAAAAATTTTAATATTTGTTATTAGAATTTTAATTTTTTAATACTTGTTATTATAGGCTCAATTTTCTTCAACACTTATTATTAAGGGCTCAAGTTTTTCAATATTTATTATTAGGGATTTATTCTTAAAAATCAATTTTTTTGAATAATTGTTATTATGGGTCGAATTTTTTCCAATACATAGGGGTCCATTTTTTCAATACTTGTTATTAGTGGACTACTCTTAAATTTTATTTTTTTTCCAATACTTGTTATTAGAGGCCCAATTTTTTTCCAATACATAAGGGTCCATTTTTTTTTCAATACTCATTATTAGGGGACTACTCTTTAAAAAAAATTCCAATATTTGTTATTAGAGGTCCATTTTTCCCGATACTTGTTATTAGGCTCTAATTTTTGTTCCAATATTTGTTATTATGGACATACTCTTAAATTTAATATTTTTTTTCAAATACTTGTTATTACGGACCCAATTTTTTTCAATACTTAGGGGGCTATTTTTTCAATACTTGTTATTAGGGTACTACTCTTAAATTTTAATTTTTTCGCAACATTTGCTATTAGAGGTCCAATCTTTTTTCCCGATACTTATTATTAGGAGCCTAATTTTTGTTTCAATATTTTTTACTAGGGGCATACTCTTAAAATTTATAATTTTTTTTCCAATAATTGTTATTAGAGACGCAATTTTTTTTTTTCTAATATTTGTTATTATGGCCCAATTTTTTAATATTTTTTATTAGGGTATACTCTTAAAGTTTAATTTTTTTCTAATATTTGATATTAGAGTTCAACATTAAATACGTAATTTTTTAACACTTGAACCTATTTATAAAGTTCATTTTTTCGCTACTTATTAGGGCATAGTTCTTATATTTCCCTTAGAACCAATACAATCTGTGATGAAAATCCTAGGGAAGAGTGGTATAAAAGAAAACCAAATCTCCTCACTTAAACATCAATCGTTTTCATGGTTTAGATCACATGTAATGTATTGCAATCCTTCACTACCAATTGCCTTGGGGGAATCCAAAGCATCACATTATTTCTGTATAAGGTGTTGTTATGTCAAGGATTCAAAACTGATATATAACACGACATCCTTAAAAAGTAATAAATTTTAAAATCTAACTAATCATCTCATAGAAAACCCCTAAACCCTACGCCAGCAGCTCCCATTTCTTACTGAGATTGAGGGCTCCTTCTCAGCCTGTACCGCACCGAATTCGAGAAAAATACGAAGGGACTTTTAGAATACGACTAAAAAATAATAAATTTTAAAATTTGTCGGTTTTAGTGGCACCCTAAACCTACCGCATCCGGATATCTTTTGCTGTGAACTAACAAGATTTTGGAGCAGTTGGCCGGTTGGGCTGTGCCTGTGCTGCATGTGCATCACCTACCACTACCAGGCCTCCTTACTGGATAGTGGATCCCCATCTCTTCACCTTAGGCCCTTGACAGTTGACACATCAAGTAATTTGATTTACATTGAAATTAAGTTTGAGTCAAATTAGATATCGTTGAGTGTATTCTAATTTGTTTATATCTTTAAAAATCGATGTGGTGCCATTATTATTTTGTTGGTGTTTAAATTTAAGACTTTTAAGCTATTTTTTTATGTCTCAATTTTAAACAATATCTCTATGTTTTTCTTTTATGTCTTGATTTTCAACAAATATTGAGTATTTTTTTATTACATAAAACAGACAAGAAAGTCCCTTTCAGACATCAAAAAGGAAAATATTGTAAAGTGTTTACTTAGAAAATGAGTCATTTAAAGGCAATTAGTTGAACCTGTTCCCATGATGGCTATAAAGTATTGTTAACACCAATAAGTAGGGGTGTGAAAAACTGACCCGACCTGGTAACCTGCCTGAAACCCGATCGAGTCAGAACTTGGTTTAACCCGAGAATTTAAAGACCGAACCCGACCTGCACCCGACCGAAACGAACCCGAACCCGAATTTGACCTGTAACTGTAGAAACCGAACCCGAACTGCACCCGACCGAAGTGAACCCGAACCCGAAATTGACCTGTTACTGTAGTAACCGAACCCGACCTGCACCCGACCGAAACGAACCCGAACCCGAGACTAACCTGCCAGATAACCGATTTAACCCGACCTGTTTGGACCCGACCTGAAATGAACCCGACCTGTTTTGAACCCGACCTGTTTTGAACCTGAACTGTTATTGACCTGAATTGTTATTGACCTGAACTGTTATTGACCTGAACTGATATTGACCTGAACTGTTATTGACCTGAACTGATATTGACCTGAACTGATATTGACCTGAACTGATATTAACCTGAACTAATACTATTATTTGATTTGCTAATAATGATAATTATCTTACATTTAAAGAAGTTATATTTAATGAATATAAAATAATGTCAAGTATTGAAAAATTATAAAATTAATAATAATTTCAAGTATTAATAAATTACTAACTTAACTTCAATTAAATGATAAATTGAATTAATAATAATTCTAAGTATTAATAAATTGTATTTCTAATTAACTTGACTATTATTTTAAAATAACTTCAAAGATAAACTATTATACTTAATTAACTTAAGTGGAATGAATAACCATTATTAAATTAAAATTTTATACTTAATCAAATTAAGTTAAATGAGTAAAAATTATTAAATTAAATATATATTCTTAATTAAAATAAGATGACTTAAATTTTTTATTATAAGAATAAATTAATGCTAAATAATTAACTTGCATTCATTTTAATTGAAGTTAAGTTAGTTATTAAATTAACTTAACTTAAGATTAAAAATAAATTTAATTAACTTGCATTCATTTTAAGTTAAGTTAGTTATTAAATTAACTTAACTTGCATTCTGATAAAGTACTTAATTACATAAGTTGAATGAATAACCGTTATGAAATAAATTTTTTATACTTAACTAAGCGAAATAAAGAATTGTTAATTGCATTATATGTCTATAAATTACGATCCCTGTTTTTTTCTTCTAATTTTTAATTTCATCCAAATTTTGATTTTTATTTTAAATTAATTTTAAACATTTAAACGTTTCAATTCCTAAACTATGATCATCATTATAAATTAATCCATAAACTTTTGAAACATTTTAATTTCATCACAAACTATCGATATATGTTAATCATGTTTTATGGTAATAAAATCATTATGCGTCATCTAACACTTATGTGTATTATGCAATATTATGTTGTGTCATAGATGATAATTAATATTGTATCACCTCCCTGGAAATCATTATTTAAAATATTTTTTGGTTTTTGTTACTGCTCCATCACTTTGTTTTTTATCCTTTATACTTTTATTTAAATCCAACATCAATTATTATTTATATCACATCATATTATTACATAATATATATCGTTGTTTACATAATAATTAATAAATTTTAACGATTTTACTAACAAAGGTTATGATTACCATGTACTTATAGTTTGAGGATAAAAGTAAAATTTCTAAAATTCAAAGACTAATTTGGAATGAGTCGTAAATTAGAGATGTAATTGAAATATTTAAAACTTTAGTGATTAATTTAGAATAAATGTCATAATTTGAAGACTTATGGTGTAATTAACTCAAAAAAATAATTTTTTTTACATAAAATATAAAGGACAAGACAGTCATTCCATCCAAATAATAAAAGATTAGGGATGCTTTTTTATTTTAAGTTTAACCTCGAGAAATTAAAATATACATATATATTAGAAGACTTTGAAGGGGGAAATAAAATAACATAAAAAGGGAAGAAAATCTTGCAATATGACACCAAAATCTTTAATACAGTAAGGAAACAGCCGATTTTTTGTTGTTTTTCTTATATTAAAAAGAGGGGTCTCCCACGCCGTTTTAACTTTTCCCAACATCTTCACGCTCCTCCGCTTGTGTACATCCTCCCCTCCCATCGGTGCCTCACGATTGGTTATCTCGACACGTGGAAGAATCATGGTGGTTCAATGTCACTATACAAAATAGTGAAAAAAATTGCTTCGGCTTTATAAAATGTCATTTTTATTTAAATTAATTGACGTGAAAAATAATGTTTTTTAAATTTGAATTAATTTTCTCATTAAAAGGATATTACAGAAATTAGATAAAGTTCTTATAATTTTTTTGTAATTTAAAAATCATATTTTATCACCGTTCAAATTGATTTTTATTTCCTGAAAAACAAAACGTTGCATCAGCAATTCAGCATCAGCGACGGGATTTTATTAAAGAGGCGCATGCATTTGTGCACGCTTCGGCTCGCGGTTTTATAACAAGTAAGAAAGAGAAAATATTATTATTATTGATTATTATTATTGATTTCTTTTAAGAGTTGTTTTATCTATTTGGTCAAAGTAAAGTGTTATTAAATAGCCTAACATGCACGCGAGTGATAGGGTTTAATGCTTAGGTTTTAGAATTAGACATTAGGGGTTTAAACCCTAAACCCTAATATTTAATCAATGAACCATAGTCCCTAATCCTAAACCCTAAACAATAACCACTACCCTTTAAACTATAAAACCCTAATATTTAATCTATAGCTCATAGTCTGTAATCCTAGATCGAGGGTTTAGTGGTTAGGGTTAATTACTCATGCTTTAGGGTTTAATGCTTAGGGTTTAGAATTAGACATTAGGGGTTTAAACATTAAACCCTAATATTCAATCAATGAACCATAGTCCCTAACCCTAAACCCTAAACAATAACCACTACCCTTTAAACCATAAAACCCTAATATTTAATCTATAGCTCATAGTCCGTAATCCTAGATCGAGGGTTTAGTGGTTAGGGTTAATTACTTATGCTCTAGGGTTTAGAATTAGACATTCGGGGTTTAAACCTTAAACCTTAATATTCAATCAATGAACCATAGTCCCTAACCCTAAACCCTAAATAATAACCACTACCCTCTAAACCATAAAACCTTAATATTTAATCTATAGCTCATAGTCCGTAATCCTAGATCGAGGGTTTAGTGGTTAGGGTTAATTACTTATGCTTTAGGGTTTAATGCTTAGGGTTTAGAATTAGACATTAGGGGTTTAAACCCTAAACCCTAATATTTAATCAATGAACCATAGTCCCTAATCCTAAACCCTAAACCCTATACATTTAATTACAAATAATAATAATAATAATAATAATAATAATAATAATAATAATAATAATAATAATAATCATCATCATCATAAAACTAATAATAATAAGCATAGTAAATATATAATAATAATAATTGTATTTAAGTATATAATAAATTAATAATAATAATAATAGTAATAATAATAATAATAATATTACTAATCATAATAATAATAATAATAATAACTAATAATAATAATAATAATAATAATAATAATAATAATAATAACTAATAATAATAATAATAATAAGCATAGTAAATATATAATAATAATAATAATAATAATAATAATAATAATAATAATAATAATTGTATTTAAGTATATAATAATAATAATAATAATAATAATAATAATAATAATAATAATAATAATAATAATAATAATAATAATAATAATAATAATAATAATAATAAACCCTAACCACTAAACCCTAAACCCTAAAACCTAAACGCTAAAAACAAAAACCATAATCCATCAATATATATATAATACATGTAGGTATGTTTGTATTAATTTAAGATCAATAAACCCTAAACCCTAAACCATAAAAACCATAATCCATCAATATATATATATAATTAATGTAGGCATGTTTGTATTAATTTAAGATCAGTAAACCCTAAACACTAAACCCTTAAACCCTAAACCTTAAACCCTAAAAACCATAATCCATCAATGTATATAATTAATGTAGATTGTAGGCATGTTTGTATTAATTTAAGATCAGTAAACCCTAAACTCTAAACCTAAACCCTAAAAACCATAATCCATCAATATATATATATTTATATAATTAATGTAGGCATGTTTGTATTAATTTAAGACCAATAAACCCTAAACCCTAAATACTAAACCCTAAAAACCATAATCCATCAATATATATATATATAATTAATGTAGTCATGTTTGTATTAATTTAAGATCAGTAAACCTTAAACACTAAACCCTAAACCTTAAACCCTAAAAACCATAATCCATCAATATATATATATATATATATATATATATATATAATTAATGTAGGCATATTTGTATTAATTTAAGATCAGTAAACCCTAAACACTAAACACTAAACACTAAACCCTAAACCCTAAACCATAAACCCTAAAAACCATAATCCATCAATATATATATATAATTAATGTAGGCATGTTTGTATTAATTTAAGATCAGTAAACCCTAAACCCTAAACCCTAAAAACCATAATCCATCAATATATATATAATTAATGTAGGTATGTTTGTATTAATTTAAGATCCCTAAACCCAAACCCCAAACCCCAAACCCTAAACCCTAAAAATAAATCCAATAGTACCAACTATATATATATCACATATACGTAATCCCCTAACCCTAAACCATAAACCCTAAACCCTAAACTGTCAAAATAAAAATCATAATCCGTCAATATATATAATACACATAACACAATAAACCATAAACCCGAAGGAACCCGACCTGAAATGAACCCGACCTGAAACGAAACCGACCTGAAATGAACCCGACCTGAAACGAAACCGACCTGAAATGAACCCGACCTGAAACAAAACCGACCTGAAAAGAACCCGACCTGAAACGAAACCGACCTGAAACGAACCCGACCTGAAACGAAACCGACCTGAAATGAACCCGACCTGAAACGAAACCGACCTGAAATGAACCCGACCTGAAACGAAACCGACCTGAAATCAGCCTGTCAATTAACCGTTTTGACCCGACCTGAAATGAACCGACCTGAAATGAACCCGACCTGAAATGAACCCGACCCGAATTGAACCCGACCTGAATTGAACCCGACCTGAAATGAACCCGACCCGAAATGAACCCGAACCCGAACCGAATTGAGTCAAAACAAAAAAATGACCTGAAATGACCTGTAACCGATTTGACCCGACCTAACAGAGCCCGACCTGAAACCCAACTGTTGACCTGTTTTTACATCCCTACCAATAAGCCACGATGCATAAATGCACACCGCATAACTACGTTATTACAGTAACTCATGTTACTATTCTGTAGGTTTCTACATGAAAAATCTAATAAATAATAATTTAACTCCAAATCTCATGACCTAACTGCAAAAGGTTGTTGGTTTAACACTTAAAAGCAGCTTTTTTTTCATATTGAAATCATTGTATTCACATTGAAATTTTTTTTAACGTTTTGTTGTGCTTAAATGAACTGAACTTAAATGAATAAAATTGTTTCATATTCGTTTGTATATTTTTAAAAGTGTTCATGTTCAGTTTATGTTCATTTAAATTTTTAATATCATGTTCATTTGTTTATTTTTTTAGGTGTTCGTGATCATTCGTTTAGTGTTCGCGAATAAGGGAGGAGGATCTTGGTAAAACAAGTTGGGAGAGCCAACTTACAATTTTCAAAAAATTTAGATTTTTAACTAAAATTTAAAAAAAAAACACTGAAAATTTTTTAAAAAAATTAAAAGGAGACTTAATTAAAAATATTTAAAGAAATTAAAATTTAATGAAAAATTTTAAAATGTTGAAGGGATCAAATTAAAAAAATTAAAAATTGAGGGGCCAAATGTTGAAGTAAACGAGCTTGTAAATGAGTCGATAAACGATCTTATAAACGAGTTTGTCCGTGAACATAAATGAACCAAACACACTAGGGGTGAGAAAAACTCGACTCGAAAAAACTAAATTTTTTTACTCAACTCGTAATTTTTTCACTTGAATCAAATTGAAAATATTCTAATTAAAGCTTGAGTTATAAAATGAGAATTTGAATAACTCAGAATTTTTAGTAATTAGTGGATAGATTGTAAAGCTCGAGTCGAGTTCTTCAACTTTGTCAAATATATGTATATTGCAAATGAAAAATATGAAGAATTATATATATATATATATGTGTGTGTGTGTGTGTGTGTATATATACCGTATATGATTATAGAAAGTCATTTAAATTGAAATCGATTAGTACCATAACATTTGTGGAGTCATCCTCATGTCTCTGCATGTAAATCATTATAAATATTTGATTCATCCCTTCCATCAAAAACACAAATATAATAATTTAGTTATAATATTAATTAGAGGCCGATTTATTTTAAAAAAAATATTTTACTATTTAAATAGTTATAGTTTAATTTTGTTTTCTTCTAACTATTAGGGGTCTAATTTTCTTTTTCAATATTTGTTATTTGTGGCTCAAATTTTTTTATTAGAGGTTCAATTTCCCCCAATATTTGTTATTATGGGCTTATTCTTTAAATTCTTTTTTTTCAATATTTGTTATTTGAGGCCCAATTTTTCTTGATATTTATTATTAGGGACATACTCTTCAAAAATTCATTTTTTTCAATATTTGTTATTTGGGGTCTAATTTTTTCAATACTTGTTACTAGAGGCTCAATTTTCTCAATATTTTGTTATTATGAGCTACTCTTAAAATTCATTTTTTCAATATTTGTTATTAAGGGACCAATTTTTCAATACATGTTATTTGATGCCCAATTTTTCTTGATATTTTTTCTTAGGGACCTACTTTTAAAATTTAATTTTTTCAATACTTGTTATTTAGGGTCTAATTTTTCAATGCTTGTTATTATAGATTCATTTTCCCCAACATTTGTTATTAGAGGCATACACTTAAAATTAATTTTTTTTCAATATTTGTTATTAAGGGACCAATTTTTCAATACATGTTATTTGATGCCAATTTTTCTTGATATTTTTTCTTAGGGACCTACTCTTAAAATTTAATTTTTTTAATACTTGTTATCTAGGCTCCAATTTTTTCAATACTTGTTATTTAGGATCTAATTTTTCAATGCTTGTTATTATATATTCATTTTCCCCAACATTTGTTATTAGAGACATACTCTTAAAATTAAAATTTTTCAATATTTGTTTAGGGCCTACTTTTAAAATTTATTTTTAAAATTGTAGAACTAATGTTTTGATATAATATTTGAAAAATATTTTGGACTATTTTAAAAAGAATTTAAAAACATTTCTAAAGTCCAAACATCTTGAAATTATGTTTAGGAAGTTTTTAAATGGTTTTTAATGTGTTTCAAAGGCCAAATTTCTCAAAAACCAAAGGGAGTTTCGAAACACCATAGGGCGTTTCGAAACAGGGGGATTCTAGTGGCAAAACGTTTCGATACTCGTATCGAAACGGGCCAAGCGTTCCGAAACGGTATAGGCCGTTTCGATACGCCTACGTGGCAACGACCCTAACGGCTATAAACCCCAACGGCTCTTTCCCAACTAATATTCAAAATGCAGGCGTTTCGAAACAGGGTTAAGGCGTTCTGATACGCGTTCCGAAACGGCTATAGGGTGTTCCGAAACGGGTACCCCGACAGGCTGCAACGGCTATCTCTATAAAGAAGGCGTTCCGAAACGGGCGTGAAGCGTTCCGAAACGGGTAGCAGCTGAATTGCATTTTGGAGGAAATTAAAGTCTTCAAACGGCTATATTTTGATCCCAACGGCCATAAACGGCTACAAACTCAATTGGGACTATAAATAAGACCTCCAAGCATCAAGAATGTGTAGAGCTTCAATTGTTACAACATTATGAGTGAAAAACTTGTCTAGAGCTTAAATCGTTTATTTCTTGCTTAGACAACACTTGTGAGCTTACTTTGTTAAATTTGCTCAAGTGTCTTAGGTTTTGGGTGAGTGCTTAATTGTGCAAACAAAATACCTATTAGAGGGTTCAAGTTTGCTTCTTTGTTTATCTCTTTGTAAGAGAGGGGTTCCTTCAAGCTTTGGGTAGAAAGCTTCGAGGGTTTTGATCAAGGCTTTGGGTAGAAGCTTGATCGTTGTAAAGGGTTTCCTCCTAAGCCTAGAAAAGGGGACGAATCAATTAGTGGATTGATTGTGAAATCCTTAGTAGGAAGCTAAGGTAGTGGATGTAGACCTTGGTTAGAAGGTTGAACCACTATAAATCATCGTGTCTTTATTCTTTCTAGCTTCCTAAACCCTTCCACCCAAAAATTCACCTCTCCACCACTTGGCGAGCAAGAACGGTTGATCGAATCGAGCACCGAAAAACCCAACAATTGGTATCAGAGCTTGGCTCAATCGAAGGGGATTCACATCCTATTGAGAAGATCCGGCAAGCTCGATCAACATTTCATCAACCGGCTCAAAATGTCGCAATCCATCAACATACCGCCTTTCTTCGACGGAAATCACTATGCCCATTGGAAGACAAAGATGAAATTCTTCTTGAAGGCAAATGATTACAAACTATGGGACATAGTTGAAGATGGTCCGTTCGTGCCTCAAGGAAGCAAAGCGGAATAGAGTGCCAACGATCGCAAGAAGATGGAGCTAAATTGTAGAGCCTTGCACATGCTTTTTTGTGCATTTGGCCCAACCATCTATGAGAAGATGTCTTCTTGTGAAAGTGCCAAGGAGGTATGGGACAAGCTTGAAGTCACATACGAGGGGACTAATGAAGTCAAGGAGACCAAGATTGGACTCCTAACCTTAGAGTATGAGAACTTCAAAATGGATCCGGAAGAAAACATCGAGAAGATGTTTGATAGATTCTCCACCATCACCAATGGTCTTAAAGGCTATGGAGAAGCCATCCCGGAGGAGAAGCTTGTTCGAAAGCTCATCTACTCACTTCCAGAGTCTTGGGACTCAAAGAGGACCGCCATCATCGAAGCCAAAAATTTGAAAACTTTGAAGCTTGATGAACTCATGGGGTCTCTCCTTACTCATCAAATCATGAAGAAAAATAAAGAGGATGAGAAAAAGAGGGAAGCAATTAGAGCTATGGGAGAGAAGAAACTCAAGAGTATTGGCATCAATGTAAATGCCATTGCTCTAAAATCCTCCACAAGTCATCATGTAGATTCAAGTGAGGAGGATAGTGAAGATGAAGAGATGGTCCATCTCTTCAACAAATTCACCCGGTTCATGAAGAACAAAATGGAAAAATCCAAGCATGAATCGAGGAAGAAGATGAAGGATTCCCACAAATCCAAAAAGAAGGGATCATCTTCAAAACAAGCATATGTGGCCACTTGGAGTGATGAAGACTCCACCGATAATGAAGTAGCCCACCTATGCATGATGGCCCTCAGTGAGGGGGAGGTAACTTCTAACTCATCTATTTCAAATTCGTATACATTTGATGAGTTACAAGAAGCCTACGATGAATTGGTTTTTGAATTCAAGGCTTCATTTTCGAAAAATAAAAAATTGATTTCAAAGTTGAAAACCGAAAATGATTTGCTTTCTAAAACCAATTTAGAGTTTGAAGCAAAAATAAAAAATTTTGAGCTTAAAGTTTTAAACCTACAAAATTTGCTTCAAACGATGGAAAGAGATCATCAAAAAGAAGTCGATGATCTCAAAAAGGAAAAAGATTTGATTTCCAAAGAACTTGAAAAGAAAAACAATTTTGGAAAATCAAATTTTTATGTAAGACAATCTAGTGCCCCTAGATTTTTAAATGGAAAATGTTTTAGAAGTGTTTGGGTCCCAAAAGGACTAACCACTTCAACTAAAAAGGATGAAATTGAAAAATGGATTCCTAAGGGGACTAAATTTTGTGCTACTAACGTCTATGGATCCAAAGCAATTTGGATACCAAAAATTACTTGATTGTCTTTTGCTAGGTGTGATGGAGAATGATCAACAAGTCAAAAATTGAGGGGGAGCTCCATACACACAAGGAAGAACACTTGAAGAAGGAAGGCTTCACATCCTCCCTTGAGTTCAAGTGTGGTAAAATCTAGTTGTTTTAGTGTTTATTGATTTATTTTATTTTATGTCAACTAGATATTCATAAATGTTGAACTAACATTTTAATGATGCTTTGAGTAAGGGGGAGCCAATTTTTTTTTAACCAAAATTTTAAGTGTCAATTTTTTTTTTGCCTCCTATGTTATCTTGAACTTAAATGTCATTTTAAATTCTTTTTGATATAACAAAAAGGGGGAGAAATGGTTTGAAAATTTGAATTTTCAAACGAATAAGGGGGAGCTTTATTTTATTTCATATCTTAATCTCTTATTCACAATTTTAAAGTTAAAGGGGGAGAATCCCAAACAATTTTTCAAGTTGGTTTTATTATATCAAAAAGGGGGAGATTGTAGAACTAATGTTTTGATATAATATTTGAAAAATATTTTGGACTATTTTAAAAAGAATTTAAAAACATTTCTAAAGTCCAAACATCTTGAAATTATGTTTAGGAAGTTTTTAAATGGTTTTTAATGTGTTTCAAAGGCCAAATTTCTCAAAAACCAAAGGGCGTTTCGAAACACCATAGGGCGTTTCGAAACAGGGGGATTCCAGTGGCAAAACGTTTCGATACTCGTATCGAAACGGGCCAAGCGTTCCGAAACGGTATAGGCCGTTTCGATACGCCTACGTGGCAACGACCCTAACGGCTATAAACCCCAACGGCTCTTTCCCAACTAATATTCAAAATGCAGGCGTTTCGAAACAGGGTTAAGGCGTTCCGATACGCGTTCCGAAACGGCTATAGGGTGTTCCGAAACGGGTACCCCGACAGGCTGCAACGGCTATCTCTATAAAGAAGGCGTTCCGAAACGGGCGTGAAGCGTTCCGAAACGGGTAGCAGCTGAATTGCATTTTGGAGGAAATTAAAGTCTTCAAACGGCTATATTTTGATCCCAACGGCCATAAACGGCTACAAACTCAATTGGGACTATAAATAAGACCTCCAAGCATCAAGAATGTGTAGAGCTTCAATTGTTACAACATTATGAGTGAAAAACTTGTCTAGAGCTTAAATCGTTTATTTCTTGCTTAGACAACACTTGTGAGCTTACTTTGTTAAATTTGCTCAAGTGTCTTAGGTTTTGGGTGAGTGCTTAATTGTGCAAACAAAATACCTATTAGAGGGTTCAAGTTTGCTTCTTTGTTTATCTCTTTGTAAGAGAGGGGTTCCTTCAAGCTTTGGGTAGAAAGCTTCGAGGGTTTTGATCAAGGCTTTGGGTAGAAGCTTGATCGTTGTAAAGGGTTTCCTCCTAAGCCTAGAAAAGGGGACGAATCAATTAGTGGATTGATTGTGAAATCCTTAGTAGGAAGCTAAGGTAGTGGATGTAGACCTTGGTTAGAAGGTTGAACCACTATAAATCATCGTGTCTTTATTCTTTCTAGCTTCCTAAACCCTTCCACCCAAAAATTCACCTCTCCACCACTTGGCGAGCAAGAACGGTTGATCGAATCGAGCACCGAAAAACCCAACAAAAATATTTTATATTAGGGGCCTACTATTAATTTTTTTTTTCAAAACTTATTGTTAGGGTGTAACACCCGGGTTTGGGGGTCGGGTGAAAATAATATTAAAATAATGTTTCGAGTTTCGGTTTTATAATTAAAATAATAAAATATTATTTGAGCTTCATATTTTCAAAGCAAACATTTTATGTTGGACTCAAATTGATTTTGAAACTCAATTTTCCATGGATTTTAGAATTAATGAGATTGTCATCTCATTAATGGCAAAAGGGTAAATAAATAAACTTTCAATTTAAATTCCATTTTCATTAAAATAAGCCCTTATCTTCTTCTTCTTCACTTCCTCCATTTTTCATTCCAACGACACAAAAGAGCTCTCTTCACCAAGTTACTATTCCATCCCCTTTCATCTTCATCTTTGGAGCTTTTCAAAAGGTAATTGCATTTTTGACTTGGCCTTGCCATCCTCTACATTTTGGTACCATTAGTTTTAATTAAAACTAGGTATTTTGCATTTTGAGTTTTTAAAGTTTTTGTCAAAAGGTTGAAGCTTTATTGTCTTTTAACAAAGCTTTTGATTATTTATTGATAGATACGTTGTTTATGAACCATAAGGTCCAACATATGTGAATTCCAAAGTGTTTTATAAAGATTCCCGGATTTGGGCTTTAAGGGGTTTTTGGAAGGGTTTTAAGATGAGTTTTGGGTGTGTTTGATGTTGGGAATTGAGGGCTATTGATTGTATGTTGGTTGAGGGTTGTTTTGGAAGCTTTTAGAAGTGTTAAAAGTGTTTGAAACAAGAGTTTTTGATTGGGTTTGAGGGCTGCTCGTGTTTGAAGTTTTGAGAGTTGTTCATGGCTTGAATTCTTGTGTTTTATGCTTGAGTAGTGTTCCGGGTTTGCTACATTGATGTATGAACTGATTCGAGTTTGTTTTGTTTGTGTTGAGTTGATTAGAAGCAAGAAATTGTGTTGGTGAAGCATCAGGAACAAATCTGGAATCGTTGGAAGCTTGATCGGCTAGTGGGTTGAGCTTGGAATAGTCGGTGAGTGGTTAAATGTTTTTAAATGGTTTTTGAGTGTTTGGTTCAAGCATGTGGACTAGGTTGGGCTTGGTAGACCCACCTAGAGTTGGGATTAGAGTGGTAGCCTAATCCCAAGCTTTAGTTAGAGACTTTGGTTGAACTCAAATGGTTGTTTATGCCTCATGTTAAATTGTGATTATGGTGTTATGTATAATGTGTTATACATGTTGTTGAGACATGGTTTGATGCATTGGTATATGCATGTGGTTTGGTTTGTGGATTGTGCATGATGTTAATCATGGTGATTACGTGCTAAGCACGGAAGTGGATATGAAATGATAAAGTGAAAGGTTGTGGATTGTGTTTAATATTGGCACTAGTATGCTTGGGTACAAATGATCGATCATTAGGATGGTAGTGTGCACACGTGAGTCAAATGCGCGCGTGGTCTTGGTGATGGTAGTCATCAAGATGGAGTACAGGTTAGCCCGGAAAACCTTCTTATATATATGATAGTCGATGATGAGTGTAATCTCATCGACGAGGCGTGAGGATGAGTGGAATCCCCTCCGCGTGAACGGTGATGAGTGTAATCCAACCGTAAGGTAATGGTTGTTGTTGGATGTGAGTTCCAACGTGTTATCCGCGTATTCGAGTCATGGCTAGGTGCCAATATGAGATGATATGTGTACCAATATAATTTGAGATGTGTTGCCAATATGGATTATTATATGCGTTTACATATGATGTGGTTATGATCTTGTTTAGCATGGCATAATATGAGTTTATGTTCATGCATCATTGATATTTTGGCTCTTGTGGATTGAAGGTAAGATCATGCTTTCTACCTTGGTTGTGCTCGTGCTTGGACCCTGCATTGTCGAGGTTTGTTTTAATGAGCTTACCCTTACTAAGCTTTATGCTTATGCTCTCTTTTGTTCGACAATGCAGATTCGTAGTTCGTGGGTTGCTAGAGCAAGAAGGGGCCTCCAAGTGTGCTTGTGTCGCTTTTGGTTAGCTCAAGTATGAACTTTAAATTGAAGGATTGTAATAGTCAAGCAATGGGATTTGAATGTTTTGGAGTTATGTTTATGTTTGGTTTAGGAGCATGTTTAGACTCCTTAAAATGTTGATGTTGGTTTGGCTATTGGATCCCTTGTCTTGTTTGCATGACATGTTTAAGTTGCTTACCATGAATGTTTTGTGTATGGATGTTTAAGGCATGAACCTTTTAAGTGCAATATATGTCTCCTTTTGAGTAAATGCTTGAATCCTTGAATGTATGTTCCTTGTTCATGTTGGTTGACTCATATGCTGAGATCTTGGTTGTTAAGTGTTGTATGTATGTTTGTATGCGGCTAGGGAAGTCTTAAAATGCATCTAGAGTCGTGTTTTAGAGTCTTAGGCTGCAAAATTGAGTATTGCAGTGCAGGGCGTATCAGTACGCCCAAGGGCCGTATCGATACGGTCCTACACTTTGGGACTCAAGTTTGGCCTAGCGTACCGATACACGAGGGCGTATCGATACGCCAAATCCTCTCTGGAAATCCGAGTTATCGATGAGATTTTGGCGTACCGGTACGGGTCGAGGGTGTATCGATACGGTTTTGTATCGTTGACCGTGAGAAGTTGACCAGTCATGGCGTATCGGTACGGTCAACCTGTGTACCGATACGGTCTCCTTGGTTTGACCTTGGGCTGTTAACCTAGTCAAGGCGTATCGATACCCTCTTCTAGTGTATCGATACGGCCTGCTTTAAAAAGGTAAAATGGGTTGTTTTATGTCTTATGTTCGTTTGTTCGCTTTGCTTGTTGCTTCCGCAGTCGTTTGTTCACATAGGATATATAATAAAGCATCTAGAGAAGATAATTAATGAAAAAGTTTTCCTTGGGTCGGTAACCGAAGTGGAGCCTTAACGGGTTTTGCCTCGGTTATCCCCGTGTAGCCCACTCGGATCGGTCAAGCACCCGGACCGGGACGAGGGGTTTACACTTGTTGGTATCAGAGCCTAAGGTTTCCGAGACCTTGGGCAGGTAAGTGAGGTAAGTTGAGTTCTTGTATTGAAATTTCACGGTGTTTGCTTGCTATGTAAGCATGTTTGCTTGTTTATCAAGTATGCCTTGATGTATGCTTGTTTGAGCATGTATGTGTGTTGTTTTGTTTGAAGCATGTTGTCTAGAGTCCCATTGCTACTATTACATCGAAAAAAGGATTTTAAAGTGAGGGAACATACTTGAGCCATTTGGAACCCTTCCCTTGCTAACCCTATCTTTTTGTGCTTTGTTGTTGTTGTTGTTGTTGTAGTTGTTGTTGTTTGTGAGCGCGATGTCGAGGCCTAGGGGTAGACCGAGGGTGGTTCGTCAGGAACCACGTGTTGTGGCTCATGTTGATGAGCCGGTGGCTGGAGTAGAGGCTTATGTGGTAGAGCCTGCTGCTGGAGTTTGAGCTCCTCCACCACCACCTCCTCAGCCTGGAGTAGGAGGCGAGGCTGGAGCTGTGGGAGAGGGACCTCAGGTTGGCCAAGGTGGCCAAGGTCCTGCCGGAATAAATATGGCTCTGCTTGTACATGTTATAGCGGGAGCATTTCAGGCCGTAGTTGCCGGAGCTCAGGCTGCAGCTCAGCCTAGAGGTGATGATACTAGTTTACCGTTAGAAAGGCTCCATAGCCTAGGGGCAGAAGAGTTCAGAGGGTCTGCACCTGAGAGATCCGAGTTGTGGTTGGAGAAGACAGTCCACATCTTAGCTCAGATGGGTTGTGTGGGTGCTCGCAACTTGGACTGTGTGATTTCTTTGCTACAGGGTGATGCCTACACCTGGTGGGTCACCATTACTACTGGGTTCCTGAGGCTGAGATTGGATGGGATTTCTTTGAGTCTGCTTTCTGAAAGAGATACTAGGGGCCGATATATCTTGATGAGAAGAAACGAGAGTTCATGGCTCTTGTTCAGGGAGATGCTTTAGTGACTGACTACGAGATCCGTTTTGTTCATTTGAGTCAGTATGCACCAGAGTTGGTTCCTACTGAGAGGGACCGTTGTAACCGTTTCAGATATGGGCTTCATGAGGAAGTTAAGAGGTACACCTTAGCTTCAAATTACTCAGATTTTGATGTCTTGGTTGCTAGGGCCAAGGAAATTGAGCATAGCTTGGGGCTGACCAAGCGTTCAAGAGGATCTAGTTCTGGAAAGAGACATAATAACTTTGACCGTGGTGATGCCAAGAGGCATCAGGGTGGCGGACAACAGTTTGACCATAGGCGTGGCGGTGGCCACCATGGTAGAGGCCACCAGGGCCATAGAGCTGGAGGGCGTTTGCCCGAGTGTACTCGTTGTGGGAGACAACATTCTGAAGAGTGTTGGGGTAACTTCCATGCTTGTTGGAATTGTGGTTCGAGGGACCACTTTAAGAGGGAGTGTCCGCATCAGGCGGCACAGGCACCGAATCTTACTCAGGCTCCTGCGAGAGCGATAGATTATTAGAGAGGTCGTGGGCGCGGTCGTGGCTACTTCCAGCCTAGGGCTGATGCACCTAGGATAGAGGCTCAGACAAACCTTGCTCATGTTGTGGCCGTACAGCCAGAGGCAGGTGGACCAGCGAGAGTCTATGCTCAGAGAGAGGCCGGGAACGACACGGATGTGATAGCATGTAATTTTGAGTTACAGTCTATGTCTTTGCTTTCCTTAGTTGATTCGGGTTCTACGCATTCCTACATTTTGAGTGAGCATGCAAGGAAGTTAGATATACCGTTTGAGATCTTAGATGTAAGTATGCATGTGACTAGTTCCTTTAGTGAGACAGTAGTAGTTAGACGGATGTATAGGAGGTGTTCGCTGAAGATTCAGGGTCACATGTTTCCCGTTGATATGATGGAGCTTCCGTTCTCTGGGTTTGACATTATTCTGGGTATGGACTGGTTAGTTGAGCATAGAGCTAGTGTAGACTTTGAGACGAAGAGAATTGCTTTGAAGCTTTCTGATGATTACGAGGTAGTGGTAGTAGGCGAGAATGTTAAGTTCTTGTCGAATGTTGTATCAACTTTAGAGGCTCATAGGTTGATGGATTCCGGTTGTGAGACTTACTTAGCTTATGTGATGAATCCGAATATGAGTGAGGTTAGACCGAAAGACATCAGAACAGTTTGTGATTTTCTGGATGTGTTTCCTGAAGAGTTAAAAGGTTTGCCTCCTGAAGAGTTAAAAGGTTTGCCTCCTGATAGAGATGTAGAGTTTGTGATTGAGACTGTTTCAGGGTCTACTCCAGTTTCTATAGCTTCGTACCGCATGGCTCCAAAAGAGTTGAAAGAATTGAAGAGTCAGCTTCAGGAGTTGTTAGACCATGGTTTCATTAGGCCTAGTAGTTCGCCTTGGGGTGCTCCTGTGTTGTTTGTAAAGAAGAAAGATGGAAGTATGCGAATGTGTAATGACTACAGGCAGTTGAATCAGTTGACAGTAAAGAACAAGTATCCGTTGCCTCGTATATATGATTTGTTTGATCAGTTGAGAGGTGCTTCAGTGTTCTCGAAGATAGATTTGAGATCAGGGTACTATTAGTTGAAAGTAAAAGAATGTGATGTTCCGAAGATAGCTTTTAGGATTAGATACGGTCATTATGAGTTCCTTGTGATGCCGTTTGGGCTCACGATTGCACCTGCAGCATTCATGGATATGATGAACAGAGTTTTCAGAGACTATCTAGACCGTTTTGTAGTTGTTTTCATAGATGACATTCTTGTGTACTCAAGATCAAAAGAAGAGCATGATGAGCACTTGAGACTTGTTTTACAGAGATTGATGAGCAATCGGTTGTATGTGAAGCTAAACAAATGTGAGTTCTAGATTCGAGAGGTTGTATTTCTTGGCCATGTTGTTTCAGCCGAATGTATCCGAGTTGATCCGAAGAAGATTGAGGCTATTGTTGAGTGGAAACAACCTAAGTCAGTGACTTAGATTAGGAGTTTCCTAGGATTAGTCGGTTACTATGGGAGATTTGTTGATGGTTTCTCTAGAGTAGCTGCTCCGTTGACTAAATTGTTGCAAAAAGGAGTTAAGTTTGAATGGTCAGATGCAAGACAGAAGGCCTTTGAGAAATTGAAAGAAGCTTTGACAAATGCTCCAGTGTTAGTGCAACCAGTTTCAGGTAAAGAATTTGTGATCTATAGTGATGCTTCCTACATAGGTTTAGGGTGTGTCTTAATGCAAGAAAGAATAGTTGTTGCCTATGCTTCGAGACAGTTGAAAATGCATGAGAAGAACTACCGTACTCACGATATAAAGTTAGCCGCGGTTGTGTTTGCGTTGAAGAATTGGCGTCATTACTTGTATGGTGAGAAATGTATAGTCTACACCGATCATAAGAGCTTGAAGTATTTGATGACACAGAGAGAGTTTAACTTGAGACAGAGAAGATGGCTTGACTTGTTGAAAGATTATGATTTGACTATAGAGTACCATCCGGGTAAGGCAAATGTAGTAGCCGATGCGTTGAGCAGAAAAGTTGCAGTTGAGTTGCGAGCTATGTTTGCTAGATTGAGTGTATCCGGTGATGGTGGTTTGATCACAGAGTTGCAAGTGAAACCTTCTTTGATTCAGTTGATTAGAGAGAAGCAGTTGCAAGATGTGTCTTTAGTTCCGCATGTCTAGGACATAGCCGAAGGTAGACCGACCGAGTATAGCTTCAGTGGTGAGAATGTGTTATGTTTCAGAGACAGAGTTGTAGTACCTGAAGATGTTGAGTTGAGACGTCTGATTTTGAGTGAAGCACATTCAAGTCCTTTTTTGATGCATCCGGGTAGTACTAAGATGTACCGTGATTTGAAGAATGATTATTTCTGGGTTGGTTTGAAGAAGGATGTAGCCGAGTATGTGAGTCGTTGCATGGTTTGTCAGAGAGTGAAGGCAGAACATCAGGTTCCTTCAGGTTTGTTATAGCCTTTGAAGATTCTGAAATGGAAATGAGAGAGGATCACTATGGACTTCGTGTCAGGGTTACCGTTGTCTCCTTCGAAGAAGAATTCTGTTTGGGTAATTGTTGATAGATTCACTAAGTGTGCTCACTTCTTAGCAGTGAACACCACAGATTCTTTAGACAAGTTGGTGAATTTGTACATTCACGAGATTGTGAGACTTCATGGAGTTCCGAAGTCTATTGTATCAGACAGAGATCCGAGATTTACTTCAAGGTTCTGGGGTTGTTTGCATAATGCTCTAGGTAGCCGTTTGTATTTCAGTACTTCTTATCATCCGCAGTCAGATGGACAGTCAGAGTGAGTGATACAGATTTTAGAAGATATGCTTCGTTGTTGTGTGATTGACTTCCAGGGTTCTTGGGAGAAGCATTTGCCCTTAGTTGAGTTTGCTTACAACAACAGTTACCAGGCTAGTATCCAGATGGCTCCTTATGAGGCTTTGTATGGTAGACGATGTAGGACTCCGATCTGTTGGGCTGAAACAGGTCAGAGATTGTTACCTATGCCAGATTTGCTTAAGGGGACTACTGAAAAAGTGAAGTTGATTTACGACCGTTTGAAAGCAGCTTCCGATCGTCAGAAGTCTTATGCAGATTTGAAGAGAAAAGAGATTGAGTTCTCAGTGGGTGAGAAAGTGTTTCTGAAAGTATCTCCGTGGAAGAAGGTAATGAGATTTGGCCGAAAAGGCAAGTTGAGTCCGAGGTTTATTGGTCCGTATGAAATAGTTGAGCGGATTGGGCCAGTAGCTTACCGTTTGAGTTTGCCTTCTGAGTTAGAGAAGATCCATGATGTTTTTCATGTGTCGATGCTTAAGAGATATAGATCAGATCCTTCTTATGTTATGCCTGTTGAGGAGATAGAGTTGAATCCGGATTTGTCTTATAATGAATAACCAGTTGAGACACTTGCTTCTGATAGCAAGGTGTTGCGTGGCAATACCATAGAGTTGGTCAAGGTGTTGTGGAGACATAGAGGTGTGGAAGAGGCCACGTGGGAGAGGAAAGCTGATATGCTTGAGCAGTTTCCGTACTTGTTTCCGTCAGGTAATTTCGAGGACGAAATTCCTTAAGTGGGGAGAGTTGTAACACCCGGGTTTGGGGGTCGGGTGAAAATAATATTAAAATAATGTTTCGGGTTTCGGTTTTATAATTAAAATAATAAAATATTATTTGGACTTTATATTTTCAAAGAAAACATTTTATGTTTGACTCAAATTGATTTTGAAACTCAATTTTCCATGGATTTTAGAATTAACGAGATTGCCATCTCATTAATGGCAAAAGGGTAAATAAATGAACTTTCAATTTAAATTCCTTTTTCATTAAAATAAGCCATTGTCTTCTTCTTCTTCACTTCCCCCATTTTTCATTCCAACGACACAAAAGAGCTTTCTTCACCAAGTTACTATTCCATCCCCTTTCACCTTCATCTTTGGAGCTTTTTCAAAAGGTAATTGCATTTTTGACTTGGCCTTGCCATCCTCTACATTTTGGTACCATTAGTTTTAATTAAAACTAGGTATTTTGCATTTTGAGTTTTCAAAGTTTTTGTCAAAAGGTTGAAGTTTTATTGTCTTTTAACAAAGCTTTTGATTATTTATTGATAGATACGTTGTTTATGAACCATAAGGTCCAACATGTGTGAATTTCAAAGTGTTTTATAAAGATTCCCGGATTTGGGCTTTGAGGGGTTTTTGGAAGGGTTTTAAGATGAGTTTTGGGTGTGTTTAATGTTGGGAATTGAGGGCTATTGGTTGTATGTTGGTTTAGGGTTGTTTTGGAAGCTTTTAGAAGTGTTAAAAGTGTTTGAAACAAGAGTTTTGGATTGGGTTTGAGGGCTGCTTGGGTTTGAAGTTTTGAGAGTTGTTCATGGCTTGAATTCTTGTGTTTTATGCTTGAGTAGTGTTCCGGGTTTGCTACATTGATGTATGAACTGATTCGAGTTTGTTTTGTTTGTGTTGAGTTGATTAGAAGCAAGAAATTGTGTTGGTGAAGCATCGGGAACAAATCTGGAATCGTTGGAAGCTTGATCGGCTAGTGGGTTGAGCTTGGAATAGTCGGTGAGTGGTTAAATGTTTTTAAATGGTTTTCGAGTGTTTGGTTCAAGCATGTGGACTAGGTTGGGCTTGGTAGACCCACCTAGAGTTGGGATTAGAGTGGTAGCCTAATCCCAAGCTTTAGTTAGAGACTTTGGTTGAACTCAAATGGTTGTTTATGCCTCATGTTAAATTGTGATTATGGTGTTATGTATAATGTGTTATACATGTTGTTGAGGCATGGTTTGATGCATTGATATATGCATATGGTTTGGTTTGTGGATTGTGCATGATGTTAATCATGCTGAGTACGTGCTAAGCACGGAAGTGGATATGAAATGATAAAGTGAAAGGTTGTGGATTGTGTTTAACATTGGCACTAGTATGCTTGGGTACAAATGATCGATCATTAGGATGGTAGTGTACAAACGTGAGTCAAATGCGCGTGTGGTCTTGGTGATGGTAGTCGTCAAGATGGAGTACGAGTTAGCCCGGAAAACCTTCTTATATATATATGATAGTCGATGATGAGTGTAATCACATCGACGGGGCGTGAGGATGAGTGGAATCCCCTCCGCGTGAACGGTGATGAGTGTAATCACACCGTAAGGTAATAGTTGTTGTTGGATGTGAGTTCCAACGTGTTATCCGCGTATTCGAGTCATAGCTAGGTGCCAATATGAGATGATATGTGTAACAATATAATTTGAGATGTGTTGCCAATATGGACTATTATATGTGTTTACATATGATGTGGTTATGATCTTGTTTAGCATGGCATAATATGAGTTTATGTTCATGCATCATTGATATTTTGGCTCTTTTGGATCGAAGGTAATATCATGCTTTCTACCTTGGTTGTGCTCGTGCTTGGACCCTGCATTGTCGAGGTTTGTTTTAATGAGCTTACCCTCACTAAGCTTTATGCTTACGCTCTCTTTTGTTCGACAATGCCGATCCGTAGTTCGTGGGTTGCTAGAGCAAGAAGGGGGCCTCCAAGTGTGCTTGTGTCGCTTTTGGTTAGCTCAAGTATGAACTTTAAATTAAAGGATTGTAATAGTCAAGCAATGGGATTTGAATGTTTTGGAGTTATTTTTATGTTTGGTTTAGGAGCATGTTTAGACTCCTTAAAATGTTGGTGTTGGTTTGGCTATTGGATACCTTGTCTTGTTTGTATGACATGTTTAAGTTGCTTACCATGAATGTTTTGTGTATGGATGTTTAAGGCATGAACATTTTAAGTGCAATATATGTCTCCTTTTGAGTAAATGCTTGAATCCTTGAAAGTATGTTCCTTGTTCATGTTGGTTGACTCGTATGTTGAGATCTTGGTTGTTAAGTGTTGTATGTATGTTTGTATGTGGCTAGAGAAGTCTTAAAATGCATCTAGAGTCGTGTTTTAGAGTCTTAGGCTGCAAATTTGAGTATTGCAGTGCAGGGCGTATCGGTACGCCCAAGGGCCGTATCGATACGGTCCTACATTTTGGGACTCAAGTTTGGCCTAGCGTACCGATACACGAGGGTGTATCGATACGCCAAATCCTCTCTGGAAATCCGAGTTATCGACGAGATTTTGGTGTACCGGTACGGGTCGAGGGTGTATCGATACGATCTTGTATCGTTGACCGTGAGAAGTTGACCAGTCAGGGCGTATCGGTACGGTCAACCTGTGTACCGGTACGGTCTCCTTGGTTTGACCTTGGGCTGTTGACCTAGTCAAGGCGTATCGATACCCTCTTCTAGTGTATCGATACGGCCTGTTTTAAAGGTAAAATGGGTTGTTTTATGTCTTATGTTCGTTTGTTCGCTTTGCTTGTTGCTTCCGCGGTCGTTTGTTCACATAGGATATATAATAAAGCATCTAGAGAAGATAATTAATGAAAAAAATTTCCTTGGGTCGGTAACCGAAGTGGAACCTTAACGGGTTTCGCCTCGGTTATCCCCGTGTAGCCCACTCGGATCGGTCAAGCGTCCGGACCGGGACGAGGGGGTTACATAGGGGCCTAATTTTCAGTTCGTCCAAGGCCTCTAAAATCTTAGGACTGGCTCTGAATAATCATAATTGGTCTGTAAAGTCTATTATACCCTCCCTCTTTCCCTCTGAAAATATTGTTACGAAACATAATAGGTCTGTTTGATTCTAGAAAATATTTTCTAATTTTTTCATTTATATTTTCAGAAAATAATTTTTATTTTCAGTTTTTCAAAAATTAAAAAAAAACACATTTGGTTAATGGAAAGTTATTTTTAAAAAATGAAAATAAGAAAAATATGTTTGGTATCTAGATTTCAAAAAATAAATAAAACAAATAATTATTAAATAATTAAATAAAAATAATAATAATAATAATAATAATAATGATTAAGTAAACCAAAAATTAAAATTGACATTAGAAGGGTTCGAACTCAAATTTAATAAAGATAAAATTATAAAATCATTTTTCATCATGTTAAATGAAAAATGTGAAAACATATTTTTTATGTTTTCAAAATTTCATATTTTTGTTTTCATTTTCTAATGTTTTTTTTAATTTTACAATCAAACACATTATCTTCAATATTTTTTATTTTTCAATAAAAAATAAAAAAATGATATATATTTTCTAAAATCAAACACACATTAAGTTTTCATCTCCATGGTTCGTAATATTGATGGTGCACGAAAGACCCCCTCCAGGTATGGCATCAGTAACTGTGGGTGGGGTAATGCGTGATCATAATGAGTGTTAGATTGGTTGAACCACTTTCACCACATTAGTGTTTGCTCGGTGCTTGATGTAAAAATTTGAGGGACATATGACAGATTGAACCGAGCTTAGAACATGGGTGCTAGGCAAGTTGTTCTAGTTTATCATTTACTCGAATTCTTGACTTCTTTTAAAAGAACGAACATTTTATCCTGCGAAACTAATTGATTGTAATTTTTTTTCTCCTTTACTTCCCATGAACAATCAAGAAACTTGTCACTTTCAGATCACCTATTATAATTACTTGGTAGAATAGTGGGACTTATTGAAAAATAAATGCTTATTTTTATTTTATTTTCTATATTTCCAGCTGGGTGGTATTGATGTAATAACTGCCAGCATCTATCAATGAATGTTCTTTTCTTTACTTCCAAAAAAACATGTTAACAATTGTCATTTATTTGTCTTTGTTGGAAAGCTATGTTGGATATTGATGATCCGAAGCTAACTTATTAACCAAATGAAAGAAAGAAGAAAACATGTGGGGAAACTGGTGTTAGACATTAATTAATGGTCTTAATTTCACTAGCGTTAGATCCTCTGTTTGATGATAAATAAAGATAGTAATTATATAATTGCATTTATTTGGAAAAGAAAGTAGAAACCAACATTAATATAACAATATATTTCTTTTTGGTTAAAGTATAGTAGAAGTAATTCTACTATACCTAAAAGTTCATTTTAGTCCCTCTACTATAAAAAGAAACATTTATAGCCGTTCATCGTCTATTCGCGTGTGGATAGTTGTAGAGGAACTAGCATTCTAATAGCCGTTCATCGCCAGGGCGGTCATCTTTCAGAAAGGCAGCGCCTCAGCACAACGTAATTACATAATCTTTTATCGAGGTAATCTTTACAATTATGTCTATCATTCGTTAATATGATTGCATGATATCTTAAAAAAAATTGTAGGATGTTTTTTCGATGCGTTTTTTACATGATTAGACCTGTTTTATTTTCTATGAAACACTTCAGGTTGTAGGGGATTTTAACATTTTTCTAAGTGTTGAAGAAAGCTCTGATTATATCAGATTGGGTTCTTATTTGACTGCATATATGATTGATTTTGAGAAGTGCTTAGAAGATATTGAGCTTATTAATCATCCCAACAGTGGGCCTATGCACACATAGACTAATAAGCAAGAAGAAATCTATTTAGCTTGAAAAATGAACAAAATACTAGTCAATCCTTCTTGGCTTACTGTTTTCCCCACCTTCTTTGTTGAATTACTGGCTTCGGGTCTCTCTGACCATTGCCCAAGTATGGTTTAGCCTGTTAAAGAAAATCTCACAGATAGGCCAAAACCTTTTAGATTTTTAAATTTCTGGATCAAGCACCATGACTTCCAAATTCTTGTTACACAATCTTGGGGCGATAACATTACAGGTGACCCTATGCAAGTCCTATTTGGTAGGATGAAAATACTTAAGGCTTGCTTGAGAGTTTTTAACAAATCCTATTTTGAGGATTTGTTTGGGCAAGTTACAGAGAAACAAAAGGAACTTGAAGTTATGCAACTTTCTAATCTGTCTGGGATTGTTGTTGATATTGCCGCTGAGAAATTATTATAGTCTGAGTTGTCTGCATTGGAGGAAGCTGAAGTTTCCTTTCTCAAACAAAAAACTCGTATTCTTTGGACTCAGGAGGGGGATTCTGGCTCTCGGTTCTTTCATAATGCTGTCAAATCCAAGGGTAAAAGAAACACTATTAGTCTGATTATGGATGAGGATGGTAATCACCTTCAAAACTTTGATGACATTGTGACCCCCTCGTCCCGGTCCGGATGCTTGACCGATCCGAGTGGGCTACACGGGGATAACTGAGATGAAGCCCGTTAAGGCTCCACTTCGGTTACCGACCCAAGGAAAAAAAATTCATTTATTATCTTATCTAGATGCGCTAATTAAACCTAAGCGTGAAACGACAGCGGAAACAAGGCTCGCGAAAAGCCTAACAGCAAACAGGGCCTAAGCTCAAACCTTGAGACCCTTTAGAGATGTCAAAAAGCCCATTTTCAGGCCTGTGTTTCGAAACAGTCATAGCCCGTTTCGAAACACGAGCTCCAGTTTAAAAAGCCAGACGCCCGTACCGAAACGCATCCACCCCGTTTCGGAACAGGGTCCCAAATTGCCTAGGCGTTTCGGTACCCGTTTCGAAACAGGCAATTCCAGTAGCCAAAGTGTTTCGAAACTTGTTTCGAAACAGGGGCTCACAGTAGCCAAACCGTATCGAAACGCGTTCAGATACGGGGGCCTTGGAACCACACCCGTTTCGAAACACCTATAGTCTGTAAATTCCCAAAACCAGTTTTAAACATCTCCAAACGATCCCAAACGCCCAAAACGACCCCAAGAAGCATACACAACATACAAACACATTCCAGAGGCATGCACCCTATTGCAAACATACTCAAAATACATAAGGTTGCAAGATAAGGCATCCATTCAAAGATCATACATGGCATAGACTTAAGCATTCAAGATAACATGCTTACATAAGGTCATACACTTAGGCATTTAAGGTGACAAGATAGGCATGTTTTACAAGCAACATGGCATGCAAAGCCAAACCAACAAAACATATAAAAGGAGTCTAAACATGCTTCTAAACAAACCAACTTCAACATACTACAAAAGCATCACACCACAATTACATGTCCCATTGCTTGACCATTACATCATAACTAAAATATCCATACTTTATAGCTAAGCTAGCACCACAAAGCACACACACTTGGAGGCCCCTTCTTGCACTAGCAACCCACGAACTAAGGATCTGCATTGTCGAACAAAAAAGAGCGTAAGAATAAAGCTTAGTGAGGGTAAGCTCATTAAAAACAAACCTCGACAATGCAAGGTCCAAGCACGAGCAGAACAAGGTAAATGCATGTTCTTACCTTCGATCCACAAGAGCCAAAATGTCATTGATGCATGAACATAAATTCCTGATATGCCATGCTCAACAAGCTCAATCCTCATCATATGTAAACACATATATCCATCCATATAAGAATCACATTTCATATCACATTGATACACATATCAACTCATATTGGCACCTAGCTATGACTCGAATACACGAATAACACGTTGGAACTCACATCCAACAACAACCATTACCTTACGGTGGGATTACACTCATCACCGTTCTTGCGGAGGGGATTCCACTCATCCTCACCCCCGTCGATGGGATTACACTCATCACCGACTATCATAAATATAAGAAGGTTTTCTGGGCGAACTCGTACTCCATCTTGATGACTACCATCATCAAGACCACGCGCGCATTTGACTCACGTGTGCACACTAACATCCTAATGATCGGTCATTTGTACCCAAGCATACTAGTGACAACATTAAACACAATCCACAATATCATTTCATATCACTTACGTGCTTAGCACGTAGTCAGCATGATCACAATCATGAACAATCCACATGCATATCACAATGCATCAATATCATGCCTCAACATACATGTATAACACCTTATACATAACCACCACAACACAAATAATCATGAGGCATAAACATCAAATAGAGTGCAACCAAAGTCTCTAACTAAAGCTTGGGATTAGGCTACCACTCTAATCCCAACTCTAGGTGGGTCTACCAAGCCTAACCTAGTCCACATGCTTGAACCAAATACTTAAAGACCATTTAAAACATTTAACCATTCACATTCACTTACAAGCTCAACTACCAAGCAACCAAGACCTTCAAGCTTCCGGATTCACTCCCGATGCTTCACCAACACAAACTCTTACCTCTAATCAACCCAACACAATCATAATAATCTCAAATCAGTCCACACAACAATGTAGCAAACCTGGAACACTATTCAAGCACCAAACACATGATTTTCAAGCTATGAACAACCCCAAAATCACCAAACTCGAGCAGCCCTTAAACCCATTCCAAAACTAATGATTTCAACCTCTTTAACACTCTTAAATGATTCCAAAACAACCCCCAACTATCATACTAACCTTAGCCCTCAATTTCCAACATAAAACAACTCCAAAAATAACCTTAAAACCCTTCCAAAAACCCACCAAAACCCAAATCCGGGAATCTCAATAAAACACTTTAAAATTCACATATGTTGGACCTCATAGTTCATAAACAACTCATAAATCATTAACAAATCAAAATATTTAGTTAAACACAATAAAGGTAGCATTTTTATTCAAAATTCCCAAAAACTCAAATTCTAAAATCATGGACAAAAATGAAAAGTAGTTGTACTTTCAAAGAGAGGAAGGTGAGAGCAAGATGGGAATGTAATTACCTTTCAAAACCGAGCCAAAATGGAGGAGAAAGAAGATGGAATAGTGAAATGGAGGGGGGCTTCTCTTTGTCGTGGAAATGGAGAAATGGGAAGAGGGGAAGAGATGACAAAAAGGTGTTTTAAACAAAAAGGGGGTTTTTAATTTGGAAGACCATTTTATTACAAAAATGCCATTAATGAGATGGCAATCTCATTTACTTTAAAATTCATAAAATTTGAGTTTCAATTCAATTTGGTCCAACACAAAATGTTTGCTTTGAAAAGTACGAAGACCAAAATAATACTTTATTATTTTAATTACAAAACTGAAACCCGAAATGATATTTTAATATTATTTTCACCCGACCCCTAAACCCGGGTGTTACAACTCTCCCCCACTTAAGGAATTTCGTCCCCGAAATTACCTGACGGAAACTGCTCAAGCATACCAGCTTTCCTCTCCCGCATGGCCTCTTCCACACCTCTATGTCTCCACAACACCTTGACCAACTCTATGGTCTTGCCACGCAACACCTTGCTATCAGAAGCAAGTATCTCAACAGGTTCTTCGTTGTAAGACAAATCCGGATTCAACTCTATCTCCTCAACAAGCATAACATGAGAAGGATCTAATCTATATCTCCTAAGCATCGACACATGAAAGACATCATGGATCTTCTCTAACTCAGAAGGCAACCTCAAACGATAAGCTACCGGCCCAATCCGCTCAACTATCTCATACGGACCAATGAACCTCGGACTCAACTTGCCTTTCAGGCCAAATCTCATCACCTTCTTCCACGGAAATACTTTCAGAAACACTTTCTCACCCACTGAGAACTCAATCTCTTTTCTCTTCAAATCTACATAAGATTTCTGACGATCGGAAGCTGCCTTCAAACGGTCACAAATCAACTTCACTTTGTCGGTAGTTCCCTTAAGCAAATCCGGCATAGGTAACAATTTCTGACCCGTTTCAGCCCAACAGATCGGAGTCCTACATCGTCTACCATACAAAGCCTCATAGGGAGCCATCTGAACGCTAGCCTGGTAACTGTTGTTGTAAGCAAACTCAACTAAAGGTAGGTGCTTCTCCCAAGAACCTTGGAAGTCAATCACACAACAACGGAGCATATCCTCTAAAATCTGTATCACTCGCTCTGACTGCCCATCGGACTGCGGATGATAAGAAGTACTGAAATGCAACCGACTACCTAGAGTACTATGCAAACAACCCCAGAACCTCGAAGTGAATCTCGGATCTCTATCTGAAACAATAGACTTCGGAACTCCATAAAGTCTCACAATCTCATGGATGTACAAGTTCGCCAACTTGTCTAAAGAATCTGTAGTGTTCACTGCTAAGAAGTGAGCACACTTAGTGAATCTATCCACTATCACCCAAACAGAATTCTTCTTCGAAGGAGACAACGGAAACACCGACACGAAGTCCATAGTGATTCTCTCCCATTTCCATTCCGGAATCTTCAAAGGCTGCAACAAACCTAAAAGAACCTGATGTTCTGCCTTCACTCTCTGACAAACCATACAACGGCTCACATACTCGACTACATCCTTCTTCAAACCAACCCAGAAGTAATCATTCTTCAAGTCACGGTACATCTTGGTACTACTCGGATGCATAAAAAAAGACTCGAATGTGCTTCACTCAAAATCAAACGTCTCAACTCAACATCTCCAGGCACTACAACTCTGTCTCTAAAGCATAACACATTCTCACCATTGAAACTATACTCGGTCGGTCTACCTTCGGCTATGTCCTGAACATGAGGAACTAAAGACACATCTTGCAACTGTTTCTCTCTAATCAACTGAATCAAAGAAGGCTTCACTTGTAACTCTGTGATCAAACTACCATCACCGGATACGCTCAATCTAGCAAACATAGCTCGCAACTCAACTGCAACTTTTCTACTCAAGGCATCGGCTACTACATTTGCCTTACCCGGATGGTAGGGGTGTGCAAAAAAACCGAAAAACCGAAACCGATTCCGAAACCCGAAAAAACCCAACCGAAAAATTCGGTTTCGGTTCGGGTTTTTATTTTTTAAAAAGAAACCGGTTCGGTTACGGTTTATAGTTTTGGGATAAACCGGGTAACCGAACTGACCGATTATATAATATATATTATATTATTATATGTTATTTTATTATTTTATATTAAAAAAATTAAATTTTATTTTATTTTCTCATTCCCCAAAAGTAAAACCATAATTTTATTTTATCAAGTTTAAGTGTTTAACTTGCTAGTATTAGAAAAGATAATAATATCATGTGTCGATTTTAAAAAGTATGTACTTTTTTCTAACATATAATTAAAATTTATATTTTTAATAAACAAAATAAAAAACCGTTACCCGAACCGAACCGAACTGAATTTTTCGGTTAACCGACTAAACGGTTAACCGGTTGAATGGATACGGTTTAGGGTCAAGAATTTAGTGACCCGAACTTATCGGTTAACCGAAATAATTTGCTAATGGTTAACCGAACCCGGTTTTGCACACCCCTACCGGATGGTACTCAATGGTCAAATCATAATCTTTCAACAGCTCAAGCCATCTTCTCTGTCTCAAGTTCAACTCTCTCTGTGTCATCAAATACTTCAAGCTCTTATGATCGGTGTAAACTATACACTTCTCACCATACATGTAATGGCGCCAAATCTTCAATGCAAAAACAACTGTGGCTAACTCTATATCGTGAGTAGGATAGTTCTTCTCATGTACTTTCAACTGTCTCGAAGCATAGGCAACAACTCTTCTTTCTTGCATTAGGACACACCCTAAACCTATGTAGGACGCATCACTATAGATCACAAACTCCTTACCCAAAACTGGTTGTACTAACACTAGAGCATTTGTCAAAGCTTCTTTCAATTTCTCAAAGGCCTTCTGTCTTGCATCTGACCACTCGAACTTAACTCATTTTTGCAACAATTTAGTCAAAGGAGCAGCTACCCTAGAGAAACCATCAACAAATCTCCTATAGTAACCAGCTAATCCTAGGAAACTCCTAATCTCTGTCACGGACTTAGGTTGTTTCCACTCAACAATAGCCTCAATCTACGACGCATCAACGCGGATACCTTCGGCTGAAACAACATGGCCAAGAAATACAACCTCTCGAATCCAAAACTCACATTTGCTAAGCTTCGCATACAACTGATTGCTCAACAATCTCTGTAAAACAAATCCCAATTGCTCATCATGATTTTCTTCTAATTTCGAGTATACAAGGATATCATCTATGAAGACAACTACAAAACGGTCTAGATAGTCTCTAAAAATTCTGTTCATCGTATCCATGAATGCTGCAGGTGCATTCATGAGCCCAAACGGCATCACAAGGAACTCATAGTGACCATATCTAGTCCTAAAAGCTGTCTTCGGAACATCACACTCTTTTACTTTCAACTGATAGTACCCTAACCTCAAATCTATCTTCAAGAATATTGAAGCACCTCTCAACTGATCAAACAAATCATCTATACGAGGCAACAGATACTTGTTCTTCACAGTCAACTGATTCAACTGCCTGTAGTCAATACACATACGCATACTGTCATCTTTCTTCTTTACAAACAACACAGGAGCACCCCAAGGAGAACTACTAGGCCTAATGAAACCACGGTCTAATAACTCTTGCAGCTGACTCTTCAATTCTTTCAACTCTTTCGGAGCCATACGATACGGAGCTATAGATACTGAGTAGACCCTGAAACAGTCTCAATCACAAACTCTACATCTCTGTCAGGAGGCAAACCAGGCAACTCTTCTGGAAACACATCCGGAAAATCACAAACTGTTCTAATATCTTTCGGTCTAGCCTCACTCATATTCGGATTCATAACATAAGCTAAGTAAGCCCCACAACCGGAATCCAACAACCTATGAGCCTCTAAAGCTGACACCACATTAGACAAGAACTTAATGTTCTCGCCTACTACTACTACCTCGTAGTCATCAGAAAGTTCAAAGCAATTCTCTTTGTCTCAAAGTCCACACTAGCTCGGTGTTAAACTAACCAGTCCATACCCAAAATAATATCAAAGCCATAAAACGGAAGTTCCATCATATCAACGGGAAACACATGACCCTGAATCTTCAGCGGACACCTCCTATACATACGTCTAACTACGACTGTCTCACCGAAAGAACAATTCACATGCATACCTACCTCTAAGATCTCAACAAGTATATCTAACTTCTGTGCATGCTCACTCAAAATATAGGAATGCGTAGAACCTGAATCCACCAAAGAAAGCAAAGACATAGACTGTAACTAAAAATTACTTGCCATCACATCAGTTTCGTTCCTGGCCTCTCTCTGAGCATAGACCCTCGCTGGCCCACCTGCCTCTGGTTGTACGGCAACAACATGCGCAAGGTTCCTCTGAGCATCTACCCTAGGAGCATCAGCCCTAGGCTGGAAGTAGCCACGACCGCGCCCACGGCCTCTCTGGTAATCTATCGCTCTCGTAGGAGCCTGTGCTATGTTCGGTGCTTGTGCCGCCTGATGCGGACACTCCCTCCTAAAGTGGTCCCTCGAACCACAGTTCCAATAGGCATGGAAGTTACCCCAACACTCACCAGAATGCTGTCTCCCGCATTGTGTACACTCGGGAAACCGCCCTCCTCCTCTATGGCCCTAGTGGCCTCTACCATGGTGGCCACCGCCACGCCTATGGTCAAATTGTTGTCCACCACCTCTATGCCTCTTGGCATCCCCACGGTCAAAGTTGTTATTCCTCTTACTAGACTTACATCCTCCAAAACACTTGGTCAGCCCCAAGTTATGCTCAATGTCCTTGGCACTAGCAACCAAGACATCAAAATCTGAGTAATCGGAAGCTAAAGTATACCTCTTAACTTCCTCGTGTAGCCCATATCTGAAACGGTTACAACGGTCCCTCTTAGTCGGAACCAACTCTGGTGCATACTGACTCAAACGAACAAAATGAATCTCGTAGTCAGTCACAGAAGCATCTCCATAAACTAGGGTCATAAACTCTTGCTTCTTCTCATCGAGATACCTCGGCCCCAAGTATCTTTTCCGGAAAGCAGACTCAAAGAAATCTCATCCAATCTCAGCCTCTGGAACTCCAGTAGTAATGGTGACCCACCAAGTGTAGGCATCACCCTGAAGCAAAGAGATCACATAATCCCAACCTACGGGCACCAACGCAACCCATCTGAGCTAAGATGCGGACGGTCTTCTCTAACCATAACTCGGATCTCTAAGATGTAGACCCTCTAAACTCTTCAGCCCCTAGGCTACGGAGCCTCTCCAACGGTAAAATAGTGTCATCACCCCTAGGCTGAGCTGCAGCCTGAGCCTCGGCAACTACGACCTGAAATGCTCCCGCTATAGCTTGCACAAGCGGAGCCATATCTATTCCGGCTAGACCTTGGCCAAACTGTGGTCCCTCTCCCACGACTCCAGCCTCGCCTCCCCCACCAGGCAGAGGAGGTGGTGGTGGTGGTGGTGATCCAACTCCAGCAGCAGCAGCATGCTCTTCCACATGAGCCTTAACCTCAACCACCGGCTCATCAACAGGAGCCGCAACACGTGGTTCCTGACGAACCACTCTCGGCCTACCTCTCGGCCTCGACATCGAGCTCACAAACAACAACTACAACCACAACAACAAAACATACAAGATTGGGTTAGCAAGGCAAGGGTTCCAGGTGGCTCAAGTATGTTACCTCACTTTAAAAATCCTTTTTCCGGTGTAATAGTAGCAATGGGACTCTAAACATCATGCTTCAAACAAAACAACAAGCATACTTGATAAACAAGCAAACATGCTTACATGGCTAGCAAACACCGTGCATTTCAACATAAAAACACAACTTACCTCACTTACCTACCCAATGTCTCGAAAACCTTAGGCTCTGATACCAATAAGTGTAATCCCATCGTCCCGGTCCGGACGCTTGACCGATCCGAGTGGGCTACAAGGGGATAAACGAGATGAAACCCGTTAAGGCTCCATTTCGGTTACCGACCCAAGGAAAAAATTTCATTTATTACCTTATCTAGATGCGTTAATTAAACCTAAGCGTTAAACGATGGCGGAAACAAGGATCACGAGAAGCCTAACAGCAAACAGGGCCTAAGCCCAAACCTTGAGACCCTTTAGAGATGTCAAAAAGCCCATTTTCAGGCTTGTGCTTCGAAACAGTCATAGCCCGTTTCGAAACACGGGCTCCAGTTTAAAAAGCCAGACGCCCGTACCAAAATGCATCCACCCCGTTTCGGAACAGGGTCCCAAATTGCCTAGGCGTTTCGGTACCCGTTTCGAAACAGGCAATTCCAGTAGCCAAAGTGTTTCGAAACTTGTTTCGAAACAGGGGCTCACAGTAGCCAAACTGTATCGAAACGCGTTCCGATACGGGGGCCCTGGAACCACACCCGTTTCGAAACACCTGTAGTCTGTAAATTCCCAAAACCAGTTTTAAACATCTCCAAACGATCCCAAACGCCCAAAACGACCCCAAGAAGCATACACAACATACAAACACATTCTAGAGGCATGCACCCTATTACAAACATACTCAAAATACATAAGGTTGCAAGATAAGGCATCCATTCAAAGATCATACATGGCATAGACTTAAGCATTCAAGATAGCATGCTTACACAAGGTCATACACTTAGGCATTTAAGGTGACAAGATAGGCATGGTTTACAAGCAACATGACATGCAAAGCCAAACCAACAAAACATATAAAAGGAGTCTAAACATGCTTCTAAACAAACCAACTTCAACATACTACAAAAGCATAACACCACAATTACATGTCCTATTGCTTGACCATTACATCATAACTAAAATATCCATACTTGATAGCTAAGCTAGCACCACAAAGCACACACACTTGGAGGCCCCTTCTTGCACTAGCAACCCACGAACTAAGGATCTGCATTGTCGAACAAAAGAGAGCGTAAGCATAAAGCTTAGTGAGGGTAAGCTCATTAAAAACAAACCTCGACAATGCAAGGTCCAAGCACGAGCACAACAAGGTAAATGCATGTTCTTACCTTCGATCCACAAGAGCCAAAATGTCAATAATGCATGAACATAAATTCCTGATATGCCATGCTCAACAAGCTCAATCCTCATCATATGTAAACACATATATCCATCCATATAAGAATCACATTTCATATCACATTGATACACATATCAACTCATATTGGCACCTAGCTATGACTCGAATACACGGATAACACGTTGGAACTCACATCCAACAACAACCATTACCTTACGGTGGGATTACACTAATCACCGACTATCATAAATATAAGAAGGTTTTCCGGGCGAACCCGTACTCCATCTTGATGACTACCATCATCAAGACCACGTGCGCATTTGACTCACGTGTGCACACTAACATCCTAATGATCGATCATTTGTACCCAAGCATACTAGTGCCAACATTAAACACAATCCACAATATCATTTCATATCACTTCCGTGCTTAGCACGTACTCACATGATCACAATCATGAACAATCCACATGCATATCACAATGCATAAATATCATGCCTCAACATACATGTATAACACCTTATACATAACCACCACAACACAAATAATCATGAGGCATAAACATCAAATAGAGTGCAACCAAAGTCTCTAACTAAAGCTTGGGATTAGGCTACCACTCTAATCCCAACTCTAGGTGGGTCTACCAAGCCCAACCTAGTCCACATGCTTGAACCAAATACTTAAAGACCATTTAAAACATTTAACCACTCACCTTCACTTCCAAGCTCAACTACCAAACAACCAAGACCTTCAAGCTTCTGGATTCACTCTCGATGCTTCACCAACACAAACTCTTGCCTCTAATCAACCCAAAACAATCGAAATAATCTCAAATCAGTCCACACAACAATATAGCAAACCTGGAACACTATTTAAGCATCAAACACATGATTTTCAAGCTATGAACAACCCCAAAATCACCAAACTCGAGCAGCCCTTAAACCCATTCTAAAACTCATGATTTCAAACTCTTTAACACTCTTAAATGATTCCAAAACAACCCCCAACTATCATACTAACCTTAGCCCTCAATTTCCAACATAAAATAACTCCAAAAATAACCTTAAAACCCTTCCAAAAACCCACCAAAACCCAAATCCGGGAATCTCAATAAAACACTTTAAAATTCACATATGTTGGACCTTATAGTTCATAAACAACTCATAAATCATTAACAAATCAAAATCTTTAGTTAAACACAATAAATGTAGCATTTTTATTCAAAACTCCCAAAAAATCAAATTCTAAAATCATGGACAAAAATGAAAAGTAGTTGTACTTTCAAAGAGAGGAAGATGAGAGCAAGATGGGAATATAATTACCTTTCAAAACCGAGCTAAAATGGAGGAGAAAGAAGATGGAATAGTGAAATGGAGGGGGAGCTTCTCTTTGTCGTGGAAATGGAGAAATGGGAAGAGGGAAAGAGATGACAAAAAGGTGTTTTAAACAAAAAGGGGGGTTTTAATTTGGAAGACCATTTTATTACAAAAATGCCATTAATGAGATGACAATCTCATTTACTTTAAAATTCATGAAATTTGAGTTTCAATTCAATTTGGTCCAACACAAAATGTTTGCTTTGAAATGTATGAAGACCAAAATAATACTTTATTATTTTAATTATAAAATCGAAACCTGAAACGATATTTTAATATTATTTTCACCCGACCCCTAAACCCGGGTGTTACAGACATGGCTGCTGAAATGGTTAAATTCTTCATGGGTCTCATTGGTAGCAATGATGAGAATGTCCAAACTTGCCCTATTGAATATCTTTATGATTCTGTGCAGTATTCTCTACCTATAGATGTTGATGCTTCTTTATATATACATGTCACTAATTCTGAAATAAAAATTATTCTTTTTAGTCAAGGTGTAGATAAGAGCCCAGGGCCGGATCGCTATACTTCAGGTTTTTTCCGCACTGCTTGGGATATTTTTGGGGCAGATTTCATTCGAGCCATCAAGTATTTTATCAAACCTCATATCTCCTTCCGACTTTCAATGCTACAACCATTGCTTTGATCTCGAAAGTGGCAAATGCTTCAAAACCACAGGACTTTCGTCATATCTCATGATGCTCGGTAGTTTATAAAACAATCACCAAAGTTCTTGTCTCTCGACTGGTTGAGTACTTTCCTGATATGGTCTCAACCAATCAGTCTGCATTTGTTAAAGGTAAAAGTATCACATATAATATCATTCTTGCAAATGAATTGGTCCTTTCTCAGATAATATCATTTGTTAAAGGCAAAAGTATCACATGTAATATCACAGATACGATCTCAGCCAATCAGTCTATTTTTGTTATAATAGATCTCCCCTTTCTCCGAGATGCGCTCTTAAGATTAACCTACAGAAAGTCTTCGACTCCATAAATTGATCCTTTCTACTAAAGGTACTTGAAGCTATTGGGATACTTGTAATTTTCAGAGAATGGATAAAAGCTTGCATCACTACATCTTGTTTCTCAATATCTTTTAATAGAACACTGGTAGGATTTTTCAAGGTTCAAAGAGGGGTTCGTCAGGGTGACCCTTTGTTCCCTTATTTATTTGTCTTGGTCATGAACGTTATATCCTTACTCTTGAACACTACCGCAACTTAGAGTGTTTTCACATATCATCCTAAATGCAAGCGTGTATCCCTTACCCACATTTGCTTCACAGATGATCTTCTAATATTCTGAAGAGGTGACTTTGAATTAATCATTGCTGTTCTCAGTATCCTAGAAGTTTTCTACAATTACTCTGGTCTCAAGCTTAACGTTGCCAAATCTAAATTGTATGCATCTGGCGTTAACCCTTCATGCCTTGCTGATATTGTTTCGAGTATTGGATTTGTGATTGGAAAGTTGTCTATTCGTTACCTTGGCATCCCCTTGGTGACCAAGAAACTCAAAAACAAAGACTTTGTTCCTCTTATTGAAAAGCTCTTGTAAAGTTTTGTTTAGTTAAACGAATCTTTGGCAATCTTTTCCGACATGGTGGAGGATTTCTTGGAGATTTTTATGATGATTTCTCGGACTTTGGCGATGACTTCGACAATTGCCTCGGCAATTTAGAGAGAGTTCTCCAACGATATGAGGAATCTAACCTCGTTTTGAACTGGGAGAAGTGCCACTTCATGATGGATGAAGGCATAATGCTAGGCCACAAGATCTCATCAAAAGGCATTGAAGTTGACAAGGCAAAAATTGATGTGATCGAAAAATTACCTCCACCTACCACTGTCAAATGAGTTTGAAGTTTTTTTGGACATGCAAGTTTCTATCGAAGGTTTATTGCAAATTTTTCAAAAATTACCAAACCATTGTGTTCTTTGCTTGAACAGGATATGACCTTTGACTTTAATGAGGAATGCACTGAAGCATTCAAGACGCTAATACAGAAACTGGTGACCGCACCCATTGTTGTACCATCTGATTGGACGCTGCCCTTCGAGCTTATGTGCAATGCCAGTGACTATACCGTCAGGACAGTACTCAGCCAACGACAAAACAAAATCTTCCATGTAATTTACTACGCTAGCAAAACATTGAACGAGGCCCAAGTAAATTACACAACCACTTAGAAGAAATTACTAGTCATAGTCTTTGCCTTCGACAAATTCCGATCCTACATAATCGGAACCAAGGTGATTGTCCACACGGACCATTCGGCAATAAAATACTTGTTTTCCAAGAAGGATGCCAAGCCGAGACTCATTCGATGGATCCTACCCCTACAAGAGTTCGATGTTAAGATAAAGAACAGAAAGGGGACGGAAAACCAAGTTGTCGACCACCTTTCAAGGCTCGAACAAGAAGGAGAAGATATCACAGGAACGAATATACGAGATGCATTCCCTGATTAGCAGTTATTTCTGACTGCGACAGAAGAGGAGGACACTATCGTGGAAATAACAGACAACCTTGCCTCGAAAATTTCAGACTACATTGTGTCGGCATTGCCCTTGGCAATAATGTCTGTTGCGACAACACCATGGTACGCAAATCTCGTTAATTATTTAATTAGTGGTGTTCTACCCTATAACCTTAACTATCAAGGGAAAAAGAGGTTCCAAAATGATGCGAAGCATTATTTTTGGGAAGAGCCCCTTTTGTTTAAACATTGTGTAGACCGGGTTATAAGGCGATGTATCCCTGAAGAAGAGCAACAAGAAGTGCTTCAACATTGTCATTCTTCACCATACGGAGGACACTTTAGAGGGGCTCGAACCACGGCAAAGGTACTATATTCAAGACTCTTCTAGCCCACCCTCTACAAAGATGCCAATGACTTTTCCAAGCAATGTGACAGATGTCAACGAACCGACAATATAAGCAAACGAAATGAGATGCCTATGTAGACAATACTCAAAGTGGAACTATTCGATGTATGGGGCATTGATTTCATGAGACCCTTCCAATCATCCTGCGGTAATCTTTATATATTTTTAGTCGTTCACTACGTATCTAAGTGGGTCGAAGCCATTGCCACCCCCTCAACGATTCAAAGATCGTTCTGAAATTTTTGCACAAGAAAATATTCACCAGGTTTGGGATACCAGAGCAATAATCAGCGATGAGGGCAAGCATTTCGACAATAGACTAATTGTTGCGGCATTGAAGAAGTTCGGTGTCACACACAGAATTGCCACGACATACCACCCACAAACCAATGAGCAAGCTGAGGTGTCAAATAGAGAATTAAAGATAATACCTGAAAAAGTGGTTAACCCTTCACGAAAGGATTGGTCACTTCGTTTAGACAATGCCTTATGGGCATACCGAACTACATACAAGACCCCACTAGGTATGTCTCCATTTAGACTCATGTACGGGAAAGCGTGCCACTTGCTAGTTGAAGTCGAACATAAGGCATATTGGGCTATCAAGGCAACAAATATGGATTGGGAAAAGGCTGGACAAAAGAGACTATTGGACCTCAACGAAATAGAAGAGTTTCGGGCCCAAGAATATGACAACGCAAGAATCTATAAAGAAAAGACAAAACGCTGGCACGATAGCAAGATCCTGTCGCGGTATTTAATGCCCGGGCAGCAAGTACTGCTCTTTAACTCTCGTTTAAAGTTGTTTCTAGGCAAACTTTGATCAAGATGGTCTGGGCCGTTTACAGTTGTTAAAGCCTTCCCCCATGGTGCCGTAACAATAAAAAACAAAAAAGATGGGACCACATTCAAAGTAAACGAGCAAAGTTGAAGTTGTACTCCGAGTCAAATATCATGAGGGATCAGGAAGAAATCACTTCAGGAGATGCATCTGCGTGCCCTCCTTTAGTGCCTTGACCTTTTCTCTTCATTTTCTTTTGTGAATTTTAATTTATGTCCTTATTTTATTTTCCACATCTTTAATTTTTCTTAGAAATAATGTTTATTTTATTTGTTTTTAGGATGGAAAACCAGAACCAAAGAAGGGAAAGAAAACATTGCCCCGGCAGCAAAGCCCACCCCACCATCCCGCATCCAGCCACACCGAGAATCTAAACAAATCAAGCGATCAGCTTCTAAGCCAAAGAGGCTACTTTTGCATTCCGACTGTGAAGAGGAGGAGGATTCTGCCACCTCTATATCCATTTAAATTCCTCTTCATTTTTAGCTGCTTATCTGTTTTTACCCTTATATTTTGTGATTTAATCTTATTCATGATTTGTAAAGAATTAAGGGCAATGCTTGGTTCGAGTTTGGGGGTGTAGGTTGAGAGGCCGAGGCACTTCTATGCCGCGGTAGTAAAATATAATTGCCATGTTATTTTGTGCTTTTACTTGTCAAAATTTTTTAATTGCATTGCCTTAACTGAATTATGCTTATGTCGTGGCAATACTTTCTATCAATTTCCTTAGTTTAGTTTTAATTAAACATTCTTTCTTAGCAATAGAACTCTCTCTTCTTACCATTGTTTAGAGCCTTTATTTTTAAAATGCTTAAAGGAAGATAACTTAGGATCACACTATGAGATTAGAACTTTAAACACCTTTGTGACTTGCATGATTTAAGGAATTCTAGTACAATTAGGACATAGAATAGCTTTGTAACCCCCTCGTCCCGGCCTAGCCAAGAGACCGAACCGAACGGGTTACACGGGGAAAACCGAAGCGAAACCCATTAAGGCCTCACTCCGATTAGCAACCCTATTTTTTCATTTTATTTATCTTATCTAAATCTCACTTTTAATCATATGTGTGAAGACAACAAGGGAAAAGCAAAAGCGGAATACGAACCAATCAGAGGGCATACGATAATTTAAACTTACCAAACAACTTATTTGTCAAATTTCATGCTCACGAGGCAAAACCATTACAAAGGGGAACATATAACTCATTTAGAAAGTATACTAGCATTAGGGACTAAAACGTAACATTCAGGAACTTTCAAAGATGTCTTTTAACCGTTTTAACTACCTGCGTTTCGAAACAGGCCTGCCCGTTCCGAAACGCGGGCATCATTTAAAAAGTAACACCAAGCCATTCTGAAATGGTCCTATCTGGTTCCAGAACGGGAGCCTCCAGTGGCAAATCGTACCGAAACGGCACCACCCCCATTTCGATACGGGTACCCCTGGAGCTCGACCGTTCCGAAACCATACCAGGCGTTTTGAAACACCTGGACACAGTTTTGCCCGAAAACACATTTTGGCATCTCCAAACGCTCCCAAACTTACCCCGAAACATCACAAACCACATAGCAACTTATTATACAAACAATCTGGAGGCAAAACACCATAAACACGACTCCAAACATGCATACACGTAACAAAATGGATCTCAACCTCAAGCTCATAAGAACATTTAGCTTCAAAAACACTAACAAGGCAAAACATATAGCAATTCATCCAAGGCCACATCAAACCTCAACATAACATGGTATCAACATTCAAAACATGCTAGCAACTTAAACAAAGACAAATATAGGAGTTTGAACACCAACTCTATAACATAAAAGTCTAGTATTCCTATTGTCTAAGCATTATTACAACCACAAAATCATACTTTGAGCTTAGCAAGAACTCCAAGAACTCCTCCCTTGCTCACTTGCCTCCAAAGCTACTAATGACCTGCATTGAAGGAAAAAGAGAGTGTAAACTTAAAAGCATAGTGAACGGAGCTCTAAAACACAACAACAATGCAATTCAAAACATAATCTTAGTTTTAAAAGCAAAACCATTTAAGAAGAGATACAATGAAATGGAAACATAGACGAAACATGGTTTGCACATGCACAACCATCCCAATGGGACTACACATCATCGTACTCACCTACTAGTCACTACCGGTGGGACTACACATCACTGTATACAACGACTAACCATCACGTGAGGCTCGACATCAACTACGACAACACAACAACATTAAAATGGGATAAAAACAACCCACAAACAACACCACAACACACATAATCGCGAACGCCAACAATCAACTAAACAAGGCGAGAATAGATAAACTTACACTTGGGTCTAGGTTAGCCTCTAAGGCTCCACCAAAACCCCCAAGAAATCTTCATTGAACATATTTAAAGCCTCAAAACAGTTTCTACTCACCGATAGAGCCCAAACGAAAGCCGAAACACCGATCTCAAGCCTCCGTAACACCCAGCCTCGCGTCCAAAGGACCCGAACTCGTTTCCCATGTTTCTAATCAACCAAAAACAAAGTATTACTCCCCTACTCTTCCATAAATTCACTGTCAAACATCAGTTCACAAATCTACAACATTCTCTCAACGATTCAAAGCCAAAATCCATCAAAATATCATCAAATCCGTTCTTAAGCAAAGTCCAGCAATAACCCATCGATTTAAACATCCAAAACACTTCTAAATATACCTAAAAGCATCAATTCAAAGTTGATAACCCATCAAGTCTCATTTCCCCACATATACAAACCGAAAACATAAGAAATTTCACTCCAAACACCACTCCTAAGCATAGTTTCGGGTTTGGTTGATTAAAGCCTCATTTCAAAACTCTATCAACACTAAAATATGATTTAATACTAACCCAAAACATTGTTTTCACCAAAAAGATTAAACCTTTCAAAACCCTCCTTTTTCCCAAATGTTGAAAGTTGAGAAAATCTACAAAACTTGAAAGATTAATGCTAAAAACAAGACTAGAATGAAGAGGGGAACAAAACCAGGTGCTTACCTATTTGAAATCTTCAAAAATGATGAAGCTTGGTGGAAAAGTGAGTTTGGCTATTGTGTTGAAGAGTTTAACGTGAAAAATGGGGTTTTGGGGAAGAAGATGGGATAAAGCCCCTTTTTGAAATATCTTATTTTATTTAATTCAAAAATCATCCCAAGACTCACTTTTTCCCATTTACCAAAAGACCTTTTTTTTAAATTCCCTTTTTTTCTTAAAGTCTTTAAAATAGGTAATTTAAATCGTTTTCCCCAAATTTGCTTAACCCGAACCGACCTATATAACCCAGATATCTCCCGGGCCCCAAACCTGGGGTTACAAGCTTAGAATGAAAATTGGGTAAAAAGTTAGAGGTTCCCACCGCTGGCTCTAGCTTAAGAAATCCCTAAAGGTGCCCGAAATTGGCTCTAGGATAATCACTAGAGGTGGCGGAAATTGGCTCTAGTTGGTTAGATTGCTTAAAAAATTTATTACCCAAGTTAAGTAAGTTAATGCTTAAGTATTTACTTAGAATCCTTGTAATCATCTTGTTCACAATACATGCACACTCACAAATCTTATAGTCTAATTCCAGGGAATTCCTAGGGCATCCAAAGACTTAAGAGAGGAAGTAGTTTTTGCCATGGTTTGGAGAGAGAAGAAAAATTAAGACCTAGGAGATGGTTTATAAAAACTAAGGTTTGGCAATTGATGGTTTGCATTACTTGAGGACAAGCAATAGTTCAAGTTTGGGGGTGTGATAAGTGCCTAAAAGTTATATATTTTGACCCATTTTTCATGGCAATTATCACTCAACCTAAACTCATTTGAGCTGCATTATGGCCTTTCATACATAGATTTCATCATTTATGCCTTTGAGCCTTATATTCTGTTTATTCTATGAAAAATGTACTATTTAATGCATGATTGGTATTTTTGCAGGATGTATACTGTTGGAGCAGGAAGATGCCGCCATAGTATAGAAAGAATGAGGGGAGATGAGGCGGAATTAGTAGACAACAGACTCTAATCGAGCCAAGCCACATGGCAGCTTCTACTGAGGGAAGCTGATGAAGCCTTGTGAAGTAGAGCCATTCACAGACCCATGACGTGACAGCAGAAAGCCATGCCGCGGCCGTGCACTATTGTACCTGCCAGAGGGCAAATCAGGAAAAGTGGTAGTCGAGTTGAAGGGCTTTAAACGCCATATTTTTCTACACACTTTGTGTGGCATTTGGAATTCGAGAAGAGGACGCAAACATGGAAGCAAGGGTAAAGTTGGACTTTTGGCCAAAAATGTATATTGTAATAAATTAAAGAGATTTACCTTTTTAATAAAGTCTAGTCCAAGTCCAACTTAACTTCCTCTCGAAGAAGGATTTGTGCCTATACCTTCCCCTATATAAGGGGCTTGTCGCTAACAAGAAGAGGAGAGATAGGAGAGTTCGACAGAGAATAGCTTAGGATTTTAGTTTGCGTTTTCTTTTTTCATCCATTATGTTCTAATTTCCTTAGGGTTAGGATTAGTTTGTTTAGTAGTTGTGTGAAGACTATTGTACTTTGCTTTTGTTCTTAATGCAATTAAGTTGAGGTTTGCTTATTATTGGTGTTAATCATTCTTGTAAGCTTGTCGAGAAAGAGTTTGTGAGATTATCCATTTATTCGATGTCAAGAGAGTTGAATTCACGAAGCGAGTAAGCATGGTTTTCATCCAAGGGTGTTAACTAATTTGGCCTAGAGATGGGTTAAGAATTTCAGCGACTAAGAGAAGCGTGTGATTGATTGGTGTATTGTCTTTGGTTTACGCCGAGAGGTATGGTCAGAGTTCAACCATCAACAGTGTTCCGAGCTTAGAGATAAGGAGGAGTCATTCAAGGACGCTTTGCCGCAAAGGTTGAGTCTCTGCCGCGACAATCTCTAAGCTAGGAACACTGTTGATGGCTGAACTCTGACCATACCTCTCGGCGTAAACCAAAGACAATACACCAACCAATCACACGCTTCTCTTAGCCGCTGAAATTCTTAACCTATCTCTAGGTTGAATTAGTTAACACCCTTGGATGAAAACCATGCTTACTCGTTTCGTGAATTCGACTCTCTCAATATCGAATAAATGGATAATCCCACAAGCTCTCTCTCGACAAGCTTGCAAGAATAATTAACAGCAAGAATAGGCAAACCTCAACTTAATTGCATTAAGAACAAAAACAAAGTACAATAATCTTCACACAACTACTAAACAAACTAATCCTAACCCTAAGGAAATTAGAACATAATGGATGAAAAAAGAAAACACAAACTAAAATCCTAAGCTCTTCTCTCTCGAACTCCCCTCTCTCCCCTCTTCTTGTTGGCGGCAAGCCCCTTATATAGGGGAAGGTATAGGCACAAATCCTTCTTGGAGAGGAAGTTAAGTTGGACTTGGACTAGACTTTATTAAAGAGGTAAATCTCTTTAATTTATTACAATATACACTTTTGGCCAAAAGTCCAACTTTACCCTTCCATCCATGTTTTCGTCCTCTTCTCGAATTCCAACTGCCACGCAAAGTGTGTAGAAAAATCCAGCGTTTAAAGCTCTTCAAGTCGACTACCACTTTGCTTGATTTTCCCTCTGGCATGTACAATAGTGCACGGCCGCGGCATGGCTTTCTACTGCCACGACATGGGTCTGTGAATGGCTCTGCTCCGCAAGGCTTCATCAGCTTCCCTCAGTAGAAGCTGTCATGTGGCTTGGCTCGACCAGGGTCTGCTTTCTGCTAATTTTGCCTCATCTTCTCTCCTGCTTTTTGTGTTGCAGCGGCATCTTCCTGCTACAGCAGTATACATCCTGCAAAAATACCAATAATGCATTAAATAGTACCATTTTTATAGAATAAATAGAATATAAGGTTCAAAGGCATAAATGATGAAATCTATGCATGAAAGGCCATAATGCAGCTCAAATGGGTGTAGGTTGAGTGATAATTGCCATGAAAAATGGGTCAAAATATAGGACTTTTAGGCACTTATCAATTCGCAAGAAGAAGACTAAGGTTACTTGTCACAAGTTAGTTTGGTTCCCCTTCACATACCCAAACACGCCATTTTTAGCTGGATGGCCATTCTTGATCGGCTTCCCACGTATGATAGGCTCTAGAAAATGGGGCTTCCGGTGGCGAATGCTTGTCTTCTTTGTGGATCCGATGCAGAGTCCAGGAACCACATTTTCTTTGATTGTCTATTCTCCAAATATGTTTTGTCGATCATCTTACACCTTTGCGACATTACTCGACCTATCTTGGATTGGAATGTCGAGCTTGTCTGGGCTACTGCAAGATTCAAAGGCAAGTCCTTGCTTGCAACCATCCTCCGACTCTCCTAGAATGCTTTCATCTATAGTATATGGCTGGAACGAAATGCCTGACACTTCCGAGGTAGCTCCCAAACAATTGTTGACATTATTTTATTCATTAAGGATATTATTTGTGTTAGATTGCAAAATATAAGTATAGATAGATCCAATACGGCCAATACCGCTCTTTGTATAGCTTGGAATTTAGGGTAGCGTTATCCTTGATTTTTTTTGTAAAGTACTCTTTTGTACATGGTAACAATATTTTACTCTATGGATAATACAAGCCACAAATATCCAAAAAAAAATTAGGTGCTTATATATGACTTCCTGCCCATATGAGATTTGAATTTGAAACTTTAAAAAAATTTGAATATGAAACTTTAAAATTTTAAAAAACGTGTTTATATTGTTATGTTTTAAATTATCATTAACATGTGATATATATATAAACGAGTTGAGAGGAACCTTTGGATTGACGAGATGATTCATTATATTACTAAATTGAAATTATTAAAACATATTTTTAATGTATTGCGAAGTTTTATATAATAATAATAAAAAATTAATTAAATAGTCATAACAATATTGAAATAGACTTTGTATTTATATTGAATTAAAACTTATTATTTTATATTGATTATCATTAACTAATAGAAAATTCTGCCATGCTCGACGAGCATCAATGAGCACTATTAATTTAATTTATAAAGATAAAAAATTTAAAAGACTCATCGTATAATTATAAATTATTTAAAAATCAAAAGATAAATTAATTAAAATACATTATTTTATTTTTAATTTTCTTTTAAACATAGATCAAAATACTTACCCTACCCTTAAATTAAAAAAATCCTAATTTTTTATTTGAAATTTAAGTTGTTATCACCGTCGCCGCCGTTGTCTTATCGCCGTAAAAAATTCCAGAATTCAAACGTGAAGAATTTTAAAATTCAAACCCTAAGTTTTTTATTATTTTCTTTTAATTTTCTTCACGTTTTTTAAACCCTAAGTTTTTTTTTTGAATTTCTAGAATTCAAACAAAATCTTAGTGGTGGAATCCAGGGCAAAAATTCGGTGACCGCTGAAAATTTTCTGTTTTCTAGATTTAACTTTTGATTTTTCATTAATTCGGTGCTTTAAATTTACCATTTGATTAATTAGTTTCTAAGTTCATGTATCAATTATAATCTTAACAAAACGTGAAAAAAATTAAAAGAAAATAATGAAAAACTTAGGGTTTGAATTCTGGAATTTTTTACGTTTGAATTCTTGAATTCTTCACGGTTGCAAGGCAGCAGCGGTGGCAGCTTGAATTTTAAATAAAAAAAAATAGAGTTTGTAATTTAGGGGCAGGATAGGTATTGTGATCTATGTTTAAAAGAAAATTAAAAATAAAATAATTTATTTTAATTAAATTCCTTTTTAATTTTTAAATAATTTATAATTATACAGTGAATCTTTTAGATTTTTAATCTTTATAAATTAAATTAATGGTGTTCATCGTTAGTGGTGTTCGTCGAGCGTGGCAGACTCATCCTAACTAATATTATAATTATATATAGAGATGGACTGAGGGGGTCACTCTCTAAAAATTTGAAATTCCTATACGATTTAGAAAATTATTAGAATTTTTCTATGTATTTTCAATTGAAAATCTATTTTCGCCCTCTAAATATTTATAAATTCACTCCTCTTATAAATTTATAAGTCCGTCCCAAACCTAAAGTCATATGTCCGTCCCTAATCATATATAAGTTAAAATTAAGATTTTTCAACACTATAAATACACGCACTAGCGTCAAACGGTTACGAATTTCCATTCGAATAAAATATAAAGAAAATAACTGAGAAGTTAACTTTGGTATTATTTGGCAGGTGTTTGATATGTTATACTTTTATTATTACTTGATATTTAACAATACTTTATAAAATTTTGAATATTAGTGTGGTTTCAAGTATTTGCATGTTTTTGTTTCACAATATTTTCTTTTAGTATTATGGAGTAAATGTAAATAGAATTTAATTTCTAAATGAAGTGAAAATATCAAAAATGACATGTTGGTTGGAATTAATTGATTAAATAGAATATGATGTACAAGCTAAAAAAACAATATTTTCAATTTAAATATTATTTTTTTGATAAAGGAAAGAACCACTAGTACGTGTCTCGTTAAAAAACTTCTCTAAATCTAAATGGAGGAAAAAAGTACACATACCAGTAGCTAAACTGTTCAGGAACAACCAACTAAAACGACCATAAATCAACTAAATCAAAAATCAAAAAATAAACTCATCATTCCGCAAATAACCTCCGACGTCGATGACACCTATGCCACTTCAACTACCGATGTTCCATGAGTAGCGACTCCCGTAGAACTAGACTGGTCAACATCCTTCTGAAAAGCTTCCTGAATTGACAAAGGGGATGAAGAAAGACCCCCGAGCCACCAAAACTCCGGTTGTACATCTTGGCCAAAGCATCTGCAACATGATTAGCTTCTCTAAAAATGTGTTCGAAAGACACCACCCAATCCTTCTCCAAAAGGCCGGCAATATGTCCCAAAATCGAGTTGTGTCTTGTCCCAGCTTTAACACCCGAAACCAAATTAAGCGCCTCCAAACTATCCAGCTCAATCACAAGGCTCTGCACACCAGCATCCCAAGCAAAGCGTAGCCCTTCCATAATGCCCCAGAGCTCCGAATCAAGCACCGAGCAAACACCGATAAATTTAGTAAAACCCAACACCCAAGCACTCTTTTCATCTCAGATGACACCCCACAAGAAGCATAACCTGTGCTAACACACCGAGAGCCATCCGTGTTGAGTTTAAAAGAACCTGTCGCTGAAGGGGCCCAACAAGCCTGCGAACGATCGCCTCGCCTGTGTAACTGCTCCGCACCAGCCGAGCGTGCGACAGATAAAACATGGCAATTCACAATTCGACGACTGCACTCCAAAATCGAATTCATGGCAATGAAGTTTGGGCCAAAGGTGACAGCATTCATGTTTAACCATAAAGAGCAAAGAATAGCAGCGAAAGCCAGTGTCCAATCGCAGCCTCAACGTTTAAAAACCGAAGTGGATGATAGGTTACACTCAAGCCATGTCAAGAACGGCTTCTCCAAGAACATATGTAGATGTTCAGGACGAATGATCCCCAACCATGCCGTATACGCCATAGGACAATATCGAAACATGTGATCGAGGGTTTCCGACTCACCCCGGCAAACACCACAAACATCATCCAATGACATGTGACGCCTACACCTCTCGACATTAGTTAAAACCCTACCATGGGCTAATAACCATAGAAAAACCTTTAAGCGAGCAGGCCCTTTAAATTTATTAACCACCGACCAAATAGGCGCAGCTCCATCCTCACTTGAAACCACCCGGGTCATGTAGGCGGATTTTACCGTAAACTTTCGATACTCAGTCCATTTCCATCCATATGTATCCTCTCCAGACAATGGCAGTTGTGGCTTAACAGCCGCGGTACGAAGCAACAAGTAGAGGGGCAGCAAATGTTCAAAATGATCCCAGCGCCACCCTCCAGTCTTGCTAATCATGGACTCGACTAAACACGACCTGAGTAACGAAACATTCGTAACATAATTCGCGAGGGGTCCAGCGTCGCTCAACCAAGGGTCAAACAAAAAGTCAATGTGTTTCTCACTCCCCAAGTTCCAAACCATGCCTTGCTGAAGCTCCTCTCAAATGAGACAAAGACCCGTCCACAATTTTGAACAACTAGGCCGAGTATATGTGAAGCATTATTACTTTTCTTAATTTTTATAATATAACTTTTACATCGTTTCAAATATTTTATTTTTATTTTTAAATTTTAAACATTAAAATATTTTATTCATTATATTCATCTTGAATTATACTTCATAAAAAATTTAATTATTTTATTCAATCTAAAAGAAAAAAAATACAAATAGATAAATTTCAATCATTATTGAATTCATTTCATAAGAAAAATATATTAAATTATTTTTTAACCATAAGAAAATAATTTTGTTATCGTTTTAAAACTGAAAATTTGAATAGATAAAATTTGATAAATATTAAATTACATTTTATACCAATCTTGAATTGCACATTCATCGTACTTAAACTATTCAAATTTATGCATAAGCAATATCTTATTCTTTTTAAATTATTTACTACATTGTTATAACAAAATGTTTTATTATTATATTAATAGTTTAAATATTGAATTAAATTTATTCTAAATATTTAAGTATGCTTTCAAAAAATCTTTAATAAAAATCATTTTGATTTAAATTATTCAATGTATAGATAAACATATATTATTTTATATATTTTCTTAATTAAATATAAGAAAACAATTATTTAATAATATGTCTATTCACATTTAATAAAATAATCTCGTATACATGTAATGAGTAAAATGAATATATGAAAGTCCATGTTAAATTTAAATTTTATTTAAGATTTTAATATAAAAATTAGGCATGTTTACATGCGAATAAAAGTTCAAATTATTTAATAATATTTATTTAAGACTTAAATGATAATTAGGCGTGTATGCACGTGAACAACTCTTATAGCGCATATGAATTAATAATTAAAAATTATGATATAGGTAAAATTACATCAATAAGAAATTAATATTATTGGTTTAGATTAATTATCACCTAAATTGTTATAGTTATATACTAAACAAAGGATGAGTCTAGAGTAAACGTCATGTACTGATATGTACCACTATTTATATGCACCGCTATGTATCACTAACTATTTTAATAACTTTTAACATTATGGGGGACCTAAAGTGTGATTATTCGTTTTTTAGAATAAAATATGTGAAACACTTTTGTGACACTTTTTTCAATTTTTTTAATTAAAAGTTGAATTTTTAATTACTTTTTAATAAAACTTTATTGTTTTTTAATAAAAAAATGTAGAAAATTGGTGTTTTTCATATTTTATTCTCAAAAGGAATAGTCACGTTTTAGGTCTCATAATTTTAAAGTTATTAAAATAGTTAATGATGTACATCGATACGCATAATTAATTATATATATCTTGTTCAAAATAATTAGTGGTATATATCAGTACATGACGTTATTATAGAAATTTCCCTAAATAAAATTAAGATGTAACATTATGAATAACATCAATCGGTATACTTAATTGCTTCAGCTCACAGTAAACAAAAGAGGTTGGTACTAATTAGATTATTAAATAAATAAAAGATATACATAATTGTAATTAGCATCATTAGAAGAACAAAAGGGTGGGTTGAGTCATCAAGTCAATTGACTCACTTCCATATGTTCATTTCTTCAGAAACGGGTGAGTTAAGAAAACCAGACTTGCAAGGCAAGGCAAGGCAGATCCTACAAAACCTTTTTTTTTTCTTTGTGTTAACGTTTTCTTTGTTAACTCCGCACTCGCACACTCAGTTCTCCCACCAATACTCACTCAACACGCTCTCAATTTGAAATACCTAACCGTCTGATTGAGATCAGACGGTGAGATAGCAATTAGTCGTCTGAAACTATAATTTGTATCCTTAATCATGGTGGAATCTTTTTCGAACAACATAAGAATATTCTACCACATGTTTAATAAAATAATTAATTTTTTAATCAAATGTGGGCCTTCAAGATTTCCCATGTGCTTATTTTTATAATTATTAATAGGATGTGTCTACAACGCTCGACAAGTACCGACGAGCACTATTAACGACGAGCACCGATGAGTACTATTAATTAAATTTATAAAGATTAAAAATCTAAAAGACTCACCATATAATTATAAATTATTTAAAATTTTAAAGGTAAATTAATTAAAATATATTTTTAATTTTCATTTAAATATAGATCAAAATATCTATATACCCCTAAATTATAAAACCCTTGTGTTCATTTGAAATTAAAACCGCGGTCGCCGCCACTGCTGTCCGCCACCGTTTCAAATGCTATTCAAATACCCAAATTTTGAATCCTTCCACTAATGTCGGTTTAAATCGTCCAAATTAATGGAGTGCAAAATTGCGTAAAATTGGAAGGGAATGGGGAAATTGAACGGTGGCAAAGCAGCGACGGCGACAGCAGCAACGGCAGCGGCGGCTTAAATTTTAAATGTGCAAAAATTAGAGATTTTAATTTAGGGGTAGATAGTTATTTTGATCTATGTTTAAAAGAAAATTAAAAATAAAATAATATATTTTAATTAATTTATCTTTTAATTTTTAAATAATTTATAATTATACGGTGAATTCTTTAAATTTTTAATCTTTACAAATTAAATTAATAGTGCTCGTCGGTACTTGTCTTTAGTAGTACTTATCGATACTCGTCGAGCGCTGTAAAATTTTCCTTATTAATAATACCCCGCTTAAAGCCACAATTTCTTTCTAAACTATATAGTTTTTACCGAGTTATCTTCAAAAGTATTTTTTTTTAGACATTTTGCACCATTGACTTTGAAACGCTACTTTAGTTACCATTTTTACAACATTTGTTAGAAAAAAATTCAATTAATTAAAGCGCGCCACGTTGCACGTTTGATCAAAGAAAAGTGATTGGCGTTAATAATAAAGGGTAAATGGTTTATTGAGCTTATCAAGTTTTATGCATTAAGATTTAGGGACCCTAAAAAGATACGTGATATTTTTAGAAATTCGCTTGTAAAAAAAATTTTCACTGTCAGTGTATCAAATAATTACTTTTATTTTATACTATAAAACATTTTAAAGTTAGCATCTCTAAGCAGATTGAACTAGAGATGGGCACGAGTTGAATTTTCGGCCCACTCAAACCCGACTCGGGTTAAAAAAGTTTTCACCCAACCCAAAATAATTTTCACTATTTTTATTATCCAAAATAAAATAAACAAAAATACAACTCTAACGAAAATAAATAAAAGGTTCAAACACAGAATAATTATAATTACAAGTCGATAATTAAAACCACATTACAACCAATATTTTAGTTAAAGCACTGGAAAGGAAAATAGTAATAAAGGATAGTACCAAAATACTTGTTCTGAAGCTCATGTCTTTGTAGAAAGAATACAATAGTGAGAGAGAAAAAAATTAAACTTATGGTTTCCACAATCAAGAACCAGCCCTATTAATCAAAACACATGCAGATCAGCTAAAAATTTTCAGTAATTTTCACGTATGTTAGTATCGGTACGCTACCTAAAGAAAAAAGAGCCGTTGGGCATTTAAACCAAAAGGTATCGATGCGCTTTAAGGCGTATCGGTACGACCCCTCTGTATCGGCAGGGACGGAGCTAGGATTTGAAGTTGGGGGGCAAAACATAAATTTTGAAAGGTGAGGGGGGAAATTCACAATTATCCCAATTTTTTCTAGAAAAAATATAAGGAATCAAAGGGTAAAAAAAAATTCCCCCTACCCATGGGGGGCCACAACCCCTCCCATTGGAGCTGTGGCTCCGTCCCTACGTATCGTATAACTAAGCCTTTACCGGTACGGGTTTATCCTACTGAAAAATTACTGTAGCTGAAACCCTAAAAGGTATCGATACGGGACATGGCATATCTGTACTGGGCTTTGAAAATGACTAGTTTAGCTATTTAAAATTGTTTAAAAATATTTCAAAAGTCTTAGAAACCTTTTCAAACATATTTTCATGTTGTTTGGACTTTAATACAAGTTTGTAAAATATTCAAACAAGTCCAAAAACATGTTTAATATACTATTATATCAAAACAAATATCCTAACAATTATACATGGTAGTTATCTCACGGTCCAACCATGAATTCAAAGTATTCTAACATCTGTGCATTATCCGTCCTAGATATTGTGTGGGTAAGATTACCGGGCCTCTCTTAGATGTATTAAACTAAGATCATAGTTAGAATAATTGCTACTGTGATTGGATATGAGTGATTGCCTTTGATATGTTATCTGTGTGGGTCTGTGTGGGTGATATGGCCATAGTATGGAGAATTGCCCACATGACCATATTCAGAAGCAAATATAAAGAAAAGAACCGCCACAAATAAAAAAGTGGAAATTGATGGAGGATTTCTACAGACATAGAACAATTTGTATCAAACTCGAGATTTGCTACTTTAAAGTCAAGAGAGGAATTACTTGTAGTAGAGAACCTAGCGAGAGGTTGTTCAACGATTTTAGGGGCAACTGCTGCTAGTAGTGTACGAAACCGTAATGCTAGTGGAAAGGGAGATCACTTGAGTGCTCAAATGACTAGGCCAAGTGTTAATGTATGCTCAAGTGTATTAGGTTTGGATGAGAACTTTAGAGTGCTAACACACATTTTGTGTGAGGAATTTCAGTTTGTTTTAATTTCTCTTGTAAAGAGAGATTCTCAATGCTTTGGGTAGAAAGCTTTGGATGTTAGACTTAGTGGTATAAGTCTAAGTTGTAACGGTTGGCTCTAAGCCTTGAAAAATGGAATAAATTCTAGTAAATTTTGAAATTATTAGTGGGGAAGCTAAGGTAGTGTATGTAGAGCTTGGTTAGAAGCTCGAACCACTCTAAAATTATTGTCTTATTTTTCTTTCATTGCTTCCACCACCAACACCAAAATTAACTCTTCTCCGCCACTTAGCAAGCATTTCGGTTGAAGAATTCGAGCCCAACAATAACCCAAGGACCACCACTTAATACTTGAGCATAATCCTCATCATGGGCAAAACAGATCAGAAAATAATCATTATCCAAGTCTATAATATGAAACTCTCCCACATAACACTTTTACTCTATTAAGTAAAGCCTTGTATCCTATCGATCGTCCTAGGAGCATAATGATAATAAAATTCACAAATTTATCATTGATAGCATGATTTATCCTCTCAGAGAATTTAATTTCTAGAACGAGATCCTCTCTTTTGATAAGATCGTCTTCCTCGTTAACCTCAACATCCAAATCACTAACCCTTTTATCTTCATACTCGGCACGATAATCGACAACCAGCATATCACGAAACGAGGGTGGTGTACTCAAACCATTATTCGTAGGCCCATGGGCAACATTTATAGTTCTAGTTATTGTTGTGTCCTCAACACCCTCATGATTCTCGGTCAGCAAAACCGCAGAATCACCAACATCTATGTCTAAGGGAGACTTGCTGCTCATACCCTATTTGAATCACTAGTTGTTTCGTTGGCACTGTTGGAGGCTCATTAGGGTTTCCCTGTCGATCAGTTGTAAGGTTGACTTAGGAGTCACCCAAAACTTTTGGAGAAAAAGTAAAAATCATGGATAGATTTTTTTGCGATTGTATCGTTTTTTATTTAGTTTAATATTATTTATAATATTATAATATTTTATTTAATAAATTATGGAATTCAGAAATATTGTAATATTATAAAATAATATTAGATTAAATTATAAAAAATTAAAAATAAATAGGGGTCAATTTCAGATTAAATAAAAAAATTACGGACTAAACTGAATAAAAATAAAGATATGATAGACTTAATAAGTCATTTACCCTTTATTAATGTCAGACACCTTTGTTTGGTCAGATTGCCCCATGTCACACTCTAATTGACCAAAATTATCTTTTTAAACAGACCATATAAAATGGACTAACTGAAATAACGTTTTAAAGTTAATAGATAGAACATCCAGAAAATACTTTAAAGGACAATTCGGTTAAAAATTGTATAGTTTACTGGTAAATTGTGACTTTAAGCCAAATACCCCAAAGAAAATTTCAAAAAACTTGATTCAGGGTTTATGGTATATGAATTAAAAAAACACGTTTGATAGTAGCCATAAATGGTGCAAGTGATTGAAAAGAAATCAACTGATGTTGCTTTCAATTTTATGAAGCAGTGAATTCCATTTCCACGTGTTTTGAAATTCCATTTTCGGGGTTTGAAACGTTTTTCAGAAGCAAGCAATCCTTGAAAGTGAAATTCATACGGAATGGAGTAGCATTTTGTTTCACACACATCCAATTTCACTCTTACTTAGTACTTTCATCCCACATATTTAGATTTAAGTATCATTTTAATATTGTTTTTGAAATATGCGGTGAAAAAAATCAGTAAAAAATATTTTTGTAAAGTGATTTTAATTTTTTTTGTTTGAAATATAAGTGTTTGATATTGCTGTTAAAAAGTACTTTTAAAAAGGTAAATGATCATTTTAGACATAATGTTGTAAGTTATATATATATATATATATATATATATATATATATATATATATATATATATATTAATTTTACCGAAAAATATATAAAATATTTAAATTAATAAATAATTTAATAATCATATAATTATCTCTTTGGCATAAAAGTTATACATTTATAAATTATAAAATAAACACAACATTTTTCAATTGTAAAAATTAAAAATTTCAGCTTTTACCTTGTAGTAAATAAAATAATTTTTAAACACAATTTCTCTTTAAAAGTTGATTATTTAATATTGTTTACGACTCCAAAAAATACTTTTAGCCCAAAAGTAAATTTTTAAAGCAATGGTGCCTCAGGCTGAAGGCGGAGGAAAACATTGCACGCTTTGAGTGCCTCACAGAGAGATCTGCGACGCCGCTGTATTCCATCCAAACCCATGTCCCACCGGCTTCGTTTAAGAATTTCGAATTTGACGCCAAAATTTGTTCGATAACGATAAAAAAAAGGATAAACTACTGTAGGGGTCACTTTCGTTTCTCGTTTGTACAGATTTAGTCACCACTTTTGAAAAGTGCCAATAAGTGGTCATCTACGTTTTCGATGTGTAAAGACTTGGTCACTCCGACGTTATAGTCTGTTAAACCCTTAACGGATTGCTGATGTGGCAGAATTAATTAAATGTCAATATATACGTGTATTTCCACGTGGATAATAACGTTGGAAGGTTGCAGAATCCCCACTTTCTTCAACCCTAAAATATTCACTGTAAAATTAGAAGAAGAAGAACTTAAAACACGCTTAAACACACATTATCAATATCACACTCTAAAGGAAAAGCTTCATTATAGAAACGAGGAATGAAAAACTTAAAACAAAATTTAAAGAATTTTTTATAAGCCTCATAATCAATTTTGATTGAACACTCATTTAGTTTTTCCTTGCTTAAACCCTAACAATGCCCATACAAACGTGCCAAATGATACCTCATATCCATCTAATTCGATCAAAACTATGAATCAAATAAGGTCAGGTCCCTCCATCAGTCCTCGAAATCACCAGCATTTTCAAGTAGATAGTTAGCCGCCAATTCCTCGTTCCGATCACAAGCTAAAAAGGCTTCAATGACAAGGGCTCTATCGAATCCCATTGCTTCAAATAATGTGTGTTTAAGTGAGTTTTAAGTTCTTCTTCTTCTTCTTCTTCTTCTTCTTCTTCTTCTTCTTCTTCTTCTTCTTCTTCTTCTAATTTTACAGAAAAAATTTTAGGGTTGAAGAAAGTAGGGATTCTGCAACCTTCCAACGTTATTATCCACGTGAGAATACACGTGAATATTGACATTTAATTAATTCCGCCACATCAGCAATCTGTTAGGGGATTAACGGACTATAGCGTCGAAGTGACCAAGTCTTTACACATCGAAAACGTAGATGACCACTTATTGACACTTTTTAAAAGTGGTGACTAAATCTGTACAAACGGAAAACGAAAGTGACCCCTGCAGTATTTTGCCAAAAAAAAAAGTAAGGTCGTCCCCGAACCCAAGACAATTTTTTATTATTTTGAACGAGTAAATCAAGCCATTTTAAGAAAATACGATTATCCAAAATTTTAAAGAAATCAAAATCAAATCTCTCTTGGTTAAGGCAAGTTACGATGGGACCCAGCTTCTGACGTGTTGAGCTGTCACCACGTGGAACATCACGCTCGCCTCATACTTAACCCCCATTGGTGCAAAAAGCCACCAAACTGTAGTCCGTACTTCGTAGCCAATTTATCCCTCTAATTATTTGCCCTTCCAAATTCGGTGTGCTTTCCACGTCAGATAACACGGGACCCATTTGCATTCTCCTTCTAATAAAATTGATTTGGCAAGTTATGACATGGCTCCACTGCCGTCCTTGGTTTGGCGGGAACATCGTCGGTTTCCCGCTATACCCGAATACGAAGTTGGCCTTACCCCTTCGAGTGGTGAACTTTTTATTAACAGATGAGTCCTTTAGGAAAGATAACATGTGTCGATTGGTTTTTGGTTGGTGCAGCACACGTTCCATCGTAAGGTTCGAAAGTATTTAACGCTTTTAGTTGCTACGTGGCACAATCATGAGACGACGTGATTTTTTAGATCATGCTCAATTCCAAATTTAGAGAAGGGGGTGTTAGATGTAGAGTAGGGTAGCTCTTTTCCGTTTTTGTTTTAAGGGAACATTACTATTTTCGCACGTTACTGTTTTGGTATCTTAATTATTATTTTGGTAAAATGGTATCTTACGTTTTTGTTTTGTTCTAGTTTCTTTACTGTTTAAAATTAACGGAAATAGTGAGTAGCTTGGATTAATAATAATTTTAGTCCAAAAACTTATACAACCTATTAATTTAGTCTAAAATTCTATCAATTTAAACATAATTTTAATTTTTGGATTAAAATTGTAAATTTCTCATTTATCTTCTTCTTCCGGCTGAACACTTTTTTGGGTTTTGGGTTTAAAAAACACGCTAAGGACGGCCACATCATCATCTCCATTAGTTTTTAACGATCGGGGTACCAAAACAAAGCAAAAATATAACGTTAGGTATCATTTTGTCAAAAATAATAGTTGGGGTACCAAAATAGTAACGCGAGAATAGGTGGGGTACTATTCGTGTATTTTTTACCTTGTTTTGATTAGGTCTAATTACGCCTTAGTTCCTATGCTCTTGAGCCTCTATGGGTGTTTAGTTCACATAATGTAAGATTATGTTTGGAAATGATTTTTTTTTTGAATGAGGAAATAAGATTTTTGAAATGTATAATTACCCGACATATTACTAAAAATGTTATATTACCTTCTTTAGTTTGTTTGACATGATTATAAGACACAATGTTTGGTAGGAGGAATATAATGCATATTTAACTAAATTACCCTTGTAATATATTTTATTTCTAACAAGTTTTTTTTTTATGAAAGCTAGAGTGATTACAAGTAGTATCTGTTCTAAATATACTCTCAACCATTTGACAATAAACGCTCAATCACCCTGCTGCAGCTGCTGGTGCTCGAACCTGTGACCTCTAGGAACAACAACCGTTCCCTTAACCATTGAGGCAAGTTGATTCGTGCTATTTCTAACAAGTTAAACGTTCAATGTTAGATTGAAAATATTTGCATGAAAATTTTGTTACGCTAAATTTCCGGAATGTAAATATTTAAATTTTTAAATAATATATATTTAGCAATTATTAATATAATTAATATATTAAATGATGTTCAAATACAACTATATTTTTTCACGAAAAATGACACCACGGTATATTACTTTAAATGTGTGTAAAAAAATATAGTGATGGTAGCTTGTATAATCTGTTTATGTCTTCTACCTAACATATAAAATTTATGAATTCGAATATGTTTCAATCTCTTGATTTCTATTAGGCTGAATGGGGAGAGGATCAATGAGAGCAAACATAATTCTAAATGGGTATTCTAAGATCAATCAACACAAATACAATGGTAACCATTAGATAATATATTAAAAATAATATTAGAGATGTTATAAATATAATATTAATAAAAATTTAAATATTAAAGTACTTAAAATATGTAACACCGTCTAAAAATTAAACTAACATGAACTAAAAATATTTAATAAATTTACTCTTCAAATAATTAGCTATCTAGTTAAGAAAATATGATACAAATGATTTAAATGAAGAAAATTTGTTATTTTAGGGGTAATATTGTCTAATTTGGTAGGAATTGACAAATACCTAAGGAAATGAAGCGAATCACATTCCCACAATTTTCACCAAAAAGTACTAATGATTTTTTTCACAAACCAAACTCTCCTTAAAGATTAGTCTTTTATATTTTAAGAATTTAAGCTCCATTTGATTTTAAGAAATAGATATTATTTTTTATCTTATTCAAATAGAAACTATCGAAGAAAACATTTGTAACCTCTTTTTCTCAGTCTAGCCAACAGATCGAACCGAACGGGTCACACGGGGAAAACCGAAGCAAAACCCATTAGGATCCCACTCCGATTAGCAACCTTACTTTTTTTTCCTTTAATTTATCTTGTCTATATGCTTTATTTGAACCTATGTGAGAAAAGTAAACAGTGAAAGAGCAAACACAGATACGAACCAAGCAGACTAGACAATAAAAGATAGGTTTTTAGCCATTTACTTCAAGCCGTATCGATACACCTAAGGACCGTATCGATACGCCTTTAACGGTCAACTCCCCCCAAAGTCAACTTTGTGAAACCGTATCGATACCCTCCAAGGCTGGTATCGATATGCTCCCAACGGTCAACACTCCCAAGTCAACTTCAGAGGACCGTATCGATACACTCAGGCCCGTACCGATACCCTCAATTTCTCGTCAAATTCTCAGATTTTCAGTAGCAAAAATGGTATCGGTACGCCTTCTCGTGTATCGATACATGAAGAACGTATCGATACGGCCCCAACTGTATCGATACCCCTGACTCGACAGTGTAGAGTTTTATTGGTTTAAGCCAAAAAGCAACACCATAACAACAACTTAAGACCTCTAAACATGCATATATACCCGAGCCAACATAGAGAAATCAAGTAATACTCATTTAAGGCAATCAAACATGCAACAAGGCTCAATTCATCAAACAAGGTTTAAGAAGCAACCAAACATGCTTAACATCCACTGAAAAGGTCAAAAGCCAAATCAAGCATACTTCAATACTTTAAACATGTTAGCAACATTAGCAATAGCAAAACATAAGATTTTGGACACCAACTCCATAGCAATAAGTCTAGCATTCACATTGCCTAAGTATTACAACTAAGAAAACCATACTTTGAGCTAGCAAAGAACTCCAAGAACTCCTCCCTTGCCCCGCTTGCCTCCGAAGCTACTAATGATCTGCATTGTTGGAAAATGAGAGCGTAAGCTTAAAAGCTTAGTGAGCGGAGCTCTAAAACACAACAACAACAACAGTGCAGCTCAAAACACATATATAGTTTTAAAGACAAAACCATTTAAGGAGGAAGTACGATAAATGGAAACATAAGCAAAACATGGTATGCATATGCATAACCAATTCCGGTGGGACTACACATCACCGTACATAACAACTAGTATATTTCTGGTGGTACTACACATCACCGTACTCATCTACTAGTCCTCTTCGGTGGGACTACACATCACCGTATTCAACAACAACTAACCATCACGTGAGGCTCAACAACAACTACGACAACACCACAACATTAAAAAGAGAGGCAAAAGCATTTCATAATTCACACCACAACACAAATAAGCCCATAAGCCAACAATCCACGAAACAAGATGAACATAGACAACTTACGCTCGGGTTTAGGTTGGCTCCTAAGGATCCACCAAACCCCAAGGAACCTCGTTGAGCAATTAAAGCTTCAAACAATTTCCACTCACCGGCCAACGTAAGAAAGATGATCGAAAAGTCGTTTCAAGCTTCCTCACTCCCGGTGTGACGTCCGAAGGACCCGAATCGTTATCCGCTGATTCTACCCAAATCAAAACAAGGGATTAATACATCTTTCAACATTCAAACTTGCTAAAATCATTTCCATCAAAATCCGACAATAACTAGCAATCTATTTCTATTCCAAACTATCTGAAACCATCTTCAAACCTACTCTAACTTCAAGTCAGCCATATCCCCGTCAATTTACCATCAAAACCACGTTCAAACACTCTAAAAACATCGACCCAACAATACCAAAACGTTAGAAACCCTTCTCCACCATTTCTAAGCCAAAAACCCAAATACCCATTAGTCAAAAATACCCATTTCTTTAAAATCTGGGATTTTATGCTCAACCCAATATCTCAACACCATGTTACCCCCAAAATACAATTTACAACTAACCCAAAACGTTATTTTCATCAAAAAGCTTAAACCCTTCAAAAACCCCATTTTTTACTCAATTGAGAACTTGAGAAAATCTTCAAAACTTGAAAGAACAATGCTAAAAACAAGACTAGAATAAAGAGGGGAATAAAACCAAGTGCTTACCTCTTTGAAATCTCCAAAAATGATGAAGCTTGGTGAAAAGGGATGGTGGCTATGGCTTGGGAGAGTTTAACGTGAAAACATTTGGGGAAGAAGAAGAGATGGCAATTTTGAAATAATGTATTTTATTTTAACCCAAAACCTATCTCCAAAACCCATTTGACTACATTTTACCAAAATACTCATTTTTCTTTAAAGACTTTATAATTTGGTCATTTAAAAGGCTTTTCCTCCAAAACTTGTTTAACCCAAATCGGCTTAACCCAACGCTCAAACTTGAGTATCCTCTGGGCCCCAAACCCGAGCGTTACAACTCTCCCCCACTTAAGGAATTTCATCCTCGAAATTACCTGATGGAAAGAGATACGGAAATTGTTTCTCCATGGCTTCCTTCCTCTCCCAAGTGGCCTCTTCCACACCTCGGTGTCTCTACAAAATCTTGACTAACTCGATAGACCTCTCACGTAACACTTTACTGTCTGTAGTAAGAATTTCAACCGACTCTTCATCATACGACAAATATGGGTTCAACTCGATCTCTTCCACTGGCATTACATGAGACAGATTTGATCTATACTTTCGGAGCATCGAAACATGGAACACATCATGAATCTTCTCTAACTCTATCGACAGTCTCAATCTATAAGCAACGGGACCAATCCTCTCAACTTGTAACCCCCTCATCCCGGTCTAGCCGAATGACCGGTCCGAGTGAGTCACACGGGGAAAACTGAAGCGAAACCCGTTAAGGTTCCCCCTCAGTTAACAACCCTATTTTTTTTTCATTAATTAATCTTGTTTAAATGCATTATTAAGTCCTAAGTGAAACATGCCAGCGGAAACACGAACGATAAAACAACGACCCACCAAATCTGCACATTAAAACAACTCATTTATCCTTTCTAAGCAGGCCGTATCAATACAGCTCTCTAGTGTATCAATACAGCTACAGTGTATCGATACACTATTGAGTGTATCAATACAGCTACAGTGTATCGATACACTATTGTGTATCAATACAGCTACAGTGTATCGATACACTATTGAGTGTATCAATACAGCTACAGTGTATCGATACACTATTGTGTATCAATACAGCTACAGTGTATCGATACACTATTGTGTATCAATACAGCTACAGTGTATCGATACACTATTGTGTATCAATACAGCTACAGTGTATCGATACACTATTGTGTATCAATACAGCTACAGTGTATCGATACACTATTGAGTGTATCGATACACTATTGGTCAACTAGGTCAACCCGTATCGATACTCTATTTCACCGTATCGATACGACCCACACTGCATCACTCATCAAAAAAACAGAGAGTTGGGACCGTATCGATACACCTAGTGTATCGATACGCCTGACCAAAAATCTACCATTTATGAAAGAGTGTATTGATACACCACTTTAGTGTATCAATACACCCTGTTTTGCAAGACTCCAAATTTCAACAAAACACATACAAGAACACCTATTAAAGTCAAGAGAGTCATTTAAGCATGAGTTATCATTCATCAAGGCAACACAAGACACACACAAACAAGGCATCAAGGTCGTTTAAACATGCCCCTAACAATCAACAACTATCCAGCAAAACCATACATGTCCCATTACTCAACTATTACTTATTCAAACTTTAAAACCCATACTTGAAGCACTCAAGGCTAACAACCACACTTGGAGCCTTCCACTTGCGCGAGCAACCCACGAACTAAGGATCTGCAATGTTGAACAAAGAGAGCGTAAGCAATAATACTTAGTGAGGGTAAGCTCTAAAAACAAACCTCAACATTGCAGGGTCCGAGCACAATCTAACCAAAGCATCACACAAACATATCAAGAATTTACAAGAGCCACAATATAAGATGCATGAACAATTTATACTGTAAATGTCATGCTCTCCAAGCTCTAACTTCCTCAATATAAACAGCCACAACCCACATTTCCATGCCTAGCATGTACTCATCATGACATCACCGTCATACACCATTTCCATGCATAGCATGTACTCAACATGACATCACCGTCATACACCATTTCCATGCATAGCATGTACTCAACATGACATCACCGTCATACACCATTTCCATGCATAGCATGTACTCAACATGACATCACCGTCATACACCATTTCCATGCATAGCATGTACTCAACATGACATCACCGTCATACACCATTTCCATGCATAGCATGTACTCAACATGACATCACCGTCATACACCAACCACATTTCCATGCATGCTTTATGCAATACAAAACATGCCTCAACTCACATGTATAATACAATATACATAAGCATTCATACATTTAAGTTCATCCAAAGGCTTTAGATCAAGTTTAGGATTAGGCTACCACACTAATCCCAACTCTAGGTGGGTCTACCAAGCCCGGCCTAGTCCGTATACTCGAACCAACCATTTTAAAACCACTTAAAACATTTAACCACTCACCTAAGCTTCCAAGCTCAAGACCAAGCAAGCAACAACCTTCAATTTTCCGGATTCACTTCCGATGCTTCACCAATGCCCAAACTTGATTCTAATCAATCCCAAACACCAACAAAATATCCAAAATCAATAACTTGTCATCGAAACTAACCCGGAACATAATTCAAACATTAAGCTCAACATTTCAAGCCAAGAACCCTTTCAAACTCCTCATTTTCGTACTCATATTTTACCCAGCAGAAAATACCATTTTCGAACATCCAAATGACATCTAAATGGTCCCAAAACACTTTCCTCACATACATATATCATCAGCCTTTCAACCTAACTCTAAAACTCACCAAAATTCAAGTTTTAGACTATTCAAAAATGGCCATAAATACCCATTTCGGATTTTCATCCAAAATTACTCATTTTAACATATTATGTGTATTTTAAGGTGACTAACTCAAAACCCATCTCAATAATTCAAAATCAATTGAAAAACTCAATAAAAACTCAGATTTTCATTAAACTTGAAAATCACAAAAGTGGGTAGTTTCGAAATATAAAACTATGTAAACGTAGAGGATGAAGAGGAGAGTTCGAATATGTAATTACCTTCAAAAACGCCCTTGAATTGAGGAAGAAATCAAAGGAAATAGTAATGAGGGTTTGAGAGAATTTGGGGTGTTTATGAACGGTGAAGAAGAAAGATGAAGAAGAAAAGATGATATAAGGTGGTGTTTATTTTTATTTTGGTTTAATTACCAAAATGATCCCTCCCTTTCTTTCTAAACTCAATTTGCTCATACTAAGGTCAATTTGATTAAAATAAATTTTACCAACTCGAACCAATTAACCCGACTAACTCCTAACCCCAAAACACGGATGTTACAACTCTCCCCTACTTAAGGAAATTTCGTCCCCGAAATTACCTGGTGGAAACAAATACGGAAACTGCTCAACCATATCTGCTTTTCTCTCCCACGTGGCCTCTTCCGTCCCTCTATGCTTCCACAACACCTTGACCAACTCTATGGTCTTGCCACGCAACACCTTGCTATCAGAAGCAAGTATCTCAACGGGCTCTTCATTATAGGACAAATCTGGATCTAACTCTATCTCCTCAACGGGCATCACATGAGAAGGATCTGATCTATATCTCCTAAGCATAGACACATGGAAGACATCATGAATCTTTTCTAACTCAGAAGGTAACCTCAAACGATAAGCTACAGGCCCAATCCGCTCAACAATCTCATACGGACCAATGAACCTCGGACTCAACTTGCCTTTCCGGCCAAATCTCATTACCTTCTTCCATGGAGATACTTTCAGAAATACTTTCTCACCCACTGAGTACTCAACCTCTTTCCTCTTCAAATCTGCATAAGACTTCTGGCGATCGGAAGCTGCTTTCAAACGATCACAAATCAACTTCACTTTTTCTGTCGTTCCCTTAAGCAAGTCTGGCATAGGTAACAATCTCTGACCTGTCTCAGCCCAACATATCGGAGTCCTACACCGTCTACCATACAAAGCCTCATAAGGTGCCATCTGAATGCTTGACTGATAACTGTTGTTGTAAGCAAACTCAACCAACGGTAAGTGCTTCTCCCAAGAACCCTGGAAGTCAATCACACAACAACGAAGCATATCCTCTAGAATCTGTATCACTCGCTCTGACTGTCCATCGGACTGCGGATGATAAGATGTGCTGAAATGCAGACGGCTACCTAAAGCACTATGCAAGAAACTCCAGAATCTTGAAGTAAATCTAGGATCCCTATCTGAAACAATAGACTTCGGAACCCCATGAAGTCTTACAATCTCACGGATGTACAAGTTTGCCAACTTGTCTAAGGAATCCACAGTGTTCACTGCTAAGAAGTGAGCACACTTAGTGAACCTATCAACAATCACCCAAACTGAGTTCTTCTTCGAAGGAGACAAAGGCAACCCCGATACAAAGTCCATGGTGATCCTCTCCCATTTCCATTCCGGAATCTTCAAAGGCTGTAGCAAACCTGAAGGAACCTGATGTTCTGCCTTCACTCTCTGACAAACCATGCAACGGCTCACATACTCGGCTACATCTCTCTTCAAACCAACCCAGAAGTAGTCATTCTTCAAATCTCTATACATTTTAGTACTACCAGGATGCATAGAAAAGGGACTCGAATGTGCTTCACTCAGAATCTGACGTCTCAATTCAACATCTTCTGGTACAATAATTCTATCTCTAAAGCACAACAAACTCTCACCACTGAAACTATACTCAGTCGGTCTTCCTTCGGCTATGTCTTGGACATGAGGAATTAAGCTCGCATCTTGCAACTGTTTCTCTCTAATCAACTGAATCAAAGAAGGCTTTACTTGCAACTCGGTGATCAAACCACCATCATTGGACACACTCAATCTAGCAAACATAGCTCTCAGCTCAACGGCCACTTTTCTACTCAAAGCATCGGCTACCACATTTGCTTTACCCGGATGGTACTCAAGGGTCAAGTCATAATCCTTTAGCAACTCTAGCCACCTTCTCTGTCTCAAATTCAACTCTTTCTGTGTCATCAAATATTTCAAGCTCTTGTGATCGGTGTAAACTATACACTTCTCACCATACAAGTAGTGACGCCAAATCTTCAATGCAAACACAACTGCGGCTAGTTCTATATCATGAGTAGGATAGTTCTTCTCATGAATCTTCAACTGTCTAGAAGCATAAGCAACAACTCTCCTATCTTGCATCAATACACATCCTAAGCCTACGTAGGAAGCATCACTGTAGATCACAAACTCCTTACCTGAAACAGGTTGCACTAACACTGGAGCATTCGTCAAGGCTTCTTTCAATTTCTCAAAGGCCTTCTGTCTTGCATCTGTCCATTCGAATTTGACTCCTTTTTGCAACAGCTTAGTCAAAGGAGCAGCTACTCTAGAGAAACCATCAACAAACCTCCTATAGTAACCGGCTAATCCTAGGAAACTTCTAATCTCGGTCACAGACTTAGGCTGTTTCCACTCGATGATAGCCTCAATCTTCGATGGATCAACTCGAATACCTTCGGTCGAAACAACATGGCCAAGAAATACAACCTCTCGAATCCAGAACTCACATTTGCTAAGCTTCGCATACAACTGATTGCTTAACAATCTCTGTAAAACAAACCTTAAGTGTTCTTCATGTTCTTCTTCTGTCTTCGAGTACACAAGTATATCATCAATGAAGACAACCACAAACCTGTCTAAATAGTCTCTAAAAATTCTGTTCATCATGTCCATGAATGCTGCAGGTGCATTTGTGAGCCCAAAAGGCATCACAAGAAACTCATAGTGACCATATCTAGTCCTAAAAGCTGTCTTCGGAACATCACACTCTTTCACTTTCAACTGATAGTATCCAGATCTCAAATCTATCTTCGAGAATACTGAAGCACCTCTCAACTGATCAAACAAATCATCTATACGAGGCAACGGATACTTGTTCTTCACAGTTATCTGATTCAACTGTCTATAGTCGATGCACATGCGCATACTACCATCTTTCTTTTTCACAAACAACACGGGAGCACCCCACGGAGAACTACTAGGCCTAATGAAACCACGGTCTAATAATTCTTGCAACTGACTCTTCAATTCTTTCAACTCTTTCGGAGCCATGCGGTACGGAGCTATCGAAATTGGATTACACCCTGAAACTGTCTCAATCACAAACTCAACATCTCTGTCAGGAGGCAAACCCGGCAACTCTTCAGGAAACACATCTGGAAAGTCACACACTGTTCTGATATCTTTCGGTCTAGTTTCACTCATGTCCGGATTTATAACATAAGCTAAATAGGCTCCACATCCAGAGTCCATCAACCTATGAGCCTCTAAAGCTGACACCACATTAGACAAGAACTTAATGTTCTCTCCCACTACTACTATCTCGTAGTCATCAGAAAGCTTCAAAGAAATTCTCTTCGTCTCAAAATCCACACTAGCCCGATGCTCAACCAACCAGTCCATACCCAGAATAATATCAAAACCGTAGAATGGAAGTTCCATCATATCAACTGAGAACATATGACCCTGAATCTTCAGTGGACACCTCCTATACATACGTCTAACCACAACCGTCTCCCCAAAAGAACTAGTAACATGCATACCTACGTCTAAGATCTCAACAGGGATATCTAGCTTCTGTGCATGCTCACTCAAAATGTAGGAATGCGTAGAACCCGAATCCACCAAAGAAAGCAAAGACATAGACTGTAACTCAAAATTACCTGCTATCACATCAGTGTCGTTCCCGGCCTCTCTCTGAGCATAAACTCTCGCTGGTCCTCCTGTATCTGACTGTACAGCCACAACATGAGCAAGATTCCTCTGAGCATCTACCCTAGGTGCATCAGCCCTAGGTTGGAAGTAGCCACGACCGCGCCCACGACCTCTCTGAAAATCATTACCTCTCGTAGGAGCCTGAGCTATGTTCGGTGCCTGAGCTGTCTGATGTGGACAATCTCTCTTAAAGTGGTCCCTCGAGCCACAGTTCCAGCAAACATAGGAGTTACCCCAACACTCACCAGCGTGTCGTCTCCCACACTGTGCACACTCGGGCGAACGCCCTTCTCCTCCATGGCCCTGATGGCCTCTACCAGGGTGGCCACCGCCACGTCTCTGATCAAACTGACGCCCACCACCTTTGTGCCTCTTGGCATCTCTACCATCAAAGTGGTTATGTCTCTTGCCAGAGCTAGAACCACCAGTTCGTTTGGCCGAACCCAAACTATGTTCTAAATCTTTGGCCCTCGCGACCAACACATCAAGGTCTGAGTAATCAGAAGCTAAGGTGTACCTCTTAACCTCTTCATTCAACCCGTAGCGGAATCGGTTGCAACGTTCCACTTCAGTAGGAACCAACTCTGGGGCATACTGACTCAAGCGAACAAAGCGAATCTCATAGTCAGTCACAGAAGCATCTCCCTGAGTAAGAGCCATGAACTCTCTCTTCTTCTCATCCAAGTACCTCGGTCCCAAGTACCTCTTTCTGAATGCAAACTCAAAGAAATCCCAATCTATCTCGGCCTCTGGAATCCCGGCAGTAATGGTGACCCACCAGGTGTAGGCATCACCTTGAAGTAACGAGATCACACAACCCAGTCTACGTGCGCCCGCACAACCCATCTGAGCCAAGATTCGGACTGTCTTCTCTAACCATAACTCCGATCTCTCCGGAGTAGATCCTCTAAACTCCTCGGCTCCCAAACTACGGAGCCTCTCCAAAGGTAGACTAGCATCATCATACCTAGGCTGAGCTGCAGCCTGAGCTCCCGCAACTGCGGCCTGAAAAGCTCCCGCTATCGCTTGTACTAGCGGAGTCATATCAATACCAGCTGGACCTTGGCCACCCTGGCCACCTTGAGGTTCCTCTCCTTCAACTCCATCATCGCCTCCAACTCCAGGCGGAGGAAGTGGTGGTGGAGGTGGTGGAGCGCCAACTCCCGCGGCCACCGGCCCTTCCAAATAAGCCTCCACACCAACAGCCGGCTCAATAGGAGCCGCAACCCGTGGTTCCTGACGAACTATTCTTGGTCTACCTCTCGGTCTAGACATTGCTCTCACAAATATTAACTACAACCACAACAACAAAACATACAAGTTGGGTTAGCAAGGCAAGGCTTCCAAGTGTTCAAGTACGTTCCCTCACTAAAACAAAACCATTTTCCAATGTAATAGTAGCAATGGGACTCCCACACACATGCTTTGAATAAAACAAGCAACATGCTTACATGATAAGCAAACACCGTGCATTTTAATCATAAAATACAACTTACTCACTTACCTGCCCAAGGTTTCGGAAACCTTCAGCTCTGATGCCAACAAGTGTAACCCCCTCATCCCGGTCTAGCCGAATGACCGGTCCGAGTGAGTCACACGGGGAAAACTGAAGCGAAACCCGTTAAGGTTCCCCCTCAGTTAACAACCCTATTTTTTTTTCATTAATTAATCTTGTTTAAATGCATTATTAAGTCCTAAGTGAAACATGCCAGCGGAAACACGAACGATAAAACAACGACCCACCAAATCTGCACATTAAAACAACTCATTTATCCTTTCTAAGCAGGCCGTATCAATACAGCTCTCTAGTGTATCAATACAGCTACAGTGTATCGATACACTATTGAGTGTATCAATACAGCTACAGTGTATCGATACACTATTGTGTATCAATACAGCTACAGTGTATCGATACACTATTGAGTGTATCAATACAGCTACAGTGTATCGATACACTATTGTGTATCAATACAGCTACAGTGTATCGATACACTATTGTGTATCAATACAGCTACAGTGTATCGATACACTATTGTGTATCAATACAGCTACAGTGTATCGATACACTATTGTGTATCAATACAGCTACAGTGTTTCGATACACTATTGAGTGTATCGATACACTATTGGTCAACTAGGTCAACCCGTATCGATACTCTATTTCACCGTATCGATACGACCCACACTGCATCACTCATCAAAAAAACAGAGAGTTGGGACCGTATCGATACACCTAGTGTATCGATACGCCTGACCAAAAATCTACCATTTATGAAAGAGTGTATTGATACACCACTTTAGTGTATCAATACACCCTGTTTTGCAAGACTCCAAATTTCAACAAAACACATACAAGAACACCTATTAAAGTCAAGAGAGTCATTTAAGCATGAGTTATCATTCATCAAGGCAACACAAGACACACACAAACAAGGCATCAAGGTCGTTTAAACATGCCCCTAACAATCAACAACTATCCAGCAAAACCATACATGTCCCATTACTCAACTATTACTTATTCAAACTTTAAAACCCATACTTGAAGCACTCAAGGCTAACAACCACACTTGGAGCCTTCCACTTGCGCGAGCAACCCACGAACTAAGGATCTGCAATGTTGAACAAAGAGAGCGTAAGCAATAATACTTAGTGAGGGTAAGCTCTAAAAACAAACCTCAACATTGCAGGGTCCGAGCACAATCTAACCAAAGCATCACACAAACATATCAAGAATTTACAAGAGCCACAATATAAGATGCATGAACAATTTATACTGTAAATGTCATGCTCTCCAAGCTCTAACTTCCTCAATATAAACAGCCACAACCCACATTTCCATGCCTAGCATGTACTCATCATGACATCACCGTCATACACCATTTCCATGCATAGCATGTACTCAACATGACATCACCGTCATACACCATTTCCATGCATAGCATGTACTCAACATGACATCACCGTCATACACCATTTCCATGCATAGCATGTACTCAACATGACATCACCGTCATACACCATTTCCATGCATAGCATGTACTCAACATGACATCACCGTCATACACCATTTCCATGCATAGCATGTACTCAACATGACATCACCGTCATACACCAACCACATTTCCATGCATGCTTTATGCAATACAAAACATGCCTCAACTCACATGTATAATACAATATACATAAGCATTCATACATTTAAGTTCATCCAAAGGCTTTAGATCAAGTTTAGGATTAGGCTACCACACTAATCCCAACTCTAGGTGGGTCTACCAAGCCCGGCCTAGTCCGTATACTCGAACCAACCATTTTAAAACCACTTAAAACATTTAACCACTCACCTAAGCTTCCAAGCTCAAGACCAAGCAAGCAACAACCTTCAATTTTCCGGATTCACTTCCGATGCTTCACCAATGCCCAAACTTGATTCTAATCAATCCCAAACACCAACAAAATATCCAAAATCAATAACTTGTCATCGAAACTAACCCGGAACATAATTCAAACATTAAGCTCAACATTTCAAGCCAAGAACCCTTTCAAACTCCTCATTTTCGTACTCATATTTTACCCAGCAGAAAATACCATTTTCGAACATCCAAATGACATCTAAATGGTCCCAAAACACTTTCCTCACATACATATATCATCAGCCTTTCAACCTAACTCTAAAACTCACCAAAATTCAAGTTTTAGACTATTCAAAAATGGCCATAAATACCCATTTCGGATTTTCATCCAAAATTACTCATTTTAACATATTATGTGTATTTTAAGGTGACTAACTCAAAACCCATCTCAATAATTCAAAATCAATTGAAAAACTCAATAAAAACTCAGATTTTCATTAAACTTGAAAATCACAAAAGTGGGTAGTTTCGAAATATAAAACTATGTAAACGTAGAGGATGAAGAGGAGAGTTCGAATATGTAATTACCTTCAAAAACGCCCTTGAATTGAGGAAGAAATCAAAGGAAATAGTAATGAGGGTTTGAGAGAATTTGGGGTGTTTATGAACGGTGAAGAAGAAAGATGAAGAAGAAAAGATGATATAAGGTGGTGTTTATTTTTATTTTGGTTTAATTACCAAAATGATCCCTCCCTTTCTTTCTAAACTCAATTTGCTCATACTAAGGTCAATTTGATTAAAATAAATTTTACCAACTCGAACCAATTAACCCGACTAACTCCTAACCCCAAAACACGGATGTTACACAACTACCTCATAAGGACCAATGAATCTTGGACTTAACTTACCCTTCTTACCAAACATCATCACCTTCTTCCAAGGTGAGACTTTCAGAAACACTTTGTCGCCCACGACATACTCTATCTCCTTTCTCTTCAAATCAGCATACGATTTTTGTTTGTCCAAAGCCGCCTTCAAGCGACCACAGATCAGTTTTACCTTCTCGGTAGTGCCCTTAAGCAAGTCGGGCATAGGTACAAGCTTCTACCTAGCCTCGGCCCAACAAACAGGTGTTCTACACTTCCTACCATACAGAGCCTCATACGGTGTCATCTGAATACTAGCCTGATAAATTTTATTGTACGCAAACTCTACTAACGGTAGGTGTTTTTCCCACGCACCCTGAAAGTCGATGATACAACATCTCAACATGTCCTCTAATACTTGAATCACTCTCTCTGACTGACCATCTAATTATGGGTGATACGAAGTGCTGAAGTTCAACCAAGTACCCAAAGCATGATGCAAGCATTCCTAAAATCTAGCTGTAAACCTCAGATCCCGGTATGATACAATCGATTTCGGTACCCCATGCAACCTCACTATCTCACTGACGTACATGTCAGCCAACTTATCTAAGGTGTAGGTAGTATGAACGGGTATGAAATGGGCACACTTAGTGAATCGGTCGACTATCACCCATACTGAAATCTTCTTCGATAGAGTCAACGACAATGTCGACACAAAGTCCATGGTAATACGTTCCCACTTCCATTCCGGAATCTTCAACGGCTGTAACAAACCTGAAGGAAACTGATGCTCGGCTTTAATTCGCTGACATACCATACACTTACTCACAAACTCAGCCACATCTTTCTTCAACCCAATCCAGTGGTACTCTTCCTTCAACCCACGGTACATCTTCGTACTACCCGGATACATAGCAAAATGACTGTTATGTGCTTCATTCAAGATAGTACGCCTCAACTCGGCATTTTCTAGAACTACTATCCTATCCTTGAAACATAGGATCCCATTCTCACTAAAACAGAAATTTGTAGGCTTACCCTCGGATATATCTTGCACGTGAGGTGCCAAAGACTCGTCTTGCAACTGTTTCTCTCGAATCAACTTAACCAACGAAGGTTTAACCTGTAGCTCGGCTATCAAACCGCCGTCCCGTGACACACTGAATCTCGCAAACATAGCTCGCAACTCAACTGCCACTTTTCTACTCAAAGCATCAGCCATTACGTTTGCCTTACCCGGATGGTACTCTATCGTAAGGTCATAGTCCTTAAGGAGCTCTATCCACCTATGTTGTCTAAGGTTTAGCTCTCTCTGAGTCATCAAGTATTTCAAACTCTTATGATTGGTATAAACTATGCACTTCTCACCGTAAAGGTGGTGTCTCCAAATCTTCAAAGCAAACACTACTACAGCTAACTCTATGTCATGAGTGGGGTAATTCTTCTCGTGAACCTTCAACTATCTCGAAGTGTAAGCTACAACCTTACCATCTTTCATAAGCACACAACCTAAACCTACATACGATGCATCTCTGTAAATCACAAACTCTTTCCCTAGTTCAGGCTGAATCAAAATAGGAGCTTCGGTCAAAGCTTTCTTCAACTTCTCAAACGCTTGTTGTCTTGCATATGTCCAATCATGCGGAACATTCTTCTATAAAAGTTTAGTCAAAGGTGCCGCAATCTTCGAAAATCCTTCGACAAATCTTCGGTAGTACCCCGTCAAACCTAGGAAACTACGAATTTCAGTCACTGACTTTGGTTGTTTCCAATTCACTATGGCTTCTATTTTCTTAGGATCCACCCTAATTCCATCGGCTGAGATCACATGACCTAAGAAGACTACCTCCTTAATCCAAAACTCGCATTTACTCAACTTGGCATACAACTGATTTTCAAGCAAGGTCTGAAGCACTAGTCGCAAATGCTCATCATGCTCTTCCTCGGTCCTAGAATACACTAAGATGTCATCTATGAACACTACTACAAACCTATCTAAAAACTCGTGGAACACTCACTTCATCATGTCCATAAATATAGCTGGAGCATTAGACAACTCAAAATGCATTACCAAGAACTCGTAGTGCCCATATCGTGTATGGAAGGCTGTCTTCTGTTGCGTGTAAATAGTCTATCGCAATTGTAGTGCAAGTATACACGACGCAAGTAGTAAAGTGATACAAAGTATCAGATATCGTCTCCACAGGGATTGGGCTAATAGCTTCACCTTAATTCACTGCACGGAAGTAAAGAAAATATTTGAGAAGTTGTCACGAAAATAATAAAGTAAACGTAAATAAAAGAGAAGGAAAATCAAGATAGAGAGAATGAGTTGGTATTGAATTGCTCAGTAGTGCAGGTATTGCTGAGTCTAGGAAATCCAGTTCTTTCGTTGTTCCTGTCGCGGCAGCACCTGTCGCGGCAGCAGTCTGTTGCTTGTCGCGGCAGCGAACACTCAACTCTGTACTTCAAGTTTGGCAAGAATCCCTACTGTGCCTTGGCCTATCCCTAGGTCCAAGTCTGTTGATGATCACGTCTTTGATGATACCTCCCGGCGTGAACCGAAGGATGAACACCGATGTGGATGAATTCTTCTTTAGCCACTTAACCTCATCCTATCCCTAGGTCCGAGATAGTTCAACTATAAACTAGAGAACTTGCTCTTATTTCTTTCGTATACTTAACTCTCCCGATGCTAAGTAAATAGATAACCTTACAATGCTCTCCCGATGCTCTTGCAAGATATTAATAACCAAAATAAGAGAACTTGAAGTTTATTTTATTGAACTGAAAAATTCCTAAAACAAAACAACCCTTGCAACTACTTTACAAATCAACCCGTGGCCCTAGGAGGAATTTAGAACATGTTGTGGGAAGGAAAACGACTAGAGTTTTGGGAAGGAAGCTAGGGTAATCGGTTATGCCTCTAGGTTAAGATATATGCCCTTATATAAGCTTTGGGCTCAAGTTATCTAATTTAGCAAGGATTACAACTTTAAATTAAAGTACAACTCTAATAAAGACTAAATCTTTAGAGAATCTCTCTTTAAGTCATCCTCCTTCTTTCTTGGGATTATCTCTCCTTGAACTTTGGGCTTGGAATATCTTCTGATCTAGGGCTTGGAAAAATATGGTGCTTTCACACGACAGACGGGCTAAATTTTCGCTATCTATCGAGGTCCACTTTGCATCTTCTCCACAAAACTGCTGTCGTCCTCTGTTGTCACGGCGGCAACCATGGCAGCATCATCCTCCTTGACAACCTGCAAAAACAACCATTTTTAGTAGAAACTGTGCCTTTTAATATAATTGTGATGTTTTCCTGTAAACTGACCTAAATGCAATAAATAATTCTTGAATGCAGCAGAAATATGGGTTAAAAAAGGTGTAAATAATAGAACTTTTACACACTCAACATCTTCGGTATGTCCACATCCTTCACCTTCAACTGATAGTAACCCGATCTCAAATCAATCTTTGAAAACACCGAAGCACCTCTCAACTGATCAAGCAAATCATCTATCAGTGGCAAGAGATACTTGTTCTTCATTGTTACCTTGTTCAACTGTCTATAGTCTATACACATCCTCATATTGCCGTCCTTTTTCTTCACAAACAAGACCGAAGCACCCCACAGAGAAATACTAGACCTAATGAAACCTTTACCTGACAGTTCCTGAAGCTGTGTCTTCAACTCTTTCAACTCTTTAGGTGTCATTATATACGGAGCAATAGAAACGGGTGTAGAATCTGAATATGTCTCAATAGCAAACTCAACTTCCCTATCTGGAGGCAAACCCGACAACTCTTCCGGAAAGACACTTAGAAAATCACAAATTGTTCTGATGTCTTGCGGTCTAACTCACTCATATTCGGATTCATCACATAAGCCAAATACGCTTGACAACCCATACCTATCAATCTCTGAGCTTCTAAGGCAGAAACAACATTGGACAAGAACTTAATGTTCTCGCCAACTACTACAACTTCAAAATTATCTGTAAGTCTCAAGGAGACTCTCTTGGTCTCAAAGTCTACCATATGCTCTACGAGCCAATCCATGACCAAAATCACATCAAAATCATAGAACGAAAATTCCATCATATCGACCGGAAACACATGGCCATGAATCATTAGAGGACACCTCTTATACATCTTCCTAACTACCACGGTCTCACCAAAAGAACTAGTAACATTTACACCTAACTCTAGCCACTCATACGGTAGACCTAGAGATCTTGTATGTTCACCCAAAATGTATGAATGTGTCGAACCCGAATCTATCAAAGAAAGCAAGGTCAAAGATTATAACGAGAAATTACCTGCGATAACATCTGTGTCATTCCCAGCCTCTCGTTGTGCATACACCCTAGCTAGTCCTCCACCCTCGGGCTGAACTGCCACCACATGAACTAAGTTCCTTTAACCTTCATTCCTCGGCTGAAAATTACCTCGACCGCGCCCACGGCCTCTATGATGCTCAAACCCTCTAGCTGGAGCCTGTCCGCCCCTAGCCGGGTGTGGACAGTTTTGCCACAAATGATCTCAGGAACCACGGTTCCAACATACCCCAAAGGTACCCATACACTCGCCCGGATGGTGTCTCCCGCATCTAGTGCACTCAGGAGTGTGAACAATAGCTCCTTGGACTTGATGGCCCCATCCATAGTTACCGCCCTTATGTCTCGAATCGGGCTGATACCTCCTATCTCTGTGCCTCTTGGCATGTTCTTGGTCCTAATCCGCATGTCTCTTCCCCGAATCGGACCCACTAACACGAGTACTCGAGCCTAAATTCTGCTCAATATCCTTGTACCTGGAGACCAAAACATCAAACTCGGTGTAATCAGAAGCGATCATATACGTCTTCACATCCCTAGTCAAACCATAACAGAAGCGCTCACACCGTTCCCTCTCACTAGGAACCCACTCAGGGGCATACTGGATCAACCTCACAAACTGTACCTCGTATTCTGACACTGTTTTACCACCCTGAACCAAAGCCATGAATTCCTTCTTTTTTTCATCTTGATATCAGGCTCTAAGGTACTTCTTTCTAAAAGCTGTTCGGAAGAATTCCCAAGTGACATCCGCTTTTGCCATACCAGAAGTAACGGTAGTCCACCAAGCATATGCATCTCCCTAAAGCAAGGAGACAATACAACCCAACTTACGAGCATCTGAGCACTCCATCGGACTTAAGATGCGTGTAGTACTCTCGAGCCAAGCCTCTGAACCCTCGGAAGTCAAACAACGGAACTTAACTCCGCCCAAGCTACGAAGTCTCTCAAGGGTTAAACCAGTCCCCACACCCTGAGGTGGTCCTGCAGCATGTATACCGGCTAAAGCTGTCTGAAAAGCCCCGGCTATAGTCTGAATCAAATGAGTCATGTTCGTACCTACCGGACCTTGACCAGCCTGAGCTCCAATTCCTCCAACATTCACCCCATCCTGAGGTCCATTACCATCACCTCCCACATTCGCACCGCCCTAAGGCACATTATCTCCGACATCCGCCTCATTACCATTGGGAGTAGGAGGAACAGGTGGTACATCCCCGGGTGCCTGGTCACCCGCTCTAGGTCGTCCTCTCGGTCTTACCATAACGAAGATAAAATCTAAACAATAAACACATCACACACAAAAAACATTATGTCAGCAAGGGCAAGGATCCAAGTGCTCAAGCTCTTTTTAATCAAAACCATTTTCCAATAACAATACCTAGCAATGGGGACGCTCGACTACACTTCAACCAACAGCAAGAACAAAAAAGCATGCTTTCACACACTGTGCCATGGCAAACAAACCAAACAAACCAACTTACCTGACTTACCTTTCTGAAAAACCTCGTAACTTGGCTCTGATACCACCAAATGTAACCCCCTCATCCTGGTCTAGCCAACAAACCGAACCGAACGGGTCACACGGGGAAACTGAAGCGAAACTCGTTAGGATCTCACTCCGATTAGCAACCCTACTTTTTTTCTTTAATTTATCTTGTCTATATGCTTTATTTGAACCTATGTGAGAAAATCAAAAAGCGAAAGAGCAAACACAGATACGAACCAAGCAAACCAGACAATAAAAGATAAGTTTTTAGCCATTTACTTCAGGTCGTATCGATACACCTAAGGACCGTATCGATACGCCTTTAACGGTCAACTCCCCCCAAAGTCAACTTTGTGAAACCATATCGATACCCTCCAAGGCTGGTATCGATACCCTTGACTCGACAATGCAGAGTTTTACTGGTTTAAGCCAAAAACCAACACCATAAAACAAACTTAAGACCTCTAAACATGCATACATACCCGAGCCAACATAGAGCAATCAAGTAATACACATTTAAGGCAATCAAACATGCAACAAGGCTCAATTCATCAAACAAGGTTTAAGAAGCAACCAAACATGCTTAACATCCACCAAAAGGGTCAAAAGCCAAATCAAGCATAGTTCAACACTTTAAACATGTTAGCAACATTAGCAATAGCAAAACATAAGAGTTTGGACACCAACTCCATAGCAACAAGTCTAGCATTCACATTGCCTAAGTATTATTACAACTAAGAAAATCATACTTTGAGCTAGCAAAGAACTCCAAGAGCTCCTCCCTTGCCCCGCTTGCCTCCAAAGCTACTAATGAACTGAATTGTTGGAAAACGAGAGCGTAAGCGTAAAAGCTTAGTGAATGGAGCTCTAAAACACAACAACAACAATGCAGCTCAAAATACATATATAGTTTTAAAGACAAAACCATTTAAGGAGGAAGTACGATAAATGGAAACATAGACAAAACATGGTATGCACATGCATAACCAATTCCGGCAGGACTACACATCACCGTACACAACAACTAGCATATTTCCAGTGGGACTACACATCACCGTACTCATCTACTAGTCCTCTCCTGTGGGACTACACATCATTGTATTCAACAACAACTAACCATTACGTGAGGCTCCACAACAACTACGATAACACAACAACATTAAAAAGAGAGGCAAAAGCATTTCATAATTCACACCACAACACAAATAAGCCTATAAGCCAACAATCCACGAAACAAGACGAACATAGACAACTTACGCTCGGGTTTAGGTTGGCCTCTAAGGCTCCACCCAAACCCCAAGGAACCTCGTTGAGCAATTAAAGCTTTAAACAATTTCCACTCATCGGCCAACGTACGAAAGATGATCGAAATGTCGTTTCAAGCTTCCTCAACTCTCGGTGTGACATCCGAAGGACCCGAATCGTTATCCGCTGATTCTACCCAAATCAAAACAAGGGATTAATACATCTTTCAACATTCAAACTTGCTGAAATCATTTTCATCAAAATTCGACAACTAGCCATCTATTTCTATTCCAAACTATCTGAAACCATCTTCAAACATATTCTAACTTCAAGTCAGCCATATCCCCATCAATTTACCATCCAAACCACGTTCAAACACTCTAAAAACATCTACCCAACAATACCAAAACATTAGGAACCCTTCTCCACCATTTCTAAGCCAAAAACTCAAATACACATTAGTCAATAATACCCATTTCTCCAAAATCTGGGATTTTATGCTCAACCCAATATCTCAACACCATGTTACCCCCAAAATATGATTTACAACAAACCCAAAACGTTGTTTTTATCAAAAATCTTAAACCCTTCAAAAACCCCATTTTTTACTCAATGGAGAACTTGAGAAAATCTTCAAAACTTGAAATAACAATGCTAAAAACAAGACTAGAATAAAGAGGTGAATAAAACCAAGTGCTTACCTCTTTGAAATCTCCAAAAATGATGAAGCTTGGTGAAAAAGGATGGTGGCTATGGCTTGGGAGAGTTTAACATGAAAACTGTAGAACCAAAACCCAACAAAAACATTTGGGGAAGAATGAGGGATGACAATTTTAAAATAATGTATTTTATTTTAACCCAAAACCTATCTCCAAAACCCATTTGACTACCTTTTAACAAAATGCCCCCTTTTCTTTAAAGACTTTATAATTTGGTCATTTAAAAGGTTTTTCCTCCAAAACTTGTTTAACTTGAATCGGCTTAACCCAACGCCCAAACCCGAGTATCCTTCGGGCCCCAAACCCGGGCGTTACAATATTTTTCTTTTAAAGTTTAAAAAATATTTTTTTAAAAATAAAATATGTAAAAATTTAACTTTTTGAAGAAATGTTTTATTTTACGAAAACCTACAAGCAAGTTTGATAAATAAAAATAAAGATTAATTTCAATAAAAAAATGTATGGTTACATATTTTCACATAGCAGAAACATCAAAAATAAAATAAAAATTTTCCTACAATTATATGGATTCGGAATTAGGTTAAAATTTGTTTAAACATTGTTGAAAAAAAAAGACTATATTGTTTACATAAATTTGAAAGTTGTTATGAGTATTTATATACGTGGATGTCTATCATGATAAGAACTTTATCATGAAGATTTGATTTATTTTATCATTAGGAATATTATCTATATTAATTAGAGTTTAATGTATTATGTACTTCTTATGCCTATAAATAGATGATTTACTGAAGGCATTGTATATACAATTCTATATTTGAGAATAATATAAATCTCCATCTTTCTCTCATCTCTCTGCTCTTTTATTCTTATTCGTTGTTCTTCGTTATTTTATTCACAACACGTTATTAGCACGATACTGTAACCAATTAAAGTATATTGCAATAAAAAAACTATTGAGCCCTTTCGATCCAACTCTACACTTGTTGACCCTGTCTCAAACAGAAGCACCAACAGTAGCATGATTGTTGCAACTCTTACCTTTACCTTTGTTCACCTCCATGCCCCGTAAGTTTTTTTAGTATTGCTACAAATTTAATTTGGCTAAGGTTTAGGGGTGCAAACTTATTTAATATATTTTTATTTCGTAAAGGTAAAACAAGTATGATTTTTCATACTTTTATTCATATAATACTAAAATTGTTTGGGGAGAATATTACCAATGTAATCTTATTGAGTTTCTTTTTATTTTTATTTCTTTAATCCATAACCAAATATTATTATTAGTTTATTTTATTTCTATCATAATGAGAGTTGATATGTTTAACCATGTTTTGAGTTTTGCATGTCTTTGAATGGCTTGGAAAGAGACACGACGTAAAAAGATTACGAGAAGATGACTTCATTCATTTGTTATGTCTCTATCATCCTCAAGAAGAAAATCAATATCAGTACATTTTGATTTTATTTTTATTCTTTAAATTATTATTTTAAAGTGTGAAAAATTATGGTAATTTTGCTCGAAAGCAATATTTTTTTTCTACGTCGAAAACTCGACTATAGACTTCTCCCAAGGTCAGATTACAAAATTCATCTTGACAAGATTTTTGTGGGAGGCATTCCCTGAAGTGAATGCAAGCATTATGTCTATTCCATGCGATTATTGGATCTGTTTTATTCCCTGAAGTGAATGCAAACATGGTAAATCACTATTCAATTAGAGACATAACTTCGATATAATCCAAGTATATTGGCTGGACATCCCGTTTTGCGAGGCTACTGGTCTCATAGGAGATTTTTAAAGGACCTTGTGAACTGGTTTAACAATGTCGCGTATGAGGATTAAATCTTTATTCTTTGTGATGAGGATATGTTAATAAAAACATACTCCACTTTTCACGACAAATAATGTTTTCCTTAGACACAATATCGTGAAAAAGATTTTAAAGGCTCACTGGCTCTACTCCATTCTCTGAAGTGAATGTGAGATTTTATAATGTAAAGAATAAATGCCACATTAGTAGTTGTGGTCATGGTCGAGACCATGGACATAGACATTATGGTCATTTTAAGAATACTTCTACCCACCGGTAGTGAGGTTATAAGTATGACAAGAGTAATAAAAGATCATTCTAAGGAAGTAAAATCTTTTTTATTATCAATGCGATGTAATAACCCATTGGTCTCGTACTTGTCGTACGCTGAAAAAATCATCAATCATTGAATGATAAAGGAAATAAAATAAAAGCAAATCTTGTTTGCGAAAAATGACGAAGATGATATTTGTCCGACTTATTTGGACATTGTTGGTCCAACTCATTTGGACGTTGTTGATTTCCTTATAAATCTCGAATGGAAGAAATCATCTTCTAATTATTTTCATAACCTTGAAGAGAAATATTTAACCTTTTAATTTATTATTCTTTATGTTTATTTACTTTACACGTTAATTATTTACGTTTTATATTTATATTTATATATTATGATATTTATTTATTTTGTTTCACATGGTTACTTTTCAAATATAATCTATGGTGACGATCTATGTTTAGCAAAAGTATAAGATATATTTTCCCATTTAATGCAAGGGATAATGTGAGTACTATATCTCAAAGTACTGAAAATATTGATGCTCCAGAAGAGCAATAAGTTCTTGAAAGCACATTATGAAAAGTGCAGAATTGTGAATATTGTGATAATTATCGTTGATGGTAATAATATCGTCACCACTAGAAGTGGAAATTTTGAAAGAGCAATATGAGTTCGTAAAATTTTCTTTTGGGAATTATAGATAACATATGTTATCAATTGACATTTGAAAAAAGCCAATGTGGATATAAGTTCCGGTAGCAAAAAGTCAGTTGAAAGCTCTAGAAGAGCTATATATTGCTAGCAAAAGATAATTTCCATTGAAAGCTCCGAAAGAGCTAAATATATTCCTATTCAAAGAAACAATTTCGATGGTCGTACTAGACATGTACGAGTGAGATTGAATCACATGTTATGGTAAACCAAAAGCTTATCAAATTCAAAATGTATATACACACTTGTATATATTTGGCATGATCGGTTAGACCATCCTGGTCAATAATGATGCGGAAGCTATTGAGATTTATATGTACATTTATTAAAAGAATATGAAGTTCTTGTGGTGCTTGTTCTCAAAGGAATTAACTAAATTGTTGGGTTTTTCGGTGCTCGATTCGATCAACCGTTCTTGCTCGCCAAGTGGTGGAGAGGTGAATTTTTGGGTGGAAGGGTTTAGGAAGCTAGAAAGAATAAAGACACGATGATTTATAGTGGTTCAACCTTCTAACCAAGGTCTACATCCACTACCTTAGCTTCCTACTAAGGATTTCACAATCAATCCACTAATTGATTCGTCCCCTTTTCTAGGCTTAGGAGGAAACCCTTTACAACGATCAAGCTTCTACCCAAAGCCTTGATCAAAACCCTCGAAGCTTTCTACCCAAAGCTTGAAGGAACCCCTCTCTTACAAAGAGATAAACAAAGAAGCAAACTTGAACCCTCTAATAGGTATTTTGTTTGCACAATTAAGCACTCACCCAAAACCTAAGACACTTGAGCAAATTTAACAAAGTAAGCTCACAAGTGTTGTCTAAGCAAGAAATAAACGATTTAAGCTCTAGACAAGTTTTTCACTCATAATGTTGTAACAATTGAAGCTCTACACATTCTTGATGCTTGGAGGTCTTATTTATAGTCCCAATTGAGTTTGTAGCCGTTTATGGCCGTTGGGATCAAAATATAGCCGTTTGAAGACTTTAATTTCCTCCAAAATGCAATTCAGCTGCTACCCGTTTCGGAACGCTTCACGCCCGTTTCGGAACGCCTTCTTTATAGAGATAGCCGTTGCAGCCTGTCGGGGTACCCGTTTCGGAACACCCTATAGCCGTTTCGGAACGCGTATCGGAACGCCTTAACCCTGTTTCGAAACGCCTACATTTTGAATATTAGTTGGGAAAGAGCCGTTGGGGTTTATAGCCGTTAGGGTCGTTGCCACGTAAGCGTATCGAAACGGCCTATACCGTTTCGGAACGCTTGGCCCGTTTCGATACGAGTATCGAAACGTTTTGCCACTGGAATCCCCCTGTTTCGAAACGCCCTATGGTGTTTCGAAACGCCCTTTGGTTTTTGAGAAATTTGGCCTTTGAAACACATTAAAAACCATTTAAAAACTTCCTAAACATAATTTCAAGATGTTTGGACTTTAGAAATGTTTTTAAATTCTTTTTAAAATAGTCCAAAATATTTTTCAAATATTATATCAAAACATTAGTTCTACAATCTCCCCCTTTTTGATATAATAAAACCAACTTGAAAAATTGTTTGGGATTCTCCCCCTTTAACTTTAAAATTGTGAATAAGAGATTAAGATATGAAATAAAATAAAGCTCCCCCTTATTCGTTTGAAAATTCAAATTTTCAAACCATTTCTCCCCCTTTTTGTTATATCAAAAAGAATTTAAAATGACATTTAAGTTCAAGATAACATAGGAGGCAAAAAAAAAAAAATTGACACTTAAAATTTTGGTTAAAAAAAAATTGGCTCCCCCTTACTCAAAGCATCATTAAAATGTTAGTTCAACATTTATGAATATCTAGTTGACATAAAATAAAATAAATCAATAAACACTAAAACAACTAGATTTTACCACACTTGAACTCAAGGGAGGATGTGAAGCCTTCCTTCTTCAAGTGTTCTTCCTTGTGTGTATGGAGCTCCCCCTCAATTTTTGACTTGTTGATCATTCTCCATCACACCTAGCAAAAGACAATCAAGTAATTTTTGGTATCCAAATTGCTTTGGATCCATAGACGTTAGTAGCACAAAATTTAGTCCCCTTAGGAATCCATTTTTCAATTTCATCCTTTTTAGTTGAAGTGGTTAGTCCTTTTGGGACCCAAACACTTCTAAAACATTTTCCATTTAAAAATCTAGGGGCACTAGATTGTCTTACATAAAAATTTGATTTTCCAAAATTGTTTTTCTTTTCAAGTTCTTTGGAAATCAAATCTTTTTCCTTTTTGAGATCATCGACTTCTTTTTGATGATCTCTTTCCATCGTTTGAAGCAAATTTTGTAGGTTTAAAACTTTAAGCTCAAAATTTTTTATTTTTGCTTCAAACTCTAAATTGGTTTTAGAAAGCAAATCATTTTCGGTTTTCAACTTTGAAATCAATTTTTTATTTTTCGAAAATGAAGCCTTGAATTCAAAAACCAATTCATCGTAGGCTTCTTGTAACTCATCAAATGTATACGAATTTGAAATAGATGAGTTAGAAGTTACCTCCCCCTCACTGAGGGCCATCATGCATAGGTGGGCTACTTCATTATCGGTGGAGTCTTCATCACTCCAAGTGGCCACATATGCTTGTTTTGAAGATGATCCCTTCTTTTTGGATTTGTGGGAATCCTTCATCTTCTTCCTCGATTCATGCTTGGATTTTTCCATTTTGTTCTTCATGAACCGGGTGAATTTGTTGAAGAGATGGACCATCTCTTCATCTTCACTATCCTCCTCACTTGAATCTACATGATGACTTGTGGAGGATTTTAGAGCAATGGCATTTACATTGATGCCAATACTCTTGAGTTTCTTCTCTCCCATAGCTCTAATTGCTTCCCTCTTTTTCTCATCCTCTTTATTTTTCTTCATGATTTGATGAGTAAGGAGAGACCCCATGAGTTCATCAAGCTTCAAAGTTTTCAAATTTTTGGCTTCGATGATGGCGGTCCTCTTTGAGTCCCAAGACTCTGGAAGTGAGTAGATGAGCTTTCGAACAAGCTTCTCCTCCGGGATGGCTTCTCCATAGCCTTTAAGACCATTGGTGATGGTGGAGAATCTATCAAACATCTTCTCGATGTTTTCTTCCGGATCCATTTTGAAGTTCTCATACTCTAAGGTTAGGAGTCCAATCTTGGTCTCCTTGACTTCATTAGTCCCCTCGTATGTGACTTCAAGCTTGTCCCATACCTCCTTGGCACTTTCACAAGAAGACATCTTCTCATAGATGGTTGGGCCAAATGCACAAAAAAGCATGTGCAAGGCTCTACAATTTAGCTCCATCTTCTTGCGATCGTTGGCACTCCATTCCGCTTTGCTTCCTTGAGGCACGAACGGACCATCTTCAACTATGTCCCATAGTTTGTAATCATTTGCCTTCAAGAAGAATTTCATCTTTGTCTTCCAATGGGCATAGTGATTTCCGTCGAAGAAAGGCGGTATGTTGATGGATTGCGACATTTTGAGCCGGTTGATGAAATGTTGATCGAGCTTGCCGGATCTTCTCAATAGGATGTGAATCCCCTTCGATTGAGCCAAGCTCTGATACCAATTGTTGGGTTTTTCGGTGCTCGATTCGATCAACCGTTCTTGCTCGCCAAGTGGTGGAGAGGTGAATTTTTGGGTGGAAGGGTTTAGGAAGCTAGAAAGAATAAAGACACGATGATTTATAGTGGTTCAACCTTCTAACCAAGGTCTACATCCACTACCTTAGCTTCCTACTAAGGATTTCACAATCAATCCACTAATTGATTCGTCCCCTTTTCTAGGCTTAGGAGGAAACCCTTTACAACGATCAAGCTTCTACCCAAAGCCTTGATCAAAACCCTCGAAGCTTTCTACCCAAAGCTTGAAGGAACCCCTCTCTTACAAAGAGATAAACAAAGAAGCAAACTTGAACCCTCTAATAGGTATTTTGTTTGCACAATTAAGCACTCACCCAAAACCTAAGACACTTGAGCAAATTTAACAAAGTAAGCTCACAAGTGTTGTCTAAGCAAGAAATAAACGATTTAAGCTCTAGACAAGTTTTTCACTCATAATGTTGTAACAATTGAAGCTCTACACATTCTTGATGCTTGGAGGTCTTATTTATAGTCCCAATTGAGTTTGTAGCCGTTTATGGCCGTTGGGATCAAAATATAGCCGTTTGAAGACTTTAATTTCCTCCAAAATGCAATTCAGCTGCTACCCGTTTCGGAACGCTTCACGCCCGTTTCGGAACGCCTTCTTTATAGAGATAGCCGTTGCAGCCTGTCGGGGTACCCGTTTCGGAACACCCTATAGCCGTTTCGGAACGCGTATCGGAACGCCTTAACCCTGTTTCGAAACGCCTGCATTTTGAATATTAGTTGGGAAAGAGCCGTTGGGGTTTATAGCCGTTAGGGTCGTTGCCGCGTAGGCGTATCGAAACGGCCTATACCGTTTCGGAACGCTTGGCCCGTTTCGATACGAGTATCGAAACGTTTTGCCACTGGAATCCCCCTGTTTCGAAACGCCCTATGGTGTTTCGAAACGCCCTTTGGTTTTTGAGAAATTTGGCCTTTGAAACACATTAAAAACCATTTAAAAACTTCCTAAACATAATTTCAAGATGTTTGGACTTTAGAAATGTTTTTAAATTCTTTTTAAAATAGTCCAAAATATTTTTCAAATATTATATCAAAACATTAGTTCTACATAAATTCTACTTATTGAAAGAACACGAAGTTCTCTTGTTGCTTGTTCTCAAAGAAAATGATTAAGATCTCACTTATCAAAAGAACTTGAAGTTCTTGTACTAAAGTTGAGACTGTATATCTTGCATATCTGAATGAAATATGGGTCCATATACCCACAAATGTGGAAAATTTTATATGAATTTAGTAGATGCGTCTACATTGTTTTATCAACTTACAACCAGAAGTTTGTGAGATTGATTCTAAAAGGATTCGGATTATACAATGATACTATTCGTCTTGCAAAAGCTAGTGAGTTTATATTTTAGGTTATATCAGTTGTTACAAAGCCTTATTAATTATGAAAAATACAATTTAGCAAAGTTTTAATTGGATGCCTCTTCTTTAATAGCTAAACTATGAGAACAAAAGAGTTATTATTTATATGGTGTTTCCATATAGCAACACGTATACGCATCAAGCCAACGAGTTATGTAACACTTGGGTTTAGGGGTTAGGTGAAAATAATATTTTAATATTATTTGGGCTCGGTTTTGAAATTAAAATAATCTTTTAAGTTTCGGGTTTCAAAAATAAATTTTTGAAATTGGACCAAATTGAAGGAATTGCAAAGTGGAGAGTTTTTAAAGAAGAAAGAAGATAACCATTCATTAATGGCCTTTTGGTAACTTGCCCACCTTTTAATTTAAATCCCTTTTTCCTATCATCTTTCACTATTCATCTTCTCCTTCAACCAAATATAACGTGGAATAGAGCTCTCCCTCCTCTATCACTATTCCATCAAAAAGCTCATCCATTTCAACTCGTTTTCGAAAGGTAACACCATTTTTGACTTCTCCTCAACTCCCTCTCTTTAAAAGTACCATTAGTTTTCATTTTCTATAAAGTTTTGGAAAATGGAGTTTTGAAGATTTTGATTAAAAATGGAAACTTTATGTTGTTAAGCTTAATGTTTTGATTTAATATGGTTAGTTATGAAGTATAGAAGTTAAATGGTTCAACATATGTGAACTTTGAATGATTTTGAACAATTCCCGAATTTGGGTATAAATGGGGTTTTTGGAGGGTTTTGGGTGAGTTTTGGGGGTTGTTTTTTATGGGAAACGATAGGCTTTTGGTAGTACTATGGTTAGGGGTTGATTTGGGATCATTTGTGGGTGTAATGGGTGTTGGAAACATGGATTTTGGAAGAGGTATTGGGGCTGTCCGAGATTGCTAATTATGGGGTTTGTTCATGGCTTGCAACATTGTGACTTGTGTTTAAATTGTGTTCCGGGTTGGTATTTTGGATGTTGGGCTGATTTGAAGTTATTTGAATTGTGATTGAGGTTGTTTAGAAGCGGGAACTTGTGTTGGAGAAGCTTCGGGAAGAAATCCGGAAACTTGGGGGTGGTTGTTTGCTTGGCTTGGAGCTTGGAAGCTTAAGTGAGTGGCTAAATGTTTAAAGTGGTTTTTAAATGGTTGGTTCGAGTATGTTGACTAGGTTGGCTTGGTAGACCCACCTAGAGTTAGGATTAGGGTGGTAGCCTAATCCTAAACTTAATCTAGAGCCATTGGTTGAACTTGTATTTGGATGTCTATGCCTCGTATGACTTGTGATATGTATGATTTATGTATATTGTGTTATACACGAGACATGAGGCATGATTTGTGATGCTTATGGCATGCATGGAAATGGTTCATGATTGTGATCATGGTGAGTACGTGCTAAGCACGAAATTGATTGAAATGAATAATGTGGAATGAGTTAAATGTTGGCACTAGTATGCTTGAGTACAAATGATCGATCATTAGGATGTTAGTGTGCACACATGAGTCTAAAGTCGCGCGTGGCCTTGGTGGCGTTGAGTCACCAAGGAGGAGTACGGGTTCACCCGGAAATTGTGTTTATATATAGTCGATGATGAGTGGAATCCCATCGACGGGGCGTGAGGATGAGTGGAATCCCCTCCGCGAGACCGGTGATGAGTGTAATCCCACCGTGAGGTAAAGTGATTGTTGGATGTGAGTTCCAATGTGTTTATCCGCGTATTCGGGTCATAACTAGGTGCCAATATTGATTGATATGTGTATCAATGTGTTGTGAAATGTGATCCTTATTTGGATGTTTATATGTGATTACATATGTTGTGAAATAGAGCTTTATGAGTATGACATTTAATTGGATATTGTTCATGAATCTATAACTGTTGGCTCTTGTGGACCCTTGGTAATTATGTATTTACCTTGGCTAAGATCGTGCTTGGACCCTGCATTGTCGAGGTTTGTTTTTAAAGAGCTTACCCTCACTAAGCTTATTGCTTACGCTCTCTCTTTGTTCGACAATGCAGATCCTTAGTTCGTGGGTTGCTTGTGCAAGTGGAGGGCCTCCAAGTGTGGTTGTTGGCTTGAGTACATCAAGTATGAGTTTTAATGTTTGAACATGTAATAGCTAAGCAATGGGATTTGTGTTATTTTGATGGATATCGTTGGTTGTTTAGGAGCTTGTTTAGACTCCACGTTTATGTTGCTTTTGTGTGGCTTGTCGATGCCATGTTGGATTGTAAACCATATCTAAATTGCTTACCATGTGTGTGTTGGCTAAGTGCCTTATGAGGATACTTATGTGTATGGTTGTTGAAGCATGAACCCTTGAGTGATTATATGCTACCTTTTGCTCAATGCATGATTTCCTTGATGAATGTTGTTTATTCTTGTTGAGTGCCTTGTATGACTAGATCATGGTTGATAAATGTCATATGAATGCTTGTTTGCGTCTAAGGAAGTCTTAAATTGCATCTAGGTTCGAGTCTTGTATGTTTTTGCTGAGTTTGGGAGTCTTGCAGTGCAGGGCGTATCGGTACGCCCAAGGGCCGTATCGATACGGTCTTCCCTCCAGGACTCAAGTTTGGTTGGGCGTATCGATACGCGGGGGTGTATCGATACGGTTTTTGCTCACTGGAATTATGAGATTTTGGTGATTTATTACCGTATCGGTATGCTGTGTTAGCGTATCGGAACGGGTTTATCTCGTTGACCACGAGATGTTGACTGGGAAGGGCGTATCGGTACTCTCAAGGGCTGTATCGATACGGTCTTCCTGTGTTGACCCTTGAGTGTTGACTTTGTTCAAGGCGTATCGATACCCTCGACAAGTGTATCGATACGGCCTGCTTAATTACAGAAAATGGGCTGTTTTATAATTGATATCTAGAATGGTCGATCTTTGTATTGCTCTTGTTTCCGCTGACGTGTTTCACACAGGTAATGGTAATGCATTTAGACAAGATAAATAAAAGAAATTTTTTGGATCGTTAACCGAGGAGGAACCTTAACGGGTTTCATTTCGGTTTTCCCCATGTGGCCCACTCGGGCCGGTCAAGCATCCGGACCGGGACGATGGGGTTACACTTGTTGGTATCAGAGCCTAAGGATTACCGAGACCTTGGGCAGGTAAGTGAGGTAAGCTTAAGTTTTGTATAGTATCGTTATGCACGGTGTTTGCTTGCTTTGTAAATATGATTGCTTGTGTGACAAGTATGTTGATTGTTTTATTTATAAGCATGTTGTGTGAGAGTCCCATTGCAACTATTACATTGGAAAAATAATTTTTAAAGTGAGGGAAACGTACTTGAACACTTGGAAGCCTTGCCTTGCTAACCCAACTTTGTATGTTTTGTTGTTGTGGTTGTAGTTAATATATGTGAGAGCGATGTCTAGGCCGAGAGGTAGGCCGAGAGTGGTTCGTCAGGAACCACGTGTTGCGGCTCCTGTTGAGCTGGTAGTTGGAGTTGGAGCTCCTCCACCACCTCTACCACCACCACCACCTCCGCTTAGAGCTGGAGGCGAGGATGGAGCTGAAGGAGAGGGACCTCAAGGTGGCCAAGGTCCGGCCGGAATTGATATGACTCCGCTAGTGCAGGCTATAGCGGGAGCATTTCAGGCCGCAGTTGCGGGAGCTCAGGCTGCAGCTTAGCCTAGGTGTGACGATGCTAGTCTACCTTTGGAGAGGCTCCGTAGCTTGGGGGCCGAAGAGTTCAGAGGATCTACTCCGGAGAGGTCGGAGTTATGGTTGGAGAAGACAGTTCGTATCTTAGCTCAGATGGGTTGTGTGGGCGCACGTAGATTGGGCTGTGTGATTTCCTTGCTTCAGGGTGATGCCTACACCTGGTGGGTCACCATTACTAATGGAGTTCCAGAGGCAGAGATTTGTTGGGATTTCTTTGAGTCTGCTTTCAGGAAGAGGTACTTGGGACCGAGGTACTTAGATGAGAAGAAGCAAGAGTTTATGGCCCTTACTCAGGGAGATGCTTCTGTGACTGACTATGACATCCGTTTTGTTCGCTTGAGTCAGTACGCTTCAGAGTTGGTTCCTACTGAAGTGGAAAGCTGTAACCGTTTCCGCTACGGGTTGAGCGAAGAGGTCAAGAGGTACACGTTGGCTTCTGACTACTCAGACTTTGATGTATTGGTCGCGAGGGCCAAGGATTTAGAACACAGTTTGGGTTCGGCCAAACGATCTGGTGGTTCCAGTTCTGGTAAGAGGCATAACCACTTTGACAGTAGAGATGCCAAGAGGCATAGAGGTGGCGGACATCAGTTTGACCATAGGCGTGGCGGTGGCCACCATGGTAGGGGCCATCAGGGCCACAGAGGTGGAGGGCGTTTGCCCAAGTGCACACGATGTGGGAGACAGCACACTGGTGAGTGTTGGGGTAACTTCCATGCTTGTTGGAACTGTGGTTCGAGGGACCACTTTAGGAGGGATTGTCCGCATCAGGCGGCACAGGCATCGAACATTGCTCAGGCTTCTGCGAGAGCGAATGATTTTCAGAGAGGCCGTGGGCGCGGTCGCGGCTACTTCCAGTCTAGGGCTAATGCACCTAGGGTAGATGCTCGGAGGAACCTTGCTCATGTTGTGGCAGTGTAGCCAGAGGCAGAAGGACCGACGAGAGTTTATGCTCAGAGAGAGGCCGGGAACAACACTGATGTGATAGCAGGTAATTTCGAGTTACAGTCTATATCTTTGCTTTCTTTGGTTGATTCGGGTTCTACACATTCCTACATTTTTAGTGAGCATGCACAGAAGTTAGATATACCTGTTGAGATCTTAGATGTAGGTATGCATGTGACTAGTTCTTTTGGTGAGACAGTTGTGGTTAGACGTATGTATAGGAGATGTCCACTGAAGATTCATGGACATGTGTTCTCTGTTGATATGATGGAACTTCCTTTCTTTGGCTTTGATATTATTTTGGGAATGGATTGGTTAGTTGAGCACCGAGCTAGTGTGGATTTTGAGACGAAGAGAATTTCCTTGAAACTTTCTGATGACTACGAGGTAGTAGTAGTAGGCGAGAACGTTAAGTTCTTGTCTAATGTGGTATCAGCTTTAGAGGCTCATAGGTTGTTGGACTCCGGATGTGGGGCTTACTTATCTTATGTTATGAATCTGAATATGAGTGAGGCTAGACCGAAAGATATCAGAATAGTGTGTGACTTTCCAGATGTGTTTCCTGAAGAGTTGTCGGGTTTACCTCCTGACAGAGATGTTGAGTTTGTGATTGAGACTGTTTCAGGGTCTAATCCAGTTTCGATAGCCCCGTATCGTATGGCTCCGAAAGAGTTGAAAGAATTGAAGAGTCAGTTGCAAGAATTATTAGACCGTGGTTTTATTAGGCCTAGTAGTTCTCCTTGGGGGTGCTCCCGTGTTGTTTGTGAAAAAGAAAGATGGTAGTATGCGCATGTGTATCAACTACAGGCAGTTGAATCAGTTGACTGTGAAGAACAAGTATTCGTTGCCTCGCATAGACGATTTGTTTGATCAGTTGAGAGGTGCTTCAGTGTTCTCGAAGATAGATTTGAGATCAGGGTACTATCAGTTGAAAGTGAAAGAGTGTGATGTTCCGAATACATCTTTTAGGACTAGATATGGTCACTATGAATTTCTTGTGATGCCATTTGGGCTCACGAATGCACCTGCAACATTCATGGATATGATGAACAAGATTTTTAGAGACTATCTAGACCGTTTTGTAGTTGTTTTCATTGATGACATACTTTTGTACTCGAAGACCGAAGAAGAGCATGATGAGCACTTGAGGTTTGTGTTACAGAGATTGCTGAGCAACCAGTTGTATGTGAAGCTTAGTAAATGTGAGTTCTGGATTCTAGAGGTTGTATTTCTTGGCCATGTTGTTTCGGCCGAAAGTATCTGTGTCGATCCGTCAAAGATTGAGGCTATTGTTGAGTGGAAACAACCTAAGTCTGTAACCGAGATTAGGAGTTTCCTAGGATTAACCGGTTATTATAGGAGGTTTGTTGATGGTTTCTCTAGAGTAGCTGCTCCTTTGACTAAATTGCTGCAAAAATGAGTTAAGTTTGAATGGTCAGATGCAAGACAGAAGGCCTTTGAGAAATTGAAAGAAGTTTTGGCAAATGCTCCAGTGTTAGTGCAACATGTTTCAGGTAAAGAGTTTGTGATTTACAGTGATGCTTCCTACATAGGTTTAGGATGTGTTATGATGCAAGAAAGAAGAGTTGTTTCTTATGCTTCTAGACAGTTGAAGATCCATGAGAAGAACTATCCTACTCATGATATAGAGTTAGCCGCAGTTGTTTTTGCATTGAAGATTTGGCGTCACTATTTGTATGGTGAGAAGTGTATAGTTTACACCGATCACAAGAGCTTGAAGTACTTGATGACACAGAAAGAGTTGAACTTGAGACATAGAAGATGGCTAGAGTTGTTAAAAGATTATGATTTGACCATTGAGTATCATCCGGGTAAGGCAAATGTAGTGGCTGATGCTTTGAGTAGAAAAGTGGTCGTTGAGTTGAGAGCTATGTTTGCTAGATTGAGTGTGTCCGATGATGGTGGTTTGATCACCGAGTTGCAAGTGAAGCCTTCTTTGATTCAGTTGATTAGAGAGAAGTAGTTGCAAGATGTGACTTTAGTTCCTCATGTTCAGGACATAGCCGAAGGAAGACCGACCGAGTATAGTTTTAGTGGTGAGAGCTGGTTGTGCCTTAGAGATAGAATTGTTGTACCAGAAGATGTTGAGTTGAGACGTCAGATATTGAGTGAAGCACATTCGAGTCCCTTTTTTATGCATCCGGGTAGTACCAAAATGTATCGTGATTTGAAAAATGATTACTTCTGGGTTGGTTTGAAGAAAGATGTAGCCGAGTATGTGAGCCGTTGTATGGTTTGTCAGAGAGTGAAGGTAGAACATCAGGTTCCTTCAGGTTTGTTACAACCTTTGAAGATTCCAGAATGGAAATGGGAGAGAATCACCATGGATTTTGTGTCAGGGTTGCCTTTGTCTCCTTCGAAGAAGAATTCTGTTTGGGTGATTGTGGATAGGTTCACTAAGTGTGCTCACTTTTTAGCAGTGAACACTACGGATTCCTTAGACAAGTTGGCAAACTTGTACATCCGTGAGATTGTGAGACTTCATGGAGTTCCGAAGTCTATTGTTTCATATAGAGATCCTAGATTTACTTCGAGGTTATGGGGTTGCTTGTATAGTGCTCTGGGTAGCCGTTTGCATTTCAGTACGTCTTATCATCCGCAGTCCGATGGGCAGTCAGAGCGAGTGATACAGATTCTAGAGGATATGCTTCGTTGTTGTGTGATTGACTTCCAGGGTTCTTGGGAGAAGCACTTACCATTAGTTGAGTTTGCTTACAACAACAGTTATCAGTCTAGTATTCAGATGGCTCCCTATGAGGCTTTGTATGGTAGAGGATGTAGGACTCTGATTTGTTGGGCTGAAACAGGTCAGAGATTGTTACCTATGCTGGATTTGCTTAAGGGGACTACCGACAAGGTGAAGTTGATTTGTGATCGTTTGAAAGCAGCTTCTGATCGTCAGAAGTCTTATGCGGATTTGAAGAGGAAAGAGATTGAGTACTCCGTGGGTGAGAAAGTGTTTCTAAGAGTATCTCCGTGGAAGAAGGTAATGAGATTTGGCCGGAAGGGCAAGTTGAGTCCGAGGTTCATTGGTCCGTATGAGATAGTTGAGCGGATTGGGCCCGTAGCTTACCGTTTGAGGTTACCTTCTGAGTTAGAAAAGATTCATGATGTCTTTCATGTGTCTATGCTTAGGAGATATAGATCGGATCCTTCTCATGTTATGCCCGTTGAGGAGATAGAGTTAAATCCGGATTTGTCTTATAATGAAGAGCCTGTTGAGATACTTGCTTCTGGTAGCAAGGTGTTACGTGGTAAGACCATAGAGTTGGTCAAGGTGTTGTGGAGACATAGAGGTGTGGAAGAGGCCACGTGGGAGAGGAAAGCGGATATGGTTGAGCAGTTCCCGTATTTGTTTCCATCAGGTAATTTCGGGGACGAAATTCCTTAAGTGGGGGAGAGTTGTAACACCCGGGTTTAGGGATTAGGTGAAAATAATATTTTAATATTATTTGGGCTCGGTTTTGAAATTAAAATAATCTTTTAAGTTTCGGGTTTCAAAAATAAAATTTTGAAATTGGACCAAATTGAAGGAATTGCAAAGTGGAGAGTTTTTAAAGAAGAAAGAAGATAGCCATTCATTAATGGCCTTTTGGTAATTTGCCCACCTTTTAATTTAAATCTCTTTTTCCTATCATCTTTCACTATTCATCTTCTCCTTCAACCAAATATAACGTGGAATAGAGCTCTCCCTCCTCTATCACTATTCCATCAAAAAGCTCATCCATTTCAACTCGTTTTCGAAAGGTAACACCGTTTTTGACTTCTCCTCAACTCCCTCTCTTTAAAAGTACCATTAGTTTTCATTTTCGATAAAGTTTTGGAAAATGGAGTTTTGAAGATTTTGATTAAAAATGGAAACTTTATGTTGTTAAGCTTAATGTTTTGATTTAATATGGTTAGTTATGAAGTATAGAAGTTAAATGGTTCAACATATGTGAATTTTGAATGGTTTTGAGCAATTCCCGAATTTGGGTATAAATGGGGTTTTTGGAGGGTTTTGGGTGAGTTTTGGGGTTGTTTTTGGTGGAAATTGATAGGCTTTTGGTAGTACTATGGTTAGGGGTTGATTTGGGATCATTTGTGGGTGCAATGGGTGTTGGAAACATGGATTTTGGAAGAGGTATTGGGGCTGTCCGAGATTGCTAATTATGGGGTTTGTTCATGGCTTGCAACATTGTGACTTGTGTTTAAATTGTGTTCCGGGTTGGTATTTTGGATGTTGGGCTGATTTGAGGTTATTTGAATTGTGATTGAGGTTGTTTAGAAGCGGGAACTTGTGTTGGAGAAGCTTCGGGAAGAAATCCGGAAACTTGAGGGTGGTTGCTTGCTTGGCTTGGAGCTTGGAAGCTTAGGTGAATGGTTAAATGTTTAAAGTGGTTTTTAAATGGTTGGTTCGAGTATGTTGACTAGGTTGGGCTTGGTAGACCCACCTAGAGTTAGGATTAGGGTGGTAGCCTAATCCTAAACTTAATCTAGAGTCATTGGTTGAACTTGTATTTGGATGTCTATGCCTCGTATGACTTGTGATATGATTGATTTATGTATATTGTGTTATACACGGCCTATGTGAGATGAGGCATGATTTGTGATGCTTATGGCATGCATGGAAATGGTTCATGATTGTGATCATGGTGAGTACGTGCTAAGCACGGAATTGATTGAAATGAATAATGTGGAATGAGTTAAATGTTGGTACTAGTATGCTTGAGTACAAATGATCGATCATTAGTGTAAAACTAAAATTGATTTTGATATAACATAAAAAAATTTAAGGACCAAATTGCAAAACAAATAAATTTTTAAGAACTCTTTAAAGGTTCAAATATTAACAAAAATGTTTTGCATAAAATATTGTTTGAAGATTGGATCTCAAAACATTAAGTTTTCTCAAACCTTTTTCATGTTTTTTCAAAACCAAATTATGCAAAAATGGCCTTGCGTATCGATACACTCACCGTATCGATACACTTGAAACTTACTGAAATTCTGAATGAACATAGCGTATCGATACGCACTTCATACGTATCGATACAGTGTTCATCTGGGCAACCGTACCGATACGCTTAATAACCGTATCGATACGCCAAGCATAATTGTTTGAAAAATTGTTTTGACCGTTATGACGTATCGATACTCTTGGTCACAGTATCGATACACATTGATGCAACAAATTAAATGGTTTTACAGAGAGTTTGGACCGTATCGATACGACCCCCGTATCGATACGCTTTGATGCATCAAACTTAAACAGAAAGTTTGGACCGTATCGATACGCCTAAGTGTATCGATACACTATGTTTTCAGGCACAACGGCTAGTTGGAATTTAAACTAGCGTATCGATACAGCCTTGTCGTGTATCGATACGCGGTGCTGGGGAGCTGCCTTAATAGCTGGAAAAATGTTCCCAACGGCTCCAAAGACCTCCCAAAGGCTCCTAACGGCTATAGACTCAAACAACACTATAAATACAGCTTTGGATCAATATTGAAGCATCAAGAAAGAGGAAGAAACATCAAGAAAGCATATACAAGCATTCAAGCTTCCAAGAGTTTATTTCGAGCTTATTTTTCGATCTTTCTTGAAAAACACTAGAGTGTTCTTTGTTGTATTTCTTGTTCTAGTGTTTATTCGGGTGTGTGAGAGAGCTTAAACTTCGCAAACATATTCCTAGTGAGGATTTTCTAGTTTGCTCATTTGTATCCAACTTTGGGATAGGATTCAATAGACTTTGGGGTATAAGTCTATTGAAGTGTGTAAGGTTACTCCTTGTCCTTAAAGGAAAGACAAATTAGTGAATTTGTGGGAAATCCTTAGTGTGGACGCTAAGGTAGTGGATGTAGACTTTGGTTAGAAAGTCGAACCACTCTAAATCGCTTTGCAATTTTTTATCTTTGCAATTAGCTTCCGCCGCAACTTTCAAAAATCCAATTCACCCCCCCTCTTGGTTTTATCCGATCGATTGCCACGCTCAACAATTGGCATCAGAGCTTTGGTTCATTAGAAGGTCTTACAACCTCTTGAAAAAGATCCAAGAAGTGTGCAATCATCTACAAAGTCATCCATGGCATCCACCTCAAATGTTGTAGCTTGGGGAGATTCTCAACCCACCAACAAGCCTCCCTTCTTCAATGGAGTAAACTATGCCTATTGGAAAAACCGCATGAAGCTCTTCATCCAAGCTTATGATCTTGAAGCTTGGAAAATCATCATGAGAGGATACATAGCACCAACGAGCAATATTGAATCATGGAGCGTTGAAGAAGACAAGGGATTCTCAACAAATGCAAAAGCTATGCATCTCATCTTTTGTGCCCTTGGCCCGGACGAGTATGGAAGGGTGTCATCTTGTTCCAATGCAAAAGAAATTTGGGACAAACTTGAAGTTACACATGAAGGTACAAATCAAGTGAAGGAGACCAAAATCGGGCTCCTCAATCTAAGTTATGAGAACTTCAAGATGGACCCCGAGGAAGACATCAAAACCATGTCCGATCGATTCTCCGTGATCGTAAATGGTTTAAAAGGTTATGGCGAAGTAATCCCCGAAGATAAACTTGTGAGGAAGATGATCTACTCTCTTCCCAATTCATGGGATTCAAAGAAAACGGCCATAATAGAAGCAAAGGACCTCAAAGTTCTCAAATTAGATGAGCTTATTGGTTCCTTGCTTACCCACGAAATGATGTCAACGGGCAAGGAAGAAAAGAAGAACGAAGTGGAGAAAAAGAAAGTTGGTCTTGCTCTTAAAGCATCCAAAAAGGATGATGATTCAAGTGAAGAAGATGAAGAAAAAGAAATGGCTATGTTTGCCAAAAGATTCAAAAACTTCATGTTGACCAACAAAGGAAGAAGATTTCAAAGAGAAGAGGGCTTCAAAAGCAACAAAGGGAGAGATCCTCTAACTTGCTATGAGTGCAACAAACCGGGACATATCAGAATCGATTGTCCTCAACTAAATAAAAATAGCTATGAGAGGAAGAAGCACAAGGCTCACGTAGCTACTTGGAGCGATGACTCTTCCGACGAGGATGAGGATGAAGTAGCCAACTTGTGTCTTATGGCTTTCGAGGATGACTCAATGGTAACCTCTAATTCATCTTATTCATTTGATTATACTTTTGATGAATTACAAGAGGTTTATAATGAATTAGCCTTAGAGTATGAGAAGTTGATTTTGAAAAATAGAAAAATTACTTCAAAATTGAAGAATGAAAATGACTCTCTCTCTAAGACTAATAAGGAATTTGAAAGTAAATTTGGAGAAATGCAAGTCCAAATAAACGATTTTGAAAAGAAAAATAAAGACTTGCAAAATTTACTTTCAAAGGTCCATGAAGATCATCAAAAGGAACTTGATGATCTTAAAGCTTCCTTCAACAAAGTTGGGACAAAATTAGTTGAAAAATGTGAAAATTCAAGACCCAACTATGTTAGAAAGAACTATCATGGGTATAGACAAAGATCACCTAATCAAAAAAAGATTAGGAGCATTTGGGTTCCAAAAGGACTCATTGCTAACAAAGATTTTGATCTATTGTCAAAATGGATACCCAAAGGGACTAAAATACTAGGAACTAACTCTTATGGACCCAAAAGAGTTTGGGTACCAAAACATACATAGTTCCCTTTTGTAGGTGTGTTGGAGCCATGATATGCAAATTTAAAGAAACTCGAAAGCTCTAGACACACAAAATGGAAGGACACTTGAAGAAGCTCAATCGACATATCTTGGTTCAAGTGGTAACATTTTTATGCAAAATTTACTCTTACATGTTGATTTAAATATTTTGTATTGAAACATGTTTGAGGTTCCCCATATGTTGCATGAATGCTTTTGGTAAGGGGGAGTTATGTTTTGCATGTTTGCTTGATTTTTTGACCCTATATGTTTATGTATGTCTTTTGGTCTTAAAATTAGCAAATTTTATGTGCTTAAATGTTTAAATTCTTTTTAAGTGACATTAGTTAAGATAGTCACTTTTCAATCCAACTATAAGCGTAAAATTCTTTGTTTTTGGTTCAAACATGGTCTTTGATGTTAATAATTATCTTAGTAATATTAGAATGCGACTCGGAACTAAATTGAGGCAAAAATCTGAAATTTTAGGACAAAAGTTTCGAAACCTTCATTAAAACTGGCCTTTGTTCGGACGGGTTTTTGAGCATAAAAACATATTTTTTCTCAAACCCTAACTCTTATTTTCTCTTCTTCAAACGGCCAAACACCCAAATTCTCTCAAAATCCTCAAAACCTTTGCTCAAATCTACAAGTTTCAATCAATCTTTTGAGGTAATTTTCATTAAAAACTTCAATTTCTTTAAGTTTTTTTTTAGAATTTTAGGGTTATAAAATTTTTAGGGAATCATGTTTTTAGAAATTTTTTAGAACAATGTGGGTTGATATTTTTGTTACATATGTCATGTTTTTGCAGGAGGTATCACCCATTCTTGGTTAATCTCTTGTTTAAACTCCTTTAGACTCTTGCCCACAAAGTGTTTGATAAAATTCCCCAACCAAAATTTTTGAACCAAAACCATGCCTCATAGAGTTATTCTCCCTAGAACAAATTCTCCTAGAGCTAAGCGTCAACGCAATGAAATCGGTCAAAATTCCGGTTCTAATCCTAATCCTCAATTTGAGGATCTTTGCTTTAGGAATCCCGAAAAAATTTAGAGAGATATCAAGGTATTTATGAAAATAAAAAGGTTAGAGAAGAAAGAACTATTGATTTTGATTTTCTTACTTCTCCAGATTTTAACTTTGATCTCTTTGAACTATTTGCCGATTGGAGCATGACATGCACGATGTCCATATTTTTTTTTTTCAAATGCCTCAGGATGATGTTTAGTTTATATTTGCATTCTATATGACTTTATGATGTTATTGGTACATTTTTAGACTTATTTTGATTTACGCTTTAGTCTTTGTTTTTAAGACATATTATGTTCTTTGATTGAATATTTCTATGAATTTTATTTTGTTGGATTATAAATCTTGGATAATATGCTTTATGAATGATATGCTTGATGGATGATATGCTATTGAATTATTGATCTATTAACGCTTTTGTTGCTTGTGTAGCCACTTATCCTTTTTGCTATAACAAAAAGGGGGAGAAGATTAAGAGAGCAAATTTGTTGTATCCAAATATTTCATATGTCTTTAAAATTACAATTTTAAATTTTTTATGAAGACATTTATTAAGGGGGAGCTTATGAAAAAGATTTGAAATATTAAACAAATTATTTCAAAAACAAATTTTTACAAAATGTTTTGTTATATCAAAAAGGGGGAGATTGTTGAACTTATTTTGATTTTGATATAACTTAAAAAGAAATTTTATTGTAAAAATTTGTAAAGTAATTTTAAAGAAATAAATTTGTCTTAAGGTTTTGATCCTTGATTTCAAAAGTCACAAGTCTTAAATTTCAAAACCTATCCTAAATTAAGGGGGAGTTAGAATATCTTCAAAACTTTCAAAATTCTTAAAAATTCTAACTTTGGTTTTGTTATATCAAAAAGGGGGAGATTGTAAAACTAAAATTGATTTTGATATAACATAAAAAAATTTAAGGACCAAATTGCAAAACAAATAAATTTTTAAGAACTCTTTAAAGGTTCAAATATTAACAAAAATGTTTTGCATAAAATATTGTTTGAAGATTGGATCTCAAAACATTAAGTTTTCTCAAACCTTTTTCATGTTTTTTCAAAACCAAATTATGCAAAAATGGCCTTGCGTATCGATACACTCACCGTATCGATACACTTGAAACTTACTGAAATTCTGAATGAACATAGCGTATCGATACGCACTTCATACGTATCGATACAGTGTTCATCTGGGCAACCGTACCGATACGCTTAATAACCGTATCGATACGCCAAGCATAATTGTTTGAAAAATTGTTTTGACCGTTATGACGTATCGATACTCTTGGTCACAGTATCGATACACATTGATGCAACAAATTAAATGGTTTTACAGAGAGTTTGGACCGTATCGATACGACCCCCGTATCGATACGCTTTGATGCATCAAACTTAAACAGAAAGTTTGGACCGTATCGATACGCCTAAGTGTATCGATACACTATGTTTTCAGGCACAACGGCTAGTTGGAATTTAAACTAGCGTATCGATACAGCCTTGTCGTGTATCGATACGCGGTGCTGGGGAGCTGCCTTAATAGCTGGAAAAATGTTCCCAACGGCTCCAAAGACCTCCCAAAGGCTCCTAACGGCTATAGACTCAAACAACACTATAAATACAGCTTTGGATCAATATTGAAGCATCAAGAAAGAGGAAGAAACATCAAGAAAGCATATACAAGCATTCAAGCTTCCAAGAGTTTATTTCGAGCTTATTTTTCGATCTTTCTTGAAAAACACTAGAGTGTTCTTTGTTGTATTTCTTGTTCTAGTGTTTATTCGGGTGTGTGAGAGAGCTTAAACTTCGCAAACATATTCCTAGTGAGGATTTTCTAGTTTGCTCATTTGTATCCAACTTTGGGATAGGATTCAATAGACTTTGGGGTATAAGTCTATTGAAGTGTGTAAGGTTACTCCTTGTCCTTAAAGGAAAGACAAATTAGTGAATTTGTGGGAAATCCTTAGTGTGGACGCTAAGGTAGTGGATGTAGACTTTGGTTAGAAAGTCGAACCACTCTAAATCGCTTTGCAATTTTTTATCTTTGCAATTAGCTTCCGCCGCAACTTTCAAAAATCCAATTCACCCCCCCTCTTGGTTTTATCCGATCGATTGCCACGCTCAACAATTGGCATCAGAGCTTTGGTTCATTAGAAGGTCTTACAACCTCTTGAAAAAGATCCAAGAAGTGTGCAATCATCTACAAAGTCATCCATGGCATCCACCTCAAATGTTGTAGCTTGGGGAGATTCTCAACCCACCAACAAGCCTCCCTTCTTCAATGGAGTAAACTATGCCTATTGGAAAAACCGCATGAAGCTCTTCATCCAAGCTTATGATCTTGAAGCTTGGAAAATCATCATGAGAGGATACATAGCACCAACGAGCAATATTGAATCATGGAGCGTTGAAGAAGACAAGGGATTCTCAACAAATGCAAAAGCTATGCATCTCATCTTTTGTGCCCTTGGCCCGGACGAGTATGGAAGGGTGTCATCTTGTTCCAATGCAAAAGAAATTTGGGACAAACTTGAAGTTACACATGAAGGTACAAATCAAGTGAAGGAGACCAAAATCGGGCTCCTCAATCTAAGTTATGAGAACTTCAAGATGGACCCCGAGGAAGACATCAAAACCATGTCCGATCGATTCTCCGTGATCGTAAATGGTTTAAAAGGTTATGGCGAAGTAATCCCCGAAGATAAACTTGTGAGGAAGATGATCTACTCTCTTCCCAATTCATGGGATTCAAAGAAAACGGCCATAATAGAAGCAAAGGACCTCAAAGTTCTCAAATTAGATGAGCTTATTGGTTCCTTGCTTACCCACGAAATGATGTCAACGGGCAAGGAAGAAAAGAAGAACGAAGTGGAGAAAAAGAAAGTTGGTCTTGCTCTTAAAGCATCCAAAAAGGATGATGATTCAAGTGAAGAAGATGAAGAAAAAGAAATGGCTATGTTTGCCAAAAGATTCAAAAACTTCATGTTGACCAACAAAGGAAGAAGATTTCAAAGAGAAGAGGGCTTCAAAAGCAACAAAGGGAGAGATCCTCTAACTTGCTATGAGTGCAACAAACCGGGACATATCAGAATCGATTGTCCTCAACTAAATAAAAATAGCTATGAGAGGAAGAAGCACAAGGCTCACGTAGCTACTTGGAGCGATGACTCTTCCGACGAGGATGAGGATGAAGTAGCCAACTTGTGTCTTATGGCTTTCGAGGATGACTCAATGGTAACCTCTAATTCATCTTATTCATTTGATTATACTTTTGATGAATTACAAGAGGTTTATAATGAATTAGCCTTAGAGTATGAGAAGTTGATTTTGAAAAATAGAAAAATTACTTCAAAATTGAAGAATGAAAATGACTCTCTCTCTAAGACTAATAAGGAATTTGAAAGTAAATTTGGAGAAATGCAAGTCCAAATAAACGATTTTGAAAAGAAAAATAAAGACTTGCAAAATTTACTTTCAAAGGTCCATGAAGATCATCAAAAGGAACTTGATGATCTTAAAGCTTCCTTCAACAAAGTTGGGACAAAATTAGTTGAAAAATGTGAAAATTCAAGACCCAACTATGTTAGAAAGAACTATCATGGGTATAGACAAAGATCACCTAATCAAAAAAAGATTAGGAGCATTTGGGTTCCAAAAGGACTCATTGCTAACAAAGATTTTGATCTATTGTCAAAATGGATACCCAAAGGGACTAAAATACTAGGAACTAACTCTTATGGACCCAAAAGAGTTTGGGTACCAAAACATACATAGTTCCCTTTTGTAGGTGTGTTGGAGCCATGATATGCAAATTTAAAGAAACTCGAAAGCTCTAGACACACAAAATGGAAGGACACTTGAAGAAGCTCAATCGACATATCTTGGTTCAAGTGGTAACATTTTTATGCAAAATTTACTCTTACATGTTGATTTAAATATTTTGTATTGAAACATGTTTGAGGTTCCCCATATGTTGCATGAATGCTTTTGGTAAGGGGGAGTTATGTTTTGCATGTTTGCTTGATTTTTTGACCCTATATGTTTATGTATGTCTTTTGGTCTTAAAATTAGCAAATTTTATGTGCTTAAATGTTTAAATTCTTTTTAAGTGACATTAGTTAAGATAGTCACTTTTCAATCCAACTATAAGCGTAAAATTCTTTGTTTTTGGTTCAAACATGGTCTTTGATGTTAATAATTATCTTAGTAATATTAGAATGCGACTCGGAACTAAATTGAGGCAAAAATCTGAAATTTTAGGACAAAAGTTTCGAAACCTTCATTAAAACTGGCCTTTGTTCGGACGGGTTTTTGAGCATAAAAACATATTTTTTCTCAAACCCTAACTCTTATTTTCTCTTCTTCAAACGGCCAAACACCCAAATTCTCTCAAAATCCTCAAAACCTTTGCTCAAATCTACAAGTTTCAATCAATCTTTTGAGGTAATTTTCATTAAAAACTTCAATTTCTTTAAGTTTTTTTTTAGAATTTTAGGGTTATAAAATTTTTAGGGAATCATGTTTTTAGAAATTTTTTAGAACAATGTGGGTTGATATTTTTGTTACATATGTCATGTTTTTGCAGGAGGTATCACCCATTCTTGGTTAATCTCTTGTTTAAACTCCTTTAGACTCTTGCCCACAAAGTGTTTGATAAAATTCCCCAACCAAAATTTTTGAACCAAAACCATGCCTCATAGAGTTATTCTCCCTAGAACAAATTCTCCTAGAGCTAAGCGTCAACGCAATGAAATCGGTCAAAATTCCGGTTCTAATCCTAATCCTCAATTTGAGGATCTTTGCTTTAGGAATCCCGAAAAAATTTAGAGAGATATCAAGGTATTTATGAAAATAAAAAGGTTAGAGAAGAAAGAACTATTGATTTTGATTTTCTTACTTCTCCAGATTTTAACTTTGATCTCTTTGAACTATTTGCCGATTGGAGCATGACATGCACGATGTCCATATTTTTTTTTTTCAAATGCCTCAGGATGATGTTTAGTTTATATTTGCATTCTATATGACTTTATGATGTTATTGGTACATTTTTAGACTTATTTTGATTTACGCTTTAGTCTTTGTTTTTAAGACATATTATGTTCTTTGATTGAATATTTCTATGAATTTTATTTTGTTGGATTATAAATCTTGGATAATATGCTTTATGAATGATATGCTTGATGGATGATATGCTATTGAATTATTGATCTATTAACGCTTTTGTTGCTTGTGTAGCCACTTATCCTTTTTGCTATAACAAAAAGGGGGAGAAGATTAAGAGAGCAAATTTGTTGTATCCAAATATTTCATATGTCTTTAAAATTACAATTTTAAATTTTTTATGAAGACATTTATTAAGGGGGAGCTTATGAAAAAGATTTGAAATATTAAACAAATTATTTCAAAAACAAATTTTTACAAAATGTTTTGTTATATCAAAAAGGGGGAGATTGTTGAACTTATTTTGATTTTGATATAACTTAAAAAGAAATTTTATTGTAAAAATTTGTAAAGTAATTTTAAAGAAATAAATTTGTCTTAAGGTTTTGATCCTTGATTTCAAAAGTCACAAGTCTTAAATTTCAAAACCTATCCTAAATTAAGGGGGAGTTAGAATATCTTCAAAACTTTCAAAATTCTTAAAAATTCTAACTTTGGTTTTGTTATATCAAAAAGGGGGAGATTGTAAAACTAAAATTGATTTTGATATAACATAAAAAAATTTAAGGACCAAATTGCAAAACAAATAAATTTTTAAGAACTCTTTAAAGGTTCAAATATTAACAAAAATGTTTTGCATAAAATATTGTTTGAAGATTGGATCTCAAAACATTAAGTTTTCTCAAACCTTTTTCATGTTTTTTCAAAACCAAATTATGCAAAAATGGCCTTGCGTATCGATACACTCACCGTATCGATACACTTGAAACTTACTGAAATTCTGAATGAACATAGCGTATCGATACGCACTTCATACGTATCGATACAGTGTTCATCTGGGCAACCGTACCGATACGCTTAATAACCGTATCGATACGCCAAGCATAATTGTTTGAAAAATTGTTTTGACCGTTATGACGTATCGATACTCTTGGTCACAGTATCGATACACATTGATGCAACAAATTAAATGGTTTTACAGAGAGTTTGGACCGTATCGATACGACCCCCGTATCGATACGCTTTGATGCATCAAACTTAAACAGAAAGTTTGGACCGTATCGATACGCCTAAGTGTATCGATACACTATGTTTTCAGGCACAACGGCTAGTTGGAATTTAAACTAGCGTATCGATACAGCCTTGTCGTGTATCGATACGCGGTGCTGGGGAGCTGCCTTAATAGCTGGAAAAATGTTCCCAACGGCTCCAAAGACCTCCCAAAGGCTCCTAACGGCTATAGACTCAAACAACACTATAAATACAGCTTTGGATCAATATTGAAGCATCAAGAAAGAGGAAGAAACATCAAGAAAGCATATACAAGCATTCAAGCTTCCAAGAGTTTATTTCGAGCTTATTTTTCGATCTTTCTTGAAAAACACTAGAGTGTTCTTTGTTGTATTTCTTGTTCTAGTGTTTATTCGGGTGTGTGAGAGAGCTTAAACTTCGCAAACATATTCCTAGTGAGGATTTTCTAGTTTGCTCATTTGTATCCAACTTTGGGATAGGATTCAATAGACTTTGGGGTATAAGTCTATTGAAGTGTGTAAGGTTACTCCTTGTCCTTAAAGGAAAGACAAATTAGTGAATTTGTGGGAAATCCTTAGTGTGGACGCTAAGGTAGTGGATGTAGACTTTGGTTAGAAAGTCGAACCACTCTAAATCGCTTTGCAATTTTTTATCTTTGCAATTAGCTTCCGCCGCAACTTTCAAAAATCCAATTCACCCCCCCTCTTGGTTTTATCCGATCGATTGCCACGCTCAACAATTAGGATGTTAGTGTGCACACATGAGTCTAAAGTCGCGCGTGGCCTTGGTGGCGTTGAGTCACCAAGGAGGAGTACGGGTTCGCCCGGAAATTGTGTTTATATATAGTCGATAATGAGTGGAATCCCATCGACGGGGCGTGAGGATGAGTGGAATCCCCTCCGCGAGACCGGTGATGAGTGTAATCCCACCGTGAGGTAAAGTGGTTGTTGGATGTGAGTTCCAACGTGTTTATTCGCGTATTCGGGTCATAGCTAGGTGCCAATATTGATTGATATGTGTATCAATGTGTTGTGAAATGTGATCCTTATTTGAATGTTTATATGTGATTACATGTGTTGTGAAATAGAGCTTTATGAGCATGACATTTAATTGGATATTGTTCATGCATCTTTAACTGTTGGCTCTTGTGGACCCTTGGTAATTATGTATTTACCTTGGTTAAGATCGTGCTTGGACCCTGCATTGTCGAGGTTTGTTTTTAAAGAGCTTACCCTCACTAAGCTTATTGCTTACGCTCTCTCTTTGTTCGACAATGCAGATCCTTAGTTCGTGGGTTGCTTGCGCAAGTGGAGGGCCTCCAAGTGTGGTTGTTGGCTTGAGTACATCAAGTATGAGTTTTAATGTTTGAACATGTAATAGCTAAGCAATGGGATTTGTGTTATTTTGATGGATATCGTTGGTTGTTTAGGAGCTTGTTTAGACTCCACGTTTATGTTGCTTTTGTGTGGCTTGTCGATGCCATGTTGGATTGTAAACCATATCTAAATTGCTTACCATGTGTGTGTTGGCTAAGTGCCTTATGAGGATACTTATGTGTATGGTTGTTGAAGCATGAACCCTTGAGTGCTTATATGCTACCTTTTGCTCAATGCATGATTTCCTTGATGAATGTTGTTTATTCTTGTTGAGTGCCTTGTATGACTAGATCATGGTTGATAAATGTCGTATGAATGCTTGTTTGAGTCTAAGGAAGTCTTAAATTGCATCTAGGTTCGAGTCTTGTATGTTTTTGCTGAGTTTGGGAGTCTTGCAGTGCAGGGCGTATCGGTACGCCCAAGGGCCGTATCGATACGGTCTTGCCTCCAGGACTCAAGTTTGGCTGGGCGTATCGATACGCGGGGGTGTATCGATACGGTTTTTGCTCACTGGAATTCTGAGATTTTGGTGAGTTATTACTGTATCGGTACGGTGTGTTAGCGTATCGGTACGGGTTTATCTCGTTGACCACGAGATGTTGACTAGGAAGGGCGTATCGGTACTCTCAAGGGCTGTATCGATACGGTCTTCCTGTGTTGACCCTTGAGTGTTGACTTTGGTCAAGGCGTATCGATACCCTCGACAAGTGTATCGATACGGCCTGCTTAATTACAGAAAATGGGCTGTTTTATGATTGATGTCTAGAATGGTCGATCTTTGTATTGCTCTTGTTTCCGCTGACGTGTTTCACATAGGTAATGGTAATGTATTTAGACAAGATAAATAAAAGAAATTTTCTGGGTCGTTAACCGAGGAGGAACCTTAACGGGTTTCGCTTCGGTTTTCCTCGTGTGGCCCACTCGGGCCGGTCAAGCGTCCGGACCGGGACGAGGGGGGGTTACAAGTTATAATAAACTCCCCGTTATGATTGGTTTTTGGTCAGAAGTCATACATTTCCCATTTTATAATTTTGAATGTGCGATTTGAATTGCTCCACCACAACGCACAAAATGGGTAAATAAAAAGGGTTGAGAATATATATTGAGTACGAGTCTCCTCTTATGTTTAAACTCTTAAACATTAATTGGAGAATCATTTATGAGATGATTTTTCTCAACATCAGTGGGAGAGAATAATCAGTTGGATAAAGAAGGAAAATTAATTATCATTATCTTGATCCTCGAATATGAATTAAAAGTTCATAAGATAATTCAAGTTATTGTATGTCAACTGCCAGACATATTTACTGACCCAATGAGAGTAATCAAGTATCATATACCAGCTGAAAAATGCTCTAAGTTTAAATTACATGTTAGAGCGAATGGATGTAAACCATGCCTGAAGCATGATAGTTGAAATTGGTTCCAATGATCAAAATTCTCGTAAATAGAAAGTAGTATAAGATGATCATATATTGGAGGCGGGTGCTCTTGAAGAGAGCCAAGACATAACTAATTATAAAACTCTTGAAGTGTTTCAGGTACCTGAAATAAAGATTGAAATTTTGAAGAGATCTCGATGAGTTATGTCACTACGAGAATGGAACCAGAAAATTGAAAAGTTGTCGACAACGGTTTTGCAAACAATTTTACATAGAATACTTCTATAGAAGTAAAGAAAGAAAATGAGGATTTTGTATAGAAATCTATTCAGAAGTATAGATATTGAATTGACCAATGTAGAAAGACGCTTTGAACTTCTAAAAGAGAAGTATTTGGACCAGCAGTCCAAACCCCTAAAGGTGTAATGCAAGTGAGGCACAAATAAGTAGTCGTAAATACGACTTGAATTATGATTTATGAAAAAAATTAATTACTTTAAGGTGGATGCAATTACTTTGGCAGTTATGAAATATTTTATATGCGTCTAATTATTTTGTGGATCCCTATTTATCCTTGAAGGATTTAAAATGCTAGAAGCATTTGAAAATTTTCGAGGAAATTTATTTAGACATGTTTCATTGAATATTTTGGCGCATTTGGTATAATCACCTTAGTGAGTACTAATTGAGGAAATACTATAAGAATGATCATATTTTCTTATGCTTTTTATAAAAGGAGTTTGGATCAAGATTCATTACGATAATTTAAATATTATTAGAACTCCTAAGAGCTTTCAAAGCATTTGGTTATTTAAGGAAAATGTTTGAGAAAAAAATCTTGAGATATGATTTTGTTTCGACCTAAAGATCGAGCATTTAAATATGCGTTTTTGTCTATGAATGGGCACATGCTGAAAGAATCTTATCGAGATTCAATATGAATAAAGCATATCCATTGAGTACCCCAATAATTGTAAGATTATCGGATGTGAATAAAGATAACTATATCTTTTCTTGGTCTTGAAGCAACACATATTAGTTGGTCAAGAAATATCCATGAATATACAAAGATCATTATCTTTAGATCTTCAAACATTCGTCGATGCCTCCTCAAATCTTGTAGAAATAATTGTTATGCACGAGGCAAGACAAAAATGTGTTTGGCTAATATCATTGACCCAACATATCTAGAAGATATGTGATTTACTTTCACAAGATATGATACAAACGATATCTTGTGTAGAGATAATGAAAGGTGAATACATCATGAAAAATATTACTCTAAAGTTTCATCTCTCGCGATCTTTAGAAAAAAAGTATTCAATATTGAATTATGAAGATTCAAAGATCTTTTGTGGTGTTTTCATGGGAGACTAAATACGCGTTGCACTCTTTTTCCCTTAACCGAGGTTTTGTCCCAATGGGTTTTCCTGGTAAGGTTTTAATGAGGCAACATGTTATGCGTATCAAAGATGTGTGTACTCTTTTTCCATCACTAAAGAAATTTTTTCCCACTGGGTTTTTATCTTAGTAAGGTTTTAACGAGGCACATTATCTTCATAGACATCCAAGGGGGTGTTATGAATATTTATCTATGTAGATGTCTATCATGATAAGAACTTTATCAAGGAGATTTGACTTACTTTATCATTAGGAATATTATCTACATTAATTAGATTTTAATGTATTATGTACTTCTTATGCCTATAAATAGATGATTTACCGAAAGCATTGTATATACAATTTTATATTTGAGAATAATACAAATCTTTCTCTTATCTCTCTACTCTTTTATTTTTGTTCGGTGTTCTTCATTATTTTATTCACAACAAAAAATTTAATTCATTAAGTAAAAAATCATTGTTTTCATCTTTTTAAATTTTACAAAAATATTTTTAGGGAAATAAAAAAAACAGCTTTTTATTGCTGTTCAAGACTCCGTTTTATTTTTAAAATATTTTGTTTTCATTTCTAAATAATTTTTTCTTATTTTTTAAAATTAAAAAATATATTTAGTAAATATAAATACAATTTTGTTTCAGTTATAATATAAGACAACGTGTTTGGTCTCTATTTTCTTATAACGAAAATATAAAAAGATGAAATAAAAAAGCTTTACATTTTTTAAGGATTCAAACCAGGATCAAAGATTTGATGTAAAAAATATTGATAAAAATAGTTTAAGGTTTATACTCAATAATTTACATTAAGAGTTTTAGGATTTTAAATTTTATAATTTATGTTCAAAATAGACGGTTTTGCAAAATAAATTTTACACACTATGTATATTAAAAATATCTTTTATTAATTTATAAAACATCTGTTGTCAACCGTTTCAATTTTAAAAATATTGTTAGGGAAACAATGAAACCAATTTTTTCTTCAAATTTTCACACATTTTCTTTTTTTATTATTATTTTAAAAAATTATATTCAAAATTTATAACCAAACATGTTTTATTAAGTGCCTTCTATTTTATAAGAAAATAGGATGACATATGATTTTTTAATTCATATGAAACCTAACACTTTAATTTACTAATTAGCACCTTCTTATATCATGTAAAATTTAAAAATTTTACGCATTTTTAGACCGTTAAATGAAGGAAATGTGAAGATTATCACATGAAAATAATAAAAAAATAATCTTAATCATTTATTTACACTCATCAAACGATTAAAAACGGAAAAATAAGGAAATAATCTTTGTCCTGACTAATCTATACCCACTCGAGCCGTACAACTGATTTTGGTGGGTAAATCTCCCAGCAGAGATTTTCTACATGCATAAGGCCTCGAACTCAAGACATGCTTAAGTGATACTAAGCTACTTACTATTGAGACTAACACTGTTGGTCATTAAAATTTTAATTTTAATACTATACAAATAAATATACTATATTAAACTGGAATTCAAAAGTTGGAATAGTACAGGGACTGAGACAAAAATAATACTTTTAATCTTCGCTGTAGAGACGGCCACGTCTGACTAGATCAGGAAAAATTATATTATGGGTGATTCTCACCACGTCATCCATGTGACCAACCAATGGAAACCACCCACTTCACCATGATTCTTCCATGTCATTTTTTCCAACCAATGAATCTTCACTAAAATTTTTCCATGTCATTTTAAAAACTGATTTTTTGGAAGTTATTCTATTATTAGATTAATGACATGAAAAATAATAATTAAGTGGGTGATTTCTATTGATTGGTCTCATAAATGACGTGATGAGAATCACCCATGATATAATTTCTCCTAGATTAGAGAATGTGATTTCTGACAACCCTGCACGTGAAATGCAAGAAAGTGGACCCCATTATGAATTGATTTTAAAAAAGTAAAAAAAATAATGTATTTTTTCTTAAAAAAATACATTAGCTTTAATTAAATGGAGTAGTTTTTAGTAGGGGTGGGAATTGTCGGGTACACGGTTCATCCGGGTACTTCATTAAACGGCCCATGTCCCGGTCCATTATATCCGGGTACCCGTAAAATTCGGCTACCCGGGTAATCGGGTATCGGGTACCCGGTTCCTATTTTTTTTTAAATTTTAAAATTAAAAAAAATCACATGTTAAACACAAAAATATTTAAAAAAATAAACTTAAAAGAATATAATACAAACATAAAAAATGTAGGATTTAAACTTAATTTTAGAGTGAAAATATTAAGAAACATAAAATAAAAATATAATTTTAAATATAAAAAAATATATATTAAATTTTATCGGGTCGGGTCGGGTACCCGGTAAGGGAAAACTTTCGGCCCGTGTCCAGGGAAATTTGTCGGGTCGGGTACCCGGCCCAGTCGGGTAATTTTTTTTTCGGGAATTACCCGATATTTTTGTTTCGGGTCGTCGGGTTTTCGGGACGGGTCAATCGGGTCGGGTATTTTCTCCCACCCCTAGTTTTTATACAAATTTATTAAGCATAAATTAATATAATCTATTAATTGATTGAGTGATAAAAATATTTTTTCACTTTTATTTTATGTAAGTGTGAATTTCTATACTTATAATGAGAATAATATTACCGTTCTATTATAGAAAAAATATAAATTAATTGAGGATTTTTATGTATCAATTTTCATAGGTTAATTCTTTTGATTTGAAACATATAAAAGCAGGGACGAAGCTATATGGGTGGGGACCCTCGCCCCCAAGAATATTTTTTTTTTCACTTTAATTTTTTTATATGATTTTTTTAAAAATTGGTTTATTAATGAATTTACCTCTCATGTTTTGTCTCCCCAATTTTAAATCTCGACTCTGTCCCTTTATAAAAGAATGAGTGGTTTTAAAATTAGTATAAACTACAGTATATTAGGTCAATAAATAAAAAATTATACCCACATTAGAAACAAATGAAATTGTTGATATTTTATTTTCATTTCGGAGTTATAAGTATAATAGATCATAACCAATAATTCCAAATTTACGTATATAAAAAGATTTAAAATTTTAAATTTTTTTATATATCGTCAAGTGAATACATCATCAGCTTGAGGAATTTATTTTATCATGACACATATGGAGAGAATAAAATTAACTTGAGGTTAGTTGAAGTACAAGTATTATTAATGAAATTTGTTTTTTTTAACATCGTTTTGGATTAATTTATATGTAATTTTTACACATTTATATGTTCATATTGTGTTTATATATTTTTAAGTTGTGTTTGCATCGTATTTCAATTTACTTTATATTTTATATGATTTTTTACAGTTTGCATTGTAATTTTTAGAAAAATTACAAGTTTATATAATTTTTAATCATCCGTCATTACATCGCACTAATTAATTTTGGTTATAGTTATTCAGAGTATTGATTATAATTATAATTTTGTTCATACATTATACTATAATCAATTTGAATTGTTATTGTATGAATGTTCATTAATTTTGGTTATAGTTATTCAGAGTATTGCTTATAATTATAATTTTGCTCATACATTATAATTTTGTTCATAAATATAAGATTTTTTTTAAATTTTAATCTTAATTTTGAAAATGTTCTCAAGAGGTAATCTAGTAATTAATAAAGTTTCCAATTAAAATACTTTCCAAAAAATATTAAATAATATATTTTGAGATATATAGTTATTTTAATTATTTTACATAAATGTATTGTATTTATCTCTTCTTTTTAATATAATTGTATTTATCATTTAATATCACTTTAAAAGAAAGTAAGCATAAACTAATTAATGTTTTCCAAAAATATAAATCCAAAAAGCGTCCCTCCAGGACTACGTATAAAACTCATGCGCGCAATCTTTGTGGCTTTCCGACCATCCAATTAAACATGGCCACGTAAGTTCGCTTTACGTAAGATTGACGGCCGAGATATACAAGAAAACCGGCCCCGAAAAAAGAAAAAGAAAAAAAAATCCGATCCGAGCGCAGGATGTTGTCATGTGCTTGTGCCGTTGTGCGGACGTCATAAAATGTAAATTACACCAAATGCCACTTAATTATTAATAAGTTCATAAATAAGTCATCGAATTTTATATGTTACAAACGAGTCATTACATTAATCGATCGTCCAAACATGCCATTGGACCGTTAAATATTAGGCGGTTACCTTCCGTGAAATATTTTGTTCATTAAAAATATCAAATTCCAAAGAGTTATTTTTAAGTCACGCAATTGACGGTTGTAATGATCAAATCATTCGATTAAATGATTGTAACAATTAAGTCATGTGTTAGTGATTCGACTCTCATACATGTAGGCCGATGAATCTCAAATTTCATCATAAGATTCACCTTGAACTTATCGTTTAATTCACTAGCTAGATTCTTGTTAATATCGCTTAAAAATCATAAAATTACCCAAAAAAAAAACTATGAACTTTTTGAATCTCAACATGCGCCACCCACCACTTGATGCTTCGGTCTCAAAAAATATTCTTCCTTTCATCAATGACAATCTCACCACCATTTAAATCATCAAATGGAGCTCCGTCTCGGAAAAGCCCAAAACTTAAATTTTATTTTTTTTTTTACGATTAATTGAATGATTTATTTGTAACTTTTCAGATGAAATCTTACTAATAAGATGTCCTATTACAAGATCATTCTACTATAATCCTCATGAAATTGATTGAGAATTGCATCAGGTGGGGAATTAAATATACGACAAAATAAGCTCCAGAGACCAATTCAATTTCGGTAGTCCATCAGCTGTGTTCAAAAATATTAGACTGGGGTGGCCTGGCCTATTGACCCGGCGACCCGAACTCTAAAACTCGGGTATTTTTTTAAATTATTCGAACGGACAGAGTACCTAACCCGTGATTTTTTTCAGGTAGTCAGGCCGGGTCAAGGTCGATTTTTTTTTTATAACCGGGTATCCGGCCCGACTCCAGTACTTTTAATATACATATATATTTTTAATTTTAATATATATTTTTATTTTATGTTACTTAATATTTTTACCCTAAAACTAAATTTAAATCCTTAAATTCTTTCTATATGTGTATTACTACTTTTAAGTTTTAAATTTTTTAATTTTTTTAACTATTTTGTGAATATGTAAGATTCGATATGCAACAAGCAACAACGAGACTTACGATGTCCTTGCTAATCATATTCAATTGTATTGGTCGAGAATGCAATGCGGCGACAGTAGACAAAATGTTTAAGCTGGGCGGCTTGGCGCTGGCCTGGAGTCTCCAAAATGGGTACACACGATTTCTTCACCATGTTGTTACTGCTGTTATGCATTAGTAGTTTTTTAATGTCTATTGTTGTAATTCATTTTTTCTTTACTAAAAAAATATGAGATTTGAAAAAAATTACGATTGAGATTAATATTTTTAATGTCTTTCTTATGGTTATAAACTTCAAATCATTATTTTTTTTGTTTAGATATGTATTATGAACTTTTAAAATTTTTCTTTTAATTTTTGAATTTTAAAAAATAACAAAAAATGTGAACCGGGTACCAGGTATCTAATTTTGCAGGAATCCGACTATCGGAATACTCGGTACTCACGGGCCGACAAATATGATACAGGAAGAATCGGGTACCAGGTACCTCAGATACCCAGATTTGAACACCTATACCCGACATAAAACTAAATGATTCATTTTTAACTTATTATTTGTGACAATTAATTAATTAAATGATTCATTTACAACTTTCTGAAATAGAGTAACTCATTTGTAATCTACTTGTAACTAAATGAGATGTGCTATAATTTTTCAAAATAATAAAAACTTTAGTAGCTTAGTTTCACCTATGTGGATGGATGCATCACCGTTTATTAAGAAAATACCCTCACCCCCTCCTTTTTGTGATTCTTGAGTTGAAGACACGCAAAAGGACAGTGGCCTCAGTACAGATGGCATCCGAGCTGGACTTTTGAACTACCAAGATCGAGGATCAAGCGACACGTGGAATCATTAAAGTTGACCATTGGGAATGTGTAAAAACTAGAAAGAGGATGGCTGAATAATCGGGAAGGCATTCATTACTATATTTTTTTTAAAAATAAAACAATTACCAAAAATAAAGATATTAATTAATGTAATAAATATATATATATGAGGAGAAGGAGGGAGGGTTAAGTCCAAGGCGGTGCTTTGCTTTGCATCTCTTTATTGTGGAGACATAAACAAAGAAAAGAAGAGGAAAAAGTTTGGTGGAATAGCGATATCATCCAAGTGGAAGAGTTTTTAAGAGTATCTGCCTGGCATTGGGTCTTCTTGTTGGATTGTATTCGGGAAATTCAACCTGTTTCTTCAGTGCCCATATTTTCTGGGAAAATTCAACCTGTTTCTTTAGTGATCAGTGAAGTTGCCCATATTTTCTGGGAAAATCAAGGAGTGAAATATGGAGTGGCATGCTTGTCTTGATGAATATGAGAAGCTTGTGATAAGGATGACTACTCCCAGGTTTGTAATCCGTACAATTCAAAGAAAAATTATCCCAAAAGGGAAAACTCTCGGTTTTTTTCCAAATTATGTGATGGGTTTTGGTGTTTGATCATATGTTTTTAGGTGCGGACAATTTCCTTTTGGGTTCAATGTTCTTCTCGCTTCTGCCTCCAACCTCTCTGATTTGTTTCTTTTAATTTTTGAACATTATCTTGCTTGACAAATTCATCTCTAGACACTTTCCAAAATTTTCTCGACTTCTTCTTTCTTATTTTCTTCATAATCATCCAGACACTTTTCAATGATATTTTCTTGTGAAATTTGAAATTTCGTAAAAAAAATTGTCGTAGAAATTGAATTTCCTCGGTTTTGATGTTTGAACAGGGTGGTCATCGACAATGCCGTTTGCCCAACTGCGACTCTTGTCAAGGTTAGCTTCTCTCAAATATGAACACACCGCCCTAACCCTTGCTTTTCCAGAATATTGACTTATGGGTCTCTTGTTTTCCATCGATTTTTCAAAGCCTCTGACTCTTTCTTGCTTCCTGGCCTGATTTTCTCAGGTCGACAGTGCTAGAAGACACGGGATTTTGTTAGACGCTGTTCAGGTTTTAACAGATCTGAATCTTTCAATTAAGAAGGCTTACGTTTCATCTGATGGCCAGTGGTTCATGGATGGTAGGCTTATTTTTCAGACAAATTTTAATCCTTTGGCTTCTTACTGTTTCTGTTGTTATTTGGAATTCCTGTTTCTAACATTCCCCTTCTGGGGTTTGCAGTTTTCCATGTGTCTGATTTAAACGGAAACAAGTTAACTGATGAGAGTGTTATCAGTTACATTGAGCAGGTAATTGTTGCACTTGGTTTTATTTTAATATTAATTTCCCTTCAATATCTACCTTAATTCGCCGTAAAACTGATGTTTCTGTTGCTTTTTTCTCTGATACAGTCCCTTGAGACCACTGATCCTGATAGAAGCCATGGATTTCATGGTCTAACAGCGTTGGAATTGACCGGAACGGATAGAGTCGGTCTTTTGTCGGAAGTATTTGCAGTTTTAGCTGATTTGCAGTGCAATGTGGTGGATGCTAAAGTATGGACTCACAATGGTCGGATTGCTTCTTTAATTTATGTAAAAGACTGCAATTCAGGGTCTCCGATCGAGGACTCCCAACAAATCCACGGAATCGAAGCACGTTTAAGGAATCTTTTGAAAGGCGACAATGATATTCGCAGCGCAAAAACTTCAGTTTCTATGGCTGTAACCCACACCGAGAGAAGGTTGCATCAAATGATGTTTGCTGATCGTGACTACGAGAGAACGCCTGTTTTGCGACAAAAGGTAGATTCACCTGTAGTCACCGTGCAAAATTGGGCTGAAAGGGGTTATTCGGTCGTGAATGTTCAGTGCAAGGACCGGACCAAGCTTCTCTTTGATGTTGTTTGCACATTAACAGATATGCAATATGTTGTCTTCCATGCAACCATCAACACAGCCGCGGATAAAGCATATCTGGTACTTCATTGTTTCATTATTAATCAATCTTTAAGCTCTTAGTTACATGGCTTTAATTTGTCGACTTAAACTGGTTTATTCTTGTAGGAATTCTATATTAAGCACATAGATGGATCTCCAATTAGTTCAGAACCTGAAAGACATCGCGTAATTCAATGCTTGCAAGCTGCAGTTGAAAGAAGAGCATCTGAGGTAAGTTTCTTTTCCAAGTTCGACTTCTAATATTTGAAATTTGAAACACTGATGCATTTGTTTTCTGATTTCAGGGTGTAAGGCTGGAGTTATGCACATCAGATCGGCAGGGTCTGTTGGCAGATGTGACCAGAACGTTTAGAGAGAACGGTCTGAATGTGACGAGAGCCGAAATATCAACGACGCGGGACATGGCTCAAAACGTATTTTATGTAACGGATGCAATAGGGAAGGTAGCAGACCCCAAAATCATTGAAGATGTAAGACAGAAGATAGGTTTGGGGAAGTTGAAGGTAAAGGAATTGGCATTGGTATATGATGAGAAGGCAGAAAGAGAAGAGCAGGCAGTAGGGGTTGGCGGGGCAGTGTTGGTGTCACTAGGGAGCATAGTTAGAAGGAATCTGTACAATCTGGGGTTGATTAAATCTTATTCTTGAAGTGGAGCAGTGCCAATTGGTTGAATTTGGGCTTTGTGTACATATGAAAAAGGTGGAATTTGGTGATAGTTGTTGGTATAGGTGGGTTTCAGCTTCGTTTGGGAGGGAAGAATTTGAATGGGAATGAAGGAAAAGTTGAAAAAGATGGTGGTGGGGCTGGGATGATTAGATTTAGGTACAACAAAAATGAATGGTTTAGTATTTGTACATATCTTCTATTAGGTATTTAATTAATTATAATGGTTGACTTTATTATTTTCTAATACTATATTTTTTGTCTACCATTTGTTTGAACGTAGATAGATTGTAAGAGTTTGAATTCAGACAAAACAGTTGATATTGTCCGCCCATTGAAATGGTTGATAGAAAAAAATTGCAATTTTAGGTGGGACTACCTCCAATTAATAACGCTCTTTGGTGGACGGAATCATTAATATATTTAACGGTTTACTCCCCCCGCCGCCGCCCTATCATGCCTTTTCGATATTTTCAATATATCCTATTACAACCGGTTAAAAGATGATTTTTTTTTTTGGGTAAGTTATGTAAGGTAACACTAAATTATTGAGGCTGACTTATATTTATCGTTAACCTTTTAATTGGTTTAAATTTATCACTAATTTTTAATTTATATATACTATCGCGTCGTTAACTCCTTAACGCCATGATGATTTGGATGCTAGGTCAAAACGACGTCGCTTTGGTGTTGCTATTTTAATAGTAAATTGTTCAAAACGCGTAATTTGCTAGAGGAAAATATGAAAATTTATGCACTCAATGAGATTTGAACATGTAACCTTTATAATCAAAGGCAACCTCCTAATCACTAAACCAATTTAATATGTCTAATTTATTTCTAGCACAAATAATATATTCTAAACTACAGTTGAGATTAATTTTATTTATTTTATTATATAAATATATTATAAAATAATATTAATATATATAACTAATAAATAAAATATTTATATTAAATAAAAAAATTATATTATCAATAATATTAAATATATAAATAAATAATATTTTAGAAATATGTGTTTTGATATAATAATTGAAAATTAATTTTGGACTAAATTAAAAAAAAATTCAAAATGCTTTTAAGTCCAAACAACTTGAAAATATGTTTGAGAAACGTTTTAAAAAGTTTTGAAGTGTTTTCTAGAGTCAAAACTTACAAAACCACTCAGATGTCTCGAAACAACCCCTAGGTGTTTCGATACGTGCATTTAAAATATTTCGAAATGGGCTTATTCTGGGTGAGGGTTTTTACATAACGTTTCGATACGGGCTTCACCGTTTCGATACGACTATGTGGCAAAGACCTCAACGATCAAAACCCCCAACGGCTATTTCTCAACGGTTATTTAAATTGCAGGTTGTTCCGAAACGAATCTTAATGTTTCGATACGGGCGTTCCGATATAGCCTAAGATGTTCCGGAAAGAGTGCTGCATCAGACTCCAACGACTCTTTCTATTTTAGTCGTGTTTCGAAATGGAGAGTTGTAGAACTGCATTTATGGTGGGAAATAAAGTCTTCAACAGCTCCAATTCAACCCTAACGGCTAGCAACGACTATAAACTCAATTGAGAGTATAAAATGGACCTCCAAGCATCAAGGATAGGTTAATGCTTAACTTGTCAACAACACTATGATGTCAGTTTGTATTTAGGGCGTAAATTGTATATTTCTTGTATAGACAACACTTGTGAGCTTAATTGTCAAAATTGTTCAAGTGTATAGGTTTTGGCTGAGTGCTTAAAGTTGCAAACACATACCTATTGGAGGGATTTTTTGTTTGCTTTGAATTTCACTTGTAAGAAAGTGGTTTGATTAAGCTAAGGGTAGATAGCTTAATCGTTGTAACGGTTTTCTCTTCATCCGAAAAAAGGGGACGAAATTCTTAGTGAATTTGGGAAATCCTTGGTGGCGTTCCAAGGTAGTGAATGTAAGTTTTGGGTTAGAAAGCCGAACCACTCTAAATCTTTGTGTTTAACTCTTTATTTTTGCCACCAACTTAAACACCCAAAAATCTAACTTCTTCACCACTTGACAAGCATCGGTTGAAGGTGAAAATTGAGCCCATCAAGCCTAACAAATATATTATTATAAAAACTAAAAAAACTAATTTTCACAAAACTCCCCAAATTTTCAAGTTTTACAAAAAAACCCCTCAAAATCCACCAAAACATTAAAATTTTACCTGTATAACTTAAAATCCTAAATCCTAAACCCATTAGCAGTCAAAATGGATGGATTTGGGGTTTAAGCTTGTAACACCCGTATTTTGGGGTTGGGAGTTAACCGAGTTTATAGTCCGAGTCAATAAAATTAAATTAAAAACAATTCAACCTCAAATTGGACCTAATTGAACTTTAGTATAAAGGGGAGGGACCTATGTTGTAATTTTACCCAAAAGTTTTTAAAAAAGGAAGACAACTTTCAAAGTTGTCATCTTCTCCCCCTTTTCCCATTATTCCCACGTGAAAACACAAAACCCATCTCCAAACTCTCTCAAATTTTCAAGTTACTATTCCATTGGATTACAACTTCATTTCAAGGTGTTTTTGAAAGGTAAATTCATTTTCTTACTCTCCTCTTTATCCCCTATCTACCTATGGTCTTGGATTTTAAAAACATGGACTTTTAAAATGTTAGGGTTTTACTAAAAGCTTGGATTTTTATGAGATTTTCATCTTGTTTTGATAAATTGAGTTGGGGCTTTGTTTACTCATGTTAAAATACACATTATATGTCAATTTGGTTGAATTTTGATGAAAATCCGAAGTAGGGTCTTAGAGCAAATTTTAAGGTGTCAAAACTTGGGTTTTTGGGAGGTTTGAGGTTGAAATTGAAGGGCTGTTGGTTTAGGTATATTAGGGGGGTGATTTGGGGCCTTTTGGATGTCATTTGGGTGATTGGAAGTGGAGTTTTCAGCTAGGGTTGTAGGGAGTACGAATTTGAGATTTTGGGGATTTAAATGGAATTGGAAATTTTGGAAGAAGTTGGTTTGAATTCAAAGGTTATGTGTTGATTGAATATTAGCATTGATTTCGGTTATTGGTTGTGTTTTGGTTGGCTAGAAGCAAGAGGGATCGTCGAAGAAGCTTTGGGACCGAATCCGGGTTCGTAGGAGTTTCGCTTGGTTGCTAAGGAAGGGCGGTGAGTGGTTTCAAACTTGTTTTAAGTTTGGTTCAAGTATGTGTAGTGTGTGTGTGTAAAGTGTGCTTGGTAAGCCACTTCTATTTAATACAAGTTGTTAACTTAACCTTTGTTCTCCATAAATGCTATTGTGCTTACTTAGCTATGCTCTTGTGATTGTGGTTAATTGGTGCATGTATATCATGATATGTATATATATGTGATGAGCATGAGTTGTGGTTGATGATATGTGATGTGATGATGAAAATTGGCACTAAATAATTACCGGTTGTAAATGATCGATCATTAGGATTAGTGTGCACACAAATTGAGTCAAAACGTACGTGGCCTTGATGGCGTTAAGTCATCAAGGAGGAGTACGGTGATGTAATATTCCACCGGAAGCTTTTTATATATTTCTACGGGATGATGAGTGGAATCCCATCCGTAGGGCATGTGGCGATGAGTGGAATCCCGCACATGCAAGGTCCGGTGATGAGTGTAATCCCACCGAGGTAAAGTGTTGTTGAGTTTTAAATCCGCACAATCGGGGTAATTTATAGTGGCCAATTAAACTTGTTCATGTATTGTGATATATGAATGTGGTATATGGTATTGATATATGATGTTGATATTGATGATTGAGCTTGGTAGGATTGAGAAACCATATTATGCCACTTGAAAGACTAGCTAGGTCTACTTGATTATATGCCAATGCATGAAGTACGTGAGATTAGGATTTACATGCTTGAACCCTGCATTGTTGATGTTTTCGTTTTAGAGCACCCTCACTAAGCTTATAGCTTACACTCTCAATGTTCAACAATGCAGATCATTAGCGTGGTGTTAGCTCGAAGCAAGGCAAGAAGGGCTTTCCAAGTTTGTGGCTCCAGTACGGTTACCAATTTTGTATTAGCTAGCAATGTGGCAAGGGTTTTTGTATGAGCTTTGTATGACTCATTCGAATGTGGATGTTTGGAGTTTGATTATGGTTTGTAAAGCATGTGATACTATGATGAATGTTGGTGTGTGATGGCATGCTTTAGAATGTCTAGGTTGCCTTGTGTATGAGTGCAAACCTCTTGTGATGACTTGTTCCTTTTAAGGCCTTTTGAGCCTTTATGTATGCCATTATTGCCTAAATTGCTCTTTGGTTGGAATGCTATGTATGAATGCTTTGACTCATGTATGAATGCTTCCTTTGGCTCAAGTATGTTTGCTTACGTGTTTGTATACGCTTAGGTGAGTCGGGAAATGCATTTAGAGTCGTGTTAGGGTCATTAAAGTTGAAAATTCTGGTGTTGCAGTGCAGGGCGTATCGGTACGCCTAAGGGCCGTATCGATACGGTCTTGCCTGCAGAGATCAGTTTAGGCTGGGCGTATCGATACGCAGGGGCGTATCGATACGGTTTTTGGTCACTGGAATTTTGAGAATTTGGGGAGTTTTTGGTGTATCGATACGGTGTTGGGGCGTATCGATACGGGTTTATCTCGTTGACCACGAGATGTTGACTGAAGAGGGCGTATCGATACGCTCAAGGGCTGTATCGATACGGTCTTCTACGAGTTGACTGTTTGGGTTGACCATGTCAAGGAGTATCGATACCCTTGATTGGAGTATCGATACGGCCTGTCTTATAAGCTTAAAATGGACTGTTATGCATGGCCGTGGTTCGAATGTGTTTTCCTTCGATTGTTTTCCGCTGTCTTGATCACTTAGGACTTAACAATCCTCTAGACAAGATTAAAATGAAAGAAAAAAAATATAGGGTTGCTAACCGAGGGGGAACCCTTTGGGTTTCACTTCGGTTTTCCCCATGTGGCCCACTCGGACCGGTCATCCAGCCAGACCGGGACGAGGGGGTTACATTTGTTGGTATCAGAGCCTGAGGTTACCGAGACCTCGGGTAGATAAGTGAGGTAAGCTTAATGTGTTAAATGATTGTGTTGTTCGATGCATGTTTTGCCATGAATCCTTGATACTTGATTGATCGTATGATGTTTTGAATGCATGAATTGTTGTGTCTGGTGTAGAGTGTGTGCCCATTGCTACTATTACTTAATTTAAAAAGATTTTTGGAAAGAGGAGTACTTGAGCACTATTGGACCCTTGCTTTGGCTAACGTAATCTTTATCTGTTTCTTGTTGTAGTTTATACCTTGCTAGCTGAATAATGAGACCACGTGGGAGGCCTAGGATGGTTCGACCGGAACCACGGGCAGAGGCTCCAGGAGTTGAGCCAGTAGTGAGAGTTGAGGCTCAAGTGGGAGAGCCTGTGGTTGGAGTTGGAGCTCCTCCACCACCTCTACCACCACCACCTCCTCCACCGGGAGCGGGAGGTGAGGCCGGGGTCGAAGAAGAGGGACCACAAGGAGGCCAAGGTGGCCAAGGACCGGCCGGGATTGACTTAGCTCCGTTGGTTCAGGCGATCGCCGGGGCATTTCAGGCTGCAATAGCTGGAGGTCAGGCAGCAGCACACCATCAGGGTGAGGGCACCGATTTACCTTTAGAGAGACTTCGGGGCCGAAGAGTTCAGAGGTGCTACTCCGGAGAGGTCAGAGTTATGGTTTGAGAAGACTGTCCGTATCCTTGCTCAGATGGGATGTACTGGTGAGCGCAAGTTGGGATGTGTTGAGTCTTTGCTTCAGAGTGATGCTTACACCTGGTGGGTCACCGTTACTTCGAGTATGGATGAGGCCGAGATTTCCTGGGAGTTCTTTGAGACAGCATTCCGGAAGAAGTATCTGGGTCCGCGATACCTCGATGAGAGGAAAAGAGAGTTTATGGATTTGCTTCAGGGGAGTATGTCCATGACCGATTATGAGATCCGATTTGTCAGACTGAGTCAGTATGCACCTGAGCTTGTACCTACAGAGGTAGAGCGTTGTAACCGTTTCCGTTACGGGCTGAGTGAAGAAATCAAGACGTATACTCTAGCTTCAGACTACACTGATTTTGATGTCTTGGTCTCGAGGGCCAAGGACTTAGAGCACAGCTTGAGTTTGACCAGGCGGTCAGGTGGATCTAATTCGGGTAAGAGGTCCAGCAACTTTGATAGAGGTGATGCCAAGAGGCATCGGGACAACAGATACCATTATGATCATAGACGTGGTGGCGGCAACCACGGTAGGGGCCATCAGGGCCAGAGAGCTGGTGGGAAGTTGCCCACATGTGCTACTTGCGGGAGGAACCACACCGGTGAGTGTTGGGGAAATTTTCATTCTTGTTGGAGTTGTGGGGCTAGAGACCACATTAGGCGTGACTGTCCACATCAGGTGGGACAGGCACCAGCTCAGGCTCTTGCTAGAGCCAATGACTTCCAGAGAGGCCGCGGGCGCGGTAGAGGTAACTTCCAGCCGAGGAATGATGGCCAGAGAAATATAGCATATGTAGTTGCAGTCCAACCGGAGGGCGGAGGACAGGCCAGGGTTTACGCTCAGCGCGGGGAGCAGCATGACACCGATGTGATCGCAGGTAACTTCTCGATACAGTCTTTGGGTTTGCTTTCTTTGATTGACTCTGGGTCTACACATTCCTACATATTGAGTGAGCATGCACAGTCTTTGAATTTGCCTTGTGAGATGTTAGAGGTAGGAGTTAGTGTTACTAGTTCCTTTAGGGACACGGTAGTTGTTAGGAAGATGTACCGAAGGTGTCCGTTGATGGTTCAGGGACATGTGTTTCCAGTGGATATGATGGAGCTACCTTTCTATGTTTTTGATGTAATTCTGGGTATGGATTGGCTCACGGAGCATAGAGCTAGGATAGATTTTGAAACTAAGCGGATTTTTTTGAGGCTCACAGATGACTATGAGATTGTAGTGGCGGGTGAGAACGTGAAGTTCTTATCCAATATGGTTTCAGTATTAGAGGCTAAGAGATTAGTTGAGTTGGGGTGCGAAGCATACTTAGCGTATGTGATGAACCCTAACATGAGTGAGGCTAGGCCTCAGGACATCCGGACAGTATGTGACTTTCCTAGTGTGTTTCCGGAAGAGTTGCCAGGGTTACCACCGGACAGAGAGGTAGAGTTCGACATTGAGACTTATTCCGATTCAGCTCATGTTTCGATTGCTCCGTATCGTATGGCACCGAAAGAATTGAAAGAGTTGAAGACTCAGTTGCAAGAATTGACAGATAGAGGTTTTATTAGGCCTAGTTCTTCACCTTGGGGTGCACCAGTTTTGTTTGTGAAGAAGAAAGATGGAAGCATGAGAATGTGCATAGATTACAGACAGTTAAATCAGTTGACAGTGAAGAATAAATATTCGTTGCCTAAAATTGGTGATTTGTTTGATCAGTTGAGGGGAGCATCGGTCTTTTCGAAGATTGAATTGAGATCGGGTTACTACCAGCTAAAGGTAAGAGAGGTTGATGTACCGAAGACGGCCTTTAGGACTAGATATGGACATTATGAGTTTTTAGTCATGCCTTTTGGGCTGACTAATGCACCGGCTGCTTTCATGGACATGATGAATAGGATCTTTCATCAGTATCTAGATCAGTTTGTAGTTGTATTTATTGATGACATTTTGGTGTACTTGCGAACTGAAGAAGACCATGACCGACACTTGAGACTTGTTTTGAAGACTTTGCTAGATCATCAGTTGTATGCGAAGCTCAGCAAGTGTGAGTTCTGGATCTGAGAGGTAGTCTTCCTAGGACATGTAGTGTTAGCCGATGGGATTAGAGTTGATCCGAAGAAGATTGAAGCCATTGTTGAGTGGAAGCAACCGAAGTCTGTGACAGAGGTACGTAGCTTCCTAGGTTTAGCCGGATACTATAGGAGGTTTGTAGAGGGTTTCTCTAAGTTAGCCGCTCCATTGACACAATTACTTCAGAAGAGTGTTCAGTTTGAGTGGACAGATGCAAGACAGAGAGCCTTTGAGAAATTGAAAGAAGCTTTGACCCAAGCACCGATTTTGATTCAGCCTGAGTCCGGGAAGGACTATGTAGTTTACAGTGACGCTTCCTATGTAGGGCTAGGATGTGTTCTTATGCAAGACCGGAGAGTAGTGGCTTATGCCTCAAGACAGTTGAAGACCCGTGAGTGCAACTATCCGACCCATGACATAGAGTTAGCTGCAGTTGTGTTTGCTCTGAAGATTTGGAGGCACTATTTGTACGGTGAGAGATGCACAGTGTACACCGACCACAAGAGTTTGAAATACATTATGACTCAGCGAGATTTGAATCTCAGACAGCGTAGGCGGTTAGAGCTGCTAAAAGACTATGATCTTACTATTGAGTACCATCCGGGTAAGGCCAATGTAGTGGCCGATGCATTGAGTAGGAAGGTGGCCGTGGACTTGAGAGCTATGTTTGCTAGATTGAGTTTGTCCGGAGATGGTGGCTTGATAGCCGAGCTTCAGGTTAGACCTACTCTAGGTCAGTTGATTCGAGAGAAACAACTCTTAGATAGATCTTTGGCACCTCACGTGCAAGATATAGCCGAGGGTAGATCTTCAGACTACAGTTTCAGTACTGATGGGGTTTTGTGTTTCAAAGATAGAATAGTTGTGCCAGAAGACAGTGACTTGAGACGTACGATCTTGACCGAAGCCCACAGTAGTCCGTTTGCTATGCATCCTGGAAGTACGAAGATGTACCGTGACTTGAAGAATGAGTACTTTTGGGTTGGCTTGAAGAGAGATGTAGCCGACTTTGTGAGTAAGTGCTTAATGTGTCAGAGAGTGAAGGCGGAACATCAGGTTCCCTCAGGTCTGTTACAGCCGTTGAGAATTTCGGAATGGAAATGGGGGAACATTACTATGGATTTCGTTTCGGGTTTACCTTTGACTCCTACGAAGAAGAACTCAGTTTGGGTGATAGTGGATTGTTTTACGAAGTGTGCCCACTTCTTGGCAGTCAACACTACTTACACTTTAGATAGATTGGCCGATTTGTACATTGGTGAGATTGTTAGACTGCATGGTGTGCCGAAGTCCATTGTGTCAGATAGAGATCCGCGGTTTACTTCTAGATTTTGGGAGTGTCTGCATACAGCTTTGGGTACCCGTTTGAACTTCAGCACTTCTTATCATCCTCAGTCAGATGGTCAGTCAGAGAGAGTTATTCAGATCTTAGAGGATATGCTGCGGTGTTGTATCATTGACTTTCAGGGTACTTGGGAGAAGCATTTGCCTTTAGTAGAGTTTGCGTACAATAACAGCTTTCATTCGAGCATTCAGATGGCTCCGTATGAGGCCTTGTATGGCCGGAAGTGTAGAACTCCAGTTTGTTGGGCCGAAGTGAGACAAAAGTTGTTGCCTATGCCGGATTTGTTCAAGGGGACAACCGACAAGGTAAAATTGATTTGTGACAGTTTGAAGGCTGCTTCGGATAGGCAGAAGTCCTATGTCGATTTGAAGAGGAAGGAAGTTGAGTTCTCAGTGGGTGAGAAGGTATTCTTGAAGGTGTCTCCGTGGAAGAAAGTGATGAGATTTGGCCGAAAAGGGAAGTTGAGTCCGAGGTACATAGGACCGTATGAGATTGTGAAGAGGGTTGGCCCGGTTGCTTATCAGTTGCGTTTGCCATCCGAGCTAGAGAAGATTCATGATGTGTTCCATGTGTCGATGCTTCGTAAGTATAGGTCCGATCCATCACACGTTATGCCCGTAGAAGAGATTGAATTGAATCCGGATTTGACTTATGAAGAAGAGCCAGTAGAGATCTTAGCTTCTGATAGTAAGGTGTTGAGAGGTAGATTGATTGAGTTAGTAAAGGTGCGGTGGCAACGTAGAGGTGTGGACGAGGCCACTTGGGAGAGGAAGGAGGATATGGAAAAGCAGTTTTCGTATCTCTTTCAGTCAGGTAATTTCGGGGACGAAATTCCTTAAGTGGGAGAGAGTTGTAACACCCGTGTTTTGGGGTTGGGAGTTAACCGGGTTTATAGTTCGAGTCAATAAAATTAAATTAAAAACAATTCAACCTCAAATTGGACCTAATTGAACTTTAGTATAAAGGGGAGGGACCTATGTTGTAATTTTACCCAAAAGTTTTTTAAAAAGGAAGACAACTTTCAAAGTTGTCATCTTCTCCCCCTTTTCCCATTATTCCCACGTAAAAACACAAAACCCATCTCCAAACTCTCTCAAATTTTCAAGTTATTATTCCATTAGATTACAACTTCATTTCAAGGTGTTTTTGAAAGGTAAAATCATTTTCTTACTCTCATCTTTATCCCCTATCTACCTATGGTCTTGGATTTCAAAAACATGGTCTTTTAAAATGTTAGGGTTTTACTAAAAGCTTGGATTTTTATGAGATTTTCATCTTGTTTTGATAAATTGAGTTGGGGCTTCGTTTACTCATGTTAAAATACACATTATATGTCAATTTGGTTGAATTTTGATGAAAATCCGAAGTAGGGTCTTAGAGCAAATTTTAAGGTGTCAAAACTTGGGTTTTTGGGAGGTTTGAGGTTGAAATTGAAGGGCTGTTGGTTTAGGTATATTAGAGGGGTGATTTGGGGCCTTTTGGATGTCATTTGGGTGATTGGAAGTGGAGTTTTCAGCTAGGGTTGTAGGGAGTACGAATTTGAGATTTTGGGGATTTAAATGGAATTGGAAATTTTGGAAGAAGTTGGTTTGAATTCAAAGGTTATGTGTTGCTTGAATATTAGCATTGATTTCGGTTATTGGTTGTGTTTTGGTTGGCTAGAAGCAAGAGGGATCGTTGAAGAAGCTTTGGGACCGAATCCGGGTTCGTAGGAGTTTCGCTTGGTTGCTAAGGAAGGGCGGTGAGTGGTTTCAAACTTGTTTTAAGTTTGGTTCGAGTATGTGTAGTGTGTGTGTGTAAAGTGTGCTTGGTAGGCCACTTCTATTTAATACAAGTTGTTAACTTAACCTTGTTCTCCATAAATGCTATTGTGCTTACTTAGCTATGCTCTTGTGATTGTGGTTAATTGGTGCACGTATATCATGATATGTATATATATGTGATGAGCATGAGTTGTGGTTGATGATATGTGATGTGATGATGAAAATTGGCACTAAATAATTACCGGTTGTAAATGATCGATTCTTAGGATTAGTGTGCACACAAATTGAGTCAAAACGTACGTGGCCTTGATGGCGTTAAGTCATCAAGGAGGAGTACATTGATGTAATATTCCACCGGAAGCTTTTTATATATTTCTACGGGATGATGAGTGGAATCCCATTCTTAGGGCATGTGGCGATGAGTGGAATCCCACACATCCAAGGTCCGGTGATGAGTGTAATCCCACCGAGGTAAAGTGTTGTTGAGTTTTAAATTCGCACAATCGGAGTAATTTATAGTGGCCAATTAAACTTGTTCATGTATTGTGATATATGAATGTGGTATATGGTATTGATATATGATATTGATATTGATGATTGAGCTTGGTAGGATTGAGAAACCATATTATGCAACTTGAAAGACTAGCTAGGTCTACTTGATTATATGCCAATGCATGAAGTACGTGAGATTAGGATTTACATGCTTGAACCCTGCATTGTTGATGTTTTCGTTTTAGAGCACCCTCACTAAGCTTATAGCTTACGCTCTCAATGTTCAACAATGCAGATCATTAGCGTGGTGTTAGCTCGAAGGAAGGCAAGAAGTGCTTTCCAAGTTTGTGGCTCAAGTACGGTTACCAATTTTGTATTAATTAGCAATGTGGCAAGGGTTTTTGTATGAGCTTTGTATGACTCATTCGAATGTGGATGTTTGGAGTTTGATTATGGTTTGTAAAGCATGTGATACTATGATGAATGTTGGTGTGTGATGGCATGCTTTAGAATGTCTAGGTTGCCTTGTGTATGAGTGCAAACCTCTTGTGATGACTTGTGCCTTTTAAGGCCTTTTGAGCCTTTATGTATGCCATTATTGCCTAAATTGCTCTTTGGTTGGAATGCTATGTATGAATGCTTTGACTCATGTATGAATGCTTCCTTTGGCTCAAGTATGTTTGCTTACGTGTTTGTATACGCTTAGGTGAGTCGGGAAATGCATTTAGAGTCGTGTTGGGGTCATTAAAGTTGAAAATTCTGGTGTTGTAGTGCAGGGCGTATCGGTACGCCTAAGGGCCGTATCGATACGGTCTTGCCTGCAGAGCTCAGTTTAGGCTGGGTGTATCGATACGCGGGGGCGTATCGATACGGTTTTTGGTCACTGGAATTTTGAGAATTTGGGGAGTTTTTGGTGTATCGATACGGTGTTGGGGTGTATCGGTACGGGTTTATCTTGTTGACCACGAGATGTTGACTGAAGAGGGCGTATCGATACGCTCAAGGGCTGTATCGATACGATCTTCTACGAGTTGACTGTTTGGGTTGACCATGTCAAGGAGTATCGATACCCTTGATTGGAGTATCGATACGGCCCGTCTTATAAGCTTAAAATGGACTGTTATGCATGGCCGTGGTTCGAATGTGTTTTCCTTCGATTGTTTTCCGCTGTCTTGATCACTTAGGACTTAACAATCCTCTAGACAAGATTAAAATGATAGAAAAAAATATAGGGTTGCTAACCGAGGGGGAACCCTTTGGGTTTCGCTTCGGTTTTCCCTGTGTAGCCCACTCGGACCGGTCATCCGGCCAGACCGTGAGGAGGGGGTTACAAAGCTTTAGGGTTTAAGTGAATTTTTGAATTTTTTTGTAAATTTTGTAAATTTTAGATTTTTTTAAAATCATTTTTTAGTTTTTATAATAATATATTATTTGTTTATACATTTTAGTATTATTTGTTTATGAATAAAATTTTAAGGTTTAAGGATTATAGTTTAGGGCTTAAGGTTTTGTTGGATTTTGGGTTTTTTAAAAATTTCGGGGTTTTGAAAATTAGTCTTTTAGTTTTTATAATAATATATCTATATATTTCATATTATTTATAATATATTTATATTATTTATATAGAGTAATGTTATTTATATGATAAACTGCAGTTTGGAATATATATTATTTGTGCTGGAATTGAAACATAGATGCTAAGTTGGCTTAGTGGTTAGGAGGTTACCTTAGATTTTAAAGCTTTCAGGTTCAAATCCCATTGAGTCCAAGATTTTTCATATTTTCCTCTAACAAAACGACGTCGTTTGGGCAATTTAGTATCAAAATAGCGGCACTAAAACGACGTCATTTTGGTCTAGCACCCAAGTCATCACGACGTTAAGGAGTTAACGGCGCAGTGGTATAAACGAATAAAAAATAAAGTTTGGTGGCAAATTTAGACCAATTGAAAGGTTGGTGGTAAAAACGAGTCACACCCAATAGTTTGGTGGTACCTGACATAGTTTACCATTTTTTTTCTTTAAATACATCCCGTCCCATGGGATTAGATTTTGGTTTAATTATAAAATAAGTGCTTAAACTTTACCTCTTTTTGTGTAATAGGTTCATAATTTTTTTAATTAAAATAAGTGCCTAATGTTTTATATTGGTCTGTTTTAAACTCAACCTGTTAAAAAAATTGATCATCCAATTATAGCTTGGCACTTGGTTTTTATCTTTTATCTCTATTTTCAAAAATAAACTGAAAATAAAATAAGTGAAAATATATCTCAAAATTTTCAAAAATTACAAAACAATCCCCAAACCACAAAATCCTAAAATTTTTACTGTTGTCGCCGCCGATAGTTTCACTGGGCCCCATCATCGCCATCGTCGGAGGCCCCGCCCATACCCCAACCACCCATCGTTTGAAACCAACGAGAAGTGAACGGTTGGAACCTGAATTCTCACCGGTTACCGACGATGGGTGGTTGGGGGGAATGGGTGGGGGCCTCCGGCGAAGCTATCGGTGGCGACAACGACGTCAATTTTGGAATTTTTTGGTTTTCGGTTTTAGGTATTTGGGGTTTTTTTAGAGATTTTGAGAAGTTTTAGAATTTTTTTCATTTTTTTTAAAAATAAATAAATAAAAATAAAATGCACGTGTCAAATTTTGATTGGGTGATGATTTTTTAACGGTGTTACCTTAAAATAGTAACAGAATGAAACTTTAAGCACCTATTTCAGATGAAAAAATATTTTAAGCATCTATTGTAAAAAAAGATAAAATATAGGCACTTATTTTATAGTTAAGCCTTGAATTTCTCGATCATTTATATATTAGAATTACATCGCTCGCTATCTTTTAAGAAATCGACTAATTTATTAGACTTAAAAATTGCTTTTAATCTTCTTATTATAAAAAATGACTAAAACGAAATTTTAGTTATAGCGTTGTGACGATTCGACCCGAATAACGAATTCCACATTTGTAACACCCTAAATCGGTATGAACAATCCGACCTGATTTGATATGTTACATTCGTGTCACATGAGTGGTTCGCAAATACAAATATGAATAAATTAAAATCTTTCATTAATCCAATGCAATTTAAAACCGAGTTCAGAATCGAAAACAAAATTCAAACTCACTTTGACATAAAAAGGTATAATAACAAAATTCAGACTCTTTCATCAATCCTTCATGCCCGCCTAAATGTGTGCCGCACTCCGCAATTAATGCTGCTGGAACTCACAATTCCGATGTCAATATCTTGAATAAAGTTCAATTTATTGATATGCAAAGATTAATAATTTTAATGAGTTTAAGAGTCCAGTAATACAAAATACTAAAAATAAATAAATATAAGCAGACTAGTACGAATGATAGAAAATAGACGGAACATAAATTTAATGTGCATAATAACTACATCCATCAAAACGAAAAGGGCATAACCAAACTGGAGGTAATCGACTCAAAAATCCCAACATACAAATCATACCAATTGTCAAAGCATAAAACACACCTGAATCCAAAATATATAAGTCGGTGCCGTCACGCGAGCATCAAATCATGATCCGCACGTACGTACATCATACATGACACTCAAATATTGAATTATCAAATTATCATATTGGCAAAGCTTACCAAATATCGAACAAAGACCACTCGAGTCAAACTATGGCTGCCGAGACTTAATAAGGATCACAAGATCCTCAAAATAATGAATAAGTGAAGTCCAAACTTCACAGAAAAGCAAACGGGGTCAAAGGCAGACACTTAAACCCCTAATGGCAATTCTCAAGCTTACATCATCCTAAGCATCAAATAAAAGGAGGCATATCGAAATCTTGCTTTTCCAAGGTAAAAGAAGGTTACAAATCTCACAAGGGCATTTTGGGTTTTTCGTTTGAACACATAAATCATGGCTATTTCATAGGTACAAAGGTCATAAACGAATATTCTGATGGTTGAGGAAGTCTTCGGTTGGTTCGGACGTCCTAACAGTCAGAATATGCATCAGAAGGTAAATTTCAATATTTGAGACTCATATCAGAATATTGATTCTAGCTAAAGGTTTCGAGGTATCGAAACCTTTCCCTTAAACATTACGATTATTTCTGAAAAAAGACTACTTAATTCCCTAAACAAAGACCCAAAAGACCTAAACGCAGGATAGACATCTAATCAGACTTAATTATACATACACATAAATCATGCATCAATTCTAATACAATCAAACATACAACACCTATTTTATACGAATTCAAAGAGATATTTAAGTAGTACCTTGACTTCGAGCAACAACGGTTGACCTTCAATGCCTATTTGATCCTTTACGATTTCCTATTCGATGTTCCACATAACTTCGGGTACACGAAAATACATACATAAAAAATGATGTTTAAACGCACTAATCAAATTAAATCGAGAAGTCAAACATTGAAAATAGCTTACCGGGTTCAAATTTGGCATAACGGGCTACGAAATTGAACTTAGGGCGTAAAAAATCCCCGAGTAGGGTCCCTTGAAAAAAGCCAATGCTCGATCAAAAAGTCAACGATCAACTCTGGTCAACGGTTAATGCGACTGGTCAAAGCGATGGTACAACGCGATTACTTTGCGGTGCAATGGGCTGCGGTGTATTTCAATAGACTAGCCCAAAACGCTAGCCCAAATACTGGCTTCACCGTCACCGGAGCACGCCCATGCGCAAGCGGCAACGCGTACAACAGTGACAATCGGACGACCATCTCTAGTCTAATATGGTTTCAGTAGGGAGTTCGTTTGTGGCGACGAATATCAATAGAGAGTGGCTATTCTAGTTGATTTTGCATTTTCGAATCTTGTTCTTCCTCACCTCGTCGAATGACTCCAACAACGACAAGGCAACCACTAATTGACTTATCTCGATGAGAAGAATCTAACGGTGCCGGTGGTGTCGACCACAAATGACGATGAAAAAAAAGCTTCCTCTCTCTTACTAATATTTCATCATTTTCTTTCCCTTCTTTAAATTTCATCTGAATTTCTTTTCGTTTCTTACTCAAACATGCAAATTATGCCTTCAAAACTTCAATGGTTAAATCACCCTCATGGTCATCCAACTTTTTGAAAGTTTACACTTTAGACACCAAACTTTGACCTTTTTACAAAATAGTCACTAAATTTCTTAGATTGAGCTTCTAAATTCCGATTTATTTCTATTTAGTCCGCAAATCAATTTAATAAATACCCAAACCAAAATACTGAAAATTTGGATACCCGATCTGAATTACCGACTCAAAATTTGAGTCGTTACAACATTAGCCACCAAAGTAACCCGTGTTTGAACCCGATATTTAATACGAGTACTTTTAAAACTTTAATCACACAAACATGGAGCACATATCCAAGTAGAACAAGAAACTTACAAACCCTAACTCATGTTAACACTAATTAAAAATACTAAATTGACATTAGGGGCAAATTAATTATTTTACATGCAACCTAAATTTCTAGTTTGAATTTACAGAAAATAAAGACACCATCATGCTCAACATATTCAAAATAAGGTACATGTGAATACAAACCACAAGAACAAGATACAGATGCCTAGACCAAAAAAACACCAAACACAACCAAGGGCCGACCAACAAACACTGCCCGATCCCTCAAGACAGAGCACACCACGCAACGCCCAGCACCAAACTGTCCCTGTCGTGCGAGCGTAACTAGCAAACACAGCTCGCACGCCTAGCACCACACTCGCCCACATGGCAACGTCCCAGCGCAAACACCCAACAACACTACACCCGGCCACAAAACACCTATAATAAGCATCTTGTCCCCAAAACCCGCACCTCCGATCGACATCATAGACATAGTGTTAGTTAAACAAACATTGTGTCCTACTCTATTTATTTTCTCGCATTTTCTATTTTTGCCAATTGTCATTGGTTAGTTATTTTTTTTGCTCAACAAGATGTCGTATATTAAGAAAAAATATACAACCATACGTCACAACAGTCGCCTCGTTAAAAACCTCCCTAATCCTAACGGAGGAAAAGAGTACGGCTCGTTTGTGACAACAAAAACAAACCGACAGCAAGCGAACAAAACCAGCAATCACCCGATAACGTTAACAAGCACAAAATAAAGAAACCCGCGACACTCCCTCCTTAGCCAATGCATCAGCTTTACCCTCCAGCTTCGCTTGTATCGACTGAATTTCCAGCTCAATATCACCAAAAACAGTACGGTTCCAGCTACACAAAAACTTCTACAGAAACCTAAGCTTGACCATTATATTTTCAGTTCCAACCCCCTGTTCCGACAACCGACACCACTCTTCTGCGATTTCATGTACATGGTTCTTATCTTCCAACCAGCAATTAATAAAGTGAAATGGCCAGGGTCCTCAGTCCTGATCATCACATAGCAACAATAACGGCGTATGATCCGATACCCCTCTAGGCAAAGAATGCTGAACAATTTTGGAAAAGACATCCACCCAAGCAGACGAGAACAAAAATATATCTATACGACTCCGCCTAAAACCCCTACCAAACCAAGTATATTGCTTCCCTTTCAACGGCAAATCCACAAGCCCAGCATTGTCAATGAAATCAGAGAAAGCTACCATACCTGACGCCACCAAACTGGACCCTCCACGTTCCGATAACCATCGTATCGAGTTAAAATCACATGCAATACACCACAGACCTGGGATGTCAGGAATTAACTCTCCTAGACGTTGCCACAACAGATTTTGTGCCAACACATCGCATGGAGCATAAACATTCAACATGCAGCACTGCAACTCCTCCGCGCACCACCTCCTCCTTATAAGGATAAAATAATGATCCACCTCCACCGAAACTACGATGAAACGTGAACCTTCCCATATCGTAATCAAACCCCCCAAGGCACCTATCGAAGGTGAAAAAATAAATTCATATCCATCTGATACCCATAAGCTTGCAACCAATAGCGACGACACATCCTCTAACTTTGATTCTTGCAACATCACCATATCCGCGCGTTGTTTTTTACTACTTCGCACACCGCCCTACGCTTCAAACATGAGCCTAACCCCCTTACATTCCATGAAAGCACACGCATCCTTACTGACCTCGCTTTTCCCCGGAAAAAAACTCGTGTGAGATCCTTTATAATATATGCTTCACACCCCACAGTTCTTACTCCCACGATACTGCCCAATGCCATTGTCGCCTCTATTTCCTTAGTTAACAATTGCTGGCGATTCTGAAAATCCGAATATAATAGTGAAGCATTCACAACCTGCGTTGGAACTTGCTGGCGTAGCACCTGTTTTCGCGGTATGCCCCTACCAGCTTTTTGCGTCGAAATCACTCCCGAGAGAAGGTTTATTGACTTTTTTTTTCTACCGTTAATCCAAAGTAGAGAACTGTGGTTTGCATTGTCTGAAACAGATAATTTCTCTCCAGCCTTATCTGTTATCCTATCACTACTTGAAACTAAATTATCTACCAAATCCACAGTAGTTGTGATTGGTTCAACTGTCTCCACATTGTTTGTGTTCAAATATAAATAAGTCGAGTGTGAATGAACTACCTCGAGCTGGTTAGCTACTGTAGGACTCTTCCCAGCCTCGCGCACCACCCTATCCGAGATTTACTCCTCCATCGGATCCGCCACACCACCTTCATGCGTCTTAATTAGATCTGGCAGCCCCTTCGATCCAACCTCATCATGGGAGGCTTCAACATGATCCTACCGATGATCCCACAGATTATTGCATCGCCACAACCTCGTCTCCTCTGTGTGAGCTTGGTCCCCGAACGGTTCCACGTGCCCTATTGCCTTCAATTGGTGATCATCACCCGTGCGTGGTGTCCCCCCATCCGAACCCTGTGTCGAAGGATCAATGTCCTCATCATCAGTCTGCATCGTCGTACACTCACATTCCATCCAAGGGCCAAAAGCAAACTCTCGGATGAGTATAGGGAAACACACACCGTCCACCTTCAATTTCACTTTTGCATCTATGCATGACATGAATGATGTTTCGATTAGCATCCATTCGCATTCAAACGATTGGGGAGAATCAGTAGAGTCCGCTAAACGAACCAATGTTGGAGTATGCCCAAAGACCAATCATATGATGATTGAATAGACATACTATTTTACTAGATTTATCAAGTAATGGCATTGCCGTTATTATCATTTGGTATGTTTTTGTGCATCAAACTAACCATTGGATAATAATGTCCATACAATAATACGATTATTGTTAAATAGGATCCTTAGTCGAATATTATTATGGGTATGGACAGTGATAATATATAAAGACTAATATGTGGTTGATGACAAGCGTTGTCATTGACATAGAGATGTCAAAATCAACACATAAGTATTCGTTAGAGAACAACATACTGGATTGACCCGCTATGAGCATGTTTCTTGGGGAATTATGTGACAATCACAACATTGCTCATGATAAACATATGTATAATCCTCAGACTTGAGATCAACATGATTTCAACATAAAGATTTACGTATTTTGACATAGTCAAACGTGTGTCGTAACTGACTACATTATAAAGACTGATGATTGGATACGTGATGACCTATGTAGTGAAATATGGTTGATCAAGAAAGGATTTGTCCCTCCAACATAATGGGAGAAATATCTTTGGCCACTTGATTGAGTGAGATTAGAAAATGCATGGCCATGCTCGAATATTATGATATGAGATATCATAGAGATTCGTTTATCATAATCTACTCAAGACATCAAGAAACACAAGATGGACAACACAAGTGTGACTAACCCATGACTTGTGTTCATCTAAGATATAAAGGACAAAAGGATGAAATACATAAAGGAAGTTTATTCAGGAATTAGGAAAGTCAAACCATGACTTCATGCAACTTAGGTAGCAATGATGTATTGCTAGATGCCACTCATTGTTTGTAAAATTAGAACAATTCTAATTTTGCTGCTAACGTTGCATGAACCTACAAGGGTCACACCCTTCGAATGAAACGAACAAAAATTGGAAACCATACTCCCTATTTTAGGGAGGTTGCCGAAAATCCCCTATGGGATAGGGGAAATCGGCAACTCCCTTAAATGGGAATAAAATTGGATAAATATTGTATTTATCAAATATTATTTAGAGTATGGAAATATTTAGAGACTTAAATATTATAGAATAAGATTCTAGAAATTTAAATATATATTTGGAATTTATATAATGTATATTTAATTCCAAGTTTATGTAGAATTAGATTCTACATAATTTAAAATATATATTTAAATATATTTAAATCCAAGTAAAGATAGAATGAGATTCTATATAATAAAAGAAATATATTTGTATTAAATATAATGTATATTTAAATCAATGTTTTATGTAGAATAAGATTCTACATAATTAAATATATATTTCATTTAATATTATTAAATATAATGTATATTTAGTATAAACCAATTTCAAGTAGAATTAGATTCTATGAATTTTGGTTGAACTTGGATTTAAGATATTCAACTAGAATTAAGTCTCTGAATACTATTTAAAGGGACAAGGGCTATCAACCAAATCATCCATCTTCCTCCACTTGAAGATTTCGACAACACCCATAGGGATTCCCCACTGGAATTCGACATATCCCAGAAAGCTCTCTGAGAAGCTGTTCGATATTTTTCTGGTGTTCTACTTGCCCCCTGGATAATCCCTGAAGGTTCCCTTGCTCGATTGCAAGTCCCGGTTGAACTCCTGGTCGATTTCAGACTCCCTCAGGAATCCCTGGAGGGATTTCGACTTCTCCCTAGAAGGTGTTCAAACTTGTCGAAATTTATCCCTAAGTGTTAGGGAGGCGGAAACTTTGTTCGTTTTGTTCGGGTGGACTCTGTAGAGGTCGTTGGGAACCTGTGACGATTCCGGTTTTACTTGACGTGGTTATTCCGACATACCGTCAGTTTTCCAGTTTCTAGAGTTTTAAAAGGCAACTCTTCATCTTTTCACCCTGGATTCGTTCCTGTACATGGATCCTGGCTGGATTACGTCCGATTATATTTTCCGCTGCGCCACGGGGCGTGCCGATGTGACCCAACAGTGGTATCAGAGCCACTTGTATCATACGAATTCGGACTTAAATTCTTGGGTGATGTTTATGTATGAGATGCATGCTGTTTGATTCGATTTAGATATTTATCGTTTATCGTATCACACCTAATAAAGACATTTCGATTGTCACTAAATGATTAAGAGTTAATCATAACTATGTTAGGTTGCTTCAATGTTAAATGTTAACATGTTGAGACTAATAGTTAGTCTAGAGAACAAGTAGTTGTTCGTAGTTTCATAGATTTATGAAATCTCTGAAATGGCTTCTAATTTGATAAAAGTTATCAAACTATCTTTCACGGTGAATCCATAAGAGTTATGGTTAGACGTTATGAAAAATGCATGTCTAGGATTGGCATCATCAAAGACCTGGTACTTAAGTGTTCCTAGTGCGCCACCTCTCTTTCATGTTGACCTACCTGGTGCATTTGTTCGTTAACGAAAATGGTTTATGAAACCTCGTGATCCTTCTTTGGCCCATTAACCGCAACATAGGGATAATTAGTTTAAAACTCCGTAAACACGTCGTTACTTTGTTCGCACGATGTTTGAAATGCATGTTAGATTGCACGGTGTTTGTTTTGCATGGTTATAGCCCATACCCTTTATAGTTTTGGTTTTTATAAATACGGCCTGCGTGTCGTGACTTTCTCTATCTTCTATTGTACTTCTCTTCTCATCTCACTCCCTCGCATGTAACGCGAGTTTCTGAAAATTGTAAATACTCATGGAGATAAAGCAAGAACCAAGGTAGCAGCGTGGCTGGCCTTCCCTGGTGGACCGGGCGTTTCAGAAGCAGATTCTATCTTTAGTAGAATGGTCCTCCCATTGGCTTGGGACGGGTTGCCTTAGGTTAAGAAGGGCTATAATCATTGCATATTTATTTACCGCTTATATTTACCTTGTATGTGATGCAATGGATGTTTTAACCATCCAATATTTACCCTCGTTAAAGCTTCGATCGATATAATGCGAGCTTTGCCAAAGCAATGTCACATTTATCTATCTTAGTTAAACGCGAAGAATAAGCTAGTGATATTCGCCGGTTGAGATATTGGTATTGACTTAGCTGGGTTATTCTAATAGGATTAGAAAACCTAGTGGTTAAAAGTTTTGGATAATCATAAGATGATTTAAAGAACAAGAGTTGTTCGCCAAAAGATGAGGAATTACACGAGATGTAATTAGTAAGGTGTTAATTACCTAAATAATCATTTCCTAAAAGATTGGCCAAAGCTGATTTAGGAATGGTGAAATACCGATCCTCACTCACTAGAAAAACTATCGAAACGTTTTTCCAAAATTAAAACTAGAGGGTTTTTAATTTTGAAGAAAATAGTGGGAGTAAATTTATAGTAAAGACCTATCTATAAATTTTAAAATTTAGTAAAACTTATGTAGCATATTTTCTTTGTTGTAGAATTAATGGCAAATAATACTCTATCTCTGCGATCTATCCTTGAGAAGGATAAGCTCAATGGCATAAACTTCCTTGACTGGTTCCGCAATTTGAGAATTGTTCTCAAACAGGAAAATAAGGAATATGTCATTGAAGAACCTTTTCCTGATGAACCGGTTGCCACTACTTCCAGAGCTGACAAAGACAAGTTTAAGTAACACATGGACGACATGCTGGATGTCGGTTGTCTTATGCTTGCCTCCATGACCTCTGAGCTTCAGAAGCAACATGAGGACATGGTAGCTTATGATATGATTCAAAATCTCAAGGAGATTTATGAAGGGCAAGCTCGTCAAGAGAGGTACGAGACCTCTAAAGCTCTGTTTCAATGCAAGATGAGTGAGGGATCTCCCGTAAGAGCTCACGTCATCAAAATGATGGGTTACATCCAAACGTTGGAGAAGCTCAGCTTTCCGCTGAAAGACGAATTAGCTACTGATGCCATCATGCAATCGTTGCCGGATAGTTTCAATCAGTTCGTCCTTAATTTCAATATGAATGAAATTAACAAGACACTGCCACAGTTGCTCGGCATGTTGAGAACTGCTAAAATCAACCTGAAGAAGGTAGGACCTAAACCTGTTCTGATGGTCCGCAAGGGCAAGAAGAAAGGTAAATCGGAAGCAAAGTCTAAAGGTGATGGTAAGACCAAAACCGATGGAAAGGAGGCATTGAAACCTAAGAAGGGAATCAAGAAGGATGGAAAATGTTTCCATTGCGGCAAGACCGAACATTGGAAGAGAAATTGCCCCACACACCTACAAAAAGTCAAGAAAGAAAAAACGAGTGAGGCATCAATCTCAGAGGCTTCTAAAGAGAAGGCATCAGAATAGACATGGACATGCGAATGGAAATAAAGCAAGAGTTGCTACATCATCCATTAGGACATGTGTTTTTGCTTAAATAGATTTGTTTTAGTTTTTAAGATTATTATTTTGTGCCTAAGTTTTAGTTATCTTGTAAGAACAAGATATTTTAATTTTGAGATTATTTAAATAAATGTTATTCTTTTAATCTCTTATGGCACAATGAATCAATGATCTTTAAACTAATCAAATCAATAATATTTATAAGATAAATAAAACAAATGACTAATCTCAAACTCATAACAAGTATTAAGGTAATTTGATGAGATCAAATTCAAGAATATTTAAAGTTTGATGAACTTTTAAAGAATATGGGATTGTCCCATAATTAAATCCCACAAGTGGAACGAAAAGTCTTTGAAAGAGAATCAAATATGTTAGACATGTTTTGATTTAGAACAAGTCATTTTCGACTTCTTTACACACTAGAAAAACAACTCTCATACTTAATCATTTTTTTTCTTTCCGTCATATAAGATATGGACTAAGAATTGTTCTATAATACCTTTGAAGTTTTAAGGTTAATTACATGTTAAAATGTTTACAAAGTTCGAACCTTAAAAACTCCATTTGTTGTTTATCCTAACGAGAACAAGGCGTTTGTTTCTCAAACGAGAGTTTATCTTGAAAGAGATTAATTCTCACAAAGGGATATTATTTCTTCAACTTTAACGAGAACAAAATATTTGTTGCTCAAACGATAGTTTATCTCGAAAGAGAATACTTATCACTAAGGGATTTCATTTTTCAACGAGAACAAAATGTTTGTTGCTCAAACGAGAGTTTCTCTCGAAAGAGATTACCTCTCACAAAAGAAAAAAAATGGAATTTGGAATGTGAAGAAATTTTAGACAACAAATTTATGAACCAAAGATTGAGAATGTTCCACAAATGATCAAGGAACATTGGAACAAAACACAACCATTGTGTTGATCCTTAAGAGAATACCATATACTTGAGAAATATGGATTTCTCACTATTCGTACCTAGAAACATTCTTCTTTTCGGATTAAGATAAAGACTAGGTCTTATCAGAAAGCAATGGTGAGCCCAAAATTCGAGAAATGGCTAAGAGCCATGAGATATGAGATGGAATCCATATCTAAAACCAAGTATAGACTTTGGTTACCTAAAAGGGTAAAACCTAAGAGATATGGATGAGTTTTTCAAAAAGGAAAAACCGACATAGATGATAAAACATACAAAGGATGATTTGTCGCTAAAAGTTTTCGACAAACTTCATAGTATAGACTATGATAAAGCATCTTCCTTGTAGCTATGTTTAATCCATGTTAATCTCACTTGCAAGTAGTTACATACAATGATTATGGAATCAAATAAAGGAATGTCAAAACCACTTTCCTAAGGGAAAACTTGAAACAGATGTGTACATGACACATCCAGAAGGTTTTTTCACTCCAGTAAACACTTGTAAGGTATGTAAGCTACAAAGGTCTATCCGTAGACTAAGGCAAGCTTCTCGAAGTTGGGATATTCGTTTCAGAAGATACAATCAAAAGGTTTGGTTTATCTAGAAACAAAGGGGAGTCTTGTTTTCAAAAGAGCTAGTGGGAGCATTGTTACTTTCCTAAGTATTGTATGTAGATGACATACTCATCAAAAGGAACTAAAGATCGCAATCCGTTTTGCATTAATAAAAGATACTGTGAGTTAGCAACATGAGACAATATCTAACTCTACAACATAGACTGAATATATTACATTCGACATAATAATTAAGAAGGATGTTTGGATCTAAAGGGTTCACTTCTGAACTAAGGGTTGTTCCTATCATATTAGATGCTACATAACTCTATTATGATGGGAACATGGGGTTAAGTTTCCAACTTCATTCGAATAGCACAACATGGTGAAAATGGACAAGACTACTAGAGAAATGGGTTTGTGGAAACGCCTAGCGCGGGAACAGGCAGCGGAACATCATATTGTCGGTGAGCAAGAAGCAAAGGATAGCCAACAGGGACATCATTCTGCGGACAGTGAACAGGTCACACAACGGGTATGGACGCTATATGTGGGTGGAATCTCTCGGACAATCCATTGGAAAGGTCTATGGCAGGTATGCGATAGACATGGGATTGTCAAAGATGTATTTATTCCCAATCGTGTGGCTCGTGATAGACAGAGATTTGGTTTTGTTCGGATGGCATCGCAAGAGGACACCAACCGGGTGATCGAGAGACTACATGGTAAATGGATTTATGGTGCTCGCCTGAGAGTCGCTATGGCATGGAAGGGACGTACGGAAATGGTTAAGAGAAAAGGGGCGTTGGGACAAGTCGGGAGCAACGTGAGGAGTTGAAGGACGATCGATCAAAGGATTCACGTACATCGACGACGATGCCGGGGAGAGAAGGGGAGTGAAAATTGCAGAGTGATCACGGGCATCGTGGACGAGGACAAGTGGGCTGTTCTCCAATGGTGCGCGGTTGGTTGGTGCTTGAACCCTTGTAGTATAAAGACTCTGGCGGAGAGGCTGGAAGTAGATAAGCATGAAGGATTTTCCATCATGAGATTGTCAGGATACATGATCCTATTGATGTGCACATCGGCGAGTGTTCGAGAACGAGTGATGAATATGAATTGTGTGAAGGAATGTTTTGCTAGGGTGGAGGCTTGGTCGCCAGCGATCACAGTTGAATCGCGTCGAGTATGGCTATCTATAGTGGGTTTGCCGATACACCTCTGGCACAAGCAAACTTTCATGAACATCGTCCACCTATGGGGATCGTTTATTTGTATGGATGATGACACGGAAATGCCGACATCATTTGATTGCGGTAGAATCGTGGTGGAGACAACCTTTTTCGATCGCATAGAGGAACGAATTCGAGTAAAGGTAGATACAGAGGTACATTCGGTCAGGGTATTGGAATTGGAGGGTAAAGGTTCGGAGGTAGAATGCGATTGTTGTGAACGTGAATCGTCCGAGGAAGGAGGGAGTTCTGCACGGGATTCTATATTTGATGAGGCTGGGGGCGATGAAAAGGAGGCTGGCAACACATCCGAGAGGAGGGAGGTAGGGGTGAGGCTGCAAGGTTTTCAAGGAGTAGAACCTGTAAATTGGTTGGTTAACGACGCATGGGATGGACCTCAAGGGACAACGAATCGATCGGAAAACTTTAAACATGGCGTGAATCTTGATCACGTGGAGGAACAATTGCCGGAACAGCACACACCGGTGAATGCTGGTAGTATGTTCAGTGAGAAGGACAAAGCGAATAGGACTCTAGAGGTGGTTGAAAACATCCCAAGTTGTGAGAGTTTGAATATTGCTGGGATTGTAAATTCAAATTCCTTGGATGAGGTGGGACCATGTGCTATAATTCCTACAGGGGATAATGTGCAAGAGGAGAAAAATTCTTATCCTATTCTACACACGATCACATCACAATCGGGTCTTGGCAAAGCATAATTGATTAGAGTGGGCAAGGCTTATTGCAAAATTAGGAAGGTAATCAGAGGTGACAAGTATAACGGTGGTGGCCGTGAGCCTCGCACGAAGAAGGGCAACAAGATAGCTGGTGGTCGAACGAAGAAAGGCGGGATTAAATTGAACGGGGAAGAGATAATCGAATGCGGCTTGACTGTGACACAAGATATAGAGAGTGAGGCAGTAGCAACAGTTAAACTAGGCTCCCTTATTGGTGTAAAATCAAGTGGACGAGAGGAGGATATTATACGGGACATTTCACGGATTATCACCGGGGATAGTCGGGGTTTGTGACTGATGAAACTTCTATCATGAAATGTCAGGGGTTTGGGCGGTAGCGCAAAGCGACGTAGTGTGCATGAGGTGTTAAGGAAAAATAGCATTGACATGGCGTTGATACATGAAACAAAGCTGGAGGAGATATCGTCGTTGTGGGTTGCAAATTTGTGGGGTTCCGACAGTTTTGAGTGGGCATTTTCACCATCAATCGGTGCTTCGGGAGGAATTTTGGTGGTATGGGAAGGAAGACGTTTTAGCTTGGAAAATTTTGAGGTTGAACGCAATTACATTGTATTGCAGGGGCGGTGGCAACAAGAGGACGTGGTCTGCTGCATTGTTGCATTGTATGCCCCATCGGATATAGATGGTCAGAGATTAGTTTGGGCATCGCTGATTAATCGGATGAATGGTTATGAGGGGCCGTGGTGCATCGCAGGTGACTTTAATGCTATCTTACACAATTCGGAGCATATTGGGGTGTCGGATAGGGGTGTAGAAATGGAAGTATTTGGAGAGTTTATGCATAATGCTGGTCTAGTGGATTTGCCGTTGCTGGGCAAACGTTTTACTTGGTTCGGTCCAGGCAATCGATGCAGTAGAATAGATCGCTTTCTGATATCGTCAGCTTGGTTGGATAGTTTTAACCGGATTCAACAGGAAGCTTTGGCAAGGAGTGTATCTGATCATACGCCGCTTATTTTGAAATGCGATGAGAGTGATTGGAAGCCTCGTCCCTTTAGGTTCTTCAATTGCTGGATGGAGGGACGTTATCATGTTCGACAGATAGCTAAAGAATGGTGTCGTTTGACAGGCTTGGGCGTAGGTAATGGCAATATCATGGTGAAATTGCGACATTTGAAAATCTTTTTGAAACGGTGGAATAGAGATAGCTTTGGGGACGTGATCAAAGTTATAGCCGAGATGCAAAGTAGGATTGATAAAGCGGACGAGTCCTTGAGTGTGAATGGGGACGGTGAGGGGTTAGAGAAGGAGCGAAGACGATGGATGCATGCATTATGGAGGGCTATGCGAAACAAGGAATCCATGTGGCGACAGAAATCGAGAGCTACATGGCTTCGGTTGGGAGATCGCAACACGGCTTATTTTCATAGATCGGCCAAATTGCTCGCAGCTAGAAACTATATCCCTGGATTCTTGATTAATGATCAGTGGATCACATCACCGGTGAAAATGTGTAGTTATGTGGTGGCCGAATTCACAAAACATTTTGCTGGTGATAGTCGGGAGAGTACATAGCAGTTTGAGGGTGAATTTCGACATCTATCTGACATTGCTAGGATAAATATGATCTCGCCATTTACGATGGAGGAAATTAAGGGGGTGTTGTGGGAATGTGATGGTTCGAAGGCACCAGGCCCGGATGGATTCACGCTAGATTTTTATAAGAAAGGTTGGGAGGTGGTGAGTGGTGACGTCATTCGTTTCTTTGACTGTTTTCATGCTAGTGGCTTGTTGCCCAAAGGAGCGAACTGTGCTTTCATCGTGCTGTTACCTAAGGTGTCGGCTCCTAAAACATTAGGTGAGTATCGTCCTATCTGTCTGGTTAGTTTGATGTATAAAGTGCTGGCAAAATGTTTAGCTAATCGGCTACAATCAGTATTGGGTGGTCTAATTAGCGACACGCAATCAGCATTTATTAAGGGGCGACAGTTAGTGGATGGGGTATTATTGGCTATTGAGGTTATTCATTCACTTCGACAAAGAGGCGCAGGTGGTTTTCTTTTTAAATTGGATTTCGCAAAGGCCTATGTCTGTGTCAGTTGGAATTTATTAGATGAAGTATTATCTCGGATGAGGTTTTGTGTGACTTGGCGTAATTGGGTTAGAGAATGCATTAGTTCTGCCCGTTTATCGGTGTTACTAAATGGCAGTGCGACGAAGGAATTTAGGATGGGTCGTGGTTTGCGCCAAGGCTGTCCGTTATCACCTTTATTGTTCGTGGTGGTTGCGGAGGCGTTACATTTGATGCTGAGTAAAGCTGAGTCCGAGGGGTTAATTCGAGGGGTTGAGGTGGTGTCGGAGGTGTTCTTAACTCACTTACAGTTTGCTGATGATACACTCTTATTTTTCGAGGCTTCATTGGAAGTTGCATGCAATATAAAGTGTATCTTACACTGCTTCCAAGTATGCTCTGGTTTGAATATAAATTTTGCTAAGAGCTCACTATATGCAATTGGTGTAGAAGAGGAGTTGGGAGTAGTAGTGGCCGAAGTGCTGGGATGTAGACAGGGTAAGCTACCGTTTATTTATCTTGGGTTTCCTATAGGTGCGAATCCGAGGCTGTTATTGATGTGGGAACCGGTTATAGCTAACTTTCGGCGCAAGCTAGTTGGGTGGAAGCGGAAGTCATTAAATTTTGCTACTCGCGTAATTTTGGTAAATTTGGTACTTTCCTCTCTGCCTATTTTTTACATGGGCTTGTTTGTGGCTCCGAAGGGGGTGATTGAAAAATTGGATCGTATACGTAGAGCATTCCTTTGGGGTGGAGTTGGCCTAGAACGGAGGATGAGTAGGGTAGGGTGGGAGGTTGTGTGTCGACCGAAGCATTTGGGAGGGTTGGGAGTGGCGGATTTACAGGTGAAAAATATGGTATTATTATCAAAATGGGTTTGGCGTTATGCTCGTGATCGTGACTCACTGTGGCGGAGGTTAATTGTAGCCAAGTATGGGGAACATACTCAGTGGTGGCGTTTCAACACGGAAAAGCTATCAACTGTGTCGATTGTTTGGCGACAGATTGTGGCCACTTCTTGTGCTGCGCAAATAGACAAACATATGGGGATGTCAGGTTTTCAATGGAAAATCGGTAATGGGCGGACATTTTTATTTTGGTTTGATCCGTGGATAGCACAACAACCTTTGAAAGATACGTTTCCGCGATTATTTTCCTTGGCAATAAACAAGCTAGCATGGGCGTGTGATTATTCGAAGGATGCAAGTTTCAACCATCAACAATGGGACGGGTTCTTTAGACGGCAATTGCGGGTGTTCGAGCATGAGCAGTTGAGTGCCTTGGTTAGCGAGGTTCGGTTATAGGAATGTCGACTTGATACTTTAATTTGGAGACCGGACACACATGGGGAATTCTCAGTCAAGGCTTTGTCGAAGCTGTTGATGCTGGATAAGGGTGGCAACGATGCTATAGGCGACTGTTTTGCTTGGCAAGTGCTGGTCCCGCCTAAAGTGCAAGCATTCTTGTGGTTTATATGGTTAAGAAGGTTGCATACGACTGATTTTTTGCGAGCACGGGGGGTGCCTTTGCGTGACGATCAAGGACGCTGCCCATGGTGTGCATCGTCGGAGGAAAGTATCGCACATCTCTTCTACGATTGCCCTTGTGTGAGGAAAGTATGGGATTGGTTGCGGCATTGGTGGGGTGTAGCAATATCTTTTCCGGTGAGTTTCGATGACTTTTTGTTGTCAATTTTCATTGTTCTTTTACCGGTTGCATGAGAAAGTGGTGGGTGGCGAGCGTTAGTGCGTTGTTGTGGTCTTTATGGTTGGCTAGAAACGAGTTCATCTTTCGTGGAAAATGTATGTCGATGACTGAATTGTGCTTTTTGGTTAAGTTGAGGTCATTTTACTGGATTAAGGTTGATAGTGAGGGTGAGTTGTTATCCGAATTGATTTGGTGGTCATGTCCGTCTGCGTTTGTAGTTAGTCCAGCTCCGCGGAAGGTGGGGGTAGGGGTAAGTTGGCAGCCGCCATTGCAGGGAGTTCTAAAATTTAACACGGATGGTTCGGCGCGAGGAAAACCGGGGCCGGCGGGGTTTGGTGGTGTGATGCGTGACGGGGGGAGTAAGATATTGGGTTTGTTCTCGGGACCATTAGGCGTGATGGATTCGAATGAAGCTGAAGTGCGGGCGATAGCATTTGCGTTGAGTTTGGTTATGGATAGAGAGTGGCGTGAAAGTTGTGTGATTATAGAGTCGGATTCGCATGTAGCTTTGAGTTGGGCTACACGTTCGGCGAAACGACCTTGGCGATTGTGGGAGGTCTTTACAGTGATCGACCAGGCTTGTCAGGTCTCGTATGAGATACAGTTCTGTCACGTGCCTAGGGAGGCGAATGGCTTTGCGGATGTGCTAGCGAAAGAAGGCGTGGATCGATGTTCGCTTTTTGTGGTGTGCTTATGATAGGCCTGATTGTTTTTATGTATTTTGGCGGATCTTATCGTACTCTTTTCCTCCATTAGGGAGGTTTTTAACGAGGCGTAAGATTCGTCACGCTGTATGTTTTTTATTCTTATTAATAAAATCATACAGTTGCTGATAAAAAAAACTCTGTTATGATGGAACCTTTGCGTAAGCAAATAAAACCCAGATCTCATCAATAAATCCAAACATATTCTAAAGTACTTACATCTTGAAGATGTGAAAGTATGCAACATACGCACAAAGTTGATAACTTTGTCAACTCCCTGGCAAAGCTTTTGACACAGCATAAGCATGTCAGTTACACTAAGCCATATCATATTAGATACGAGAATGATTGGTCTTAGTGCTAGTGGGAGATTGTTGGAGTATGCCCAAAGACCAATCATATGATGATTGAATAGACATACTATTTTACTAGATTTATCAAGTAATGGCATTGCCGTTATTATCATTTGGTATGTTTCTGTGCATCAAACTAACCATTGGATAATAATGTCCATACAATAATACGATTATTGTTAAATAGGATCTTTAGTCGAATATTATTATGGGTATGGACAGTGATAATATATAAAGACTAATATGTGGTTGATGACAAGCGTTGTCATTTACATAGAGATGTCAAAATCAACACATAAGTATTTGTTAGAGAACAACATACTGGATTGACCCGCTATGAGCATGTTTCTTGGGTAATTATGTGACAGTCACAACATTGCTCATGATAAACATATGTATAATCCTCAGACTTGAGATCAACATGATTTCAACATAAAGATTTACGTATTTTGACATAGTCAAACGTGTGTCGTAACTGACTACATTATAAAGACGGATGATTGGATACGTGATGACCTATGTAGTGAAATATGGTTGATCAAGAAAGGATTTGTCCCTCCTACATAATGGGAGAAATATCTTTGGCCACTTGATTGAGTGAGATTAGAAAATGCATGGTCATGCTCGAATATTATGATATGAGATATCATAGAGATTCGTTTACCATAATCTACTCAAGACATTAAGAAACACAAGATGGACAACACAAGTGTGACTAACCCATGACTTGTGTTCATCTAAGATATAAAGGACAAAATGATGAAATACATAAAGGAAGTTTATTCAGGAATTAGGAAAGTCAAATCATGACTTCATGCAACTTAGGTAGCAATGATGTATTGCTAGATGCCACTCATTATTTGTAAAATTAGAACAATTCTAATTTTGCTGCTAACGTTGCATGAACCTACAAGGGTCACACCCTTCGAATGAAACGAACAAAAATTGGAAACCATACTCCCTATTTTAGGGAGGTTGCCGAAAATCCCCTATGGGATAGGGGAAATCGGCAACTCCCTTTAATGGGAATAATATTGGATAAATATTGTATTTATCAAATATTATTTAGAGTATGGAAAATATTTAGAGACTTAAATATTATAGAATAAGATTCTAGAAATTTAAATATATATTTGGAATTTATATAATGTATATTTAATTCCAAGTTTATGTAGAATTAGATTTTACATAATTTAAAATATATATTTAAATATATTTAAATCCAAGTAAAGATAGAATGAGATTCTATATAATAAATATATATATATATTTGGATTAAATATAATGTATATTTAAATCCATGTTTTATGTAGAATAAGATTCTACATAATTAAATATATATATTTCATTTAATATTATTAAATATAATGTATATTTAGTATAAACCAATTTCAAGTAGAATTAGATTCTATGAATTTTGGTTGAACTTGGATTTAAGATATTCAACTAGAATTAAGTCTCTGAATACTATTTAAAGGGACAAGGGCTAGCAACCAAATCATCCCTCTTCCTCCACTTGAAGATTTCGACAACACCCATAGAGATTCCCCACTAGAATTCGACATATCCCAGAAAGCTCTCTGAGAAGCTGTTCGATATTTTTCTAGTGTTCTACTTGCCCCCTGGCAAATCCCTGAAGGTTCCCTTGCTCGATTGCAAGTCCCGGTTGAACTCCTGGTCGATTTCAGACTCCCTCAGGAATCCCTGGAGGGATTTCGACTTCTCTCTGGAAGGTATTTAAACCTGTCGAAATTTATCCCTAAGTGTTAGGGAGGCGGAAACTTTGTTCGTTTTGTTCGGGTGGACTCTGTAGAGGTCGTTGCGAACCTGTGATGATTCCGGTTTTACATGACGTAGTTATTCCGACATACCGTCGGTTTTCCAGTTTCCAGAGTTTTAAAAGGTAACTCTTCATCTTTTCACCCCGGATTCATTCCTGTACATGGATCCTGGCTGGATTACGTCGGATTAATTTTTCCGCTGCGCCACGGGGCGTGCCGACGTGACCCAACAACCAAGTTCCCCCAAATATTGGCGATACTCTCGAATGATTGTTGCGACCATGCATGGATTGGTAGTCCCTTGATCGATAACCAAACCCGTCTCGTTTCTAAACCTATCTCCGGTGACCACCGTTCTAGCCTTGTGAAACACCCTCGTATTGATTCTAACAGCATCACCTTATCACGTGTTGAAGGGTCCTTGAACATGAGCAGTATCATTGAACCGGCTATACGCATAATCGACAAACCTTCTACCGCCGTCAAGTGTATTTTCGCTGCCAACTCCTTGATACTCCATGGTTGCTTGCACCACCCCACTGCACAGTTTTGCAGAATTTTCATCTTATTCACCGCCACAAACCCCTGCACTGAATAATCAAAAGTGTCACCATGACTGACCGCCTCCTCCGATCGCTGCTTCATCGGCACTTTTGGTCGCAAATTCCCTGCTTGTGTCGACTGCTCTGTGCTGGTGTTGGCCTGTTTTCGTCTCCAAAATGAGTCGCGGTCTCCATATTTCGCTTGAAACACCGAGATACGAGAACCGTAAATCCATTTACCATGTAAGCGTTCTATCACCCGCTCAGCATCCTCTCGACTACTCATTCTCACAAACCCAAATCTGGATCCGTTTCTAGCTAATTTCCGAGGGATGAAAACATCCACCACTACCCCATGATGATAAAAAACCTGCCATACCCCTTTTCAGTGAATGGATGTAGAGAGATTTCCCACAAATATTGTCCACACCTTCCGGTTACCAAACTTCGATGGCATTCTCTCGAAATACCCTTGCTGTTGGCTAGTGATCCGAGGGATAGTGGACCAAAGCCGTTGAAGAATTTTATCGAACACTTAATAGGCTATCTCTCTATCAAGCAAGTTTTCAGAAAAATAAATCTCACCAATTCTCATCAATGGCACCAGCGTTGCGCACAACTGAAATTCGCCGAGTAGAAATTGGGACTGGTCGATTGCACTCCGTTTACTGTTTGGTGTTCAGAACATCGCTTTGGAATCATTCGTACCAAATCCCTAATAAATGCTCAATAAAATACCTTGGCGACACAGACTTTGAAGCCCCTGCATGTGTTTAGATCACATTATTTGCTTATCTCGAATATCAATGGTTTCAAACTTTGTTTGAGCTTCCAAAGACCAATAAACCTATATCGCTTGTTTTTCGGTTGTCTTAAAATTAATGAAGAAGAAACATGCCTCCAACAGGAATCGAACCCAGGTTCAATGGGTTGTGAGTGAGCGCGCGTAAAAAAAAAATATCATAATATTATAGTCCATGAACCAAACACTATAACATTTTTATCTTTATCCTTTTGATAGGAAAACAAATTAATTAAAAGTGGAAGGGATTTTTGAAGCAAAATCTTTTATGTTATCTTTATACTATTTGCATCCTTCTCTTCAACAACAACAAATTAATCTTTATATTATTTGAGACTTCTTCATTTTTAGTTGGTATTGTTGTTGTGATTCGAGATGATTCAAGGAAAAATATTGATGGGTGTTCAAAAGAATATCTTCTTCATGTTAGATTAGGCTTTTCTCTTCTCTCTTCATTTCTTACTCTTCCTCTTTTGTTAAGAAATTATAACAAAACTGCTGACTAGGTGGCTCAGTCGACTAGAATTAATTCTTGTCCCCCTAGTTGGGTGGAGTCTCCCCCTTATGACCTTGTTAAGTTGTTATAATTATTTGTGTTTTTAATAATTTTCCTTTGATAAAAAAAAACATAATTAAAACGTGGCCAAAACCCAACCCATTTTGAAAAAGAACAGTAGACAATAACTATACCAAAAGCAAACCTAATATTTTTAATGCAATTTATGTTTTTATTTAACATCTAATCACCTATGCATCATTTATTTCGCTTTAAAAGTATTAAACAAAATAATTGTTTTGTAGAGAGTCTCATTTTGTTTGGATATAATTACCCCTTTTCCTTTTTGTAATGAAGATTTTCTGTCATTTTATTTTATTTTAAGCTTTAATTTGTCTATGACCTTTCCTTTGGATTAGATCCATCGTGTTTCATATAGCTTTGAGCTCTTGTTTATAACCCACATTCTATGAAAGAAGTATCTTCTATAAAAGTAGAATTCTTCACCTCCCTTGTTAATTAATGCTTAAGGACATAAGAAGCCCTTCATCTTTTGAAAAAAAAATCATTTAAGTTCTCGATTTTTTTTGCACCTAATTAATCCCTTGAACCAAGAAGTTGAATCAAGTTTTATCATTAAATTTTTTAATAGTTTTTGGAATTGCTGGTGCAGTGCGTCATGTCACAATGTTTTCGCTTGTCATTTTCAGATTTTTTTATTTAAAAAATTCTTTAAAAGTTCTAAAATTCTAAAATTCTTACAAAATTGATAAAAAAATATTTTTTAAATTTTTTTAAATGCAACATGATAGAACTGTAATGTATCATGTGCTAGTAACATCTAAAGAAAAAATTATCAAAATTTAATGGTCAAAGGGCTTAATTGTTTCAATTTCTTGGTTCAAAGGCATAATTAATTAAATTTATTAGATCAATGACTTAATTGGGTGCAAAATAAATTAAATGAATAATTGATTTTTCCCAACAAATCAAGGGCTTTTTACACCCAAAATCCTTAATTAATCAACTCAATATATTATAATATAAAATGTCGCATTTATTTCATCATGAAATATTAGGTTTTTGAATAAATCCTTAAAGAGAGATGGTACATGTACTTGACTAAATAAATAGCTTGCTTTTGGTAGCATCACATTTATAGTGGCGGGGTGGCATTTGGTTCCCTCGCCAACTTTTTGTAAATGCTCTTCATGCTTTATGCCTCGCCTTATTTATTGCCACCAACGTTAGCTAGGAATCTCACCACTCCCTAATCCCATGTGTTTGAATTTTATACGAAAATTATTCAATATTTGGTGGTGGAAAAACTTCTAAATTTAAGATTTAGTGTTTATAGATTTAAATTTAAAAGTTTAGAACTTAAGTTTTAGGGTTAAAATTTAAGTTTTAGAGTGTATGAGTTATGATTTGGGGATTAGGGTGGTAGAGTTAGAGATTTAGATTGTAACCCTAAAGCTTAACTCTTAACATTAAATTCTAACCATAAATTTTAACCCCCTAAACTTAAACCTTTAAATTCTAAATACTAGACTAATTCACAACCCCTAAATTTAACCCACTTGTAAAAACATTGTTTCTTCTAATGTTAGTGTTTTAAATTACTACTCTATATAATTTTTTTTGAATAGTCTTAAGGTGATTATAAGATAGTATCAGTTCATACATATTCTTAACCCTTTGGCAAAGCACACACACCTTGCAGAAAAAACGATTTGAAACCAAATCTACTAATTAGATGAACATCATCCACTTATTGGTTCCTACTCTATATAAGTCATTTTACAGTTAGAGCCTAAAAGTTTACCAACTTCAACGGCAGACAACAAGCTGCCAGCTCTTATGAAGACATCATGGGATACTACTGATACAATTGAATGGAGTAGTTATTTATTAAATGCATATGGAGCAGAAGTAGAAGCCAGTTTATGGTCATTTCTTGAAATATATATTGTAAGAAATCAGGTTCACCAACCATTTGCTTACTATTATCGATTGCAGGGACAAAATCAAGATATCAGCTCGAGAAAGACAAAATATAATTTTTTTTTCCAGAGAAATGAGGTTTATGAAAGTTCTTGTAATGACATGGATCAAAAAAAAGAAAGTTATTGTAATAACCACTAACCAGTAATTCAAAATTAGTATTTCACTCATCAAGCATCTAAATTTAAACAGAATTATCATCCAAAACGACAAGAACGGATATTGCTAAACAATCTCGGATAATTCTACGGTACATGTCATGTATCACTATTCATATGTACTGTAATGTATTATTAACTGTTTTAATTAGTTTTAAAATTTTAAGGACCAAAAGTGTTATTATCTCCTTTTAAAATAAAATCTTAAATATTATTTTTTCGGATTTTCTTTTATTTTTTTAATTCAAAAAACAATTAAACTTTTATTACTATAATAATTCATACATTCACTTTAATTTAAGGGTAAAGTTCACTAATTGTCACTAAACTTTGATCAATTATTCAATACCTTAGTCCCCGAATTATTCAATCCCTTAATCCCCAAATTCTCAAACCCTAATTACTAAATTCACAAACCAAAACGCATGTATCTAACCTACGAGCCAAAACGCCATTGCTTGACTATTCGAAATATATTTTCAAATCTACGATCAGAACCAAGTTATCATGCATCTAACCTACAAGCCAAACTATCCCAAATTATCATTGTTTAGGAACGTCCAAATTCTCAAAACGCATGTAAGATTAAAGTTTCAATGGCAGTGGTTAGGGATAATTTCTATTAGTATTTAACCTACAAAAATTAAAATCGAAACGCGGTTGTTAATTTTGAATTTAGATTAGATTTGAGAATTTGGGGATTAGGGTTTAAGAATTCGGGAAATTAAAGTTATTTAATTCAAATTTTAACTTTATTAAAAATAATAATTTATTGCATGTTGAGTCCTTGAAAATTTTAATATTTAATTAAAAGTCATTAAAAAAATTATAATGTTTTGCGTTAGCGGTGTTTGTCGCCCGTTGTAGACTCATCCAACTAAAAATAGGGTCAAATTGAAATAATGAGGGTTGAATTTATTATTTCTTTCCAATTAGGACTAAATTATTTGAATGTGTAAACATGAAGGACTAAATGTGTTATTATACAAAATATTTTAACAGTCACATTAGTCTTTTAATGATTGTTAATATGTCAATGGCTAAATTGAAACAAAACTAAAAGTTTAATGGTAACATTGAAGCAATTGTTCTTTTGTATGGTATGGACAATTTGGTTAGGTAGGTGTGATTTTCAGCCGAGCATAAGGGAAACTAAGGTGTGGAAATTATCGTTCTTTTGTATGGTATGGACAATTTGGTTAGGTAGAAATGAAGCTGTGTTTAAGAAGAAATTCACAACGGTAAATGGCTTGTTTGATTTAATGGTGCTGAGATTAGCATGGTGGTGTAGGGCAAAATGGCCTAATTGTTTTTGTTCCATATCCGAAGCTTGTCATACGCCTGAAATTTTCACAGCTATTAAGCTCAAGGAAACAAAGGTAATTAATTCCTGCTGGTGCCCCCCGACAGAAAGATATCTTAAGTTCAATGTGGATGGTGCCGCGTTGGGTAGCTTTGGAACAGCTGGTATCGGAGGTATATTGCGCGGCAGTGATTCTAAGGTACTAATGATGTTTTTAAAAAAATGTTGGTTTTTTGGATGCAGCAACAGCCGAGATATTAGCCATTGTTGAAGCATTGAAGCTATACCGATCATCAAAATGGGCAAAGAAGGAGCATCTTATAATTGAAAGTGACAGCAGTGAGGTTGTCAAATGGTTTCTAAATCCTTTGTTAGCTCCGGGCTGCTTTAGAAGGATTATTGAGCCAACTGTGATGGAGGCTGCTGCATTAAAGTGGAGCATCAAAGCAATTGTAAGGGAGCTGAATCCAAGTGCGGATAAATTGGCGAAGAAAGGCATTAATAGGCCAGCAGATTTAGTATGGTCAGTGGAGGTCCCCAGTCCCAGGCCGTGCGATGAATTCCCAGAAGAATAGAGTGATCTGTGATGATGATTCTTATGTCACTAGATCGGGTTGGGATACGGATGTTGTATTTGATTTAAATTGAGTTAGGTTGATGATACAAGAGAGTAGGCAGCAAGTTTGATCAGTGGATGTTGAAAGAGCAGGAAATTGTGGATGGGGATGATGCTAAGGCTCCCCTGTGATTTGTAGACCTCTAACTTGATGCACTCTAACTTGAGTTAGAGGCGATTTAGTAATAATAAAAATCGTCTAAACTTTCAAAAAAAAACATTGAAGCAATTGAAAATTTGGTTACCAAATTAAATCATTGATCAAAATTTAGTGACCATTTGTGAACTTTACCTTTAAATTAAAAATGAATGTAGGAATTATTATAGTAATAAAAATTTAATTATTTTTTGAATAAAAAATAAAAAAATCTGAAAAGTAATATAAAAATTATCTTTTAAAATTTTATTCTCAAAGGAGATAATAACACTTTCCGTCCCTAAGATTTTAAAACTAATTAAAACTGTTAATGGTACATTGTCTTGTATGACATTTACTGTAGAATTATCCAAACAAATTAACTGTAATTAGACGAATCACGTAGACATGAGGAATAAATTTGTATAGTTCCAAATATTTAGGATGTCTCAATGTAAAACTGCATGGATAACTACAAAAACTAATACTATATATAATCCATTGGTAATAACATTTAATTGCTGGATTTTGACCAAAGAATGGAACAAGGGGCGTTGTTGTTAAGGGAATCTGTAGGACGCTTGGCTTTGGCACTTTCTACTTGTAATGGCATTTCAGGCACATATATACTCCCTCCCCCAAACATGCTTTTAATTAGATAAGTAGACTTTGGAGATAAAAAAAAGGTTGAGAACAAAGCTTTTGGATTATGTTATTCAGTTTGCTGTACTTGTCTAATGGAGTTGATGCCATAATTCAAATGTCATGTAGGGTCTTGTAAAATGTAAGGTTTCCTCGTGTCTAATATTGTAATAAACATCTTGAAATTGAATGGACGCAAGATTTTATGTTAGGGGCGAACTTATAATAAAATTTTAGGAGGGCGAATATAAATTTTTAATAGAAAATACATATAGTTTTTAGGGGATGACCGCTCTCTAGCCTCTCGGTCCATCTCTAAATATAAACATGTAACATGATTTTTGTTATGATAAGCTTCTTTCTACACATTAGCATTAGTTCTTCCCATTTTACTGTATTTGATGTTATTTGTTCCTTTTTTTTCTTAAGAAAAAAAATAAGAGTATTATTTCGATACATAAATTGTGTAAAATTTATTTTACATGACATGTCTATTTTAAGCCAAAATGCTTCATATTCAAATAAGTGTCTATACCTTATTTTCCAGATAAATGCCTAAAATATTTTTTTGGCCAAAGTAGGTGTCTAACGTTTTATTTCATAAACTTTTTAAGGTTTTTCTGTCAATGACCGTTAAAAAATATTATGTCATTCAATAAAAACATGACATATGGCATATTTCTTAAATTTCATTCAACTTTTGTTAAAAAAAAACAGAAAATCTTTAACTTTTTTAAAAAACCCAAAACATTAATGTTTTTAAAAACAACCCCAAATCCCTAAATTCCTCATCTACCACCGTCGAAGACCACGCTGTCGCTGTCAAAGTGAGTCTCCTCCTATCACTGCACGAGTCACAAGGCCCAGTTCGTTGTTCGTCTATCCGTCGTTCGATTGAAGATTTTACGTTTGATGTTCGTGGTTCGTTTGACCGCTCATTCTTCAATTCCTGATGATGTAAGATTGGGGATATTGTCTGTGGAGGGTCGGTGAAGGAAGAAGTGGCTGGTAGTGGTTCAATCGACGGCTAAAGGAAAAGAATTTAGGGGTTTAGCGATTTAGGGTTATGGTTGATTTTTTTTGAGAAATTAAATATTTTAGAATTTGTTAATAAAATTAAATGTTTCTTATTTTTTAAAAAATAGAAATTAAAGAAAATAATATAGATAGCCCATGTGTCACACTTTTATTGGATAACATACAATTTTTATCGTCTGTCACAAAAGAATTTAAAATATTACGGAATGAAACATTATACACTTATTTTGGCCAAAATATTGTAGGCACCTATTTAGAAAAAAAATATAGTTTGAGCAATTATATGACTATTAAGCCAAGCTTAAATACTAATGAACTCTAAACCACACAACCTAAACTTTTAAATTTTAAAGTTTAAATCATGATACAACTTTAAAACCCTAAAATTAACAAATATATATATATATATATATATATATATTAAAATTTATTTGTATATTAAAATATTTTCATAAAATAATATTTTTTTAATAAGAAGAATGTGTTGTATTCTAAATATGAAAACTCGAAAGATGTTTTCTTCGGCCCCGATAACTGAACGAATCAACCCGAATGGACATTGGGCTGGCCGGCTGGGTTAGTTGGATTAGAATGGGCACCAAATACAATCTAAATTGTGGCATATCTCACATTATGCATTACCCAAGTCCAAGGCCTTTGGTAAATGGGCAGTGCAGTGAAACAAACTCTTCGTCATAACTCATAATGGATCATTGGCTAAGAATTTCAGGGGCACAAAAGGCATAGTTGAAGGGTTAACAAAAGGCATAGTTGAAGGGTTATACAATAAATTTTCTATAAATTAATATTCGATAAATTAATAATTTCTCTGAAATAATAATTTTTTTGGTCCCGACTTGAGCCTAAGGTTTAAATTAATAATTTCGATAAATTAATAAGATAATAATTTTTCGGAAGACTATATATAAATTTATAGTTCCTTCAATATTATAAATTAATAAATTTATAAAATTACAAATATAACTAGGACAACTTAAGTTTGTGTCGCTTGGTATCCCCTCCTTTTTCTAAATTAGCCGAAAGGTACTCAGATGATTGCTTGAATGTGTTTAATATTGTACCTTGACTAACTTTCAAATGAAAATTTTCATCAATCCACTATTGCAAATCTTTTTGAGTGCACGTGGTGTGATCTCTCTATTAAACCAATATTTGATTTTGATATAACAAGGACTCAATTGTAAGCAAATAAATCTTTAAGGTACTTCCATTTACTCACAGAATTGACAAGCATTCGAACTTAAACAAATTTTCAAGTCAACTTTTAAATCACAAAATATTTTCTAAGTGTTTTGGTACTCATCCAGCCATTTTGGTAACTGAGTATCGGTACAGCCTATGGTATACCAGTACAGGTTTTTGTTATTGGAAACCTATATTAAACTTAATGATTTACGAGTATTGGTACGACTATACGTGTACCGGTACGACCTTTTGAATATGTTAACCAAATTGTGCTACGAGTACTGGTGTGATCTAAGGCGTACCGCTATAGGGTTTAATGTTTTTAAATATGTTTTGATCGTTAACTTGTCAGATTTCTTGGAACCAACTTTTTAATGTTTTGATATGCATACCAGTACTACTATACGCCTACCGATACCCTTTATTAACAAAACTTTCCAAGGATTTTAGTGAGAAAATAAGTACCAGTACGGTACGGCCCGTATCGATACCCTTTGTAAAACTCCCATTCCGTACTGATACGCTTGCCCGCGTACCGGTACCCCTTTGTTGCAATTGCTATTTCTATTTTGAGCAGGTACTGATACAAATGCTCGTGTACCGATACTCACATTTCCAGACAGCATTTAATGCAGGAAAATTGCAGCCCAACAGTTCTATTCAATATCCCAACAACCCAAACGACTAGAAATTAATGAAGGGGGGGGGGGGTATAAAAATAAGTCTCCAAAGCTTCTTCAACAACAAGACAACTATTCAAAAGTATTCAAGCACACATCCAACCTCTTTGGGCTCAAATTGAGAAATTCTTGTAACCCACTTGCAACATTCATCCTTTAGAGGATTTCATAGTTTGCTTCTTTGTAACAACCTGTAGAAAAAGGGATTACTAGACTTTGGGGGTATAAGTCTAGGTGATTGTGAGGTTATCTCCTTTAGCTGAAAAAGAGAGACAAATTTGTGAAAATCTTTGGTGTGGATAGATAAGGTAGTGGGTGTAAACCTTGTTTAGAAGGTTGAACCACTCTAACCACTTGTGCAAATTTTCTTTCTATTTGCTCTTTGCTTCCACTAAATTTTTAATTGTCAATTTACCCCCCTTGGCCATTTCCATTGATTGATCAACTCAACACTCTCTTATACTTACATATCGCTTTATGTATTTGATCTGTCATGTTTGATTTTTGGACACATTTTAGATGTGAAGTCATGGTTGGTTGGTTTTAATTTGGATTGACTAATTAGGAATGTTTGATATTGTTTATATAGTGGTTAATTTCCTTACCATATATACACTTGCTTTAATTTTTAACTAGTACCACGTACTACAATGAACTTTGTTTTTTAAGGGCATGCATTACATTTAATTAGTCACATTGTACAAGAACTTCATTCAAATGTAGGTCCGTCGAAAAATATCTGTTTAAAATAATAAATTATTAATTTACGATTAATTAATACCTCTTTTGTAAAACCTACATTTGATTTGATATAACAAGGACTATTTTGTAAAAATGAATAAATTTTTAATTACTCAAAAGACTCACAAATTGGCAATGATTCGAACTTAAAATGATTTCTAAGTCAAAACCTTAAAACTCAAGCATTTTTCTAAGTGTTTTTTGGTACTCAAACAACCAAATTGGTCTAGGAGTGCCTATACGCCTTAGGCCGTATTGATATAATTTTTAGCTACTAGAATTTCGTTTTAAACTTATTAGCTATAGGGTACCTATACGCGTGTAGCCGTATCGGTACGCTCTTTTAAACCTGGGAACCAATTTTGCTTACGAGTATCGGTACAACTTGGTGCGTACCGGTACAAGGGTTAAAGATTTTCCAAATCATTTTAATTAATATTCGACCGTTGCCTTGTTAGTTTTATTAGAATCGTAAGTATTGAAAATGGTTATGCGTACCGATACCTTCTTAGGCGTATCAATACGTCTTTTTGTTCAAAACTTTCAAGGATTCCAATGAGAAAAATCGGTATCGATACGGTACGGCCCATACCGATACCCTTTGTAAAACTTCACTCCGTACTGATACGCCCTTTCGCGTACTGGTACCCTTTTGTCTGCAACGACTATTTATTCTTATGGCAGGTACCGATACGAGTATTTGAATACCGATACCCAAAGTTGGCAGACATCATTTATTGCGGAAAAAATGTAGCCCAACGGCTATATTCAATATCCTAACTACCAAACAGTTAAAAATCAATGAAGGGGGTATAAAATCAAGTCTTCAAAGCTTCTACAACAACTATTGAAATATATTTAGAAGTCTAAAGTATACAAGCACATATCTAACTATCCTTGAGCTTTAAGTGTCATAACTTGTAACCCACTTGAGTGATTTTTATTGTATTCATTTTATTCAAGTATTGATGTTAGAGTGAGCCTAGAATTGTGCAAACATTGTACCTTGTGAGGGATTTTCAGTTTGCTTTATTTGTATTTCTCTTTATGAAATTTCTTAAGGATTTGTGTATAAACCTTAAGGGAGTTGTAATGTTATCTCATTGAGCCTCAAAAGGAAAGAAAATCTAGTGGATTTGAGAAATCCTTAGTGTGGATAGCTAAGGTAGTGGATGTAAACCTTGTTTAGAAGGTTGAACCACTCTAAATTGCTTGTGCCAATTTTTATTTGCTTCCACCAATTTTTAAATTACCAATTCACCCCTATTGGCCATCTTACATTGATTGATCATCCCAACAATTGGTATCAGAGCTACACTCATTGGAAGGATTCACACCCTCGTGAGTTGATCCTAAGGTGTTTAATCAATCAACACTTCGAGCCATAACCTCTACTTCCGGCAACAACCTCTACGAGTCACAATCCATCCCCAAGCCGCTCTATTTCAATGGGGAAAATTATCTTTATTGGAAGAATAGGATGAGGCTCTTCATCAAGTCAAATGACTACCTCATTTGCGATGTAGTAGAAGATGGGTTATTCATTCTTATGAAGGAAGAAGGAGATCGACACGTCCCTAAGACAAGACAATACTATAGCGATGAAGATTGAAGAAAGATGTAAGTAAACGACAAAGCCATGCATATACTCATTTGCGCTCTTGGACCGGATGATTATTCCAAGATGTGTTCTTGCACTAGTGCAAAGGAGATATGAGAGAAGCTTGAAGTTACATACGAGGGCACCAATGAAGTTAAGGAGACCAAGATTGGACTCTTAAATCTTAACTAAGAAAACTTCAAGATGGAACCAGATGAAGACATCACCAAGATGTTTGATAGATTTTCCGTCATCGTCAATGGACTCAAAAGCTATAAAGAAGTCATTCTGGAAGACAAGCTTGTTCGAAAGCTTATCTATTCTCTTCTCGAGTCATGGTATAGAAAGAAGACCGCCATCATCAAAGCCAAATATCTCAAGACCTTGAAGCTTGATTCTCTTATGGGGGTCTCTTCTCACTCATGAGATTATGACGAAATGAAGAGAAGAGGAGAAGAAGAAGGAAGAGAAGAATATAAGGAAGAAGAAATTGAGAAGAAGAAGATGGGAATTGCTCTCAAAGCTTCACAAGAGGAGAACGGTTCTAATGAGGAAGAAAATGAAGAAATGGCTATGTTAGCCAAGAGATTTACAAGGTTCATGAAATCCAACCATGGAAGAAAGTTCCAACGGAGAGAAAGTTTCAAGAACAAGCAAAAGGAATAGGAGAAAGACCAAATCGTATGCTATGAGTACAAGAAACCGAGACACATCAAGTTCGATTGTCCCCAACTAAAATAGAAGAGCTTCAGGAAGAAGAAGAAGAAGCTCAAGGCTCATGTTGCTACTTGGAGTGATGAGGACTCATCCGATGAGAAGGAGCAAAAAGTAGCCAGCCTTTGTCTCATGGAATTAGAGGAGGATCCTAAGGTAACCTCAAACTCATCTAATTTTGATTTTACTTTTGACTAGCTTCAAGAAGCATATGATGAGTTACAAGAGGTGTATGATAAGTTGGTTGAAAACTATAAGGAATCACTTTTGAAAAATAAGAAAACAATTTCAAATTTGAAAAACCAAAACGATTTCTTATCCAAAACCAACTTAGAACTTGAAAGGAAGGTTATAGATTTGCAAGCAAAACAAGAAGATATTGAAAAGAAAGACAAAGACTTGCATAACCTTCTTTCCAAAATTCATGATGATGAAGTGGGTGATCTCAAAGCTTCTTTGAACAAAGTTGGGAATTCTCATTTTGAAAAAGGAACAACTTCAAAACCCAACTATGTGAAAAGAAACTTTGGTGGCTACAAACATAGAGGCTTCCAAAGTCCCTCAAATGGTAAGAAGGTTAGAAGTGTTTGAGTTTCTAAGGAACTAGTATTCTTCTAATAACTTTGATGCTATTGCTTCTTGGATTCCCAATGGAACCAAGATTTTGGGAGCTAATACTCATGGACCCAAAAGAATTTGGGTACCAAAAATCAAGACTTCATTCTATGTTTGTAGGGGGAGCATTGCTACAAGGCCAAAGCTTCAAGTGGAAACTCATGGTACCTTGATAGTGGATGCTCGAGACACATGACCAAAGATAAGAGTCGATTCTTGGAGCTAAAACCAAAAAGTGGAGGAGTATTAACTTTCAGTGACAACTCCAAAGGCCACATTGAAAGAATTGGTTCTATTGTTAATCACTCTTCTATACTCATTGATAATGTTTTGTATGTCAATGGTCTTAAACATAATCTTTGAAGCATAAGACAATTATATGATAAAGGTTTCAATGTCCTTTTTGATTTAAATGGTTGCAAAATTATTGACATTAATTCCAACAAAATTATGCTTATTGGTCATCGTATAGGAAACATTTACATGATGCATTTAGATGACATTCATATTTCAAATGCATGTTTTGTTTCTAAAGATGAGCATGATTCTTGGTTGTGGCATAGAAAACTAGGACATGCTAGCATGATTGTTTTGGAAAACTTGATTTCAAATGATATAGTAAGAGGTTTGCCGTAAATCAAGTTTTCTCTTGAAAAAATTTGTGATGCATGTGCAAAAGGCAAACACAAAAAGAGTTTCTTTTAAACCTATTAATGATTTTTCTAGTAGTAGAGTTTTACAATTGATCCATATAAATCTTTTTGGCCCTATTAGAATTATGAGCTTGGGTGGAAAACAATATGCATATGTTTTTATTGATGACTACTCTATATTTACTTGGATTCTATTTTTCAGTACCAAGAATGACGCTTTAGAAAAATTCATCACATTTTCAAAAGCAAATCAAAACGATGTTGGTTACTCCATTTCACATGTTAGGAGTGACCATGGAACTAAATTTCAAAATCTAGGTTTTGAAGAGTTTTGTAACTCAAATGAAATTAGCCATAATTTTTCTGCTCCTCGCACACCTCAACAAAATGGGGTTGTTGATAGGAAAAATAGAACTTTAGAAGAAATGGATAGAACCATGCTTTGTGAAAACAATTTGCCTAGGTATTTTTGGACGGAAGCCACTGATATGGCTTGCTATATTGTTAATCAAGTAATGATTAGACCTATTTTTAAAGAAAACACCTTATGAGCTTTTCAAAAATAAAAAGCCTAACATTAGTTATTTTCATCCTTTTGGATGTAAATGTTTTGTTTTAAATAATGGAAAAGACAATTTAGGCAAGTTTGATGCAAAAAGTGATGAAACTATTTTTAGGTTACTCTTTAAACTCTAAAGCCTATCGAGTATTTAACAAAAGAACTTTAATAGTTGAAGAGTCTATGCATTTTGTTTTTGATGATAACCTTCTTCCGAGGAAAGATACTTGTGATGATGATGATGTAGGAATTTTTTAAGCCAATGATGGTGGAGGACAATCATCAAAAGTAGATGAAGTTCCAACTCAAGAAGAACCACAAAATCCACCTCTAGAAGCCTTGAAGGACATGTCTCTAGAGGAAAATGAGGTCACCTACCCAAGGGAGTTCAACTATGTCAACTGTGGTGAGATTTTGGGTGATTCATCTAAACGAGTAACCACTAGATCCTCTCTTAGAAATACAAGTAATTTTGTTGCATTTATCTCATGCATAGAGCCTAAAAATATCAAAGAAGCATTAAAAGATTATTATTGGATATTAGCCATGCAAGAAGAGTTAAATCAATTTGAGAGGAGTAAAGTTTGGACATTAGTTGATAGGCCTAGTAAAAAATCTACTATAGGTACTAAATGAGTTTTTAGAATGGAAGCTATGCACACGTAGTTAGAATGGAAGCTATGCTCCCGTAGCTAGAATGGAAGCTATTAGGATATTGCTTGCATTTTCATGTGATAATGAATTCATGTTTTTTCAAATGGATGCTAAAAGTGATTTTCTAAATGGTTTTATAAATGATAAAGTGTATGTAGAACAACCACCCGATTTTGAAGATCCAAAATATCTAAACCATATTTTTAAACTTTCAAAAGCTTTATATGGTTTAAAACAAGGTCGTGGAGCTTGGTATGAAAGGTTGTCAAATTTTCTAATTGAAAATGGTTTTGACAAAGGGAAGGTTGACACTACACTTTTTATAAAAAGAAAAGACAATGGTATTTTAGTAGTTCAAATTTAAGTTGATGATATCATTTTTGGTTCTACTAATGAATTGCTTTGCTAAAAATTTGTTAAGTTGATGCAAGATGAATTTGAAATGAGCATGATGGGGGAACTCTCTTTCTTTTTGGGACTCCAAATCAAACAAAGGAAGCATGACATCTTTATCAATCAAGCAAAGTACATCAAGTATATGCTCAAGAAATTTGGCTTGGAGAATGTGAAACCTCAAGCCACACCGATGAGCTCTTCTACAAAGCTTGACAAAGATGGAGGTAAATGTGTTGATTTAAATATTTATAGATCTATGATAGGTTCTTTGCTTTATCTTACTGCAAGTAGACCGAATATCATGTTTAGTGTTTGCTTGTGTGCTAGATTTCATGCTAGTCCTAGAGAATTACATTTACAAGCCGTTAAGAGAATCTTTAGATACCTTAGAGACACGCCTTATTTAGGTCTTTGGTAACCTAGAGACCCATCCTTTAGTTTGCATGCTTATTCGGATACGGATTATAGAGGTCGTAAAATAGATAGAAAGATTATCTCCAATACTTGTCAATTCCTAAGTAGTATGCTTACCTCATGGTTTTCTAAAAAGCAAAATAGTGTAGCACTATCTACCACCGAGGTGGAATATATTTCGGCCCGGAGTTTTTGTGCTCAAGTCCTTTGGATGAAGCAACAACTCTTAGATTATGGAATTGATGTAGGTACCGTCCCCTTAAAGAGTGACAATACTAGTGCTATTTTTCTCAATAAGAATCCCATCCAACATTTTAGAACCAAGCACATAGAGATAAGACATCATTTCATTAGAGATCATGTCTTGAAAAATGATGTTGTTCTAGAGTATGTAGACACCATGAACCAATTAGCGGATATCTCTACCAAGCCTTTAGACAAAGAGCTTTTTTGGATCCCTAGGAGAGAGTTAGGGCTTACTAGCCTATCTTGAACCTCAGAGCCTTGTTTTGTGCTTAAATCTTGCTTGGATTTGGTTGATTTACATGTTTGTGTGATTTTGCTCCTATATGCATCTATTCATGTTGTTAGGGGGAGTATGTATCTATTTTTGCCCATTCATGATGATCTCATATCATATACATACATACATACATATCGATTCGATTAAAATCGAATTTTTGGGTCCATTGAAGCCAAATCTGTCAAATTTGGTTAGAGGGTATTGATACGGGGTATAGCGTATCGATACGGGTATCAGGATAGCGTTTCGGTACAAGTTAGCCTGTACTGGTACGGGTCTAGGATCGGTATGGGGTAAACTCGTATCAGTACGTGGTTTCGATACGCAACTTTTGCGTACCAGTTCGCATGGCCGCTGGAGCTTTAAATAAGTCATTAAAAGGGGGTTTTCCTAATTTAAACAAAACTCTAACTTTTCCTTTCAAACCCTAGTCGGCTCTCTCTATAAAAACCATTCAAATTCCTTTCAAAAATCTTCAAAATCTTTGAGGGCTTTTGTTTCCAATATCAAACCCAAGTTATTTTAATCAAGCTTTGAGCAAATCATCTCTTCATTCATCCATCATCCATATTCAAGGTATAAACTTTTCTTTCTTTAAATTTTGATTTCTTACTTATTTGTACATTATTTTTGTTTAAAACTTATGCATTTAGGGTGTATATATATTGTTTTCAAAGATTTTACAAATCGTTTTCAAAACTGAATTTTTTTTTGTTTGAATATAAAATTATACTCCTACATTTTATATTGCTGTTTTCAAGTTTTAACTTTACCAAATTTTTTCTTTATACTTGTATATAATTTTAAACTATACAATATAGGTTTTTATAGTACCTTGATCATTGGATTGATTTATTGGATTAAATATTGATGTTTATTCATACATATGTTTTGTGATTTGAATTTTTTAGGGTTTTTTAACCATGCCTCCCTAGAAAAGATATAGAAAAGAGATGGGGTCTAGTTCTACCAATCCCAATCCAAATTCTAATCCTGAAAATCAATTGTACTAAACCAAATCTTAACCAACTTTTTATCCATTGTTTTAATGAACCGAAATATCCTAATGCTATGGACTGTTTTAAACAATTTCAAACTTTTAAAATCTTTCATGAGCGAGTTGTTGATAAAGCTTTTTTGATCTCTAATGCTTTTAACTTTCGGTATATTAATTTAATGAGACATTGGAAATTCATGTCTTTTTTAAGCATACTATGCATTCTTTACAAAAATCCCGTCCTTATTTTCTACTCAAATGCCTGGTGTATTTTAAATCAGGAGAAAACCGAGGTACTAGCTCTTGAGTCTTATCTCACGTGAAAGAAATTTCGTCTCGATTCTTCTAAAATTGCTGAACTTTTGGGAATGGATGATGTGGATATTGATGATGAGAGTACTTTTGGTCAAATTTATGGTGGCTCCGTAACCGTGCTCAATGCCCATGAGCGTTTTCTTCATTTTCTCATCACTTGGTGGTTTCGACCATCCACTGGTAAGTGGTCTACCATTCGTCAAGTGGATGATTTTTGACTTTATTGCTTTCATGAGGAAAAAAGTCCCAACCTAGCCCAAATCATGTTTTCTGAGTTAGTCTATCTTGTCTAAAAGTTTCATACCTCTCAAGTGACTTCCTTCACCTATGGCATCGCTCTTAGCTACATGTTCCACAAGCTTGGGATTGATTGATCGCTTGATCTTGGAGTGCCTCTCACCGATCTCATTGATGAAAAATCTCTTCGGAAGGTGAAATTCACCTTTTACAATGCAGAATTGGTTCACAATGCGGATCTTCCTGGTGGTGCTCAAGCCGATCCTGTGGAGAATGTTCATGATGCTCCGATGGCTCCGGTTGCTCCACATTCCCTTGATGCTCTCATGACCTACCTTGATGGGAAGTTTGCTAATATGGATACTCACTTTGATGCTATTGATACTTGTTTAGCTTCCATGGATGCAAGAGTTACCTCCATGGAGAATCGTGTGACTTCGATGGACATGACCCTTACCGCTTTTCATACCGAATGGCGTGGTCATGCACTTGGTGATGATCATGATGAAGATGAAGATGAGGACGATGAAAATGGGGACAACTCTTAGGCATTGCATCTCATTCATACCATATTATCTATTGGGATTTGAGTTTTATGCACCTATGTTTAGTTTTTTTTTATAACATTATGCTTTTATGCTTTGGTTTATGTTTTAAGTTGGATATTAATGTTGCTTTGGATTATTTGAACTTTATAATATTTATGTTGTCTAATTATCTTTGGAGTTATTCTTGCTTTATCTCTTGTGTTTATGCCTTATTGATTTTGATCTAACAAAAAGAGGGAGAAGTGGGATATAAAATTTTCAAACGTTTTTTTTCAAAAACAAACAATATTTTTGCCTTGAAGAAAGGGGAGTGATTTCAAAAGACTTAAAATTTATTTTGGTTTTTTTATATCAAAAAGGGGAGATTGTAAAACCTATATTTGATTTTGATATAACAATGACTATTTTGTAAAACAGAATAAATTTTAAATTACTCAAAAGACTCACAAATTGACAAGGATTCTAACTTAAAATAATTTCTAAGTCAGAACCTTAAACCCCAAACATTTTCTAAGTGTTTTTTGGTACTCAAACAGCCAAATTGGTCAAAGAGTATCGATGCGCCTTAGGCCGTATCGGTACCGTTTTTAGCTACTGAAATTTTGTTTTAAACATATTGGCTATAAGGTACCGATACGCGTGTAGCCGTATTGATACGCCCTTTTAAACATATGAACCAATTTTGCTTAAGAGTATCGGTACGCCTTGGTGCGTACCGGTACAAGGGTTAATGATTTTCTAAATCTTTGTAATTAATATTCGGTCGTTGCCTTGTCAGTTTTATTGGAATCTTAAGTATTGAAAAACAGTTATGCGTACTGATACTTTCTTAGGCGTATCGATACAACTTTTTGTGAAAAACTTTAAAGGATTCCAGTGAGCAAAATCGGCATCAATACGGTACGACCCGTACCGATGCCCTTTGTAAAACTTCACTCCGTACCAATACGCCCTTTCGCGTACCAGTACCCTTTTGTCTGCAATGACTTTTTCTTCTTATGGCAGGTATCGATACGAGTTTTCAAGTACCGATACCCAAAGTTGGTAGGCATCATTTATTGCGGGAAAAATACAGCCCAACAACTATATTCAATATTACAACTACCCAAACGGTTAAAAATCAATGAAGGGGTATAAAATCAAGTCTCCAAAGCTTCCATTACAAATATTGAAAGATTTTTAGAAGTCTAAAGCATTCAAGCACATATCCTACAATCCTTGAGCTTTAAGTGTCATATCTTGTAACCCACTTGAGTGATCTTTATTTGATAAGTAGCTAAAATGGTCACTATTTCATCTTTAATTAGGCCTCTAATGGTTGGAATATGGTGTTGATTTGGATTTTATTATGTGTTTTTCGTGCAGGTCTGTAATTTTGAAAAACACACTGGAAAGAGGCAGAATTCTGTAGTTTTTTTTTTCTGGAGTCAAGGCCGGATTAGTGGGCATGAATCTGGGCATGAAAGGTGAAACATCTTGAGTATCCAACAAAAGGATACTGAGTTGTTATACGACTATTGAGAGTGATTCAAGAAGTTGTGTGCAAATTTCCCACAACACGGGTTGTCGGAACAAATGTGTCTTTAGTATTTCTACGAAGGGCTATCCCCTATGGAAATGAAGATGATCGATGCGACAAGTGGAGGGGCACTTGTGAACATGACCCCAACATCGGCAAGGACTCTAATCTCCATGATGGTCGCTAACTCCCAGCAATTTCGCCCTTCTAGTGAACCCTCTCGGCGAGTTCACGAGGTAAGTAACGTTTCATTAGAACATAAAATTGACAAATTAGATGAAATTTTTCAAACCCTTCTTGCATATTAAAAGGTCGCGACTAGACTTTGCGGGATATGCACGAGTCTAGAACATCCAACAAATTGTTGCCTGATGATACAAGAGAAGGATGCTGCGTAATTAAATGCCATAAGCAATTTTCCCGGACCTCCCCAACGACAATACAATCCCAATGCTAATACATACAACCCAAGATGGAAAGATCATCCAAACTTTAATTACGCGTAAAACCAGAGACCAAATCAAGCTTATCAACCACCTGCACCACAACAATATCAACCGCAAAAACCATCATTGGAGTCGATTGTTGAAAGGTTGGCGTTATCCCAAGAAAAATTTCAACTAAAGACCGAAGCATACTTTGAAGCAATTGACAAACATATGAGTCAACTGACGTTAGCGATGAGTCTTTTAGAATCCAAAGGGAAGTTTCCATCTAGTACCGAACCAAACCCGAGAGAAAACGTCAACACCATCACACTCCGAAGTGGCACCATCGTCGAACCGAAATCCATGAAGGAGGGTAGCCAAAAGAAAGACAATGAGAAAGTGCAACCATCGACCTAACATGGTATATTAGGTTTGTTCTCTACTCCCTCTCGTTACGCTGTACCACCTCCTTTCCCATCGAGGTTGGTAAAGCGAGATAAACAAGCTAAAGAGAAGGAGATCTTAGATGTATTTCAGAAAGTAGAAATTAATATTCCACTGCTTGAGGTAATCTGAAAGGTACCATGGTATGCTAAATTCTTAAAAGATTTATGTACTAACAAAAGATGGCTTACTGGGATTTAGAAGGTGAACCTGAGAGAACGCGTTTCCAAAGTTTTTCAGCGAAGGGTACCGCCAAATTTGAAGGACCAAGGTATGTTTTCCATTCCCTACAAAATTGGTAATGTTGGTATAAAATGTGCAATGTGCGATTTAGGGGCTTTTATTAACGTTATGCCCATTTCTCTATATAACTCAATATTTGCTGAGCCCTTGAAGGATACTAAGGTGACTATACAACTAACTGATCGATCCGTAATATACACAGAAGGACTCATCGAGAATGTTCTAGTAAAGGTAAACGACCTCATCTTTCTGGCAGATTTTTATGTAATAGACATGGAAAACGATCGGTCCAAAACTTCTTCAGAGATTCCTCTCTGTCGTCCCTTTGTATGCATAACACATACGAAAATTGATGTAAGAAGCGGAATTCTTACAATGGAATTCGATGGTGAGGTTGTTAAATTCGATGTTTACAAAGCAATGAGATACCCTAATATTGTCTCTAGTATTAATTTTGTCGATGTTATTGAACCTACCGTTGAAGAGTCTTTCGAACCTAACCTTGTTGACGATTTGTGCAGGGAATTAGAGGACTTTGAAGAGGAAATCAAAGAGTTTGAGAAAAAATTCTATTGATTCTGATTCCAACCCTACTTTGTCTAAATCTAAACCATTACTTTCCATTTTTCAGGCACCGAATATTGAACCGAAACCACCACTGGAACATTTTAAGTGCTTATTTTTTTAGCAAAGAAGATATCTTGTCGGTGATTAATTTAAACAAGCTTTCAAAGCTGAAAAGGATCCAAAGAAATGCCTACGTTAATACTCGAACCTAAAAGAAGAAAACAAAAGAACTCCATAATCATAGAATTCATCTTAAGGAAATTCTCAGTTGGATAAAGCGCATGAACTGGAAGAAGTATTTTTTTGCAGTACCTGTAGTCTAAATCAGATCATCGAGCTAATGACGTTATGTTATGCTTGATAGGCTCGATTTCCTTTAATTGATTTAGGTAGCCAAGTGGCAGAGAAGTTAGATTTTTGGGTGATTTTGTGGGAGGTAAAAATTAGACAATGGACACAAGGATTTATAGTGGTTTGACCTTCTAACAAGCACCTACATCCACTACCGTAGCTTGCCACTAAGGATTTCACCAAATTCACTCTTGGATTTCTTCCCTTTTTCAAGGCTAAGAAGGCAACCTTTACACACTCAAAGCTTTCTAACCCAAAGCTTGAGTAAACCCTCTTTACAAGAGAAATTTAAGCAAACTTGAAATCCCTCACTAGGTAGATAGTTTACACTCTTAAGCTCGCTCACCCAATCCTAAACACTTGAGCAAATTTGACAATTTTGGCTCACAAGTGTTGTCTATACTAGAAATGTACAATTTAAGCTCTAAGGCAATTTCTTCATCATAATGTTGTTGAAAATTGAAGCATTATCCTTTCCTTGATGCTTGGAGGTCCCTTTTATACTCTCAATTGAGTTTGTAGCCGTTGAGAATCGTTGGGGTTGAATTGGAGCCATTGCAGACTTTATTTCTCACTATAAATGTAGTTCTGATAATGTTTTATTTTGATACACACGTAGTTGTATCGAAACGCCCTTCTTCAGAACTAGCTATTGGAGTTTGATGTAGTGTGCCGTATCGAAACACTTTTGGGACATTGTTGCGTGTAAAAGTGTCTATCGCAATGTAGTGCAAGTGTACACGACGCAAGTAGTAAAGTGATACGGAAGTATCGGATATCGTCTCCACAGGGACTGGGCTAATAGCTTCACCTTAGATTACTGCACGAGAGGAAAAAGAATAGTTTAACTTGTTGTCACGAAAATAATAAGAGAACTGGAAATTAAGATTAAAGAAATCAAGATAAAGAGAATGGGCCGGTATTGAATTGCTCAGTAATGTAGGTGTTGCAAAATCTAGGAATGTCTGTCTTGTCGTCGCGCCTGTCGCGGCAGCACCTGTCGCAGTAGTGGTCTGTTGTTAGTCGTGGAAGCGATCACACAACTCTGTACTTCAAGCTTGGCAAGAATCCCTGCTGTGCCTTGGCCTATCCCTAGGTCCAAGTCTGTCGATGAACACGTCTTTGATGATACCTCCCGACGTGAACCGAAGGATGATCACCGATGTTGTTGAATTCTTCCTTAGCCACTTAACCTCGTCCTATCCCTAGGTCCGAGATAGTTCAACCATAAACTGGAGAACCCGTACTTATTTCTTTCGTATACTTAACTCTCTCGATATTAAGTAAATAGATAATCTCACAATGCTCTCCCGATACTCTTGCAAGATGTTGAAAACCAGAATAAGCAAACTTGAAGTCTATTTTATTGAACAGAAAAATTCCTAAAACAAATGCAATCCTTGCAACTACTTTACAAATCAACCCGTGGCCCTAGGGGAAGTTTAGAACATGATGAGGAAGGGAAAACGGCTAGGGTTTTGGGAAGAAGGCTAGGGATGAAGATGATGTCCTTCCCTAGGTCGAATTACATGCCTTTATATAGGCCTTGGGTTCAAGTTTTCTAATATGGCAAGAATACAAGTTTAAATTAAAGTACAACTCTATTAAAGACTAAATCTCCAGAGCATAAGTCTTTAATTCGTCCTTTCTTCTTGCTTGGAGTTTCTTCCTTGAACTTTGGGCTTGGCCTTCATTCTGATCTAGGGCTTGGAAAAATATAAGGGTGCTCCACGACAGATGGGCTTAATTTTATTTTTCTGTCGAGGCCCACTTTGCTTCTTCTCCTCAACACTGCTGTCGTCCTTAGCTGCCATGGCAGCGGCCTTGGTAGCATCGTCCTCCTCGTCTGCACATCCAGTTCCAGCTCTGCTTCTTCACTACCCATCGTCTGCTTCTCCATCTGCTACAGCAGCTACCTGCAAAAGCAACCAATTTCAGTAGAAACTGTGCCACTTAATATATTTGTGATGTATTAACCTAAATGAAATGAAATGTGCTTGAATGCAGCAGAAATATAGGTTAAATAGGGGTAAATTATAGAACTTTTACACACTCAATACACCCCCAAACTCAAGTTTTTGCTTGCCCTCAAGCAATTCAGACTTAAGAAAAACAAAAATTTTTTGTTTGGCTTAAAACAGTGAACTTTTCCTTACCTACCATTCATTCCCTATTGTGAGCAACACCTTGTTGGATAATTTAGGATTCATCCGGAACCTTGCTATAATTCTCGTGCAGTGTGTGCATGCTTGTGAACAATTATATGCCAAAACTCCCTTAGTTTACTAGAATAGTTAAGCTTCTAACTTGAATTTTTATGCCAAGTTTTATATTTTTGGAGGCAATTCTTAGGCTCCTTTAGTTTTTATGCAGACTCGATTCTATTTTCTCAAGCTTAAGTTTGACTAGAGCCGGTTTTGGGCACCTCTAGCTAACTTCTTAGAGCCGGTTTCGGGCACCTCTAGGTGTATTGAGTCTATTTTTCTTAACTTCTTTTCCTAGAGCCAGTGTTAGGCACCTCTAGGGGCAACTCAAGTGCTAAGCTTTCTATTCTAGTTTACTAGTAGAGTTCTAGGCAGTATAAAAGTCACAAATGGTGTTTAAGTTTTAGAACTATAGTAAGGCTCTAAACTGCTCCTAAAACTATCCTAAAGGCACTGCCACGACAGAGGCTGTCACCGCAGGTAAGTTCAGTTAAAAGACTTAAGCCAAAATTTTCATTTTTAAGCAAAAATAAACTAAGTAAAAGACACAATTTTTAGACTTAAAAAGACTCCATTAATGGAGGGATGCCACCCCTAAACTCGAGGGTTGCATTTCCCTCAATGCAGATGACATATGAGACAAATTAAAAAGAAAAGTACATCACAAAATAAAAAAGGGCAGACAACAATATAAGATAAGAAACTTAAAATTTAGTCGATGTCGTTGCCACTGCTGCAGCTGCTGCTGAGCTGGATCTGCCGACGGGCAGTGACCTTCTTGGCTGGTGCTGGCTGGCGGATGGGAGAGGCAGAGGTATTCTTGGTTTTGGCCTCCCTTGGAGGTTGAATACGGGTAGGGGAGATATGAGGTGGTTTCTCCACTACCTGAACGTCGGAGCTGCTACTGCTTTCGCTGCTGCTGCTACTGCTGCTACTGCCGCTGTCTTTTTTTCATTGTCTGCTATCGTTTTCTGCCGCTTTTCTGGTGTGAACTCCTTGGACAAATTCCTCTTGACAGAGGGCTCGTTGTCGGATGCTGCCCAGATTTTAGAAGAGGAGAAACCAGCAATATACCTGTCAAGGCCGTCTTCAGGCTCCTTTCTCTTGGTTCCTCGGGCAGAGGTGTCGGCTGTGCGGCTGCCGCCTGCAGCTTTTGTGGCAGGGGTGGGTGTGGACGCAGCAGAAGGTGTTTTGGGCGTGGCAGCAGGTGTAGGGGTATGGGCAGGGGTGTGGGTAGCAAAATATTGATTGGGGAAGGTAGGGAACAGAGCATCGGGAAAATTTAAGGTAGCGTGGATGAAATGTACTGTGGCAGAGGTGAAGTCTCGGATGAAACTCATGAGGCCGAGCTGTCTCTCCTCCAATTTTTGTATGGCAGCAAGGATCTGGAAGGAGGTGTCAGTTGGAGGTGCTGCTGCTGCAGGCTGCATGGGTTCTGTGGCAGCAGGCTCGGTGTCGGTGGGTTCTGTCGGCTCTGCTGCTGTGGCAGTAGGGTCGAAAGACGACAGGGGCGTGGTAGCAGTGAGTTCCATCAGGCTAAGTATGTTTCTGTTTGTCCAGCCTTTCCCTCGAACTCGTAAATCTTCGGCTGCCTCCGGTACGTTGTGGCCGCGGTAGAGGGCAGTGATGAGATATGGGTAGAAGAGTGGTCCGGTCGGTTGATATGCACAATCCAAGATGCCCTATCGGACATATCTGCCAACGTTAATCAGCCTCTCATGTAATATGGAATGGATGAGGGCTAACCTGGGTTGGTCGACTGTTGTATTGTGAGAGGAGGGCATAATCCGCTTTTTGATGAAAGTGTTCCAAAGCTTTGCCTCCGGGGTGAGCCGAACTTTCCTCACCGTCCTTGGGTTTTTCGGATCGGTGTTCCACTCGGTACCCTCGTCGGTGAGTTCTGCCATCACAGCATCGTAGTCGGCAGGCTCTAGACTCTCGAGAAATTGTTTATGGCCATCTTCTTTTCTGCCCACATAGAACCCGTAGAGAGTGTTGATATACTCTGGCTCGATCGGTACCTCTTTCCCTCGTATGGTGACTGCTGTCGCGTTCCTGCTGCCGATGGCAGCATAAAAGTCTCGGACAAGAGTCACATTCATCTCCTCTGGCTGCTCCGCGAATATCTGCCACTTCAGGGCTCTGATTTTACTGGCTATGAACGGTTGCAGCCCCAGGTTCCCCGTTTTGGAAGTGTAAATAAAACCTTTCTCCTCCCACATATCACGGATCTGGAAGGATCTTGGAGTTGATGCTGCCGGGGCAGATCCTGAGGCAGAACTTTGGCGGGTGTTTCTAGAAGACATGTTGCAAGGACTATGGAAGAAAATGAAAGCAAGTAAAAATTCTAGAGGAAACAAGTAGAAAAGTAGAAGTGAGTGAAAAATGAATAGTAATATGTGGTTTATATAGAGGGAGAGTTTTCTGCCCGTTGGAGCTGTAACGACAGGCACGAATAACGGGGCCAGCTGTTACGCGGTTTCTGACGCGTCTGTCATGCGTTTCCGTGTCTACTGCGCGTCTGTTACGCGTTTGCGTGTCTGCCGCGACAGCGTGTTGACATGCTGGATTTTTCGCGTCTGTCGCGGCAGCTGTAACGGCAGGCTCCAAAGTTGGGCTTTTTGGGCTGATGGAAAGATGGTGGGCTGAATTCACTTCTCTTTTTCTCCTTGTCTCCTTTGTTTCCTAAAAAAATAATAAAAATAAAACTTTAGTTCCTAAAAATAAAATAATTCTAATTACCTAATATATAAATAAATAATAATAATAAATAAAAATAAAACTTAGGTTAAATTAGGGATGCCAGGAGGGGCATCTCCTAAGGTAACCACTTCCTGCATTCTTGGGGCTTCAATCCCCTGATAATGCTTCAATCTTTGTCCATTGACTTTGAATCGGTGCCTGTCTTTTAAAGATCTGATTGTTATGGCACCATGGGGAAAAACCTGCACCACTTGGAAAGGGCCAGACCATCTAGATTTCAGCTTTCCTGGGAAAAGTTTCAACCTAGAGTTGAATAACAACACAAGCTGCCCTGGGTAGAACTGTCGTGGTAGCAGCTTCTTGTCATGCCACTTCTTGGTCTTGTCCTTGTAGATTCTTGCGTTGTCATAGGACATTGTCCGAATTTCTTCAATCTCATTCAAATCAAGTAGCCTTTTCTGTCCTGCTTTTTCCAAGTCCATATTCACTGCCTTGATGGCCCAGTATGCTCTGTGCTCAATCTCAACAGGTAAATGGCATGTTTTCCCATAAATCAGCTGATAGGGTGACATTCCCAATGGAGTTTTGAACGCTGTTCTGTAGGCCCATAATGCGTCATTGAGGTGTAGAGACCAGTCCTTCCTAGTTGGCTTAACCATATTTTCAAGAATGTTCTTAACCTCTCTGTTGGATATTTCAGCATGTCCATTGGTCTGAGGGTGGAATGCTGTTGCGATCCGATGTTTGACACCATACTTTTTCAAGGCAGCAGCTATAACCCTATTGTCAAAATGCCTCCCTTCATCACTGATGATCGCCTTAGGGATGCCGAATCTGGGAAAAATGTTTTTATGCAAAAACCTCTGAACCGTCTTGGCATCGTTTTTCTGAGTGGCGACCGCTTCAACCCATTTGGACACATAGTCCACTGTCAGGAGGATATATAAGTTCCCACATGAAGTTGGGAATGGTCCCATAAAATCTATCCCCCACACGTCGAAGATCTCGACTTCAAGAATATTTTGCAGCGGCATCTCGTGTCTCTTTGAGATGTTTCCAGTCCGTTGACACTTGTCACAGTTCTTGTAGAATGTTTGGGCATCCTTGTACAGTGACGGCCGATAAAATCCTGACTGCAAAACCTTGGCAGCAGTTTTGTTACCTCCTAAGTGTCCTCCATACTGTGAAGCATGACAGTGATGTAGTATAGCTTCCTGTTCATCCTGTGGTACACATCTTCTAATAACCTGATCTGCACAACATTTGAAAAGAAGAGGTTCGTCCCAATAATAATGCTTAACATCATTTTGGAACCTCTTCCTAGCTTGATAATTAAGGTCAGGAGGGGTTATTCCGCTAACTAAAAAATTAACGAAATCAGCATACCAGGGGAGTTCAGAAAACTTACCTGCCGCCATGGCTGTCGCGGCAGTGCTTGTGGCAGCGAACAACTGCTCATCAGGGAAGGTCTCTAGTATGTGTGTTTCGTCTGCCGGTAGACTCTTTCCCTTCTCTAACCTTGACAAGTGATCTGCGACTTGATTCTCTGTCCCCTTTTTGTCCTTGATTTCAAGGTCGAACTCTTGCAGTAGCAGAATCCAACGTATCAGTCTAGGCTTTGCATCCTTTTTGGTGAACAGATACTTCAATGTATAGTGGTCTGTGTGGACTATGACCTTCGTTCCAAGTATATAAGAACGAAACTTGTCAATAGAGAACACCACAGCTAATAGTTCATTCTCTGTGGTGGTGTAGTTTACGTGGGCGTCGTTCAGTGTTTTACTGGCATAGTATATGACATGGAAAAGTTTGTCTTTCCTCTGCTCAAGTGCTGCCCCGACAGCATAGTCACTAGCATCACACATAATCTCGAATGGCAGTTTCCAATCTGGTGGTTGTACTATTGGGGCTGTTACCAGCTTTTCTTTCAAAACCTTGAATGCCTCAGTACATTCAGCGTTGAAGTCGAAGGGATGGTTCTGCTCCAGAAGATGGCATAAGGGTTTGGTGATCTTCGAAAAGTTCGCGATAAACCTCCGATAAAAACCAGCATGCCCTAAGAAACTTCTGATTCCCTTGACTGTGGTGGGTGGCGGCAGCTTTTCGATTACCTCGATCTTAGCTCTGTCGATTTCTATGCCACGGCAGCTTATCTTATGGCCTAGGACTATCCCTTCATCCACCATGAAGTGACATTTCTCCCAGTTCAATACCAAGTTTGCTTTCTCACATCTTTCGAGCACTTTCTGTAGGTTGCCTAGGCAGCTTTCAAAGTTGTCTCCAAAGACTGAAAAATCATCCATGAATATCTCCAGGAAATCCTCCACCATATCGGAAAATATTGTCATCATGCATCTTTGAAATGTCGCTTGTGCATTACAAAGAAAAATGGCATCCTCCGAAAAGCATAAGTACCGTATGGGCATGTGAACGTCGTCTTTTCTTGATCTTCCGGTGCGATGGCTATTTGATTCTAACCTGAGTAACCATCAAGAAAACAATAGTAAGGCTTACCCGCTAATCTATCAAGCATTTGATCAATAAAGGGTAAGGGGAAGTGGTCCTTCCGGGTAGCTTTGTTAAGCTTCCGGTAGTCCATACAAACCCTCCAACCGGTCACAGTCCTGGTTGGGATTAGCTTGTTCTCTTCGTTGGTTACCACAGTTATTCCTCCTTTCTTGGGAACGCACTGCACCGGGCTCACCCACTTGCTATCCGAGATGGCATAGATTATAACAGCATCTAGCCATTTTATGATCTCCTTACGCACCACCTCTCGCATAGCATCGTTCAGTCGTCTTTGGGCATCAATGGTCGGCTTATAATCATCCTCTAAAAGGATTTTATGCATGCATAGTGCTGGAATTATGCCTTGGATATCAGCTATCGTCCATCCAATAGCCTTTTTGTGCTGCCGCATCATCCCTATCAGCTGCTGTTCCTGTTCCTGCATCAACTTGGAAGAGATGATTATGGGCAACGTATCATTTAAACCAAGGAAAACATATTTTAGCTGCCCTGGAAAGGGCTTAAGATCTAGAACAGGGGGCTCTACAGTTGATGGCTTTTGGACTATATGTTCATCCGAGGTATAGTTTAAGGGCTCGAATAACTTACCTGGACGATTGCCTATCCAATTTACCTCCTCTTGATCTTCAGTATCAGATGTATCAGATTCTGAGGAGCTGCTGTCGTCGGTGCTGTCGTGACAGTCTTCTAAATGGCTACTAGGGCAGTGGCCAATTTTGATGTCGTGGCAGCCCGACCTGATGCAGGGTTGGTCAAGGGTAACTTCAGTGATAGCCTTGCATTCTTCTTCTGCATCATCATGTTTCATTGCTTGGAGAACATTCAGCTTGATGTCTTGATCGTTCACTCTCATAGTGAGTTCTCCTTTTTCCACATCAATCAGTGATCTTCATGTGGCTAAGAAGGGTCGCCCCACGATGATTGGTGCATTTTCATCTGCTTCACAATCTAAAACAAGAAAGTCAGCAGGAAAAATAAATTTATCCACTCTTACCAGAATATCTTCAATTTTTCCTTCTGGGTGAACGTAAGAGCGGTCTGCCAGCTGCAGTACTACTGTTGTGGGCCGAGCTTTTCCAATACCTAATTTCTGAAAAATAGATTTGGGCAATAAATTTATACTAGCACCAAGATCGCAAAGTGCCTTACCCACAAATTTGTCTCCGATTATGCATGGCATGATGAAACTCCCAGGATCCTTCTTCTTCTGGGGTGGATGCTTGTGCAGAATACTCATGTATCCTTCTGTCATTTTAACCGTTTCAAATTCCCCAAGTCTGGATTTCTTTGACATGGCATCCTTGAGAAATTTGGCATAACCAGGCATCTCCCTAACGACATCTAACAATGGAATATTGATATGAACCTGCTTAAAAATATCATAAATCTTCTTAAGCTGAGATTCCCGTTTCAATTTTTGTAACTGCTGAGGGAAAGGATGTGAAGGACGATAATCAGCAATACGTCCTTCCCACTGCATTCAGATTTGAGGAGGTTTAGGTTCTTCATCTTTCTCCTCTGTCCCTTCTGCTGTCGTGACAGGCTCATCGGCAGCAGGCTGCTTGTCGTCTGCTGGGGCAGCTTCCTCGGCAGTTGACTCCAAGGCTGGTTTCTTGACTGTTTCAGTTTCCTTCTCTGGCCCTGGTAATTTCTTCCCACTTCTAGTAGTGATGGCTTTACACTGCTCATGCATGGGTTGTCTAGTGTTTTCAGTATCGCTAGGAAATCCTCCATTCTGCCTCGATTTAATATGCTGTGAAACCTGACCCATCTGTGTCTCCAATGATTTCAGAGTAGCTTCATGGTTGGTCATCCGCATCTCTGTTTTATCCATTAATGTTTCAGTCTTCTTAACGAAGTGATTCATGTTCTCAATGTAGGTTCCTGTTTGAGACATAAACGTAGCCAAGGTCTGTTCCAGTATACTAGTCGTGGCAGCTGGCGGCTGTTGCTGCTGCTGCTGTGGTTGCTGCCGAGTCAATAACCTAGGTCCCCCCTGATTCTGAGTGTTTTGTGCTTGAGGATTCAGGGCATTATTAAGGTTGCTCCAAGAGAACTTGGGATCCTTTCTCCAGTTGGGATTGTAGTTGTTGGAATTATAGTTTTGTTTATTGTAGTTCCCAACATACATCCCTTCTTCTAACTGTAACGGACACTCCTCCGAACTGTGATTTCCATCGCAAGTTTCGCATACCTCTTCAGCAGAGTAGACATGCTGTGAATCTTCTTTCAAGAGCTTTTTCATTGCCTTAGTGAGATATGCCACCTGTGATTTTAACGAACTGTCGGCCTCATAATCTTTTACAGCTAGAACTCGTTTACCCCCTCTTCTTGCTGTAGGAAACTGTTCCTCATTCTTTGCCAGATTTTTCAATACTGCCATTGCCTCATCTGGATCTTTGTCCAACAATAATCCATTTGTTGCTGAATCAATTCTTATACGAGTTTCTAAGTTGGCAGCATTATAAAATTTAGTTACCTGGTTCCAAACGGGAAATCCATGCATCGGGCAGTTCCTTAGAAGAGTGGTAAATCTGTCCCAGGCCTCGTGCATTGGCTCATCATCTTCCTGTTGAAAAGTAGCAATTTCGTTACGTAATCGCTAGGATAAGTGTGAAGGATTAAAACGAGACAAAAATTCACGAGTTAAATCTGCCCAAGTTTGTATTGAACCCGGCGTTAGTTTATTCCACCAAGTCTTTGCCCTGTCCCTCAATGAATGAGGAAATAACCGAAGCCTCAGTATCTCTGGATTAACTCCTGGTAGTCTAAACGAACCACAGATTTCCTGGAACGTTTTCAGTTGCTCCCTAGCATCCTCTGTAGCAGCACCACTAAATTGGCCAGCGTTGTTGATCATGCTGAACATAACATGGTTCAACTCAAAGTTGTCAACGTCTACGTCTGGCAGGGTTGTTTCTAGTTCTACATGATCATTGAGCATGTAGTCTCGGCATGACCGGCGTGCGGCAGCGACAGGAGGGTCAGCAGGTTGACCGTTCCCTCCATCTTCGGCAGGATTGTTGTTATCCTGGGGATTATCTTGGTTTTTCCTTCTTTCTTCACGTCTTTCGTTCACCATTGCTTCGAGTTGTTCCTCCAGGTATTCGTTCCTTTCAACGAGGTAACAGACTCTTTTCTTGAGATTGAACGTTCGTTCGATTTCAGGATCTAACTGGTGCTCAGGTTCCTTTCCTCGTTGAGATCTGCGCATACGTAAACAAAAGACCTTGTGAAAGGTATAGGTTGAACAATCTAAGTAAAAACAGAAAAGTAAAGGAAGTGCAGTAAAAGATAGGGAAAAGATATGTTGCCAGTCCCCGGCAACGGCGCCAAAAACTTGTTGCGTGTAAAAGTGTCTATCGCAATATAGTGCAAGTGTACACGACGCAAGTAGTAAAGTGATACGGAAGTATCAGATATCGTCTCCACAGAGACTGGGCTAATAACTTCACCTTGGATTACTGCACGAGAGGAAAAAGAATAGTTTAACTTGTTGTCACGAAAATAATAAGAGAACTGGAAATTAAGATTAAAGAAATCAAGATAGAGAGAATGGGCCAGTATTGAATTGCTCAGTAGTGTAGGTGTTGCAAAATCTAGGAATGTCTGTCCTGTCGCCGCGCCTGTCGCGGCAGCACCTGTCGCAGCAGCGGTCTGTTGTTAGTCGCGGCAGCGATCACACAACTCTGTACTTCAAGCTTGGCAAGAATCCCTGCCGTGCCTTGGACTACCCCTGGGTCCAAGTCTGTCGATGAACACGTCTTTGATGATACCTCCCGGCGTGAATCGAAGGATGATCACCGATGTTGTTGAATTCTTCATTAGCCACTTAACCGCGTCCTATCCCTAGGTCCGAGATAGTTCAACCATAAACTGGAGAACCCGTACTTATTCCTTTCGTATACTTAACTCTCCCGATATTAAGTAAATAGATAATCTCACAATGCTCTCCCGATACTCTTGCAAGATGTTGAAAACCAGAATAAGCAAACTTGAAGTCTATTTTATTGAACAGAAAAATTCCTAAAACAAATGCAATCCTTGCAACTACTTTACAAATCAACCCATGGCCCTAGGGGAAGTTTAGAACATGACGAGGAAGGGAAAACGGCTAGGGTTTTGGGAAGAAGGCTAGGGATGAAGATGATGTCATTCCTTAGGTCGAATTAGATGCCTTTATATAGGCCTTGGGTTCAAGTTTTCTAATATGGCAAGAATACAAGTTTAAATTAAAGTACAACTCTATTAAAGACTAAATCTCCAGAGCATAAGTCTTTAATTCGTCTTTCCTTCTTGCTTGGAGTTTCTTCCTTGAACTTTGGGCTTGGCCTTCATTCTGATCTAGGGCTTGGAAAAATATAAGGGTGCTCCACGACAGATGGGCTTAATTTTGTTTTTCTGTCGAGGCCCACTTTGCTTCTTCTCCTCAACACTGCTGTGCTTCTTCTCCACGGCAGCGGCCTTGGCAGCATCGTCCTCCTCGTCTGCACATCCAGTTCCAGCTCTGCTTCTTCACTGCCCAGCGTCTGCTTCTCCATCTGCTACAGCAGCTACCTGCAAAAGCAACCAATTTCAGTAGAAACTGTGCCACTTAATATATTTGTGATGTATAACTGAAATCTAACCTAAATGAAATGAAATGTGCTTGAATGCAACAAAAATATGGGTTAAATAGGGGGTAAATTATAGAACTTTTACACACTCAACAGACGTATCGAAACGCCTAGTGTCGTATCGAAACAACCTACAATTTATATAGTCGTTGGGAAATAGTCGTTGGGGGTTTTAGCCGTTGGGGTGTATGCCACGTAGGTGTATCGAAACACCAAAGGGTGTTTTGAAACAACCTCTGTCCATATCGAAACATGTAAGCCCTGTATCGAAACGAATTCTGGCAATTTCAAAACGCATCGATACAAATTATGTCTGTATCGAAACGGGTACATTAAAAGCACTGGTTTGGCTACTTAAAAACGTTTCAAACATTGCCAAAACCTTTTTAAACACCCTCAAACTTATTTTCAAGTTGTTTTTTACTTAGAGAGTATTTTCAATTCTTTTCAATTAAGTCCAAAACATTTTCCAATTATTATATCAAAACATATATTTCTACAATCTCCCTCTTTTTTGATATAATAAAACCAACTTGAAAATTGTTTGGGATTCTCCCCCTTTGTATTTAAAAATTTGAATAAGGGATTTTTAAAATTGAATGAAATTAAAGCTTCCCCTTATTCTCTTGAAAAAATCAAATTTTCAAATAATTTATCCCCCTTTTTGTTATATTAAAAAGAATTTAAAAGACATTAAGCTCAAAATAACATATGAGGTTAAAATAAATTTGATACAATTAAAAACTTTTGGTATTAAAATTGGCTCCCCCTTACTCAAAGCATCAAATATTGTTAGTCCAACAATATGATAATCTAGTTGTAGAGAAAAATAATCTAATTAAAAACAAAAACAACTAGAAATTTTACCAACACTTGAACTTCAAGGGAGAATGTGAAGCCTTCATTCTTCAAGTGATCTTTCTTGTGTGTATGGAGCTCCCTCTCAAATTTGGACTTGTTGATCATTCTCCATCACACCAACACAAGACAATCAAGTAATTTTTGGTATCCAAATTGCTTTGGATCTATAGACGTCAGTGGCACAAAATTTTGTCCCATTTGGAATCCATTTTTCAATTTCATCCTTTTTAGTTGAAGTGATTAGTCCTTTTGGGACCCAAACACTTCTAAAAAAATTTCCATTTACAAATATAGGGGCACTAGATTGTCTAACATAAAAGTTTGATTTTCCAAAACTATTTTTCTTTTCAAGCTCTTGGGAAATCAAATCTTTTTTCTCTAGAACCTTATGAAGCAAATTTTGTAAATCAACACATTTTTGCTCAAACTCATTGAGTTTTGCTTCAAGTTCTATTTTGGTTTTAAAATCAAATCATTTTGAATTTTCAAATTTGAAACAACTTTCTTGATTTTCAAAATGTGATTTTTAAACTCTAAAACCAAATCATCATAGGAATCTTGTAATTCATCAAAAGAATATGAGCATGAGGTAGATGAATTAGAAGTTACCCTTGAATCTTCTTCGATGGCTATAAGGCAAAGGTTGGCTTGTTCATTTTCGGTGGAGTCTTCATCACTCCAAGTAGCCACATATGCCTTCTTCTTATGGCTTGAAGAGCTTGCCTTCTCTTTCTTCCTCGATTCATGCTTGGAGTTATTCATTTTGCTCTTCATGAATCGGACAAACTTTTCGAAGAGATAGACCATCTCTTCTTCTTCACCTTCCTCCTTACTTGATTCAACATGGTTGCACTTGGAGGACTTGAGAGCCATGTCATTTGTGTTGATGTCAAGCTGCAAGATTTTCTTCTTCCCCATCTTCTTTATCTCTTCCTTCTTCTCCTCGTCTTTTCCTTTCTTCATAATTTCATGAGTGAGAAGTGACCCCATGAGTTACTCAAGCTTTAATTTCTTGAGATTCTTGGCTTCGATGATGGCGGTCTTCTTTGAGTCCCATGACTCGAGAAGAGAATAGAGAAGCTTTCAGACAAGATTATCTTCCGGAATGATTTCTTCATAACCTTTGAGCTCATTTGTGATGGTGGAGAATCTATTGAACATCTTCGTGATGTCTTCATCTGGTCCCATCTTGAAGTTCTCATACTTGAGGTTGAGAAGACCGATCTTGGTCTCTTTTACTTCGTTTGTTCCTTCGTATGTGACTTTAAGCTTGTCCCATACTTCCTTGGCATCTTCGCAATAGGGCATCTTCTCATAGATGTTGAGGCTAAATGCACAAAAGATGATGTGCAAAGCCTTGCAATTAAGCTTCATCTTCTTGCGATTATCTGCATTCCATTCCGCCTTTACTCTTTGTGGCACATAAGGACGCTCTTCAACAATATTCCAAAGCTTGTAGTCTTCGGATTTGATGAAGAACTTCATTCAAATCTTCCAATGAGCGTAGTTGGCCCCGTCAAATAAAGGTGGCTTGTCGATGGATTGTGCCATTTGATCGGTTGATTGAATTGTTGTATCGAGCTTCCCAGATCGCCTCAATAGAATGTTAATCCCCTTCGATTGAGCCTCGCTCTGATACCAATTGTTAGGCTTGATAGGCTCGATTTCCTTCAACCGATTTAGCTAGCCAAGTGGTGGAGAAGTTGGATTTTTGGGTGATTTTGTGGGAGGTAAAAATTAGAAAATGAACACAAGGATTTATAGTGGCTTGGCTACTTAAAAATGGGTACATTAAAAGCACTGGTTTGGCTACTTAAAAACGTTTCAAACATTGCCAAAACCTTTTTAAACACCATCAAACTTATTTTCAAGTTATTTTTGACTTAGAGAGTATTTTCAATTCTTTTCAATTAAGTCCAAAACATTTTTCAATTATTATATCAAAACATATATTTCTACAATCTCCCCCGCTTTTGATACAATAATACCAACTTGAAAAATTGTTTGGAATTCTCCTCCTTTGTATTTAAAAAATTTGAATAAGAGATTTTAAGAATTGAATGAAATTAAAGCTCCTTCTTATTCTCTTGAAAAAATCAATTTTTTCTATTAGCCAAAGGCTTAAAGCGAAGCTTCAATTCACCTTGTGAGAATAAAAAAAGCACTTAATAAACTTTGTTTTACATTCTCATTTTTTTTTTTTGAAAACTTAGATCGAATATCGGGCTTTCTATTAAAATCTTTTCGCTTTCATTTCAAAAGTGCATGTTGACTTGATTGTTGTTGAGATTTACAGTAGGAGGAAGAATTGATGATAGTCGTGGTTTCAACTTCCTACGAACACACTTAGCGACGGATTCACTAAAAGAAAATTGAGATCGAATTCGATTCTCATCGAGACAACATAATCAGAGTTGGGTTTTTCCAAAACTTAAAACTGTTTCATTCTAACAGCGATAGTCATGGTTAGTTTAACCAGAAAAATGGAATCTAAAAATTAATTTTAGATTGTCGGTTTACTGGAGAGAAAAACAAGTTACAAGGGTTTGGCCTTGTAGACTATAACCGGCATGTATCCAGAGTGAAAAATCCTTTTTCAATGATCATTTTGAATTGAAGCAGAGCAAAAGCTTGAGGCTAATTAATTCAATCAATTGTCTTCTCAAAAATATTTATTTCTGTCATTTTCTCAAAATAAGTTATTTTGCCTTTAGTTCCTACTCTATCGAAACCCTCCATTATTTTTATTTTTGCACAAAAGTCAGAATCAAAACCTTCAGATATCAGAAGCTTCGAAGTCCCTACGAATCGACCCTTCTTCTTTCTATACCATGTTTTTTTATATTTATCTGAGAATAAGGATATTTATTTGACAGCTACGATGATTTTCATTATTGTATTCATTTTATTAAAGTATTAGGGTTAGAGTGAGCCTAGAATTGTGCAAACATTGTACCTTGTGAAGGATTTTTAGTTTGCTTTTTTTGTATTTCTCTTTGAGAGAGTTCTTAAGGTTTTGGGGTATAAACCTTAAGGGAGTTGTAAGGTTATCTCCTTGAGCCTCAAAAGGAAAGCAAATCTAGTGGATTTGAGAAATTCTTAGTGTGTATAGCTAAGGTAGTGGATTTAATCCTTCTTTAGAAGATTGAACTACTATAAATTTCTTGTGCCAATTTTTATTTGCTTCCACCAATTTTTAAATTTTCAATTCACCCCCTCTTGGCCATCTTGCTTTGATTGAACTTTAAAATCTAAAATCTAAAATTTAAATCTTTAACTCCAAACCCTAAGCCTTAAACTCCAAATCTTAAACTCTAAATTCTAACCATAAACTATAAATTCTAAACCCAATAACCTAAACTCCTAAACTTGTAACCACAACCTAAATCCCTCAACCATAAAATTAAAAGGTATGTATATCAAAGTATTTTCCGTAGTTGAATGTTTAATTTTTGTTTTTTAAAAAGAGTTATATTTTGATAAACAAGCTATGTAAAAAAATATTACACAACTCTTTATAACATTTAAATTACTAAAGCTAAAACCTAAACTCAAACAATAAACACTAAACTTTAACCCAAAATTGTAAATTCTAAATCATACAACCTAAACCCTTAAACCATAAATCTAATAAGCTTGTGTGTACTAAAGTTTACATAGTTCGTGTAACAAAGCCTTTTCCTTACAAAATTAACGATTTTTTATTTGGGAAAAACTTTGATACCATGTGTAAACTGAAGTTAGTTTACACAAGCTTGTTAATTTTAGGATTTAGGGTTTAGTATTTAGAGATTTAGGTTGTAGGGTTTAGAATTTAGGTTTAGAGTTTTGGTTTTTAGGGTCTAGGATTTAGGATTAGGAAATATGTTTTAAATTTTAAATAAGAATTGTGTTATATTTTGATACACAAGATGTGTAAAAAATATTTTTACACAACCCTTCATATTTAAACAATAAAATCTAAAACCTAAATCCCTAACCTAAAACTCTAAATTATTAACTCTAAATCCTAAACAATATTAAAAATGATAATTATACCATGCACTAGCAATGAAAATAAAAAAGTTTCCACAAACGCCTTCGCTTTAGTGTTTGGGGATTCAATTTATATTTTATGGTTTAAGGGTTTAGTTGTAGGGTTTAGAATTTAGGGGTTGTAGTTATAATTTAGGGCTCGTGGTTAGAATTTAGGGTTTATAGGTTAAAACCCAAATCACTAGGATATTACCCTAAAACTTAAACTCTAACATCTAAACCCTAAATTCTAACCACGACCTCTAAATTCTAAACCCATGCAATTAGACCCCTAAACACTAAACTCTAAAATGAATCCCTAGACCTTAAAACTAAGGCACTTGTGAAATTTTTTTGTTTCCTTGTATGGTCTTTGTATGATCTCAAATGGCTAGCTTATTTTGTTAATTGTTATAGGAAAATGTCTAAATTATGGGTTTAGTTTACGACTATAATCGTAAACCCTCACATTTTTTTGGATATATTTTTAATAAAAGTAGTGACTTCTTATATGTGAGTCACATTGCAGAATCTAAATTCAAGTATATTTGATCGAGCCAGATCTTAAAATTTAGTGGTATTTGGTTTATCTTGTTGTTTATTGGTTTTCATAACTGAAAATATGTATAGAACCAACAACCTTTAACTTGTTTTGCCAGACGTTCTCGAATAATGCCTAAAACAAGGGTAAAGTTCATCGAAGATTCGGTTGTTGTAACTTGTAAATGTACACATTTTGTGCCTTCGTTTGACTGGTATTGACGGATCCGTTGGATTTTTAAGTCAAATAAAAGTTAATATTTTGAATATAGGGAATATTGAAAAATATTTGGGGATATAGGCTATTTTCTACAGTACACGGTAGGTGGCGTTCTACATTTTTTTAATATTAAACAGAGGGACCTCGCCACCTGTAGGTGGCGTCCTTTAAGAAAAAATATTAAAAAATTGAACCTCGCCACCTGCAGGTGGAGAGATCCCCCGTGTACTGTAGAAAATGGCCTATATTCCCAAATATTCTTCAACTTACCCTACATTCTAAATATTAACTTTCATTTGGATTATTCTCCAAATTTCTCCGGTATTGACACTTGTACCATATAAAAAGAGTAAATAAAACTAAAATTCTGCTATTTAATTAAAAAAACAAAATAAAATTATTATCCAGTCAGGTTGGGGACAAATTTCTTCCTCTATATTCGAGTTGGGGCGATAGAGTGTATCTAAATATCGGATCGAGGTTGAGTTAAAGTGTTGTTCCATTGGAGTCGGGGATGTCGATTGCCAACCCGACTGCTCGCCATATAATAATTTTACTTTTTTGACAAATCTTAATTCTAATTCTAATTCTACCTAGAGAAGAAGGGAAAAGAAGACTTTAGAAGAAGAAAGGGGGAATGCTCTTAGTAAGTCTAGAATTTATGACTTAAAAAAATATGACAAAATAAAGATGAACAACTTGACTAACTCTTAAGATTGAATATAGAGTTAAAATTGATTCTTTACGTTGAAAGACTATAACTTTATATAACAAACTTAATCATTATACAATAAGTTCAAAAAATAACTAAAACATATCATTACAAAAATAAAAATGGTGTTATGAATATTTATCTATGTGGATGTCTATAATGATAAGAACTTTATCTAGGAGATTTGATTTACTTTATCATTAGTAATATTATCTCTATTAATTAGGGTTTAATGTATTATTTACTTTTTATGCCTATAAATAGATGAAGACATTGTACACAAGTCTAGTTTTAGATAATAATACAAATCTCCCTCTCATCCCTTTGTTCTTCCATTCTTGTTCTTATTATTATTCTTTGTTATTTTATTCACAACACGTTATCAGCACGAGCTTCTAATCAACTGAGATCTTCGTCATTCGAATCTAAAAAATTATTGGAAAGAATTCGATTCCAGGGTGAACCAAAGATAAGTTTTTTTTCTTCCTCAATTTTCTTTTTGTTACTGATTACCTTTCTCTTTATATTTTAACTTGGTTTTTAATTATTTTTTGAAAAACCAAAGAGGGGCGTGTTTGATTGTATTTAAACATTGGGTAAAGATGACTTTGTGGTTTCTCACAAATCAAAGGGCGAATTAACAGAGATGGGTATACCATGATTGATTAAATTTTAATTTTAGTATCAATCGATTATTTTTTTATTTTGTTAGTGCTTTTCATTGTTTCGATAAAAAAATAGTTCCCTATGTTGTGTTTTGCATATGCGTAAACTTTAAGAGAAAATGGTAAATTTCTGTCAAGTTCTTCATATTTTTCTAGTTTATTTACTTTAATCCCTACATACTTGTTGTGACTTATTTATCAATATTTAGTTTATTTTATCCTGTTGATGATATTTGATATTTTTAACCGTGTTTTGAGTTTTACATGATATGTTTGAATGGCGTGGTAAGAGACATGACAGAAAGAGATTATGAGAAGTCGTTTTGGCGGTTTGCTATGTCTCCATTGTCCTTAAGAGGAAAATCAGCATCGGTAGGAGAAATGGAGGTTTGGGCTCTAGAGGGATTTGGTGTTGCTCATATTTTACAAGAAATGCTTACTTATAAAACTAATCATATTAGAGCTCGCCAAGAAGTACTTTGTACTACGATCATTGGAGGAACAATACCTAAACCTGAAGATGCTCCAGAATCTTTTCGATTGCTCGTTTGAGAATTACGATCTTTGGCTCTGGTCCGATAAATTATGCTGATTTTGCTCGAAAGTAATATTTATTCTACGTCAGAAAAAAATCGACTATTGACTTCTCCCAAGTTCATGTTACAAAAATTCATCTTGACAAGAATTTCCGTGGGAGGCATTCCCTGAAGTGAATGCAAATCATGATGTTTATTCCATGCGATTATCAATGATGGGACATTCCCTGAAGTGAATGCAATCATGATGTTTATTCCATGCGATTATTGGATCTGTTTCATTCCCTGAAGTGAATGCAAACATGGTAAATCATCATTCAATTAGAGACATAACTTCGATATAATCCAAGTATATTGGCTGGACATCCCGATCTGCGAGGCTACTGGTCTCAAAGGAGGTTTTTAAAGGACCTTGTGAACTGGTTTAACAATGCCGCGTACGACGATTAAATCTTTGTTCTCTGTGATAACGATATGTTAATAAAAACATACTCCACTTTTCACGACAAATAATGTTGTCCCCAGACACAATATCGTGAATTTTTTTAAAGGCTCACTGACTCTACTCCATTCCCTGAAGTGAATGTGAGCTTTTATAATGGAAAGAATAAATGCCACATTAATAGTTGTGGTCGTGGTCGAGGCCATTAATATAGACATAGAAAGTATGGACATTTTAAGAATACTTCTACCCACCGGTGGTGAGGTTATAAGGATGACAAGAGTGATAAAGACCATTCTAAGGAAGTGAAATCATTTTATTACCAATGTGATGTTATAAACCATTGATATCGTACTTATCATACGCTGGAAAAATCAACAATCATTGAATGATAAAGAAAAGAAAATAGAAGAAAATTTTGTTTGCAAAAAAATGATAAAGATGATATTGGTCCAGCTTATTTGGACATTGCTGGTCCAACTCATTTGGACGTTGTTGATTTCCTTGTAACTCTCGATAGAAATAAATCATCTTCTAATTATTCTCATAACTTTGAAGAGAATTATTTATCTTGATTTATGTTTATTTACTTTACACATTAATTTTTTACGTTTTATATTTATATATATTATAATATTTATTTATTTATTTTATTTCATATGATTACTTACCAAATCTAATTTATGATGACGATTTATGCTTTGCAGAAGCATACGATATATTTTCCCATTTAAATGTGAGATATAATGTGAGTACTATATCTCAAAGTACCAAAAATATTGATGCTCTAGGAGAGCAATAAATTCTTGAGAAAAAGCACATTATGAAAAGTGCAGAATTGTGAATATTGCAATAATTACCGCTAATGGTAATAATATCGTCACCACTAGAAGTGGAAATTTTAAGAGAGTAATATGAGTTCGCAAAATATTCCTTTGAGAATTATAGATAACATATGTTATCAATTGACATTTGAAATATGTCAATGTGGATATAAGTTCTAGTAGCCAAAAAGTCAGTTGAAAGCTCTAGAAGAGCTATATATTGTTACCAAAAGATAATTTTCATTGAAAGCTCTAAAAGAGCTAAATATATTCCTATTCAAAGGAACAATTTTGATGGTCGTACTAGGCATGTACGAGGGTGCTATATATTGTTACCAAAATATAATTTTCATTGAAAGCTCCGAAAGAGCTAAATATATTCCTATTCAAAGGAACAATTTTGATGGTCGTACTAGGCATGTACGAGTGAGATTGAATCACATGTTATGGTAAACCAGAAGTTTACTAAATTCAAAATGTATATACACACTTGTATATAGTTGGCATGATCAGTTAGACCATCCTAATTAATAATGATGTTAAAGCTATTGAGATTTATATGCATATTTATTAAAAGAACATGAAGTTCTTATGGTGCTTGTTCTAAACGGAATTAACTAAATTCCACTTATTGAAAGAACATGAAGTTTTTGTGTTGCTTGTTCTCAAAGGAAATGATTAAGATCCCACTTACCAAAAGAACTTGAAGTTCTTGTACTAAAGTTGAGACTGCATGTCTTGCATATCTGAATGAAATATGAGCCCATTTATCCACAAATGTGGAAAGTTTTATATGATTTTAGTAGATGCATCTACATTGTTTTATCAACTTACAACCAAAAGTTTGTGAGATTGATTATAAAAGGATTCAGATTATGCAGTTAGACTATTCGTCTTGCAAAAACTAGTGGGTTTAGATTTTAGGCTATATCAGTTGTTACAAAGCCTATTGATTATGAAAAATACAGTTTAGCAAAATTTCAATTGGATGCCTACTCTTTAATAGCTAAACTATGAGAACAAAACATTTATTATTTATATGGTGCTTCCATAGAGCAACACTTATACGCATCAAGCCAACGAGTTATAATAAACTCCTCGTTATGATTGGTTTTTGGTGAGAAGCCATACATTTCCCATTTTATAATTTTTGAATGTGCGTTATATTGTTGAATTGCTCCACTACAACGCACAAAATGGGTAAATAAAAAGGGTTGAGAATATATATTGAGTATGAGTCTACTTTTATGTTTAAATTCTTAAGCATTAATTGGAAAATCATTTATGACATGATTTTTCTCAACATCAGGGGAGATAATAATCAGCTTTGTAACACCCTTAAAAGCATAGATATAGATATATGTGTGTGTGTTAAAAAAAAGGGGGTTCGCTGCTAAGGGGATTTGATCCCACAACCTCAAGGCTTCTAAACCAAGCATCCAACCGTTGGAGCTATAACAGCTCTTGGTGTTAAACCCATTCACCTTTAATTTATTCCACACATTTTGAATAAAAATAATAAAATAAACAAAATATCCTACCTACCCCCCATTTGACTCTATTATTTCAGATCTATTTCCCCTAAAAGTGGATCTGCCAACCATTCTTCTCCCACAAACCCAAGCCCCTCCCCACCGTTCATCTTCCCCCGATCTCCCTCACCGCGTCGCCCTCACCAGCACAACCATCGCACCGTCCCGACCACAACTTTGGCCACCACTCGCGAAATCGCGCCGTCGTTCGCCGTGAAAAAGTCCTAGAAGTTACGGCAAGAAACCCTAAATATCGCCCCTCTTTTTCTTTCGTTTTCCGGCCACCTCAGTCAACGGCGTGGCGCGTCGTCGGCCTAGGCGTGCTCACCGTGTGGAGGGGAGCAAAACCCCCTTACCGATCATCGACCTGACGCCGGTAAGGCCCTCATCGGAGCCTCGTCGTTCTCGCACCGTTTAACCCCGATATAGGTAAGTTGGGTAAGTTTTTGTTCGATTTCTGGGTAATAGACATGTTGGTGGGAGGAATCGAATCGAAAATATGCATTTTGGTGCATTTTCCGGCAATTTTAGGCCATGCGTGGGCCTCACACGCCGTCCGGGGCGATTTCCGGCCGCCTTGGACGGTGGCCGTTGACCGGCCGGCTCAGACCAGTCTGACCCTTGAACCGATCCACCCAAACTCGACCCGACCGAGTCAACCGAGTCAACCCGACCGATTCAACCGAGTCGACCCGATCCGTTGACCGACCCGACCCGTTGACCGACCCAACCCGTTGACCCGTACCCGACCCGTTGACCGAGTCAACTCGCCCAAGTCAACCCAGTGAGTCAACTCGCCCGAGTCAACCCAGTGAGTCAACTCACCGAGTTAGCCATTGGACCAGTGACGCCAACATGACATCAGTGTTGACTTTGACCGCTGACGTCAGCATTGACCTGCCCGTTGACCGTTGACTTTGACCAAAAAGTCAAATTTTCTGAAAACTCATATTTTATGTTTTTCGACGTCCTTAGTCCGATTTTAAAGCCCGTTTCATGAAATTCTAACCCGAAAGCCTCCAAATTGAACCTTGAACTCTAGTTCGCTTATGTATTTTTAATAATCAATTATGAGCAATGTGAATGAGGACTGAAATTGGAATTTGTGCGATTGAAGGTATTCACAATCCCTTGTATCTGGGATGTTGAGGACGTCGCATTCGAGTTCGAGAGTGATCGAACGGGGTATCATGGTCGACCGATATAGCAAGTATTAAAGGTAATACACTACTACCTCTTGTATGCTTTATGACCATGTTGGTATTTGTTAATGCATGCATAAAAATGATGATAAGTATTGTTAATTCTGCTCAAGTCAAGCCGAATATGGAAACGAGTATGATATTCTAGATAAGATTGCAATGCTCGAATAAGAAGATCAATAAATCAGAAGGATCTGGAGTTCAATAAGTAATTAATAAGACAACATGATTCATTTTGAAAACCTCGAAAAACTTGGAAAGTTACGGTAACAAGATTTAAACCTTCGAGATTGTAAGGTGTTAGGTTTCCTTGAGTCTGGAATGAATCTCCGAATATAGCTTTACGAGAAGCTATCCATACATCTGTATTAATCAAGCGACTCAGAATATCGAATTGATTGAAATGACTAAAAGTATTGGAAGCACTATTATGGTTGAATTAATTAGAAGGGTCGTATCGACCAAAAAGACTGAAGTATCCTCAGACACCGAGGGTTGCAAATTAACTAGAATGATGGATAAACCTTTGAGTTCTAAATGAATGAAGTGGTTGGAGGTACCGAAATTTCTTGAATGACTGAAACACCCACGAGTACTTAAATGATCGAAATATTATAAATGGCTCAATTGACAGAAATGATAGAGATCCCGAGCTTCAGAATGACTGAAATACCCCTGGCTGAAATAAATAAATTACCTTTGATGAAATTCTAGAAATGCCAATAAAGTTGAAGATGACTGAAATGTCCCTAAGGGTTGAAGCATGACTCATGTACGTCAATCACTCTTGATATTAACATAAGGTTGGAAGTCTTTCCGCACATAATATAAGTTCGACTACACCGTGGCAAGTTCGGTGGTGAAATATGAAAGCAACCGTTTAGATATACGATACAGCCGGATACATTAGAAGGGTTGGTTAATAATGCCAGGTTGGGATATGTTAGTTCGAATGGTTTTGGAGGCTCAATAAACTTCTGGAAATTTTAATTGTTGCAAATCATAATTTTCTCATGACGGGGCTAAATTACAAAATCACCCCTGATAGTTAAATGACTAAAATGCCCTCGTTGGCCAAAGTAATCAAAATAGCCCCGAATGTATTTGATATCGTGAAAGATATTGACGTAGAAATCTCTGAATGCATGGTTGGATACCTGATGAACAAATAGAATTTCTGAGCTACCGTTTACGCCTTGTTGGTATAAATTACCAAAATGCTCGTGTATGATAAAATGACCATAATGCCTTGTAGGCTTAAATGATTAAATCACTCATGATATGTCAAAATTCTCATAAATCTTGATGTATCATCTCCTGAATATCTAGTTTGAACCGTTAGTACAAACCCCTCTTTGAATAGGGGCCTCGTTCCAGAAACCCGTTTAAATGGTCAAAAGTTTAATGTGTTCTCTTCCGTAAATGAAAAGTATCTCCAAGGAAATAAACTATTCCACCTAGTGTGTTCCATGTGTGCTACACGACTGTTTTTGCATACTGATTTACATGTTATAATATCGATCACGTGCACATGATAGAATACTTGAACTCACATGAACATGACATGTTTTATGATTAAATATGACCGTACTGTATTTTTTATATATGCACATGTACCTGATATGACCAACATGCTATATGGATAATGTATTACTAAAAATACAACTATTGATTAATCGAACCGTTACATAGGTTGTTACTGGGGTACTTGGGATAGAATATGAAGTGACCGCAGGTTCAGCTCTGATCCAACTTGTAATTCCTTTACCGTTACAGGTTCCTATGCTTCGGCTAGGGTAATTCCTACCGTACCGTACCGTTCCTAAGGTAATCCCTTAGGTTGGCACCTATGCCCAATGGGCACTGGTTAACGCCTTTGACACAGTTTTGGGGAACTGCCTCCTGGAGAGTATGGTTGGAGGGTAGATAAAAGATTAAACCGAACCGTATTGTTACTTGAACTTTATGTTTTTGAACTATAAATGTATATTATACCGTTATTGTACATGTTTTACTTGCACTATTGGAAACACACTAGAAACCGAACTCTCTAATTCCACCACCGTATATTATTACCATACAATTCCCGTCTAATTCTCAATGATGAATAAAGAACAAGTACCGTTATTCTAGAGTATGATGCAACCTCGAAATAGTAGAAAAAAAGAAATAAAGACTGTTACCGCGTGGAACATCATGAAAATGTTATGCCTACCATATATCAGCATGAGCTTATAGCATCTCTTGGTAGTTTTGTATTACTGAGCTTTTCCAAGCTCACGTTGTTTTTACCATCGCAGTTTAAAGGAATATATCATGGTATAACGTTTGACATCAGTGTTCGGAGTTCTCTCGGCGTTGCTTTTGGAGTACGGTACCGACATAGTTAGTGGGCATGCATATCATTATTGTTTTATGATAGAGTCTGTAAAGCACTTTCTGAAATATATGTTATATGTTTAAATAAGTTTTTGAAAGAGTATTTTCAACAAAAGTTACTGTTATAATTTAATATGTGTTTTTCAGAGGAAATGTTTTTATGTGTATTTTTACCGTGGGTCGCTCTTGTGACCCTAATGTGACTTCCTAGGATCCGTCATAACGCATAGACGGGTCTAGGGGGTTACAAGCTTGATAAAGGAAAATGAATTATCATTATGTAGATCCTCGTATATGAACCAGAAGTTCATAAGATAATTTATGTTATTACATGTCAACCGCCAGACATATTTACTAACTCAATAAGAGTAACTAAGTCTCATATACCAGCTGAAATGCTCTAAATTTGAATTACATGTTAGAACGAACGGATGTAAATTATGCATGAAGCATGAAAATTGGTTCCAATGATCAAAATTCTCGTAAATGAAAAATAGTATTAGATGGTCATATATTGGAGGCGGGTGCTCCTGAAGAGACCCAAGGCATAACTAATAATAAAACTCTTGAAGAGTTTCAGGTACCTGAAATAAAGATTGAAAGCTTGAAGAGATCTCGATAAGTTATGTCACTATGAGAATGAAACCAGAAAATTGAAAAGTTGTCGACAACGATTTTACAAACAATTTCCCATAGAATACTTCTATAGAAGTAAAGAAAGGAAACGAGGATCTTGTATATAAATCTATCCAGAAGTATAGACATTGAATTGACCAATGTAGAAAGACGCTTTGAACTTCTAAAGGAGAAGTATTTGGACCAACAGTCCAAAACACCTAAAGGTGTAATGCAAGTGAGGCAAAAATAAGTAGTCGTAAATACGACTTGAATTATGATTTATGAAGAGTTTTAATTACTTCATAGTGGATGCAATTACTTTGGCAGTTATGAAACATTTTATATGCGTCTAATTATTTTTTTGGATCCATATTTATCCTAGAAGGATTTAAAATGCTAGAAGATTTGGAAATATATGAGAAAATTTATTTAGACATGTCTCATTGAATATTTATATTTTGGCGCATTTGGTATAATCGCCTTAATGAGTACTTATTGAGAAAATACTATAAGAATGATCATATTTCCTTATGAATTTTATAAAGAAGTTTGGATGAAGATTCGTGATATTATTAGAACTTCTGAAGAGCTTCAAATTGCAAACTCATGAAGAGATTTCAATGCATTTAATGAAATTATTTGAGAAAAAGAATCTTGACATCAAGTTTTATCTCGACCTAGAGATCGAGCATTTAAATATCTCTTTGTCTATGAATGGACATCAATTGAAAGAATCTTAAAGAAAATTCAATATGGATAAAGCATATCTATTGAGTATCCTTATGATTGCAAGATTATTGGGTGTGAATAAATTTATCTTCGAAAGAAAGGTAAATAAATAATTCGTTTGGAAGCACCATACATCAGTTGGTCAAGAAATATCCATGGATGTACAAAGATCATTACCTTTAGATCTTCAAACATTCGTCGATGCCTCCTCAAATCTTGTAGAAATCATTGTTATGCACGAGGCAAGCCAAAAATGTTTTTTGCTAAGACCATTGACCCAACATATCCAAAATATATGTAGACTTACTTTCACAAGATATGATACAAAGCTATCTTGTGTAGAGATAATGCAAGATGTATATCTCAATTGAAAGGTGGATACATCCTGGAACATATTACTCCAAAGTTTCATCCCTCACGATCTTTAGAAAAATAATATTCAAGATTGAATTATGAAGATTCAAAGATCTTCTATGGTGTTTTCATGAGGGGGAGTAAATACGCGTCGCACTATTTTTTCCTTGACCGATGTTTTGTCCCAATGGGTTTTCCTGGTAAGGTTTTTAATGAGGCAACATGTTATGCGTATCAAAGATGTGTGTACTCTTTTTCCTTCACTAAAGAATTTTTTCCCCATTAGGTTTTTATCTTAGTAATGTTTTAACGAGACACGTTATCTTCATAAACATCCAAGGGGGAGTGTTATGAATATTTATCTATGTGGATGTCTATAATGATAAAAACTTTATCTAGGAGATTTGATTTACTTTATCATTAGAATATTATCTCTATTAATTAGAGTTTAATGTATTATGTACTTCTTATGCCTATAAATAGACGAAGGCATTGTACACAAGTCTAGTTTTGGACAATAATACAAATCTCCCTCTCATCCCTTTGTTCTTCCATTCTTGTTCTTATTATTGTTCTTTGTTATTTTATTCACAACAAATGGTTACTTTTTCTCTTAACTTAGTTTTTTTCTCCTCTAAAACTTTTTGCGCTCACAACTTTTTCTTGTTTTTAATTCCTTTGTCGATTGTCGGTAACTAATGTTAATACTGATTGTCGACTATCAATGTTTATTATTTTTCTTACTCTTTCATGTTTTGTTTTCTCAATTTTAATAAGAATTTATGCTCTCGTGGCACACGTTTCCTCTGTCTTTATGGCATGCTTTTTATTGGCTTTTGTGGTTCGTTTCATCTGTCGTTGACTTGATTTTAGCATACCTTATGAGTCGTTTGGTGCTCGTATAGAGATCCTCACGGATCTAGCTTTCTGATTTGATTCTGTTGGTGGTCATAGAAAAGATTGATCCCTAATCGTTTGATGGCTTGTTAATCGATGTAATCAGAACTGTGTAGCGGAGCAATCTACCTGATAGTTTGGTTTTCTCACTGCTTCTTTTTTCATCCCGTAAAGTGTCTCGTTTGGCTAAAGACAAGGATATCCATGAAGGTTTCTAGGTTTTTATGGTATGTTAATCTCTGTGGAAGTGTTTGCTTTCTTTGCGCATTTTTATGAGATTTTTAGTGGACTAGTCCTATTTTTCTCTCTTTTTTTTGATGTAATGTATTCTTAATATCTTTCATGTTGTTTAATAAAATACACATTCCGTTTCTCAAACAAAATATCATAAATTGAATAAAAATAAAAAATTACTTTAAATTATCATAAATGGAATAAATTATTACAAAAAACGATCCTAAATTTATAATATATAAATATTTTATTTAAAAAATTAAATTAACATGACAACTTATATATTATACATTACGGTAAACTACATAAATGGTCATTGAAGTCTGAGTAATTTTTTTTCACTAAAATTTGAAAAATAACAAAACGATCACTAATGTTATTGAAAAGTAACAAAACGATCACTCTGTCGTTAATGTCCGTTACATGAATAATGAAGGTCTGACATGCCACACTAGGCAATTGATATAATATTTTTTAATATATTAATGCCATCCAATCAGATGATGATGAAATAGTAGCAAGAATGATGGCTTTTGCTCGTTTCTTACCTTCTTAAGCATCCATGGATGTTGCAGCAGAAACAAGAAACTATAAGAATAAAAAACAAACAAAAAATGCAAAAAAAAAAACAAAAAGAAGAAGAAGGATAGTGTAACTAGAGGTAATCGGGTCGTTCAGTTCGGGTCATTTTGGTTCGGGTCGTTTCGGGTCTATCTAGAATCGGTTTAGATTCGGTTCGATTCGGGTCTAATTCGGGTCTGTGATGAGTCAGATTCGGTTCGGGTATTGGATCGAGTTAAAATCGGATCAGTTGTTTTCGGGTCGGGTCAATATCGGATCGGTCGCTTTCGGTTCGGGTCAAAATTGGGTCGTTCGTGTCGCTTTCGGTTCGGGTCAAAATCGGGTCGTTCGGGTCGATTTCAAGTCTGGTCAACATTTGAATTTTTGGGTCAATTCGGTTTGAGTTGGGTTTAGGGTTTAAGTTTTAGTATTTATGGTTTAGTTTAGAGTTATTGGTGTATGAGATTAAGAGAAAGAGAAAGACAATTGGTAAAAATAGATAGGGAAAAGACAAAATTTTGGAGGGAAATAAGCCACCAATTTTTTAAGCTAGATTGAAAAAAAAAGAAAAAAAAGAAAATTGGTAAAAATAGAGATGGAAAATACAAAATTTTGGAGGGAAATAAGCCACCAATTTTTTAAGCTAGAGATTAATTAGTAGTCTGCCACTACACATTTGGTCGGAGGAGACATTTAGTAACATTGCGACATTATGGGGTGTATTGGCCCGTATCGACATAGAAACATTAGCCCCATCATCGTTTGAGAGGGCACGAATACAAATTGAAACGGATTGGGCATTCCACATTGATGAGGTAATCGATTTGGAAGTAGAGGGAGATACATTCCAAGTACGAGTGATGGAGTTTGAGGAGGCGATAGGGCCTAAATGTGATTGTAGCTGTGAAGTGGAATCGAGTGAAGATAGGGACAGTGCTAAGGATCGAGAAATTGCCTTGAAGACAAACTCTGCTTACAACGATAAGGGGTCATCAATGGATGGTACAGTGGTGCCGAATTCAGTATCAATAGGGGACATAAAGGCGAAAGAGGAAATCGTGGTGGATAGGAGCTACTTAGAACGTATTTGGAAAGAAAACCAATTATCGGATTGGAGAGTGGTAGAGACATCGAGCTGGATGGATGACGAACAAGTAGGAATGTTGAATAGAGAGGTGGGCGAGCGGATGAGTGGTGAGGTGTTGGGTGCGGTGGAGGATGTCGATAGATTGTGTGAGGTGCAGTCGAATGGAAAGCGGATTGAGACAAGCCCGACGAGGGATGGGCCACGGGTTGAATTGCCAAGGGTGAATAAAGCAATATTAATAGATGTGAATGGGGAACAAAAGAGAGTTAGACAACTAACGGAGATTGAGGCGAGCCTGGCACCGATAGGGGATAAAACCACTGCTGAACAACTCACAAAACGTGGGCATGGGCGTCCACGAAAAAAGAAGGAGTCGGACACAGTACCAAAGGCAATCGTGAATGGCTCATTGTCAGACTCCGATTTTGTGTGCCGTAAACAGGGGATATTACGGGAGGCTTGCGAAACTGTGGGGTTGGGAAAATTGATAGGGGCAGTAACGGAGGGACGAGAGGAAGCGATAGTCAAAGATATAGTGCGTTTAATTGAAGCGCGCGATCACAAAGCCTAGCAAAGCATGAAGATGTTGTCGTGGAATGTCTGGAGGATTGGCGCGATGTCAAAACGACGATCTATTCAGCACATTCTACGTCAGCACAAATGCGTTTTGGCTCTACTTCAAGAGACCAAAACGGAGATGATCACAGAAAGAATTGTTCAACAATTATGGTTTGAGGATACGTTTGAGTTTTGCTTTGCTCCATTGGAGGGGAGAGCGGGCGGTGTCGTTGCGATTTGGGACCCCAAAGGGTTCAAAGTAGAGGTGAAGGAATGGCGTAAGAATATGATTATTCTGGTTGGACGATGGGTGCACGAAGACTGGGCGGCTGGGTTTGTGGGTGTGTATGCGCCTTGTGTGATTGTGGAACAAGGGGCCTTTTGGGAGGAAATAATGCAAGTGGTTCGATCAAGGCAAATCAAGTGGTGCGTGGGTGGTGATTTCAACATGGTGACGAAGGCGACAGAGAGAACGGGTAGTGTACATCTTGCTCGAGGTATGAGTCAATTTTGTGCATTTATTGAACAAATTGCTTTGATAGATGTTCCGATCCAGGGGAAACGATTCACATGGTTTGGTCCGGGGGGAAAGGGAGCCGGCTGGATCGTTTCCTAGTATCGCAAGGTTGGGTGAATCGATTCGAGGCTCTCATAGTGTTGAATTTTTCGAAGGAATTATCGGACCATTCCCCCATTATTCTTGTAGGCAACGTTTTTGATAGTGGTCCGAAGCCTTTCCGATTTTTTAACTTTTGGTTAAAGGATATTCAATTAATGGAAATGAATGGAGGAGATTGTCGTTGCTTGATGGGGAGGCTGCGATTTCGACAAAATTAAAAGGGTTGAAAGGGATGCTAAAAGGATGGAATCGACAGGGCGTAAATGTGATCGAAGAACAGTATAAAAGCGTAGTAGGCGAATTGGAGCAGCTTGATGCTAAAGTCAGGTCTGAGGGGCAATCGACGGATGGAAAATTAAGGGTGATGGAGCTTTATGCGAGGTTGTGGAAATTGGCCAAGTTGAGAGAAGCAATTTGGAAACAGAAATCGAGGGTGTTGTGGTTGGCGGAGGGGGATCTTAACACAAGCTTTTTTCACAAGGCGGCGAAAATTCGTCAAATGCAGAATTATATATCGGGTATTCAGGTAGATGGTTGTTGGGTGACTATACCGGAGAGAATGAAATTTATGTTTAGGAGGGAATTTCAGAAACATTTCGATAAGCCGTATGCAGCGGGTTCCTTCTTGCCAAATGTGGATTTTGCTATGTTGTCAAATGAACAGCGGATGGGGCTTGAAGAAATGTTCACGGAAGAAGAGGTGAAGTGTGCAATTTGGAGCTGTGAGGGGGCGAAGGCACCGGGCTCGGATGGATTTCCCTTCGAGTTCTTCAAACAGGGATGGGATTTTTTGAAGTCTGATATCATGAGGTTTATGGCTGATTTTTTCGAATCAAGCAAGTTACCAAGGGGGGTGAATTCAACCTTTGTGGTTTTGATAGCAAAGAAGGACTGTCCGAAAGTAATTGGGGACTATCGCCCAATTTGTTTGCTGAATTCTGTGTATAAGATACTGGCGAAATGTTTGGCGCAGAGGTTGCAAGGGGTATTGCCTACGCTGATCACCGATGTGCAGGCTGCATTTATCAGGGGTCGACAGATTTTAGACGGTATTCTGCTAGCTAATGAGGTAATTCACTCAATGAAGAAATGTAAATTTGCGAATGGGGGGTGATTCTTAAATTAGATTTCACCAAAGCGTATGATTGTATCAGTTGGACTTGTTTAGATCGTATTATGTGCCGAATGGGGTTTGGGGAGAGGTGGAGAGGTTGGGTGATGGCGTGTGTGAGCTTAGCTCGGTTGTCGATACTGATAAATGGTAGTCCGACGAGAGAATTCCCGATGCGGAGGGGCATTCGTCAAGGTGATCCATTGTCGCCTCTTTTGTTTGTGATAGTGGCAGAGCTTTTACACCAATTCATGGTTAATGCGGAAAATTTGAGATTGATCAAGGGAGTGCGAGTGGTTGGTGACATAGTTCTGTCACACCTATAGTTCGCGGATGACACTATTATTTTTCTGATGGGAGAGGTTGAGGTAGTGTGTAACCTGAAAAGAGTGCTAACATGCTTCGAGTATGCATCTGGGCTACAGATTAATTACGACAAATCATGCCTTTTTGGTATTGGTGTGGACGGTGCGATGCTTATGGAATTTGCGTCGGTCTTGGGCTGTCCGATTGGTGACTTGCTGATACAGTATTTAGGGATTCCATTGGGTGTACATCCGTGTGGATCTGAAGTATAGGAACCGCTTATCAGAAGGTTTCGCAAGCGACTTTCAGGTTGGAAACGTAATTCCTTATCGTTTGCGGGTCGATTGCTTTTAATTAATACGGTGTTATCCGCACTGCCGGTGTTTTACATGAGGGTATTCTTGGTGCCAAAACGTGTTGTGCTGCGAATTGAAAGTATTAGGCGAAATTTTCTTTGGGGTGGCAAAGAGGAGAGGGCGAAGATGAGTCGGATAAGCTGGGATGTGGTATGTAAACTGAAGCGAGTGAGAGGACTTGGGGTGGTGAATTTACGCTTAAGAAATTTAGCGTTGCTTGCGAAGTGGGCATGGAGATTTGCACAATTAGAGGACTCGCTGTGGAAGTCTATAATTGTGGCGAAATATGGTACGGCTGTGAGAAGTTGGCAAATTCAGCAAAAGGGGAAGGTACACATGTCGGCGATGTGGAAACAAATCGTAGAGGTGCAGAATGACGAGTACGTTGATAAATTTTTAAATGAGAATCAATTTATGTGGATTGTGGGAGGTGGCGGTAGTGTGCTGTTTTGGTGGGATTGCTGGGCACTCGATGAACCATTGAAGAATGTATTCCCGTGTTTGTTTGGGTTGGCTTCGAATAAATTGGCATTTGTCCGGGAGGTATTGGGTATGCCGAGAGAGGACTTGGTGAGTCAATACCGACGTGAGATGCGGTCCTTTGAGGTAAAACAATTAGATGAATTAAAAGCATGTTTGGCAAGGCTGCATTTGCGTGATCGAGTTGCGGATAGGCTAGTTTGGAGACATTCGAATTCGGGACTGCTTTCGGTGGGTAAGTTGCACTGTTTAATGTCCTCCTTTGGTTTATCTGATCCTTTGCATGTGGGTATGGTGTGGAATATGCCATTGTTGCCAAAAATCCAATGTTTTGTGTGGTTTATTTTGGTGGATCGTTTGTCGACGCTCCGTATATTATTTGATCGTGGAATCCCCCTATCGAATTCTTCTCTAAATTACCGGTGGTGTAATGTCGGTGAGGATAATTGTGATCACATTCTATGGTCGTGTGAATTAGCCTATGATGTGTGGACTGATTTTTTGTTGTGGTGGGATGTTACTATGGTTCGACCTCGTCGCATTGGTGAGTTTCTTACTCAATGTTGGAAGGGATGGTTTAGTGGTGATGTCCGAGCATGGTGGATGATTGGTTGTGCGAGTGTAGTTTGGTCGCTATGGGTGGCGAGGAACGAACTCATGTTTCAGGGGCGTCGCGCAACGAGACAATCGGTGTTTTTTCTTGTGCAGCTCCGGGCTTTACATTGGACCCGGGCATACATGGGTGCAGCGTGTATAAATGAGGCGTCGTGGTGGTCTTGCCCGATGCAATGCTGGACGGTGCAAAACTCAACCAATGTGGCTCGGTTGAACGTGGTATGGGTGCCTCCCTTGGAGGGAGTGTGGAAATTCAAAGTTGATGGGTCGGCACAGGGGAAGCCGGGATTGGCAGGATGTGGGGGTGTCCTACGGGATTGGAATAGTCGTATTATGGCGATTTTTTCTGGATCGATTGGGATAGCTGATTCCAATGTTGTGGAAATTCAGGCGATTGCTTACGCCTTGTGAATGTTACGTGAGATGCGATTGGAGTTGGTTACATCGATTGTGGTGGAATCGGATTCGATGGTGGCAATATCGTGGATGCATTGTATTGATCACCGTCCTTGGCAGCTATGGCGATGGTTCCAGCAGATTGACGATGATTGTGTCGTGTTGCCATGCGTGTGCTTCAACCATATTTTCAGAGAAGCAAATGGCGTTGCGGATACATTGGCGAAAAGTGGTGTTGATAGGGTCAATTGGGTGTGGTTGTTCATGCAGTGAGTTGATGTTTGTTCTTTGTACACACACATTGGTACTCTTTTCCTCTAATTAGGATTAGAGAGGTTTTTAATGAGGCCGATGTGGGGTGTGGATTTTGTATGATTGTTATTATAAATAAAATCATACTTTCGTTGTGCAAAAAAAAACTAGAGATTAATTACTTTTTAGGTCATGTTGCATTTAAAATGTTACATTTTAGTAATACTATTCAACTTTAAGTTTTAATTTAATTTAATTTAGTCACAAGTATCCCCACAGTTTAGACTTCGGATATAGAAATCCCCTACCCGTAGTGATATTTAGTCTCTAAAAATTTACTTTTAGTCGAAATTAACTAATCTTTGTAATTTAGTCTATTAATTTAATATAATGATATTTTTGTTCATTTTAATTTCTAAGATTTAATTTTAGCCAAAATGACATAAAATGTTATTATATCATAACTTTGACAAGAGCAATGGTCTCTTCCATGGTATAGTACAAAAAGATAATAAAACATACTTCATTTTATTATTTATTATATCGTTAAAAATAGATAATATTAAAAATAAATTATTCATTTATTTTACCTTAATTTTTGGGTTAAAATCGGGTCGATATTCGGTTCAGCTTTCGGTTCGAGTCAAATCGGTTCGAGTCCATTCGGTTCGGGTCCATTTCGGTTCAACAAAAAATTTCGGATCGGTTTTGGTTCGGTTTATTTCGGGTTTTGGGTCAACTTCGGATCATCATGTTCGGGTCAAAATCGGGTCTCGGTTCGGGTTTCGGGTCTCGGGTCAAATTTGCCAGGTCTAAGTGTAACCTCATATACTCGCCTATGCGTTACCACGAATCCTAGGAAGTCACATTAGGGTCACAAGAGCGACCCACAGTAAAAAACCACATGAAAACATTTTTAACCTGCAGTGGTAAAAACGACATGAGCTTGAAAAAGCTCAGTAATACAAAACTACCAAATGATGTTGTAAGCACATGCATGTATACGGTTAAGCAGGTATACGGTAAAACATGAAATTGTCATGGTGTTCTGGCTAACATGTTCCAATTACGATTCATTTTAAATTCTTATTTATCCTTCAGCTGTACTCCAATATGCAGTTCTAGGTTGCATCTATAAAAGCATTATCCCAGGCTCATTGGGCGTAGATACCATCTTAAGGGGATACCTTAGGTCCGGGCAGAATTACCCTACCCGAAGTTAGGAACCTAATACGGACGGAATTATCCTAGCCAAAGCTAGGAACCTAATACGGGCAGAATTACCCTAGTTGAAGCTAGGAACCTAATACGGGTGGACCTTAACTGAAGCGTAGGAACCGAATACATGTGGACTAACCAGCTTGGTCAGAGCTGAGCCTATAATCTTAAATCAATATCCAGTACTCAGTAAAAGAATTTTGAACGGTAACAGTCATCTCAATAATTAGCCGCAGTATGTCAGGAATTCAAGATGCAGGCAGATGGGTAATCAGTGGAACTAGAATATCCATATCCATAAATCGGGTATACTGATATCAGATATCATGAACTATAAGTCATATTTTTGCTTCAAATAACTTGACCACTAGAAAACAGAACATATAGACTCAAATTTCAGTTAGAAAGATTTTTCAAGTATAATTGGAACACACTAGATGATTTCAAATTATCACTTTGATGTCCTTATTAAAAGTCGAAGGAAAACTCTAAGATGTAGTCCCTTCTAGTCTGGTTTAAAATTCAAGAACCTTATTCAAAGGAATCCGATAAATATCAACTTCTTCAAGGTTTTCATTAGTTATACTTCAAAGGCATTCTGAAACTATGATATATCTTTGTTATGCATGAATTCAAGTGTATTAGGATATATTTTGAGATTCCTAAAAGGTCAAGATCAATAAAGATTTTAGATATATCAAAATCATTTAGGGATTTAAATATATCAGGAGTGTTCCAATCTATTTTTCTTATAAGGGTATTTTGGTCATTTTAACATCCATGGGCAATTTGGTGATTTAAACTAACAAGCTATAAATGGTGATCTACTGAACTCTGCAATTCTAGTTGCTCATCATGTTTCCAACCCCTTTGTACTAATCAGAACCCCTCATTATAGTGTTTACCATTTAGCCAGATAAGTACACCTTAAGTATTCGTTTCTTAGAATCGACTATAATGTATGACAAAGTAGACCGTCTTCATCAATTAATCATTGGACATGTTACGAGAAATCAAACATGTATCCATACGGTATTTTCCATGTACTATAGCAATATCATGAGTGATTGTCGTACAAGAGTCAGGCTTTATATCATGTAAGGACATTACAGACATTTGCATCCAAGACTTCTAACTCCTTATCCATCCTCCAATTCTACTAAAACTGAATAGTTCACATTATCGTGGTACTTACCAAGTATTCAGACATGTACATATCACATGAACTCAATCCTTAACACTAAATGTACCTTTTAGAACAATAGGTTATTATTATAATTAACATTGTACTTTCCCCAAATAAATCGTACATACCTTCATACAATATTCTTTCAATATTACCTTAGCATTAAAAGTGAGCAACAATCACGAGTCATGTTAGAGTCATCGCACTCGTTTAGCTTTATTAATATGTCTTATTCTAAGTCTTAGAGGTGTTTCCAGTCATTCAGGTACTTTCCGTATTTCCAAACAATTCATTCATTTCAATTCTCGAGGGTTTATCCATCATTTCAGTTAATTTAGTAAATTCAGTGTTTGAGGTTATTTCGGTCATTTCAATCAATTCATTCTCTACTGTCATTTAGATCTGTTCAGGAATACGTATAACTTTCAGTAAATTTATCTTCAAGTGTTTGTCCAGAGTTTGGGTAATCCAAGAGTTTTGTTATCATACATATTTGCATCTTAATACCAAAGTCTTTCCCACAAGAACATAGATTTCAGATAAAGTAATCATTTTACCAAATCGAGTGTAAAATTCCAGGTCATTTCCTTTGTTAGGGGTGTTTAAGGCCTTCTTATACCTTAAGGGCATTCTCGTAATTTCATATCTAATATTTCTGATTTTGAATCCTTTAACACTATTATCGGGTTGGAGATTAACTGCATTATTAACCTTTAGATCCTTCTAATTTATTATCTTTTTCATTCGAGTATTTCAATCTTATCTAGATTATCCATACTTATTTTTCATATTTGATTAAACTTAAGCAAAGTTAACAGTACACTTCATCTTAATTATGCTTTCATTAACCAAATACCAACATGTTCACAAAACATGCAAGATGTAGTAATGTATTACCTTGAATCCTTACTAAACGGTCAATCCATGATACACCATTCGATCACTCTCTCGAACCCGAATTCGACGTCCCTCAAAATCTTAAATTCCAAGATATGTAAATACCTTCATTTAACCATAACCCAAAATTAGTCCTTAATCACATTACCTTTAAACTGAATGATGAAACACATAAGCATGCTCACGTCCGATATCAGATTTGGAGGCTTTCGGGGTTAGAATTTCACGAAACAGACTTCAAAAATGGACTCAGGACGTCGAAAAACATAAAATATGGGCTTTCGAAAAAGTTAACTTTTGGTCAAAGTCAACGTTGACGTCATCATCGGTCAACACTACATCATCATCGGTCAACGGTCAACTGGGTTGACTCGGGCGAGTTGACTTGCTGAGTTGACTCGAACGAGTTAACTCACTGAGTTGACTTAGATGGGTTGACTCAGACCAGCTTAGCAGGTCGGGTAGACGGGTTCGGGCTTGGGCCGGGTCATGTCGGTTCAGGTTTGGTAGATCAGGTTCGAGCCGAATCGACTCGATTCATGGCCAGACCGGTCTAAGCCGGTTCAGACCTAGGGCATGCCATAGTGGCCAAAAATCACCTCCGGTGGCCCATGCAGCCACGCGCAGCTTATCACAGCCGAAAACCATTCCAAAAATGCAAAAGACATAGACTAAACCCAATTTTACTTGATTTTGAGCCTTACCACGACCAAAGAACGGCGAAAAACGGTTCGAAAAGGATCAAAACCTTTTGATTTTCTCTAAATCCCGCGACCCCTAAAACGGTGACCAAACAACGATTGGTGGTATGGGTTTTGCTTGCCTCGGGCCAAGGAACTCACTCATGGCGGCGGTGCGGTGAACGGATAACATATGACGTTAGAAAGTGCGAAAAATAGCGGCATTTATCCAAGGGCTTTTGACGAAACTTTGATTGAATCTCCACGACGAACGGCATGGTGCCTCGATGAGTGGAGCACGAGGGTAGGTTCAAGACGGGACGACGATTTCGTCGGTACAGGCAGTTGTAGCCAGGGCGACGCAGTGGAGGAGATCAGGATAGACGGTGAAAGGGGAGTTGAGGAGAGAGAGAATTTTCTAGATCTCGGATATTTTAATCTGATTCAAAATGAGCATTCAATACCGTATGTGAGTGGTTCAAACTTTATTTATTTTCGGTATACCCATCATATATAGCTTAACAATAAATCAAGGTAGATTCTAAACATGAATAATCATAGCCTTGGTGGTTAAGGCTTGAGTTTATAATTCTAAAGGTCAAGGTTTCAACTCCCTTTGATTGCAATCTTCCTTTTTTTTCATTCTTTCCTTTCAATTTCATTTTTTATTCACTTTAATTTTAATTATAATATTATGGGTGTTACATATAGATGAATCGTTATTGTATTGTTAAGTATTATATTATCAACAAAATAGTAACTCTTTAGCTTGATTTAGTGGTTTAACAAAGTTAACTAAAATAGGGTTTTGGGTTCATGTTATATTATCAACAAAATACTAAATATTTAGCTTGATTTAGTGGTTTAACAAAGTTAACTAAAATAGGGTTTTGGGTTCGTGTCTCAGCCCTTTCATTATATTTTGATGTATTTTTTTGACACATGTCATTATTTGACTGGCAGATATTAATACATTTAAAAATATTATGTCAGATGTCTGTCACGTCAGAGCACCGTTATTTAAGTAACAAATGTTAATGGTTGAGTGATTTTTATTTTGCATAGCGTTAGTGACCTTTTTTACTTTGCAAACCTCAATGGTGTAAAAAGAAAATTATTCAAACTTTAGTGACTATTTATGTAGTTTACCATATATATTATGAATTAAGAAAAAAAACTAACATGATATGAACAAATAAATTCTTCTTTAAATCAATCACCCCTAATTTCATAAATTAATTTCATATGTTTATTTTATGTTAGCCAGTTTTTATATAATGCTTCTGAATTATTTAATACTTTTTTATTTATTAATTATTAATTTAGTGGAATAAGATATTAAAATTATTGTCAACAAATGTTGGAGCAAGTGGTTAAGTCTCCCATTGACATCTCCTTCCATTCTTAATAGAGACGAAGCTATATAGGGTGGAGAGGGATCCCTCACCCCCAATTTTTTTTACCTTGTCCTTTTATATATATTAAAAAAATTAATTAATTTATAAATTTATCCTTAAACATTTATATTTTGCCTCGTAACTCTAAATTCTGGCTTGGTCCCTATTTCTTAGGACCTTAGTTCAATATTCACTATGGGCATTTCTCAATTCACAATATCTAGTACGGCTCCTCTAGGTCTCTTAAAAAAATATTAAATTTGTTAAATAAGATTAAAGATTCAAATCTTGACGATGTCTGATTCAGATTAGTGAATTAATAAATTGGAGTTGTAGGTATACTTCAAAACTCTAAATTCTGTTCCCTCTATTTTTATAAAATATTTCAAAATACAATAAAAATTGAAATTGGAAAATGATTTTACAAAATATCAATTTCAAAACCTTATCTTATTAGTACCAAACACTCCCTGAGTTGGAAGTTAAAAGTTTCTGTCTTTCAACTGTCTGTTCCGGTTTTTTGTTTCTTACAACTTTACCTTGTTTTTAGTTGGTTGAGCTTCAAATCCAAATGCGCTTTTGATAAAATCTCAGGAAGTTGTCAACAGAAACCGTTACTATTTCTAATTCTAATTCTTCAAATACCATGCCGCTCTCTCCAAGCTCCGCCACCTCCGGTGATCGACATTTCAGCCGGAAAGAGAGGGAAAGTGAAGTCGCCGACGTCGTTTTCCAGTGGAGAATTCAGGTGAGAAACAATTAACCTTTTTGAGTTCCAATTCATTTGGTGGCTGTTTCCACGTTTTAAAATTAAAACACGATTTTTTTTTGAATTGTGGTGATGGTTTCTCGCTTCATGTTTTTAAGGTGCGTTTTTAGTCTTTGTGGTAAAATTGTTTTTTGGCCCTTTAAAAATGATCAAATTGTGATTTAATCCTTCTAAAAATTGTAACATTTTAAACCGATACCGTGCTAAAACTACCATTTCTCCTTCAACCTATAAATTTGCAATACAAAACAGATGTATTGTGTATAACTTGAAGACAAAATTGATAACTATGTTGTGTCTATTGAATTTTTATTACATCAACAATGTCAACCAAGATTTAAATAATGGTATACATTCGTAATAACGAATAACAATACCATCTAAAACCGCAATACTCACAACTATTATATTTGTAATAATATTTATTAGGTCCATAATCACAATAAACATAAGGCAATTTAAATCTGTGATGTCAACTAGCCACATGACAACCTGGAGGAGTTGGTATAATTTAAAAAGAGAGAAAATGATTTAAAAATGAAGGTAGTGACTGATTTGTGATATATAGTGTAATAGAATACAGACAAAGCGCTGCAATGTTGACTAAAACTAAGCTCTTTCATTACAAGCTACAGCTATTAAATTTGATCTAAAATATTCATGGAATCAAGTCTTGCTTAGCAATTAGCATTCCATCCTGAAAAATTCAGCGCCAAAACAGATCAAGTTGAAGATGGGCGGATGGAGAAACGCCGTCCAAGAAGCCGCCGCTTCCAAACCGCTGTTTGTGACGATATACGCCACCGTCGTGGTGGGGATAGTGGCGTCTTCGTTTTATGTGTTTTCCGCCATTTACTCTCCGTCCGCTTCCACTACTCAGTCCATCTCCACTTCTTGGCTTTCCTCTCCTCCTCTATCCCAAGGTACGCTGCTTTTTCTTTTCTTTAATAAAGCTTACGCTTTTCAACAAATGACTGAGCATATATTGTTAGAATGAATCATTGCTACTGGGTTTTTGTTTGTTTGACTTTTTGTCTGTATGTTAGACCTTTTCTATCCTTAGCTTTTTTTCTGGAATTATGTTGCAAAGTTTTGCCCAAATGTAGTAGGGTATCCATCTGATCGGTTCAGTTTTTATATATTGAAACTTTCTAAGATTTGTTTGTAAGATTAAAATTAGCAGTTTAAAATTAAACATTTATATGCAAGTAATTAAATAAATGAATTGAGTTGTTTCATATCTATGCATTTAATTTCATATTTAGATTTTAATTAAACATATACATGTAATTTATTATTTAAAAATTCTTACAAATCGAAAATGTTTTGGTTAAATCGATCTGGTTATTCGATTAATTCGGTTTAACTGGCTATTTGATCACCCCTACTCAAATGCCGATCCGGTTGTTTTCGAAGACTTTCTTTGATGCATATCATGATGTTCTTCTAAACTGCATCAACCGCACTCTTTTAGTATTTCCTTTACCATTAGTCCATTACATGATTCTATTAACTGATGTCCTCAACTTGATATGACAGATGTTGTATCTCATTCAAGCAACAACGTTTCTCAACCAACTGGAAAAGCATCACAACCTGCTAGCAACCAATTGAGACCTATTTTGGAGGTTCCGCCTAGTACTTCGAAAATGCCACCTTTGGAGTCCTTTAGACTAACGAAAGAACTGGTCGGAGAAAGGGCGAAAGATAATGTCATTATAGTCACCTTTGGTAACTTTGCCTTTATGGATTTTATCCTAACTTGGGTTAAACACTTGGCGGATCTTGGTGTTTCTAATTTTCTTGTTGGTAAGTTGTTAAATATTCTATCAGTTATATAAGAAGAAACTGCGCTTAAAGTGGACAATGAATTGGAATCGTTGTGATTTAGGTGCTATGGACACCAAACTGTTGGAGGCTTTGTATTGGAAAGGTGTTCCAGTCTTTGATATGGGCAGCCATATGAGCACAATAGATGTTGGTTGGGGCTCTCCTACATTTCATAAAATGGGTAGAGAGAAAGTATTACTTATAAACGCTATACTTCCTTTTGGTTACGAGCTATTGATGTGTGATACAGATATGGTGTGGCTCAAGGTACTCCTCTTCCTTCCCAGATCAAGCTTTTTTTTGTCATTAACATGATACTAAGCTATAGTTTAATTGTTTCACTTCTCTTTTCCCTGAATTAGATAAGATTTATTTTAATAGAATGCTATTATACCGTGGAACAATATTGATTTCTTTGACGCTATAAGAACTAAAATTTTATTGATAAATACTAGCTTTTCCTGGGGGTTGCACTCAAAATTTTATATATATTATTCACTTAGTATGTATTTTATTTGCTTGTGTAATGCTTCTTTCTCTGATGCCATCATTTCATTGTATTTTACCTCTTGATCCTTCATGGTCACTTCTGAAGATATACATTAAAACCATACTTCATATGCCATGTTCCTTTCCCAGAATCCACTTCCATATCTTGCCCGGTACCCTGATGCTGACATTTTAACTTCAAGTGATCAAGTTGTGCCAACAGTTGTTGATGACAGATTGGCTGATTGGAAACAAGGTAAAAGATGTTTCTGAAAGTATTTCCTTTTCATCTACTGATCTTGTTTTCAAGTTGTGGCCATAGTTAGTGGTATTGTTAGTGGAGACCCTCCCTACTTTTTTATAGGAGAAGGGCAGGGAGTGTGGGTTCTGATGTGGTATTTTAAATTTAGCATGTCCCACGCTGCCCTTAGATTATTTTTTGCCTTCTATGTTGTAAGTGTTAAGCTCTTCATTTACGGTGCAGCGACTGCCTAGTTCATATTACAGCTTTAAGCCTGTATTTCCATTTGTTGTCTACACTCTTGTATTCTATGGCACGATTAACTTACACATTTATCATTTTCTTCCTTTAACTCGTGTTACCATTCTTGTGACTCACTTCAATTGATTTCTTTCTTTTCCTTGAACAGTTGGTGCTGCCTACAATATAGGAATTTTCCACTGGCGGCCAACTGAGCCCACGATAAAACTGGCAAAAGAATGGAAAGATATGCTTGTATCTGATGATAAGATATGGGATCAGAATGGATTTAATGAACTTGTACGCAAGCAAACAGGGCCAGCCGTTGATGATGATAGTGGAATTTTTTATGCTTTTGATGGAAATCTCAAGTTGGGAATTCTACCAGAAAGTATATTTTGTAGTGGGCACACTTATTTTGTTCAGGTAAGATCCATATGCAAGTTCATGGTGATTTTGATATAGTCTTGTTTTTATTTTATCAATGGTTGTTGAAATTCCGGTTTCTTCACTTATATGCCTTTACATGTTTAAACCCTTGTGCATTTAGTTATGTTTCTTGTACCAGTTAGTAAATAGCAGCATATGTTGTACAACAAGCTTGTCCTAAGACCTAATGCTTTTGGCAGGCCATGTATGAACAACTTAGGCTGGAGCCATATGCATTGCACACCACGTTCCAATATGGTGGTACTGAAGGGAAGCGCCATCGACTGCGGGAGGCCATGGTTTTCTATGATCCACCAGAATACTATGATACACCAGGTAATTTTGTGCCTTTTATTTTCCAGATGTGATGTTAGGAGTTATATTATGATTACAAATGTTCTTTGCCAACTATGAAGTATCAAGTATTTCTATAGATTTGATTTTAGGATCCATATTATCTCACCAAAATGCAGTTTAAAACAGTTTCTGCATCCTGCCAAGCTTCAGATATATTTATTGATCTGACATGAACGTGCTAAAGTTTTTGCAAGTTTTTTTCATTCATGTATAGGTGAAGTAGTCATATCTTAAATGGATTATGCATCAAACATATGCAATGTGGGTATTTTGGGATGAGTTAAAATAACATATGTAACATGCAGTTTGGTTACAGTATTGTCTTCCTTGATAATTTATTTGCTTTCCCCACGAATATATCATTGGTTAAAACTTTGTGGAACAAAGGAGTTGGGTATGATGAAGTGTCCTTTATTCATGAAGTGTATAAGATCCAAGTCAATTGAATTTTAGATATTGATATTTGCTTTAATGATCATTCACAGCATGTTTTATGCTGCCAGATAACTTATTGAAGGAATTATGCAGGAGGATTCTTGTCATTTAAACCTTCTATTCCAAAGAACCTGTTACTGGATGGGGAGCATAATCTAGAATCACACTTCGCTCTTATTAATTACCAAGTACGTATGCATTGATTTATAAGCATAAGCCTCTGCTGTTTTAATCTCTGTATTTATTCTCATAATTTTTCTTTTTGATGATATTATTCAGATTAAACAAATAAGATCGGCATTTGCTATTGCTTCATTGTTGAACCGTACACTGGTGCGTATTCTATGATCAGTTAATACGATTATCTTAAGAGTTTTTGTTTACTGTTCCAATGAGTGTTGTGATTTGTGAATATAAATTCTTTTTGATGGAAACTGAACTAAGAGATTAAATTAGTTCTTATAAGAAACTTGGCTTACACCCTTAAAAGTGTGAGCTTTAACATGAATTTCTTGTGCCTAGTGGTAGCAAAGTAATAGGTAAAACATCTATAAATTGAAAAATCATCTTATTACAGAGCCAGTGAAATATGTTGTGCAACGGTGCAAATGGTATCACATTGTGTGGGGAAAGTTATCTACTTTATTCCAAATGTAGATTTGTGGTATTGCTTTTGGATAAGGTTATGTAATCATCTGTTTTCCTTCTCACTATGTCAATTTCAGGTTATGCCTCCATTATGGTGCAGGCTTGATAGGCTCTGGTTTTCACATCCTGGAGTTCTGGAGGGTTCAATGACCAGACAACCTTTTCTCTGCCCTTTGGATCATGTTTTTGAGGTAAATTTTAGTTGGTTGTAAGAACCATTTGATCTTTTTCTTGTTTCTGCTGGTAAGAATCGTTCTCGTGTTGCAGCACTTCTTTTTTCCTCCCTGTTTTTCTGTGCTCTGTGCAACCATGAAACTAAATAATCTCTATGTTAGAGCATTTAGCCTCTTTTATAAGTACAACATAGTGCAAATATTTTGTGGATGCTTTTCTCTTTAATTAGATGTTCTAATTCTAGGGAATATAACTTTGACTATTGTAGGTAAATGTCATGTTGAAAGACCTTCCAGAAGAGGAGTTTGGCTCTGCAATTAGCATCAGAGAGTATTCTTTTCTCAACAATCCATTATTACCCCAACAAGTAAACGAATATTTGTGGTCTAGATTAAATCGTTTCTTTCCTATGATCTCCTAGAAACTTTAACTTTCAATGCCGTTTCAGGTAAAAGACTCGCGGCTTGATGTTCAACTTTGTCAAGAAGGAACTGAAGATTGCCATGCATCAAGTAACACAAGTCGACCAGGTCTTTTAAGATTCCCGAAAAACAGCACCGAAGAAACGGTATGTCTCTGATTCTTCACTTGCTGCTTGTATTTTCATGAAACTTGTATCAGTAGTTTAATACTCTTAGTTATCATGCTATTATCAACATCTTAATCAAACCAAACGTGTAAATGGCAGTTCAAAACAGTGTTCTCTTCATTCAAGGATGTCAAAGTCATCCAATTCTCTTCGATGCAAAATGCTTTTCTCGGTTTCACCGACAAGGCAAGTCTCCTCATCAAGCTGCAACATCCCATCTTCCGTTATTAATTTTACACATCTGAGTCGACATGTACTAATATGCCGAATGTTTATGTACGGTCAGGCAAGAGAGGAGAAGTTCAGGAAACGCATGAAGCGGTACGTAGGTATATGGTGCTGCGTTGAGAACCACACTCCTGGACACATATATTACGACATGTATTGGGACGAAAAACCAGGTTGGAAACCTGCACCACCTGAAACACCAGAAGAGGATCATCCGCCTTTCTAACTTCTAAGTTCCTCGGCATTTGGAGTATTACTTCACAGACTCATTGATTTTTTTCCCTTTTAATTGCTTTCTTTAAATGGGTTGTGCATTTTACGTTGCTCCCTTATTATTGTACTGACAACTATATATTTAGTCACTCAACTATAGTGTAATATCCTTAAGTTCAATACCCAAAATTGTAAAAACCAGAAATTTTGAATTGATTATCTATTAATTAAAATATTTGGGTTTCAAATCTCATCCATTTCGGTCAAATAATTGTATTATTAATTTTCGGGTATTGAATTAAGGATTGAACTGACTAATTGGCTCAAATAAGTTTGAATTGTGAATGAAATTGTATTAATGAAAGATAGGCGTTCTTAATTGGTAATTAGGCCAAAAGATTATTAGCGGGAATTGTGGATTATTTTCTACCATTTGTTATTTCTTCTGGAAGCTTTGGCTAATTTTATCTTATTTTAGGGTAAAATTTACAAATAATCACTAAACTAGCCTAAATATTACAAATTGTTCATCAAACTTTTAAAAATTACATAATGAGTTAAACTTTAGCTTTTGTTACAAAATAGTAACTGAGCCCTTAACTGTTAGGGTAACGTGATAATTAAGAAAATTTATATAATAACCAATTTAGTCTTCTATATTTAAACATTCAATCAAATTAAACTTAATTTAAAAAATCAATAAATTTGGTCATCATTTTTTACACATCTATCGACTTGATCTTACTTTTACTTACAAATAATTTAATAATTTTTCATCTAATCATAATTTAATAATTTTTCATCCAATCAGAAGAATAGAGGAATAATGGACTCAAACCTAGGGAAAAAAGGGGTAATAGGACACACTAAACCACTAGACCAAAGTTAATTTTTAATTTTAAATGACAACAATTTATATATTTATCGTTTCAAAATTAAAACAAAACACTGAACCTATTCTATTCATTTTTCGGTTTTGTTTATGTTCATTTCCCCTATTGTTCAATTATTTTCTACGTTAAAAATAGGACTAAATTGATATAATGATTGCTAAATATATTATTTTTTAAATTATAATTAAATTGATTAAATGTGTAAATATGATAGATTAAATGTGTTATTATATAATTTTTTTAATTGTCACGTCATTAACGATAATTAACGACTCAATGACCATTTTATAGCAAAATCAAAATTTTAATAATCATTGTATAATATTTAAAAGTTGAATGACCAAAATAAATAATTTATCATAGCTAACTAACCATTTGTGAACTTTACCCTAATCTTTTTGTCATCAAATTTTAATATTAATTCAAGATGCTAACATAAACCTAGCCGCAATTAATGGCCATCGAACTCAACGCGCCTCACGCGCCCAAAGTTTTCTCCTACCCAAAGCTCCCCGGGCCTCAGACGACTATTTTGATCTACCGGAGCCGACCTTTTTGCGTGGTCTCTGCACGGAGGACTTCGTCGCCGTCAGATGGCCATCAGATCGCCGGCAACTTAGGGGACGAGGTTGACTGTTGGTTTGCTCGGAGGTTTCTTGGCGGTGGAGAAGCGAGGGCGGGGAGCAGGCAGTTTACGAACGATGTTGGCTACCGTGGCAGGACCCCAACGGCGGCTGTGGCCGTAAAACTCGCTGAAGCATGCCCTTTGGCTGGATCTGTGGCAGCTGAGCATAGGAGACGATGTCTCCGTCGTTTTTATGCGTACAGACATAGTGCGGAGCCAACTTGCTTTTGCTTTGACCCTGGTGGCCTGAGGATTGGGCGGCCAGCAGGCCTGGGGATTTCTTCCTCGGGTCTTTGCTTTCTCCGGGCGGTTCCTGCTAGAAAACGCAGCGGTCCTCCACTTCCTCTAACCCTGAGAACCGACGAAACTCAAAGCTATCGAAACCGGGTGGTGCTGTGGTTGAGAAAGCGCAAAATGGAAGGGAGTTCAGCTCAGTCAAATCCCTTTTACAGCGGTCGCCATTTTACCGGCAAGGGGCCCGATAATGTCTTGGAGAAGCTCCGATTTCCATCCCTAGAGAAGGGGACTGTAGCAAGGGCATTTTTGCCTTTTCCCCTACTGACATGTCCATGCACACAGGGGCCCATTGTCACCAGTGCTGGATATATCCTATTTCAGCTTAGATGGGCTGGCTTCTGGGGGATATGGTACTGTTTTTACCATATTAAGACGAGCAAATCCCGGTTTTACAAGATTTGAATTTATGCTGGGTTTTGGAGTTTTGTTGGCTTATGGAAAATTTTTGATCTGAATTTTCGATGGGATCCGGGAGGATTTGGTCTTATTATTTTGGTTCTCTTAGTTTTATTCGGTAATGGAAGTTACGGTGGTTCAGGATTGGGAGGAGGTCCAGTGACTTCATGCTCTCCTCATATCTGGGTTACAGTGGATGATGCCTTGACAAGGACCGACGTTTTTGCGTTGGAAGCCTGCCTCTGGATAGAGCTCTCAGGCACGACTACTGTCTTTTATCCCGGGAAGAGATTATGGTGTTTACATAGTGACTTGTTCCAGTATCGTCCGGTTATCACCGTTTTTACAAAACACAATCCAGGGTCATACCGATGGAAGTGTCTATCTGGGTATCCCAGTTTTTTCTTTGACTTGGCCCCGGGGGTCTTAGCGTGGTCCTTTGTTGACCGTAATTTTCTGATGCTGCAGGAGTTTTCTGTTAGGAGCTTTGAGTGTGCTCTGCTTTTGTTTAGGCCTTGTATGACTCTTAGGTCTTGCATGGCCTTTGTTTATTTTCTCGTTTGTATGTTTGTCCCGTACGTATGCGGGCTCTTTTGTTGTTCTTGTTCCTTTTAATTTAATGGAAGTTATGCTTTGATAAAAAAAATTCAAGATGCTAACATTAATAAAAGAAATCGGTAACTAGCTTTAATTTTGTAAAATTTAAAAATAAAATGCTACAGGGATTTTTTTTGATTCTCATAGTATTTTCAATATATTTTTAGGAAAAAATATTTTATCATTTAGAAAAAAAATTACAGAAAAATTACACTGTCTACAATGGGTGGTCACCAAACTATACCCGTTTTTCTGTTTTGGTCACCAAACTAATTTTTTCATCAAAAATGTCCCTCACACGTTATGTTTCATTATTAATTTGGTTAATAACAATTTTAATCTCAAAACTTATATATTCTATCAACGAGGTCCTAATTCGAAATAATTTATTAAAATTAACACCCTCTTAAATATTTGGACCAAATCCTAAATTTCCCAATTTCTCATCTCTTTCTTCTTCCTTTACTCCTCCCTCGCCTCTCCAACATCCCCAATTCCGGCGCATCTTAACATTGTCTTTCAATTTTATATTTTGTGCTCATAACACCTGGCAATAGCAAATACATATATCTAGATAAATCTGTTTTAAGAAAAAACATACATATAAGTAGAAAGATATTCAAAACAATATGTTTTTTTTTAAGAATTTGAATGACACTTGATGTGCTCAAGAGTTTCTGTTATAATTTTTTAAGTTTTGTTTTTTGGATTGTTGGCGTTGTTGACTAGTTGTGTATCCTTGCATTCTCTTTGAATTTTAAAGCACCAAGATATTAATAAATTTGGACGTAGACATAAAGTTAACTATGTGATTTTGTAGAGAGTGAGTGCTAGATATTGTAACTGAAATGCACATAAGAGGTTTGGCCAAAATACAAAGAGAAATGAACAAGAATGACAAGAGGAAAACAAAGTGAACTGTACAACGGTTATCTTTTCTTGAAATTGATAAATCAACTTAACTTTACAATAATCGTGTACGCTCACAAAACACTCAATTCTCGAACCCTTGATCTTTACTGTCCATATGTCCCCAAACACCTGCAATATTGCTTATGAACACCGACACGAAGATGCCCGAACCATTAAATTTGATCAGTTATGTGAAATTAGGATCTAATTGATAAAATATATACATTTTAGGATTAAAAATGTTATTAAACCAAATCATGCTACTATTTTCGTAATTTTTTTTAACGGCTAGTGACAAAAATAAGAAAAGAATATAACGTGAGGGACGTTTTTGACGAAAAAATTAGTTTGGTGACCAAAACAAAAAAACGAGGATAGTTTGGTGACCACCTGTGTAGTTTTCCCCAAAATTACACATCACTTCCTATTTAAACTATAAAATCTAAAACATAAATCTATAACGCTAAAACTTTAAACCATGAACCCTAAATTCTAAATCATAAATTATAAACCCTAAAATTAACAAGCTTGTGTAAATTAATGTTTACACAAACTTATATACACAAGTATTTTCCATACATGTTAACATCTAATATATGTATGGGAAAATTCTACAGCGCTCGACGAGCACCGATGAGCACTATTAATTAAATTTAGAAAGATTTAAAATCTAAATTACTGAATGTATAATTACATTTTTTTTAAAATCAAAAAGGTAAATTATTAAAATACATTTTGTTATTTTTATTTTTATTTTAAAAATTATTAAATCAAAATATTTATCCCCAAATCAGAGAACCCTAATTATTTTTCTTTGAAATTAACGCCGCTGCCGCCACCCCCGATAGCCACCGTCGTCGGCCACATTCGCACCGCCTTGTCGTCGCCCGTCCGTGGCCGCGGTTGAGCTCTGCCGTCGTTCCCCTCCTTTGTTGCAAGTAGGTAATTTATCCCCAATACCCCATTCGAACCCTAAACATATTTAATTCAATTTAAGCCACTTTAGAACCCTAATTCTCAAATTGAATACCCTAATTCCCATGCTAGAACCCCAATTACATTAAAAGTACCCTAATTTATATGTTAAAACCCTAAATTCCATGTCCAATTCAAAATCCCCAAATCGCAATCCATGGTCTATACCGGTACGGTAGTTCAAGTGTACCAGTACATGAGTTTAGCCGTATCGGTACTGTATGCGTACCGGTACTAATAGAGGTTACTGAAATTTAATTCAACACAAAGCGTACCGGTACCCTTACACAACCGTACTAGTACGATCTGTTTGATTTTGCAATATTGTTGGTTTAAGTTCGATGCATGCATGCTTAAATTTTAACTCTTTAACGTAGATGATGGATCTAAACTTAACGCCTTCAAAACAAATTACGATGATGGAGTGCAAGCGTCATATCGACATGTGTTCGGAGAAGACAAAGAACGAGGTACATTCATTATAATTACCTGAAATTTCAATAATAGTGTTAATTTTTTTGTTAAGATTATTATTTTACATACATATAGGAAAAATTTGAAGTTGTACATAAGGAAAACATAAGAACTCCTTATCAGAGTGATCACAAGTTCGAGACACTCATTCATTCGATGCAAAATATTGAAAAGAAGTTTTTTTTTAAATGAATGGTCAATTTGAGAAATTAAATGGCCAATTTAAAAATTAGTGACCATATTAGCATCGAGTAATGTTAAAAGTTCAATACAAGATGGTGATTCAGTAAAGGAGAAGATATACATAATAGATCATTAAAGAATGATGCTTTAAAGAATATATCAGAAGAAATTAATTTATATAGCGGTCCATTGAAAGATGAGGGTTTAGAAAATAAATCTCACAAGGAAGAAGGATTAACTGCCGCATCATTGAAGGAAGAATTCGAGAGTGGTATTAAAAAATCGATTATGTCTCCATTTATTAATTGTGATATGGATTTTTTTTCTCCCTCGTTAGAACCTATTGGTAAAAGAAAACTTGAAGTTACTTCTGAAGACAAAATCAAGATTGGCACAAATGGTTTTCCAAAAATTCCTAGCGAGGTTTTTACCTTTGAATTTAGTCCCCATCGATTTTCTAGTCAATTAGTTACGTTGAAGAAAACTCCAATAACTAAAAAAAATGTGGCCTAAAATGTCTAACGGTCTCAAGCCATTGTCAAAGAGTAAAGACTCTCAACAAAAAAAGAGTGTGAGATGTTCGACTACACGTTCTGATTTGACTGATAATCTGAAGTCGAAAGATATGACATAAAAAAGAGCTTGAACTTATAAAGTGAATACAAAGGTATGTATTATTGATTATTTTTCATCTTATAGTTTGATATTATTTGTTTGCTTAAAAATAATATTTGTCGTATGATATATAGATACAGAAAAAAAATCACAAAGTGTAACGATACTAGAGAAACATCAAAGGTTAAAAGTTCTGGAAAAAATGAGGTAGTAACGTGATGAAAAATATAAATTTTCTTGTAGGGTTGAATTTTGAAAGAAATTATGTACAAATATTTCATGTTAGTTAAATATATGATCAATTACTCTTTGATTATGCAAGTTGGGAATAAGAACAAGGTTTGTAATTTTGAGATTGAACAAGAATTGGAAGATTTGTTCGCAGAAGCTCAAATCAAATTGAAAACAAGAAAGGTGTAAACTATACACATATTTTTTAACACTGACATTTAATTTGCATGTTATTATCATTTTTAAGAGTTAAATATATTTCATGCAATATAAATATGAGTTAGGTGATCTCTTATCAGAAGCTTGCAATGAAACTGGTAAGATAAATGATGTGTACAAGCAATATTTGAAGTACTTAACGCTTGAAGAAAGCATAGTTTGTACGAATGTCGCTAGATGGAATGATAAATTTGACACTCTTTACATGGCCAAAAATAATGATTTGGACGTTGACAATGCTCGTACTGTTTTTACAAAAAATGGTTATCTGATTGGGGTATTATAGATATTTATATTTGTTAAATGTTATAATCAATATTTGTTATTTTATCTGTTATTAATACAAGTGTTTTTAATATTTAATAGTTTATTGATATCTATGTGTACGATTTGCACTTGAGACAAGAGCCTATGCCAAAGAAGTTATATCTGCCTCTGTCCTTTCAAGAAAAAAAGAATTTATGGGCTAGGATCAAAATTATTTTCAGTTCATGATTTTATGACATTTTCAAATTTAATATTTGTCGCAGAGTTTGATAGAAGATTTCACACATGCTAAGAAGTCGGGAATACAACTAAGCCTTTTCAACTTTCATACCCGATGGATAGAGAACTTTATACCTATTGATAGTAGTAATGTTGAACATGTATATTTATAATTTGTTGTTTTCTTGTATGTAGTTTATAGTGATTTTTAACTTACATGATTTAGCATGTATATGTGCCTTTACATGTTGCACAAGGAAACCATTGGTTTGTATTAGTTGTTAATATTGCAGAGAGATATAATTATATTTTGGACTCTCTTGGCGCCAATGAAGTGCGTAAAAAGATTGCACAAAATATACTAAGTTCTTTACTCATTCATGAGAACTAATAGAATTCGTATAGTTTTTAACTATTAATTTTTTAATTTTGTTTTGACTTATTATAACAATTGAATAAAGCTCTACTTTCGCATGACGGTCATGCTCATTTGGGTCGATTATTTGAAGATGTTGCAAAATTTTCACTCCATTTTGTAGAATTACTGAAGCAGCCAAATTCGTACGTATTTTAAATCTAAATTAAAATTTATTTTGAAGATCTCTCTGTGAATTTCTTGTTAATAGATTAATTTATTTTATATTTGATTCAGGGATGATTTTGGCATGTACACATTAAAGTATATAGAAGCCGATAACAAAAGTGATTGGTCGAAGATTTCTTTCACGATAAAGTATAACATGTAGTTTCGTTTAGCTATCGTGTGATATTGAATAACGTGATATATTTATTGTGTAGACGCAACAAATGTGAGTTGAACGACTAAGAGTTTTGGTAAAACTTGTTTCAAGCAACCACAATGAAGTTGATCTTTTCAATTGTCGTAAACTGTCTATACAAGATTAAAAAGTTGATGATTAAGAAATTTTGAGTGCTATTTTACCAATTTTTTTGGGTGGTTCTCAACATTCTTTATTTTTTCACTTTTTATTTATTTTGTTCACGTGGCGATTATTTATGATGACTTGAGATTTCCAGAGCTTGACATGTAGTATGGTTATTATAGTCCGTATTATATATTTTTTGTTTAACAAGGTAAATACCAATTGTTTAAAAAAATAGTAATTAATTCAACATAATGTGTGTTGATTACGAAAAATGGATTAAACACAAAAAAAGTCTTAAGAGCAAAAAAAAAAACTTGAACATTTAAAAGTTTGATTTTCATTTTTTACAAAGTTCAGTAAACTTTACCCATAAAAAAATTAAGCTCCACTAATCCACAAAAATACAATATTTAGAACAAGAACGATATACTATTATAAACAATTGATTAAACAAAAAATAAATTTACTTGGGATGGGGTAATGTGGGGAATACTAAACCAAATTAGGATACCGTACCGGTACGGTACCTAAACCTACCGATACATTCACTACAAACATACCGGTACGCGTACTCGTATCGGTACGCATATAGCTCACTGGAATTTGACATAACGCGTTCGTATCAGTACGCTTACTATACAGTACCGGTACGCATGGGCCAAATTGACTTTATGAGTCCTTCTACCTTTAGCAAATGTACATATAAACGTACAAACACTCGTTCAACATTGAGTTTACTGATAAACATAGATACAACCAAATTGGCCAAATTAGCGTATTTAACTTTTTTTAGTTTTTTGATATTTTATTTCATACGAAACACAAATATTTGTTCCCATAAAGCATATTTTGTCCCCACACACTAACTTTTGAGTTTTTTAAGTTTGATTTTTTTATTCATGTCAAAAATTTATTTGAACATTTAGCTCTTTTTTGTACAAATATTTGAACATTTAGCGCTTTTTCAACTTTGAGTTTTTGATTCATGTCAATACTTTAAAAATTCCAGTTGAACACTTAGCTCTGTTTAACTGTTACTTGAACACGTAGCAAGATAGAAAATGGGAAACAATCCATATATAATCCATAATAATCCACCATATCCGAAATCCATATATAATCAACATATATAATCCATACTAATCCAAAAATAAAACAATCCATATATAATATCCGAAGTGGCATAGCCACAACAAAATAAGCCAAGATAATCCCACATAGTCCAAAGTAATCCATAGAATAAAGCTAAGGCTCCGATGCATTGTCGCCGCCATCAACATCATCCTCGGCATCATCTTGAAGAAGCTGAACTGAATACTCTAAGATCTCAAGACGCTCATCAACTAAATCAAAACGATGCATAATGCGACCCTCCATATAAGTGATCAACTCTGAAAGTGATGCCAAAGAGACATCTTCCTAAGGTACCAGAGCAACTACCTGACGAGCCGCTTGAGGTGCCGGAGCTGGCCGTGAACCGCAAGAAATCTGGTCGCCATTGACGAGCTCGAAATGAGCCTTTCAAAGAGATGGAGCATCAATCTTACTTCCTAGAGGGAAGAGAATATCTATGGAACAATCTATGCCATTCTTTTCAAAGATATGGCTGAAGACGCAACTGTAATAAAATGAGTTGACACAATCGATGTGACGGTTGTTGATGATGTAAACTAGGTCGGCAAAAATTATCTGAGCAAGATTGAAGTACAAAAGCACTAAATCCACCAAGCATCGACAATCCTAATGGTAGAATACTTACCTACGGATGGCCGAAATCACCAACTGATAATGAAATAAAGAAAACAATCATGGGCATTTAGGAAAGTAACAGAGCCGGGGGCTGGGGAATCAAGAATATGTTGATCCTCATTATGAAGACCGATGTTTTCTAGACCTAGATGGGCGACAATTATTTCGGTGTCTAGCAGAAAGGTCTTCCTCATAAGATAAGACTCTATGGAAATAACACTGTTACTGAGTTCATCAACAACACAACGAGCATTGGAAAAAAAAATCGAGTTAAAGTGGGATAATATTCGGGATTGAGCTGAAGCATGGTACAAAATTTCCATCGCCTCATAAGATTAAGGTAAGAAAATTTAAAACTGGGATCATACACAAATGCAAAATCTACAACACGCTCACCCCGAATAGTGAAATTTTTGAATATTTCAAAGTTTTCCCTTTGGTTTTGTACTCAGGGTTCATCAAAACATGTATCAAACGAGGTAGGTAAAATAGGTTGAGATTCAGGATCGATTGCAGGCTGACTCGTAGAAGGTGCACTCGTGCGACGATGTTTTGTCACAAGTTTTGATTTTGGTGCCATTTCAAACAAGAAAAAAGGATTTACGATTCTAGACACGCTAAGAAAAATTCAAACTCCTGCAAAAACAATACACACAATGTATACAAAATTCATCAATTTCAGTCCAAAATGTAAAAATACCTACAAACTTAGATGCATTACATTTTAAGGTTCTACACCAATAGCTTGTTTTCCAGATGTTCACACTACTCCTACCATTTTAAGGATGCTTTCTTAATTTCAAATAGTTAAATGGATTACTTCTTCATGTGAACTAAGAAATGCCAAATAAGATTATATTAGCTAACAATTTCACTTACAAATGAAATTCAACTTAACTAAACCCAACATGTGCAAATCAAACGAGGAAACAATGCTTTAACAATTCATGTTTCAAACAAAAGGATGACATACTATTGATAACTTATAAGCTCAAAAATTGAAGGGGGAAACCTACTAATTTTGGACCATAATGCTTACCAAAAATAAAAAAATGAGTCTCAATCTTTAAAAAAAACTCAGATGGGAAACAAGAAAGAAATCATTCGTTTGTAAGTACACTATAATTCGAAATTAACAAAATGGATCTCAATCTTTAAAAAATGCACATCTGTGAAACCGATATTTTAATTTTGATATAACTAAAGAACCTAAGGACTAAATTGAAAATGTCAAAACGAATTTTTAAGTCCTCAAACATCCCCATATGATCTTAAGAATATGCCAAAGTTAAAAACTAAGATTTTCAAATATTTTCTAAGTGTTCTTAAAGTCGAAACAGTGTTTTTCAAGTCCCTGTTTCGAAACGGCCTAAGGCATTTCGAAACGATTTCACCACTGCCAACCCCTGTTCCGAAACGGGTATCGAAACGGCTTTAGAACATAAGAACCCGTATCGAAACGACTTCAAGTGTTTCGAAACGGTTCTTCATTTTGATTTGAAAAATATGACCGTTGCAAAGTTTTTAAATGATTTTTCGGAAACCGTTAGGGTGTTTCGAAACGGGCTCAAGCTGTTTCGAAATGACCCTTGACAGTGGCAAAAGTGTTTCGAAACGAGTTCAATCCGTTTCAAAACGGGCTCCTAAATGCACCCCAACGACTTTTTCTATTTTGGTCCGTTTCGAAACAGGTTCCCGCGTTCCGAAACGGGTGGTTGCAGATTGCATTTATGGATGTGAGATAACACCCCCAACGGCTCTATTGATGAATGCAACAACCACAACGGTTAGAAATCAATGAGAAGGTATAAAAGGGACCTCTAAAATCTCCAGCAACAACTATTGATCCAAAAGCAAACATCCAAACATCAAATCCAAGCATTTGTGCTTAAATCCCAAAATTGTCTAGAAACCCCAATTGTAATTTTAATTCTTATCTTTTTCAATTGGGTTGAGTGCTTGTAATTGGGCTACAATTTGTATTGAGAGATACTATCTTAGCCATCAAACTCTTTGTTATCTTTGTGTGAGGATGGGTTAAATTTTGGGTAGAAAATTTAACCGAAAATTGTAAGGGTTGCCTCCTTAGCCTAGAAAAGGGGACGAACAATTAGTGGAATTGTTGCAAATCCTTAGTGAAGCTAAGGTAGTGGATGTAGAGTTCATTTGGAACTTGAACCACTCAAAAATTCCTTGTCTATCTTTTTAATTTGCAAATTCCACCACCTAAACCTTTAAAAATCCAATTCACCCCATTCTTGGCTCATTTCGATCTTTCGATCCACTCAACAATTGGTATCAGAGCCTACCTCTTTGAGGATTAACAACCACAAGAGGAGTTCCTAGGAAGAGTGTGATCATCCAAAAATCAAGAGATGACTTCAACCTCCGGTTCGGGCATGTATGAGTCTCAATCCACTACAAAACCTCCATTCTTCAATGGTGACAACTATCCGTTTTGGAAGAATAGAATGAGGCTCTTCATCAAATCCAACGACTACTTGTTTTGGGATGTGATTGAAGATGGCCCCTACATTCCATTGAAGCAAGATAGTGAAGGCAAGATGGTTTTGAAGAAAAAGGTGGAGATGAGTGAAGAAGAAAGGAGAAAGATTCAAATAAATGACAAAGCTCTCCACATGCTCTTTTGTTCATTCGGTCCGGACATCTATCCCAAAGTGTCATCCATTAAGAGTGCCAAAGAAGTGTGGGACACTCTTGAGACTACCTATGAGGGAACCAAAGACGTCAAGGAAACTAAGATTGGAATTCTCAATCTTAGTTATGAAAATTTCAAGATGGAACCCGATGAGACGGTGTCCAAGATGTTTGATCGGTTCTCCACCATAGTCAATGGGCTCAAAGGATTTGGAGAGACAATACCAGAAGACAAGCTTGTCCGGAAGCTACTCTATTCACTTCCCGAATCATGGGGTGGGAAGAGAACCGCCATCATAGAAGCTAAGAATTTGAAGACTTTAAAGCTTAATGAGCTAGTGGGTTCTCTCCTTACACGTGAGATTATGAAGCAAGGAAGGGAAGAAGAGAAGAATAAAGAAGAGAAGAGAGTAGAAAAGCTAGAGGTTGAAAAGAAGAAGAAGCTCAAAGCCAAGCTTGCTACTTGGAGTGATGAGGAGTCATCGGAGGATGACGAACAAGTAGTGGCCAACCTTTGCCTCATGGCACTTGAGGAAGATTCCTCCATGGTAACCTCTAACTCATCAACTTTAGATTTTACATATGATGAATTGAATGATGCATATGATGAGTTACAAGAGGTCTATGATGAATTAGTTGAGAAATATAACGAGTCGGTCATTAGGAATAAGAAAATTATTTTGGAACTAAATGAGAAAAATGACTCACTCTCTCAAGCTAATTCAAAATTTGAAAAAAATGATATTAGGGTTGAAAGATGAACTAAAATTTTTTCAAGATGAAAATGTTGACCTTAATAATCTTTTGTCTCAATGTAATAGTGAACACCAAAAAGGCGTTGGATGAGCTAAATGAGCTCAAAAAGTCTTTTAAAAATGTTGGTACTGTCAAGCATGAAATAGGAGAATCTTCAAGAACAAACCAACCTAAGAAAAAGACCAACTACTACAAACAAGGTAGCTTTCCTAGACATAGTAGGACTAAAAGAATTAGAAGTGTATGGGTTCCTAAGGAACTTGTAAAATCTAATAATATTGTTGCTATGTCATCTTGGATTCCTAAGGGAACCAAGGTTTTGGGAGCTAACACTCATGGACCCAAAATGATTTGGGTACCAAAAACAAAAGCTTAATATCTTTTTTTGTAGGGGGAGCATTGCTACAAGGCCAAAGCACAAAGTCAAAACTCATGGTACCTTGATAGTGGATGCTCAAGGCATATGACCGGAGACAAGAGTAGATTCATGGATCTAAAGCCAAAAAGTGGAGGAGTGGTGACATTTGGTGACAACTCCAAAGGCCACATTAAAGGTATTGGCTCCATAGGTAATCACTCTACTATTCTCATTGAAAATGTCTTGTATGTCGATGGTCTTAAACACAACTTATTGAGCATAAGTCAATTGCGTGATAAAGGATTTAATGTTTTATTTGATAAAAACTGGATGCAAAATTGTAGACATTAAATCTAATAATATTATGCTCATAGGTCATCGCATAGGGAACATATACATGGTGCATCTAGATGACATTCATACATCTCATGCATGCTTAGTAGCACAAAATGAAAATGATGCATGGTTGTGGCATAGGAAAATAGGACATGCTAGCATAAGTGTTTTAGAAAAACTAGTTTCCCTTAATCTAGTTAGAGGTTTACCCAAGATAAAATTTTCAAATGATAAAATTTGTGATGCATGCTCTAAGGGTAAACAACATAAGTCTTCCTTTAAATCCATTAATGATGTTTCTACTAGTAGATGTTTACAACTTATCCATATGGATTTATTTGGGCCAATTAGGACTATGAGCTTGGGTGGTAAGTCTTATGCATTTGTACTTGTTGATGATTTTTCTAGATTTACTTGGGTTCTATTTTTAAGTACTAAAAATGAGGCTTTGGAAAAATTCATCACATTTTCAAAACTAACCCGAAATGATCTTGAACTTAGAATTTCACATATTAGAAGTGATCATGGAACCGAGTTTCAAAATTTAGGGTTTGAAGATTTTTTAAATGAAAATGGTATTAGCCACAATTTTTCGGCTCCTCGAACTCCTCAACAAAATGGGGTAGTTGAGAGGAAAAATAGAACTTTGCAAGAAATGGCTAGAACTATGCTTTGTGAAAATAATTTACCTAAATATTTTTGGGCGGAAGTCACAAACACCGCTTGCTATATTGTTAATCGAGTAATGATTAGGCCAATTTTAAAGAAAACACCTTATGCGATTTTAAAATTTAAAAAGCCTAACATTAGCTATTTTCACCCTTTTGGTTGCAAGTGTTTTGTTTTAAATAATGGAAAAGACAACTTAGGTAAATTTGATGCAAAAAGTGATGAAGCTATTTTCATAGGATACTCTTTAACATCTAAAGCCTATCGAGTATTTAACAAAAGAACTTTAGTAGTAGAAGAATATATACATGTTGTATTCGATGATAACCTCCTTCCAAGGAAGGATTCTTGTGATGATGATGATGTAGGAATCATAAATGCCTTTGATGGAGGACAAACTTCAAAGGAGGATGAGATTCCAACAACAAAACAAGAGAACACACAAGATCCACCTCTTGAAGCCTTGAAGGACTTGGCTCTTGAGGAAAAGGAAGTGAGCTACCCAAGGGAGTTTAACTATGTCAAAGATGGTGAAATCTTGGGTGATCCATCCAAGGGGGTAACCATTCGATCTTCTCTTAAATTAATGAATCATGTTGCATTTATCTCATGCATAGAGCCTAAGAATATAAAAGAAGCATTGAAAGATGATTTTTGGATTATGGCTATGCAAGAAGAGTTAAATCAATTTGAGAGAAGTAATGTTTGGACATTAGTTGATAGGCCTAGTAATCAATCTACCATAGAAACTAAATGGGTCTTTAGGAACAAGCTAGATGAGAGTGGTAACATTGTGAGAAATAAAGCTAGACTTGTAGCACAAGGTTACACTCAAGAAAAGGGAATAGATTTTGATGAAACCTATGCACCCGTAGCTAGAATGGAAGCCATTAGGATGTTGCTTGCATATGCATGCTATCATAATTTCAAGCTTTTTCAAATGGATGTTAAAAGCACGTTTTTAAATGGTTTTATAAATGAGGAAGTGTATGTGGAACAACCACCGGGTTTTGAAGACTCAAAATTTCCAAATCATGTTTTCAAACTCACTAAAGCTCTTTATGGTTTAAAACAAGCTCATAGAGCTTGGTATGAAAGACTTTCAAACTTTTTAATTGAAAAAGGTTTTGAAAAAGGTAAGGTGGACACTACACTTTTTATAAAAATGTACAAAAACGACATCTTAGTAGTTCAAATTTACGTTGATGATATTATTTTTGGTTCTACTAATGAATGTCATTGTCAAGAATTTGCTAAGCTAAAGCAAGGTGAATTTGAGATGAGCATAATGGGGGAGCTCTCATTCTTTTTGGGACTCCAAATCAAGCAAAAGAAGGATGGCACCTTCATCAATCAAGCAAGGTACATAAAGGAAATGCTCAAGAAGTTTGGCTAGGAGAATGCAAAGCCTCAAGCCACACCTATGAGCTCATCTACAAAGCTTGACAAAGATGAAGGAGGTAAGTGTGTTGAATCTAAACTTTACCGTTCTATGATTGGATCATTGCTTTACCTTACCGCAAGTAGACCATATATCTTTTTTAGTGTTTGCTTGTGTGCTAGGTTTCAAACTAGTCCTAGAGAGTCTCACCTTATAGCCGTTAAGAGAATCTTTAGGTACCTTAGAGATACTCCTTGTTTAGGTCTTTGGTACCCTAGAGACTCCACCTTCAACCTTCATGCTTATTCGGATGCGGATTATGGGGGTTGCAAAATCGATAGGAAAAGTGCTTCGGGAACTTGTCAATTCCTAGGTAGTATGCTCATATCTTGGTTCTCTAAGAAACAAAATAGTGTAGCCTTATCTACCACCGAAGCCGAGTACATATCCTTAGGGAGTTGTTGTGCTCAAGTCATTTGGATGAAGCAACAACTCTTAGATTATGGAATTAAAGTTGAAACCATACCCCTAAAATGTGACAACACTAGTGCTATATGTCTAACAAAAAATCCCATCCAACACTATAGAACCAAACACATAGAAATAAGGCATCATTTCATTAGAGATCATGTCCTTAAAGAAGATGTGGTTATAGAGTATGTAGACACCTTAAATCAATTAGCGGACATATTTACAAAACCTTTAGACAAAAAGCGTTTTTGGTGCCTTAGGAGAGAGTTAGGTCTAGCTAGCCTATCTTGACCTTTTAGGACCTCTTTTGTGCTTAAAATTGCTTGATCTTGTGAAATGCCATGTTTATGTGTTTTGACTCCTAATTTCAACCATGCTTATAGCTAGGGGGAGTATGTTTATGTTTGCATATGTTTTGCCTGCTCATTCATGTCATTCATGCATGTTAGGCCTTAGAAAAACTCAATTTTCTACACTTTTAGAGCCTCATCTGCACTTCCAGGCCCAGGTGTATCGAAACGGGTCAACCTGTTTTGATACGGATGCTTTAAAATCTTGTCTGAGAGAAGGGCGTTTCGAAACACCTCAAAAGGGTTTCGAAACGTTTTTGCTACTGCCAAGGGGTGTATCGAAACAACTTTCGATACGAGTCAACGGGGCTTCGATACGGTCAACACCGTATCGAAACGGTCAGCTGAAATTCTAAAAACGGTCAAACTCTCGTGCTCACGTTTCGAAAAGGTCAGGACCGTTCCGAAACGGGTTCACGGACAGCTTTAAGTAGGGCTTTTAATGATAAAGTTCACTTTAAATTAAAACTCTTTAAAACCCTAAAAACCCTAACCCAACTTTTTCCCTATAAAAACCCTCTAAACCTACTTTTTTTCACCAAATCTTGAAGGTTTTTCTCTAAAACACTAGTCTAAGCAAGATTCATCAACATTGTGCAAGGATTTTCATCCATTCATCCAAAATCCCAAACTAAGGTATTTTTCCTCTTTTTCTTTTTTTTCTTCGATTTATGTTCGAATCTTAGGTTAGAAAATTTTATTTTTGTATAGTTTATATGTTTTTATGCTTGGGTTTTTAATATCTTGTAAAAAAATTTCAAAATCTTAAATTTTCTGATTCGAATATAAAAATTTTCACTCGTATTTTCTTTTACTGTTTTTTATTTTTATTTTTATTTTTTCTTTGTTTTAAATTTTTTTAAAAACCTAAGTGGGATTTATCCTTGGATTGAATTTAGAAATCTATGCACACACTCAATTTTTTAAAAACTTGCTTGCTTAATGTTTTTAGGATGGCGTCAGAAAATGTTAGCAAAAAGCTTAAGTTCGTTCAATCCGGTGACTCGAGTGTGCGTCCGAATCTCGCTCAGCTCTTTCAAAAATCTCTTCGAACTCCAGAGATGCGAGCTCGTTTCAAATATGTCAAGGATTTCGAAGTTCGTCGTGAGCGTGTCATTGATCTCGAATTTCTTAACTCTGAGCGATTCCTTTTCCGTTACCTCGAGCGTTTGAGCGAATGGAATCTTCTTCCTTTGTTGAGCATCCTGGACATTCGCTACAAACACATGGTACTCATCTTTTACTCCAATGCTCGTCTTATTAATGATGAAACAAATATCGAGGTTGTTGGGATTGAATCTTATATTTTAGGGAAAAAGTTTGTTGTTAATGTTGCTCTCTTGGAGTCTACTTTTTCCCTTAAGGATGAAGGAATTGAGAATGAACGTCACTTTGGTACTAATATCGGTCAAGTGCTTACTTTGGATGCACACGATCGTTTTCTCCACTTGATGGTTTCATGGTTCCTTCGCCCCTCCGGAGGTAAATATTCTCATATCCGTCAAGTTGATTACTTTTGGCTTGAATGTTTCCGTCGCGGTGAGCGCCCTAATGTTGCTAAGATCATATTTTCCGAGATGGTTAATAATGTTAAGCTTATTGACACCGATGCCTTGAAATCCTTTACTTATGGCACGATTTTAAGTCACATCTTTAGCAAGATTGGTCTCGATTGCACCTACGACTCTCCAGAACCCCGCAAGTCCAAGATTGGTGAGTCCTCTCTTCACAAGTCCGGTTTTCACTATGTGAACAATGTTTGGGAACGTGTTGATAGAGCCGCACCTCCTCCTCCTCCTCCCGTTGAACCTCAAGCTCCAGTTGCAAACAATAAAGCTCTCACGGCTTTGATTACCGAGCGGTTCAATGCCATGGACACTAATATTGCTTCGGGTTTTGGTGCCATAAACACTCGCTTGCAAAATGTAGAGGATCGACTCCAATCCCTTGAGGCTTCCCACTCGAACATGGATTTATCCTTCTCTACCCTCTATGGCCAATGGACGAAGTTTCGCCGTTCTCAAGTCAAGAGCGATGATGAGACTTCGGATGATGATGATGGTGGTGACGAGGCCTAGGATATTCATATCATATCATAGTATCTATACATTTTAGGTTTAAGTTTGCATTTTTATATTTCATTATGTTTTAGGAACCTATGCTTTTGATCTTATTTGGGATTATGTTTTGAACTTAATGTTGATTTATGTTTTGGATATTTTAATTTTATGAATTAATATTATTGTTGCTTATTACTTAATACTTATTGGTACTAACCCTTTCTCTTCTCTATGAGCCTTATTTATTATTTTCGATCTAACAAAAAGGGGGAGAAGGAATTTAAGAGCCAAAAATTCGTTTTAAATGTTTAAAGAGTTTTTAAGTTTTAAAACTTGAATTTCAAAGTTAAAACATTTTTAAAAACTTTAAAAACCTATCTTAAATTAAAGGGGAGTTAGAATATGTTCAAAATTTTCAAAACTCTTAAAAATTCTAACTTTGGTTTTGTTATATCAAAAAGGAGGAGATTGTGAAACCGATATTTTAATTTGATATAACTAAAGAACCTAAGGACTAAATTGAAAATGTCAAAATGAATTTATAATTCCTCAAACATCCCCATATGATCTTAAGAATATGCCAAAGTTAAAAACTAAGATTTTCAAATATTTTCTAAGTGTTCTTAAAGCCGAAACAGTATTTTTCAAGTCCTTGTTTCGAAACGGCCTAAGGTGTTTCGAAACGATTTCACCACTGCCAACCCCTATTCTGAAACGGGCATCGAAACGGCTTTAGAACATAAGAACTCGTATCGAAACGACTTCAAGTGTTTCGAAATGGTTCTTCATTTTGATTTGAAAAATATGACCATTGCAAAGTTTTTAACTGATTTTTTAGAATCCGTTAGGGTGTTTCGAAACGGGCTCAAGCTGTTTCGAAACGACCCTTGACAGTGGAAAAACTGTTTCGAAACGAGTTCAATCCGTTTCGAAACGGGCTCTTAAATGCACCCCAACGGCTCTTTCTATTTTGGTCCGTTTCGAAACAGGTTCTCGCGTTCTGAAAACGGGTGGTTGCAGATTGTATTTATGGATGTGAGATAACACCCCCAACGGCTCTATTGATGAATGCAACAACCACAACGGTTAGAAATCAATGAGAAGGTATAAAAGGGACCTCTAAAAGCTCCAGCAACAACTATTGATCCAAAAGCAAACATCCAAACATCAAATCCAAGAATTTGTGCTTAAATCCCAAAATTGTCTAGAAACCCCAATTGTAATTTTAATTCTTATCCTTTTCAATTGGGTTGAGTGCTTGTAATTGGGCTACAATTTGTATTGAGAGATACTATCTTAGCCATCAAACTCTTCGTTATCTTTGTGTGAGGATTGGGTTAAATTTTGGGTAGAAAATTTAACTGAAAATTGTAAGGGTTGGCTCCTTAGTCTAGAAAAGGGGAAGAGCAATTAGTGGAATTGTTGCAAATCCTTAGTGAAGCTAAGGTAGTGGATATAGAGTTCATTTGGAACTTGAACCACTCTAAAATTCCTTGTCTATCTTTTTAATTTGCAAATTCCACCACCGAAACCTTTAAAAATCCAATTCACCCCCTCTTGGCTCATTTCGATCTACTCAACAATTAGTATCAGAGCCTACCTCTTTGAGTATTAACAACCACAAGAGGAGTTCCTAAAAGAGTGTGATCATCCAAAGATCAAGAGATGGCTTCAACCTCCGGTTCGGGCATGTATGAGTCTCAATCCACTACAAAACCTCCATTCTTCAATGGTGACAACTATCCGTTTTGGAAGAATAGAATGAGGCTCTTCATCAAATCCAATGACTACTTGGTTTGGGATGTGATTGAAGATGGACCCTACATTCCATTGAAGCAAGATAGTGAAGGCAAGATGGTTTTGAAGAAAAAGCTGGAGATGACTGAAGAAGAAAGGAGAAAGATTCAAATAAATGACAAAGCTCTCCACATGCTCTTTTGTTCATTCGGTCCAGACATCTATTCCAAAGTGTCATCCATTAAGAGTGCCAAAGAAGTGTGGGACACTCTTGAGACTACCTATGAGGGAACCAATGACGTCAAGGAAACTAAGATTGGAATTCTCAATCTTAGTTATGAAAATTTCAAGATGGAACCCTATGAGACGGTGTCCAAGATGTTTGATCGGTTCTCCACCATAGTCAATAGGCTCAAAGGATTTGGAGAGACAATACCGGAAGACAAGCTTGTCCGGACGCTACTCTATTCACTTCCCGAATCATGGGATGGGAAGAGAACCGTCATCATAGAAGCTAAGAATTTGAAGACTTTAAAGCTTGATGAGCTAGTGGGTTCTCTCCTTACACATGAGATTATGAAGCAAGGAAGGGAAGAAGAGAAGAAGAAAGAAGAGAAGAGAGTAGAAAAGCTAGAGGTTGAAAAGAAGAAGAAGCTCAAAGCCAAGCTTGCTACTTGGAGTGATGAGGAGTCATCGGCTGATGACGAACAAGAAGTGGCCATTCTTTGCCTCGTGGCACTTGAGGAAGATTCCTCCATGGTAACCTCTAACTCATCAACTTTAGATTTTACATATGATGAATTGAATGATGCATATGATGAGTTACAAGAGGTCTATGATGAATTAGTTGAGAAATATAAGGAGTCGGTCATTAGGAATAAGAAAATTATTTTGGAACTAAATGAGAAAAATGACTCACTCTCTCAAGCTAATTCAAAATTTGAGAAAAAGATATTAGGGTTGAAAGATGAACTAAAATTTTTTCAAGATGAAAATGTTGACCTTAATAATCTTTTGTCTCAATGTAATAGTGAACACCAAAAGGTGTTGGATGAGCTAAATGAGCTCAAAAAGTCTTTTAAAAATGTTGGTAGTGTCAAGCATGAAATAGGAGAATCTTCAAGAACAAACCAACCTAAGAAAAAGACCAACTACTACAAACAAGGTAGCTTTCCTAGACATAGTAGGACTAAAAGAATTAGAAGTGTATGGGTTCCTAAGGAACTTGTAAAATCTAATAATATTGTTGCTATGTCATCTTGGATTCCTAAGGGAACCAAGGTTTTGGGAGCTAACACTCATGGACCCAAAATGATTTGGGTACCAAAAACAAAAGCTTAATATCTTTGTTTGTAGGGGGAGCATTGCTACAAGGCCAAAGCACAAAGTCAAAACTCATGGTACCTTGATAGTGGATGCTCAAGGCATATGACCGGAGACAAGAGTAGATTCATGGATCTAAAGCCAAAAAGTGGAGGAGTGGTGACATTTGGTGACAACTCCAAAGGCCACATTAAAGGTATTGGCTCCATAGGTAATCACTCTACTATTCTCATTGAAAATGTCTTGTATGTCGATGGTCTTAAACACAACTTATTGAGCATAAGTCAATTGTGTGATAAAGGATTTAATGTTTTATTTGATAAAAACTGGATGCAAAATTGTAGACATTGAATCTAATAATATTATGCTCATAGGTCATCGCATAGGGAACATATACATGGTGCATCTAGATGACATTCATACATCTCATGCATGCTTAGTAGCACAAAATGAAAATGATGCATGGTTGTGGCATAGGAAACTAGGACATGCTAGCATAAGTGTTTTAGAAAAACTAGTTTCCCTTAATCTAGTTAGAGGTTTACCCAAGATAAAATTTTCAAATGATAAAATTTGTGATGCATGCTCTAAGGGTAAACAACATAAGTCTTCCTTTAAATCCATTAATGATGTTTCTACTAGTAGATGTTTACAACTTATCCATATGGATTTATTTGGGCCAATTAGGACTATGAGCTTGGGTGGTAAGTCTTATGCATTTGTACTTGTTGATGATTTTTCTAGATTTACTTGGGTTCTAATTTTAAGTACTAAAGATGAGGCTTTGGAAAAATTCATCACATTTTCAAAACTAACCCAAAATGACCTTAAACTTAGAATTTCACATATTAGAAGTGAACATGGAACCGAGTTTCAAAATTTATGGTTTGAAGATTTTTTAAATGAAAATGGTATTAGCCACAATTTTTCGGCTCCTCGAACTCCTCAACAAAATGGGGTAGTTGAGAGGAAAAATAGAACTTTGCAAGAAATGGCTAGAACTATGCTTTGTGAAAATAATTTACCTAAATATTTTTGGGCGGAAGCCACAAACACCGCTTGCTATATTGTTAATCGAGTAATGAATAGGCCAATTTTAAAGAAAACACCTTATGAGATTTTAAAATCTAAAAAGCCTAACATTAGCTATTTTCACCCTTTTGGTTGCAAGTGTTTTGTTTTAAATAATGGAAAAGACAACTTAGGTAAATTTGATGCAAAAAGTGATGAAGCTATTTTCATAGGATACTCTTTAACATCTAAAGCCTATCGAGTATTTAACAAAAGAACTTTAGTAGTAGAAGAATCTATACATGTTGTATTCGATGATAACCTCCTTCCAAGGAAGGATTCTTGTGATGATGATGATGTAGGAATCATAAATGCCTTTGATGGAGGACAAACTTCAAAGGAGGATGAGATTCCAACAACAAAAGAAGAGGACACACAAGATCCACCTCTTGAAGCCTTGAAGGACTTGGCTCTTGAGGAAAAGGAAATGAGCTACCCAAGGGAGTTCAACTATGTTAATGATGGTGAAATCTTGGGTGATCCATCCAAGGGGGTAACCACTCGATCTTCTCTTAAATTAATGAACCGTGTTGCATTTATCTCATGCATAGAGCCTAAGAATATAAAAGAAGCATTGAAAGATGATTTTTGGATTATGGCTATGCAAGAAGAGTTAAATCAATTTGAGAGAAGTAACGTTTGGACATTAGTTGATAGGCCTAGTAATCAATCTACCATAGGAACTAAATGGGTCTTTAGGAACAAGCTAGATGAGAGTGGTAACATTGTGAGAAATAAAGCTAGACTTGTAGCACAAGGTTACACTCATGAAGAGGGAATAGATTTTTATGAAACCTATGCACCCGTAGCTAGAATGGAAGCCATTAGGATGTTGCTTGCATATGCATGTTATCATAATTTCAAGCTTTTTCAAATGGATGTTAAAAGCGCGTTTTTAAATGGTTTTATAAATGAGGAAGTGTATGTGGAACAACCACCGGGTTTTGAAGACTCAAAATTTCCAAATCATGTTTTCAAACTCACTAAAGCTCTTTATGGTTTAAAACAAGCTCCTAGAGCTTGGTATGAAAGACTTTCAAACTTTTTAATTGAAAAAGGTTTTGAAAAAGGTAAGTGGACACTACACTTTTTATAAAAATGTACAAAAATGACATATTAGTAGTTCAAATTTATGTCGATGATATTATTTTTGGTTCTACTAATGAATGTCATTATCAAGAGTTTGCTAAGATAATGCAAGGTGAATTTGAGATGAGCATGATGGGGGAGCTCTCATTCTTTTTGGGACTCCAAATCAAGCAAAAGAAGGATGACACCTTCATCAATCAAGCAAGGTACATAAAGGATATGCTCAAGAAGTTTGGCTTGGAGAATGCAAAGCCTCAAGCCACATCTATGAGCCCATCTACAAAGCTTGACAAAGATGAAGGAGGTAAGTGTGTTGAATCTAAACTTTACCGTTCTATGATTGGATCATTGCTTTACCTTACCGCAAGTAGACCGGATATCTTGTTTAGTGTTTGCTTGTGTGCTAGGTTTCAAGCTAGTCCTAGAGAGTCTCACCTTATAGCCGTTAAGAGAATCTTTAGGTACCTTAGAGATACTCCTTGTTTAGGTCTTTGGTACCCTAGAGACTCCACCTTCAACCTTCATGCTTATTCGGATGCGGATTATGGGGGTTGCAAAATCGATAGGAAAAGTACTTCGGGAACTTGTCAATTCCTAGGTAGTATGCTCATATCTTGGTTCTCTAAGAAACAAAATAGTGTAGCCTTATCTACCACCGAAGCCGAGTACATATCCTTAGGGAGTTGTTGTGCTCAAGTCCTTTGGATGAAGCAGCAACTCTTAGATTATGGAATTAATGTTGAAAGCATACCCCTAAAATGTGACAACACTAGTGCTATAAGTCTAACAAAAAATCCCATCCAACACTCTAGAACCAAACACATAGAAATAAGGCATCATTTCATTAGAGATCATTTCCTTAAAGAAGATGTGGTTATAGAGTATGTAGACTCCTTAAATCAATTAGCGGACATATTTACAAAACCTTTAGACAAAGAGCGTTTTTGGTCCCTTAGGAGAGAGTTAGGTCTAGCTAGCCTATCTTGACCTTTTAGGACCTCTTTTGTGCTTAAAATTGCTTGATCTTGTGAAATTCCTTGTTTATGTGTTTTGACTCCTAATTTCATCCATGCTTATAGCTAGGGGGAGTATGTTTATGTTTGCATATGTTTTGCCTGCTCATTCATGTCATTCATGCATGTTAGGCCTTAGAAAAACTCAATTTTCTGCACTTTTAGAGCCTCATCTGCACTTCCAGGCCCAGGTGTATCGAAACGGGTCAACCTGTTTCGATACGGATGCTTTAAAATCTTGTCTGAGAGAAGGGCATTTCGAAACGCCTCAAAAGGGTTTCGAAACGTTTTTGCTACTGCCAAGGGGTGTATCGAAACAACTTTCGATACGAGTCAACGGGGCTTCGATACGGTCAACACCGTATCGAAACAGTCAGCTGAAATTCTAAAAACGGTCAAACTCTCGTGCTCGCGTTTCGAAACGGTCAGGACCGTTCTGAAACGGGTTCACGGACAGCTTTAAGTAGGGCTTTTAATGATAAAGTTCACTTTAAATTAAAACTCTTTAAAACCCTAAAAACCCTAACCCGACTTTTTCCCTATAAAAACCCTCTAAACCTCCTTGTTTTTCACCAAATCTTGAGGGGTTTTTCTCTAAAACACTGGTCTAAGCAAGATTCATCAACATTGTGCAAGGATTTTCATCCATTCATCCAAAATCCCAAACTAAGGTATTTTTCCTCTTTTTCTTTTTTTTCTTCGATTTATGTTCAAATCTTAGGTTAGAAAATTTTATTTTTGTATAGTTTATATGTTTTTATGCTTGGGTTTTTAATATCTTGTAAAAAAATTTCAAAATCTTAAATTTTCTGATTCGAATATAAAAATTTTCACTCGGATTTTCTTTTACTGTTTTTTATTTTTATTTTTTCTTTGTTTTAATTTTTTTTAAAAACCTAAGTGGGATTTATCCTTGGATTGAATTTAGAAATCTATGCATACACTCAATCTTTTTAAAAACTTGCTTGCTTAATGTTTTTAGGATGGCGTCAGAAAATGTTAGCAAAAAGCTTAAGTTCGTTCAATCCGGTGACTCGAGTGTGCGTCCGAATCTCGCTCAGCTCTTTCAAAAATCTCTTCGAACTCCAGAGATGCGAGCTCGTTTCAAATATGTCAAGGATTTCGAAGTTCGTCGTGAGCGTGTCATTGATCTCGAATTTCTTAACTCTGAGCGATTCCTTTTCCGTTACCTCGAGCGTTTGAGCGAATAGAATCTTCTTCCTTTGTTGAGCATCCCGGACATTCGCTACAAACACATGGTACTCATCTTTTACTCCAATGCTCGTCTTATTAATGATGAAACAAATATCGAGGTTGTTGGGATTGAAGCTTATATTTTAGGGAAAAAGTTTGTTGTTAATGTTGCTCTCTTGGAGTCTACTTTTTCCCTTAAGGATGAAGGAATTGAGAATGAACGTCACTTTGGTACTAATATCGGTCAAGTGCTTACTTTGGATGCACACGATCGTTTTCTCCACTTGATGGTGTCATGGTTCCTTCGCTCCTCCGGAGGTAAATATTCTCATATCCGTCAAGTTGATTACTTTTGGCTTGAATGTTTCCGTCGCGGTGAGCGCCCTAATGTTGCTAAGATCATATTTGCCGAGATGGTTAATAATGTTAAGCTTATTGACACCGATGCCTTGAAATCCTTTACTTATGGCACGATTTTAAGTCACATCTTTAGCAAGATTGGTCTCGATTGCACCTACGACTCTCCGGAACCCTTCAAGTCCAAGATTGGTGAGTCCTCTCTTCGCAAGTCCGGTTTTCACTATGTGAACAATGTTTGGGAACGTGTTGATAGAGCCGCACCTCCTCCTCCTCCTCCCGTTGAACCTCAAGCTCCAGTTGCAAACAATGAAGCTCTCACGGCTTTGATTACCGAGCGGTTCAATGCCTTGGACACTAATATGGCTTCGGGTTTTGGTGCCATAAACACTCGCTTGCAAAATGTAGAGGATCGACTCCAATCCCTTGAGGCTTCCCACTCGAACATGGATTTGTCCTTCTCTACCCTCTATGGCCAATGGACGAATTTTCGCCGTTCTCAAGTCAAGAGCGATGATGAGACTTCGGATGATGATGATGGTGGTGACGAGGCCTAGGATATTCATATCATATCATAGTATCTATACATTTTAGGATTAAGTTTGCATTTTTATGTTTCATTATGTTTTAGGAACCTATGCTTTTGATCTTATTTGGGATTATGTTTTGAACTTAATGTTGATTTATGTTTTGGATATTTTAATTTTATGAATTAATATTATTGTTGCTTATTACTTAATACTTATTGGTACTAACCCTTTTTCTTCTCTATGAGCCTTATTTATTATTTTTGATCTAACAAAAAGGGGGAGAAGGAATTTAAGAGCCAAAAATTCGTTTTAAATGTTTAAAGAGTTTTTAAGTTTTAAAACTTGAATTTCAAAGTTAAAACATTTTTAAAAACTTTAAAAACCTATCTTAAATTAAAGGGGGAGTTAGAATATGTTCAAAATTTTCAAAACTCTTAAAAAATCTAACTTTGGTTTTGTTATATCAAAAAGGGGGAGATTGTGAAACCGATATTTTAATTTGATATAACTAAAGAACCTAAGGACTAAATTGAAAATGTCAAAATGAATTTTTAAGTCCTCAAACATCCCCATATGATCTTAAGAATATGCCAAAGTTAAAAAGTAAGATTTTCAAATATTTTCTAAGTGTTCTTAAAGCCAAAACAGTGTTTTTCAAGTCCCTGTTTCGAAACGGCCTAAGGCGTTTCGAAACGATTTCACCTCTGCCAACCCCTGTTCCGAAATGGGTATCGAAACGGCTTTAGAACATAAGAACCCGTATCGAAACGAATTCAAGTGTTTCGAAACGGTTCTTCATTTTGATTTGAAAAATATGATCGTTGCAAAGTTTTTAACTGATTTTTCAGAAACCGTTAGGGTGTTTCGAAACGGGCTCAAGCTGTTTCGAAACGACCCTTGACAGTGGCAAAAGTGTTTCGAAACGAGTTCAATCCGTTTCGAAACGGGCTCTTAAATGCACCCCAACGGCTCTTTCTATTTTGGTCAGTTTCGAAACAGGTTCCCGCGTTCCGAAACGAGTGGTTGCAGATTGCATTTATGGATGTGAGATAACACCCCCAACGACTCTATTGATGAATGCAACAACCACAACGGTTAGAAATCAATGAGAAGGTATAAAAGGGACCTCTAAAAGCTCCAGCAACAACTATTGATCCAAAAGCAAACATCCAAACATCAAATCCAAGAATTTGTGCTTAAATCCCAAAATTGTCTAGAAACCCCAATTGTAATTTTAATTCTTATCTTTTTCAATTGGGTTGAGTGCTTGTAATTGGGCTACAATTTGTATTGAGAGATACTATCTTAGCCATCAAACTCTTCGTTATCTTTGTGTGAGGATTGGGTTAAATTTTGGGTAGAAAATTTAACTGAAAATTGTAAGGGTTGGCTCCTTAGTCTAGAAAAGGGAAGAGCAATTAGTGGAATTGTTGCAAATCCTTAGTGAAGCTAAGCTAGTGGATGTAGAGTTCATTTGGAACTTGAACCACTCTAAAATTCCTTGTCTATCTTTTTAATTTGCAAATTCCACCACCTAAACCTTTAAAAATCCAATTCACTCCCCCTCTTGGCTCATTTCGATCTTTCGATCCACTCAACAACATCTCATATCTTTAAAAAAAGCACATAGAAAAGTAAACTAAATTAACTAAATTCAAAATGGATCTCAATCTTTACAAAATGCACATAGAAAAGAAAACTAAAATGCACATCCCATATCTGATTCCACCCAAAAGGGTTGACTTCAAGTACTAAAATAAACTAAACCATAAAATAAACTAAAACCCTAAGAAATCCTAAAATTAGAAATTAACAAAATTAAAGGGTATAATTTTTTAATACCTCTAAAAAATCGTAAAATAGACGAAAGAAGTTGTGAAACAAATATTTTAATTTTGATATAACTAAAAACCTAAGGACTAAATTGAAAAAGTCAAAACGAATTTTAAGTCCTCAAAATATCCCTATATAAGTTTAAGATTATGCCTAAGTTAAAAACATGCTTTTCAAATATTCTTTTCTAAGTGTTTCAAGCTAAAAACAGTGATTTTCAGAGTCCTGTTTCGAAACGGCCCTCAGGCGTTTCGAAACGTTTTCATCACTGTCGACCATCGTTCCGAAACGTGTATCGAAACACTTTAACTCGTTTCGAAACGGTATCACTCGTTTCGAAACTGTTCTTCATATTTGATTTGGAAAGGACCAACGTTTCAAATATTTGCTGAGTTTTTTAAAGATTAAAAGGGTGTTTCGAAACGGATCAAGCCCGTTCCGAAACGACCCTTGACAGTAGCAAATCCGTTTCGAAACGGATCCAAATCGTTTCGAAACAGGTGCTAGGTTTAATTTGAAAATATGACCGTTATGAGTTTTTAACTGGTTTTCTGAAAGTAGTTAAGGCGTTTCGAAACGGGATAAGACCGTTCCGAAACGACCCTTGACAGTGGCAAAATCGTTCCGAAACGGCCCTAAGGCGTTTCGAAACGGGCTCTTAAATGCACCCCAACGGCTCTTTCTATTTTAGTCCGTTCCGAAACAGGTACCCCGTGTTCCGAAACGGGTTGGTGCAGACTGCATTTATGGTGGCAAGAGAGGGTTCCAACGGCTCCATTTATGTTCCCAACCACCCAAACGGCTAGAAATCAATGAGAAGGTATAAAAGAGACATCCAAAAGCATCAGCAATAACTATTGATCCTAAAGCAAACATCCAAACATCAAATTCAAGCAATTGTGCAAAAATCCCACTTTGTGTAGAAATCCCAATTTGTAATCTTCATTCATACTTTGTCAAATTGGGTTGAGTGCTTGTATTGGGGCTATCATTTGTATTGAGAGATACCTTATTAGCCTATAAATTTCTTTGTTCTCTTGTGTGAGGGTTGAGTTGATTTTTGGGTAGAAAAATCAACCGAAATTGTAAAGGGTTGCCTTCTTGTCTTAGAAAAGGGGAAGAACGATTTAGTGGAATTGTTGCAAATCCTTAGTGAAGCTAAGGTAGTGGATGTAGAGTTCATTTGGAACTTGAACCACTCTAAATCTCTTGTCCATCAATTTTTAATTTGCCAATTTCCACCACAAACCTTTAAATTTCCAATTCACCCCCCCTCTTGGTCAATTTCGATCTTGCGATCGACTCAACAATTGGTATCAGAGCTTAACTCTTTGAGGATTAACAACCACAAGAGGAGATCCTTGGAAGATTGTGATCATCAAATTATCAAGAGATGGCTTCTACCTCCGGTTCCGGCATGTACGAGTCACAATCGACCACAAAGCCTCCCTTCTTCAACGGTGATAACTATTCTTTTTGGAAGAATAGAATGCGTCTATTCATCAAGTCAAATGACTATCTTGTGTGGGATGTCATTGAGGATGGGCCATACATTCCATTGAAGCAAGACGGTGAAGGCAATATGGTGTTGAAGAAGAAAGCCGAAATGAGTGAAGAGGAGAGGAAAAAGATTCAAGTCAATGATAAAGCTCTCCACATGCTATTTTGTGCTTTCGGTCCGGACATCTACTCAAAAGTCTCATCAATTGAAAGTGCCAAGGAAGTGTGGGACACTCTTGAGACCACTTATAAAGGCACCAATGATGTCAAGGAAACTAAGATTGGAATTCTCAATCTTAGTTATGAAAATTTCAAGATGGAGTCCGATGAGACGGTGTCAAAGATGTTCGATCGATTCTCCACGATCGTCAATGGTCGAAAGGGATTTGGAGAGATCATACCGGAAGACAAGCTTGTCCGGAAGCTACTCTATTCACTTCCCGAGTCTTGGGATGGGAAGAGAACCGCTATCATCGAAGCAAAGAACTTGAAGACTTTGAAGCTTGATGAGCTTGTGCGTTCTCTCCTTACTCATGAGATCATGAAGCAAGGAAGGGAAGATGAGAAGAAGAAATAAGAGAAAAGGGTAGAGAAGCTTGAGGTAGAGAAGAAGAAGAAGATGGGAATAGCTCTCAAGGCTAAAGCTTCACAACATGATGAGAGCTCATCTAGTGATGAGGATGAACTTGAAGAATTGGCTATGATAGCCAAACGATTCTCACGTTTTATGAGGTCCAACCGGGGAAGAAAAATCCAAAGGAAGATGGACTTCAAAAGCAAGAACAAGGAAGATGGAAAGGATCCAATCATTTTCTTTGAGTGCAATAAACCCGGCCACATACGTTCGGAGTGCCCTCAACTCAAGAAGAAGGGCTTTGAGAAGAAGAAAAAGCTCAAAGCCAAGCTTGCTACTTGGAGTGATGAGGAGTCATCGGAGGATGACGAACAAGAAGTGGCTAACCTTTGCCTCATGGCACTTGAGGAAGATTCCTCCATGGTAACCTCTAACTCATCTACTTTAGATTTTTCATATGAAAAATTAAATGATGCATATGATGAGTTACAAGAGGTAAATGATGAATTAGTTGAGAAGTATAAGGAGTCGGTCATTAGGAATAAAAAGATTATTCTAGAACTAAATGAGAAAAATGACTCACTTACTCAAGCTAATTCTAAATTTGAGAAAAAGATCTTAGGATTAAAAGATGAACTTAAATTTTTTCAAGATGAAAATGTTGATCTTAATAATCTTTTATCTCAATGTAATTGTGAACACCAAAAGGTGTTGGGTGAGCTAAATGAGCTCAAAAAGTCTTTAAAAATGTTGGTAGTGTCAAGCATGAAGTAGGAGAACCCTCTAGAACACACCAACCTAAGAAAAAGACTAACTACTACAAACAAGGTAGCTACCCTAGACATAGTAGAACTAAAAGAATTAGAAGTGTACGGGTTCCTAAGGAACTTGTAAAATCTAATAATTTTATTGCTATGTCATCTTGGATTCCTAAGGGAACCAAGGTTTTGGGAGCTAACACTCATGGACCCAAAATGATTTGGGTACCAAAAACCAAAGTTTAATATCTTTGTTTGTAGGGGGAGCATTGCTACAAGGCCAAGGCACAAAGTCAAAACTCATGGTACCTTGATAGTGGATGCTCGAGACACATGACCGGAGACAAGAGTCGATTCATGGATCTAAAGCCAAAAAGTGGAGGAGTAGTAACATTTGGTGACAACGCCAAAGGCCACATTAAAGGTATTGGCTCCATAGGTAATCACTCTACCATTCTTATTGAAAATGTCTTATATGTCGATGGTCTTAAACACAATTTATTGAGCATAAGTCAACTATGTGATAAAGGATTTAATGTTTTATTTGATAAAAATGGATGCAAAATTGTAGACATTAAATCTAATAACATTATGCTCATAGGTCATCGCATAGGAAACATATACATGGTGCATTTAGATGACATACATACATCTCATGCATGCTTAGTTGCTCAAAATGAAAATGATGCATGGTTGTGGCATAGGAAGCTAGGACATGCTAGCATAAGTGTTTTAGAAAAACTAGTCTCTCTAAACCTAGTTAGAGGTTTACCCAAAATAAAGTTCTCAAATGATAAAATTTGTGATGCATGCTCAAAGGGTAAACAACATAGGTCTTCCTTTAAATCCATTAATGATGTTTCTACTAGTAGATGCTTACAATTAATTCACATGGATTTATTTGGTCCAATTAGGACTATGAGCTTGGGTGGTAAGTCTTATGCTTTTGTGCTAGTTGATGATTTTTCTAGATTTACTTGGGTTCTCTTTTTAAGTACTAAAGATGAGGCTTTGGAAAAATTCATCACATTTTCAAAACTAACCCAAAATGATCTTGAACTTAGAATTTCACATATTAGAAGTGATCATGGAACCGAGTTTCAAAATTTAGGGTTTGAAGATTTTTTAAATGAAAATGGTATTAGCCATAATTTTTCGGCTCCTCGAACTCCTCAACAAAATGGGGTAGTTGAGAGGAAAAATAGAACTTTACAAGAAATGGCTAGAACTATGCTTTGTGAAAACAATTTACCTAAATATTTTTGGGCGGAAGCCACAAACACCGCTTGTTATATTGTAAATCGAGTAATGATTAGGCCAATTTTAAAGAAAACACCTTATGAGATTTTAAAATCTAAAAAGCCTAACATTAGCTATTTCCACCCTTTTGGGTGCAAGTGTTTTGTTTTAAATAATGGAAAAGACAACTTAGGTAAATTTGATGCAAAAAGTGATGAAGCCATTTTTATAGGTTACTCTTTAACCTCTAAAGCCTATCGAGTATTTAACAAAAGAACTTTAGTAGTAGAAGAATCCATTCATGTTGTATTCGATGATAACCTCCTTCCTAGGAAGGATTCTTGTGATGATGATGATGTAGGGATCATAAATGCCTTTGATGGAGGTCAAACTTCAAAGGAGGATGAGATTCCAACAAAGGAAGAGGACTCACAAGATCCACCTCTTGAAGCCTTGAAGGACTTGGCCATTGAGGAAAAGGAAGTGAGCTACCCAAGGGAGTTGAACTATGTCAAAGATGGTGAAATCTTGGGTGATCCATCCAAGGGGGTAACCACTCGTTCTTCTCTTAGATTAATGAACCATGTTGCATTTATCTCATGCATAGAGCCTAAAAATATAAAAGAAGCATTGAAAGATGACTTTTGGATTATGGCTATGCAAGAAGAGTTAAATCAATTTGAGAGAAGTAATGTATGGACATTAGTTGATAGGCCTAGTAATCAATATACAATAGGAACTAAATGGGTCTTTAGGAACAAACTAGATGAGAGTGGTAACATTGTGAGAAATAAAGCTAGACTTGTAGCACAAGGTTACACTCAAGAAGAGGGAATAGATTTTGATGAAACCTATGCACCCGTAGCTAGAATGGAAGCCATTAGGATGTTGCTTGCATATGCATGTTATCATAATTTCAAGCTCTTTCAAATGGATGTTTAAAGCGTATTTTTAAATGGTTTTACAAATGAAGAAGTGTATGTGGAACAACCACCGGGTTTTGAAGATTCAAAATTTCCAAATCATGTTTTCAAACTTACCAAAGCACTTTAAGGTTTAAAACAAGCTCCTAGAGCTTGGTATGAAAGGCTTTCAAATTTTTTGATTGAAAAAGGATTTGAAAAAGGTAAGGTGGACACTACACTCTTTATAAAAATGTATAAAAATGACATCTTAGTAGTTCAAATTTATGTTGATGATATCATTTTTGGTTCTACTAATGAATGTCATTGTCAAGAGTTTGCTAAGTTAATGCAAGGTGAATTTGAGATGAGCATGATGGGGGAGCTCTCATTCTTTTTGGGACTCCAAATCAAGCAAAAGAAGGATGGCACCTTCATCAACCAAGCAAAATACATAAAGGATATGCTCAAGAAGTTTAGCTTGGAGAATGCAAAGCCTCAAGCCACTCCTATGAGCTCATCTACAAAGCTTGACAAAGATGAAGGAGGTAAGTGTGTTGACTCTAAGCTTTATCGTTCTATGATTGGATCATTGCTTTACCTTACCGCAAGTAGACCGGATATCTTGTTTAGTGTTTACTTGTGTGCTAGGTTTCAAGCTAGTCCTAGAGAGTTACACCTTATAGCCGTTAAAAGGATCTTTAGGTATCTTAGAGACACTCCTTGTTTAGGTCTTTGGTACCCTAGAGACTCTACCTTCAACCTTCATGCTTACTCGGATGCGGATTATGGGGGTTGTAAAATCGATAGGAAAAGTACTTCGGGAACTTGTCAATTCTTAGGTAGTATGCTCATATCTTGGTTCTCTAAGAAACAAAATAGTGTAGCCTTATCTACCACCGAAGCCGAGTACATATCCTTAGGGAGTTGTTGTGCTCAAGTCCTTTGGATGAAGCAACAACTCTTAGATTATGGAATTAAAGTTGAAACTATACCCCTAAAATGTGACAACACTAGTGCTATTTGTTTAACAAAAAATCCCATCCAACACTCTAGAACCAAACATATAGAAATAAGGCATCATTTCATTAGAGATCATTTCCTTAAGGAAGATGTGGTTATAGAGTATGTAGACACCTTGAATCAATTAGCGGACATATTTACAAAACCCTTAGACAAAGAGCGTTTTTGGTCCCTTAGGAGAGAGTTAGGTCTAGCTAGCCTATCTTGACCTTTTAGGACCTCTTTTGTGCTTAAATATGCTTGATCTTGTGAAATGCCATGTTTGTATGTTTAAACTCCTAATTTCATCCATGTCTATAGTTAGGGGGAGTATGTTTATGCTTAAATATGTTTTGTCTGCTCATTCATAACATTTATGCATGTTAGGCCTCCTAAAACTTCAATTTTCTGCACTTTTAGAGCCTCATCTGCACTTCCAGGCCCAGGTGTATCGAAACGGGTGACCCTGTTTCGATATGGATACCTTAAATTCTGCTCTGAGAGAAGGGCGTTTCGAAACGCCTCAAAAGCGTTCCGAATCGTTTTTGCTACTGCCAAGGGGTGTATCGCAACGCGTTCCGATACGGGTCAAAAGGGTTTCGATACAGTCAACACTGTATCGAAACGGTCAGCCTATGGTCTCAAAACGGTCAAAACCCTAGCCGCCCCATTTCGAAACGGCCTTGACCGTTTCGAAACGGCATCGCGGATTGCTTTATTTAGGGCTTTTAATTACACAATTCACTTTTCATTAAAACTCTTAAAACCCTAACCGCCTCCCTCTCTATAAATACCCTCTCAAACTCTTTGATTTTCACAAAATTGTGAGGGGTTTTACTCTAAAGCTCAAGTCTAAGCAAGTTTCATCAATCTTGTGCAAGGATTTTAATCAAATCATCCAAAATCCCAAACTAAGGTAATTTTTTTTCTTTTTCTTTCTCTTACAATTTATGTTCGAATCTTAGGTTAGAAAATTTTATTTTTGTATACATTATATGTTTTTAGTTGTGGGTTTTCCATATCTTGTAAAAAAATTTCCAAATCTCAAAATTTTTGATTCGAATATAAAATTTTTTCAGTCGTATTTTTTTTACTGTTTTTTTATTTTAATTTTGTTTTCAAAAACCTAAGTGGGATTTATTATTGGATTGATTTTAAATATCAATGCATACACTTAATTTTAAAACACTTGCTTAATGTTTTTAGATGGCGGATCAAGCTAACAAGAAGCGCAAGGCCGTTCAATCCGGTGATTCGAGCATTCGTCCGAATCTCACTATGCTTTTTCAGAAATCTCTTAAAACTCCGGACCAGCGTGCTCGCTTCTCTTTTGTCAAGGATTTCGCGGTTCGTAAAGAACGTGTCATTGATCTTGAGTTCCTCAATTTCGAGCGATTCCTTTTCCGTTATCTCGATCGTTTGGATGAGTGGAATCTTCTCTTTTTCTTGAGCATTCCGGATGTTTGCTACAAAAACATGGTACTCCTTTTCTACTCTAATGCTCGTTTTATATATGATGAGACCAAAACCGAGATTGTTGGAATTGAGTCATCCTTATTAGGCAAAAAGTTTGTTGTTAATGTTGCTCTTTTGGAGTCTGCTCTTAAACTTAAGGATGAGGGTCTTGAGGATGAACGCCACTTTGGCAATTTCACCGGCAAAGCACTTTTCTTGGATGTGCACGATCGAGTTCTTCACTTGATGGTTTCTTGGTTTATTCGGCCTTCCGGAGGTAAATACTCTCATATCCGTCAAACCGATCATTTTTGGCTTGAGTGTTTCCGTAGAGGTGAGTGCCCTAATGTGCCTAAGATAATCTTTGCCGAGATAGTCAATAATATTAAGCTTATTGACACAAGTGAGTTGAAGTCGTTTACCTATGGTATTGTCTTAAGTTACCTCTTCAATGATCTTGATATTGATTGTACCTACGACTCTCCGGAACCTCGCAAGACCACAATTGGTGAGTCATCCCTTCGCAAGTCCGGGTTCACATATGTGAATGGTGTTTGGGAAAGAGTTGATAGAGAAGCGGTTCCTCCTCCCGTTGCTCCTCCACCGCAAGTTCAAATGGCAAACAATGATGCTCTCACGGCCTTCCTTACCGAGCGATTCAATGCTTTGGACACTCGCATTGCTTCGGGTTTTGAATCTATGGGCAATCGGTTGAAGAATGTCAAGGATCGTCTTCAAACTCTTGAGACTTCGCATTCCAACTTGGATCTCTCCTTCTCTACTCTTTATGGGCAATGGACGAAGTTTCACCGTTCTCAAGCCAAGAGCGATGATGATACTTCGGATGATGATGACGAGGCTTAGGAACTCCATATCATATTATCTATGCTTTTTAGGATTAAGATTGCATTTTTATGTTTTCTCATGTTTTCTCATTGTCACCAGTGCTGGATATATCCTATTTCAGCTTAGATGGCCTGGCTTCTGGGGGATATGGTACTGTTTTTACCATATTAAGACGAGCAAATCCCGGTTTTACAAGATTTGAATTTATGCTGGGTTTTGGAGTTTTGTTGGCTTATGGAAAAATTTTGATCTGAATTTTCGATGGGATCCGGGAGGATTTGGTCTTATTCTTTTGGTTCTCTTAGTTTTATTCGGTAATGGAAGTTACGGTGGTTCAGGATTGGGAGGAGGTCCAGTGACTTCATGCTCTCCTCATATCTGGGTTACAGTGGATGATGCCTTGACAAGGACCGGCGTTTTTGCGTTGGAAGCCTGCCTCTGGATAGAGCTCTCAGGCACGACTACTGTCTTTTATCCCGGGAAGAGATTATGGTGTTTACATAGTGACTTGTTCCAGTATCGTCCGGTTATCACCGTTTTTACAAAACACAATCTACGGTCATACCGATGGAAGTGTCTATCTGGGTATCCCAGTTTTTTCTTTGACTTGGCCCCGGGGGTCTTAGCGTGGTCCTTTGTTGACCGTAATTTTCTGATGCTGCAGGAGTTTTCTGTTAGGAGCTTTGAGTGTGCTCTGCTTTTGTTTAGGCCTTGTATGACTCTTAGGTCTTGCATGGCCTTTGTTTATTTTCTCGTTTGTATGTTTGTCCCGTACGTATGCGGGCTCTTTTGTTGTTCTTGTTCCTTTTAATTTAATGGAAGTTATGCTTTGATAAAAAAAAATTCAAGATGCTAACATTAATAAAAGAAATCGGTAACTAGCTTTAATTTTGTAAAATTTAAAAATAAAATGCTACAGGGATTTTTTTTGATTCTCATAGTATTTTCAATATATTTTTAGGAAAAAATATTTTATCATTTAGAAAAAAAATTACAGAAAAATTACACTGTCTACAATGGGTGGTCACCAAACTATACCCGTTTTTCTGTTTTGGTCACCAAACTAATTTTTTCATCAAAAATGTCCCTCACACGTTATGTTTCATTATTAATTTGGTTAATAACAATTTTAATCTCAAAACTTATATATTCTATCAACGAGGTCCTAATTCGAAATAATTTATTAAAATTAACACCCTCTTAAATATTTGGACCAAATCCTAAATTTCCCAATTTCTCATCTCTTTCTTCTTCCTTTACTCCTCCCTCGCCTCTCCAACATCCCCAATTCCGGCGCATCTTAACATTGTCTTTCAATTTTATATTTTGTGCTCATAACACCTGGCAATAGCAAATACATATATCTAGATAAATCTGTTTTAAGAAAAAACATACATATAAGTAGAAAGATATTCAAAACAATATGTTTTTTTTTAAGAATTTGAATGACACTTGATGTGCTCAAGAGTTTCTGTTATAATTTTTTAAGTTTTGTTTTTTGGATTGTTGGCGTTGTTGACTAGTTGTGTATCCTTGCATTCTCTTTGAATTTTAAAGCACCAAGATATTAATAAATTTGGACGTAGACATAAAGTTAACTATGTGATTTTGTAGAGAGTGAGTGCTAGATATTGTAACTGAAATGCACATAAGAGGTTTGGCCAAAATACAAAGAGAAATGAACAAGAATGACAAGAGGAAAACAAAGTGAACTGTACAACGGTTATCTTTTCTTGAAATTGATAAATCAACTTAACTTTACAATAATCGTGTACGCTCACAAAACACTCAATTCTCGAACCCTTGATCTTTACTGTCCATATGTCCCCAAACACCTGCAATATTGCTTATGAACACCGACACGAAGATGCCCGAACCATTAAATTTGATCAGTTATGTGAAATTAGGATCTAATTGATAAAATATATACATTTTAGGATTAAAAATGTTATTAAACCAAATCATGCTACTATTTTCGTAATTTTTTTTAACGGCTAGTGACAAAAATAAGAAAAGAATATAACGTGAGGGACGTTTTTGACGAAAAAATTAGTTTGGTGACCAAAACAAAAAAAACGAGGATAGTTTGGTGACCACCTGTGTAGTTTTCCCCAAAATTACACATCACTTCCTATTTAAACTATAAAATCTAAAACATAAATCTATAACGCTAAAACTTTAAACCATGAACCCTAAATTCTAAATCATAAATTATAAACCCTAAAATTAACAAGCTTGTGTAAATTAATGTTTACACAAACTTATATACACAAGTATTTTCCATACATGTTAACATCTAATATATGTATGGGAAAATTCTACAGCGCTCGACGAGCACCGATGAGCACTATTAATTAAATTTAGAAAGATTTAAAATCTAAATTACTGAATGTATAATTACATTTTTTTTTAAATCAAAAAGGTAAATTATTAAAATACATTTTGTTATTTTTATTTTTATTTTAAAAATTATTAAATCAAAATATTTATCCCCAAATTAGAGAACCCTAATTATTTTTCTTTGAAATTAACGCCGCTGCCGCCACCCCCGATAGCCACCGTCGTCGGCCACATTCGCACCGCCTTGTCGTCGCCCGTCCGTGGCCGCGGTTGAGCTCTGCCGTCGTTCCCCTCCTTTGTTGCAAGTAGGTAATTTATCCCCAATACCCCATTCGAACCCTAAACATATTTAATTCAATTTAAGCCACTTTAGAACCCTAATTCTCAAATTGAATACCCTAATTCCCATGCTAGAACCCCAATTACATTAAAAGTACCCTAATTTATATGTTAAAACCCTAAATTCCATGTCCAATTCAAAATCCCCAAATCGCAATCCATGGTCTATACCGGTACGGTAGTTCAAGTGTACCAGTACATGAGTTTAGCCGTATCGGTACTGTATGCATACCGGTACTAATAGAGGTTACTGAAATTTAATTCAACATAAAGCGTACCGGTACCCTTACACAACCGTACTAGTACGATCTGTTTGATTTTGCAATATTGTTGGTTTAAGTTCGATGCATGCATGCTTAAATTTTAACTCTTTAACGTAGATGATGGATCTAAACTTAACGCCTTGAAAACAAATTACGATGATGGAGTGCAAGCGTCATATCGACATGTGTTCGGAGAAGACAAAGAACGAGGTACATTCATTATAATTACCTGAAATTTCAATAATAGTGTTAATTTTTTTGTTAAGATTATTATTTTACATACATATAGGAAAAAGTTGAAGTTGTACATAAGGAAAACATAAGAACTCCTTATCAGAGTGATCGCAAGTTTGAGACACTCATTCATTCGATGCAAAATATTTGTTCCCATAAAGCATATTTTGTCCCCACACACTAACTTTTGAGTTTTTTAAGTTTGATTTTTTTATTCATGTCAAAAATTTATTTGAACATTTAGCTCTTTTTTGTACAAATATTTGAACATTTAGCGCTTTTTCAACTTTGAGTTTTTGATTCATGTCAATACTTTAAAAATTCCAGTTGAACACTTAGCTCTGTTTAACTGTTACTTGAACACGTAGCAAGATAGAAAATGGGAAACAATCCATATATAATCCATAATAATCCACCATATCCGAAATCCATATATAATCAACATATATAATCCATACTAATCCAAAAATAAAACAATCCATATATAATATCCGAAGTGGCATAGCCACAACAAAATAAGCCAAGATAATCCCACATAGTCCAAAGTAATCCATAGAATAAAGCTAAGGCTCCGATGCATTGTCGCCGCCATCAACATCATCCTCGGCATCATCTTGAAGAAGCTGAACTGAATACTCTAAGATCTCAAGACGCTCATCAACTACCTACGGTACCAGAGCAACTACCTGACGAGCCGCTTGAAGTGCCGGAGCTGGCCGTGGCCAGCAAGAAATCTGGTCGCCATTGACGAGCTCGAAATGAGCGAGCATCAATCTTACTTCCTAGAGGGAAGAGAATATCTATGGAACAATCTATGCCATTATTTTCAAAGATATGGCTGAAGACGCAACTGTAATAAAATGAGTTGACACAATCGATGTGACGGTTGTTGATGATGTAAACTAGGTCGGCAAAAATTATCTGAGCAAGATTGAAGTACAAAAGCACTAAATCCACCAAGCATCGACAATCCTAATGGTAGAATACTTACCTACGGATGGCCAAAATCACCAACTGATAATGAAATAAAGAAAACAATCATGGGCATTTAGGAAAGTAACAGACCGGGGGATGGGGAATCAAGAATATGTTGATCCTCATTATGAAGACCAATGTTTTCTAGACCTAGATGGGCGACAATTATTTCGGTGTCTAGCAGAAAGGTCTTCCTCATAAGATAAGACTCTATGGAAATAACACTGTTACTGAGTTCATCAACAACACAACGAGCATTGGAAAAAAAATCGAGTTAAAGTGGGATAATATTCGGGATTGAGCTGAAGCATGGTACAAAATTTCCATCGCCTCATAAGATTAAGGTAAGAAAATTTAAAACTGGGATCATACACAAATGCAAAATCTACAACACGCTCACCCCGAATAGTGAAATTTTTGAATATTTCAAAGTTTTCCCTTTGGTTTTGTACTCCGGGTTCATCAAAACATGTATCAAACGAGGTAGGTAAAATAGGTTGAGATTCAGGATCGATTGCAGGCTGACTCGTAGAAGGTGCACTCGTGCGACGATGTTTTGTCACAAGTTTTGATTTTGGTGCCATTTCAAACAAGAAAAAAGGATTTACGATTCTAGACACGCTAAGAAAAATTCAAACTCCTGCAAAAACAATACACACAATGTATACAAAATTCATCAATTTCAGTCCAAAATGTAAAAATACCTACAAACTTAGATGCATTACATTTTAAGGTTCTACACCAATAGCTTGTTTTCCAGATGTTCACACTACTCCTACCATTTTAAGGATGCTTTCTTAATTTCAAATAGTTAAATGGATTACTTCTTCATGTGAACTAAGAAATGCCAAATAAGATTATATTAGCTAACAATTTCACTTACAAATGAAATTCAACTTAACTAAACCCAACATGTGCAAATCAAACGAGGAAACAATGCTTTAACAATTCATGTTTCAAACAAAAGGATGACATACTATTGATAACTTATAAGCTCAAAAATTGAAGGGGGAAACCTACTAATTTTGGACCATAATGCTTACCAAAAATAAACAAATGAGTCTCAATCTTTAAAAAAAAACTCAGATGGGAAACAAGAAAGAAATCATTCGTTTGTAAGTACACTATAATTCGAAATTAACAAAATGGATCTCAATCTTTAAAAAATGCACATCTGTGAAACCGATATTTTAATTTTGATATAACTAAAGAACCTAAGGACTAAATTGAAAATGTCAAAACGAATTTTTAAGTCCTCAAACATCCCCATATGATCTTAAGAATATGCCAAAGTTAAAAACTAAGATTTTCAAATATTTTCTAAGTGTTCTTAAAGTCGAAACAGTGTTTTTCAAGTCCCTGTTTCGAAACGGCCTAAGGCATTTCGAAACGATTTCACCACTGCCAACCCCTGTTCCGAAACGGGTATCGAAACGGCTTTAGAACATAAGAACCCGTATCGAAACGACTTCAAGTGTTTCGAAATGATTCTTCATTTTGATTTGAAAAATATGACCGTTGCAAAGTTTTTAACTGATTTTTCAGAAACCGTTAGGGTGTTTCGAAACGGGCTCAAGCTGTTTCGAAATGACCCTTGACAGTGGCAAAAGTGTTTCGAAACGAGTTCAATCCGTTTCAAAACGGGCTCTTAAATGCACCCCAACGACTCTTTCTATTTTGGTCCGTTTCGAAACAGGTTCCCGCGTTCCGAAACGGGTGGTTGCAGATTGCATTTATGGATGTGAGATAACACCCCCAACGGCTCTATTGATGAATGCAACAACCACAACGGTTAGAAATCAATGAGAATGTATAAAGGGGACCTCTAAAATCTCCAGCAACAACTATTGATCCAAAAGCAAACATCCAAACATCAAATCCAAGCATTTGTGCTTAAATCCCAAAATTGTCTAGAAACCCCAATTGTAATTTTAATTCTTATCTTTTTCAATTGGGTTGAGTGCTTGTAATTGGGCTACAATTTGTATTGAGAGATACTATCTTAGCCATCAAACTCTTTGTTATCTTTGTGTGAGGATTGGGTTAAATTTTGGGTAGAAAATTTAACCGAAAATTGTAAGGGTTGCCTCCTTAGCCTAGAAAAGGGGAAGAGCAATTAGTGGAATTGTTGCAAATCCTTAGTGAAGCTAAGGTAGTGGATGTAGAGTTCATTTGGAACTTGAACCACTCTAAAATTCCTTGTCTATCTTTTTAATTTGCAAATTCCACCACCTAAACCTTTAAAAATCCAATTCACCCCTCTTCTTGGCTCATTTCGATCTTTCGATCCACTCAACAATTGGTATCAGAGCCTACCTCTTTGAGGATTAACAACCACAAGAGGAGTTCCTAGGAAGAGTGTGATCATCCAAAAATCAAGAGATGGCTTCAACCTCCGGTTCGGGCATGTATGAGTCTCAATCCACTACAAAACCTCCCTTCTTCAATGGTGACAACTATCCGTTTTGGAAGAATAGAATGAGGCTCTTCATCAAATCCAATGACTACTTGTTTTGGGATGTGATTGAAGATGGCCCCTACATTCCATTGAAGCAAGATAGTGAAGGCAAGATGGTTTTGAAGAAAAAGGTGGAGATGAGTGAAGAAGAAAGGAGAAAGATTCAAATAAATGACAAAGCTCTCCACATGCTCTTTTGTTCATTCGGTCCGGACATCTATCCCAAAGTGTCATCCATTAAGAGTGCCAAAGAAGTGTGGGACACTCTTGAGACTACCTATGAGGGAACCAAAGACGTCAAGGAAACTAAGATTGGAATTCTCAATCTTAGTTATGAAAATTTCAAGATGGAACCCGATGAGACGGTGTCCAAGATGTTTGATCGGTTCTCCACCATAGTCAATGGGCTCAAAGGATTTGGAGAGACAATACCGGAAGACAAGCTTGTCCGGAAGCTACTCTATTCACTTCCCGAATCATGGGGTGGGAAGAGAACCGCCATCATAGAAGCTAAGAATTTGAAGACTTTAAAGCTTAATGAGCTAGTGGGTTCTCTCCTTACACGTGAGATTATGAAGCAAGGAAGGGAAGAAGAGAAGAAGAAAGAAGAGAAGAGAGTAGAAAAGCTAGAGGTTGAAAAGAAGAAGAAGCTCAAAGCCAAGCTTGCTACTTGGAGTGATGAGGAGTCATCGGAGGATGACGAACAAGTAGTGGCCAACCTTTGCCTCATGGCACTTGAGGAAGATTCCTCCATGGTAACCTCTAACTCATCAACTTTAGATTTTACATATGATGAATTGAATGATGCATATGATGAGTTACAAGAGGTCTATGATGAATTAGTTGAGAAATATAAGGAGTCGGTCATTAGGAATAAGAAAATTATTTTGGAACTAAATGAGAAAAATGACTCACTCTCTCAAGCTAATTCAAAATTTGAGAAAATGATATTAGGGTTGAAAGATGAACTAAAATTTTTTCAAGATGAAAATGTTGACCTTAATAATCTTTTGTCTCAATGTAATAGTGAACACCAAAAGGCGTTGGATGAGCTAAATGAGCTCAAAAAGTCTTTTAAAAATGTTGGTAGTGTCAAGCATGAAATAGAAGAATCTTCAAGAACAAACCAACCTAAGAAAAAGACCAACTACTACAAACAAGGTAGCTTTCCTAGACATAGTAGGACTAAAACAATTAGAAGTGTATGGGTTCCTAAGGAACTTGTAAAATCTAATAATATTGTTGCTATGTCATCTTGGATTCCTAAGGGAACCAAGGTTTTGGGAGCTAACACTCATGGACCCAAAATGATTTGGGTACCAAAAACAAAAGCTTAATATCTTTGTTTGTAGGGGGAGCATTGCTACAAGGCCGAAGCACAAAGTCAAAACTCATGGTACCTTGATAGTGGATGCTCAAGGCATATGACCGGAGACAAGAGTAGATTCATGGATCTAAAGCCAAAAAGTGGAGGAGTGGTGACATTTAGTGACAACTCCAAAGGCCACATTAAAGGTATTGGCTCCATAGGTAATCACTCTACTATTCTCATTGAAAATGTCTTGTATGTCGATGGTCTTAAACACAACTTATTGAGCATAAGTCAATTGCGTGATAAAGGATTTAATGTTTTATTTGATAAAAACTGGATGCAAAATTGTAGACATTAAATCTAATAATATTATGCTCATAGGTCATCGCATAGGGAACATATACATGGTGCATCTAGATGACATTCATACATCTCATGCATGCTTAGTAGCACAAAATGAAAATGATGCATGGTTGTGGCATAGGAAACTATGACATGCTAGCATAAGTGTTTTAGAAAAACTAGTTTCCCTTAATCTAGTTAGAGGTTTACCCAAGATAAAATTTTCAAATGATAAAATTTGTGATGCATGCTCTAAGGGTAAACAACATAAGTCTTCCTTTAAATCCATTAATGATGTTTCTACTAGTAGATGTTTACAACTTATCCATATGGATTTATTTGGGCCAATTAGGACTATGAGCTTGGGTGGTAAGTCTTATGCATTTGTACTTGTTGATGATTTTTCTAGATTTACTTGGGTTCTATTTTTAAGTACTAAAAATGAGGCTTTGGAAAAATTCATCACATTTTCAAAACTAACCCAAAATGATCTTGAACTTAGAATTTCACATATTAGAAGTGATCATGGAACCGAGTTTCAAAATTTAGGGTTTGAAGATTTTTTAAATGAAAATGGTATTAGCCACAATTTTTCGGCTCCTCGAACTCCTCAACAAAATGGGGTAGTTGAGAGGAAAAATAGAACTTTGCAAGAAATGGCTAGAACTATGCTTTGTGAAAATAATTTACCTAAATATTTTTGGGCGGAAGCCACAAACACCGCTTGCTATATTGTTAATCGAGTAATGATTAGGCCAATTTTAAAGAAAACACCTTATGCGATTTTAAAATCTAAAAAGCCTAACATTAGCTATTTTCACCCTTTTGGTTGCAAGTGTTTTGTTTTAAATAATGGAAAAGACAACTTAGGTAAATTTGATGCAAAAAGTGATGAAGCTATTTTCATAGGATACTCTTTAACATCTAAAGCCTATCGAGTATTTAACAAAAGAACTTTAGTAGTAGAAGAATCTATACATGTTGTATTCGATGATAACCTCCTTCCAAGGAAGGATTCTTGTGATGATGATGATGTAGGAATCATAAATGCCTTTGATGGAGGACAAACTTCAAAGGAGGATGAAATTCCAACAACAAAAGAAGAGAACACACAAGATCCACCTCTTGAAGCCTTGAAGTACTTGGCTCTTGAGGAAAAGGAAGTGAGCTACCCAAGGGAGTTCAACTATGTCAAAGATGGTGAAATCTTGGGTGATCCATCCAAGGGGGTAACCATTCGATCTTCTCTTAAATTAAAGAATCATGTTGCATTTATCTCATGCATAGAGCCTAAGAATATAAAAGAAGCATTGAAAGATGATTTTTGGATTATGGCTATGCAAGAAGAGTTAAATCAATTTGAGAGAAGTAACGTTTGGACATTAGTTGATAGGCCTAGTAATCAATCTACCATAGGAACTAAATGGGTCTTTAGGAACAAGCTAGATGAGAGTGGTAACATTGTGAGAAATAAAGCTAGACTTGTAGCACAAGGTTACACTCAAGAAAAGGGAATAGATTTTGATGAAACCTATGCACCCGTAGCTAGAATGGAAGCCATTAGGATGTTGCTTGCATATGCATGCTATCATAATTTCAAGCTTTTTCAAATGGATGTTAAAAGCACGTTTTTAAATGGTTTTATAAATGAGGAAGTGTATGTGGAACAACCACCGGGTTTTGAAGACTCAAAATTTCCAAATCATGTTTTCAAACTCACTAAAGCTCTTTATGGTTTAAAACAAGCTCCTAGAGCTTGGTATGAAAGACTTTCAAACTTTTTAATTGAAAAAGGTTTTGAAAAAGGTAAGGTGGACACTACACTTTTTATAAAAATGTACAAAAACGACATCTTAGTAGTTCAAATTTACGTTGATGATATTATTTTTGGTTCTACTAATGAATGTCATTGTCAAGAGTTTGCTAAGCTAATGCAAGGTGAATTTGAGATGAGCATAATGGGGGAGCTCTCATTCTTTTTGGGACTCCAAATCAAGCAAAAGAAGGATGGCACCTTCATCAATCAAGCAAGGTACATAAAGGATATGCTCAAGAAGTTTGGCTGGGAGAATGCAAAGCCTCAAGCCACACCTATGAGCTCATCTACAAAGCTTGACAAAGATGAAGGAGGTAAGTGTGTTGAATCTAAACTTTACCGTTCTATGATTGGATCATTGCTTTACCTTACCGCAAGTAGACCAGATATCTTGTTTAGTGTTTGCTTGTGTGCTATGTTTCAAACTAGTCCTAGAGAGTCTCACCTTATAGCCGTTAAGAGAATCTTTAGGTACCTTAGAGATACTCCTTGTTTAGGTCTTTGGTACCCTAGAGACTCCACCTTCAACCTTCATGCTTATTCGGATGCGGATTATGGGGGTTGCAAAATCGATAGGAAAAGTGCTTCGAGAACTTGTCAATTCCTAGGTAGTATGCTCATATCTTGGTTCTCTAAGAAACAAAATAGTGTAGCCTTATCTACCACCGAAGTCGAGTACATATCCTTAGGGAGTTGTTGTGCTCAAGTCCTTTGGATGAAGCAACAACTCTTAGATTATGGAATTAAAGTTGAAACCATACCCCTAAAATGTGACAACACTAGTGCTATATGTCTAACAAAAGATCCCATCCAACACTATAGAACCAAACACATAGAAATAAGGCATCATTTCATTAGAGATCATGTCCTTAAAGAAGATGTGGTTATAGAGTATGTAGACACCTTAAATCAATTAGCGGACATATTTACAAAACCTTTAGACAAAAAGCGTTTTTGGTGCCTTAGGAGAGAGTTAGGTCTAGCTAGCCTATCTTGACCTTTTAGGACCTCTTTTGTGCTTAAAATTGCTTGATCTTGTGAAATTCCTTGTTTATGTGTTTTGACTCCTAATTTCATCCATGCTTATAGCTAGGGGGAGTATGTTTATGTTTGCATATGTTTTGCCTGCTCATTCATGTCATTCATGCATGTTAGGCCTTTGAAAAACTCAATTTTCTGCACTTTTAGAGCCTCATCTGCACTTCCAGGCCCAGGTGTATCGAAACGGGTCAACCTGTTTCGATACGGATGCTTTAAAATCTTGTCTGAGAGAAGGGCATTTCGAAACGCCTCAAAAGGGTTTCGAAACGTTTTTGCTACTGCCAAGGGGTGTACCGAAACAACTTTCGATACGAGTCAACGGGGCTTCGATACGGTCAACACCGTATCGAAACGGTCAGCTGAAATTCTAAAAACGGTCAAACTCTCGTGCTCGCGTTTCGAAACGGTCAGGACCGTTTTGAAACGGGTTCACGGACAGCTTTAAGTAGGGCTTTTAATGATAAAGTTCACTTTAAATTAAAACTCTTTAAAATCCTAAAAACCCTAACCCGACTTTTTTCCTATAAAAACCCTCTAAACCTCCTTGTTTTTCACCAAATCTTGAGGAGTTTTTCTCTAAAACACTAGTCTAAGCAAGATTCATCAACATTGTGCAAGGATTTTCATCCATTCATCCAAAATCCCAAACTAAGGTATTTTTCCTCTTTTTCTTTTTTTTCTTCGATTTATGTTCGAATCTTAGGTTAGAAAATTTTATTTTTGTATAGTTTATATGTTTTTATGCATGGGTTTTTAATATCTTGTAAAAAAATTTCAAAATCTTAAATTTTCTGATTCGAATATAAAAATTTTCACTCGTATTTTCTTTTACTGTTTTTTATTTTTATTTTTTCTTTGTTTTAATTTATTTTAAAAACCTAAGTGGGATTTATCCTTGGATTGAATTTAGAAATCTATGCATACACTCAATTTTTTAAAAACTTGCTTGCTTAATGTTTTTAGGATGGCGTCAGAAAATGTTAGCAAAAAGCTTAAGTTCGTTCAATCCGGTGACTCGAGTGTGCGTCCGAATCTCGCTCAGCTCTTTCAAAAATCTCTTCGAACTCCAGAGATGCGAGCTCGTTTCAAATATGTCAAGGATTTCGAAGTTCGTCGTGAGCGTGTCATTGATCTCGAATTTCTTAACTCTGAGCGATTCCTTTTCCGTTACCTCGAGCGTTTGAGCGAATGGAATCTTCTTCCTTTGTTGAGCATCCCGGACATTCGCTACAAACACATGGTACTCATCTTTTACTCCAATGCTCGTCTTATTAATGATGAAACAAATATCGAGGTTGTTGGGATTGAATCATATATTTTAGGGAAAAAAGTTTGTTGTTAATGTTGCTCTCTTGGAGTCTACTTTTTCCCTTAAGGATGAAGGAATTGAGAATGAACGTCACTTTGGTACTAATATCGGTCAAGTGCTTACTTTGGATGCACACGATCGTTTTCTCCACTTGATGGTTTCATGGTTCCTTCGCTCCTCCGGAGGTAAATATTCTCATATCCGTCAAGTTGATTACTTTTGGCTTGAATGTTTCCGTCGCGGTGAGCGCCCTAATGTTGCTAAGATCATATTTGCCGAGATGGTTAATAATGTTAAGCTTATTGACACCGATGCCTTGAAATCCTTTACTTATGGCACGATTTTAAGTCACATCTTTAGCAAGATTGGTCTCGATTGCACCTACGACTCTCCGGAACCCTTCAAGTTCAAGATTGGTGAGTCCTCTCTTCGCAAGTCCGGTTTTCACTATGTGAACAATGTTTGGGAACGTGTTGATAGAGCCGCACCTCCTCCTCCTCCTCCCGTTGAACCTCAAGCTCCAGTTGCAAACAATGAAGCTCTCATGGCTTTGATTACCGAGTGGTTCAATGCCATGGACACTAATATGGCTTCGGGTTTTGGTGCCATAAACACTCGCTTGCAAAATGTAGAGGATCGACTCCAATCCCTTGAGGCTTCCCACTCGAACATGGATTTGTCCTTCTCTACCCTCTATGGCCAATGGACGAATTTTCGCCGTTCTCAAGTCAAGAGCGATGATGAGACTTCGGATGATGATGATGGTGGTGACGAGGCCTAGGATATTCATATCATAGTATCTATACATTTTAGGATTAAGTTTGCATTTTTATGTTTCATTATGTTTTAGGAACCTATGCTTTTGATCTTATTTGGGATTATGTTTTGAACTTAATGTTGATTTATGTTTTGGATATTTTAATTTTATGAATTAATATTATTGTTGCTTATTACTTAATGCTTATTGGTACTAACCCTTTCTCTTCTCTATGAGCCTTATTTATTATTTTTGATCTAACAAAAAGGGGGAGAAGGAATTTAAGAGCCAAAAATTTGTTTTAAATGTTTAAAGAGTTTTTAAGTTTTAAAACTTGAATTTCAAAGTTAAAACATTTTTAAAAACTTTAAAAACCTATCTTAAATTAAAGGGGGAGTTAGAATATGTTCAAAATTTTCAAAACTCTTAAAAATTCTAACTTTGGTTTTGTTATATCAAAAAGGGGGAGATTGTGAAACCGATATTTTAATTTGATATAACTAAAGAACCTAAGGACTAAATTGAAAATGTCAAAATGAATTTTTAAGTCCTCAAACATCCCCATATGATCTTAAGAATATGCCAAAGTTAAAAAGTAAGATTTTCAAATATTTTCTAAGTGTTCTTAAAGCCAAAACAGTGTTTTTCAAGTCCCTGTTTCGAAACGGCCTAAGGCGTTTCGAAACGATTTCACCTCTGCCGACCCCTGTTCCGAAACGGGTATCGAAACGGCTTTAGAACATAAGAACCCGTATCGAAACGACTTCAAGTGTTTCGAAACGGTTCTTCATTTTGATTTGAAAAATATAACCGTTGCAAAGTTTTTAACTGATTTTTCAGAAACCGTTAGGGTGTTTCGAAACGGGCTCAAGCTGTTTCGAAACGACCCTTGACAGTGGCAAAAGTGTTTCGAAACGAGTTCAATCCGTTTCGAAACGGGCTCTTAAATGCACCCCAACGGCTCTTTCTATTTTGGTCAGTTTCGAAACAGGTTCCCGCGTTCCGAAACGGGTGGTTGCAGATTGCATTTATGGATGTGAGATAACACCCCCAACGGCTCTATTGATGAATGCAACAACCACAACGGTTAGAAATCAATGAGAAGGTATAAAAGGGACCTCTAAAAGCTCCAGCAACAACTATTGATCCAAAAGCAAACATCCAAACATCAAATCCAAGCATTTGTGCTTAAATCCCAAAATTGTCTAGAAACCCCAATTGTAATTTTAATTCTTATCTTTTTCAATTGGGTTGAGTGCTTGTAATTGGGCTAAAATTTGTATTGAGAGATACTATCTTAGCCATCAAACTCTTTGTTATCTTTGTGTGAGGATTGAGTTAAATTTTGGGTAGAAAATTTAACCGAAAATTGTAAGGGTTGCCTCCTTAGCCTAGAAAAGGGGAAGAGCAATTAGTGGAATTGTTGCAAATCCTTAGTGAAGCTAAGGTAGTGGATGTAGAGTTCATTTGGAACTTGAACCACTCTAAAATTCCTTGTCTATCTTTTTAATTTGCAAATTCCACCACCTAAACCTTTAAAAATCCAATTCACTCCCCCTCTTGGCTCATTTCGATCTTTCGATCCACTCAACAACATCTCATATCTTTAAAAAAGCACATAGAAAAGTAAACTAAATTAACTAAATTCAAAATGGATCTCAATCTTTACAAAATGCACATAGAAAAGAAAACTAAAATGCACATCCCATATCTGATTCCACCCAAAAGGGTTGACTTCAAGTACTAAAATAAACTAAACCATAAAATAAACTAAAACCCTAAGAAATCCTAAAATTAGAAATTAACAAAATTAAAGGGTATAATTTTTTAATACCTCCAAAAAATCGTAAAATAGACGAAAGAAGTTGTGAAACAAATATTTTAATTTTGATATAACTAAAAACCTAAGGACTAAATTGAAAAAGTCAAAACGAATTTTAAGTCCTCAAAATATCCCTATATAAGTTTAAGATTATGCCTAAGTTAAAAACATGCTTTTCAAATATTCTTTTCTAAGTGTTTCAAGCTAAAAACAGTGATTTTCAGAGTCCTGTTTCGAAACGGCCCTCAGGCGTTTCGAAACGTTTTCATCACTGTCGACCATCGTTCCGAAACGTGTATCGAAACACTTTAACTCGTTTCGAAACGGTATCACTCATTTCGAAACTGTTCTTCATATTTGATTTGAAAAGGACCAATGGTTCAAATATTTGCTGAGTTTTTTAAAGATTAAAAGGGTGTTTCAAAACGGATCAAGCCCGTTCCGAAACGACCCTTGACAGTAGCAAATCCATTTCGAAACGGATCCAAATCGTTTCGAAACAGGTGCTAGGTTTAATTTGAAAATATGACCGTTATGAGTTTTTAACTGATTTTCTGAAAGTAGTTAAGGCGTTTCGAAACGGGATAAGACCGTTCCGAAACGACCCTTGACAGTGGCAAAATCGTTCTGAAACGGCCCTAAGGCGTTTCGAAACGGGCTCTTAAATGCACCCCAACGGCTCTTTCTATTTTAGTCCGTTCCGAAACAAGTACCCCGTGTTCCGAAACGGGTTGGTGCAGACTGCATTTATGGTGGCAAGAGAGGGTTCCAACGGCTCCATTTATGTTCCCAACCACCCAAACGGCTAGAAATCAATGAGAAGGTATAAAAGAGACATCCAAAAGCATCAGCAATAACTATTGATCCTAAAGCAAACATCCAAACATCAAATTCAAGCAATTGTGCAAAAATCCCACTTTGTGTAGAAATCCCAATTTGTAATCTTCATTCATACTTTGTCAAATTGGGTTGAGTGCTTGTATTGGGGCTATCATTTGTATTGAGAGATACCTTATTAGCCTACAAATTTCTTTGTTCTCTTGTGTGAGGGTTGAGTTGATTTTTGGGTAGAAAAATCAACCGAAATTGTAAAGGGTTGCCTCCTTGTCCTAGAAAAGGGCAAGAACGATTTAGTGGAATTGTTGCAAATCCTTAGTGAAGCTAAGGTAGTGGATGTAGAGTTCATTTGGAACTTGAACCACTCTAAATCTCTTGTCCATCAATTTTTAATTTGCCAATTTCCACCACAAACCTTTAAATTTCCAATTCACCCCCCTCTTGGTCAATTTCGATCTTGCGATCCACTCAACAGAAGTGATGGGTATGCACGATCGTTAATTGAAGATGAAATCCTTGCGAAATTTGTGATGATTGGGTGAAAATGGGAGACTTTTGGAGAGGAATTGGTTTTTTAAGGGCTTAGGGTTTGAAAGTTTTGGGGAAATCTGATAAAAGCCCTATTTATACCCCCAGGCCCGCACGTACCGGTATGCTCATTAAAGGCGTATCGGTACAGTCATACCAGTGTGCTATACACTATACCGATACGATAATTTCAAAAAAATCTAGTAAACTCATTTCTTACCAGTACGCTATACACTGTACCGATACAGTAATTTCAAACAAAAAATATAGTAAAAACTCATTTCGTACCGGTACACTCCTCGTACCGGTACAGATCAAAAATCGTATCGATCGGCTAGATAATACCGTATCGATACGGTGTAAATCTAAGTTTTAAAAACTTCAACACATAACTTACGTTCTTTAAATCCCTAACAATAAATCTGTTTAGATTATTTTGAATTAAAATTAAATCACACGTTAAGGGCAAAAAGAATTTTATCATGTAAATCAGAATTATGTAAAGTTAACGGAAAAACATTATCACATTGTGATTAATATTTACTTTAAAAAAATGTAGATTATACTTAATTAGTCCCTTTCGGATGGTTCCTCCCAAAAGGGTCTTCCGACTGGCTACTCTGTATGTCTCTGTCACTGTTCAAATTATGGATTGATTTATTAATTGTTGCTTATACATTTGTACATTGGTCAACAGGAGATGCTACTTTTCTATTTGGATAAGAGGGTACTTGATTGGTATATGATGTGGAAATTCAAATTACCTTTTTTATTTTTCGTTTAACCATCGGTATCTAACATATCGATCAATTAATCCAGATTGAGTTTAGCAGCGGTCCAATGTAAGGGTGATCATTCTAACTCAATTTTTTTTTCACTTTTCATAACGTTAAGATTTAAACCTTGATCTTGCTTTTAGGGATTTAGTGCCTCAGCCGGCTAGATCAACTAATTATTGATTTCAATTCTCCCTTATATTTGAAAATAGAAAACATGAATTATCCGGATAAAACTTTATATTAGTATAGTACACAAACTAACTTCATAAAATCTGAAAGATTAAAACTTAACAGTATTTCCTAAATATAACTAGTAATTCCTGCTTGTATAACTAGAATAACATAACCAAATTAAATCTCCCAATGGACACAGAAAAGAATGAAAACTGCAACCCTCATTCATCATGCGGTAGTTACTTCGAATTTTGATATGTTATCAAGGCACGCTCAGACCTAGTCCTGTTTATCATGACATGGGTGATATGTGCTCACCTCCGTAGGTTGAAGTTGAGACATATTTGTTCCTGATCGTAAATCAAGGTGTGTTTGAAATAGTTGTTGAAGGCTAGCAAAAGGGTTCAGTGGGATGAAACAAAGAAGATGAAAATGGTAAAGAAGATGGATGCGTGGATGGTGGTGGAAGGGAGTGGACGTTTGGATAGATTAAAGGATAGTTTGGATGGAACGTGACCCACTAGATATTGAGATATAGGAACTAGTGCTATAATTAGATGGAAAGGTAGATGGTGGAACGTGACCCACTAGTTATATGTAACTAGGAACCAACGTTATAAGATGATGGAAAATAGAGATTGACAATCACAAGAACAAGCTTGGAAGTCAAGAAGTTCAATGAAGAACAATAAGGAGAACAATCTCACAAGTATATTCAAATTCTAATTTGTCTTTTACAAATGACATGCTATGGCTATTTATAGGAATCAAGATGGAATTTAAAGAGACAAATAAGTGAATAAAGTCTTCATCTTAATGGTAATGAAAGCACAAATAATAGCTTGTGACCTTCCTTCTCCCTTGGTAGTCGAATGGTCTTGTTGGAGCCTCTAGGATGAATCTAGACATCTCATAGATGGATGTAGACATCCATGTGTCTATAAGGAAAATCCAATTGAGCTCTCAAAGCTTTGATGAATGTCATTCAATCTTCTTTAATGGCTGAATTAGATGATCATGAAGCCTTTGAATGCTATTAAAAGGGGAAACTGAATGGTCCTTGCATGGAGATGAAATATGGCAGCAAATGAATGGTCTCTTCTCTGAGTGGTTATTATTCCCGTATTGAAATGCCAACCTGCACTGTCTTCAGTAATCTGGTCATATCTTAAGCTCCCGATATTGGATCGATGCGATTCAAAGTGCATTGAAAAGCTAAGAAATAGGGAAATAATTTTCAAGAAGACTTCAAGACTCATACGGGCTTGGATCCCATCCAAAACTGTCGAACAAGTTGACTGAATGTACAAGACTTCTTGAATTCCCTCCTTAAGTCCTATTTTAATCCATGCCTTTACTCTCCCTTAAGTGCTTGAATCCCAAAAGGCTTCAAACATGTGATTAATCCATCTTGGTTCCCATTAGATTGACAAATTATTCAGCCTTTATGCATCTAAAAACACAAAAACACATTAAAATAATGCAACTTTAATGATCTAGCATACTTAATGAACTAGCATGCTTTAATGAATTATCATGCTTAAATGAACTAAGATTTGTTGAGGGGTTCTCGAAGATTGTTGCACCCTTGACTAAATTGTTGCAGAAAAATATTCCGTATGAGTGGACAGATGCAAGGTAACAAGCGTTTGAGAAGTTGAAGAAAGCATTGACATAAGCTTCTATCTTGATTCAGCCTGAACCAGGGAAGGAGTTCGTAATCTATAGTGATGCATCATATGTAGGTTTGGTTGTGTGCTTATGCAAGAGGGAAGAGTTGTAGCTTATGCTTCGAGACAATTGAAGGTTCACGAGAAGAACTACCCTACCCACGACATAGAGTTAGTGGTTGTGGTCTTTGCTTTGAAGATTTGGAAACACCATCTTTATGGTGAGAAATGCACAGTTTACACCAACCACAAGAGTTTAAAATATTTGATGACTCAGAGAGAGTTGGATCTTAGACAATTGAAGGTTCACGAGAAGAACTACCCTAACCACGACATAGAGTTAGTGGTTGTGGTCTTTGCTTTGAAGATTTGGAGACACCATCTTTATGGTGAGAAATGCACAGTTTACACCAACCACAAGAGTTTAAAATATTTGATGACTCAGAGAGAGTTGGATCTTAGACAACGTAGGTGGTTAGAGCTTCTTAAAGACTATGACCTCACAATAGAGTACTATCCGGGTAAAGCGAATGTAGTGGCTGATGCTCTGAGTAGGAAGGTGGCAGTTGAGTTGCGAGCTATGTTTGCGAGATTGAGTGTGTCCCAAGATGGTGGTTTGATAGCCGAGCTACAGGTTAAACCTTCGTTAGTTCAGTTGATCCGAGAGAAACAATTGCAAGACAGATCTTTGGCACCTCACGTGCAAGATGTAGCCAAGGGTAGACCCACAGATTTCTGCTTTGGCGAGAATGGGATCTTATGTTTTAAGAATAGAGTAGTTGTTCTAGAAGATGCCGAGTTGAGACGTACTATTTTGAACGAAGCTCATAACAGTCCTTTTGCTATGCATCTGGGTAGTACGAAGATGTACCGAGGGTTAAAGAAAGATGTGGCCGAGTATGTGAGTAGATGTATGGTTTGTCAGCGAGTTAAGGCCGAGCATCAGTTTCCTTCAAGTTTGTTACAACCGTTGAAGATTTCGAAATGGAAGTGGGAACGAATTACCATGGATTTTGTGTCAGGTTTACCGTTGACTCCTTCGAAGAAAAATTCACTATGGGTAATAGTTGTCAGATTCACTAAGTGTGCCCATTTCATACCTTTTCATACTATTTACACCTTAGACAAGTTGGCCGAGTTGTATATAATTTAGATTGTGAGATTGTATGGTGTACCGAAGTTTATTGTTTCAGATAGAGATCCGAGATTTACAGCTAGATTTTTTAGAGTGTTTGCATCGTGCCTTGGAGACTTGGTTGAACTTTAGTACTTCGTATCACCCATAGTCAGATGGTCAGTCGGAGAGTGTTATTCAGGTGTTAGAGGACATGTTGAGGTGTTGCATCATCGACTTTCAGGGTTCATGGGAGAAGCATCTACCGCTAGTAGAGTTTGCGTACAATAACAGTTATCAGGCTAGTATTCAGATGGCACCGTACGAAGCTCTGTATGGTAGGAAATGTAGAACACCTGTTTGTTGGGTCTAGGCCGGACAGAAGCTTGTACCTATGCCGGACTTGCTTAAGGGCACTACCGAGAAGGTAAAACTGATTTGTGATCGTTTGAAGGCAGCTTTAGACCGACATAAATTGTATAAAGATTTGAAGAGGAAAAAGATTGAGTATGCTATTGGAGACAAAGTGTTCTTGAAGGTTTCCCCATGGAAGAAGGTAATAAGGTTTGGTAGAAAGGGAAAGTTAAGTCCGATATTCATTGGTCCTTACGAGGTAGTTGAGAGGATTGGTCTTGTTGCATATAGGTTGAGATTGCCATTCGAGCTTGAGAAGATTCATGATGTGTTTCATGTTTCGATGCTCCGAAAGTATAGATCAGATCCGTCTCATGTTATGCCAGTGGAAGAGATTGAATTGAATCCGGATTTATCATATAATGAAGAACTAGTCGAGATTCTTGCTACGGATAGTAAGGTTTTGCGTGGGAGGACCATTGAGTTAGTCAAGGTTTTGTGGAGACATCGTGGTATGGAAGAAGCCACTTGAGAGAGAAAAACGAACATGGAAGAGCGGTTTTTGTACCTCTTTCCTTCAGGTAAATTTCGAGAACGAAATTCCAAAAGTGGGGGAGAGTTTAATGCCCTGGGTTTAGGGTTCGGGAGATAACCAGGTTTGGTTAAACCGGTTCGGGTTAAATTAGTTGGGAGAAAACATTTTTAATGAGCACTAAAAGGATTTTAATGAATAAGGGCAAAAAGGGAATTTTGGAACTTAAAAAAGGCTTTTTATTCAAAATACCATCATCTTCTTCACTAACACTTTTCACACTATTTTCTCAAACACACCATTTTCTACTATTCCATTGGAGCAAACTCATCACCCACACAAATTTTCAAGGTAATCTCTCATTTGTTTTGATTTTTCTTTCCTTAAACTTGTTGTTGGTTAAATTTTGCTTAAAACCCATTGTTTAAAGTTATTCCAAAAATGCTTTGAGTTTGAAAAAAAGGAAAATGAAGGGATTTTTGTTTGGGTAGTTTGATGTCATGTTTAAGGGTGTTTTTAATCTTGTTTTGGTGTTCTAAAAATGTTGAGATAGTGGTTAAATGTAGGGAAACCCGAAACTAGTAAAAAGAAGGGGGTTTTGGAGTTAAAAATGTGGGTTTTTGGGTTGTTCTTGCGGGGAAACTTTAGCTGATGGTTGTTAGACCTTGGGTAAGTGTTTTGGATGTTGAAAGATGTAGTTTTGATGGTAAATTTGTTGGGTTTTGGCTGCTAGTTGGTTTGGGTCATTTTGATGGTGTTTTCTAAGTGTTTCCGGGTGTGAATCGATTTGGTTTTGATGATAAAGGATGAGTTTCTGTGTTGCTGCAAGTTTGGGGATTGGGTCTAATGCATCGTTTTTGAATTGGCTAGAAATAGGGGAAACGAGTTTGGGTTCTTTGGACGCTGGATCGGGTAGTTTGGAGGCTTAAATCAGTGTTTCGGCTATCGTTTGGGTTCTACCGGTGAGTGGAAATGTTTTTGTGAGTTTAGGTTGAGCTTGAAAGGCCAACTTAACATCGAGAGTAAGTATTTAAAGTTTACGTTTTACTTTTTCCGGAATTCTATTTTTAATTCTTGTTAAGCATTGTTGATATGAGATGAGATGAATGTGTGTATTTGACTAATGAGTGTGATATTGTTATGATGGCTTTTATGATGTTTGAGTATTGTCAAATATGGGAGTACTACCGGGTATAATTGGTCGACCATAGGATTAGAGTGCACTTGTAAAATTCGCGCGTGGCCCTAGTGATGTAAGATGCCATTAGGGAGGAGTATAGTGATGTAAGATGCCACCGGAAGCTTTATTGTTAGACCTCGGTGATGTAAGATGCCATCGTGAGTCTTGTTGTTCTTATAGATTCGGTGATGTGAGATGCCATCGAATCCAATCCGCGTATCCGAGTAATGTAATCATAGTTGCCATTATACTCTTGTGTTGGAAGGTTGATGGTTATCTTGGTAGATATTGAGAGTCATGGCATGATGTTATATGTTGTTGCATTTCTTGACGTAAGATGCCAAGCACATGTTAGATTGTTGATAATCTTATTGTTGGAAATCATGTTTGTGGTCTTGTTTTCAATTATTAAATGGCTTTGCAAAAACTTCATTGTTGTTGTTGTTGTGGTTTTGAGCACCACTCACTAAGCTTTTATGCTTACGCGCTCCTTCCAACAATGCAGATCATTAGCGATCTGGGAAGCAAAGGAAGGCGAGGGAAAGGCTCCGGTGATCGTAGCTTAAGCTCAAGTATGGATTTTAAGTTGTAATAATGATTTAGCAATGGGAATACTTGTTTTGTTGTTAGGGAGGTGGTTGTAAACTCCCATGTGTTCGACCATGTTGCTACATGTTTTAAATACTGAAACCATGCTATGTTGAGACTTGTTTTGGCTTTTGGTTAAATGCCTTGTGTTTTGGCTTGTTGATGTTTTTGAGTTAAAGTGTCCTTTTTGAGCTTTCATGTTTGAGATCCATGTTTGAGTGTGTGCTTGTTCGAAACATGCTTTTATGGTGTTTTGCCTCTAGAATGTTTGCTTAATATGTTTTCATGTGGTTTGTGATCTTTCGGGGTAAGTTTGGGGATGCCAAAATGCATTTTCGGGCCAATCTGTGCCCATGCATTTCGGAACATCTGGTATGGTTTCGGAACCACCAGGCTTTTGGGGCATCCGTATTGGAACGGGAGTTGTGTCGTTTCAGTACTTTTTTCCTCTGGAGACTCCCATTTTGAAACCAAGAGGAGCCATTTCGGAACAACCTAATTTTGCTTTTTGATGAGAGCCCGTGTTTCAGAATGGGGAACCCATGTTTCGAAACACAAGTAGTTAAAGTGGTTACAAGGCATCTTTGAAGGTTCCCAAATGTTACATTTTAGTTTCTAATTCTTGTATGCTTCCTAAGTGAGTTTAAATGTCTCGTTTGTGTTGGTCTTGTCTCGTGTGCTTGAAATATGACTAATAAACTATTTGGTAAGGTTTAAATTACCCTTTTGCCCCTATTTGGTGTGGTTTTTGCAAAATGATCCTTCGAGACTGTTTGGCTCCAATTGGACATCCGATTGATGTCCGATTGAGACGTCATTATTCCACTGTAACCCTTAACACCATATGATCGTTAAATTGCATTTAGACAAGGTAAATTTTAATCTAGGGTTGTTAATCGGAGGGAAATTCTCGAATTTTCTCCGGTTATCCCCGTGTGACTCTCCCGATTCGGTCTTGCGATTAGGCCGGGTCGAGTGGGTTACGTTTGGTGGTATCAGAGCCTCGGTTACGAGGCTCCCCGGGAAGGTAAGTCAGATAAGTTGTTTCTGTATATGTCTGTCTGATTTGCACGGTGTTTGTGAGCATGACTTTGTTTTCTGCTGATGTTTGAAGGTTGGTTAAGCATTCCCATTGGTAGGTATTATTATGGAAAAGTGGTTTTGAATTAAAAGAGCTTAACACACGGATCTCTGCCTTTGCTGACCCAATGTTTATCTCGTGATTTGTGTTTGTTGTTTTAGATTATTTTATTGTTATGGTGAGACCGAGAAGACGGCCTAGAGCGGGTGACCATGCACCCGAGAATACGCCTCTTCCTCCCCCGGTTCCCGATGGTAATGGGGCAAATGTCGGAGGTAATGCACCTCAGGCGGGTGCCAATGGTGGAGGTGATGGTAATGGGCCTCAGGTAGGCCAGGCTGAGGCTGGTGTGGATATAGCCGAGTTACTTCAGACTTTAGCCGGAGCTTTTTAGCCGACTATTACTGGTCTTCATGCTGCAGCACCACTTCTGGGTGCAGGGACAGGTTTGCCCCTTGAGCGACTTCATAGCTTAGGTAGAGTCGAGTTTTGTGGTATGTCTCTCGAGGGCTTAGAGGCATGGCTTGAGAGCACTACTCGTATCTTGGGTCAGATGGAGTGCTCAGACACTCATAAGTTGTGTTGTATTGTCTCGTTGCTTCAGGGAGATGCGTATGCTTGGTGGACCACTGTTATCTCAAGTATGCCCGAGGTCGAGGTTACTTGGGAATTCTTCTGTAGTGCGTTCCGCAAGAAGTACCTTGGTGCTCGTTATCATGACGAGGAGAAGAGAGAATTCGTGGCTTTAGTGCAAGGCAGTATGTTCGTATCCGAGTATGAGGTACAGTTTGTGCGCTTGAGTCAGTATGCATCAGAGTTGGTTCCCACTGAGAGGGAAAGGTGTGAACAATTCCGTTACGGGTTGGTTACGAAAGTGAAGACCTACATGCTTTCTTCTGATTACACCAAGTTCGATGTCTTGGTCTCTAGGGCCAAGGAAATTGAGCAAAGTCTAAGTTTGACTGCTCGATCGGGTGGCTCTAGTTTAGGGAAAAGGTCTGCCGAGTGGGAGCGAGACCGTAACAAGAGGCACAAGGATAGAAGGAACCAACCGGACTTTAGGCGTGGAGGTGGTAACATGGAACGATGCCATCAAGGTCGAGGTTTTGTTGCTCGCACACCCAAGTGTGCTAGATGTGGGAGGAACCATTTTTGGAGAGTGTTTGGGTACTTTTCACGCTTGTTGGAACTGTGGATCTCAGACGCATTTGAGGCATGAGTATCCTCATCCGGCTAGGGATGGCCAGGCATCTGCTAGAGCCGTTGAGTATTAGAGAGGTCGTAGGCGCGGCCGAGGTAACTTCCAGCCGAGGAATTATGGTCAGAGAAATGTGGCTCATATTGTCGCGGTACAACCCGATGGGGGTGGACCGGCTAGAGTTTATGCACAGCGTGAGGCTGGGAATGAGACAGATGTGATCGCATGTAATTTTGTGTTACAGTCCTTATCTTTGCTTTCGTTGATTGATCCTGGCTCGACATATTCGTATATTTTCGGTGAGCATGCAAGATCTTTAGGTTTGCCTTTTGAGTTGTTAGATATATGTATGAATGTTATGAGTTCTTTTGGTGAGACAGTTGTAGTTAGGAAAGTGTTCTGGAGATGTCCTTTGATGGTTCAGGGTCACGTGTTTCCTATTGACATGATGGAACCGTCGTTCTATGGTTTCGATGTAATTCTGGGTTTGGATTGGCTTGTGGAGCATAGAGCTAGGATATATTTTGAGACTAAAAGAGTTTCTTTGAGGCTTTCGGATGATTACGAGGTAGTAGTAGTTGGAGAGAACATTAAGTTCTTGTCTAATGTTGTTTCAGCTTTAGAAGCTCAGAGGATGATGGATTTGGGTTGACAAGCTTACTTGGCCTATGTGATGAATCTAAATATGAGTGAAGTTAGACAGCAAGATATCAAGACAGTTTGCGACTTCCTGAGTGTTTTCCCAAAGAAGTTACCTGATTTGCCTTCAGATAGGGATATTGAGTTTGCTATTGAGACGTATTCAGATTCTGCTCCCGTATCGATTTCTCCATATAGAATGGGACCAAAAGAGTTGAAAGAATTGAAGACACGGATTCATGAACTGACATATAGAGGTTTTATTAGTCCTATTATTTCACCTTGGGGTGCTCCGGTCTTGTTTGTGAAGAAGAAGGATGGCAGTATGAGGATGTGCATAGATTATAGACAGTTGAACAAAGTAACAATGAAGAAAAAATATCCATTGCCGCGGATTGATGATTTGCTTGATCAGTTGAGAGGTGCTTTAGTGTTTTCAAAGATTGATTTGAGATCGAGCTACTATCAGTTGAAGGTAAAGGATGTGGACATATCGAAGATAGCTTTCTGTACGCGATATGGGCACTATGAGTTCTTAGTAATGCCCTTCGATTTGACTAATTCCCCAGCTGCATTTATGGACACGATGAACAAAGTGTTTCACGAGTTTTTGGATAGGTTTGTAGTAGTGTTCATAGATGACATTTTAGTGTACTCCAAGACCGAGAAAGAACATGATGAGCATTTGCGATTAGTGCTACAGACTTTTCTTGAAAATCAATTGTATGCCAAGTTGAGTAAATGTGAGTTTTGGATTAGGGAAGTAGTCTTTCTAGGTCATGTGATCTCAGCCGATGGGATTAGTGTGGATCCCAAGAAGATAGAAGCAATAGTGAGTTGGAAACAACCGAAGTCAGTGACCGAAATCTGTAGTTTTCTAGGTTTGGCCGAGTATTATCGAAGATTTGTTGAGGGGTTCTCGAAGATTGCTGCACCCTTGACTGAATTGTTGCAAAAAAATGTTCTGTATGAGTGGATAGGTGCAAGGCAACAAGCGTTTGAGAAGTTAAAGAAAGCATTGACAGAAGCTTCTATCTTGATTCAGCCTGAACCATGGAAGGAGTTTGTAATCTATAGTGATGTGTCATATGTAGGTTTAGGTACTGTGCTTATGCAAGAGGGGAGAGTTGTAGCTTATGCTTCGAGACATCTGAAGGTTCACGAGAAGAACTACCCTACCAATGACATAGAGTTAGCGGCTGTGGTCTTTGCTTTGAAAATTTGGAGACACCATCTTTATGGTGAGAAATGCACAATTTACACCGATCACAAGAGTTTGAAATATTTGATTAGTCAGAAAGAGTTGAATCTTAGACATCATAGGTGGTCAGAGCTTCTTAAAGACTATGACCACACAATAGAGTACCATCCGTGTAAAGCGAATGTAGTGGTTGATGCTTTGAGTAGGAAGGTGGCAGTTGAGTTGCGAGCTATGTTTGCGAGATTGAGTGTGTCCCAAGATGGTGGTTTGATAGCCGAGCTGCAGGTTAAACCTTCGTTAGTTCAGTTGATCCGAGAGAAACAGTTGCAAGATAAATCTTTGGCACCTCACGTGCAAGATGTAACCGAGGGTAGACCCACAAATTTCTACTTTGGCGAGAATGGGATCTTATGTTTTAAGAATAGAGTAGTTGTTCTAGAAGATACCGAGTTGAGACGTACTATTTTGAACGAAACTCATAACAGTCCTTTTGCTATGCATCCGGGTAGTAGGAAGATGTACCGTGGGTTGAAATATGAGTACTTCTGGATTGGGTTAAAGAAAGATGTGGCCGAGTATGTGAGTAGATGTATGGTTTTTCAGCGAGTTAAGGCCGAGCATCAGTTTCCTTCAGGTTTGTTACAACCGTTGAAGATTATGGAATAGAAGTGGGAACGGATTACCATGGATTTTGTGTGAGGTTTACTGTTGACTTCTTCGAAGAATAATTCAGTATGAGTAATAGTTGAAAGATTCACTAAGTGTGGAAGACCATTGAGTTAGTCAAGGTTTTATGGAGACATCGTGGTGTGGAAGAAGCCACTTGGGAGAGAAAAGCGGACATGGAAGAGCGGTTTCTGTACCTCTTTCCTTTAGGTAAATTTTGAGGACGAAATTCCATAAGTGGGGGAGAGTTGTAATGCCTCGGGTTTAGGGCCCGTGAGATAACTAGGTTTGGTTAAACCTGTTCGGGTTAAATTAGTTGGGAGAAAACATTTTTAATGAGCACTAAAAGGATTTTAATGAATAAGGGCAAAAAGGGAATTTTGGAACTTAAAAAAAGGCTTTTTATTCAAAATATCATCATCTTCTTCACCAACACTTTTCACGCTATTTTCTCAAACACCCCATTTTCTACTATTCCATTAGAGCAAGCTCATCACCCACACAAGTTTTCAAGGTAATCTCTCCTTTGTATTGATTTTTTTCTTTCCTTAAACTTGTTGTTGGTTAAATTTTGCTTAAAACCCATTGTTTAAAGTTATTCCAAAAATGCTTTGAGTTTGAAAAAGATGAAAATGAAGGGATTTTCGTTTGAGTAGTTTGATGTCATGTTTAAGGGTATTTTTAATCTTGTTTTGGTGTTCTAAAAATGTTGAGATAGTGGCTAAATGTAGGGAAACCCGAAACTAGTAAAAATAAGGGGGTTTTGGAGTTAAAAATGTGGGTTTTTGGGTTGTTCTTGTGAGGAACCTTGGGCTGATGGTTACTAGACCTTGGGTAAGTGTTTTGGATGTTGAAAGATGTAGTTTTGATGGTAAATTTGTTGGGTTTTGGCTGCTAGTTGGTTTGGGTCGTTTTGACGGTGTTTTCCAAGTGTTTCCGGGTGTCAATCGATTTGGTTTTGATGATAAAGGATGAGTTTCTGTATTGCTGCAAGTTTGGGGGCTTGATTTGGGTCTAATGCATCGTTTTTGAATTAGCTAGAAACAGGGGAAACGAGTTTGGGTTCTTTGGACGCTAGATCGGGTAGTTCGGTGGCTTGAATCGATGTTTCGACTATCGTTTGGGTTCTACCAGTGAGTGGAAATGTTTTTGTGAGTTTAGGTTGAGCTTGAAAGGCCAACCTAAGGTTGAGAGTAAGTATTTAAAGTTTACGTTTTACTTTTTCCGTAATTCTATTTTTAATTCTTGTTAAGTATTGTTGATATGAGATGAGATGAATGTGTGTATTTGACTAAAGAGTGTGATATTGTTATGATGGCTTTTATGATGTTTGAGTATTGGCAAATATGAGAGTCTTACCGGGTATAATTGGTCGACCAGAGGATTAGAGTGCACTTGTAAAATTCGCGTGTGGCCCTAGTGATGTAAGATGCCATTAGGGAGGAGTACGGTGATGTAAGATGCCACCAGAAGCTTTATTGTTAGACCTCGGTGATGTGAGATGTCATCGTGAGTCTTGTTGTTCTTATAGATTCGGTGATGTGAGATGCCATCGAATCCAATCTGTGTATCCGAGTAATGTAATCATAGTTGCCATTATACTCTTGTGTTGGAAGGTTGATGGTTATCTTGGTAGATATTGAGAGTCATGACATGATGTTATATGTTGTTGCATTGCTTAATGTAAGATGCCAAGAACATGTTAGATTGTTGATAATCTTATTGTTGGAAATCATGCTTATGGTCTTATTTTCAATTCTTAAATGGCTTTGCTAAAACTGGAATTTTGTTGTTGTGGTTTTGAGCACCACTCACTAAGCTTTTATGCTTACGCGCGCCTTCCAACAATGCAGATCGTTAGCGCTTCGGGAAGCAAAGGAAGGCGAGGGAAAGGCTCTAGTGATCGTAGCTTAAGCTCAAGTATGGATTTTAAGTTGTAATAATGATTTAGCAATATGAATACTTGTTTTGTTCTTAGGGAGGTGGTTGTAAACTTTCATGTATTCGACCATGTTGCTACATGTTTTAAATGCTGAAACCATGCTATGTTGAGACTTGTTTTGTCTTTTGGTTAAATGCCTTGTGTTTTGGCTTGTTGATGTTTTTGAGTTAAAGTGTCCTTTTTGAGCTTTCATGTTTGAGATCCATGTTTGAGTGTGTGCTTGTTTGAAACCTACTTTTATGTTGTTTTGCCTCTAGAATGTTTGCTTAATATGTTGCCATGTGGTTTGTGATCTTTCGGGGTATGTTTGGGGATGCCAAAATGCATTTTCGGGCCAATTTGTGCCCAAGCGTTTCAGAACATCTGGTATGGTTTCGGAACGGCCAAGCTTTTGGGGCATTAATATCGAAACGGGAGTGGTGCCGTTTCGGTACGTTTTTCCTCTAGAGACTCCCATTTCGAAACCAAGAAGAGACTTTTCGGAACAACCTAATTTTGCTTTTTGATGAGAGCCTGTGTTTCGGAACGGGCAACCCCTGTTTCGAAACACAAGTAGTTAACGTGGTTAAAAGACATCTTTGAAGGTTCTCAAATGTTACATTTTAGTGCCTAATGCTTGTATGCTTCCTGAGTGAGTTTAAATGTCTCGTTTGTGTTGGTCTTGCCTCGTGTGCTTGAAATATGACTAATAAACTATTTGGTAAGGTTTAAATTACCATGTTGCCTCTGTTTGGTGTGGTTTTTGCAAAATGGTCCTTCGAGACTATTTGGCTCCAATTGGACATCTGATTGATGTCTGATTGAGACGTCGTTCTTCTACTATAACCCTTAACACCATAGGACCGTTAAATTGCATTTAGACAAGGTAAATTTTAATCTAGGGTTGTTAATCAGAGGGAAATTCTCGGATTTTCTACGGTTATCCCCGTGTGACTCTCTCGTTTCGGTCTTGCGATTAGGCCGGGTCGAGGGGGTTACAATCATGAAGCCTTTGAATGATATTAAAAGGGGAAATTGAATGGTCCTCACATGGAGATGAAATATGGCAGTAAATGAATGGTCTTTTATTTGAATGGCGATTATTCCCGTATTGAATTGCCAACTTGCATTTTCTTCAGTAATCTGGTCATATCTTAAGCTCTTGATATCGGATCGATACTATTCAAACTGCGTTGGAAAGATAAGAAATAGAGGAATAATTTTCAAGAAGACTTCAAGACTCATATGTACCTGGATCCCATAAAAAACATGAGAACAATTTGACTGAATGTACAAGACTTCTTGAATTCCCTTCTTAAGTGTTACTTTAATACATGCCTTTTACTCTCCCTTAAGTGCTTGAATCCCAAAAGACTTCAAACATGTGACTAATCCATCTTGGTGCCCATTGGATTGCCAAATTTATTCAGCCTTCATGCATCTAAAAACACAAAACACATATTAAAATAATGCAACTTTATTGAACTAGCATACTTAATGAACTAGCATGCTTTAATGAACTATCATGCTTAAATGAACTAAGATGCATATTTATTCATGTGCGATAATTGAACTATCATGCATAATGAAACATGAAAATTTATTAATGATCATGCAAACTACATGCAACACACTCCTAAGCTAGTTCTTAAATGCATATATTAAAATGCATAAGTAACATGTTGCATTCGTTCAAAAGATGGCCAAGGCTCCAAGCTCAGATTCAAGGTTAGAAAAATCAAATTGTTGAGATCCTCGACTCGAGAACAAGTGTTTAAATCTTGCGACTTCTCCTCTAATGTGAACAAGGCCCACAGAAGTTTGGTGCTGGCTTGGATCACAACAAGGAGAAAATTGAAAAATTAACATTAGAAATCGCACCGACAAATAAACTAAAACATGTTTTTAAGTCAATGAATGCTTGACTTACAAGAACAAATACTATAATTTTTGGACGAGACCGTACACTTCCAATCCTTCTTTGGTTTCCAATCCAAAATAGCTAGATATTTTCCATATTTTTCAATTCATTAGTATATGCAGGCTGCAAAAAAGATATTATCAATATACATAACAACGAAGCGTAATTATTTGAACAATTCATATTTAATTACCTTGGAGATGTTGTTTTCTTTGTATTTGTTGGGCATATATCCCGCTTATTTTAATTTCTGAACTGCATCAGTATAACTCATATCCTGATCAAAAGGCTTGTTCGGAGAAGGTTCAGATGTTTTATGCGAGTCCAACGTGACATCTTCACCATATGAAACACGTGTTGGGTTGGACGATGAATCTTGGCACTTCGTTCTCTTAAGTTTTCCTCTTCCTGTTTCAAGAACTATAAGATCGCCAATTCCAAGAGTCTCTTTACCTTTAGTGATTCTCTTTTTACATCCCACTTTAACCGTTTGCAATTTGAGACTCATTTTTGCAAATTGATCTTTATCCACATTGAAAGTCTTCAATGTCTGTGATGCACGGTGACATATAGTCATACAATAAGGGGATAAAGTGGAATACTTGGCTTGAACTATTGTTGGATTATTATCTTCGACCTCTGCATTCTTATTTTCTAATCCAACATCTTTTTTCGCATAAATAGTCCATCGTTTCAGTATACATCCTCGGGGTATTTTCTTTGTCTTTTCATATTTCAACACGGCAAACATATGGCGACATGGAAATCCAACTGACTCCAACTTCATAAAACAATAGTGCATGGTATCATGTATGGTATTTTTAAGTACAAGATACCACTTCTCCTTTTCAACATTCTCTAACCAATAACACATGCACTCATTTAGTACTTCACTTTTTTTGACCAAATAATAACCCTCATAGGACATTTCTTTGCACAATATATCAAAAGAATTTCTCGTATATACATTGACTACATTACGTTTTAGAGTTTCCAACACACCATCATAATGTGGTTCTTCATCCATTGTTTTGTAGTTTTGATGACCTTCCTCCCATCTTAGAGATTGCAGCTATCTATGGTAGTTCTCAACAAATCGATACAACATCACCTTTTTTGTCCAACCAAGTTTTCAGCGTTCTATTCATTGATTCGCACCGTTGAGTAGTCCTCATTGCTACACACCAAAAATTTTTATTAATTAGGTTAAATATAGTAAATAAATATAATATTATATACAATTAAAGTGTACATAATGTTACCTGCATAAAAATATCCTTGCAAATATACTTCAACTCATTTAACTTTATCTTCATACAATTCTTCTACTCATTTCCTTCCTTGAACTTTGTGCTTGCCCACTAATTCTTTCCAAGCCCTTTCAAAATTTGATGGCATTCTACACTTGTCAGCGCATCTCATAAACCCAACAAGAAAATTGTGTTCTACATGAGAATGCACGTTCCTCATGATATGCCACAAACACAATCTATGTTTTGCCTTGGGTAGTACTTGAGAAATGGCATTTGCCATTGTCTTATCTCTATCACTAATAATAGTAAGTGGTTTGTAGCCATCTCACGCTTCAATCAATTGTTGTAATACCCACACATAGGTATCCTCTTTCTCGTTCACAACCAATGCACATCCAAATGGCATTGTGTTTTGATGATGATTGACACCAACCAAAACAATGAATGACTTGTTGTATGCGTTGCACTTGTAAGTCATATCAAATATGAGTACATTACCGAATTCTTTATATTCAGCGCGTGATATACCATCGCACCAGAACAACTTCTCCAAGTGTCTGAATTCATCCCTCGTGTGCCTAACAAAAAAGAAAAGATTAGATTCTTTCTTTCTATATAAATACGCCATCACCGTATCAGCATCACCATCTTGCACTTCTTCTCGTTTGATTCTACATAGATAGTTGTACAAATCCTTCGGTAGAAAACCAACATTCTCAATTGAACCAGCTTCATTCACGAAATTTCGCATCATCTTACTTGGAGTAATTTCAGAGTGGTGCATGCTCTTAATCTTAATTTCGTCTAACTGACTAATTTTCCATAATGACCTACAAAATAAATCAATAAAAACAATATATATATATATAAGCTAGAAGTTAGTATGTAACCATTTACTTTTTTTATCAATAAACGTATGATTTTATTCAAGAACCAAAATCATACAACCTACCATATGCCTCCTTAAAAAACCTCCCTAACCTATATTGGAGGGAAAAGAGTGAATCATGGTAAGTAAGAAAGCAAACACCACCAATAACAAGAACCGTTATGACACCATACAAGGATCCGCAAGTACATGAAACCACGACACTCTATCCACACCCCCTTTTGCCAAAGCATCGACAAAGAAGTTCGCCTCACGGAAAACATGGCTAAAGCACACACATCGCAGCTGCATACATGCACTATCGATCTCGCTAAACAACCACCAATAACGCCACGACCTCCTCTCCTTGTGAAGCACCCATGAAAATGCAATCTGCGAGTCGGATTCGATGATAAACGACCAATCCGCCCGCCACCTAGTCGCAGCAAGCAAATGTACGACATGATAAATAGCCCACACCTCAGCTTCATTCGAATCCATGCAACCCAAATGCCCCGAAAACACAGCAAGCACCACTCCCCTCTCATCCTGCAATACACCCCCACAGCCCGCCATCCCCGGCTTCCCTCTCGCGGAACCGTCCACATTAAATTTGAGAACCCCTGCCAACGGCGGACACCAACGGATACCAACTCGAGGCCCCACTGTACACGACGGCACACAAGTCATCGGCCAAAGCCACCAAGCAGCTTCGGTAATGTCCCTTCCTCGCACCGTCACTTTGATCCAATAAAAGGATCTCAACTTAAAAAGAAACCGCGGCCTCACCCACGATAACTTCCACCACGAAAAGAACGCCTCCCACACCTTTTCCGCAAACGGGCACGCAAAAAAAGATATGTTCTTCCACATCAATACCTACCCGACACCACACACACTGAACATCCGCCAAAGGCATACCCCTGTCTCGCAACATCGCCAAAGTCGGCAACCGACACAATTGCACAAACCATAGGAAGCATTGTACTCTCAGGGGGGTCTCAATTTTCCAAATATTCAGCCTATCTATACCTGCATCGGAGATACCCAACGATGACATGAGCTTCATAAGGCTCCCAACCAAAAACTGCCCATCCGCACTTGGCTTCCATATTAACACGTCCACCCAGCTCCCACGGATCATAAACCCCCGCACAATGGCCCGCATCTGCCCAAGCTGCTGCTGCTCAAATGATCGCAGGCCACGGCTGAAAAACATCAGCCAATTATCGTGATTCAAACTGCCCTGCAGTGCATAATCACACACACGTGCTGCCTTATTACTGGCACAACGAAAGAGATACGGAAATACCTCGCACAAGGGCACCTCGATACACTAACGATCATACCAAAACAACACCCGCTGTCCATTCCCCACTTGCCACATAAAACATTCCTCGCGCATAAAATTATAAACGGCATCCCCCTCTTGAACCTCTACAATCCGCCTCCATACAAACGACATATGTTACTTCCCCACCCCACTCGGCAATCTCCCACCCGTGGTGACCCCATATTTCGCCACCACTATAGTCTTCCACAACGAATTAGGAGTATCAGCATATCACCACAACCATTTCGCTAACAAAGCCGAATTTCGTAGTTCAATGTTCGCCACCCCAAGACCTCCCAACTTCTTCGGTCTACAAACCGACGACCAAGCTACTCGGTTTAACCTTCTTTTTAAGTCCGTATCGCCCCAAAGAAAGGCCCTTCGAATCTTATCAATCTTTGTAATCACCATTTTCGACACTTTAAATATACTCATGTAGTAAAGAGGCAATGTCGATAAAACTGAATTCACTAGCGTCACCCTCGCTGCAAACGACAAAGAGTTCTTCTTCCATCCTGCTAAACATAGCCTCATCTTATGAATCACCGGTTCCCATACTTTGCCATTTCGTGGGTTGATTCCAATCGGAATCCCCAAGTACTTGAACGTCAATTCTGCCCGTAAACAGCCCAACTCTCGTGCCATCTCCACCGCCACCTCATGGTCTACTCCCACATCATATAATGCTGATTTTGAAAAATTAATTTGCAGCCCCGACCCATACTCGAAGCATTCATACGCCTTCGCGAAGTCGATCTTCAACACCACTCCCCCTCACTAAAACACCTCGTTCGAAGAGAATGCACTACTTCATTTGTTAATAAAATGCCATCGACAATTTGTCTCCCTTTAATAAAAGCTGATTGTTCCTCACTTATCAACGAATGCAGCACCTTCTGAAGTCTACCAACTAAAACCTTCGCCACAATCTTGTATACGGAATTTAATAAACATATCGGCCTGAAATCGCTTATCACTTGCGGATTATCCTTCTTCGGAATCAGCACCACAAAAGTCGAGTTAACTCCCTTTGGTAACGCTCCCGTTACATAGAATGTCTCAAACATATGCATCAAATCTGCTTGCATAAACTCCCAACCATGCTTGAAAAAAGCAAAGCTGAACCCGTCGGGTCCCGGAGCTTTCGCGCCATCACAGCTCATGATCGCCTCCCTTACTTCCGATATCAGGAACCTTGCTTCAAGCATGTCGCAACATCCCTGCTCTAGCCTATTGAAACGGACAGCAGCATCCAACGCCCCATTGCATGGTTTACGTGCAAAATATTTCTGAAATTCCAAGTATATATGACGTTTTAACCTCTCCAGATCCTCCACCCATTTACCATTAATCCGCAAACCGTTTATCATATTCTTTGTAGCTCGAATTTTTTCCGTTCTATGGAAATATGATGTATTTCGGTCCCCCTCCCTAAGCCATAGTGCTCTTGACTTTTGCCTCCAAATCGACTCCCGGGATTTATGCAAACGCCACAATTCAATCTTATTAATGAATTACATACCTAATATAAGCAACTTGTGTTGCCTGAACCATGTTATAGTTATGTTCTGCGTGGAATTTAACAACTTTCCAATATTGATATTGTTCTTCCAATTTGAATCAGTTTGGCAAATTAGTCCACCTTTCATCTCTATATCCCTCCTTACGGCACACCATTTGCTTTGCAATTATGTGATCACCAGCTTGACTTTTCACTGTTTGGTCGACTCAAACTCCAAAACCTTTCACTTTGGCATAGGTGTGATAAAATTCAATGCAATCATCTGAAGTCTTCCACTTCAGCATACTCATATAATTCACATCGTAATCTTTTAATTGTTTCCCAATCTTGTCTCATATGCTTTCGTCAATGAAGTGGTCAAGGGTCTTCTCATCATCAATATGTTTGTCATCATCAACAGGATAATCAGTTTGTTCTTCTTCAGAATGAATTTCACAATCTGGTTCACTATTGTAACGATATTTATTCTGATTATGGTCATCTTCATCCTCGTTATAACGCACCAACTCTGTAGTTTGAATTTTGGTATCTTCATTATCAACCATCTCGAAAAAATTTGTAATTTAACAAAATTACAGAAAAGTAACATAATTATAATGGTACATGGCAAGGGAATTGAACTTAACACAAAATTTTAAAATTACAACTTGAGGAAGTAAATCGAACTTAAACCAACAATATTGTAGAATCAAACAGATCATATCGGTACGGTTGTGTAAGGGTACTAGTACGTTTTTGTGTTGAATTAAATTCCAGTAACCTCTATTAGTACCGTTACGCATACAATACCGTTACGGTTAAACCCCCGTACTGATACACTTGAACTACTGTACTGGTACGGACCACTGACTGCGATTTGGGGATTTTGAATCGGACATGGGATTTAGAATTCTAACATACAAATTAGGGCACTGTTAAGGTAATTGGGGTTCTCGTATGGGAATTAGGGTACTCAATTTGAGAATTAGGGTTCTAACGTGGCCTAAATCGAATTAAATATGTTTAGGGTTTGAATGGAGTATTGGGGATAAATTACCTACTTGCAACAAAGGAGGGGAACGACGGCAGAGCTCAACGACAGCCATGGACAGACTACGACAGGGCGGTGCGAATGTGGTCGGCGACGGTGGCTATCGACAGCGACGACAACGTCGTTAATTTCAAAGAAAAATAATTAGGGCTCTCTGATTTAATAATGTTTAAAAGAAAATTAAAAATAACAAAATGTATTTTAATTAATTTACCTTTTTTATTTTTAAAAAATTATAATTATACATTCAGTACTTTAGATTTTAAATCTTTCTAAATTAAATTAATAGTGATTATCGGTGCTCGTCGAGCGTGGCAGACTCATATTATATGTATGATACAGAAAAAGTTATTTTTAGATTTTTGTGAAATAACGTTATCTTCTTACACGAATTTTTCACAAATATTAGCTTATTTTTTGTTTTTTTATTTTGAAGTTATTAATTTAAAAAGAAAAAAAAATCAACGTGTTATGAGTGATTTGAATAAAAGGATATATTATCTTGTAACGAGTATGCATGAATGAGAGGGTAAACTGTTTTTTTTTTATCTAACAATGAGAAAAAATAGAAGGGATGTGAAGGTTTAAGTTGACTTTTTATGTTTATTTGGATAAATTTATTTTTTAAGAAATAAAAATAAAATAATTAAAAAAAATTCAATTCGTTTACGAAAAAACCCTAGTTTCTGAGATCCACTAATTGGCCTAGAGATTAAGGATGCTCATTTTGCCCCATCTTATGTAGATTCGAATCTCGACATGAGAATATAATACCCATTATTTAATAAAAAAAACTAGTTTCTCCCCATGATCGCAACCTTTGGAGAATACTCTGATGAGCCACGAAACCCCAAAAAAGATATGCGACAAGATATTAACCCATAGAACGAGGGTGGTGGCTCCACCAACCCTCCATTAGATGCCTCCATGAACCCTACTGTACCCAACATCGCTGTTGTCCCTCTTGTTTCATACAAAGATACATTGATGAGTGATTCTGAGCGTCACCCAACTAAAGACGTGGAAATCCTTGATGAGGATGAGATCGAAATCCTTGAAGGGGCCGGATGTCACACGAAGTGCAGAGAATGGCCTTATCTCCATCGAATTCTCGGATCGGATGAGAGCCCTTGCAGAGAAAAGCTTTGACCAAACCATAGTGATCAAGCTCCTAGGCCAAAGAATCGGAGAAACAATGTTGCGCAACAAGGTTTGTGAACTTTGAAAGCCATCCTAGTAGAGGTGTGAAAAAATATTCGATTCGACTGATCTGATCTGATTTTTATATTTGAATCGGATATCATCCATTTTTTATTTTGTAGATTGGATAAGGATCACATAATTCTAAATTTCGAATTATCCAAAAATCTGAAATATTCAAAAATCCAAAATTTCATGGATATGAATCTTATTATGTTTAGAAAATTAATACTTATTTTTCATCAATAAGTGAAGCTTTTATTAATTATAAAAGTAAAGCAATAATGTAATGCCCCGGGTTTGGGCCTAGGAGTTCTAAAGGTTTGGTTTAGGGTTCGTAGAACCTAGACTAGAGATCTGGATTAGTTCGGGATTGGTTTAGAGAAAACGTTGTTCGGGAAGTGATAAAAATATGAGAAAATTTTCTAAAATCCTTTTTAAATATGTAAAAGTGGGTGGTGAAGTCAATTTTTGAAAATGTTTTTTGGAAGGTTGGCATTTCGGGTTAGTGACTAAAACGTAAAAAGTGTAAAACTGTTTTTAATGACTAAATTGTAAAGAGCTGAAACATAGAATTTTAGGGAGCTAATATTGTATTAATCAGCTATTCCATTAATTGACATGTTTTAATTATGATTTAATTAAAAAGGTTAAAAAGAGTTTTGGTTAAAAAGTGATTTAGCTTTTACAAATCCATTTTTGAAGCAACCTCCATATTCTATCCATTTTCATCAGTCAATCGCTCTTTTCTTTCAAAACTTCGAGATATCTTTTCCTTTTCATTCTATTTTGATTTCCAAATGATTGCTATAGAGTTTTCTCAACTTATCTCATTGGAATCTTGAAGATCTTTCATCAAATCTTGTGAATTGAAGGAATAGCAAGGGATTAGAGGTAATTTTCGTGCTTCTCCTCTAATCAAGGTTCTTTAATGAAATTCTCAAGTATTTGGCTCTTTAATTGTGTTTCTTAACAAGGTTTTGTAATTGATTCGAATAAAATGGCTAAATCAAGCTTTAAATGATGATTTTGTGCAATTTTCGTATTGAATTTATTTTGGCTGGTTTATGATTGATTTTAATCATGTTTTGGAAGATTAATAATTTTGAGATTAAGGTTTAAGCATGGTAATCCCGAAACTATTTGGATCTCTAGTTGTCTATGTTGTTAGAATTAGGTTTTTGTGGTGTTAATGTGATATTGTGAATGCTGGAGGTATAAGGTTGATAATAGGATGATTTTGGATGTTAATCGATGATTATAAATGGTTGGAAGTGTTAGGTTTTGGCTGAGTTGAGTTTGTAGAGTAATCGATGGTGTTTTCGGTTGTTTCGGATGGGTGTTTTGGTGGTTTTGGGCAGAGCAACGTGGTAGGATTGCTTGCTAGAGTTTTTAATGCATTGTGATGCATTAATCCTCTGTTCTTATGTGGTTAAAATAGGGGAGAACGTTTCGGAGGCCACCAATGAAGTTTCGGATGTTTAGTTTCGCGTCGGCTAATCAAGGTTTCGCGTGTCGGTGAGTGAGAATGTGGATTTTAGCGTTGAAATGATATAAAAGTGGTTTTGGGAACTTAGATGTAAGCTTGGAAAGCTTGTCTAAGTTCGGCAAGTAAGTATGATGAATTTCTCTCTCGGTGGTGCTATTATGAAATGGTTTTATGCACTTGATTTTAAATTCATGTTACCTACTTTTAAAGCATGTTTAAAGTAAGTGGTTTACTGTTTTTAATGTTGTGATGATGAAGAATGCACATGGTAAGTGATCCTTGTAAGTATATGTTTTATACTTGTGTTTTAAAGCATGGTTAAATGCTTTGGAATATGATTTGCTGGTGATGCTTTGAAAACAGTGCGGTATGTGTTTAAATGTGAATTATATTGGCAAGTGATTTTGAGAAAATGACAAATATAGTTAGCCGGCTATAGGATTAAGTGCACTATAAAAAGTCGTCTTGGATGTCGAGGAGTTGGTATCTCGGGTCTCCGTCCAAGTACCCTAACAATTTTTGGCCACTACTTGACCATTGAGCCATGGTCGATAGATTTCTCGACATCCCAACCTTATCCTAGTAAGGTCATCACGTGGATCCGCCTCCCTGGTCTACTAGCGACTTTATATAAATGAAGCTTGATCAAGGAAATAGGCGAGATCAATGAACTTGTGGTGAAACTGGATTATCAGACTAATAGCGAACGTTGAGGACGTTTTGTTCGTATGGCGATTCGCATTGATTTGAACAAGCCATTGAACTCCAAACTTGTTGTTAATGGTCGTATCCAAGTATTAGTATATGAGTCTTTGCCTTTTATTTGCTTCCATTGTGGGAAATACGGTCATGTGCAAGACAATTACATGAAGCTTAATGCTGGACCCAGCCAGGTAGAAGTTGTTCAATCTGAGGAGGAGCCTCATGCAAACTCGGACGCCCCTTTTTTTGGACCATGGATAATAGTTTAGAAAAGATCATGTAGGCCTACCAAAAAAGGAATTGATACCACCGAACGTACATTCAATCACATCAATGACATTTCGGTTTCGACGTCATTGTTGGAAAATTATGATAAATTGAAAACTTTAAGACATATTTTTTATGGGTAAAGGTGGAGATTCGAATAATAAATTTATATACACCAACCCACTTGCGAGTCATTGAACGACTTAGGTTAAGATTGTGCCTCGCGCACAGGCGTGTGGGTGCAAATCGAAGCTCGTTGAACCCATCGGGGGTGGGGGTGCACCCGCACGTCGTGGGCGACGCGAATGTCGGGTCCTTCGTGGGCCTACATATATTTTAACCTCTACGAATTAAATTTTCCTTAAATATAACATATCTTTTTTTGGATATTCCGAATTAAAAGGATATTATTTGGTTTCCTTAATTTTGGATATTAAATAAGGCAATGCCATGCAGTTCACATTTATATATTCGATTAAATACGATATTAATGGCTTATTTATGAATTTATTTGGATGTGTCATTAATGACCATAATATTAGAATATATTGTTTCCAATAATACTCCCTCATGAAACCCCTATAAATAGTGTGCAAACCTTCTTGGTTTTACACAATATACAAACATAAAGAATTTTCAATTGCTTTCACTCTGTGATCTTCGAAACTAATTTTTCGGTGATAGAGATAGAAGAAGTTACGGTTCGCTGATCACTGCAGGCGTCCTACTATTGTGTTCATTATGTTGTTGTATCCTGGAGATGGTCGTCCAACGGTTCTCAAGCACCATAGGAGCGGACGAATATGTTTTAAGGAAACTATGATTCCACAAGCCTCAACAAATATGTTCATCCGAAATTTTGTCTGGATACAAGTAAAAGGTTTCAATTTTTCTATTCGAATTTTGCTTCAAATTTTCTTTTGTATTTTGTCCTCTTTATAATAAAATTTGTATTTATATACTGTTGAGTATTATTTCTTGGATTATTGCTCGTATGTTTCTAACAATCTTAAGACAAATGCGCTTTTGAGTTTTAATCCAAGGCGAACATATTACTCATATCCAATCTTTGTAAAAGAAATTAAAAAGAAGTTGCAAGGTGATATTGCATCCAAGAACACAAACTTGAAAATCAAGGAGGAGTTATACTGCATTGAAAATTGTAACGACCATTAATTCTTTCCAAAAATAAAATTTGGCCACCAAATTAACATCGTTAATTTTGGTAAGATTTTGCACATATTGAATTTAATACCTTCTACTTAATAATTATTATTAATTGTGATAATTATTATTTTCTTTTCTACTAATAATTTTCTTTGAAAAAATTATTGAGGCGAACATGATTCTTAGGCGCAATCTTCATCTGTTTTAGAAACTAAGATCTCGTAAATAATTCGTTTTAAAATTTCATTCCCGACGTTTTAACGAATTTACTTGATATTTCTTTCCAAACAAGAATCAACAAAATCCTTATCGGTTTGTAAACTGAGATCTCGTAAATAATTCGTTTCAGCATTTAATTCCTATTGCTTTATTGGGTTTACTTGATCTCTTTTTCAAACAAGAAACAATATAAATAAATTTATTTACTCGAATTTGTTATGGACGAACATGTTTAAACAAAAATTGTCATTGGAAGTAACATTGGTTACTGATTTTGTTTCAGAATTATAATTCTGTTGGATAACAAAATCGAAATAATCAAGAATTAATTTTTTGGTTACTACAGAATTATTGCTAATTTTGGTTTGGAGAAAGAAACACTCTTAAACGGATAATTAAAAATCTATTTGAAAGTGCATGTATAGGATTGGTTTCTTAGAAGACTTGGTATTTAAGCATGCCTATTGCACCTCCTCTCTTCATGTTAACCTACCTGGTGCACTGTTCATTACTAAGATTTTTCATATACCGTGTGAACGTTGTGACTACGAGTCATAATAGAGGTGCGACAAAAAGACTCAACAAAGCTGTCAACCATAATATTGCCAAGACAAACATGATGGAGGTCAATCAGGACTTCAAAAGAGGCATAATGAATGAGGCCAGTGATGTGGAAGAAATTTCCAAGCAAGTATTCGATATGGATACATGTGCTGTAATTTCTGAAGTTAACATGGTTGACTCAGATGCAAAAAAATTATGGCTTGATACTTGTGACACACATCACATCTGTAGTGACAAGGACTCATTCATTGAGTTGGTTCCTAGTGAGAACGAGAAAAATTTCTACATGGACAATGATGCAACTTCCAAGATCAAGGGGAAGGGAAATGTAGTTTTGAAGATGACTTCGGGTAAAGAGCTAAAGCTTCAAAATGTGTTGTATGTACTTGGCATATAAAAGAACCTTGTTTTTGGGAAACCCCTAAGTATATATGCATTGCTTTAAGATGGTGTTTGAATCCTAGAAGTTGACTTTGTCAAAAGAGGGAATATTTGTGGGAAAAGGATATGAATTGAATAAGAAAAACATTTCTTCTTCTGTTTATATGCTTAAGTCATATGATTTATGGCACGATAGGCTCGGTCATGTTAATTATGATACCTTACGTAGGTTGATTAACTTGGAGCACATTTCCTCATTTTACATTAATTATAATCATAAATGTGAAACTTGTGTTGAAGCAAAATTAACAAGGTCTTCATTTCAAATTGTTGAAAGAAGTACATAACCTCTTGATCTAATACATATCGATGTTTGTGACTTAAAGTTTGTCCAAACTAGAGGATAGTATAAATATTTTATTACCTTCATTGATGATAGCACAAAATACTGCTATGTATATTTGTTTAAGGGAAAAGACGAAGCTATAGAGAAATGTATACTCTATAAGCAGGAAGTTGAAAACCAACTTAATAAAAAAAATTAAGATGGTAAGAAGTGATCATGATGGTGAATAAGTTGAGCCATTTGGTGAATATTGTTCAAAACATGGCATTATTCACGAAGTAACACCACTATACTCTCTTCAATCCAATGGAGTAGCCAAACGGAAAAATCAGACTCTAAAGGAAATGATGAACGCTTTGCTAGGAAGCTCTGGTTTATCACAGAACATGTGGGGAAAACTAATCTATCAGCTAATTACCTTTTAAATAAGGTTCCTCGCAAGAAAAGAGACAGGACACCAAATGAATTATGGAAAGGTCGAAAACCTTCCTATAATCACTTGAAAGTGTAGGGATGTCTTGAGAAGGTAATGGCCATGTTACCTAAACAAATGAAAATAGGTCCTAAAATAGTAAATTGTATTTTCATTGGCTATGCGGAACATAGTAACGAATATCAATTTTTTATGTATGAATCGAAGAACCTTGAGATTCACAAGAATACAATAATAGAATCAAATAATGTCTCTTTCTTTGAAAATGTATTCCCTTGTAAAACTAGGGAAGTTGGTCAAATTTCAATTAAACCAACCTCAGAAACTATCGCTAAAGATAGCTCAGATGATCAACAAGGGATTGAGATTGAAATAGAGCCACGAAGAAATAAATGAGCATGGGTAGAAAAATCCTCTGGATCAGATTTTCTAACCTTTATGCTAGAGGTTGAACCTTAAACCTCTAATGATGCCATACGTTCATCTGAAGGCATCTTATGGAAGGATGTCATTAAAAGTTAAATTGATTCCATCATGCAAAACTATACGTGAGAATTAGTGGATCTTCCTCCGGAAAATGAATTTTCAAACGGAAAATAAAAGCATATGAAACAATTGATAAGTACAAGGCTAGGTTGGTTATAAAAGGTTACTGACAAAAGAAAGGCCTTCACTATTTTGATACATATTCTCTTATATCAAGATTAACTTCCATAAGGATGATACTCTCGATTGCTGCTTTGCCAAATCTAGAAGTACATCAAATGAATTTTAAAACAACTTTTCTAAATAGAGATCTTGATGAAGAAATATACATGGAACAACCTGAGGGTCATGTTTTCAGGTCAAGATAATTAAGTCTGTAGATTGGTGAAGTCCTTGCATGGACTTAAACAAGCACCAAAACAATTTCATGAGAAGTTTGTTAGTGTCATGGTGATAAATGGGTTCAAGATAAATGAGTGTGACAAATGTTTATATGTCAAAATTACTAATATTTGATATATTATTCTATGTTTGTATGTTGATGACATACTCATTGTTGGAAGAAACAATGAAATGGTAAATCGTACCAAAGACATGTTAAATTCAAGATTTGACGTGAAGGATATGTGACTAATAGATACTTAGGCATCCAAATCAAACGGTCGCCTGAATGTCTAATATTAACTCAGTCGCATTATGTGGACAAGATTCTTGAGAAATTTGGCAAGGATGATTCTGGTATAGCCAGAACTCCAATAGACACATGCCAACATCTGTCCAAGAACAAAGGTCAAAGTGTTGACCAAGTAGAATATGCAAGGGTCATATATAGTCTAATTTACCTCATGAGCTGCACTAGACCAAATATTAATTTTACTGTTAGTAGTTTAAGCATATTCACAAGTAATCCGGGTGAAAACTATTGGAAAGAGATTGTGAGGGTACTGAGATATCTTAGGGTTCGTTTGTTTCACTGAAAACTGTTTTCGAAAAAAAAAGTTTGAAAAATTAATTGCACTTTCTGGAAAACTGATTACGAAAGCCATTTTCAGGTATTTGGACGAAAATGTGTAGATCATTTTCCGTTATTTGATAAATTTTCTTGAAAATAATTTTAAAAATTTGTTTTAAAAAAAAACACACATTACATATTTTATTGATTTTTTAGTCTTTATTTTTTAATCACGAGTAAACTTTTGAAGCCAAATTACTTAGTGGTTAAATAGTAAAGGAAGAAAATTTATGGGGGTCTAGGTGAAAGATGTGTTAGTGTGTGATATGGAAGAAAGAAATGAAATGTACAAGGATTTATGGTCGATTTAACCATTATAAAATTGATGACTAAGTATCCATGTGTCTTGTTAAAGGATTTTCGGCTTAATTAATTAATTTTAATCAAAGTAAAATTGAAAGGAAGAGGTGGGGGTACTCGACATAAAGGAGATGAGTTTATCCTCTTCAAGCTTGTAACTTCCATTGTTGAATGTTCGGAGAAGCTTTACCTTTTTTCTAAAAATCTTAGTAATCTAGGTACTAAATTGTAAGTTTAAATAAAGATTTGGAAAGCCCATAGCAAGATCATTTGAGCGGTAAGATTAGATACTCCAAATTGGCTAGCATTCTAAACTTTCAATTTTCATTTTTTCAAGTTTAAGCTAAGAGTTGAAGAACTTATAATTAATCATGTTTAATTTCACTGTTATATTGTTAATTGTAAATGGTTATAAATGTAAAGATTATGGTGGTGAGGAATAAGGAATTTATGAGAAGCAAAATATTTCACACAAGGTTCATTAGTTTTCCTTGTTCAAGAGCCTGGATGCAAAGCAATTTTGTTGACCAACATGTCTGCTTTCAACTTTATGTTATCAAACACACTAACATAAAATATTTGTAGATGTAAAGAAAAAAGTAAATGTTCACATAAGAGAAAAAAATGAAAATTAGAAAAGAGAGATGAAAAATTACGTTTGATTTTGCAGCGTTGTTTGCTTTAAGGTTTTTTGTGGGCAAAATCAACAAAAAACAGAGAGAAGAAATTTTGATAAAAGAATGAAATTGAAAAGCTGCATAAGAGAATGAATGTTTCAAATCTAAAAATGCTGCAGTAGAAGCAATTACAAACAATCCCTATAAATCTAAAACAAATAAGGCCAAAGAAATTGAAGAGAATAGATAAAAAGTAAAGAAACAAAGTGAAGTTGGGAAGTTAGCAGGAGGAAAAGGTGGGGATTTAGAGGAGAAGTTTGCACATGTCTGGGACGATTCAAATTCTGAACAATTTGAGAACGACAATGATGTTTTTGTTGCCGGAAATTTTCAGTCTAAACAGGTGCTGGATCGGAGTAGTGAAAAGGGTCTTCTAGGAGGATTTGCCTCGACCCCAGGAGTTGAATGAAGCTGTAAATGTTGACACTAATTCCCCCAATATTATGGATGACATCAATGAAGTTCAAAACAACGTGGAAGGAAAGTAGGCAGTCTTGCCAGATCAACAAGGATTTGGATAATATGGTCATAGATTTGGGTCGCCCCCTTGGAGCATGCATCCGCACAACAAAATATTGGACACCAACAACGCACTTAATTTGGACTTAAGTGGTGAGTTCAGAGTTGGATCCTCCAATATCAAATTTGGCCTCTCCTGGTCCTGGTGATATTACCTTAAGGGGACGTTTGATTCAAGGAAAAAATTATTATTTGAGAGAATAATCTTTTCTGAAATCGTATACCCAACATTTTCTCTAAGGGGGTAATATTGCATTCCCAACAATAACATTTTTTTCATTAAATGGTGGGAATGTGATTCTCTTGTATTTTTTAGGTATTTGTCAATTCTCTCCCTTATAGACCATATTGCCCCTAAATTAATGAATTTTGTTCATATAGATCCTTTGTTGAATTTAATTAGATGATTAAATATGTATATTTTAAATTAATTAAATATTTTTATTTAATATTTAAATAGTGTTACACATATTTTAATATTTGTTGTATTTTTATTAATATTATATTTATGATGTTTATATGGTATATGTTGGGATAGCATATTGTTTGAAAATTAATAAGTTAAAGAGTTTATATTTTTAATTTTATTCTTTGATTTATAAGATGATTACCATCTTATTAAACATTTTAGTAGGTTAAACTTATGATGTAATTTATTATCGGTATTATACGACATTGAGATTTATTTTATTATTTATTTTAATTTACTTGACATGTCACAAGTAATAAAATATTAAAAATTTTGTACATATTAAATGTTTAACATTTAAAAATTCACAAAAATATTTTAATAGAGGATAACGAGGGTAAATAAATATAAAATATTTTTTGAATAGTCTAAAGGTGAACAAGGTGGTATATATTCATTCATATTCTTAACATTTTGACAATGCACACACATCTTATAGACAAATTGATTGAACACGAGTCTTTTAGGATGAACAATATTCATTATTTCACTGAGACCACTTGTTGGGTTCTTTTAAAGAATAGTTAATATAATAATTATACTAATAATATGATAAATATACAAATTTTACATAATGTAACAAAAATAGTTCTATTACTTTTTGTGCATATATTTTTAATTTAATATTAAAAATTTAACATGTTAAAAAGAAAATATAACACATGAACAGTTTAGTAAATTTTACTTCCAGATAAAATTATATACCTCCAACCAAACACGGTAATCTCATATTTCTACCCAATAAACCAAACAAGTTAATGTAACATGTCAGGTAATATTATATTCCGAAAATCTTATTCCCAGAAGTAATCTTACATTTTGTGAACCAAACGTACCCTAAAGGATAATAATCCTCCAGCTTGCAAGGTTCGCACTGATCCATCTCTTAACCTTGCTTCTAGAATTTGATCACAAAAAAAAAAACCTTGCTTCTAGAAACTTCCATAAGGAGTCATATGAGATAGTACCCGATAGTTTTGAGGTTTTGCCGAGAGACCTGGCGAGTATGGATTCTTTTGGCTCGTTCGAGATCTAACAAAATCAACTGGGGTTTTCGAATCTTCGAGTACCAAGAGGGTTGTTCATAGCTAGCCATAGAAGAAGGATTCGGAGATTTGTCTGAGATTCTCTTGAAGGAAATTCCTGTGAATCGGGAAAATCTATGCATCGGATAAATGCTAAAGAATCAGATTCAACCATCAGTATAGAGGCAGAGTCAGTATGAGAAATAAGTAATTTGCTCGAAATTACCTTCAAAGGAGGCAAAGAGGAAGTTATTAGAAAGGTGTGAGAACTAGAAGAGGATGTTAAGATGGGTTGTTGATTCGGTCTTCCTGAGTTATTTATATATATTTTTATGGATCTAGCCGAAATATCATGGAACATTGGGGGAATTCGAAGAAGGGAGAAGATGAGAGCTGTAAGAGGGGTAATTTGCAAATCAAAGCCGAAATCCGTTTTCATTCAGGAGACTAAGTTGGAAGCCATAAACGGTATCATCATAAGGAAGCTGTGGAATTTGAATACCATTGATTATGTTGTCGCTCCGACTATCGGCTTGGCTGGAGGGCTCTTGAGTATGTGGAATTCTGAGTATTTTCAAGTGTCGGATGAAGTTGTTCGCCCGAGATTTATTGTGGTGATTGGAAGTGTTAAGGCTGATAACCAAAGATGCGAGTTAATCAATGTTTATGGTCCATCTAGTGATACAGATAAGGCTGAATTCCTATCAGAACTTCTGGATTTCATCAAACAATGGCAAATGCCATGATCTATAGGAGGGGATTTTAATATGTTCCTGGAGGTAGAAGAAAAATTGGGTTTCTCCATGAACTAATCTTTGATTATTTTAGTTTGATCTTTCGTTTTTGAGGCAGGGCTGATTGATTTACCATTGTTGGGAGAGAAGTTCACTTGGTGGATTAATAGAGATCTTCCAACTTTTGTAAGGTTAGATATATTCCTACTCTCAGATAAGAATATGGTACTTTTGACTGTGGATATTCTTAATTGGGGACCAAAGCCTTTTAGATGTTTCAATAATTGGTATGAAGAGGAGGGATTCGAAGACACTGTCCTAAATGCATTTAGAAATATGAAACAGTGGTACTCTAATATGAGGATTGAGAGTTTGTTAAAATGATCCAAAATGGCTTTGAAAACTTGGTATATGAAATCAACAAGGAATGTGGGGCAAAGCATTTTGGTGTTGGAGACTGATATTTCAAAGAAGAAAAAACAGTTGCAAGATGGGATGTGGCACTCTAGTATGGTGGAGTCTCTAAATAAAAAAAGAGCTGAGTTATGGGTGTTATATAGGAAGGATGAGAGCGAATGGCAACAAAAATCTAGAGTTTGGTGGTTCTCTAAGGATGATAGGAACACGAGATTCTTCCATCTCACAACATCGACAAAGAGAAGTGTTAATTCTATCAATTGCCTCAGGTTTGATGGAGATCTTGTATCAGATCCTAATAGGATTAAAAGCTTTGTTTTTTACCACTTCAAAGTAGCTTATAATACGAAGAACAATCTGGAAGTTGTTGATATCAAGTTGGAGTTCAATAAAATTAGTGAGGATCAAGTTAATATTCTACAAGACCGTTTCTCCGAGGAAGAAATTTGGGTAGCTTTATCTTTGACCGATAGCAATCGTGCCCCTAGCCCTAACGGATTCAATTTGGGTTTCTTCAACAAAAAAAAATTGGCAAGTGCTGAAGGGTGATGTTATGCGGTTCTTTAAGGAATTCTATGCTGGAAGGAATTGAGAAGCCAGAATCAATCATTCTTTCATTACCTTGATTCCAAAGGTGAAAAATTAGTCCTCACTTGACGAAATCAAACCGATCAGTTTGGTGGGAGGTATGTATAAAATTCTGTCAAGGTATTAGCAAAAAGATTGTGAGTGGTCATAGGCCATCTTATAGGCGAAACCTAATTTGCCTTTATCCTCGGAAGGTAAATTTTAGACTGTTGTCTTGTGGCTAATGAAGCTATTGATTTTTTGAAGAAAAGTGGCAACAGTGGGGTAGCCTTTAAAATATATTTTCAAAAGGCCTATGATACTGTAAGTTGGGAGTTCTTGACACGAGTGCTAAAAGAATTTGGGTTTGGGGAGAAGTGGTGTAGCTGAATATTTAAGTGTATCTCAATGGCTTCTATATCAGTGCTGGTGAATAGGGTTCCAACTGAAACTTTTTTCTATATCAAGAGGACTTCGCAAGGATGTTCTCTATCACCACTCCTATTTAATTTGGTGGGCGAATCGCTTAATCTGATGTTGAGCAAAGCGGTGAGGTTGGGACTATTTTTATGTTTCAATATAGGCCAACAAGATGAAAATATTGAAATATCTCATTTGCAGTTTGCGGATGATTTATTAATATTCTGTGAGGGTCAGAATCTTAGGTTCATAACGTGAAAAGGGTCATTCGAGTTTTTGAATTGGCGTCTGGCTTAAAACTTAACTTAAAGAAAAGTAAGGTTTATGGCATTAATATACTTTAAGATACTTTGAAGATATGTGCTGATGCTGATGGGTGTAGAGTGGGTAAATTCCCAGCAGGGTATTTGGGTTTACCTCTTGGAGCTAGTAGAAATTTTGTCGCAATATGAGAGCCGGTGTTCAAGAAATTCTTTTCGCGGCTTGAAGAATGGAAGCCCAAATTTCTTTGGATGGGTGGTAGACTTACTCTAGTTAACTCTATTCTTTCTAGCCTCCTTATTTACTATTTATCCATGTTTAAAATGTCGGTGTCAGTGGCAATAAGATTGAATAGATTGATGCCTACTTTTCTTTAGGGGTGTGGAGGAAAAAATTCAAAATCCATTGAATAAATTGGGTACAAGTCTGCACTCCCAAGTGTCAGGGAGGTTTAGGTGTGAATAATATTGAGATTATGAATCGAGCTCTTTTAAACAAGTGGTGTTGGAGCTTCGGCAACCAACCCAATAGTTTTTGGAGAAGAGTAATTTCAGCTTTGGTTCTGGGTTGGTATAAAAGATTGTTACCATGTCCCACTAATTCTAGGAATGTTTCTTGGATTTGGAATGAGATATTGAAGAACTTCTTCAAAGATGACACAATGGGGCATGCTATACGAAACAACATGGATATCCAAGTGGGAGATGGTCGTAACATTTTCTTTTGGACAGATGTGTGGATTAGGGACTGATGTTTAAAGGAGGTTTTCCCACGTATCTTTGCTCTGACTTTAAACAAAATTGGTCACATTTCAGATTTTGGCCTAAAGAATGAATTGGGGGTGGGTATGGGACATTCCATTAAGACGAGTCTTATTTGACTGGGAGTTGAGACAATGGAACGATCTTATGGATTTTTTAGGAAACTTTAGGGGAAGCAATCTCGATCATGATTGGGTGAGATGGATGGGCACGAGTGATGGTGCTTTCTCTGTAAAATTACTTCGATCTCTGTTAGATAATACACTATCTAGCAATCTGATGGGGAATAATATTGTATGGTTGGGTTGTGCCCCACCAAAGATTGAAATAATTGTTTGGATGGTAGCTTGGGGTGTGTATCGGTTAAATTTGAACTACTTAAAAGAGGGGTCTCGTGTATTGAAGATGACATCTGCTTTTTATGTAATAACTCCCCTGAATCTGTTTTTCACTTGTTCTTTTTTGCCAGGGTGTCTAAAGAATCTGGATAAAATATTGTGAATTGTTGGGTGGATCAACAACTTTCCCTATGAATCATTTGGAATTTCTAGAAGCTTGGCACGGTATTAGAGATTCCAAAAGTAAGGTCTTGTCCTCTTTCATCCCTTTTGTAATTATCTAGATTGTTTGGTTATATAGGAATGATAAGGTGTTCAAGGGGAAGGAAGTCGATTGGATACAATTGGAGTTTTTGGATAGGATCAAACTTGCTACTTGGTTAAAGTCTAGGTTTCCTGGGTGTAATATTTCGTGTGATAATCTAGTTTCAGATCCGAGTTTCGCCATGCAATTATGCAGTGAGAAGAGAAATCAACCTAGTGCTATTAGATGGAATCCTCCTCCTTATGGTTTTTTAAAGCTTAATGTTGATGGAGCTGTGTCTAGAATGTCCTTGAAGGGTGGGATAGGTGGTATATTGAGAGATGAACGTGGTAACACCCTCCTCAAGTTCTCCGAGTCCCTTGAAAATGCCATTACTGCTTTGGTGGAATTAATCGCCATGAAAACTGGGATTAGAAAGTTCTTATCACTTGTCTAGGCTAATAGTCACATGTTAATCGTGGAAAGTGACTGCAAATTGATACTTGAATGGGTTCATGGTTCGGCAGAACCTCCACATGCTTTATCTAGAATTATTTTGGAGATCACTGAACTTCTGTGAAGTAGATGTATGCTACTAAGAGTTGTTCTTCGTGTCTAAAACATCGAGGCATATAGGCTTGCTAAAATAGGGATTGGATGAGACTTGATCTAGGGAGGAGGTAATTATAGACAGTCCAATTGAGAATCTTTTCTGGGTATTTTAATGCCTCTGTAATGTTATGCCTTTATGTTAAATGTCTTGCTTTTTGGACCTTGTAACTCTCCTTTAAATCAATAATAATTTAGTTGGGTACTCTTTTCCCCCTTCACTAGGAAGGGGTTTTTTTAATGAGGCCCATTTACTTTTCAAAAAAAGAAAGTAAAGAAAAGAAAAATTATATAGAAGATGACGGAAACATACTGGCCGAAGTTATCGACGATGTCAATGGAGAGAAGCAGGGGTTGGTGTCATGCAGAGGGATAGACTTTTTGAGTTGAAGAGAAACAATAGTTTGTTTTACGGAAAGCAGAGGGGTAAAACAAACTACATAAAACCTAAAGAGAAAGTTGTTGACTCGTAGTTTCAATTACGGTGACTAACTTATTTTACATAAACCAAACACAAAAAAATACAAAAATTAAATTCTGTCATTACAATTACATGAATCAAACACAACCTTAGATATACTCAGAACTATGGATTGCATTCTTCCAAAGATCTTGTTGTTTTAGAAGGATACTCCGATGTCAGTTGGATTTATGATATTCAAGATACCGAATGTACAAGTGGATACATTTTCACTTTGAGAGGAGGAGTCGTATCATGGAAATCCTCAAGATAAATAGTTATAACCAGATCCACAATAGAATATGAGTTTGTAGCTCTAGACAAGTCTGGAAAAGAAGCCGAATGGCTTCAAAATTTCTTGGAGGATATTCCTGAACGGCCAAAACCAGTGCTCACAATATAAAAATATTGTGATAACAAAGCAACTACTAGCAGAGCACAAAGCTTTATGTATAATGGTAAATCGAGACATATATGTCGCCGACATAATACCATTAGACAATTGATCTAAAATAGAGTTATCTCTATTGATTTTGTAAAATCAAAGAGAAACGTTGGAGATCCGCTAACCAAAGGGTTAAATCAAGATCAAGTTGAGAAAACACCGAAAGGAATGAGACTAAAGACCATGAAAAATTAAGGCGTTATGTGAAGGTAAAACCCTACCTAGTTGACTGGAGATCCCAAGATCTAGGTTCAAAGGGACAATCTAATTGCATAGACCTTGTACAGTCACCGTGGGGGTTCTTCTCTTAAGTTTGTTCCTACGATGTAAACGATAATCAAAAGTGGAATATGCTAGGCAATGCTTTTAATGACCATTGTGTGTTTCGGTGAGCCGAACAACATAAGTCACCTATGTGAGAGTGAAGTGGGGCCGTTTCAAGGAAACTATTGGGGCATAGTTCTTTCAAACTCTTGCAGAACCAAAGAGAAGTTCACGACCATATGAACATAACCATGGGAACTAAAAACCACACTAGAGAGGTAGTTGTGTGAGATATATCATTGTTTACACAAACGTCAAAACAGTTCAAAGACATCACGCCTACTGGTCAGCCAGTAAAGTAAATATACTTTCACAAGGGAAGGTTCAAGGATGGACACCTACCTACCGTATGCAGCTATCGATCGTAGAATCTATCACCACATCGAGTCAAAATGTTTTTGATTAAATGATCAATTTCATTCATATGGGGGATTGTTGGAAAATTATGATAAATTGGAAACTTTGAGACATATTTTCTATGAGTAAAGATGGAGTTTCGAATGATGAATTTATTAATTTATATTCTACTCCACGAGACATTTACAACGGTAGCTCATATGCTCAAAACGGTTGAGTGATGGATGAGAAATTGATACTTAAAGTAGGTACTTGTAAACTATGTAAGGGAAATGAGAAACTCTTATCCCACATTGGTAGGATAACAAGCATGAGAACTGTTTATATACAACAACCCACTTGCGAGTCATTGAATGCCTTGGGTTAAGAATGTGCCTCGCCTGCAGTAATATGGGGTGCAAATTGAAACTTGTTGAACCGATCGGGGTTGGAGGCACACCCGCACGTCGTGGGCGACATGAATGTCAGGCCCTTTCGTAGGCCTACAGATATTTCACCCACTACAAATTAATTTTTCCTTAAATATGGCATATCTTTTTTGAATATTCTGAAATAAAAGGATGTTATTTGGTTTCCTTAATTTTGGATATTATAAAAGGTAATGCCTTGCACTTCACATTTATATATTAGATTAAATACGATATTAATGGTTTATTTCTTAATTTATTTGGACACATCATTATTGACCATAATATCAGAATATATTGTTTCCAATAATACTCTCACGTGAAACCCATATAAATAGTGTGCAAGCCTTCTAGGTTTTACACAATATACAAACACAGAGAAATTTTAATTTCTTTCACTCTATAATTTTCGAAACAAGTTTTTTCGGTGATAGAGGAAGACGGGGTTACGGTTCGCTGATCACTACAGGCGTCTTACTGCTGTTTTCATTATGTTGTTGTATCCTGAGAGATGGTCTTCCAACGGTTCTCAAGCACCATAGGAGCGGACGAATTTGTCTTAAGGAAACTATGATTTCACATGCCTCAACAAATCTGTTCATCTGAACTGTTGTCTGATTACAAGTAAACGATTTCATTTTTTCTATTCGTATTTTGAATTTTGCTTCGAATTTCCTTTTGTATTATGTTCTCTTTATAATAAAATTTGTATTTATTTTACTGTTTATTATTACTTCTTGGATTATTGCTCGTATTTTTTAACAGTTCAACCCGATGAGGAGCCTCGTGCAAACTTGGACGCCCTTTTGTTTGGACCATGGATGATGGTTGAGAAAAGATCACGTAGTACAAAAAAAATAGAAATTGGTACCACCAAACGTAAATTTGATCGTATCAATGGAATTTCGATTTCGGCGTCACAATTCTCAACCTCATTTTTGTGGAATCCATCGATTTGCCAGATGATCCAGTACATGTTGATAGCCCTCAACCCTAGAACTCACCTAAGAATGTAGCCCCTGCTGCCTACTCGAAATCTCACTTGAAAACCAAGTTGAAGATTTCAGTTACGTCGAAGTCCACAAAGGTTGTGCACATCTGTAAGCTACTCTCGCTATCAGTAGCAGACATCCCTGTGCAGGTTCGCCAAACCTCCAAGGCTAGCAGTTCTCGCTCGGTTCCCGTGAAGACTAACGTATCAACCTTGGACAACTCTAGACATTTTGTTGTTGTCCTGCCTGAAATTAGAACCGAATATTCAACCATTGGCCGCTGGGGAAAATTAGAGTCTCGTTATCTTTCATTTCTATTGTAATCAGTAAGCACACTTAAGGGTATTTATTGTATCATTCATTTCAAGTGTTTTGGGCAAGAGCTTCAATTTGTAATGTTAGACAAACAAGGTAAGAGGATGAAAATAATTCTTTGCTCTGAAAAATTCTTCTCTTACAACATGATTACTCAAAAAATATATCAAGCTTATATCTCACTACACTACGAGCTGTACATAAGACAAAATTATTTACTAAATTACCAACATATCTAACCTTTAGCTAACATAATAACATTCCCAACATGTCTAAACTTTAGCTAACATAATTCAATAGTTATGTTAGTAATTAATGCTAACATTCACCATGTTGTTCGAACTTTTGGATTGTTGATGAAAAAGAGTGTTTGCTTCAGTGGGAGAAAACACCCGCAATTTTTTTCTCGAAATTGAACGAACGATCTAGTAGAGAGAGCTTTAGTTAGGGTGTCGGCAAATTGATTTTATGTTGGTATATAATCAACTTGCAATTGATGATTAAGAACTTTGTCATGAATAAAGTGAAGATCTAGTTCCACATGTTTAGTTTTGGCATGTAGAATCAGGTTTGCTTCCAATGACACAGTACTAGTGTTATCGCACTATATCTTGAGAATCTCATCAAGAGTTACCCCAAAGTCATCCATCATTGATTTTATCCAGGCTAGTTTTGACGATGCTTCACCTAAACTGTTATATTCAGCTTCTGTGGTGGAGTGAGATACAACTTTTTGCTTCTTTGAGCTTCATGAGATAATGTTAGACCCCAAGAAAGGCACGGTAACCTAAAAATGACCGTCTGTCATCTGGATCACTTCCCCAATCAACATCAGAGTAAGAAGTGAGTACCGTTGAAAGATTAGGAACAAATAGTATACCATAATCCAAGGTGCCTTTGAGATAGCGTAAGATACGTTTAACTGCCACCCAATGACTTTGACGAGGTGTGTGCATGTACTGAGATACTTTGCCAACACTGAAGGCAATATCGGGTCTAGTGTGAGTGAGATATTGTAAGGATCCCACGACACTCCGAAAGTGATGTGCATCGGACATCAAAACTCATGCTTCATCTTTTGATAACCGAGGAGAAACCCTCATTGGAGTGTTCACAACATTTGCCTCTGTCATATTAGTTTTCTAAAGTAATTCTTGGGTGAACTTTCGCTGACTAAGAAGTATGTCATTGCCAATATTTTGAGCCTCATGCCTAGAAAATAGTTCACTTCACCAAGATCTTTCAAAGAGAATTGAGTATCTAACTTGTATATGAGTTGAGTAATATCTCCTTTAAAATTACATGTGATTAAGATATCATCAACGTATACAACAAGGTAAATGGTAGAATTACCATTCTTGTAGTAGAAGAGAGAGAAGTCAGCTTTGGATAACTTAAACTGATGCAACTCTAAGAATTCTCTCAATTTGTGAAACAATGTTCTTGGAGCTTGTCGAAGACCATATATATTTTTATGAAGTTTACACACAAGTGGTGCACCTTGATCATCATATTGTTCAAACTCGGGAGGTTGCGCCATACAGATTTCTTTGGTAAGATCGCCTTTAAGAAAGGCATTATTGACATCCACTTGTAAAATACTCCAATTATTGCTAAAAGCCAAAGAGATAATTAGATTGATAGTAGGCATTTTGATTATTGGACTATAAGTTTCTTGAAAGTCTTGTCCAGGTATTTGGGAGAACCTTTTGCAACCAATCTGGCTTTGCATCTTTCTATTGTTCCATCAGCATGCCTTTTGATTTTAAATAGCCACTTGCAACCAATCGGTTTCCTATGCGGAGGTAGTTTAGTTAGAGACCAAGTGTTGTTGTTCATCAAGGCATTATACTCGGTAAATACTGCTTCGGTCCAACGTTGAGATTTTAGGGCAGTGTAAATATCATTTGGTTTACTATCAGTAACATCACATGTATATAGTTTGGGTTTGAAAATTCCAGCTTTCCCTCTAGTGATCATAGGGTGAGCATTTTCAACAACATTCAATTGTTCATCAATATTTGGCAGTGGTAATGACTCACCAGTTGTAGCAGAAGATAGAGCTATTTCTTCATCAATTGAAGCGGTTGATTCTCTTACACGTGTGTTGGCATGGTAAAATTCAACACTTACAGGAGGTTGCAGGAGCACAAGGATTTTATTAGACTTGAAGTGTGATTGAGGAACTTCATCGACTGATGATTATGTATGAGCAAAGGGAAACACTCTCTTCAAATATGACATGCCGATAAATGAAAATCCGCCCATTTTTATCGAGACACTTATATCCTTGATGCATTGGGTTTTACCCCAAGAATGTACATAGAGCATATCGAAACCCTAGTTTATGATCATTGAATGGTCGTAAGTGAGGGAAATAGAGGCATCCAAACACCTTCAAGAAATCATAAATCGGTACTTGCTTATCTAGTTTCTCATGTGATGAGATGTTTCCTAGAACCGGAGTTGGCAATCTGTTAATAAGATATACGACACTAAGAAAGGCATCAGACTAGTATTTAAGAGGCATCGAAGCTTGAGAAAGAAGAGTGGATCCCATTTTCACTATGTGTATGTGCTTATGTTCCACTATGCCATTTTATTCTGAAGTGTGCGAACAAGTCACTCGTTGAATGATTCCTTCACTCATGAGATCAGATAACCAACTACGAAACTCAAATCCCACATCAGTTTGAATGGATTTCACTGTAGCATTGAACTGATTTTCACAAGTTTAAGAAACATTTGGAACACTGTTATTGCTTCAGATTTAGTTTTGAGCAAATACATCCAACAATTGTGACTATAAGCATCAACAAAGGATATGTAATAAAGAAATCCAAATGAAGATACAAAGGCTGGCCCCTATAAATCAACTTCAACCAATTCAAACAGTGAGTTGTAATTAGAAACATATGAGCAAAATGTCATTTTATGACTTTTACCAACATGACAAGCTGGACAAAAGAATGTAATGCTTTTATTTATGAACTTCTTGTTACAAGAATGTATTACATTACGTTGTACTTGGGTCGAAGGATGACCAAGTCGACGATGCCATAGCCAAAAGTCATATTCACACTTATCTAAAGCAACAAAATTTAAATTGGACTTATATCATTGATTTGTAGAAGTAGTTAAACCTCGACTTGTAATAGTAACTAGAGTTGTCGGCCTTGAATTTCTTACCGGCGACGTTGATACTTCAGGAAAATAATAAAGAACATCGTTTTCCACCCCTTTTAGCAAGACCTCACCCAAGTTTTCATACTTAAGAAAACAAGTATCATGATGAAATTCAAAGTAAACAGAGTTATTCTTCACAAAACGTGAGACATACATTAAATTCTTAGTAATATTATGCACATGTAGTAAGTGATCAAGTAACAACACTTTGTGATGAGTCTCTAGTAAAGAATGTCCAACATGAGCAATTTTTAGAGAATAACCATTACTAACAATGATCATACCTGAGCCAAGGTGAGTCAATATTAGAAGAGTCATTGGTCACATGATGGGTTGTTCCAAAATCTAGAAGCTATGTAGAACATGATCCATCAACATTAGACTGGGTTGGAGTTTGAGCCATAATGGTAGATGTTGTGTGGTTTGGGGTGTTTAAGATGTTGTTTGGAGTGATAGGAGTGGTAACATATGGAGTGTAGTATGTTATGGGGTGAAGTTTTGAGTGGTTTCACTGTGGAAAGATTGAGGTGGGTGAGAGTATTTGAGGTATTAGGACGATAAGTGTTGGAAGTGACTCCAAGAAAATTTTAATCAAATCGATGATAGCAATGATCCACTAAGTGACTAACTTTGCCGCACAATTGGTATGATGTAGGCTTGTTTGAGTATCTCGGTTTTCCTCTGCCCGAAGGTGAATAGATTGGTTGGGTGTGAACTTGCATTATAGGGGAATCATTTGAGATGGTGGGGATAGTCGGGGTTGCGTAGCAAAGGGTGGGATGAGACTGTGTTTGATGGAATGATGAGAAGTTGATGTTCTGTTGGGGTTGAAAAGAAGGGGGAAGAGTGAAGTGCGGTTGAGGTTGGGAGAAAGAAGAAATGGTATGGCTTAAAATTGGGTTAAATGTAGTGGCCGTTGAATTTAAAAGTTGGGTTGTTGTTGGGTAGAAAGGTAATTCAGTTGGGTTGATGTTTGTTGGTTGACTTGGGTTGAGGGTGAAATTTGAGGGTTGGGCTTGAGTTGGTTGGGGTAATGATGTGGGTAAAGGGTAGGGTTGATAAGGGTTAGGAATAGATAGAAAGTTTGTACAATTAGGATTTTGAGAGTATGAAGCAGTCGTTTGCGTCTGTACATGAGTGGCGTTGATACTCACCGGCATTCGGAGGGGGTCATGGATGCGAGTTTCGACATCAACCAGTACTGAGATGACTCCATCAATGTTCAAAGGATCCTTACTTGTTGTAATAATAGTTACAAAGGGGTCTTATTCTGCCATTAACCCATTAAGAATCGCAGCAATTTGCTCTACTTCCGATATAGGACTCCCACCGGCAGCCAATGCATCACATGTTTCCTTCAGTTGAGTGACATAGTCACGCATTGAAAGATTCTCCTTTTAAACAGATCTGAGTTTTCAATGCAGGTGCATAACTCTTGTTGTTGACTTAGTCGAAAATATGGTCACCAGTTGATTCCATACAACCGTTGTCGTCTCCAACCCAACCAGCTGTGGAAGGACTTGCTCACTAACGATCGAGAGGAACCAAGACGCTAGGGCACAATCTTGTTTGATAAAGCGATGGTATTTCACGTGTTCCATTTGCTCTCTGGTTTCGGTGCGTGAATCTTGTTGGGATTAATGTTGAACTATCAAGAAATTTCTCGAGCCCGTGGCTCATTAAGGTGAGAAGCACTTGTTGCTTCCAACTGAGAAAAATTTTCTCATCGATTCGCTTGTTGAAGAAAGTTTGATTGTTGTCTAAGCCCAAGTTTTAGAGATTTTCAGTAACATAGTCCATTGATGGAAGAAGAGAGATGTAGGGGGAAGAAATTTGGCGCCGTTAGGCAAACCACATCTCCACCATGTTAGGCAAACAAGGTAAGAGGATGAAAATAATTCTTTGCACTGAAAAAATGTTCTCTTACATCATGATTACTCAAAAAATATATCAAGCTTATATCCCAGTACACTATGAGATGTACATAAGACAAAAGTATTTATTTAATTACCAACATATCTAACCTTAAGCTAACATAATAGCATACCCAACATGTTTAAATTTTAGTTAACATAATACCATAGTTATCTTAGTAATTACTGCTTACATGCAAACATTTAATATTGTGAAGATTATTCTTTGTTAACTAAATTTGTATTTTCTCTTTGAGGGAGTGTGTGATCTTAAGATTTGGATAGAAATCTTAACAGAATTTATAAGGTTACACGTTATCCTCAAAGGTAGATCAAGCTGGTGAATTTAAAAAATCATTAGTATTGATAGTTAATGTAGTGGATATAAACTTCATTTAGGAAGTTGAACAATTCTTAATTGTTTGTCAATTTTTATTTCCTGCTTAAGCTTCCACAAAATTTTAACTGTTTAATTCACTCCTTTCTTAGTCATATTCGATTGTGTGATTGACTCAACATGTTCCAACCACCAAAATTATTTCGAAAATAGCAGTACCAGTTGTTTCCACTACAAATTTTGGTGTACAATTTCTGAAGGATCGTGTTAATCTCGGGAGGCGACGCCCACTCCGACGATTGGTGTAATCATAACTACTTTGCTTCTAAGGTAATTGGTTCTACCACGACACAATTGATTTTTTATTCTACTGTATTTTCATTTTATTCAATCAGTGCTAACATTTTATTTTGCAATAGTAATATTATTTTTAGCATTCTATTTGATAGTTTTATAAATATTCAAATAACCTCTTTTTATACAGTCAACTAATCGTCAACTTCTCTAATGACATGACATTTTATTCTGATAGGTCACTATTGATATGAAATATCTATTATTTTATTTATTAAAAATTATAATATTTTATATTTTTAAACATTTTTAAATATCAATTACGACTTTTTTTTCAACTCGTTTAATATCCTCTCCAAAATTTCAATGTTTTCAGTGTCTGTCGTCACTACGAGCCTACGAGGTTAGCAATCTCCAAAACACTAAAAATATTTGAATAAAAATCGAAACATTTAAACTTCGATATATTAATCTAACAGTCGAATCGTTGCGAAATTTTAGTGAAACCTTACTCTCGTTACGATGTAAGGCTTCAGTATTCAAATCGTTGAACGAAGACCTGAACTCTCGGAACTAAGCTTGACAGAAAGTTGGTGCTACTCTTAGTTTCCTTTTATTGAATTTTTAGTTGTATCTTGTATGGGTTGGAACGAAGGTGAAGGACAGAAATGTAAGTTAATATACCAATGAATTAAATATATATAAGTTTAAAATACTTAATGCTACCTGAAATTAAATATATTTTTATGAAAGAATTCATATATAATTTAATTAAAATTTAATTTTTGGCTCTATTTAAGATTTACCTCCTAAACTATACTAGTTTTCTCACTTTAGTATATAAAATTTTCTCCACTTTAATATCTAACAATCATTTTTCGATGTTTTTTTTTTCAAAAAATGAATGGTGTATGGTTTATGATTTAAAGTTCATGGTGTATGGTTTAGAGTTCAAGATTTAGGCTTTAGTGTTTGGGTTTAGGGTGATGGTTTAGAGTTTAGTGTTTAAGGTTTACGGTTTATAGTTTTGGGCTTAGTGTTTATGGTTTAGGATTTATGGTTCAAGGTTTAGGGTTTGTATATTTACATTGATGTAAATACATAAAAAATAGTATGAGGGTATAATTAACAAAATGGCGTAAAACCGGCGTGTTAAATAAATACTACATCTTGCTCATTGATAAATATCACCTAGCTTGCTTATTAAATAATTGGACGTATTAAATATCACATTTACCAGAATTTGTGGAGTGGTCCAAGTGGTAAATGATTATGTATTTTTATCTAGGTGACCCGGGTTCGAGCACCATAGGTACATAGTGTGCGTGCTCTATAAAAGAGTTAAAAAATTAAACATATACTAACTTGTAATCACCAGCATATTTGAAAAATATACAACACATAATAATACATCACGTGAAAAAATGTATAACTCAGGTGCTCAATTTTTAATTAAACATTAAGTTTATAATATTTTGCTATAATTTTAAAATAATTAAATTCTCTTCTCTTTTAATTAAAATGGACAAAGTTGAATAAAATAAATAAAAAATACATATATAACTAAAATAAAGGTATAATTAATTAATTATTACTTAAAATTAACTTGGTAAATAGATTTCAAGGAGTTTATGTGATTTCCTTCAAACTTAAAGGAGAACGTGGATATTTTCAAAACGTAGGAATAAAATTTATTTTACACAAGATTATATAATAATGTTTGGTTTGCATAATGTAAGATTATCTTTGATAATAGGAGTAATAGAATATAAAATTAGTCAGCACATTATCGGTTGAAAGATAAGGTTGTATTGTTTGGTCGACAAAATGTAAGATTATCTAAAATATATTTTACAAAAGTACCCTTGAAGAATTTGTTTCTTCTTTTAATTATTTACCAGACAAATGTTTTATTTTTTTGAAACAATTTCAACCTAGGGAGAGGAGAGGGGTAATTTGCTCCTAATGAGTTTCGAACCCAGAACTTAAGTAAAAGAGTGTGTCGACCGAAAACTTTAACCACTTGCTCTAGAGATTATTAACTACCACACAAATATTAAAAACTCATAGTATCTTAATTTCCCAATAAATAAATGCATTTATGTAGTAAAATAACTTCAAACTTCATATATCTTATATATAGATTATGGTATTTGATTAAAAAAATGTAAATTTACTTTTTATTAGATTACCCTCATGATGGATTCTTTTAACAAATTTAACATTCGACATTAAATTGAAAGGTATTGGTATGAAAGTTCATAAAACTCTTTTTTTCATCTGAACTTATCTAAATTTTACATTTAATATATTATTGATGAGTTAGGACTCACCTATACATTGTAAAACTCAATTACCTTTATACATTTTTGAGTTGTTGGATGGAAATAAATAAATGGTTAAGATCGTTTCCTTGTCTTTTTTCTATAATAATCTTCTCATTTTTATTGTTAATCTCATTCATCTATTTATCTTCATCTAACGGTCTAAAAATATGTAAAACTTTCAAGTTTTACATGGAGTAAGAAAATTCTATCTCATTATTAATATAATTAATATATTAAATAAAGTTTAAAACAACCGTTGCACATATTATTAACACAATTAATATGCCAATATATTTTTCATGACATCTCTAATATTGTCAAGTCTATATAGGAGAATAAAATTCATCTACCTTTTTGGTGACTCTTTCTATGACCAACATTAAAAAATTAAATTCTAAACACTAACCTTAAATTCTAAATCTTAAAATTTAAACGCTAAACTCTAAAAATATACCCTACCCCTAATTCCATAAATGCTAAATTTAAACCCTAAAATTAAACTTTAACCATAAACCTAATTTTTTTTAGTGTGGGAGCATAAATAGTACACAAAAAGAGAAAAGATTTATATTCTATATAGGAGCACAGTACAAAATAATAACCATTTTTGAACTAATTATTTCGAGCAAGTTAAACAAATAAATACTCTATTTGTAATAGAGGTGTACATAAGCGAGACTAGGTTAAGGACCAATTTTTTTAAAAGAATTCAAGCCCAAGCTCAGGCTATCCTATCCAAATTATTTTTTTTAATGAGAAGGAGGCCGAAGCCAATACATTAGACACCCCTTAAACAAGCGTAAGGGGGGGCATTGATATCCTTGCGAAGAAGATTATGAAGAACAGTGGGAGGATAAAAAAAACCGCGAGAGAACCATCGAGGGGGATCAAGTTTGGCCATAAGATCAGCTGGCATGTTCTCTTCACGACGGACGAGTTGAAACTCAATAGCCCATATATCATCCAGAAGGTATGAGATGCTTCGAACCGATGCATATGGGCTGCACACCGAAGGGTGAACAAGGAGATTGTAAGCATCAGCACTGTCGAGTTGAACGTAAAGGCGATTCAGACCTTGAGCCTTGGCAAAATGGAGTCCTTCCAGCACGCCCCAAAGTTCAGTTTGAAGAACTAACGACTTACCCAAAGACTAGGTATAGGATGCAAGGAAGGTTCCATGAGAGTCACGAAGTACACCGCCAATGGAGCTAGAACCGAATGTGCGAGAGACGGCTCCTTCGGAGTTCAAACATGCCCAGCCATGTAGGGGAGGTTGCCATTGAATATAATCAAGCATAGTGTCACAACCCGCCTATTTTCTCCCTTAAATTCAAACCGAGGTTCAAGACATCCCTTGGGCCATCTTGACACCAACTAGCACCAAGGAGGATGTCACAAGGGACATGGACGGCCAAGCCTTTAAGGAAGCAAGCCACAACGTTCTAGAAAGGTCCGGGACGTTCTATCCAAGACTAGACAAACCCGGGAAGCACCGAAGGCCCTAGAAGGCTCGGGAAAGCTCGGGAAAGCTCGGGACAACTCCGGAAGACCCTGGAGCTCTCTAGAACATCTTGGATACTTGTAGATATGTATAGACATGTATAGATACATGTAGAACATTCTAGAATGGTGTAGATATAGGCTAGATATTTTTGGAGGCAAAACCGTGACTGTCGGATCAAATCGATCCTAGTCGTCCATTAGGGAGGAGGGTGCCTATAAATAGGGTCACCTCCTCATTTTGTACTCAACTCAAAAATCAAGCATTGTAAGCATTCAAGCTCTCTTGTAAGCTTCCTACTTAGCTTAATACAAGTCCTTTACTTGTAAGCTCTCTTGTGTTCTTTGCTTAGCCATCGCGTTGCGTAAGAGTTCAAGGCTGGTTAGCATCATCGAGGCTTGTTAACGCCGCACAGATTGGTTTGTGAGAATAAGTCCGTGACAATTGGTATCCGAGCGTGTTTCGAGACCCGGGATATGGAAAAGTCAGGCAAGAATCAAGTGGCTAGCTCGACCGAGGCAGAAGTCACCCAAGAACAACGAGGGCGAGAGGAGGTGGCCGACCCTAGCGCGACTAGGCCAAGGGCCAAGTCAAGGGATGTGCTCTCTAGCTTTGAGACCCGTCTAACTCACGTGGAGGAGAACATGGGGGGCGTGAGTGCTAGTGTGGACGACCTTCAGCAACGGGTAGAAGGCCTAGAGGCCGAGGATGCCGAGATCCACACCGCCATAAGGGCTATGAGGGTGAAGCTAGAAGAGACCCTGCGCGCGGAGTTAGGGGGATTCCACGATCTCCTCATGGGAGAACTCTCGAAAGTTCGCGAGTCTTGCCAACAAGAGCTTGACCACATGCGTGCCAAGCTTGAGGAGCTTCAAGGCGACCTTGCATTATGCAAGCGAGCCATGGTCGCCGGGCCAAGCACCACCGTTGAAGCACGAAGGGTCGAGGTGCCTAAACCTAGGACCTTCGCAGGGTCGCGCAACGCCAAAGAAGTTGATAACTTCTTATATGGCCTAGAGCAATACCTCTCCGCCGTCGGTATATTGGAGGAGACGTCCAAGATACAAACCTCGACATTGTATCTAACCGACATCACCATGTTGTGGTGGAGGAGAAGGCGCAACGACATTGAGAAAGGTATGTGCACCATCTCTTCCTTCGATGATTTTAAGAAGGAACTTAAGAAGCAATTATATCCCAAGAACGTCGAGGATGAAGCTAGGGCACGATTGCGAAGGTTAAAGCAATCAGGAAGCATTCAGGATTATGTTAAAGAATTCACTAACTTGGTGCTTGATATCCCTGATCTATCCGACAAAGATGCACTCTTCAATTTTACGGATGGACTCCAAACGCGGGCTAAGATAGAACTAAGGCGTCGTGGGGTACAAAACCTTGCGAATGCCATAGCCGTGGCCGAGAGCCTCATTGATTACACTAGCAATAGGGAGTCCAACACGAAGTCGAAGGATAAGAAGAGTCAAGCCAAAGGTGGGAGAGACAAAAGTCCTCGCAAGGAGAGTCACCAAGAGGAACACACCTCCAAGCACAAGGATTCCTCCTCTTGGAAGGGTAAGGGCAAGGCCAAGTCCAAAGACTCTCGAGGCACGAAGAAGCCGTCATCTAACAAGTGTTTCATCTGTGATGGAGACCATTGGGCTCGAGAGTGTCCGCAAAGGCGAGCTCTTAATGCACTATTAGCCAAGCACCAAACTAGTGATGAAGCCAGCAACGATGGTGAAGGTGCACACATGGGGTCCATACAATTACTCAATGTCATTCAGTCCGCCCCTAAGACCGAAGCCAAGGGATTACTATACGTAGACATTACCATCAACGGGAAGGCATCTAGAGCCATGATCGATACAGGTGCGTCCCACAACTTTATCTCTCTCGAAGAGGCAAAACGGCTTGGTCTTAAGGTCGTGGGTGGAGGCGGATCCATCAAGGCAGTTAACTTTGCCGCAAAGCCAATCTATGGCATTGCTCGTGGGGTCAAGACCAACATCGGGGCATGGTCTGGCCATCTAGACTACTCCGTAGTGCCGATGGATGATTTCAAGCTTGTCTTGGGGCTTGAGTTCTTAGATCGGATCAGGGCTATCCCGATTCCTTTCGCTAACAACATGTGTATTGTGGACAATGATCGAGCTTGCATGGTGCCAACATCTAGGGCCACCAAGCAAGAAACCAAGGTCCTCTCTGCACTTCAATTCAAGAAGGGCATCAAGAGGAATGAGGTAAGCTACCTATCCATCCTCAACGAATACGATGACGAGGAGGTGAGGCCCGAAGAAGACATCCCTAAAGAAGTAGCTCAAGTCTTGGAGGAGTTTGAGGATGTAGCACCCCTAGAGCTACCACCCAGGCTTCCACCAAGAAGGGAGGTTGATCACAGGATCGAGTTAGAGCCAGGCACCAAGCCACCAACTATGAGTGCCTATCGTATGACACCCCCTGAATTGGAGGAACTACAGAAGCAACTCAGAGAGTTACTTGATGCAGGGTTCATCCGACCCTCCAAGGAACCATTCGGGGCACCCGTCCTGTTCGAGAAGAAGAATGACGGATCATTGCGTATGTGAATCGATTACCGAGCACTTAACAAGATCACCATCAAGAATAACTATCCTATCCCTTTGATCTCCGATCTCTTTGACCAGCTCGGTCATGCCCGCTACTTCTCCAAGTTAGACCTTCGCTCGGGGTACTATCAAGTACGTATTGCGGAAGGTGATAAACCCAAGACAACATGTGTCACGAGGTATGGCTCATATGAATTCTTAGTCATGCCTTTTGGATTAACAAATGCCCCAGCCACATTCTGCACGTTGATGAATAAGCTATTCCATCCATACCTTGATCGATTTGTGGTCGTCTATCTTGACGACATAGTGGTGTATAGCGAGACCTTAGAGGAGCATGTGAAGCATCTAAGGGAAGTTTTCAAGGTTCTACGGGAGAACCAACTTTATATCAAGAAGGAAAAGTGTTCCTTCGCTAAGCCCGAAGTCATGTTCATAGGGCACAAGATCAAGGATGGAAAGCTAATGATGGAGGATGGCAAGATACGTGCCATCCGAGAGTGGGAGCCTCCCACTAAGGTGCATGAACTAAGATCTTTCCTTGGGTTGGTGAACTACTATCGTCGCTTCATCCAAGGCTACTCCGCAAGGGCTATGTCACTTACCGAGCTCCTAAAGAAGAACAAGCTGTGGGTATGGACACCCAAGTGCCAAGAGGCCTTTGAAGACTTGAAGAAGGCCGTAAGCGAGGAGCCAGTACTTAGCCTACCCGACCACACAAAGCTTTATGAGGTGCACACCGATGCTTCGGACTTCGCTATTGGAGGAGTACTCATGCAAAAGGGGCATCAGATTGCTTACGAGAGTCGGAAGCTCAACGACACAGAAAGGCGCTACACAGTTCAAGAAAAGGAGATGACAGCCATCATCCATTGCTTGAGAGTGTGGCGACACTACCTTCTTGGGTCCAAGTTCCTGATTCTAACCGACAACATCGCTACAAGCTACTTCCAGACCCAGAAGAAGTTAAGTCCAAAGCAAGCTCGGTGGCAGGACTTTTTAGCCGAGTTCAACTATGTGATGCAATACAAGCCGGGCAAGGCAAACGTGGTCGCGGATGCATTGAGTCGCAAGGCGGAGCTTGCATCTTTAAGTCAAGTGTTGAGTTGATCGAACACTTGCAAATGGCCAAGAGGGGGGTGAATTGGCAATTAAAACTTTGGTGAAGAGAAAGATTGAAAATAAAAATGACACAAGGGGTTATAGTGGTTCAAGTTCTCCAAATGAACTCTACATCCACTACCTTAGCTCCCACTAAGGATTTTCAAACAATTCACTAATTGAATTCGTCCCCTTTTCTTGGATGAGGAGGAAACCTTACAATTTCGATTAAGCTTTCTACCCAAAGCTTAATCCACTCAAATACAAAGAAAGATTTTGGTAAACTCAAATGTTTCCTCTCAAAGGATGATTGTCTACCCAAATACAATTCAAACAATCCCAAACTCACAATACAAATTGACAATTTGAAAATACACTAGAGTTGGGTACAAGATTTGACTTTTAATAGCTCAAGGGTTTGGATTTTTGCTTTGATGATGCTTGAAGGTTCAATAGTTGTTGCTTGGTCAAATGAAGCTTGTTTTTATACCCTTGCATTGATTTCTAGCCGTTTGGGTAGTTAGGATCATCAATAGAGCCGTTGTGGACATTTTTCCCGCATTAAATGCAGCTCTGCAGCCTACCGTATCGGTACTCGGGAAAGGCGTATTGATACCTGCATCAAAGAGAAAAGAGCCGTTGTGCCTGAAAACAGGGCGTATCGATACCCATATAAGGCGTATCGGTACGGTTTTTAAGGGGTGTATCGATACGATGACAGTATCAATACGGTCCAAAGTTACTGGAATCCCAAGTTATGTTTGTATGAAAAGTGTATCGATACGCATATCAAGCGTATCGGTACGGTACAACTACCTTTTGAAAATTTGGAAACCAACCAACTGACAAGTAACGGTCAAATAATTAAATGCTCGGATTTTTCAAAGATATGCTTAGCGTATCGATACGGTTACCATGCGTATCGGTACGTGTTCATGAAAACAATTGCCCAGATGCATATCGTATCGATACGGTTTCAGGACGTATCGGTACGGTATGTTCAATAAAATTACAGTGACAAAATAGGGTATCGATATGCTAAGGGTATCGATACTCCTGGGCGTTTTTGCATACTTCTGCTTGGAAAACATAGAAAAGGACTTTGAAAAATATATATGATTTAAGAGCAGGTCTTTAATTATTATTTTGTTTTAAAAACACTTGTCAATTGAGAGACTTTAAAGAGTACTTGAAAATTTATTGTTTTGCAAATTGGTCCTTAAGATTATGTGTTATATCAAAATCAATTTCGGTTTTACAATCTCCCCCTTTTTGATATAACAAAACCATAAATAAATTTTTAAGTTTTTGAAACTTTGAAAAGCTTTCTCCCCCTTACTTTAAGATAGATTTTCAAAACAAAAATATTTTGACTCTATGATCCTTCTCCCCCTTTTTGTTAGATCAAAATAGAATACAAGGATAATAAAAATATAAAGCAACAATAATTCATTAAACTAAAGGCAAGCAAAGAGTTCAAATTCATAAACTTCGAAATAAGCATAAAGGATCAAATGCATAAATGTCAAAGCAACCATCATAACCCAAACTCTTAAAATCCAAAAAAAACATAGATAATAGGCATAAACTTCAAATCCTAAAAACAAAAAAAATGCAATAACAATAATGAAAGACTAAATGGCCTAAGATGAGATGCATGAACTACTCGTCCCCTTCGTCATCATGATCGTCCTCATCATCTTCTTCTTCATCTTCTTGAGAGGGTTGATTCCTTCGGGTTTGATTGATCCAAGCACCATGGAAGGCGGTAAGAGAGATATCTATGGAGTTTTGGCGAGCGACCATGGTATCGATCTTCTTGTCCATGCCTTGAATGCGATCCTCTAAGGATGTGAAACGAGTATCCAACGCGGTGAACTTCTCATTGAGGAAGGTCGTGAGAGTATCCATGGAGGAGGAATCAAAGGAAGCACGATGAGAACTCGAAGAAGCACGAGAGGCATCGACCGGAGCAACGGGCGGAGGATCTTGAGGAGTGCGAACCCACTCATTATCAACATAAGTGAAACCGGAGCGAGCTAGAGAACGCTCATCAATAGGTAGGCCAAGGGTTTCGGGAAAATCATGTGAACAATCAATGCCAATGGAATGAAATAGAAAACTCAAGGCCGTGGAGTAGTAAAAGGATGAGACTTGTTTGGTATGGGCGTATTGAACTAAAAAGACAAGGTCGGCAAACATGATTTGACACAAATTTGGACGTTTACCTTCTCTAAAACAGTTAAGCCAAAAATCATTCGTTTGACGAACAGTTGAATATTTCCCACCCGATGGACGAAGAAACCAAGAAACAAGAAGGTGAAGGATACGGTCATGAGCATCTAAAACTTTTGCGGGACCTAGATAACCCGTACCCAAGGAATGTTCATCATCAATACCAACATCTTCAAAACCAAAGACATTGCATAAAACTTTTTGATCAATTTGAAAACGTTTGCCCATAATGGAAGATTCAATGGCAATAACATGCTCCCTAGATTCATCATGTATACATACGGCATTAGAAAAGAACACAATGACTAGGTTCCTATATAGGATAGGAAGAATATTCAAAAAGGTCAAGAATTTCCATTGCTTAATCAAAGGTAGGTATTTGAATTTGAAACGGGCAGAACTTAAAAAAGGAATGGACACAACTCGCTCTTCCCTAAGGTTTATTCCTAGAAAAAGTTTATATCGTTCCCTATCAAGAGGTTCGAGAAAACTTGATTGGATGATATAAGGAAGGTTAGGTGTAGGATTACCCTCGACATCCTCGGTAGGATTGGAAGTAGAGCGATGACGCTTAGTCCCCTTTTTCGGTGCCATAATCCTGAAAATACATCAAAAAGAATTCGAATATGTATGCAATTAACATCCTATTTGATCCAATAAAATCTGATAATTCAAGGTAATTTGTTAAAAAGAATTTTTAAAAAAAATATTCACAAAACAAAAACAAAAAAAAACAGTTTTAAAAATATATCGAATATAAAATATATTGAAAAAAAAATTAACTTTTGAAAAAAATTTGTGAAAAAGGTGAAACCCACAACAATTAAACAAGGTTTGTACAAAAATTAAGTTGAAACAACAATTAAAAGCAAACGAAAATAATAATAAAAAGAAAAAGAAAAATTTTATACCTTGAATCTTAGAATGGATGAAAGAGGGGATGTGAATGCACAAGATTTGATGCCCAAGGTTTGCCTTGATGTGTAGAGTAAAAACCCTCAAGAAATTTTGAAGATTGATGGTAAAATTTGATGGATTGAGGGGGTTTATACAGGGTTTCGCGGCTAGGGTTTGTGGAGAGAAAAGAGGGGTTTTGAGTTTTAAAGATTTTTAACAATAGCAGCCCTAAATAGCCTCTCCGTCGAGTCCGTATCGATACGCTATACACGCGTATCGATACCCATTAACCCTAATTTTATATACGTCAATACTACCGTATCGATACGCGGGGACGTATCGGTACGCTTGACTTTAACTATTTCCCTTGACTTTGTTCCGTATCGATACGAGGGGTCGTATCGATACTTGTTCATCCTCAAGAATTCCTAGAAAGCATACCGTATCGATACGCTTTAGCCGTATCGATACACCTTTGCCAGTTTGTGCAAATTTGACAGATTTAAGTGCAAAAAACCAATTTGAAACGTCCCTAAATGCATGTACATGTCATATGAACAAGTTTTAAAGGCTAAATTGAATATATACTCCCCCTAGCAACATGCATATAAGCAAGAAGGACAAAATTAACATAGGCATGAATCACAAACAATTTCAAGCAAATTTTGACATTTTGGGACCAAAAAGGTGTCAAGAAAGGCTAGTTAAACCTAACTCTCTCCTAAGGGTCCAAAAGCGCTCTTTATCTAAAGGTTTTGTAAATATATCCGCTAATTGGTTCAAGGTGTCAACAAACTCTATAACAACATCATTTTTCAAAACATGATCTCTAATGAAATGATGTCTAATTTCTATGTGTTTAGTTCTAGAGCGTTGGATGGGATTCTTAGTGAGACAAATGGCACTAGTGTTGTCACACCTAAGGGGTATGGTTTCTATTTTAACACCATAATCTAAGAGTTGTTGCTTCATCCAAAGGACTTGAGCACAACAACTCCCTAAGGATATGTACTCCGCTTCGGTGGTAGATAAGGCTACACTATTTTGTTTCTTAGAGAACCAAGATACGAGCATACTACCTAAGAATTGACATGTCCCGGAAGTACTTTTCCTATCTATCTTACATCCCCCATAATCCGCATCCGAAAAAGCATGAAGGCTAAAGGAAGAATCCTTAGGATACCAAAGGCCTAAAGTAGGTGTGTCTCTAAGGTATCTAAAAATTCTCTTAATGGCAACTAAGTGTGATTCTCTAGGACTAGCTTGAAACCTAGCACACAAGCAAACACTAAACATAATATCCGGTCTACTTGCGGTAAGGTAAAGCAAAGAACCTATCATGGATCTATAAAGCTTAGAATCAACACACTTACCTCCTTCATCTTTGTCAAGCTTTATGGAAGAACTCATAGGAGTGGCTTGAGGTTTTGCATTCTCCAAGCCAAACTTCTTGAGCATATCATTCACGTACTTAGCTTGATTTATGAAGGTGCCATCCTTCCTTTGCTTGATTTGGAGTCCCAAAAAGAATGAGAGCTCCCCCATCATGCTCATCTCGAACTCACCTTGCATTAGCTTAGAAAATTCCTTACAATAACACTCATTAGTAGAACCAAAAATAATATCATCAACATAAATTTGAACTACTAAGATGTCATTGTTATATCTTTTTATGAAGAGTGTTGTATCCACCTTTCCCTTTTCAAAACCCTTTTCAATTAAGAAATTTGAAAGTCTCTCATACCAAGCTCTAGGAGCTTGTTTTAAACCATAGAGAGCTTTTGTAAGTTTAAACACATGGTTTGGAAATTTTAAATCCTCAAAACCCGGTGGTTGTTCAACATACACCTCTTCATTTATGAAACCAATTAAAAAGGCACTTTTCACATCCATTTGAAAAAGCTTGAAATCATGATAACATGCAAATGCAAGTAACATCCTAATAGCTTCCATCTTAGCTACGGGTGCATAAGTCTCATCAAAATCAATTCCCTCTTCTTGTGTATAGCCTTGAGCAACAAGCCTAGCCTTGTTTCTCACTATATTACCACTTTCATCTAATTTATTCCTAAAAACCCATTTTGTTCCTATAGTAGATTGATCATTAGGCCTTTCAACTAATGTCCAAACTTTACTCCTCTCAAATTGATTTAATTCCTCTTGCATGGCCAAAATCCAAAAATCATCTTTTAAAGCTTCTTTAATATTTTTAGGCTCAATGCATGAAATAAATGCAACATGATTCATTAATTTGAGAGAGGATCTAGTAGTTACCCCCTTGGATGGATCACCCAAGATTTCACCACCTTTGACATAGTTTAACTCCCTTGGGTAAGACACCTCCCTTTCCTCAAGAGCCAAGTCCTTCAAGGCTTCAAGAGGTGGATCTTGTGAATCCTCTTCTTTGGTTGGAATCTCATCCACCTTTGACGTTTGTCCTCCATCAATGGCATCAATGATTCCTACATCATCATCATCACAAGATTCCTTCCTCGGAAGGAGGTTATCATCGAAAACAACATGTATAGACTCTTCAACAACTAGAGTTCTTTTATTAAATACACGATAGGCTTTAGAGTTTAAAGAATACCCTAAGAAAATAGCTTCATCACTTTTAGCATCAAATTTACCTAAGTTTTCTTTACCATTATTCAAAACAAAACACTTGCAACCAAAAGGGTGAAAATAGCTAATGTTAGGCTTTTTGGATTTTAAAATCTCATAAGGTGTTTTCTTCAAAATTGGCCTAATCATTACTCGATTTATAATATAGCAAGCGGTATTTGTGGCTTCCGCCCAAAAATATTTAGGTAAATTATTTTCACAAAGCATGGTTCTAGCCATTTCTTCTAAAGTTCGATTTTTCCTCTCAACTACCCCATTTTGTTGAGGAGTGCGAGGTGCGGAAAAATTGTGGCTAATCCCATTTTCATTTAGGAACTCATCGAAACCTAGATTTTGAAATTCGGTTCCATGATCACTTCTAATGTGAGAAATTTTAAGTTCAAGATCATTTTGAGTTATTTTAGAAAATGTGATGAATTTTTCTAAAGCCTCATCCTTTGTACTTAAGAATAGAACCCAAGTATACCTAGAGAAGTCATCCACAAGTACAAAAGCATATGATTTTCCACCCAAGCTCATTGTTCTAATTGGCCCAAAGAGATCCATATGAATCAATTGTAAACATCTACTAGTAGAGACATCATTTATGGATTTAAAAGAATTTCTATGTTGTTTACCCTTTGAACATGCGTCACAAATTTTATCATTGGAAAATTTAAGTTTGGGTAAACCTCTAACTAGGTTAAGGGAAATTAATTTATCTAAGACACTCATGCTAGCATGTCCTAATTTTCTATGCCAAAGCCATGAGTCATGTTCATCATGTGCAACTAAGCATGTATGGGATGATTGAATGTCATCTAAATGCACCATGTAAATATTGCCTATTCTATGTCCTATGAGCATTAGTTGGTTTGTTTTAATGTTAACAATTTTGCAACCACTTTTATCAAATAGAACATTAAAACCCTTGTCACACAATTGACTAATACTCAACAAATTATGCTTAAGACCGTTGACATACAAAACATTTTCAATGAAAATAGAAAAGTGATTACCAATGGAGCCTATTCCTTCAATATGGCCTTTGGAGTTGTCACCAAATGTTACCACTCCACCACTTTTAGGCTTTAGTTCCACAAATCGACTCTTGTCACCGGTCATGTGTCTTGAGCATCCACTATCAAGGTACCAAGAATTTTTGCTTGAAGCTTTAGCCTTGTAGCAATGCTCCCCCTACAAACAAAGAAATTAGGCCTTGGTTTTTGGTACCCAAATCATTTTGGGTCCATGAGTGTTAGCCTTCAACAATTTGGTTCCCTTAGGAATCCAAGAAGCAATAGCATTCAAATCATTAGAAATAATGAGTTCTTTAGGAACCCAAACACTCCTAACTCTATGACCTCTAGCTTGCTTATTAAAATTTCTTTGTTTAGGTACAAAAGGTTTTCTTTTTACATATTGGGTTTTAACGTGATTTCCTTTTTCAAAATTATTTTTCCCAATAGCAATAGACGTTTTAAGATTATCCACTTCCTTTGTGTGATAATCTTGAAAATCGGAAAGAAGTTTTTCAAGTTCAATATTTTTAGTTTTAAGATCATTAGAAAGATTAACTAAAAACAATACCTTCTTTTCCAATTCGGAGTTAGTTTTTGAAAATGTCTCATTTTGATTTTTTAAATCAGAAATTGTTTTCTTGTTTTTCAAAATGGACTCTTTGTATTTTCCTACTAACTCATCATACACTTCTTGCAATTCATCATAAGCATCTTGAAGTTCCTCAATTGTAAAATCGAAATTAGATGAGTGAGAGTTTACCTTAGGTTCATCATCGATGGCCATGAGACATAGGTTGGCCACTTCCTCCTCTTCCTTGGAAGACTCATCGTCACTCCAAGTAGCAATTTGTGCTTTGAGCTTGTTTTTCTTCCCAAAGCTTTTCTTTTTCAATTGAGGACACTCGGAACGGATGTGACCCGGTTTCTTGCATTCATAGCAAGTAAGTTGGTCATTCTCCTCTTCCTTGCTCTTACTCTTGAAGTCTCCCTTTCTAATGAATTTTCTTCCACGATTTGACTTCATAAACCGAGTAAAACGTTTGGCCAACATAGCCATCTCCTCATCTTCATCCGCACTAGAATCGCTTTCTTGTTGTGAAGCCTTTAGTGCGATTCCAACTTTCTTCTTCTCAACTTCCTTCTTCTCCACTATCTTCTTCTCTTGTTCTCTTCCCTTCCTCATAATCTCATGTGTGAGTAGGGATCCAACAAGAGCATCTAGCTTGAGAGTCTTCAAATCTCTAGCTTCAATAATGGTCGTTCTCTTGCCATCCCATGACTCCGGAAGAGAGTACAACAACTTTCTCACTAGCTTGTCTTCGGGAATGATTTCACCGAAACCCTTCAACCCGTTGACAATGACCGAGAACCGATCAAACATCTTAGAGACACTTTCTTCGGGATCCATCTTGAAGTTCTCATAGCTTAGATTGAGTAGCCCAATCTTTGTCTCCTTGACATCACTAGTTCCCTCGTATGTTGTCTCGAGGGTGTCCCAAACCTCCTTGGCATTTTCGATTGAAGACACCTTGGAGTAGATATCCGGACCAAGTGCACAAAATATAACATGAAGAGCTTTGTCATTCACTTGCATCCTTCTTCTTTCATCATCGGTCATTTCGGCTTTGATCTTTGGGATGAGCCTTTCTCCATCTCTCCTCATAGGAATGTATGGACCTTCTTCAACCACATCCCACACCATGTAGTCAGTAGACTTGATGAAGAGCCTCATCCTATTCTTCCAATAAGGATAGTTATCCCCATTGAAGAATGGTGGCTTGGTGGTGGATTGAGACTCATAGATGGAGGTGGATGCCATTGCTTGACTTGTTGTTGATCAAACTCTCCAAGAATCGACTCAAGAGGGTTGTAATCCTTCCAATGAGTGTAGCTCTGATACCAATTGTTGAGTTGATCGAACACTTGCAAATGGCCAAGAGGGGGGTGAATTGGCAATTAAAACTTTGGTGAAGAGAAAGATTGAAAATAAAAATGACACAAGGGGTTATAGTGGTTCAAGTTCTCCAAATGAACTCTACATCCACTACCTTAGCTCCCACTAAGGATTTTCAAACAATTCACCAATTGAATTCGTCCCCTTTTCTTGGATGAGGAGGAAACCTTACAATTTCGATTAAGCTTTCTACCCAAAGCTTAATCCACTCAAATACAAAGAAAGATTTTGGTAAACTCAAATGTTTCCTCTCAAAGGATGATTGTCTACCCAAATACAATTCAAACAATCCAAAACTCACAATACAAATTGACAATTTGAAAATACACTAGAGTTGGGTACAAGATTTGACTTTTAATAGCTCAAGGGTTTGGATTTTTGCTTTGATGATGCTTGAAGGTTCAATAGTTGTTGCTTGGTCAAATGAAGCTTGTTTTTATACCCTTGCATTGATTTCTAGCCGTTTGGGTAGTTAGGATCATCAATAGAGCCGTTGTGGACATTTTTCCCGCATTAAATGCAGCTCTGCAGCCTACCGTATCGGTACTCGGGAAAGGCGTATCGATACCTGCATCAAAGAGGAAAGAGCCGTTGTGCCTGAAAACAGGGCGTATCGATACCCATATGAGGCGTATCGGTACGGTTTTTAAGGGGCGTATCGATACGATGGCAGTATCGATACGGTCCAAAGTTACTGGAATCCCAAGTTATGTTTGTATGAAAAGTGTATCGATACGCATATCAAGCGTATCGGTACGGTACAACTACCTTTTGAAAATTTGGAAAACAACCAACTGACAAGTAACGGTCAAATAATTAAATGCTCGGATTTTTCAAAGATATGCTTAGTGTATCGATACGGTTACCATGCGTATCGGTACGTGTTCATGAAAACAATTACCCAGATGCATATCGTATCGATACGGTTTCAGGGCGTATCGGTACGGCATGTTCAATAAAATTACAGTGACAAAATAGGGTATCAATACGCTAAGGGTATCGATACTCCTGGGCGTTTTTGCATACTTCTGCTTGGAAAACATAGAAAAGGACTTTGAAAAATATATATGATTTAAGAGCAGGTCTTTAATTATTATTTTGTTTTAAAAACACTTGTCAATTGAGAGACTTTAAAGAGTACTTAAAAATTTATTGTTTTGCAAATTGGTCCTTAAGATTATGTGTTATATCAAAATCAATTTCGGTTTTACATCAAGTCACCAACCCTATCCTCGAGAGGATTAAGGAAGGCCACCAACACGAGCCTCTTGCCCAAAGCATTATTGCATTGGTGAACGAAGGCAAGACCCGACGATTTTGGATGAGTGATGGCCTACTTTACACAAGGGGCAACAGGCTCTACGTGCCCAAGTGGGGCAACTTGCACAAAGAGCTCATCAAGGAGTGCCATGACTCATTATGGGTAGGCCATCCAGGTATGCGATGTACCTTAGCACTCCTTCAGTCCACCTACTATTGGCCTCGCATGCAAGATGCCATCGAGGAGTATGTGAGGACTTGTCTTGTGTGCCAACAAGACAAGGTGGTTCAACATCAACCAGGTGGACTTTTAGACCCTTTGCCCATACCCGAGAGACCTTGGGAAAGTATCTCAATGGACTTCATTACTTGTCTACCCAAGTTCGAGGGGTTTGGAAGTATCATGGTCGTGGTGGATCGCTTCAGCAAATATGCAACTTTCATTGCTACCCCAGCCGATTGCACCACTGAGGAAGCATCCAAGCTTTTCCTACACAATGTAGTCAAGCTTTGGGGCGTCCCAACAAGTATTGTAAGTGATCGCGACCCTCGATTCACAGGAAGGTTCTGGACAGAGTTATTCAAAATGCTTGGGTCCGATCTGAATTTCTCCACCAGCTTCCACCCTTAGAGTGATGGGCAAATCGAGAGGGTCAATGCACTTCTAGAGTTATACTTAAGGCACTATATAAGTGCTAACCAAAGGGATTGGGCCAAACTCCTAGACGTAGCACAATTCTCCTACAACTTGCAAAAGAGTGAGGCCACCCACCAAAGTCCTTTTGAGGTTGTCTTAGGACAACAACCGTCCACTCTGCTCTCCCTTGCCACACACTATGAAGGGAAGAGCCCTTATGCCTTTAAGTTTGCCAAATCTTGACACGAACAGAATGAGTTAGCCCGAGCCGCACTCCACAAGGATAGCAAGAGAATGAAGAAGTAGGCTGACTCCAAAAGAAGGCATTTAGAGTTCAAAGAGGGTGATCTAGTCATGCTCAAGCTCTTGCCCCAACAATTCAAGGTCTTTCGAAAGGTTCATAAGGGACTTGTCCGCAAGTATGAGGGACCCTTCCAAGTAATCAAGCGAGTGGGCAAGGTGTCATACAAGCTCCAATTGCCTCCGAGGCTCAAGATCCATCCCGTCTTCCATGTCAGTTTACTCAAGCCTTATCACGAGGACATGGAAGATCCAGCACGAGGAGTGTCTAACCGAGCACCCACATCCGTGGTCACTTCCTTTGATAAGGAAGTTGAAGAAGTCCTGGCCGATCGAGTTGTTCGAAGGAGGGGCGTTCCAAGTTACAAAGAATATTTTATCAAGTGGAAGGGACTACCCAATGCCGAAGCCAGTTGGGAAACCGAAGAAGCGCTTTGGCAATTCAAGGACCAACTCGATCAATTCAACCAAGGCGCGACGAGGGCGTCGCGAGCTTAGGTGGGGGAGGATGTCACAACCCGCCTATTTTCTCCCTTAAATCCAAAACGAGGTTCAAGACATCCCTTGGGCCATCTTGACGCCAACTAGCACCAAGGAGGATGTCACAAGGGACATGGACGGCCAAGCCTTTAAGGAAGCAAGCCACAACATTCTAGAAAGGTCCGAGACGTTCTATCCAAGACTAGACAAACCCGGGAAGCACCGGAAGGCCCTAGAAGGCTCGTGAAAGCTCGGGACAACTCTGGAAGACCCTAGAGCTCTCTAGAACATCTTGGATACTTGTAGATATGTATAGACATGTATAGATACATGTATAACATTCTAGAATGGTGTAGATATAGGCTAGATATTTTTGGAGGCAAAACCGTGACCGTCGGATCAAATCAATCCTAGCCGTCCATTAGGGAGGAGGGTGCCTATAAATAGGGCCACCCCCTCATTTTGTACTCAACTCAGAAATCAAGCATTGTAAGCATTCAAGCTCTCTTGTAAGCTTCCTACTTAGCTTAATACAAGTCCTTTACTTGTAAGCTCTCTTGTGTTCTTTGCTTAGCCATCGCGTTGCGTAAGAGTTCAATGTTGGTTAGCATCATCGAGGCTTGCTAACGCCGCACAGATCGGTTTGTGAGAATAAGTTCGTGACAATAGGCTGCAATGAAGGTGGTGAGTGACGCAGTGATGTTGCATAAGCCTTCGCCCAATGGACACACACACGGAGAAAGGAGGGGATGTCTACAAGTTCTTTGCAAAACACAGAACTGTTGCGCCCTTTCCAGGCTTGCCAAATAAGAGAGATGAAGAGTAGATTCCAAGGACCCTCAGTGAAGGCACAATAAATAGCCATAGAGGCACCAGATAAGATCCAATCAGTCAGAGGCATGGAGAAAAAATCAGGACCGATCAAAGGAGGGCCAAGTGATAGCAAAAGAGACTTCATCGCTGGGCAATCCCGTAGAATATGAAGTAATGTCTCCTCAGTCACGCCACAAGCATCGCAACAAGCTAAGGGAGACAGATGGCGAGAGAAACGGACATAGTTCGTTAGTAACTTATTTTGCACCGCCAACCAAAGAAAGCCACAAACTCGTTGCGGCACTTTCAAGGACCATAGAAATTTCTAGAAGGGATTGACCGCATTCAAATACAAATTAGAGGCATTAAAATATGCACTCTTGACTAGGGATGTAAAAACATGTAATCGGACGAGTTTCAAGTTAGGTACTGTCAGGTCGGGTAAAATCGGATGCAGGTCATTTCAGGTCATTTTTCTGTTTTGACTCGACTCGGGTCGGGTACGGGTCCATTTCAGGTCGGGTCAAAACGGGTCGGGTCTGAAGTAGATAATTGACAGGTTAATTCGGGTTCGGATACACTTCAGGTCGGGTCCATTTCAGGTCGGTCCATTTCAGACCGGGTCCGTTTCAGGTCGGGTCCGTTTCAGGTCAGGTCCATTTCAGGTCGGGTCCATTTCAGATCGGGTTCGTTTCAGGTCGGGTTCGTTTCAGGTCGGTTGCATTTCAGGTCGGGTGCATTTCAGGTCGGGTAGTTCAGGTCGGGGTATTTTCAGGATTGGAATTCGTATTGAGTTTGAGTTTAGTACAACCGTATAAGTAGTCGATAGACTTTAGGTTGGCATTCGTCAATCGTCATTGATTTGGAGTTAATTATTTAAAGTCATATCAAAATAAAATTATAAAAAATTGGAGTAATTAAAAAATAATGAAAAATGGTCAATTTAGACTAAAAAGGGTCAATTTGGATTAAGAATAAAGTTTCGCGGATTATAATGAACAAAAAATATCAAATTAAAATTATAAAACATTAGACAAATTTAAAAGAAAACAAGGAAAATGGGTCAATTTGAAATAAAAATAAATTTTTGGGGACTATAATGAACAAAAATATCAAATTAAAAGTATAAAAATTAGAGTAATTAAAAAAATAATAAGTAGAGGTTAATTTAGAATAAAAATAAAGTTTTAGGGTCTAGAATGAACAAAATTTCAAATTAAAATTATAAAACATGATGAATTAAAATATATATAGGGGTCAATATGGAATTAAAATAAAGTTAAGGGACTAGAATTGTAACACCCGGGTTTAGGGGTTAGGTGAAAATAATATTTTAATATTATTTGGGTTCGGTTTTATGATTTAAATAATGGTTCGGGTTTGGTTTTCAAATTAATTAATTTGATGATAGACTATGCTTTGAAATTAAACCCCAAATAGCCATGGATTTTATGTCCTTGTGAATATTTCATTTCATTAAGGGCAAAAGGGTCATTGGGCTTTTAACTAAAACAAAACAAATAAAAAACTCAAAATTTCACTCATCTTCTCCCTCTCTCCACAAATATCACGACATACTCTCCTCACCATTAAAGAACACTGTTCCATCACCTCTCTTCTTCATTTCAACTCCGTTTTGAAAGGTAATAGCATTTTTGACTTCCCCTCATCTTCCCCTTCATGAAAGTACTCTTCTTTTTCATTTTCATAAAGGTTTTGGAAAATGGAAGTTTTGGAAATCTTGATTAAAAATGGTGCCTTTGTGTAGCTAAACTTAATATTTTGATTTGTTATGGTTAGTTATGGAATATAGGAGCCAAATGATACTACATATGTGAATTTCAAATGATTTGGAACAATTTTCGGATTTGAATGAAATTTGGGTTTTTGGGAGGTTTTGGGTGAGTTTTGGGGGTTGTTTTAGGTGGGTTTTGATAGGCTTTTGATAGTACTATAGGTAGGGGTTGAATTGGGATCATTGGAGGGTGTAATGGAAGTTGAAAACATGGTTTTTGGACAAGGTTTTGGGGCCATCCGAATTGGGAAAAATGAGTATTATTCATGCTTGCAACATAGTAGTTTGTGGTTGAATTGCATTCCGGGTTAGTTTCGATGACAAGATTTTGATTGTGGATGTTTTGTTTGTGTTTGGGATTGATTAGAGTCAAGTTTGGGCATCGGTGAAGCATCGGAAGTGAATCCGGGAAGTTGAAGGTTGTTGCTTGCTTGGTCTTTGGGCTTGGAAACTTAGGTGAGTGGTTAATTGTTTTACTTGGTTTTAAAATGGTTGGTTCGAGTATATGGACTAGGTTGGGCTTGGTAGACCCACCTAGAGTTAGGATTAGGGTGGTAGCCTAATCCTAAACTTGATCTAGAGCCTTTGGATGAACTTAAATGTATGAATGTATATGCCTCGTATGTCTTGTGATATGAATGCTTATGTATATTGTATTATACATGTGAGATGAGGCATGATTTGTAATGCTTAAAGCATGCATGGTAATGGTTCATGATTGTGTTCATGGTGAGTACGTGCTAAGCACGGAAATGATTGAAATGAGTAATGTGGAATGAGTAAAATATTGGCACTAGTATACTTGAATACAAATGATCGATCATTAAGATGTTAGTGTGTACACATGAGTCAAAAGTCGCGCGTGGCCTTGGTGGCGTTGAGTCACCAAGGAGGAGTACGGGTACGCCCAGAAATTGTATTTAAATATAGTCGGTGATGAGTGGAATCCCATCGATGGGGCGTGAGGATGAGTGGAATCCCCTCCGCGAGACCGGTGATGAGTGTAATCCCACCGTCAGGTAATGGTTGTGTTGTTGGATGTGAGTTCCAACGGTTATCCGAGTATTTGAGTCATAGCTAGGTGCCAATGTTGATTGATAAGTGTATCAATGTGTTGTGATAAATGATCCTTATTTGGATGTTTGATGTGGCTATTTATGTTGAGGGTTTAGAGCTTGTTGATCATGACACTTGTATATATTGCTCATGCATCTTATCTTGTGGCTCTTGTGGATCCTTGGTATGTTTGTAAAATGCCTTGGCTAGATCGTGCTCGGACCCTACAATGTTGAGGTTTGTTTTTAGAGCTTACCCTCACTAAGCATCATTGCTTACGCTCTCTTTGTTCAACATTGCAGATCCTTAGTTCGTGGGTTGCTTGCGCAAGTGGAAGGCTCCAAGTGTGGTTGTTAGCCTTGAGTGCTTCAAGTATGGATTTTTAAAGTTTGGATATGTAATAGTTTGAGCAATGGGACATGTATTGTTTTGATGGATAGTTATAGGTTGTTAGGAGCATGTTTAGACTCCTTGATGCCTTGCTTTTGTATGGTTTGTATTGCCATGATGAATGTTAACTCATGCCTAAATTGCTCTTTTGAATGTTGGCCATATGTCTTAGAGGTTACCTTTATGCTTGAATGATGTTGTGTGAATGCATGCCTATGATGTCTTGCCTTAATGTTTAGACTTGCCTTAATCTTGTTGAAGCATGCTTTAATTGTTGGGTTGCCTTGAGTTTTATTTATATGGTGTTGTGTGGTGTTTTGGGGCACCCTTGTGCCTTAAAACAGCCAGAACGAGTCTGCAGACAGGGGGCGTTTCGGAACGGGCCATCCTGTTTCGGAACGGTCCCTTTGCAATTGGCCTGCCGTTTCGAAACGGATGGGGGTCGTTTCGGAACATTTTTGCTACTGGAATTTTGAGAAATTGGCGAGATGAAGGCGTTCCGAAACGGGCCTTTGAAGTTTCGAAACGGTCAAATCTCGTTGACCACGAGAAATTGACCGTCAAGGTCGTTCCGATACGGGCCACCCCTGTTTCGGAACGGTCACCTTATGGTTGACCCTGGCCTGTTGACTTAGTCAAGGCGTTTCGGAACACCCTAAGGGCGTTTCGAAACGGCCTGCTGTAAAGGGCTAAAATGAGCTGTTTGATGTGTTCGTTGGTCGGTGTATGTTTCAATGTTTGTATTTCCCGCTGCTGTGCTTCACATAGGTTTTAATTATGCCTATAGACAAGATGAAATAAAAAGAAAATTTTAGGGTCGTTAACCGAGGGGAAACCTTCACGGGTTTCGCTTCGGTTTTCCCCGTGTGGTCCACTCGGACCGGTCATCCGACCAGACTGGGACGAGGGGGTTACACTTGTTGGTATCAGAGCCTAAGGTTACCGAGACCTTGGGCAAGTAAGTGAGGTAAGTTCAAGTTTTTGCTTGATATACACGGTGTTTGCTTGCTTGTAAGAATGGTTGCTTGTTTGACAAGTATGTTGCTTGTTTTATTCAAAACATGTGTGTGTGAGTCCCATTGCTACTATTACATTGGAAAAAATGATTTTGTTTTTAGTGAGGGAACGTACTTGAATACTTGGAAGCCTTGCCTTGCTAACCCAACTTGTATGTTTTGTTGTTGTGGTTGTAGTTGATATTTGTGAGAGCGATGTCTAGACCGAGAGTGGTTCGTCAGGAACCACAGGTTGCGACTCCTGTTGAGCTGGCTGTTGGTGTGGAGGCTCATCTGGAAGGGCCGGTGGCCGCGGGAGTTGGCGCTCCACCACCACCTCCACCACCTGGAGCCGGAGGTGAAGATGGAGCCGGAGGAGATGGACCTCAAGGTGGCCAAGGTGGCCAAGGTCCAGCTGGAATTGATATGACTCCGCTAGTGCAAGCGATAGCGGGAGCGTTCCAAGCCGCAGTTGCGGGAGCTCAGGCTGCAGCTCAGCCTAGGTGTGATGATGCTAGTCTACCTTTGGAGAGGCTCCGTAGCTTGGGAGCCGAGGAGTTTAGAGGATCTACTCCAGAGAGATCGGAGTTGTGGTTGGAGAAGACGGTTCGTATCTTGGCTCAGATGGGTTGTGCGGGCGCACGTAGATTGGGTTGTGTGATCTCGTTGCTTCAGGGTGATGCCTACACCTGGTGGGTCACCATTACTGCCGGGGTTCCAGAGGCCGAGATAGATTGGGATTTCTTTGAGTTTGCTTTCAGAAAGAGGTACTTGGGACCGAGGTACTTGGATGAGAAGAAGCGAGAGTTTATGGCTCTTACTCAGGGAGACGCTTCTGTGACTGATTACGAGATCCGTTTTGTCCGCTTGAGTCAGTATGCTCCAGAGTTAGTTCCTACTGAAGTGGAACGTTGTAACCGATTCCGCTACGGGTTGAATGAAGAGGTTAAGAGGTACACACTAGCTTCTGACTACTCAGACTTTGATGTGTTGGTCGCGAGAGCTAAGGATTTGGAGCATAGTTTGGGTTCGGCCAAACGAGCTGGTGGTTCTAGTTCTGGCAAGAGGCATAACCACTTTGATGGTAGAGATGCCAAGAGGCACAGAGGTGGCGGACATCAGTTTGATCAGAGACGTGGCGGTGGCCACCATGGTAGAGGCCATCAAGGCTATAGAGGAGGAGGGCGCTTGCCCGAGTGTACCCGTTGTGGGAGACAGCACACTGGTGAGTGTTGGGGCAACTTTCATGCTTGTTGGAACTGTGGTTCGAGGGACCACTTTAGGAGGGATTGTCCGCATCAGGCGGCTCATGCACCGAACATTGCTCAGGCTCCTGCGAGAGCGAATGATTTTCAGAGAGGCCGTGGGCGCGGTCGTGGCTACTTCCAGCCTAGGGCTGATGCACCTAGAGGAGGTGCTCAGAGGAACCTTGCTCATGTTGTGGCTGTGCAGCCAGAGGCGGGAGGACCAGTGAGAGTCTATGCTCAGAGAGAGGCCGGGAACGACACCGATGTGATATCAGGTAATTTCGAGTTACAGTCTATGTCTTTGCTTTCTTTGGTTGATTCGGGTTCTACGCATTCCTACATTTTGAGTGAGGATGCACAGAAGTTAGATATCCCTGTTGAGATCTTAGATGTAGGTATGCATGTTACTAGTTCTTTTGGTGAGGCAGTTGTGGTTAGACGTATGTATAGGAGGTGTCCACTGAAGATTCAGGGTCATGTGTTCTCAGTTGATATGATGGAACTTCCTTTCTATAGTTTTGATATTATTCTGGGTATGAACTGGTTGGTTGAGCATCGGGCTAGTGTGGATTTTGAGACAAAGAGAATTTCTTTGAAGCTTTCTGATGACCACGAGGTAGTAGTAGTAGGCGAGAACATTAAGTTCCTGTCTAATGTGGTGTCAGCTTTAGAGGCTCATAGGTTGATGGACTCTGGATGTGGGGCTTATTTAGCTTATGTTATGAATCCGGATATGAGTGAAGCTAGACCGAAGGATATCAGAACAGTGTGTGACTTTCCAGATGTGTTTCCTGAAGAGTTGCCTGGTTTGCCTCCTGACAGAGATGTTGAGTTTGTGATTGAGACAGTTTCAGGGTCTAATCCAGTTTCGATAGCTCCGTACTGCATGGCTCCGAAAGAGTTGAAAGAATTGAAGAGTCAGTTGCAAGAATTATTAGACCGTGGTTTCATTAGGCCTAGTAGTTCTCCGTGGGGTGCTCCCGTGTTGTTTATGAAAAAGAAAGATGGTAGTATGCGCATGTGCATTGACTATAGACAGTTGAATCAGATGACTGTGAAGAACAAGTATCCGTTGCCTCGTATAGATGATTTGTTTGATCAGTTGAGAGGTGCTTCAGTGTTCTCGAAGATAGATTTGAGATCCGGGTACTATCAGTTGAAAGTGAAAGAGTGTGATGTTCCGAAGACAGCTTTTAGGACTAGATATGGTCACTATGAGTTTCTTGTGATGCCATTTGGGCTCACGAATGCACCGGCAGCATTCATGGACATGATGAACAGAATTTTCAGGGACTGTCTAGATCGTTTTGTAGTTGTCTTCATTGATGATATACTCGTGTACTCGAAGACAGAAGAAGAGCATGATGAGCACTTGAGATTTGTTTTACAGAGATTGTTGAGTAATCAGTTGTATGCGAAGCTTAGTAAGTGTGAGTTCTGGATTCGAGAGGTTGTGTTTCTTGGCCATGTTGTTTCGGCCGAAGGTATCCGTGTTGATCCATCGAAGATTGAGGCTATTGTTGAGTGGAAACAACCTAAGTCCGTGACCGAGATTAGAAGTTTCCTAGGATTAGCCGGTTACTATAGGAGGTTTGTTGATGGCTTCTCTAGAGTAGCTGCTCCTTTGACTAAGTTGTTGCAAAAGGGAGTTAAGTTTGAATGGTCAGATGCAAGACAGAAGGCTTTTGAGAAATTGAAAGAAGCTTTGACGAATGCTCCAGTGTTAGTGCAACCTGTTTCAGGTAAGGAGTTTGTGATCTACAGTGATGCTTCCTACGTAGGCTTAGGATGTGTTCTGATGCAAGATAGGAGAGTTGTTGCTTATGCTTCTAGACAGTTGAAGATTCATGAGAAGAACTATCCTACTCATGACATAGAGCTAGCCGCAGTGGTGTTTGCATTGAAGATTTGGCGTCACTATTTGTATGGTGAGAAGTGTATTGTTTACACCGATCACAAGAGCTTGAAGTACTTGATGACACAGAAAGAGTTGAACTTGATACAGAGGAGATGGCTAGAGTTGTTGAAAGATTATGATTTGACCATTGAGTACCATCCGGGTAAAGCAAATGTAGTAGCCGATGCTTTGAGTAGAAAAGTGGCCGTTGAGCTGAGAGCTATGTTTGCTAGATTGAGTGTGTCCGATGATGGTGGTTTGATCACCGAGTTGCAAGTGAAGCCTTCTTTGATTCAGTTGATTAGAGAGAAACAGTTGCAAGATGCGAGCCTAGTTCCTCATGTTCAAGACATAGCCGAAGGAAGACCGACTGAGTATAGTTTCAGTGGTGAGAGTTTGTTGTGCTTTAGAGATAGAATTGTTGTACCGGAAGATGTCGAGTTGAGACGTCAGATTTTGAGTGAGGCACATTCGAGTCCCTTTTCTATGTATCCGGGTAGTACCAAAATGTACAGAGATTTGAAGAATGATTACTTCTGGGTTGGTTTGAAGAGAGATGTAGCCGAGTATGTGAGTCGTTGTATGGTTTGTCAGAGAGTGAAGGCAGAACATCAGGTTCCTTCAGGTTTGCTACAGCCTTTGAAGATTCCGGAATCGAAATGGGAGAGGATCACCATGGACTTTGTATCGGGGTTGCCTTTGTCTCCTTCGAAGAAGAACTCAGTTTGGGTGATTGTTGATAGGTTCACTAAGTGTGCTCACTTCTTAGCAGTGAACACTACGAATTCTTTAGACAAGTTGGCAAACTTGTACATCCGTGAGATTGTGAGACTTCATGGAGTTCCGAAGTCTATTGTTTCAGATAGGGATCCTAGATTCACTTCGAGGTTCTGGGGTTGCTTGCATAGTGCTTTAGGTAGCCGTTTGCATTTCAGCACATCTTACCATCCTCAGTCCGATGGGCAGTCAGAGCGAGTGATACAGATTCTAGAGGATATGTTTCGTTGTTGTGTGATTGACTTCCAGGGTTCTTGGGAGAAGCACTTATCGTTGGTTGAGTTTGCCTACAACAACAGTTATCAGTCTAGTATTCAGATGGCACCGTATGAGGCTCTGTATGGTAGACGATGTAGGACTCCGATTTGTTGGGCTGAGACAGGTCAGAGATTGTTACCTATGCCAGACTTGCTTAAGGGAACTACCGACAAAGTAAAGTTGATATGTGACCGCTTGAAAGCAGCTTCCGATCGTCAGAAGTCTTATGCAGATTTGAAAAGGAAAGAGGTTGAGTACTCAGTGGGTGAGAAAGTATTTCTGAAAGTATCTCCGTGGAAGAAGGTAATGAGATTTGGCCGGAAGGGCAAGTTGAGTCCGAGGTTCATTGGTCCGTATGAGATTGTTGAGCGGATTGGGCCTGTAGCTTATCGTTTGAGGTTACCTTCTGAGTTAGAGAAGATCCATGATGTCTTTCATGTGTCTATGCTTAGGAGGTATAGGTCGAATCCTTCTCATGTGATGCCCGTTGAGGAGATAGAGTTAAATCCAGATTTGTCCTATAATGAAGAGCCCGTTGAGATACTTGCTTCTGATAGCAAGGTGTTGCGTGGCAAGACCATAGAGTTGGTCAAGGTGTTGTGGAGACATAGAGGTGTGGAAGAGGCCACGTGGGAGAGAAAAGCAGATATGGTTGAGCAGTTTCCGTATTTGTTTCCACCAGGTAATTTCGGGGACGAAATTCCTTAAGTGGGGGAGAGTTGTAACACCCGGGTTTAGGGGTTAGGTGAAAATAATATTTTAATATTATTTGGGTTCGGTTTTATGATTTAAATAATGGTTCGGGTTTGGTTTTCAAATTAATTAATTTGATGATAGACTATGCTTTGAAATTAAACCCCAAATAGCCATGGATTTTATGTCCTTGTGAATATTTCATTTCATTAAGGGCAAAAGGGTCATTGGGCTTTTAACTAAAACAAAACAAATAAAAAACTCAAAATTTCACTCATCTTCTCCCTCTCTCCAAAAATATCACGACATACTCTCCTCACCATTGAAGAACGCTGTTCCATCACCTCTCTTCTTCATTTCAACTCCGTTTTGAAAGGTAATAGCATTTTTGACTTCCCCCCATCTTCCCCTTCATGAAAGTACTCTTCTTTTTCATTTTCATAAAGGTTTTGGAAAATGGAAGTTTTGGAAATCTTGATTAAAAATGGTGCCTTTGTGTAGCTAAACTTAATATTTTGATTTGTTATGGTTAGTTATGGAATATAGGAGCCAAATGATACTACATATGTGAATTTCAAATGATTTGGAACAATTTTCGGATTTGAATGAAAATTGGGTTTTTGGGAGGTTTTGGGTGAGTTTTGGGGGTTGTTTTAGGTGGGTTTTGATAGGCTTTTGATAGTACTATAGGTAGGGGTTGAATTGGGATCATTGGAGGGTGTAATGGAAGTTGAAAACATGGTTTTTGGACAAGGTTTTGGGGCCATCCGAATTGGGAAAAATGAGTATTATTCATGCTTGCAACATAGTAGTTTGTGGTTGAATTGCATTCCGGGTTAGTTTCGATGACAAGATTTTGATTGTGGATGTTTTGTTTGTGTTTGGGATTGATTAGAGTCAAGTTTGGGCATCGGTGAAGCATCGGAAGTGAATCCGGGAAGTTGAAGGTTGTTGCTTGCTTGGCCTTTGGGCTTGGAAACTTAGGTGAGTGGTTAATTGTTTTACTTGGTTTTAAAATGGTTGGTTCGAGTATATGGACTAGGTTGGGCTTGGTAGACCCACCTAGAGTTAGGATTAGGGTGGTAGCCTAATCCTAAACTTGATCTAGAGCCTTTGGATGAACTTAAATGTATGAATGTATATGCCTCGTATGTCTTGTGATATGAATATTGTATTATACATGTGAGATGAGGCATGATTTGTAATGCTTAAAGCATGCATGGTAATGGTTCATGATTGTGTTCATGGTGAGTATGTGCTAAGCACGGAAATGATTGAAATGAGTAATGTGGAATGAGTAAAATATTGGCACTAGTATACTTGAATACAAATGATCGATCATTAGGATGTTAGTGTGTACACATGAGTCAAAAGTCGCGCGTGGCCTTGGTGGCGTTGAGTTACCAAGGAGAAGTACGGGTACGCCCGGAAATTGTATTTAAATATAGTCGGTGATGAGTGGAATCCCATCGACGGGGCGTGAGGATGAGTGGAATCCCCTCCGCGAGACCGGTGATGAGTGTAATCCCACCGTCAGGTAATGGTTGTGTTGTTGGATGTGAGTTCCAACGGTTATCCGCGTATTTGAGTCATAGCTAGGTGCCAATGTTGATTGATAAGTGTATCAATGTGTTGTGATAAATGATCCTTATTTGGATGTTTGATGTGGCTATTTATGTTGAGGGTTTAGAGCTTGTTGATCATGACACTTGTATATATTGCTCATGCATCTTATCTTGTGGCTCTTGTGGATCCTTGGTATGTTTGTAAAATGCCTTGGCTAGATCGTGCTCGGACCCTGCAATGTTGAGGTTTGTTTTTAGAGCTTACCCTCACTAAGCATCATTGTTTACGCGCTCTTTGTTCAACATTGCAGATCCTTAGTTCGTGGGTTGCTTGCGCAAGTGGAAGGCTCCAAGTGTGGTTGTTAGCCTTGAGTGCTTCAAGTATGGATTTTTAAAGTTTGGATATGTAATAGTTTGAGCAATGGGACATGTATTGTTTTGATGGATAGTTGTAGGTTGTTAGGAGCATGTTTAGACTCCTTGATGCCTTGCTTTTGTATGGTTTGTATTGCCATGATGAATGTTAACTCATGCCTAAATTGCTCTTTTGAATGTTGGCCATATGTCTTAGAGGTTACCTTTATGCTTGAATGATGTTGTGTGAATGCATGCCTATGATGTCTTGCCTTAATGTTTAGACTTGCCTTAATCTTGTTGAAGCATGCTTTAATTGTTGGGTTGCCTTGAGTTTTATTTATATGGTGTTGTGTGGTGTTTTGGGGCACCCTTGTGCCTTAAAACAGCCAGAACGAGTCTGCAGACAGGGGGCATTTCGGAACGGGCCATCCTATTTCGGAACGGTCCCTTTGCAATTGGCCTGCCGTTTCGAAACGGATGGGGGTCGTTTCGGAACATTTTTGCTACTGGAATTTTGAGAAATTGGCGAGATGAAGGCGTTCCGAAACGGGCCTTTGAAGTTTCGAAACGGTCAAATCTCGTTGACCACGAGAAATTGACCGTCAAGGTCGTTCCGATACGGGTCACCCCTGTTTCGGAACGGTCACCTTATGGTTGACCCTGGCCTGTTGACTTAGTCAAGGCGTTTCGGAACACCCTAAGGGCGTTTCGAAACGGCCTGCTGTAAAGGGCTAAAATGAGCTGTTTGATGTGTTCGTTGGTCGGTGTATGTTTCAATGTTTGTATTTCTCGCTGCTGTGCTTCACATAGGTTTTAATTATGCCTATAGACAAGATGAAATAAAAAGAAAATTTTAGGGTCGTTAACCGAGGGGAAACCTTCACGGGTTTCGCTTCGGTTTTCCCCGTGTGGTCCACTCGGACCGGTCATCCGACCAGACCGGGACGAGGGGGTTACAAGAATGAAGAAAATATTAAATTAAAATAATAAAACATTGGACAAATTAAAAAATAAATGTGGGTCAATTTGGAATAAAAATAAAGTTTTAGGGTCTAGAATGATGAAAATATCAAATTAAAATTATAAAACATTGGACGGATTAAAAAAACAATGAATATGGATTTAGGGTTCATACATTGATAGTTACATTATATATACATACTTACATACATTATGGTTTAGGCTTTAGCCTTTAGGGTTTAAGGTTAAGGGAAAATTCATTAGGGTTTAGGGTTCATACATTGATAGGTACATATATACATACTTATGTACATTAGGGTTTAGAGTTTAGGGTTAATGGAGAAATTCATTAAGGTTTTGGGTTCATACATTGATAGGTACATACATACATACATTAGGTTTTAGGTTTTATGGTTTAGGTTTAGGGTTTAGGGTTAAGGGAAAAAATCATTAAGAGTTTAGGGTTCATACATTGATAGGTACATACATACATATTTACATACATTAGGGTTTATAGTTTAGGGTGATATTCATTAAGGGTTTAGGGTTTATACATTGATAGGTACATACATATATACATACTTACATACACTAGGTTTTAGGGTTTAAGGTTAAGGAAAAATTCATTAAGGGTTTAGGGTTCATACACTGATAGGTACATACTTACATACTTATATACATTAGGGTTTATGGTTTATTGTTTAGGTTTAGGGTTTATGGAAAAATTCATTAAGGGTTTAGGGTTTATACATTGATATGTACATATACACATACTTACATACACTATGGTTTAGGGTTTAGGGTTTAGGAAGAAATTCTTTAAGGGTTTAGGGTTTGTACATTGATAGGTATATATACTTACTTACATACCTTAGGGTTTATTATTTAGGGGTTATAATTTAGGGTTTAGGGTTTATCGAAAACTCATTAAAGGTTTAGGGTTTATTGAAAATTCATTAAGGGTTTAAAGTTTATACATTGATAGATACATACATACTTACATATATTATGATTTAGGGTTTAGAGTTTATGATTTAGGAGTTTATGTTGTTGATTTAAGGGTTTAGTGTTTAGGGTTTAAGGTTTTTTTTGGTAATTTTGTAGCTTTGCCAAGTTTTTCCAACGGTTAAAAATCAAGAAAAACATGGCTTAGCTTCGGATTTCTAAGACGTGTACTGACATACTCTGCTACTGTATATGTTGGGGACCGTAAAAGCACGTTCGAAGAGTTAAAACTTCAACGTTGTTAGAGGTCCACTTTTTTTGAAAAAAAAATGGTCTTAGCCAATAATTTTTTTTTTTTAAGTTGAATCATCAGTTTTTTTGTTAATAAAAAGTGAATAGTTATTAGATAGTTATTTTAAAGTAAATAAATTTTATTGACTAAGACTATAGATGATGTGGTAAGCTGAATCTATCGAATAATTTTTCTATTTTTGTCGGGTGTCGTGTCCGAATTTTGCGTCATTTGTGGGGGCTTAAAATTGATATGAACCGCTGGATCAAAAAATGTCAAATCATTATCATCACGTGGTTTAGCTTGAATCCCTTCTAAATGTCATTAAAATATGTAATTATCTTGGGAAAGAAAATATATATAATTACTAAAAAGAAGCAAAAGCTAAAAAGTCAAAATTAGCGTCACGTAAAACAACCTCTGTTGGCTAAGCTAAAGCCAAATAAGACACGTACGTGAATATCTTTACTTATCGGGAAACTATTCTGGTCAGCAATTTTTTAAATATTTCTTCTAATACATTCTACAGTTAATATTTGTTTACATAGTTCAAATTACTAAAAGTTAAATTATAATAATCAATCTATTTTATAATTTAAGTAAAATCAATATATTTTATAACTTAATTTAAATTTAGAAATGAATCTGTTATAACTTAAGTAAATTCAATCTAATTTATAACTTAAGTTAAGACAACAATTCTTGAATCTGTTATAACTTAAGAAAAATCAATCTAGTTTATAACTTAAGTTAAGAAAACAATTATTGAATATGTTATAACTTAAGTAAAATCAATCTAATTTTTAACTTAAGTTAAGAAAACATTTCTTGAATCTCTTATAACTTAAGAAAACAATTCTTGAATTTGTTACTTAGGGTTTCTTGAATTTGTTACTTAACGTTATGCAACTGTTATTTATTTTTTTATAATTTGTAAGTCTAAAATTTTATTTTAAGTTACTGAGAAATAAAAAACAACTCTTCATTAAGTTTTTGTAGTTCATATATTATCAATTACTTAATATTTTTTTCAACTATAGTACTTAATATATATGTGTGTATGCTCGCATATACATCATGTATATCAATATATGTAGGTGTATATGTATATACATTATATATGTATATGATATATCAACTTATAAAAGTTTTTAATTCATCAAGTCATAGATTTCGGGTCAATATCAGTTCAGGTCAACAACAGGTCGGGTCACTTAATAGGTCGGGTTTAAAACAGGTCGGGTTCAAAACAGGTCGGGTCCATTTCAGGTCGGGTCCGTTTCAGGTCTGGTCCATTTCAGGTCGGGTAAAATCGGATATCAGGTCAATTTAGTCGGGTAAATTCGGTTATCTGTCAGGTCGGCTTCGGGTTCGGATTCGTTTCAGTCGGACGCAGATCGGGTTCGGTTACTACAGTAACAGGTCAAATTCGGGTTCGGATTAACAACAGTCGGTTACAGATCAGGTTCGGGTCATCAAATTTTCAGGTCAAATCAAGTTCTGACTCAAGCAGGTTTCAATCGGGTTTTTAGATCGGGTGAGCTTTTTACATCCCTACTCTTGACTGATAATTGACGGCTAGAGTGGCCATTCCAAAAGCACGAATCTGGACTAAGGTTAGCATTCGGGGGAAGAGTACTTTGTATATAGGGCAGCACCGAAGGGTGTAGGTGAACCGCAAGTTTGTCCCAATCCCAATTGCCATCATGCCCAACATAATCAATCACCTTGTTGTCCTCATCAATAAGAACCTAGGGTGCCGTATGATCAGCAAGAATACCAAGATCGGGAAGCCATAAATCCTTCAAAAATAGTTTGGAAGGACCGACAGAAACTGTCCAAAATGTGAAGCATCTTGGCTGGGATATCTGTAGCGGGCAATGATCAAGAACTCGATATTTTTCGCGCAATAATCGAATCCAAAATGCAGCGGGTGAATGGAAGAGAGCATCACAAGTCTTCATAAGAAACGCAAAATTTGTTGCTTTGGTGTTTACCAATTCCTACACCCCCGCGGTCGATTTGTTTGCATCAAATAGGACGAGATACTCAGTAAAACGGACTTTGCCAAGGTAATTTTGCCTTGAACGATAGTGATTTGGCAGACCATCCATTCAATCGAGCTTGAATTTTGTCCAAGAGGAATTCAAATCTCTCATTTGTTGCGCCAACATGACGAACAAAAGAATCGAGATATTTGCCGAGATTAGTGACAATATGGAACCCAAGGCACTCGCTAATGGAGCGCTGAAGAGAAACATTTGTGTTTGGAGAGAAAAAAATTGTAGTCTTCTGCTTATTCACTCGATGTCCCAAAGAAGCCCCAAAACAATCCAGGATTCTCTTGATATTCTTTGCATTAGCAAGGTAAGCTTTCGCGTAGAGGATTAGATTATCCGTGAAGAAGAGGTGGGAAATTGGTGAACCGTGACGGGCAAGTCAAAATGGTGACCAATGTCCACTAGCAACGGAGCAAGAAATCCCATGGCCAAATCTCTTCATTGTGAGATTAAATAAGTATGGCGAGAGAGGCCGGATACCTTGCTGCGGAACAAAGATTTGACTCAAGGAACCATCCCATTGAACACTCATTGTTGGCGTGAAGATGCAATTAGCGATAATACGTGTCAAATGAGAAGGGAAACCAATGTCCGAAAGAGTATCTAAGATGAAGGACCAGTGTAAGCGATCAAAAGCCATCCAACCAGTGTGGCCCCGCTTCGATTCTATTGAATGAATTATTTCTTGATTGATTATAATATTCTCGGATATACTCTGACCCTTAATGAAGCTAGTTTGCTCTAGAACGATCAAGGTGGACATATATGGTTGAAGATGGCGGACGATAAGTTTAGTTACGAGTTTGTACATGAATGAGCATAGACTTATGGGCACTATGGATGTTTTGTTGAGTTCTGGATCTAAATCTGCCCCGTTGAATAAGCCTTGTATCATCACGCATATAGCATGTTTCACAACGTCCCAGTTCTTCTGGAAGAATTCAACGTGGAGGTCGTCGGCTCCAGGAGATTTGAGGGGAGCGATGGAGAACAGGGCGTCTTTAATTTCATCTTCTGATGGGGATGGTCGAGGAGCAAGAGGCAATCCGAGGATAAAGGAGGAAAGCAGTGCCGAACCGGATAAGGCATGACTTGCACATCTCCAATATTGAAGAGACTATAGAAAAAAGATGCAACTTCTTCTCGTAAAATAGCAGGGTTAGAGCATCAAATCCCATTACCAAGTTTAAGAGCAGAGATTGTCGAGCGGCGATGACGGGCCTTGGCCATAGAGTGAAAATACGTGGTATTCCTATCGCCAAAGATAATCCAATCGGAGCATGATTTTTGCTTCCAAAGAATATCTTCCTGGTCAAAGACGATCTCAAGTTCTTCTAATAACTTAGATTCCAGTTTGATCATATTAGCTGAGAGTCGATGATCGAGACAATGTTGCACACCCCGAAGACAGGCCATAAGGTTCTTTTTATTTTTGCCAAGGCTCCCGAAAACATTTATGTTCCACTGCTCAGCCGCACGAGAGAAGTTGGCAATGGCCTCGAAAAGAGACAAGGCCAGATCCCAATTGTTGCGTAATTAGAGAAATCTTGATGTAAATTCCATCTAGAAAAATAACGAAAGGGGCATCGATTGGACTGAGAGTTAGGGGCATCGAGCAATAGCAGCAAGGGTCGATGATCCGATTTTATATGCAGCAAATAAGTTACCGAGGTTGAAGGGAAAACAGCAAGCCACATGTCATTACAGAAGGCGCGATCGAGCCGGACCGTGACATTCCCTTTATAGCATGTAAATGTTGGTCCTTGGAATCCCAGGTCATGAAAGCTGCAATTAAAAATCAAGTTATGGAAAGCCGGTTAAGGCTTGGATGAGACATCACATTTTTGAAGGTCTTTAGAAGATAGAGTGGCGTTAAAGTCGCCAATAATAATCCATGGTTCAGATGCCTAAGAAAAGAAATCACACAAGTAGGACCATAAGACCCGCTGCTTGCGATTGCTTGGGCTAGCATAGACGAAAGTAACAAGAGATGAGAATGAAGAAATCGGATCCGAAATTCTATATAAGATGAACCAAAAGTGGCTGAAGATTACTTCAATAGAAAAGTTGTCGAACCAGCATAACCAAATGCCTCTAGAGAGGCCGGCAGATTCAATGCGATAAGAGTTGGTGAAGCCAAGAGATTTGATCGCCTTAGCTACAGATTCCCCACTGACATGAGTTTCAACAAAAACAAAGACATCGGGATGATTGTCGCACATATATTGCTTAGAAAACTTGATAAAGTTTGGACTGCCATAGCCTTGGGAATTCCATTCCATGATCTTAGCATTCATCATTGATAATGACATGGGGCAAGAAGAACAAATCAAACAACCATATACACGGCTAATCGGAAGGTTGTGCACAGGCGGGCTGGCTCTTAAGGGCCACGGAGAAGGTTCTCGTAGTCGCATGTTTCGATGCTACAATAGCAGACTTAGGAATAAGCTTGCCATGGGGGCCTTTCATTGATGGTCGCTAGGAAGAGCCGAATTTGAATCCGCAGGCAAAGTAACAGAAATATGTCGCACTGGATTAAGTTTCGAAGACATCGCTTGAGGCTTGGAATTTGGAAAGAAGGTTGGAGTTGGCCGACTTTAGGGATGGGATATTCAGGTTGTGGGCTCCAAGAACTATCGCATTTGATCTATGGGGGCCAAGAGTGCTCTTGTCCTTCAACTTGGATTTCTCAGTCCAACTCCTGGCATTTTCTTTGCCAATAAACGAAAGAGTAATGGTAGATTCAAGATTCAGGACAACATTAGTGTGATCAGGATCCGTAGGCGGAGCATCAACCTGTGTAGCCAGCACATCATCATCGTCAATGTTGTAGATAGGATTAAACAGAGAAGACTTACATTGTGGATTCATGTTTGGTTTAACGGTAGAAGTAGCTTTAGAATTACGACGAGATTTCCTTGCAACAACCATCCATGGCCCATAAGGTTCTTGCGGGGGCGGAGCAGTAGTAGGGGCAGGGGCCGAGTCGGCAACAGTAGCTGTGTCCGTGGGAGCATTCAATTTGGGACATATGTCTTGGGTATGACCATAAGTTCCACATCTGTAGCGGACTATGGGAAAAAAACTCATACTCAACCACCTGGATTCTACCATTAACAAGAATTTTCGAGACATGAGGCTGGCGTAAATTGATTTTAACCGCCAATCTTGCAAAGCGCCTACGATTGCCAGTATCGGTTTGAAAGTCAATCTTTACCAGAGTTCCGACTCGAGCACCAATGGCTTCAAGAAAGCTACGCTTGTAGCTAGGGATGTAAAAACAGGTCAACAGTTGGGTTTCAGGTCGGGCTCTGTCAGGTCGGGTCAAATCGGTTACAGGTCATTTCGGGTCATTTTTTGTTTTGACTCGATTCGGTTCGGGTTCGGGTTCATTTCGGGTCGGGTTCATTTCAGGTCGGGTTCAATTCAGGTCGGGTTCATTTCGGGTCGGGTTCATTTCAGGTCGGGTTCATTTCGGGTCGGGTTCATTTCAGGTCGGGTTCATTTCAGGTCGGTTCATTTCAGGTCGGGTCAAAACGGTTAATTGACAGGCTGATTTCAGGTCGGGTTCATTTCAGGTCGGTTTCGTTTCAGGTCGGGTTCATTTCAGGTCGGTTTCGTTTCAGGTCGGGTTCTTTTCAGGTTGGTTTTGTTTCAGGTCGGGTTCATTTCAGGTCGGGTTCCTTCGGGTTTATGGTTTATTGTGTTATGTGTATTATATATATTGACGGATTATGATCTTTATTTTTACGGTTTAGGGTTTAGGGTTTATGGTTTAGGTTTAGGGGATTACATATATGTGATATATACATATATATTTAGGACTATTGGATTTATTTTTAGGGTTTGTGGTTTAGGGTTTAGGGTTTAGGGTTTGGGGTTTAGGGTTTACTGATCTTAAATTAATACAAACATGCCTACATTCATTATATATATAATGATGGATTATGATTTTTATGGTTTAGGGTTTACGGTTTAGGGTTTACGGTTTAGGGTTTAGGGTTTAGGGTTTACTGATCTTAAATTAATACAAACGTGCCTACATTAATTATATATATATATATTGATGTATTATGGTTTTTAGGGTTTAGGGTTTAGGGTTTAAGGTTTAGGGTTTAGAGTTTATGGTTTAAGGTATAGGGTTTACTGATCTTAAATTAATATAAACATACCTACATGTATTATATATATATATATATATTAATGGATTATGGTTTTTAGGGTTTAGGGTTTAGGGTTTATGGTTTATGGTTTAGGGTTTACTCATCTTAAATTAATACAAACATGCCTACATTAATTATATATATATTGATGGATTATGGTTTTTAGGGTTTAGGGTTTAGGGTTTAGGGTTTAGGGTTTACTGATCTTAAATTAATACAAACATACCTACATTAATTATATATATATATTGATGGATTATGGTTTTTAGGGTTTATGATTTATGGTTTGGGGTTTAGGGTTTAGGGTTTATGGTTTACTGATCTTAAATTAATACAAACATACCTACATGTATTATATATATTAATGGATTATGGTTTTTAGGGTTTAGGGTTTACTGATCTTAAATTAATACAAACATGCCTACATTAATTATATATATATTGATGGATTATGGTTTTTAGGGTTTAGGGTTTAGGGTTTAGGGTTTACTGATCTTAAATTAATACAAACATACCTACATTAATTATATATATTGATGGATTATGGTTTATGGTTTAGGGTTTAGTGGTTAGTGGTTAGTGGTTTAGGGATTATTATTATTATTATTATTATTATTATTATTATTATTATTATTATTATTATTATTATTATTATATACTTAAATACAATTATTATTATTATTATATATTTACTATGCTTATTATTATTATTAGTTTTTATTATTATTATTATTAGTTTTTATTATTATTATTATTATTATTATTATTATTATTACTATGATTAGTAATATTATTATTATTATTACTATTATTATTATTATTATATACTTAAATACAATTATTATTATTATTATTATATATTTACTATGCTTATTATTATTATTAGTTTTATGATTATTATTATTATTACTATTATTATTATTTGTAATTAAATGTATAGGGTTTAGGGTTTAGGATTAGGGACTATGGTTCATTTATTAAATATTAGGGTTTATGGTTTAAACCCCTAATGTCTAATTCTAAAGCATTAAACCCTAAAGCATAAGTAATTAACCCTAACCACTAAACCCTCGATCTAGGATTACGGACTATGAGTTATAGATTAAATATTAGGGTTTTATGGTTTAGAGGGGAGTGGTTATTGCTTAGGGTTTAAGATTAGGGACTATGGTTCATTGATTAAATATTAGGGTTTAGGGTTTAAACCCCTAATGTCTAATTCTAAACCCTAAGCATTAAACCCTAAAGCATGAGTAATTAACCCTAACCACTAAACCCTCGATATAGGATTACGGACTATGAGGTATAGATTAAATATTACGGTTTTATGGTTTAGAGGGTAGTGGTTATTGTTTAGGGTTTAGGATTATGGACTGTGGTTCATTGATTAAATATTAGGGTTTAAGGTTTAAACCCCTAATGTCTAATTCTAAACCGTAAGCATTAAACCCTAATGCATGAGTAATTAACCCTAACCACTAAACCCTCGATCTAGGATTACGGACTATGAGCTATAGATTAAATATTAGGGTTTTATGGTTTAGAGGGTAGTGGTTATTGTTTAGGGTTTATCATAAGGGACTATGGTTCATTGATTAAATATTAGGGTTTAAGGTTTAAACCCTAATGTCTAATTCTAAACCCTAAGCATTAAACCCTAAAGCATGAGTAATTAACCCTAACCACTAAACCCTCGATCTAGGATTACGGACTATGAGCTATTAGCTATAGTATTAGGGTTTTATGGTTTAGAGGGTAGTGGTTATTGTTTAGGGTTTAGGATTATGGACTATGGTTCATTGATTAAATATTAGGGTTTAGGGTTTAAACCCCTAATGTCTTATTCTAAACCCTAAACATTAAACCCTAAAGCATAAGTAATATTCTAAACCCTAAATTAATTAAAATAATCATAAAACCCTAAATTAATTAAAATAATCCTAAAACCCTAAACCACAACTTACATGCATTATATAAAATTAATTAAAATAATCATAAAACCTTAAATTAATTAAAATAATCCTAAAACCCTAAACCCTAAATTAATTAAAATAAACAAAAAAACCCTAAATTAATTAAATGAAATATTAAACCTAAAAAATTAAATAAAATTAACCTAAAACCTTAAACATAAACCCCAAATCTTAATACCATAAACCTAAAAATAATTACACAAATCTAAACCCTAAAACTAAAATATAAAATTTAATAATATATAAAGAAAAACCCTAAACTATAACCCCAAACCCTAAATTAAATCCATACATTAAAGCTTAAAACTGCATTAATGACGAAATTGAAATGAAAACAAAATTATTAGCTCAATTTCAAATAAAAAAAGGATCAAATTGAAACAATTGAAAGTCAGAGTGCTTGCGGAGCAAGACCCGTTTAACCCGTTAAACCGCGCGCGGATCTTTTTGACCCGGCTCACCCCTATAAATAAACCCTCACCCCCAGCCATTTTACACCATTTTACCCTACTGTTACTCTGCCGAAATTTCTCCTCGTGTTCTCTCTCTCTGAAAAACACAAATTTTCCCAGATTTCCTTTCTATTATCGATCAAAACCTCACTTTTTTCCCAAAGTTCTTCATTGTTCTTCCCCAAAATCCTTCCAGATCTTATTCTAACTTCCTACTTCAGTCTAAACCTGTTTCCTCTCGATCAAAACCAAACTTTTTCACTAAGTTCTTCACTGTTCTTTCCCAAACCCATTCTAGATCCTATACAAACATCCTACTTCAATCTAAACCTGTTTCCTCTCGATCAAACCCAAACTTTTTCACCAAGTTCTTCACTGTTCTTTCCCAAACCCATTCTAGATCCTATACAAACATCCTACTTCAATCTAAACCTGTTTCATCTCGATCAAACCCAAACTTTTTCTCAAGAACATCATCATGTTCTTCCACTTTCTCATTTTCAATCCTTCAAAACCCTAATCCCCAAATCAAAAGTGTTTTACCCTAAACCCTAAATTACTCGATACCCTAACCCATATACCCTAAACCCCAATCCTTAATCCCCAAACCCTAATCCATCAACCCTAAACCCTTATCCCAAAAATCGATTCGTATTCAAAAATCTTTTCATCTTCTTCAGAAAACCCTAATATCCCTTCTTCTTCTGACTTCTGAGATCCCTGAAAGCCCTTCTCCTTCTTCTGACTTCTGAGATCCCTGAAAGCCCTTCTTCTTCTCCTGACTTCTGAGTTCCCTGGAAGCCCTTCTCCTTCTTCTGACTTCTGATATCCCTGGAAGCCCTAATCTTCTGGGATTTGGTAAGTTTTTTCTCATATGTTATTTTTATTTTTATTTTATTTTTAATTTTTTATAATTTTTTATACTCTGATTTATCCTAACTTTGTTTCTGTTTGGTTTGCATGTTTATTTTCTGGGAGCGGATCTTCTGGCATTTTCAGTTGTTGGTATATTTCCAAAATCCCTAACTTCTAGTTGGTATATTTCTGTTTATGTGGTTCTGGTATATATTTATGTTTGATATGCATGCTTTTTCATTTGGTTTCTGTTTCTGTTTTGTTTGTTTAGTATGCATGCTAGGGTTTCCTTGGTTTAATCCGAGTATATAGGCTGGAATACCAGACCTGCGGGGCTACTGGTGCCAAAGGGGGTTTTTAAAGGACCCTGGGGTTCGGTGTAAACAACGCCACGTACAAGGATTAAACTGAAACCACCTGTTGTTTTATTTTCTTTTTAATGGTTGTTTTAATTTTTTACTAACTGTGGTTCCTCTTGATCTCAGGTACGTTTCTGGGTTCTGCAATAGATTCTGATTCTTTTGAGATGAACTATCCTGGTGAAACTGGTAAGGTTCTTTCTTTCTTTTTATTTTCTTTGTTCTTTACTTGTTTTCAGTGTTAAAGTTACTAACTCTGTAATTGTTTTTTTGAAGGGGAAGCTAATGATCAACTGTCAATAGTTGCTCCTTCCTCTAGGAAGAGGGCTTCAACTGACATTGGGAGAAAAACTTCTCATGTGTGGGATCACTATACATTTATTAAGAGTGCTGATGGTGTCATTGCTCAATGTAAGTATTGCAAAACTGCTAGCTATAAAGCTGATTCATATGTTGGTACTTCTACACCTAAAAGACATACTGATAAATGCCAAGCCTATAAAGATTTTCTTGCTAAAACTGTTAGTAGTAGTTCTGCATCTGTTTTTGATCAAAAAAAATATTGTGAACTGTTTGCTGAAGCTGTTCTCTCTCATGGTTATGCTTTAAGTATTGTTGAGCATGATAAACTTAGGGTTCTGCATCAGTATTTGAATCCTAATGTTAAGCATATTTCTAGGTATACCATTACTAAACATTGCATGTTAAAGCATGAAAAACATAAAAAAATTGCTCATTGATTCTATGAGTTCTATTCCTAGTCGTATCTGCTTTACATGTGATGGATGGTCTGCTTGCACCTCACGTTCTTATTTTGCTTTGACTGCTAATTATGTTGATAATAACTGGAAACTTCAGTCTAAAATACTGAATTTTAGGCGTTTCCCCCCTCCACATGATGGCGAGTCTATATATAAGTTTGTGAAAAAAATGTTATGTGAATGGGGCCTTGAGAAAAAAGCCTTTACCATGACTGTTGATAATGCTTCTGCCAATGATCGAATGGTGAAGAGGCTTAAGGATGACTTGCATGCTATTTCTCCCCTACCATGCAGTGGTAAGTTCTTTCATGTAAGGTGTGCTGCTCATATTTTGAACTTAATTGTTCAAAGAGGTTTGAAGGTAATTGACTCTTCTGTTCTTAAGTTGCGTGAAATTGTTAAGTTCATTGATTCTTCTGATGCTAGACTTTGTAACTTTGACTCTGCTGTTAAAGACTGTGGTTCTTCTTTTTCTGGTAAATTAGTCCTAGATGTCCCTACTAGATGGAATTCTACTTATCTAATGCTTCGTAGGGCCATTGATGCTAAATTAGCCATAAACTTGTTTGTTAATAGGGAAAATGATTTAGATGTAATTGCTGATTCTGAGTGGGAAACTTCCCAATTAATCTGTGATTTTCTGGAGCCTTTTTTTGAAATTACTACACTGTTTTCTGGTTCTAAGTATCCTACTTCTAATCTTTATTTGGCTAATGTGGTTGCCATTGAGAAGCTGTTGTATGATGCTCACAATGATCCTTGTGAGGCCATCTCTGCAATGGCTGGACCTATGCTTGAATTGTATGAGAAGTATTGGTCTGAGCACTCGACCATTTTGTCCTTTGCTGTTTTGCTTGATCCAAGGTATAAATTACAACTCCTGAAAGAGTTGTATTATGTCCTATATGTTGAGGATGAGGTTGAGAGAAGGGTAAGTATTGTTTACAATGAATTTGTAAACATGTATGTTTATTATTCAAAATCTGTCCTTTGCAATTCTGGATCTTCTGTTTGAAGTAACTCCTCTCAAAGTACAACCGAGTCCTCCACTGGTCGGCCTCGAACATTTAAGAAGTCTAACCTTTTTCAGGTTAGTTTTTATTTTTGTTATTTCAGTTTCCTTTATTTTATTATTTCAGTTTCAATTACTGACTTGTTTTTTTTTCTAGAACTTTGATGCTAATCTAGCTGCTTCAAGGAGTGGGAAGTCAGATGTTGACTCTTTTATTAGTTTGCCCCTTCTCCCTCATGCTGATGATTCAGACTTTGATATTTTGGATTACTGGAAAGCCCAATCTGTGTCTTTCCCTGTTCTTTCTCTCATGGCTAGAGATATCTTAGCCATTCCCATCACTTCAGTTGCTTCTGAATCATCTTTTAGCACTGGTGGTCGGATTTTAAATAAGTTGAGGGCTAAACTCCTTCCTAAAAATGTTGAGATATTTGTGACAACCCGTAATTGGTTGTATGGGTTTGAGCCTGAGGAAGAGGATGAGGAATATCTTTCTGTTATGAAAGATTGTGCAGTGGATGAAGATCCTAGTGCAGAGTAAGTTTCTGATTTGTTTAACTTGTATTTTTTTATTTGTTTTGAATTCTGGACTGATTTGTTCTTTTTTTTTGTAGGGACCTCTGAGAACAAGGAAGCATAAGGTCTGGTACGTATGTTTCTGATTTGTTGAAAGCTGGAGACGTTTGGTAAGTTGTTTTTATTCACTGTCTTTTTTTAGTTTTATATTTCTCATTGATTCTGTTTTATGTTTGCTTATATATGCATGTATGTATGTTTCTGTTTAGTTGCTCACTATGTAATGTGTATGTATGCTTCTGTTTTATGTTTGGTTCTATATGCATGTATGTTTGTATGTTTCTGTTTAGTTGTTCACTATGTAATGTGTATGTCTGCTTCTGTTTTATGTTTGGTTATATATGCATGAATGTTTGTTTCTGTTTAGTTGCTCAGTATGTAATGTGTATGTATGCTTCTGTTTTATGTTTGGTTATATATGCATGTATGTTTCTGTTTAGTTGTTCACTATGTAATCTGTATGTCTGCTTCTGTTTTATGTTTGGTTATATATGTATGTATGAATGTATGTTTATGTTTAGTTGTTCACTCTGTATTGTGTATGTATGCTTCTGTTTTATGTTTGGTTATATATGAATGTATGTATGTTTCTGTTTAGTTGTTAACTATGTAATGTCTATGTATGCTTCTGTTTTATGTTGGGTTATATATGAATGTATGTATGTATGTTTCTGTTTAGTTATATATGCTTGGTTTGCATTATTTCAGTCTGTTAATGTTACTAATGATTTTAATTGCTTGTTGCAGTTTGTTGGTGGTAGCTGGTTTTCCTAGTTTTAATTATGTTGGTGACTTAGCTTTTAAAGTTAAGTTGCCCATAATTTAAACTTGGTTACCCTTCAAAGCTCGATGATGATAATTCTGGTAGCAAAGTTTGTAAAACTTTGTTATAAGATCTGAGAGCTTTAAGTTTAAACTTTTGTATGTAAATTTTGTACTGTGAAAGTTAAAGTTTCAGTTTGTAAAGATTATTTAGTTTGTAAGTTTCAGTTTGTTGTAAGTTTCAGTTTGTAAGTTTAAACTTTTTGTAATATTCAGTAACGTTTGTAAGTTTAACAACTTAAATTATTGAATACAAGTCATTTAATGTTTTAATCTTCTTAAGTTTTACCTTATTCTTTTTTTTACTTATAAAAAAAGTTGGAAGTGTCCCCTATTCCATCCAATGTGAACGTTTTAATATATTTAAACATGTTAACTTAATTAAGTCATTTAAGTTAATCAGTTTTTTACAAAGTCGGTAAAGTATGTAATGTTAATTAAAAAATTTCGTTAGCTTTTATTAATTTAGTATACAGATTTAGTTTAATAACTTTAAACTAATATTAGTTAAGTATAAAAAAATAATTTTAGAATGCTTATTCATTCAACTTAAATAGATTACGTAGTTTATCATAATGCAAGTTAAGTTAATTTAATAACTAACTTAACTTAAAATAACTTTAAGTTAATTAAATTCATTTTTAATTTTAAGTTAAGTTAATTTAATAGCTAACTTAACTTCAATTAAAATGAATGCAAGTTAATTATTTAGCATTAATTTATTCCTATAATAAAAAATTTAAGTCATCTTATTTTAATTAAGAATATATATTTAATTTAATAATTTTTACTCATTTAACTTAATTTTATTAAGTATGAAATTTTAAATTAATAATGGTTATTCATTCCACTTAAGTTAATTAAGTATAATAGTTTATCTTTGAAGTTATTTTAAAATAATAGACAAGTTAATTAGAAATACAATTTATTAATACTTAAAATTATTATTAATTCAATTTATCTTTTAATTGAAGTTAAGTTAATTAATTTATTAATACTTAAATTATTATTAATTTTCAAATTTTTCAATACTTGACATTATTTTATATTCATTAAATATAACTTCTTTAAATGTCAGATAATTATCATTATTAGCAAATCAAATAATAGTATTAGTTCAGGTTAATATCAGTTCAGGTCAATATCAGTTCAGGTCAATAACAGTTCAGGTCAATATCAGTTCAGGTCAAGAACAGTTCAGGTCAAGAACAGTTCAGGTCAATAACAGTTCAGGTTCAAAACAGGTCGGGTTCAAAACAGGTCGGGTTCAAAACAGGTCGGGTTCAAAACAGGTCGGGTTCATTTCAGGTCGGGTTCATTTCAGGTCGGGTCCAAACAGGTCGGGTTAAATCGGTTATCTGGCAGGTTAGTCTCGGGTTCGGGTTCATTTCGGTCGGGTGCAGGTCGGGTTCGGTTACTACAGTAACAGGTCAATTTCGGGTTCGGGTTCACTTCGGTCGGGTGCAGTTCGGGTTCGGTTTCTACAGTTACAGGTCAAATTCGGGTTCGGGTTCGTTTCGGTCGGGTGCAGGTCGGGTTCGGTCTTTGAATTCTCGAGTTAAACCAGGTTCTGACTCGATCGAATTTCAGGCAGGTTACCAGGTCGGGTCAGTTTTTCACACCCCTACTTGTAGCAAGTGATTAGAAGGCCGAGAGGCGAACCCAAGCCATAATGCAGCTAGGGTGAGATTGGGTTGTACTAAAGTCCATCGAAAATGGTTCAATATTGAGATAGTGACTTAAGATCATCTAGGGAACCTCAATTAAAACTTTCAGGTAGTCGTTGCGTGCTGCAAATTTCACTAGGAAATAATCATTATCAATGTCGATTAATTTGAGAAGGTGAAATGGCTTCCAAATACTAAAAATCCGATTGTAAAGGGTGAATAGTTCTTCATCAGAGGCAGCACTAGGGATCCAGTGACTTTATCCTTGTAAGAGACAGGCTTTGGGATCGATGAGTCGCAATCCATGTTGGTCGACAGCCCAGTCGGGCTCGAAGAGGTGACCGGCGGGTCCTCATCAGGACGCCGCTTCTTTTTGGTCAAATGGGAGAGTTTCGAATTATCAGGAGAGACGCTCATTAGGTCAAAGAAGAGGATTTTATCTTAAATCATTTGTTTTTATTTAAAAATAAAATACATTTGTTTATAATTGAATTTAAATAAATATATTACTTTACTGTAATTATTTTTTGAATATTAATATGAAATAATAAAATTAACATTATCACCCTTATGTAATGTTACGAGATCAAACGAAAATGATATCATGTTGAAATTTGGAGATATTATATTATATGTTTACCGGAACTAAAGTCACTTATACTATCAAATAGCGACAATATTAGTAATATTATATTTCCAAATCAAGATAGTACATCCATATATGAAAATATAATTCGTAAATGTTATATGCGATGAAAATAAAAGTAGTTTGAAATTGGAATATGATTTTATAAAATTTTCACATTTTAAATGTGTATGAATATTATTTTTCTTTTTAAATGAAACTACATTATATTAAAAGCCAATAAAGATGAGATCCATTAATATTAGAATTATTGACGGTTAGTTTTTATCTTTTTAGTTTATCCTAGCTGACTGCCTAGCTGGACTTTCTTTATCCGTTACTTTATTAGTATATATTAACCCAGTTTATAAATAATTAATTAATTTTAATAAAGCTTCTTTTTTTTCCGTCATTTTCAATTCCACGAGAGCTTCTCTTTTCTTCAAGCCTTAAAATCATAATTCGACATACGACTTAGGAGTTCAACATAGTATTAGATGATTCTTCTAATTCCCGATCTGAGTCTTTTCGTGTTTTCAAGAATAATGACCCCTTCGATGAGTACTATATCCATCCGAACAAGAACCCAACGTTGGTTATGATTTCTTCTCTATTGAGCGGCGGCAATTATTATAGTTGGACACGTTCTATGTGGATGTCACTCATTTTCAAAAACAAATTCCAGTTTGTCGACGGCCTAATTAAAGAACTCAAGAAAGATGATCCTCGTTTTTCAGCATAGTTCAAATGCAACAATCTCGTCTTGTCTTGGTTGCAACGCGCATTGAATCGGGAGATTAGGTAGAGCGTGATCTGGATTGATCGAGCTTATGAGCTATGGTCAGTCTTATTTGACAGATTCAATCAGCGAGATTTGGTTCGAGTTTCGAATTTGCTTCAAGAATTTTATTCTTTACAGCAAGGTAACCTCACCATCACTGCATATCACACTCAATTGAAGGTTTTATGGGACGAGATTTGTAATCTCAGACCTTTAGTTGCCTGTGATTGTTCTGCCATGATTTACAGAAAACAATATTTTTTACTTTGTTTTCTTCGAGGCCTCAATGAGAATTTCTCTGTCCCCAAGTCTCAAATCCTTATGATGAAACCTTTGCCTTCTATTAATGAGGTCTTTGTCATTGTTTTACAACATGAGTGTTCTGTTACTCCCATTATTAGTGAGTCAAATGTTTTGTTGGCAGATAGGTATAACCCTAAGAATGTTAATCATCATGTTACTTCTAGGCTAGAGAATAAACCTGTTGCTAGTAAGAGATTCTATAATAACAGTGGATCAAAACGGCCTCTCTGTATTTTTTGTGGATTATATGGTCACACCACTGAGAAATGCTATAAAAACATGGCTTTCCTCATGGGTACAAAAATAAGAGTCAGAGTAATAGAGTCAATCTTGTATGATCTAACAATGGTTCTAGTGAGACTTTATTGGCTGATGATTCTGTTGTCATGCAACATTAAAATCTTGTTATATTTACTAAAGATCAATATGAAAGTATATAGAGATTACTGCACGAAAAAAAATTATGTTGGTTCTGTCAAGACTTCTGCTCAAGAATGCAAAGTGAGTGTTCTTTCTTCTGTCTTTGATGCTCCAGCTAAGTAAACAAGTATGGTTCTTACTTTTCAAGATTCCTACAGGTCTGAGTGTTCCTTGGATATTAGATTCAGGAGTCATTTGCCATATAGTAAATTCTTTAAATTTCTTTGTTTCTTGTTATCTTGTTCATAATAAAGGTGTTAAGCTTCCTAATAATGAAGTAGTTAAAGTTGTAAAAATTACATAGATATTGTTGTGGGATTATTTTTTTCCCAAAATATTGCATGTTCATTTTTATTTCCTAATATATTGCACTTTCTACAGTAAAAATAAAGGACTCATCTAAGTCCGACTTTGAACAGTGATTTCAATTTTCGAATAAAAAATTAAAGACTCACCCAGGTGAATCCAACTTTGAACAGTAAAAAATTTAAAGACTCACCCAGGTGAGTCCGACTTTCAATAGTGAAAGACTCACCCAGGTGAGTCCCAATGTATTGCATTCCCACCTGAGTCCCAATATATTGCATTCTACGTGTCTTTCACTATTCAAAGTCGGACTCACCTGGTGAGTCTTTAAATTTTTTACTGTTCAAAGTCGGACTCACCTGGGTGAGTCTTTAATTTTTTATTCGAAAATTGAAATCACTGTTCAAATTCGGACTCAGATGAGTCCTTCTTTATTTTTACTGTAAAAAGTGCAATATATTAGGAAATAAAAATGAACATGCAATATTTTGGGGAAAAAATAATCCCACAACAATATCTATGTAAATTGTCCGTTAAAGTTACTTGTTAGCTCCTCAAAAGTACTGATTTTTATGCCTATTTTACTATGCCTTTGCTTGATTTTGAGTACATTTTGTTGCATTTAGTTGTTAATCTCATGCATTTGCACAAGGAGTTAGGAATTTTTCCTATGCTAGTGTGAAAGGTTGTTTTGTTGGCAATTTGTGCAGGTTTGGCATAGCGGTTGGTAGAACACAACAACACAGGAGGGAATGACGAGATGTTGTTGGCACAAATATTGACAAAGCATTGGTTGGCATAGAAGACGAATTTGATGCTCGACCAAGTAATCTATTGAACCCGAAAAAATAGGACCAGGTCAGGACGCGAGAAAGTAGCAATTGGATCAACCTCCAAAAAAATAACGGATAAAGCGTGCCAAGCTTGGTTGGCAGATTCATGCCAAGCTTGATTGCTAGAGCAGCAGTGACAAAATGACGTCAGCTCCAACCTGATCAACTCACATTCAAATGTCGGATAAGATGGTCACATCCCTTATTACTTGAGCATTCAAAATTCAAAATACAAGAGCTTATCCTAGTCTTCCTTGCACGCCTATTTAAACATCGACGGAGAAGATCAATCGGGGTGGATGATAAAGGAGAGATCGAGAGATCCATTGACGACTGGTTGCGCCAAGAGACATGGTTCGACCAACTTGACTGAGAGCCTGGACCTTGAAGGGCTGCAATGAAAGACCCCTTTCTTGCCCATTCTCTTTGTTTAAGTTGTTTTTATTTTTAAATGATAATGTGTTTAGAAAACGTTGAAGGTTTTAGTTTGTTACCCTCACCATGAACTAATTTAATAGTTGGTGGGGGGATGTTTGCATTGAACGTTATGTTTTATGTTTAGTTTTTAATAATGGATATGCTTCGATATTGTTTTCCCTATCTGGCATGTTCTTTAATGTTTCATCAAAACTGTGCCAAGCGAAAGCTGGCATTGTTGGCTTATTGAACCTTAATATCTTAACAGACTTAGGGGGAAACGATCTATTGCCAAATACTAAGGCGAGATGTTTTGAAAGAAGATGTTCAAGTAGATGAGCTTACTTTTGAAGCGAATCTACCCCTTAGGAGTATAGATTGGAACTTAATCAAATTGATTTATGAAAAACATTCACTATAGAAATATATGGGTTTTTACATGGTTAATTTCGGACATCGACCATCGAAAGAGGCTTTGCCAACTTTGAATTTGCTCGTTAAATGATGAAAAGGCACTACATTATTAAAGGCTGACATGGCATGAGTAGCGTGAAAACTAGGCATCCCTTGCCAACGCTCATCGCTCATTTGACACTCTCCTTACCAACAATATTTATTTTATTTTTCTTTTAAATAATTTTCAAACAACACCTTTTTCCTTGACAAGTAAACAATCAAAGCATTCAAACTCTTGGCCAATCCCCGTAGAAACGATACTCAACTCACTACTATATTACTTGTGGACCGTGTATACTTGCACGCAAAAGACTCAACCTTTGGCATTGTTTTATTACTTTTCCAATACATATTCTACCCTTTTTGCCAAGCACTAATGCGAGTCAACATTACTCATATAGGTATTGTTCTAATTTTAGAATCATTAGTCTTGCACAATGTCTTTCATATACCACATTTTAGTTTTAATCTAGTCTCAGTTTCTCAGTTAACCAGAGATAATGCCTTGTGTTTAATTTTCTCTTCTAGTTTTTGTTGTATACAAGATGTCCCGGCTTAGAAGATGATTGATTTAGCGTATCGATACGGTATCCTCGAGTTGACTTTGGCCAGTTGACCTAGTCAAGGTGTATCGATACCCTCTTTGAGTGTATCGATACGGTCTGCAGTTTAAGCTAAAATGGGCTGTTTTTTATCCGATGTTTGTTTGTCCGCCTCGCTTGTTGCTTCCGCTGTCATTGTTTCACATAGGATGTATTAACGCATCTAGACAAGATAATAATAAATGAAAAAGTTTTCCCGGGTTGTTAACCGAAGTGGAGCCTTAACGGGTTTCGCCTCGGTTATCCCCATGTAGCCCACTCGGACCGATCAAGCGTCCGGACCAGAACGAGAGGGTTACACAAATGGAAGAAACGAGTATTCCTATCTCCTTTCTTATACCATCTAACCCTCAATTTTTGGATCCACGTGTTTTATTCTTTCTTGTACTCATTCCAAAGAGCTTCCCTCAAATTATTTAGAACATGAAAAGAAACTGGCTCAGCTTCCCTACGTTGTATATGAACTTCTAGCTCAGAAATATGATTTTCCAAACTTGCAATGGATTGAATTGGGTCCCGAAGACACGATCTAGCCCATTCCTTAGCTGCCACTTTAGAACCTTTTAAAAGTCCTCATATTTTGACTATAAGATTATTCTATTTCATTCTACGAATAGCATTAATAACGGTTGGAGTACATCGAGCCTTTCAGTTTTCCACCTTAATTGAGTAAAGTTTTGACCGTTAATTGTTTTTCCAAATTATTTAGCTATTCTATTAATTTTCTTGGATTTTCTCTTCTTATTTTCTCTCATTTTCCATCACTTTTTCCCAAACAAGATTTTCAGTTTTCTTTGCTGTTTTTCAATGGAGATTTTATCATTTGATTCCTCATCTATTTCCTAACAAAACCTTGTTGAGATTTCATAAATATCTCATCTATTTTCCAAGTTATTTTAAGAGACAAAACTTATGTCAATTTTGGTAGAATGTTCTTCAAAGGTAAATTTCTTCTTCTCTCTTAAAACTAAGGTTCTTTATTGATATTCCCTAGTGATTGTCTTGTGTTTTGTGGATTATAACATGATTTTACAATTTAATTCAAGAAAGTGAGATTAATTGATGATTTTGAGGTTTTACCTAAATTCTTGTTTTACAAGATGAGTGCTGGAGATTTCTATTGGGTTAATTCACAATTTGGTTGTATAAATATAATGAGAAATGATATTTTCATAATCAATCCTGAAACTATTTAAGTGGCTATTTTCTAAGGCAGTTTAAGGGTGGTTTTGGGGCTGTTTTGATAGATTCTTGATTGCTGAAGGTATAAGGATTGTTGGAATATGTTTTTGGATGTTCTTTGATGTTGTTAGGGTGTTAAAATCGTTAGGTTATAGCTGGAGATTGTTTGGATGTTGTTTGGAGTAGTTTTCAGTGTTTTTGGATGGTTTTTGGATGCGCTTTCGTAAAGGTTGCATGGATGTTTGTAGGATGGTGTTAGAATGCATTTTGCCTCTAATTTTGTGTTTCCAAAATAGGATAGAGTCAAGCCTAGCTCATTTTATGGAAGTCGGCTCGTTTCAGAAGCTTGGAAAGCAACAACAAGCGATACGATGTGTATCGGTGAGTGTAAATGTGTTTCGGACACTCTTAAAGGTTTGAATAAGGAGTTGGGGGTTTATATTAAGCCTAACAAGCTTAGTTAAACTCGGAAGTAAGTTTTCCCTAATTTCGCCTTGAATATTGGTTTGATATGCGACTTGAATTACATGTTTTAGTTTAAAAGCATGAAATGGTTTACTTACTGTTTTATGCATCTTTTAAATGATATGCAATGATTTATCAAGTATATAGATGCTTAGAGCATTGAGAAATGGTTTCTAAATGGAATGTGGTTGTTGTCTTGGGCAATGTGATATTTGCATATGGAAATGTTTTGTTAAATGCATATGGAAATCAGTAAGTAAATGTGTTTAAAAGTGTATATTGGCTATGTGACAAATGGAATAATGTATCGGATATAATCAGCATGTCGTAGGGTTTAAAGTGCACTATAATATGTAAAGTCGATCGCATCACGGTCCTTGAGGAAAGTAGTTTAACTAGGGTACTCGGGTTGTTGGGTATCACTTGTGGTTTGCGATTTAACTAGGCAACCCAAGTTGATGGCGTACCTTGAGGTAGGATAAAGGTGAGCCTATCTGGGTCAAGGTATTGTTTGGTAGAGGTGAGTCTACCGGGAGATCTGTGTATCCGATGCGGTTTTAATGAAACAATGGTTTATCTAATGGTCACATTATTTGCAAATATATGAGAAATATGTGTAATTATATTTGCATATGGTTGTTATGCATATTATGCTTTGAAAATGGATTTCAAGGGTGTTGGCTTTATACTCATGTTTTTAATGCATTGATGAATATGGTAGAGTGACAACACTAAGCATATGTTTGCTTACGCTCTCATTCTTCTTTGCATAGAATTGATGATTGTGGGAGCATTGGAGCGAGGAGATCCTAAGATATTATTTGACTTTGAGTATGGTTTTAACTTAAAGCTTTTGGTAATAAGGCAATGTATTGTGCAAGTTGGGGATTTATACTTTGACTGCTTTTGCTTCCAAAGATTGTAACATGTTGGTTGGTGGATTGATGTTTAGATTTGGGATGTGGATTGATGGTTTCATGCTTTGTTTCTGTTTTGGGTATTAGGGGTGGGCAAGACCGGGTACCCGGCCAATTTGTCTAGAATTGGTCCTGGTCCCGGTAACCACCGGTTCCTGAAAATTAGAACCAGTCCCGGTAACCACCAGTTCTTGAAAACTAGAACCAGTCCCGGTTAGACCGGGTCTAAGATTTCAAGAACCGGTTCCGGTACTAGTGGGAACCGGTACCAATATCGGGTACCCGGTCAATTAGTCTATTATTAATAAAATTTGAGCAGCAGGGGAAAAAATTTCAACCATCAATAATAATATTAAATAACAAAGTCAGAATATTGTAGGCTTGAAGGTTGAAGTCTTAAAACGAGTCATACTCATAATATTCATACACAAAAAGAAATAAAGGAGCGCCTTCAGTTGCTTTCAATCTCTTCAACGCCATTCGGTACCAGACCAGTACCGGGTACCTGGTACAAGTCCCGGTCCTATTGGGCACCCACCGGGTACCGGATCCAAAAAAGCAAGATCCAGTCTCGGTCCCGGTTGCAATCGGGACCTAAATTTTGGATCCAGTCCCGGTCCCACCGGAACCAATACCGGGTAAAAATCCACCGGGTTCGAGACCAGGACCGGGTAATCGGGTTTTTTGCCCACCCCTACCGGGTATGTTGGTTGGATTGTTTAGGAAGCATGCCGATAGTTTACGCTTTTGTGTTTGAAAATGCATATTTGATGGTTTGGTATGCTGTGGATGTTACCCTTTTATGATAAATATGTTTAGTATGCATGCTAGGATGTTTGGGGTAAGTTTGTATTGATTTAGAGGTCAAAAATCAGATAAAATGGGCATTACAGACCTTTGGGTATTGGTACAAGGTTCCCTATATCGATACGTGGGACCTAAATCAGGTATGAGAAGTGGAAATTTGGCCTGGGTACTAATATGCCCCTTAGTTGTATCGGTACGAGCCTTGTTTATTTTGGCCTAGGTATCAGTATGTGTATATTTGTACCGGTACAACCCATGTTATGAAGCCTGGTATTGGTACGACATCCCGTGTACTGATACCGAAGGTTGTTTTGTCAGTTATTTGGCTGATGTAGTTTGAGATTCTTCCATTTTGGTCCGTGATTCGTATGTAGGCAATTTGTATGTATTTGATCAATTTGTTTTAGCCAAAATTAAACTTGTGAGCATGGAACTTGATTAATTAAGGACTGGTAACCTTAAATCTAAGTCATTTTAATTTTCTATATTTGCAATTTGGTCCCTAAATTGCAAACTCGTACAATTGGATGTCAATTTGACGCCCGATTCAGACGTAAATTTAATCGTTTCCAATTTTAACATTCTACGTCCTAATGATGCATCTTGATAAGATAAAATAAAAATGGACCAAATTTGAGATATTCAGTTTAGGTTTGCTACGGTAAACCTAATGTAGCTCGCTCGGTTCGGCCTAACGCCTAGGTCGGGTCAAGGGGGTTACAATTTCCACTTTGGTCGCAACCCTTTCCAACATTGATGAGGGTGATAAAGTAGCATCCACTGAAGGCACGCCATCTAACATTGTGTGACCTGCAACCATTTTCACCCTAACTTTCGTAGCAACCTCCATCGAGGATAGTACCTCCGGTGTGGCAGGGTTGATTGCCATCGATCCAACTGCAGCATCTGCAATAGGTTTCGCAGTAAATTCAGCACCAACGCTAGCAAGTGTAAGAACAAACTCATCATCTATGGATAAGGGCAAATGTGTTAGTTTATTTAGCTTTGCATTAATATACACATGCTCATCAAGCTATATTACCTTCGCTATCCGAAGAAACAGATGAATCAGATGAAGCAAGAGATACCATCTACGGAGGACATGATATCTATTGATCATCTTTCTTCTCACTCTTCGATGATAAAAGAATAGGGGAGGTATTATTACCTTTATTTGATGCCAAGAGAGCATTAAACCTGCCGACGGTGACCATAAACTCTAGATCACATAGAGTGAGACTGCTCGTGTTAACTTCCTCATAAGCTTCGACACCTTACCTGGCAACCTCACTCACTTCTTCACTAAGTAATTCCCTTATTTCAAGCCAGTCCTCTTTGAAAGAATGATATTCGTTCGTCCCCTCGATTTCATTATCTCCCGTAGACTCCCTTTCCAAAGATTCACTCTCCACAATGTCCGAAGTCGGTCCAAAGTTCCTTGCAAACCTACTTGTAGACCAGTAGAAAACTAGGTCCTCTGAGGACAAGCAGAGTAAAACATCAAAAATGTCTGGCTCCTTCACCATTTTTCCCAACAACACCCTAGCTAAGTCATCTTTGCCTCCGTAAGGCCGGGCTTTTCGACAGTTGATCACGTTGAGAAGGAACTCACACCGCGAAAGCATATCCCTAGTTTTTATGCTGTTAGGACTATCACCCATAAGGCAGTACCTACAGATGTTCTGGATCGTGATGACCTTCAGTACATCCAGACAGTTTCCTTTGATTAGTGTTTCAACCTGAATATTCTCTCAATCTTTCAACCCATATATGGAAGTCATAGTACTCTTTTTAGGCTTCATCCACGTAGTAGGAAGTTGAAGCCTCCGACCAACTTCTTTACGCCTTGATGTACTTGGTACGGTTTAACCCTAACTCCAGCTTTCCAAACCACCTTTTAATGGGCTCTTTGACATCCATCACTCTACATTGCCTATGTTTATAGCTAAACATGCCATCATAGGCCTTTATACCGACTCCATGTAAAGAAAAAAGATTCTTTCAACCCAAATATGTAAGTTACAATACTCTTTCTAGGCTTCATCCACACAGTAGGAAGTTGAAGCCTTCGACCAGCTTCCTTATCACCTTGATGTACTTAGTACGATTTAACCCCAACTTGGCTTTCCATACCACCTTTTAATGGGCTCTTTGACACCCATCCGTCTTCATTGTCTCTGTTTAAATCTAAACAGACCATCATAGGCCTTATGATTGACCCTATTCAAAGAAAAAATATTTTTTAGAATGACAACGGACGATGTCCACTCCATCTTCTTGCATACAAGGAAATAGTTGGTCAAGATCCACCATGATGCTTTAGTTAGCTAACATGGAGCAATCTCGTATTAAGTTAAGACTTTCTCTATGAAAGGGTACTAGGGAAAATGAAACATCGCCTCCAAACAATAAAGTGGCAAATAGAATCACGATCTGCCATCAATAGAATTCTAAAAGTCGCTAGCATAATAGAATCCCCTAAGAATTTCGAACTTGAATTCATAATTCTCCCATAGTAGGCCGCAACACCGTAGTAGCATCCTCGCTTGATTCAAACTGGCTCTTCCTTTGAATGAGCCCTTATTTTTTGACTATGAATGATTATCGACAATCCTCCTCTCTATGCTCTTGGTTCTTCTCGACATTATCACCGACGTATTGCAAAACAAGTTTGAAAATCTAAAGACTTGCAAAGAAACTGATGAGAAAGCTTGAAGATATAACAAAGTTGAAACATTACGGTCAAAGGGTGTTTTTATAGTCGAATAACACATTTTCCCAAATATCTTCAATCTGCACTTCCAGCTAGCATCAATTATAGAGAAACATGCGTGTCCTCTCGCAGCCATAAGTCGTATCATTATGATTATCTAAGTTAATGCAGACACCTTTTGGCACTCTAATAGTTTCAAGGATAGCTTTCTTCAAATGCTTCATCTCGTACCATTTTATGGCACTCTTTTGATTAAGGGGGACATTGTTATACATGGTACCTCTTCACCCAAAAATGACCCCAAAAGTCTTCACACTCGGTAACTCCGGAGGTGGCCTCTAGATGACTCCCTCGAAGCCTTGCAAATGTAGAGATGATGAATCCAGAGACCTATAGGGTCTTGGGACCAAACACTATCAGGTAGTACAACACTCCACCCACGTGACCAAACTGTAGAGTCTAATAATTGAAAGTTGGGCCTATCTCAGCTAACATGTCCATAGGTTATCACTAGGTTTGGTACCATCCAATCACCAATAGTTCCCGGGGTTATAAATACTCATGTAACCGAAGAGAAATGAGAGGTCGAACCAGGAGGGAAGTGCCCCTCTTTCCTTCTCTCCTTCCCTACTTCGACCATCATATTGTCTATGACTCTTCGCCCCAAATCCATATGGGGTGAACCGCCTAAAATCGCCTCCAACCACTTTGGTCTTCTACTCCACCTCCCTTTATAGTGTTGATTATTTAGGCATCAACAAATTTTAACTACAATATTTTTTATATAATAAAAAAACTAATTTAACAATAAAAGGGTTGAGAAACATAAAAAATTCTATTGCTTTTTCAAAAAAAAAAAAAATATATATATATATATATATATATATATATATATATATATATATATATATAGAGGTAAATTTGATTCTTTCTCTTTCCAAAAATTAATTTATATTAATTCATGAAGATAATAATTCAAAATTAAAATAGATAAAATATTCCATATATTGTCGGTGAAAATTTTAGCTTCTAAGTGAATTTAATTTAGGATTTAAATATTTAATTTAAGGCTTTTGACAAGGGATTTAGATTTTAAAATTTTGAATTTAGGGTTCAATATTATAATTTATAATTTAAAGTTTAAGGATTAAGGTTTACAAATTACGATTTAATGTTAGAAATTTAGGTTTTATATTATGAAGTTTAAATAGATATAATTTTATAAAAAAATACACTAATAATGCATCAAATATTAATTCATTCAAGTAAACTAAAAATATATTTGCATTATAAAAATAATAATAAAAAAACCGTGTATGGTGCAAGTTAAAATATGGGTAAACTACATAAATGGTCTCCCGACTATGCTCCATTTATCTTTTGCGTCCTCCGACTATCATAAGTCACAAACTAGTCCCTCGACTTAAAAAAGTAACAAATTGGTCCGGCGCCGTTAAAAATTTAACAGCGAATGTCGTGGCAATTAATATAAATTGATATAATTACATAATTAGCCCTCAAGTTCTACACTTATTTTAATTTGACACTAATTTTAAAAAATTAACCCACATAATTTTAATAATCTATCAATTTAGTTCATCTTCTTTTCTATTTCTCCTCTCCTCTCTTTATATAAATATACTCATAATCTCTCAAAAGACTCAATCGCCTCTCTTCTTCCTCCAATCTACTCTTAAGAGAATTCCCCTCCTTTCTCTCCAAATCTACAAATATCCAAATTTTATTTCTTCCCTTTTCTTTACTATAATTTTAAAAATCCTTGTTCTAAGGATTTTGATTCGAAGAAGGTAAAGAAAAGAACAATAATCTATGTGGAAAATTTGAAGGTTTGAAGCCCTGCAGTAACACATCGGTGGAGACGAAAACCCGTAATATGAACCACACAGAGCTTCAATAATTATCGACGCCTGTTTGTCTGGGTTGGTACTTTCTTTAGCTATGTTTATTTTGTATGCAGAAACAAACATAAAATCAAAGGATAATTTGCAATCAGGTATTAGAATATCATAAAGTGCTAAAACTAAATATTGTTGGAGTAAGCAATAAACACATATACAAAATAGACACCATTTTCATCAGCCCTGTGACATTCCAGCTTCTTTTATATCCTCTACTGTAGAATAGGCGAACCATGCGCAACAATGTAAATCAACATATTTTTTCTTCAAGTTAACCATAATCAAAACATAGAAAAATATTAGAAAAAGTATTGATTTTCATTCGTGAAGCTTTACAGCTGCATCCATTCACATTTTCTTCAAGGAATCATGTACACATATATGTGATAAAATGATACTCAAATCCTTGTTTTAAGGATTTTGATTCGAAGAAAGTAAAGAAAAGGGAAGAAATGAAATCTGAGTATTTGTATATTTGGAGAGAAAAGGAGGGGAATTCTCGTAGAGTAGATTGGAGGAAGAAAAGAGGTCATTGAGTCTTTTGAGAGATTGTGAGTATATTTATATAAAGAGGGGAGAGGAGAAATAAAAAAGATGGATTAAATTGATAGATTATTAAAATTATGTGGGTTAATTTTTTAGAATTAGGGTCAAATTAAAACAAGTGTAGAACTTGAGTGCTAATTATATAATTATATCAATTTATATTAACCGCCACATCATCAGTCGTTAAATTTTAACGGCGATGGACCAGTTTGTTACTTTTTTAAGTCGAGGGACCAGTTTGTAACTTCTAATAGTCGGAGGACGCAAAATATAATTGGAGCATAGTTGGAGGACCATTTATTGTAGTTTACCCTTAAAATATTAATTTTGATACCATAAATTAGTTTGGTCGGTTATTTCGTTCATAAATTTTAAAATAATAGGTGTTTAAATTAAATTATTTATATTTTAGTTTAACAATTTATAAATATATATAATTGTTTAGTACTTTATGCTAAAAAAATCTTGTTTTGTACTTATTTTATCTTGTTCAACTACATATCAGTTGGAATAATGTTATATATGTGGTGAGAGTTCAGAAGACAACTATTTTATATTTTTTTTATAAAAAATAGTTCATATTTAATTAACTAATACTTGTAAATATATTATATAAAGTGGATTGTGGGGTGGGTAAAGTGATGATTAAGTGAGTCTCAGGATCCACGTGGGTGGTGGAGTAGAGATGAATTTAATCTTATGAGTAGTGGGACGTGGTTAGTTATGAAAATTTTTAGCGAGGAAGAGTGTGTGGAGAGCATCATTCATAACCGCCCCGCCTAATTGACATCACTAGTTATATTTGACTCTAAAAGATTATTATTAAAAAGTCAATATAAGCATTGGACTTAGCTTAAACTTTCATTTAGACCACAAACCTTTAATTTAATCAAATTACATCATTAAAATTTTATTATTAATAAATTAAGTCACTTATACTAACACATTTTTTAAAAAATATTAACGGAAAAATTGAATTTTTTTTGCATATTATCATCGAATAATTTTTAATCGACAATTTAAATATTTTTTTTTTTCAAATTTTATAGAAAATCAAAATTTTCTTTGAATTTATTTAAATAAAATATTTGCGGAAATTTTAACAAAAAATAGTTAAATGATGAATTAAACATTATTTAACAATGATATGTGAAAAATATGTTAAGTAAAAGTGTCGATTTTAGTTTTTTTTCATTAGAATTATTTAAAAATGTTCGTATAAATAATTTTTTTATCAATAATAAAAGTTAAATGATACAATTTTCTTAAAATAAAAGTTTGTAATATAGATGAAGGTGGACGTTAAGTTTAATAATTTAAAATATAAATTACCCATAAAAATATAATATTAAAAAATACCAAACATAGGTGTAGAAATACAAGAATAGGTGTAAAAATGAGTATGCAATTTCCCTCTTTTTCACTAAGTTTGGCATTACTTTAGAAAAAAGCGGTGGAAAAGTGATTTTGAAAAGTTGTTGGACTGTTTAGTTTAAGTGTTTGATACTACTGTCAAAAAGTACTTTTAAGTAGATAAAATATTTAAAATAAATATTTTTTAAAAAATATAAAATAATTAGTGATATAAATTAGAATATATAAATAATTTTATTTAAAAGGCTTTTGAAAAAACTAAAAACTAAAAATTTTAGGTTTTAAAAAATATTTTTCAAACTAAACTGAAAATAACTTTAAATTAAACTTAGTTTTATTAAAAATAGAAATACAGATACTCCCATCTGAAAAATAGATTTTAATTTTGAAAATTTGAAAAGATATGATTTTTATATAAATATTAAAATAAATTTAAATAGTGAATCTTCTTCCAACCGAAGAATATCGTAAAACGCAAGAAATCAGAAATTTCCTAATCAAGAACCTTCTTCATTCCCATGAATGAACACAAGAGAAGCAAGGGCATAAAAATAATTTCAACGAAGTTACCAACACGCTGAATTACTCTTTCCTATGTTCCAGACGGAAATGTGATGTGAAATCTATATATTTGGCCCTTTCAACATTTGTCAGCAGTCAACACGTCATCCCATATTGTAAAAACAAGAAAATTCAATTCAAATTATTTATTTTTCAACTGTCCCTTTTAATTCCTTTTTTCTCATTAAATTATATAGTTGTATTTTTTTGACAAATAAATTATAGAGTTGCCAATAATAATAACAAGCATAGTTTCCAATTGAAGGAAAAAAACAAACAAACAAACGAAAAATACAATCTCCTATTCCTTCTCCTCTCATTTCCCCCTTTTCCCTTTCTGCTCTGATTACTCCAGGATCTCCCTCCATTCGCTTCACTTTTTACTGGATCGGTTAATCGGAGGGTTCTCTAAACGATGTCGTATTCGGATTCCGACTCTTCCTCCGCCTCCGGCGACCACAACTACAAGTATTTCAAGCAAATCAGCCGTGATAGTAAACTCTTATATTCTCTATTCATTCAAAATTCTCTGTTCATTCTAGAAATTTTAGTATTCTCTTCTCTTATCGTTCTGCTTATAATCTGGTTTCAGAGTCGTTAGTAATAGTTCCAGCCTAATCATGGAATTTTCGACTGTGTATTTCCGTAATGAATTTGTCAGTTAAGTTGATAATATTCTAAACAATAAATTCAGCTAGACTTAAATTTGTGTTTTTAGAAAGTTTCTTATTTTGAAGAAATTTACTTTGAAGATGAAAAGGGTAAACAAAAAAGAAAAGATATTATGATCATTTCATAAGTGAACCGCATAACTGTATTTTTTTTTAATTTATTGATTTTGATGCATAAAATTTTGAATAAAGAACGTTAATTATCTATTTTTCCAACAATGCTAATTCAAAAACATAAAATTAGTGCTATGATTGTGCTATATACTGCAGTATTTGCATTTTTCTGATTACAAGGATGATATTTTTCATGAAAAGGAGTCCCTATTTCATGAACTATAGTTGATTTCATTGCATAAGAGTTTATCCTTAACTTTGCACTGTGAAATTACACATGATAGGAATAGGAAAATATGCATGTTAAAAACAATTGCGAGCTGTGCACTTTGTAGAAGTGTAAGATGTTTCGACTAGTATAATCAAGGCTGCACATGCGTGTTAAAGCTTAAAAGCATGGGTCTGGACTATAAGAGGATGTCCCTACCCCTCCACAAGTTTCTGCCTAGGCTTCATCTAGTTTTTCTGTTCCTTTATTTTCTGTTTTTACGTTAAAAAACAACAACAAGGTTTTAAGTATTGGAATTCTGTGTTTTTTGTTACTACTTTTTTTCATTTATTTCTTAGGCATGATATTGTTGACTAATTTTGTGTGGTTGAATTGATTTTGATGTTTTACATATACTTGATGTATCTAAAGGGTTATTACATGAAATGCTTCGTTCTGCAAAAACGAAGGACACAAAATCTAACTGGAAGGTACGCTGATTTTGTTGTTTTTATTTTTTTCATTTTTTTTGTTGGCTTTGCCCCATTTGTAATTTTACTGGTTACTGGAAAAATTATTATTTATCTTGTTTTTCAATCCCTTCTAAGCAGGTGCTAATCATGGATAAACTTACGGTTAAGATAATGTCTTACTCTTGCAAGATGGGTGACATCACAGCAGAAGGTGTTTCATGTAAGCCAAGCTTCATTTTAACTGTTGCATAACAACTGCTCCAACAGGGTGGACATTGAAATAATAATTTGTTACATAAGTTATGCATGCCATTATCTTAAATTTTCAAGGATCAATTTTCTCTTGTAAGTTTAATGATTCTGGCTTTGTAATGCAGTGGTAGAAGACCTATACAGACGCAGGCAGCCATTGCCATCAATGGATGCTATATACTTCATTCAACCAACCAAAGAGAAGTAATGACTTCTATCTTTACCTAGTTTCAATTATTAAGGCTTTAGCTGGGGTAGGTATTTTTCTTATTGGATGGGTTTTTATGTGTGGATCTCATTTTAGCCCTTTCGCCCCTGCTGTTACGCATTTAATTTTTACATTTAAAGGGCAAACAAAGTAATAAATTTTCTCGCAGTTGCAGACTTTATACCGAGCATTTTCAGTTTTCCCACTTTAGGTCTACATTTCATACATCCAACATCAGAAAATTAACCTTGCCAAAGCCTTATATTTTTTTTCTTCTATTTTCTAGTATAACTGTCCGTTCAAGTAAGGATGTGTGCATGAATGCATATCTTGTAAAGATTTAGTTATACTAATCATTAGATGGAAATGTTTACGTCAGACATATATATGACATAGCTCAACATAATCCATTTTCTCATGTGGGTTTTCCCCCTCACCCCTTTATTGCTTCACTTCTGTGCTTTTGCAGTATTATTATGTTTTTGTCAGACATGGCTGGAAGGACTCCCTTATACAAGAAGTACGTGAAAGGATTTTTACTTTACATTACATGAGTGGTTGAATCTTCTGAATTCCGAGAATTTTACAACTTCTGATGTTTATATTTTCTTTTATCTGGTATATGGAAAAGGGCATATGTTTACTTCAGTTCACCTATATCAAGAGAATTGGTTGCTCACATCAAGAAAGATTCAACTGTCTTGCCTCGCATAGGTGCATTGAGCGAGGTTAGGGTTTTTTCTCCCTTGTTTTAGATTGCCAGTTTGCCTGAAGCAATCTACACTGTGCAAATTAGTCACATTGCTCTCTCTTTGATTGTTGGGTTGTCAATTAGTGCTGACCGCTTCTTGGTTGGCATATGCAGATGAACTTGGAGTACTTTGCAATAGACAGCCAGGTAATTTGGCCACTTAATCATCATTTTTTTCCTGAAAAAATATAATAGCTCATGTGGTGCTTTCATACTCTTGTGGTGACCATTGCATTTAGATTTATTTGGTACTTGCATCCACAAACATCAGGCCTAAAATGTAAGATACCAAATTTAGCAAAAATTAAGTCCTTATAGAAGCCTTGGTGGTTTAAGCCTGAAAAACTTTTGGTGAAGAATAAGTAATATATGCAGATACTTTTATATAACCATTGACATGTCCTATTTTGGGATCAAGATGGTTTTGTAAGTTTTTAACTTTTGAGATTTAAGCTAGTCTCTCTTCTCTTGATATATGTTGAAGCTTGTGTATCTTATCATTATCTAGTTAGAGCTTATGTGAAAAACTTTGTCTGACATTTAGTTCTCTCTACCTCCGCCCCCTTCAATTGATTGTAATGGCTTATCGCCATTGTTATCATGTGAACTTTGGTTTTCTCACTACAGGGTTTCATCACCGATAATGATAAGGCTCTTGAGGACCTTTTTGGTGATGAGGAAAATACTCGCAAAGCTGATGCATGTTTGAATGTGATGGCTAACCGCATTGCCACAGTATTTGCTTCATTAAGGGTATATGCTTCTCTTTTTGAATTTTGATTCTCAAATAGTAAAATTTTCTCAGATGTATCTATATTTTTAGGAGTTTCCTTTTGTGCGCTACCGAGCTGCCAAGTCTCTCGATCCAATGACCATGACTACGGTCCGTGATCTAATTCCTACCAAGCTTGCAGCTGGAATCTGGAATTGTCTTGTAAAATGTAAATCAATTCCTAACTTCCCTCAGCAGGAAACATGCGAGCTACTCATCCTTGATAGATCTATAGATCAGGTTTGCATATTAATATTGGTTGAAGCTAATGTCATCTGCATTGCATGCTTGTTCAATATTCTTATGATAAATGGGTTAATTTCTTATCTAAGATTGCTCCTGTCATACACGAGTGGACTTATGATGCCATGTGCCATGATCTACTGAATATGGAGGGGAATAAATATGTGCATGAGGTATGTGCTGTCATCAGTTTCAGTATGTTCTTGAGTTATTTTGGAACTTCTTTCTGGTTTCTGTATATCAAGCAAGTGTACTGTTTAGGTTCCAAGCAAAACAGGAGGCCCTCCTGAGAAAAAAGAGGTTCTCTTGGAGGAGCATGATCCCATATGGCTTGAGCTTCGACACACACATATAGCAGATGTATGTACGGTGCTTTCTTCTTCGTATACCCGACCATTGTTGCTCTAATTTTTCATTTCCATCAAGTGCATAGATTGGACACATGTCAGGCATGTATGTAAAATTGGACATGGATATGGGATCTTAACTGCCACGTAGAAGGAAACACTTAACAGAAATGAATACATCCATGTATGACCTATATCATGTCCAATACTCCTGACTCTGACCAACAGGGCACTCCATGTTGAATCCTGATTGACCCTTGGTGTATTCTTAGGCTAGTGAAAGATTGCATGACAAGATGACCAATTTTGTATCAAAGAATAAAGCTGCACAACTTCAGCATGGTTCAAGGTTTGTGTAAATGTTGTTTTTACTTTATTCGTGGTATGCATGAAAGTTTTATAGAATTCATTGTCTTCTCACATGGCACCTTCTGGTTGTTTCATCAGTGTTGTACAATTAAATAGTTATTAATCATTAAATTCATTTTATAGAAAATTGTTGCAACTAGCTTTGAAGCTTTATCATATGGTTCTAAGATTCATTATTTGACTTTTGAAGTTGATATTTTGAGCTCTATGATTTATCTATGTGGTCATGGTCATATGCCAAGATATTAGATGAAACTATTAATCCTTAAAATGCAACTTCTAAAAGAATGAGTTAAATATTTTAAATATGATAATGTTCTAAAATTCTGTGCTTCCTGGATTTATTTCGAACTTTTGGCTACATCATGACTCTTCTCTCACCTTAAACCTGAACTTTTTTTTTATAGAGATGGTGAAATTTCTACAAGGGATTTGCAAAAAATGGTTCAATCATTGCCACAATACAGTGAACAGATTGAGAAGCTATCCCTTCATGTAGAGGTCAGTTTCTTGCCTGTGCGAATGCGTAGAGTTTTTTGCCCCAGATATCTATCTGTCCTCCGTCCCCCATTTTTCCAAGAGAAAAAACTCTCTAGTTCAGTTTTAGCCTTCTGTATGGTGGCTGCTTCTTTTATTCCTTTGAATGATCACATTCTTTGTATTCTTGCATTGAATCTAGAGACTACTTTTTGTGTTTAGCATTGTAGTACCACTGTTGCTATTAATATATTATCCTATCTTTCCTCTGTCTAATTGTCCAATTCTCATTATAACCTTGGTGGTGAAACAAACATTTTAAATATTTGGATGATTCATGAGGATCATTTTTTCTGCCATCAGGCTGATGCCATTTCTCTTTGTGGCATGATTATGAGTTATACCTTCTATCCATGTCTAAAAGCAGCCAGTTTTTGCCGAATAAAAACAGATGTTAATGATTCAATTGTGTTTCCTAACCAATTTCCGATATATGAATTGTGATTTTTTACAACTGAATGAAAACGCAGCTGATTATCAAATATATAGTGGCTTCATACAGATTCAGTTTTATGATCGCAGATTGCTGGAAAAATCAATCGAATAATCAGAGATCAAGGGCTTCGAGAACTTGGGCAACTGGAGCAAGACCTTGTTTTCGGTGATGCAGGAATGAAAGATGTAATTAAATTTTTTACTACAAATCAGGTAAGTGAAGATAAACAGAAAATTCTTCTGTTTTATTAGATGATTAAAAATCTGATGCAATACAAAGATACTTACAGCCTTATATAGGCTAGGACTTTAATTTAGATAAGGAGTCCTACTAGGTTTAGTCTTCCTACTCTATCTAAAAAAACTTAGAATACTACTACAGCAATTAAACTAATAACTTAACTCCTATACGGATTAGGATTACTAAACTAATAAATTAACTCCTATACTGATTAGGATTACTATGCATATTCTTACACTCCCCCTCAAACTGGTGAATATACGTTGTATAATCCCAGTTTGGACAAAAAATTGCTGAAAAGAGCTTTTGGCAGAGGCTTTGTGAGAGTGTCTGCCACTTGTTCTTCTGTAGGAATGTAGTTGAGAGAGACTGTCCCTTTAGCCAACTTCTCAGCAATGAAGTGCCTGTCGATTTCAATGTGCTTTGTCCTGTCATGTTGTACAGGATTCTTGGCTATCTGAATAGTGGATTGGTTATCACAAAAAATTTCAAAACTTTCATCTTGTGCCATTCCCAACTCTCTAAGAAATTTCAATAGCCAAATTCCTTCGCATATTCCCAAGGCTAGGGCCCTAAGTTCGGCCTCAGCACTGCTTCTTGAAACCACCGTTTGTTTCTTACTTTTCCAAGTCACCAAATTTCCCCAAACAAAGGAACAATATCCACTGGTTGACCTCCTGTCAGTGAGCTCTCCTGCCCAACTTGAATCAGTGTAGATTTTCACAGTTCTGTCTTGACTTTTCTTAAAAAATAGGCCGTGTCCTGGTGTCCCTTTTAAATACCTCAAGATCCTCTTTGCTGCATCCATGTGTTCTTGTCTAGGCTCTGTCATATATTGACTTATGACATTTACTGGAAAGGAGATGTCGGGTCTGGTGAGGGACAAGTAAATCAATTTACCTACTAATCTTTGGTAGAGTCCTTTGTCAGCCGCAAGACCAGTTCCTGGTTTGTTGAATTTTAGGCCTGCCTCCATTGGTGTGTCTGCAGGTTTGCAACCCAGTAAACCTGTTTCTTTAAGAAGATCCAGGATATACTTTCGTTGGTTGATAATTAACCCTTTGCTGGTTCTTGCTACCTCCATGCCTAGGAAGTATCTCAAACTCCCAAGATCTTTGATTTCAAATTCTCTACTTAAGAAGTTCTTCAATTTGCTAACTTCTTCTTCATCATCTCCTGTCATAATTATGTCATCCACGTACACAATTAAGATTACTCTTTTATTGGAAGAAGTTACCTTACTGAACAAGGTGTGATCGGCCGAGGATTGCTTGAACCCATTCTTCAATATAACCTTGGTGAATCTCTCAAACCAGGCTCTAGGAGATTGTTTAAGTCCATAGAGTGATTTTGCTAGTTTGCAAACTTTCTGAGGTTGTCCTGTACCTTTTACCCCTGAAGGAATTTCCATGTAAACTTCCTCCTCAAGATTTCCATTTAGGAATGCATTCTTGATATCTAGTTGATGTAGTTTCCAGTCACAGTTTACTGCCAAACTAAGAAGAATTCGAACTGAATTCAATTTTGCCACTGGAGCAAAAGTTTCTTTGAAGTCGATCCCATAGGTTTGAGTAAACCCTTTTGCGACCAACCTTGCCTTGTGCCTTTGAATAGTCCCATCAGAATTATATTTGATGGTAAATACCCATTTACAGCCGACAGTCCTCTTGCCCTGGGGTAGGTCTGTAATAGTCCAAGTTCCATTCTTTTGAAGTGCTTCAATTTCTTCCTCTATAGCCTTCTTCCATTTAGGATTCTGAACTGCTTCTTCATAGCTCTTTGGAATTTGTTCCTTGTCTAAACAAGCTGTAAAAGCTTTGAATGAAGGCATTAAACTTCCATAGGCAGCATACCTTTGGATAGGGTATTTGGTACATTGTCTCACCCCTTTTCTCTTAGCAATAGGTTCATAATCATAAAGAAGATGAGAAGGTATATTAACAGATTCATTACCTTCACTTTCTTCACAGGTAACTGGACTGAAATTTAATTCTTGACGAGTGCTAGATTGCAGAACAGTTTCTGGAATAGTCTTCCTTTTCCGAGTATAGACCTGCAATTGTTTTGGAGGCTGTGAAGAAGTTTGAGTTGACTGTTTTGATGCAGGAGAAAGGTATGGGTTAGGTGATGAGTTAGGAGGAGTATGGGAAGAAGTTTGAGACTCAAGTAAGGGAGGATAATGAGAAGGTGAAGAGAGAGGAACTTGTGTAGGAACAAGCTGAAAATTATTACCAATTGTCTCCCCCTTAATTTCAGTCTTGGAGAAATAAGGTTCCTGCTCAAAAAAGGTTAGATCCATAGTAACAAAGAATTTTTTAGAAGGGGGATGGTAACATTTGTAGCCTTTCTTGAGTGAAGAATATCCAACTAAGACACATTTCAAAGACTTGGGATCAAATTTAGATCTCGTAGGACTGAAATTCTGTACAAACACAGTGCAGCCAAAGATACGCAAGGGAAGATTAGAGTTCATAGGTTTGAAGGATGGAAAGAAAGACAAGAATACATCCCTGGGTGTTTGAAAATTCAATACTTTACTAGGCATACGATTAATAAGATAAGTAGAGGTTAATAATGCCTCACCCCACAAGTAATGAGGAACATTGTTGGAAAGCATTAGAGCTCGGGTTACTTCTAAAAGATGTCTATTTTTTCTTTCCGCAATCCCATTTTGTTGTGGAGTATCAACACATGAACTTATATGGACAATGCCTTTATCTATGAAGAATTCACCTAAGGACTTAGTGAAAAATTCCCCCCCATTGTCAGACTTAAAGATTTGAATTTTAGTCTCAAATTGGGTTTCAACCATACTATAAAATTGTTCAAAGACTTGACTAACCTCTGATTTTTCTTTTAACAAGTATGTCCAAGTAAGCCTACTATGATCATCAATAAATATGACAAACCAACGACCCCCAGTAATATTCTTCACACGAGAAGGACCCCAAACATCACTGTGGACAAGGGAAAAAGGATGCGAGGGTTTATAGGTAGAGGGTAAATATGAATTTCTAGTTTGTTTTGCAAGAGGACAAACATGGCATTTAAAAGAGGAAGGTTTTTTATTAATAAATAACTTGGGAAACAATTTGGAAAGATAGAAAAAATTTGGATGGCCTAACCTAAAATGCCACAACATGATATCATCTTGTCCTAAGGAAGAAATACAAGCTGTAGAAGAAGGGTTTTGAGGGAATTGAATACTGGAGAAGACATATAAACCATTCTGCAAGCTAGCACTCCCAATCGTCTTCTTCCTGTCCAGTTCCTGTAAAACACAATCAGAACCCTTAAACTTCAGGACACAGTTAAAATCCTTGGATAATTTACTCACTGACAATAAGTTGCACTTTAGATCAGGCACAAATAACACATCTTTCAGAAGTAAATCTGGAGTAAGAAAGACAGAACCTTTTCCTTGGATTTTATAGTGAGACCCATCAGCTATCTTAATGGAGTTTTTAAAGGAAGAGGTATGGAGATCAAAAAACAGTTCCTTATTACCAGTCATATGGTCAGTGGCTCCAGAATCAATAATCCAAGTAGATATATTTGAAGTTGAAAGAAAAGCAGTAGGGGAAGGATTGTAATCCATACCTTCAGGTTCTGTACTTGCCAAATTACCTTCAATATTGTCGGTTAGTTTACTGAACATTTTTTGTAACTGAGCCATTTGTTGTTTAGTAAAACCACCGGAAGTAGTAGTTTGACCATCATTAGAGGAGGCAGATTTGTTTTTATTATTGTCAGGCTTCCAGTCAGAGGGCTTCCCATGTAATTTCCAGCAATTTTCCTTTAAATGGCCTTGTTTTTTGCAGTAGTTACATGTAGCTCGCCCCTTCTTTGTTCTAGGGGTGGAAGTAGACTGTGTGACCATGGCAGAGCTGTCAGTAACAGGGGCTTCTGGAATCATGTAGAGGCGACGGCTTTCCTCTCTTCGAATCTCAGAAAAGACCTCTCTCAGTGAAGGAAGGGGATTAAGGCCAAGGATCCTAGATTTGACTGGATCAAAATCCCTATTTAAGCCATTGAGGAACTTGAAAATTCTTCTCTGTTCGTTAATCTTTCGAAATAGTGCAGCATCAGTTGGGGTCTCCCATTCATGGGCTTCATACATGTCAATTTGCTGCCACAAATTGGTGAGAGTTGTGTAGTATTGAGTAGCAGTCATCCCATCCTGTTTCAGTGCAGCAGCAGTGCTTTCGATCCCAAACAACTCTGAGTTGTTGTTTGTGTTGGAGTAAGTATCCCGAGCAGCATCCCAAATCTCCTTGGCAGTCTCATAGAGAAGAAACTGAGAACTAACTTCAGGGACCATGGTATTGATGAGCCAAGACATGATCCGACCATTCTCTTGGATCCACTTTTCCAGACCTTCATCAGCTGCAGCAGGTTTTGAAGTTTTCCCAGTGACATATCCTAGAGTTCCTCTCCCGATAAGGAAGAGTTTAACGGACTGGGACCATTGAACATAATTTGTGCCTGTGAACCTATGGCACAAAGAAGTCGAACCAGAAGGTTCCAACAAATCTGCCATCGAGGAAGAAGATGTAGAGGATAAAGAGCGCAGGTCACTTTAACCGGAATTTACCATTAGAGAAAGAAAAGAAAAAAAAAAATTGATTGGATCGAATTTAGGCTGATACCATGAAGATAAACAGAAAATTCTTCTGTTTTATTAGATGATTAAAAATCTGATGCAATACAAAGATACTTACAGCCTTATATAGGCTAGGACTTTAATTTAGATAAGGAGTCCTACTAGGTTTAGTCTTCCTACTCTATCTAAAAAAACTTAGAATACTACTACAGCAATTAAACTAATAACTTAACTCCTATACGGATTAGGATTACTAAACTAATAAATTAACTCCTATACTGATTAGGATTACTATGCATATTCTTACAGTAAGAAATTTAACTACTATAAAAGGAGGTATTCTACCCTCACAAGTTTCTAAAAACTAGAAATACCACTTTTTGCAGGCAGCATCTCGTGAAAATAAGTTGCGTTTGCTGATGATTATTGCATCCATTTACCCCGAGAAGTTTGAGGGTGAAAAGGGTCTTAATTTGATTAAGGTTGCAATATTTTCTATTTTCATTCTTTCTACTTCAACCCCACCCTTCCCTCCCATTTATTTCTCCTACTGGATTTACAATACTGCTCTTTTCGTTTAGAGATTCGAGTTCAAGCAGCTTTCAGTAATTTGCATGTTCCTCTAACTTGATGCTCTAAAATTTTTCAGTTAGCAAACTTACAACCCGAGGATGTGAATGCTGTGTATAATATGAGGCTGCTTGCACCATTATCAGAGTCCAAAAAAAGTTCAACAAGTGCCTTTTCTTTGAAGTTCGATATTCATAAGGTAAATGTTTTGCTAGTTGAAATTCTGCTTTTGTTGGTTGATCTGGTATTGCTGTTTGCTTGTTAATATCTGTTCTTATCCTTCTTTCCTTGTTCCTTTGTTTATGAATTTTCAGAAGAAGCGTGCAGCTAGGAAAGACCGCCATGGTGAGCAACAAACATGGCAATTATCACGCTTTTACCCTATAATAGAGGTATGCTTAGACTTGGATTCATTCTTTGGGAACCTTTTTTTTATTACATTTGTGACTAGATGCATTGTCTTTGCAGTTTTGGTCATAAAATGATATATTGTTTGTTATTTTCTACGAAGTTCATGTTTTGGAGGCATCTGTGGGAAATATTTAATTTTCTATGTATGTTTTTTCTTTTTATGAGAAAGATCTTAACTTCATTCTGTGATATGCTTTTCCAATGTATTTAGTTATACTACATCCAGACCTCCAAAGTATTATATAATCAACTAGTATATCTCAACTCAATTCTATTTATGTTCTAATGCCAATTCTTTTTTCCCAAAAAAGTTTATTATAATTAGTTTGTATCCAAAGCTTTAAGCAGTAATTCATTGATAATGACTAAACTTCAATGAGGGATTATTATTGCGATTGTCTTGTTGCATTGCGTAACAGGCTCATACATCTTTCAAAAACTTATTCTAATGCGTAAAAGAAGTGTTGCAACTTTGCATCCGACATATTAGGAGTTCATGGCAGAATGTATTACTTACACTTGAATTCTTTTCCATTTTCAGGAACTTGTCGAAAAACTTAGCTTAGGAGAACTATCTAAAGATGATTACCCTTGCATGAATGATCCTAGTCCAAGTTTCCGCAGCACATCTCCTGCTGTATCCATCATACATGAGGCTCCAGTTGCTCATTCAATGAGATCAAGGAGGACGCCGACATGGGCTAGGCCTCGCAGTTCAGACGATGGGTATTCGAGGTCCTGATTCTGCATACCTAGCAATTTACCTTAGTAGTCGTTCTCTTTTTCTCCTCACTGCTCCTTTAAGGAATATGCATGCGTATTAATTCGTCAATATCACTGTCAGGTCCCTTTGCTTTCTTATCCTTGATGCTTTTTCTCTGTGAATTTCATTTTCAATATTTGTTTTCTTATGTCATCTCAGTGATTCGATGCTAAGACATTCATCGAGCGATTCCAAAAAGATGGGCAAACGCATTTTTGTATTTATAGTTGGTGGAGCTACAAGATCTGAGGTATGAAAAATTTATGATCTCTGTATCCAAGACCATGAAGCTTTGTGATGATAGAAATTTCTAATACTGTCTCGTAAATGTCCTTTTGCATACAGCTAAGAGTGTGTCACAAGCTCACCGGAAAGTTGAACAGGGAAGTTGTTTTAGGCTCAACAAGTATTGACGATCCTCCTCAGTTTATCACGGTATTGATTTTGAACAACCCGCAATTTTCTGGTTCTACTTTTGCAACAGCTGACCGAACTTTGTATTTGCTCACCTGCAGAAACTGAAGCAGATGACTCCAAATGAACTCTCTGTGGATGATTTGGAGATTTGATCCTGGTGGAGTAGGAAGCTAGGAAAGTGCGTTTGGCTCGATCCTGGTAAATCATAGATGCGTCATTTCATTCTATAGCCATTCTTTAACATTCCATGGAACAGCTCTCTGGTCATGTATTGTAATTGATTTGCCGGAAGCCACCAAGTAGTCCTCATGTATAGTATTATCGTTAGTTATAGTGAACAACTCGTCGGATTTTAAATAATGAAAGCCTAACACCATTCTTAAGACGGTATTTTTCGCACTTTTTATACAAATCTCCGTGGACATTAATGGCTTGCAACCAGGTAAGGGGACAGCAATGCCTCTCAAACCTATATCAGCCTGGAAGTTGTGATGAGAGTAGGAGGAAACCTTGTCCGCGTTGTTGATGCCAGGGTAAATTATGGTTGTGGTCGCATTTTCAGTCGCGGTGTTTTAACACGGTTGCAGACAGTAACGGATGTATTACGGTCATTGTAGATTGCTATTTTTTCATAATAACGGTTTCGGACCGTGCTGCGGTTGCTATATTGCGGTAGCGAACTGCTATTTGAATCCTTGGCTGATACCAATAGACCTGCTTTTCTTATCTTAACCTGAACCACAACCACGACCCTCTTGATGTTTTTAAATAAATAGCAACTATCAGCATCGAGTTGCCACTTTCTGTTAACACCAGGGAAGAGCATTACTCTACACTGTCGCTTAGACACATGATTTTGAAACTTTTCAACCAAAGTCAACTCGAGTATCAGTAGCCACAAATTTAGATAATTTAGATGAAAAAGACTGAATGGCTACTTTGCATACGCAACCGATGAATACGATTGAACATCTCCAATCTGATTCCTCTATTCTCCTCCCTCAAAATTTAATATTTTCCGCACCTCGTAACTCGTTCCTAATGACATTTTACACTAACCAAAACAGTTCAATATTGGGTAGACTACTCGGGTGACTACCCAAATATAAATTCGTTCTTATTTTGGCTACTCAACTAAGAAACTCCTCAATTAGATCATTGAACTATTATAGTGTTTCTATTTTGACCACTCCCGTTAAAATTTAACGGATGAGGTGATGTGGCAGTTAACGGAAATTTGTATAATTACACATTTAGTTCATGTTATTTACCTATTATATATTTTGGTCCTAATTTCAATTCAATTCAAAATTTTAAGTCTCCAATACAATGGTGACATGTGCCACCTTGTGATTGGAGGAAAATATTAAATTAAAATTAATAGAAAAATTGTTTAATTAGATGGTAACACGTGTCACCATCGTATTGGAGCCTTAAAATTTTAAATTGAATTGAAATTAGGACCAAATTGATATAATAGGTAAATAACATGGAAAATGTGTAATTATACAAATTTTCATTAACTGCCACCTTACTTTATCCATTAGATTTTAAGGGCGGGTATTCAAAATAAAAACATTTTAATAGTTCAATAGTCTAATTGACAAGTTTTTTAGTTGGGTGGTCAAAATAAAAACGACCCTATAATTAGGTGGTCACCCAAGTAGTTTACCCTTCAATATTTTCTCTTGATATTTGCGGTAGTAGTTATAAGGTCTTTTCCTCAACGACAATATTCCAGCATTGTAAATTGGAAAATACTTTGATGCACAAGCTGTGTAAATTTTAGTTTACACAAGTCCTTTAATTTTAGGGTTTAGGGTTTAGGGTTTTATGTTAGGGTTTAGGGGTTTAGTATGTAGGGTATATAATTTAAGGTTTATGGTTAGAATTTAGAGTTTAGAGTTTAGGGCTTAGGGTTTAGGGTTTAGGTTGCTAGGGTTTGTGATTTAGATTTTAATTTTTATAAAAAGATTGTGTAAAAAAAATTTACACAGCTTGTGCATCAAAATAAAACCCTTGTAAATTTAAGGATGTTTTAAAAAAGGAAAATACATACGTTTGTGTAAATTTTAGTTTACACATATTTTAGTTTTAAGATTTATATATTTAGGTTGTAATTTAGGGCTTAGGAGTTTAGGTTGTAAGGTGTAGAATTTAAAGTTTATGATTAGAATTTAGATTTTAGGGTTTAAGGTTTAAGTTTTAGGGTGTTAGGGCTATGGATTTGGTTTTAAATTTTATAGTTTAAATATGAAGGGTTTAAATTTTATAGTTTAAATATGAAGGGTTGTGTATCAAAATATTTTTTACACAGCTTGTGTATCAAAATTAAACCCTTAAAAAAAATTTGATACACAGGCCATGCAAACTTTAGTTTACACGTGCCTTTTAGTTTTAGAGGTTATGATTTTAGTTTAGGGTTTAAAGTTTAGGAGTTTAGGTTGTAGGGTTTAGAATTTAAGATTAGTGTTTAGAATTTAGTGTATATGGTTTAAGGTTTAGAGTTTAGTTTTTAGGGTTAGAAATTTAAGATTTAAGTTTTATAGTGTAAATATATAAGCTTGTGTAAAATTAAATTTGCACAACTGTGTATCGAACTTTTACCCTTAAAAACATCTCTTTTTAGATAAATATTTTTTTAGAATCTGGATTATATTCAACAACGAAAGGAATACAAAGGACTCACACATTTTTACAATAGAAATACAGTGCTGAACAAAACAACAAAAATATAAAGGTGTGAAAGACATTGAACATACCAAACCTAACACTGTCAGAAGAAATCTTCTGAAATAAAAATTCAGAAAAACTATACTTTGCCTTGAGTGCTTTTTGAATATAGCAAAAATTCTTTCGCTACTTGATATTGGCATGTCGGCACAACCACCAAAGGGAATCATAACATGTATAGAACGACCTCCTTCATTGAAAAACGCTCGTTAATACTCGTCACTCGAACGCGTAACTGTCAAAAGACAGACTACTGTCATGAAGACAGACAAAAACTGCTAAAAAGCAGACGAAAGAACTGCCACCAAGCAGACAAAAGAACTGCCATAAAAACAGATTTGGATAAGAATTCGACAAAGTAGACGGAAAATAAGAAACAAACTTGAAAAAAAAGAAATATTCATCGGAAAAGATGAATTTTATTTATGTACAGATCCAGCAGAACGACCAAAGGCCACTGTCGATAAAGAAAAACGATAAAAAAAACTTAAAAAAATTTTATAAATGAAGAAGTGGAAAAGTTTTATCTACTTGGTCCTCCCACTTATAATTTTCAGATAAATAAATACTTAATTTTGACCACTGATATTTTGTACCCATATGATACTGTTATAAAAATAAGATTGGTCAGTTGAGCTTCTCAAGGATTTAACCAAATTTTAACTCTAGAACATTATAACATCAAAATTTTGAGTGTTACAAAGACGTTTTCCGATGCTTAAAACTAAATCAACTCTAGGACGCTTTTTTGATACCTAAATCAGTAGAGGAAGACGAGTAAAAAGTTTAAACGACAATGGAACAATGTTTTGAGACCTTTCTCCAATGCTGCTTAGGACATTTTGAGTTTTGCTCGGCAAACTGTAACATTTTCTTCTTCATATAATGACCAGCAAACATTAGAAGATCCAAAGATCATTCACAAGATAAGCATCCAACCAATCTGCATGTGACTTTAAAAGAATTCTTGGCAAAATAATTGAAAAATAGATCAAACAAAGAACAAGGCAAAATGTAACAAGAAAATGCCAAAATTTTACTTTAATCCAATAACCCCGCCCTTTGGGAGAGTTTGGGGTGCGGTTAAAATACGGCAAGTTTCGAAACTTGTCCAAGAATTTAAAATGTTAGACTTTTAGATAACATTTTATGTTGACTTTTTTCTGTGATTTTGGATAAATTTCAATACTTTGTCTAAGAACCTAAAATGTTATAGAAAAAATAAGTATCAAAACTTGTCAAAAATCACAAAAAAAATCAACCTAAAAGTTATCAAAAAGACTAACATTTTAAGTTGTTGAATAAATTTTGAAACTTACTATTTTTTAGACGCACCCTAATCTTGCGGCACTTTAGACTCGCCCCCTCCCCTAATTTGTGTGGGAAAAAAAATGAACATCATCCCTAACCCAAAAATTGAAAAGATAAGTCTTGGTAAATTCTATTTATCACATAAAATATCACAGAAGTATACAAAGTGCAACCTGGTTGAACTTAAACACTAAGGAGATGAGATTAAACCCTTAATGTCCATATTGTTGGAGCAACTGCAAATAACTTTGCACTTCGCCACATTGCCATAGACGTAGAACCCTGGTGTGATCATGGCCCGAACCATACTTGGAACCAATTTTCTAGCTCTTTCTCCATGTATACTGAATCAAACCTTACCCCTTTATCTACCCTGACTATTGGTAAGCCAGGGTGCACCAACCACACACTCTTAGACGCACCAAAAAAGGCTACCAGCAATGGCTCAGGCCAAGCTCTGTTCCACCCCAACATAGCACAATTTCATTCAATTTCTTGTCACTGAAATGCCTTGTTCCCTTGTCTAGGACCTCCGCCCATGTTAGACCTTGTAACTCATTGAATGAGGCGTAATTAGCTTCACAGCAATCAATAGGGTTCAATATTAGGTTCACTGCACCCTTTTAACCTTGAAGCTTGTTAAGCTTCTTCTCAATCTCAGCCATGGAATGTTTTAACCTTGAAGCTTCCATCAATGCTTCATCTCCATTTCTTGTGTGAGAGTTCAGCCGCAGCAATTTTCCACTCTTCTTTGGCTGTAAACATATCAGTTGATTTTGGACTCTTCCTTATAAAAGAATGGAAAATGGACTTGAAAATCACATTAGGACTTGCCATGGAAAAGAAGTGTTTTTCAACTCCGTTGCTTGCAAGAAACCGAAGCTTCTCCACCACCATTTCCACCGGATTCAGGACAATTCCTGGCGTTGGGTTTTCCAGTGTCTTTGCCATGAAGGGGTGTTGAGAGATGCTTCGGCGTCAACCCTTTGTCTTTGTTAATGCTTTGGGTACCAGCTTCTTGTTCCTCCCTTTCACATTCTTCAATCTGTTTAACAAAGAAAAAACAAAAGAAATGAAGTTTATCAGATCAGCCAAACCAAAGAAGCTTTCCAATTACCTCCTAAAGAAAAAGGAACAAAAAAGTAGCCATTTTTTTATTCTCGGGAAACAAACAGAATTGTAAAGGAACTTACTGGACTGAAAAGAGGGGATTGGTGAGGTGGAGTAGGAGTAGGATGAAGGGAATTGGAGGAAGAAGGAGCCATGTTTTTTTGGGGTTATGTTAGCTCGTGGTTTGGTACAATATTGCACTGATACAGACACGAAGACGGAGTGATGAAGTAAAATAGTAATTTTTAAAATTACAGAGTACATATCCTTGTGCGACATATAAAAAAATTTAAAATTATAAATAGATGTAAAACATCATAAATAAAGTCCATATTTCATAGAAAATTAGAAAATAAAATCTATAAATAAATTGATCTATTCCAACAATGGAGATAAATTCTCATTTTGGGATGATGAAATTAACCCACTCTCACTAACACTTCCAGTCCCACTACCACTTTGAGATTTCATATTTAAACTAAATTAATTTGTTTACATTAAACAAAAAAAATAAATTAATCGAGTTCAAATATTATACGTCAATCAAATGAAATTAAACAATCTATGAAACCATATCTACTCTACCACTGCCTTAATATACTATTTTTTAAACACATTTTAAGTTAAGACAAATCAGAACACGACGATTCAGAGTAAATATAAATTCTGAGCAGCTAGATATTACCATGTTGGCCTATTAACAAGTGTCTATTTCCTTAATCCGTATAACATTTATAAAATGTAAATTTCAGTAGCTTTTTGTTGTATTTATGAACCATATTAGAGCCCTTAATGAAACCATTACATATTTTCACATATACTAACATGGTTTCTAAAAGGCAAAGCCAGCAACCCAATTAGGCAATTACAAAAGGATATAGTAAAACTAAAGTACCAAACGAAAGCCTAAGAAAAAATTTCAAGGAAAGACAAATGTAACTTTGAACAAAGAATTGTCAAACATACTTAGCTCTCACCAAAACAAACTCAAGATACGTCGAAGTACAAACTGTACAATAGATGAAGAAAAGAAAGAGGGAAAAATATACTTAAAATTAAAATCTAAACTCGTCGGAGTAAGCTATTCGCCGACGCAATAATCATTGTCCTTGGTTGGTGATGTGTTTGTCGCCTCCTTGCCTCTCCGATTGTCGACAAAAGAAAGTGAAATAAAAATTAAACAAGACAGTCGACTGCAATTGGGTTTAATTTGAGAGTTTTTTTTTTTAATTTTTTACGTCAAAAAGTTAAAAATAACCCTAGGGACTCATGTGCACCCCAAAAAGTCAACGTCCCCGACGAATTTTGACCGTACCCCGTCATTGTGGGACGTCTTCGATACGTCCCATGACCGTACCCGTGCCGCCCCCGTACCAAAAACGTATCGGGTACTTAAAACACTGCTTCTTAGCCGCCCCGTGCTTCATAGGTTTGGTCAATTTTATTTGGTTTTTTTGCAAATATATGTGACCATTAGAAATGAAAGACACAATCTAAAGACGCGGGGCTATATCATATTTGAGATTGAGGTGGCTAAACTATTTATATCTTATTAAAATTTTAAATCAAAGAATAATATTTAATATTTTTTTAATTTTTTATATTTAATTTATTGGCAGATTAATTTGAATTGGGTACTACAGAAGTTCGTTATGAGGCGATCCTCCTAACTAAGTTTTCTCAATTCACAACGTCATGATTCGAGCACTTGGCATTGCTTTGCTTGATCTTCTTAAGCTTGATCTGAAACTCTTGTTTTCTTCATGCCCCGGCAAAATTTGCCCCAAAATCTTGTTGTTAAGCTCTTATTCTTCTAGAGTAAATCTTGACTTCTTCAATAATCAAATTCTTTTTAGACTCTGCATTCTTCCTTTTCTATTTTGATCTGCACTCTTATGCACAGTGATACCCCACTAATCTCTTTGTTTTTGGCTCTGTCGCGTAGAATTTTTCCATCGTTCATTATTTTGGGCGAGCAAATACCTCAGGTCCCTAAACTTTATTCAGGTCCCTGAGCTTTTTGATATATGCATTCCTTTCTCTGATATGTTGACGAAGACTGGTGCAATTACGAGCTTCCTTCTTCTGTAATGTCGATTATGCAAAAAGGAAAATCATAAGTTAATAAGAATTCTTCCTAAAGTAATGTGAATCTTCAATTTTCCATTTGATGTGCTGATATCTTTAGTATCACGGCTCATTTTGCCTAAAGTATCTCAATCTTTCAGTCTGAAACTCGTATAAGGTATCTTGCTTCTCTTCCTTTGTTGCTCGATCCCTTCTACGCTTGGAACATATATTACTAGGTCTACTCCTCCAGACTTGAAGTTGTAGGTTGAAATCTTTTCTTGTTTCTTGCTAATTCCGGTAGATTCCTGCCAAAATATGTAAAAATGCTCTGAATGTATGAGTTAGCATTAGGGGTGTTCATTTTCGGATATCGGGTCTGATCCGATTCGAAAATTTGGATATCCGAAAATTTCGGATCACCTAAATAGCGATCCGTATCCGATCCGAAAAAATCGGATATTTGAATTTTCGGATCGGATACTCGGATATTCAACTATCCGAAATTTATAAATTTATTTGATTATTTTTTAATTTAATGGTTCTATCCATGAAAATTTAGGTTTTCGAATATAAAAATTAATAAATTATTGAATATAACAATATTTATATCATGGAAATTTCAATTTTTCATATATAACAAGTAAAAATATCTAATATAACAAGATTTATACCTATAAAAAATTTGAATTTTCAGATATCGGATAATCGGATATCCGATCCGAATGTAAAATTACTATCCGTATCCGATCCGAAATTTTCGGATATCCGATCCGAATTATCCGAAAAATAAAAAATGGATCGGATATCCAGAATTTCAGATCGGATCAACGGATAATCTGATCAGATCAATCGGATCAAATTTTTTTGAACACCCCTAGTTAGCATGCCCCTATCTTATGGATGTCTAACTATATGATGCATGAATGTTGTCAATTGGAGACCACCTTGGTGAGGTTTCATCTTCAGGGAAGCTCAAATTTCTTTGCTACATTTTCAAAAACTCTCTTGTTGTAAAAGCAACTCATCTCACACTCATGTTCAATCTTCAAGATCTCTGCATTTTTGCTCTAAAGCACATTTCAGGTTTTTGCTTTAGATTGCTTTTCTCAAGGCGCCCTTACGAGTTTTCACCTCGGTTTTTCACCTCAGCTTTTACTTTTTTCTCTTTTCCTTTTTTATATTTATTATTTATTATTTTTCTTTTTTTTCTTTTTCATTTCTTTTTTTCTTTTGTTTTTTTTTTGAAAATTCTTTGCGAGTTTTCACCTTGTCTTCATTTCTTGATGTTTTCTTTTGCTCCAAATAAGGCTGATGGAACTCGTACTTGCTTTTCATAGATTCTTCCCATTAGCTCCTCTCTTTCCATATCTCATGCACTTCGCGTTGGAAAAGCTCATGTACTAATGATGACTCATTTCTTATGAAGCCATTTTTTTACGTCTTCATTCAACTTCTTTGACATCATTCTTTTTCATGATTTCAAAAGGATCATCACTTCTGTTATTTCAAGTTGTGGGCTCTATTCATCGAAAGAAAACATATTCTTCTGGGAAGTTCTTTGCAGTATTGCCCCAGTTTCGAATCCAACTATCATATTTGTCTGCTCTAACATTCACAAAGTTTTCTTGTCTTGAAATGCTTTAGAAGTAATAATCTCCAGACATAATGATCTTTGCTTTTGAATAATATGAACCTTTAATGGATCGATCCTACTGCATCTTTTCTCCAAAAGATGGCGCATGTTCTCTTTTTGCCCCATGATTGTCTATGTTACTTTCTTGCAGCTTTGTTTAAATGTTTCTGACACTCTGAGTTGTGTCATTTTCTCGTCATACTTTTTCATCATTAACCAAGTACCGAGGTCACCTAATGTTCTGCTTGCACTTAAAGGATTAGTACATCATAATAATACCCATGAAATCCTTTGCTTTTCTTGTATCTAATCAATTTATCTGCAATATACTTGTTGAAACGATAAGTTAAAGGCTCAAAATACTATTTTAATAAATTTTAAAAATAGAATAATTTGATATGTCATGGCAAACATGATAAAATAAAATCAAAATTAGGACCTTAAATATCAAGTGCAATAGTGTCTTTGAACCAAATTGACAAAGATCAATGCAAATATTGACCCGTTCCATCTTATTAGGCTTCCGAGAGAAACATTCCCATATTCCTAATTCTATCCCATTTAAGTGACTATCTTTATCTCACTAACTCACCATGTCCAATCATTCCCTCTTTTCTGATCTCAATCAGGCATTAGAAGTCTGGAAATCATTAAAGAAGGGTTAACCCTGATAAGCGGGATGTATTCTGAAGACAAACTCCTCTTACTCCAATACTTGTATATGATTAAAATGGTCTTTTGATGCTTTTAATTGGACTATGGCTCACGGATATGAAAGAAAGGATATATAGACTCAAAGTTTACTTTTCATTCAATTTAATAATAATTCAAGTTTAAATTTATTTAGTTCTTTAATTTTTGTTTAAATAATAATTTAGTCCTTTAATTTAGTTCTTTGTTCTTTAAATTTATTTTAATTCCATCGAGCTTTCATTTTTCATTTTTCATTATATTTTATTGTCATGTTAAATTAGTGAAATTAAATAATAATAATTCAAGTTTAAAATACATTTAAATTTTTTAACTTTATGAATATATGAATTTCCGTTGAAATTAAAGCATGGCACAACGTATTGAAAAGTTTTCGATTGAAGGATTGGAGGGTGCACCGAGTAATGATATAGGTTGACACTTTGGAGATCCAATTCTAAATAATATGAAAGAAAATTTTGTATGTAAGCTTTGCGGTAAAGTTGTAAAAGGAGGAATAACACAGTTTAAAAAGAACATTGCTCATAAAACTGGTCAAGTTGCATCATGCCCTAATGTTACTGATATGTGATATTTATAATTATTTTTAAATGTTATTTTATAATCATTTAAAAATGTTAGCAATAAAGATTATACATAATTTATAATAATATAAAGTGTGAATTATTTTTATTTGATTAACATGTGTCATTAGAGAAAGCATGATGAAATTACTTCAAGAAGCCAAGACAAAAGAAAATGAAAAAAAGAGAACAAATGAATTCTTATCAAAATTAAAATGAGAAGAGGATGAATTTATTGATGATGTTTCTGCTATGAAACAAGCAATCCAATCACAACAAGAGTGGCGTAGAAGGGAAGAATTCAAACGACACTTTGGAGATCCAGTTCTAAATGATATGAAAGGAAGTGTCGTATGTAAGCTTTGTGGTAAAGTTGTAAAAGGAGGAATAACACTGTTTAAAGAGAACATTGCTCATAAAACTGGTCAAGTTGCATCATACCCTAATGTTACTGGTATGTGATACTTTATAATTTTTTAAAATGTTAGCAATAAAGATTATACATAATTGATAATAATATAAAGTGTGAATTATTTTTATTTGATTAACATGTGTCATTAGAGAAAGTATGATGAAATTACTTCAAGAAGCCAAGACAAAGAAAATAGAGAAAAAAGGGAGAACAAATGAATTCTTATCAAAATTAAGATGAGAAGAGGATGAATTTATTGATGGCGTTTCTGCTATGAAACAAGAAACTCGAGAAAGTATTCAATCACAACAAGAGTGGCGTAGAAGGGAAGAATTCAGACAAAGTATTGGTGGGTGAGGTAACATTTATAAAGAATGGCGATCAACTTCTCATGGATCAATTGGAGGACATCGTGGAGAAAGAACCATCCCAAGTGAGTCTGAATTTACTTGTAATTATACCTGAATTGGTTAGAAGCAAAAGCTCAAAACAATAAAAGGTCAGTGAATCTTTTTTAAAGACTTTACATGAAAAGATGGGCGAAACGGTCTCTACATTTTTAATATATGATTGACTTCTTTTTTTAATTGGCAAGCTCTCCTTGGTTGTATAATTTAATTCAAGCGTCCATGGAAGTTGGATAGGGTGTAAAGCTCCCTACATCTTATGAGGATTCATATGTGTATTTGGCATCGAAGTATGAACAAGTGCGTGATTGGGTAGACAGACTGAAGATTCACTAGAAAGAATTAAGTAAAACTTTAATGTGTGATTGTTGGACCAATAATTTGAATCAAATGCATATCATCAATTTCCTTGTTTATTGTAGTAAATGAACCATTTTTTGGAAATCGATGGATGTCTCGAGTGCTCATAGAACATATGTTGAATTCAACTACAATTTGTTAGATAAAATTGTTGAAGAAATTAGAGAAAATTACTTTATCCAAATAGTGATTGATAATGAGGCAACAATGAAAGTCGCTGGAAGAAAATTAATGTTTAAAAAAATCATATGTATTGGACCTCATGTGCAACTCATTGTTTGGATGTTTGAAGATATTAAAAAAAAAGTCTTATGTAGCAAAAATGGTAGAGGAGGCGAAGAAAGTGACTTGCTTCATATACAATCACATTTGGAATATTGAGTTAATGAAGAACCGTACCAATGAGAACCAAATACTTCAGCCTCCTCTTACTCGATTTGCTACCCATTTCATTTAGCTAGAAGAGATAAAAAGGCACAAGCAAAGTTTGAGAGAAATGTATAATTCAATGGTCAGTATTTTATAATTAATTAATGCAATTACTTAAATATAGTAACCTTAATAATTTTATTAGTTCCAAATAATTTAAATAATATTATAATTTTTTTATCTTATGAAAACATAGGAATTTAAAGAATCAAATTGGGAATAGCAAAAGTTAGGGCCTGCTTATGAAACCAAAAAATTTTTGGGAAAAAGACTTTTGGAAAAAGGTCGTTGACATCGTGAAAGTTTACGAGCCCTTAGTAAAAGTGTTGAGACTTGTGGATAGTGATGAAAAACCAACGATGGGCTTTATATATATGAGTTTTTTGATAGAACTAAACGAGAAATTAAGCAAGATTGTCGATATTCCACTGAGTCCGAAAAGATTATTGACAATATATGGACATTTATGCATTCTTACTTGCATTCAGCTGGTAAGATAAATGTTTCATATAATTAAGAGTTGTTTTTAAATTTTATTATTTTAAGCTTTAGATTATTATCATTTGAGCATGTTCTTATAAATTATGATTAGGTTATTTTCTCAAATCTCAAATTCAATTTGGGGTGGAGCATTCTGAGAATGTATTGGTAGAAACATTAGAAGGTACAAGATTAATGATTGAAAGATTAGAACCTTCTATTGATATGCAAATCAGAACGGTTAATCAGGTTAGACTCAAGTACTATTATTTGTAACTTAGTTAAATAATTTGAAATTGAATCAATTTTCTCATTTGTACTCAATCTTTTATTTATGCATTTGTTATCATTTCAATGTAAAAATGAGACATTCGGTACTCCATAGGTATAAAGAGCTTGGAATCAAATGAATCTGGGTAAATAGTTAATTAAAGTATTTAATTAATTTATATTATTTAATTATATTGCACATTTTGATGTTAGTTTGAAATTTAAATAATATTATGCAGCTGAGTGGTGGATGATATATGACATGTACGCTCATGAATTACAATGATTAGCAATTAAAGTGCTCAGTCAAACAACTTTTGCTCAAATTGTGAATGAAATTGGAGCACATTCAGCTATATTCACACCAAGTCAAGAAACAAGCCGAAGTACAAAAAACTTGAGAAACTAGTGTGTACCTATTATAATATGAGACTAAAAATGAGGCAACAAAAAAGATTGAGTATTGATGATATAAACACTAGTTTTAATCTGTTTGGCTCAATGTTCACTCAATCGTTGCTTGCCAAGTTGTGGAGAAGAGGTAATTTTGGGTGTTTTTGGTGAAAGCAAAAATTAAGAATTTAACACAAGGAGTCTAGAGTGGTTCTGCTTTCTAACCAAAGCCTACATCCACTACCTTAGCTACGTACCAAGGATTTCACTAATTCACTAAGAATTCTTCCTCTTTTCTAGGCTAATGAGGCAAGCGTTACAATCTTAGACTCACTCACCAACTCTAGCAACGAAAGCTCACAACCCGAGCTTTGGGCACACTCTTTAAACAAGAGAATTCTAAGCAAATGAAATCCCTTTACAAGGTTGATGTTTGCACACTAAAGCACTCACTCAAATCCTAGAACACTTGAGCATACATTGACAATTTAAGCTCACAAGTGTTTGTCTATACAATGAATGGAAATTAAGCTCTAAGACAAATTTGACATCATAATGTTGTTGACAATTGAAGAATTAGTCTTCCAGGGATGCTTAGAGGTCCCTTTTATACTCCCAATTGAGTTTGTAGCCGTTGAGGACCGTTGGGATTGAATTGGAGCCTTTATTTCCCGCTATAAATGTAGTTTTGAAGTTGTTTGTATCGATACACATGTAACCATATCAGTACGACCTTCTTTAGAAATAGCCGTTGGAGGTCTGGTCTAGCAAAGTGTATCAAAACACATTGAGGTGTATTGAAACGCCTTGTAGCGTACCGAAACGTGATTGTCTGTATCAGTACGGTCTGTACTTTAAGAGACAGTTGGGTAAATAGCTGTTGAGGATTTTTTTCATAAATTCGTTGGGCATTAAATATTGGGCGTATCGAAATGCATAGGAGCGTATCGAAACGACATTTTCCGTATCGAAACGAGCAAGCCCTGTTTTGGTACAGATTTTGGCAGTTTCAATTCCAGTAGCCGAAACCCTTAAAGTGTATCGAAACGGGGTATACTGTTTCGGTACAGAGAAGCTGGAATTCTGGTTTTGGCTACTTTAAAACATTTCAAAGCATTTTAAAACCTTTTGAAAACTCATCAAACTTATTTTCAAGTTTTTTTTACTTAAGGCATGTTTTAAATTCTTTTCAATTTAATCCAAAACATTTTTCAATTTATTATATCAAAATCTATATCTCAACAATCTCCCCATTTTTGATATAATAAAACCAACTTAAAATTTTGTTTGGGATTCTCCCCCTTTAAGATTAAAAATTTGAATAAGATATTTTTATATTTTCAAAGAATTCAAAGCTTCCCCTTATTCATTTTGAAAGGACAATTTTTCAAACAAACTCATCCTCTTTTTGTTATATCAAAAAGAATTTAAAAGACATTAAGCTCAAGAATAACAATAGAGGTTTAAAAATTTTGACTCTATTAAAACTTTGGTTTTGAAATTGGCTCCCCCGAAACTCAAAGTATCAAATATTGTTAGTCCAACAATATGATTATCTAGTTGTCATAGAAATAAATCTAATTGAAACAAAAATAACTAGAAATTTACCAACACTTGAACTTCAAGGGAGGATGTGAAGCCTTCTTCAAGTGTTCTCCTTCTTGTGTGTATGGAGCCCCCCCTCAAATTTGGACATGTTGATCACTCTCCATGATACCTAAACAAGACAATCATGTAATTTTTGGTATCAAAATTGCTTTGGATCTATAAACGTTAGTAGCACAAAATTTTCCCCCCTTAGGAATCTAATTTTCAATTTCATCCTTTTTAGTTCAAGTACTTAGCCCTTTTGGGACCCAAATACATCTAAAACATTTCCCATTAAAGTATCTAGGGCCACTAGATTGTCTTACAGAAAAAATTGATTTTTCAAAATCATTTTTCATTTCAAGCTCCTTGGAAATCAAATCATTTTTCTTTTTAAGATCATCAATTTCTTGTTGATGACCTTTTTCTAAATTTTGAAGCAAATTTTGTAAATCTAAAAGTTTAAGTTCAAAATCTTTGATTTTTGCTTCAAACTCTAAATTGGGTTTTAAAAGCAATTCATTTTCGATTTTCGAAATTGAAGCCTTGAATTCAAAAACCAATTCATCATAGGCAAAGCTTTGCATGTTCTTGGATGGCCATAAGATAAAGGTTTGCATGTTCATTTTCGGTGGAGTCATCATCACTCCAAGTAGCCACATATGCCTTCTTCTTATGGCTTGAAGAGCTTGCCCTCTTCTTCTTCCTCGATTCATGTTTGGATTCTTCCATTTTGTTCTTCATGAATCGGGAAAACTTTTCAAAGAGATAGGCCATCTCTTTTTTTTCACTTTCCTCCTCAATTGAATCTACATGTAGGCATGAGAATTTGAGAGCAACAACATTCGTGTTAATGCATAGCTCAATGATTTTCTTCTTCCTCATCTTCTTTTTCTCTTCCTTCTTCTTCTCCTCTTCTTTTCCTTTCTTCATGATTTCATGAGTGAGAAGAGATCCCAAGAGTTCATCTAGCTTTAAGGTCTTGAGATTTTTAGCTTCAATGATGGCGGTCTCCTTTGAGTCCCATGACATTGGAAGAGAATAGAGAAGCTTTCCGATAAGCTTGTCTTCCGAAATGATTTCTCCATAGCCTTTGAGTTCATTTGTGATGGTGGAGAATCTATCGAACATCTTCGTGATGTCTTCATATGGTTCCATCTTGAAGTTCTCATAGTTGAGGTTGAGAAGACCGATCTTGGCCTCCTTTACTTCATTGGTTCCTTCGTATGTGACTTCAAGCTTGTCCCATACCTCTTTGGCATCTTCACAAGAAGACATCTTCTCATAGATGTTGGGGCTAAATGCACAAAAAAGAATGTGCAAAGCCTTGCAATTTAGCTTCATCTTCTTGCGATCATCCACACTCCATTTCGCCTTGCTTCGTTGTGGCACGAACGGACCATCCTCAACTATGTCCCAAAGCTTGTAATCTTTGGCCTTGATGAAGAACATCACTCTTGTCTTCCAATAGGCATAGTTGGTCCCGTCAAATAAAGGTGGCTTGTCAATGGATGACGCCATTTGACTGGTTGATAGAAATGATATATCGAGCTTCCCATATTGCCTCAATAGGTGGTTAAACCTTCTTGAATGAGCCTCACTCTGATACCAATTGTTAGGCTCGATGATCACTCAACCGTTTCTTGGCAAGTTGTGGAGAAGAGGTAATTTTGGGTGTTTGTGGTGGAAGCAAAAATTAAGAATTTAACACAAGGAATTTAGAGTGGTTCGACTTTCTAACCAATGCCTACATCCACTAACTTAGCTACCCACCAAGGATTTCTCCAATTCACTAAGAATTCTTCCCCTTTTCTAGGCTAAGGAGGCAACCGTTACAATCCTAGACTCACTCACCAAGTCTAGCATCCAAAGCTCACAACCGGAGCTTTGGACACACTCTTTAAACAAGAGAATTCTAAGCAAACGAAATCCCTCTAAAAGGTTGATGTTTGCACAATAAAAGCACTCACTCAAATCCCATAACACTTGAGCATACATTGCCAATTTGAGCTCATAAGTGTTTGTCTACATAATGAATAGAACTTAAGCTCTAAGACAAATTTGACATTATAATGTTGTTGACAATTGAAGCATTAGTCTTCCCTGGATGCTTGAGGTTCCCTTTTATATTCCCAATTGAGTTTGTATGTAACACCCCAATTTTGGGCTTAGAAGTTTTGGGTTTGAACTGGACCGGTCAGATTTTCGGTTCGAATATAAAAGGTGGTTTTAAAGAAAGCTTAGTTCGGGATGCATTAAAAATATGGAAAAATGTCTTAAAATCCTCTTTTATTATATATAAGAGAAAGGTGAAATCAATTTTACAAAATGAGGTTTGGAAGAGTGACATTTTGGGTTAGTGACCAAAATGTAATTTTTGAAAACTGGGTGACTGTTTTAAAAAGGATTGAAACTTTGAATCTTTAAGGAGCTATTTACCCAAAAGAGTTTCTCCAGATTTTTCTGAATATTAATCAATTTAATTAATGGTTTTTAATTAAGTACAAAAGGAGGGAAAAGATATTTTGGCATTATAACTAACTTTTCTCTAAATTTCCATTTTCTTTTCTCTCAACTTTTCTCTCAACCCAAACACATTTCTCCAGCAAAATTCTCTCTGATTTTGACAACTAAAGATTTGATTTCAATCCTCATTTGATCTCTAATCAATTCTACAACAAAACCTTAGCATTTGCTTATTGGATTTTCAAGAATTGTGGTTCCAAAAAGGGAGAAACTCAAGTTTAGAGGTATGAACGTCCTTCTCCTATAAATTCTCAGTTCTTTACTGAAATTCCCAAGTTCATAATCCTTGATTTGTGTTTTATTAAAGGTTTTACAATTGTGTTCTTGATCTTGGCTTTAAAATGCAAGATTTGGATTTAATTTTGATTAAATTCGTACTAAGTGATTGGGCTGTGATTTGAGATGTGTTTTTGATGTTTATTGAATGTATAAATGATGTGAAATTGAGGTTTAATCAATGCAATCCCGGATAGGTTGATTTTCCTAAGTTTTTACTTGTGAAAATGGTGGTTTTTGGGGTGATATTGGTGTTTTGTTAATGCTGGAGGTATAAGGACGTGTTTGGGATCATTTTGGATGTTAATTGATGTTTAAAAATGGTTAGAAGTGATGGATCTTGGCTGGGTTAAGTCTTGGAAGTGTTTGGAGGTGATTTCGGTTGTGTTTGGTAGCCGAAATGTTGGTTTTGCAAAGAGCAGCGAGTTTAGGTGTGTTGCTGGTGTTTTTAATGCATTATGATGCATTAATCCTCTGTTGTTATGTGCTTGAAATAGGGGAGAATGATCCGTGAGCAATAGAGGTGGCGTTGAAGGTTTCAGATGCTTGGAAGGCTTGTTGTCTAGCCTTGTTTTGTGTATCGGTGAGTGAAGTTGGGTTTTCAGCTTTAAAACCAAGGTTTGAAGGTTTTGGGAGCTTAGTTTAAGTCTAAACAACTTAGCTAAGCTCAAGAGTAAGTAAATGAAATTTCTCTCTTGGTTGTGTTATGAATTGGTTTTTAAAGCACTTGTGATTGTTGGATGCAACGCATGTGATTTGCATGTTTTAAACTCTGTTTTGGAAGCATATTCTAACTTGATTTAATGCTGGTTTTGAAAGCCATGTGTGAAGGATGCTCAAGGTAAGAGATCCTTGGTTTTGCACATTGGAATTGTGGAATTGTTGCACAGTGTTGCATGTTGTTTAATGGCTTTGTGTAATGCTTCAAAAACAGTGGATTGATGATGGTAATTGGTGGCATTGGCATTTTGGTTATGCTTGTAAAACAATGGATTAATGTGATAAATTGGTTATATTGGCAAGTGATGTAAGTTGTTCTTGGTTACTTGAATCGGATATAGTTAGCCAGCTATAGGATTGGGTGCACCGTGAATAAAGTCGCCTTGGATGTGGAGTGGTTGTGATTGTACTGGTGACTCCATCCAAGTACACTAACGAGATGGTTAAGAACACCATGGTGGTTAAAAGTCCATGGGTGGGTCTTGTGTTAAGGTCATATAGTGGTTAAAATTCCATTCGAGGACCTTGTGTATGTTAAGGTCATAATGGTGGTTAAAATTCCATTTGAAGACCTTGTGTATGGTAAGATCACAATGGTGGTGTAAAGTCCATGTGTGGATCTTGTGTGTATGTCCCGTGATCTCGTTAGTGATGTTATACAACTACCAATGAGTGATGGTAAGGTCATAATGGTGGTTAAAATTCCATTTGAGGACCTTGTGAATGTTAAGGTCATATGGTGTTTAAAAGTCCATATGAGGACCTTGTGTATGGTAAGGTCATAATGGTGGTTTAAATTCCATTTGGGGACCTTGAGATTGGTAGTGTGTATGAAGCGTAGGGACAACGCTTGTAATCCGCGTATCCGATTGTGTCTTGCGTTATGATGGGTTGTGAATTGTCACTTGGAAGCCAATATAATGTTCTTGAATGTGATGAAGCTTGAGATGCTTGAAATGATGCATGGATGCATGAGAAGTGTGTAATGTTCTATGAATGCATGTTTACTTGTTAGCTTGAACAAGAGTTTATTTTCTAATGAGAATGGTGCATGTGTGCATGAAATCTCTTTAGTGCATTGTAGTCTTGCGTAGACTTATTTTTAAAGGCATGAAATGCAAATATTGATTTTGTGGTTCATATGTTGCATTTGTTTAATGCATGAGATAGATTGAATGAGTAAGTGGTTTTTAAAGGTTTCTTGCTTTGAAATGATTTTCAATGTATGAGAAAAGTTTGATGTGAAGTGGAAGTGTTTTCCAAGGATTTTGTATTTAACTTTGCATATGATGTTCATGCATGGAATGGTTAAATTGATGGTTTTGCAAGGTTGTACTTTGAAGTGAATTACTTAACTTTTCTAAGCTAAGGGTTGGTTCTCACGTTTGAGCTAGCAATGCATGATTTAAAGCATGTTGTTAAAAAGGGTTTTCAAACATTGCTTTGGTTTATCGAACTATAATGCTTTTAAAAGAGGTTTTATGACTCGCTGCATTGATGGTGTTTTGGTTTTGAGCATTCCTCACTAAGCATTATGTGCTTACGCTCCTTTTTGTCCATCAATGCAGAAATTTGAAGTTGGGACAGCGAGAAGCAAGGGATTCAAGGAGAGCTCCATTTGAGATGTATGTCTCGGTTAATAGCTATAGATAATAAAGGCAATGGGGGGAGAATCTCTTATGTTGATGTTTAATGAGATTGTGTATGTTGGACAAGTTTGGTTTATGATTTTGAACTATGTGGTTTAACGCTTGCAACATTTGAATCTTCTTATTCTTAAGTCGTTATGCTATGCTTCTTGTTTTAAAAGCATGATTGAGTGTTGGATGTGTTGAATGAGTTGGTGCCCCTAGGGGTGGTTTTGTATCTAGATTTTGATGCAAATTGGTAGGTATGATGCTTGGCATGTTGTTGATTTATTGTGGAATGGCTTGGAGCATGTTTGATGGGGTTTAAAGGTGTTAAAACAGGCCTATCTGCTGTTTCTGGGCAGGGTGTTTCGAAACACCCTTGCCTGTTTCGAAACAGGCCCTTGTTTTGGCCTGGGTGTTCCTGAACGGCCTAGACCCATTTCTGAACACTTTGGCTACTGCCAAGGGGTGTTCCTGAACGGCCTAGACCCGTTTCGGAACACCTGACCGTTGGGCATAAAATTTGAATGGTTTTGAGGTTTGCAAGCTTTACGTTTTAGTCCCGATTCTTGTATGTGCAATTGCTTGAGTTTGAGATGTCCGTTTGAGATGAAATTTGGCAGAGAGGCATGAAACATGACTAATTTCATAATGGTAACTTAAAAATTGGTAAAGTCCTCTTAATTTTCAGAATTTACAAATTGGTCCCTAAATTCGTATTTTGTGCAATTGGGTCCCTTATTGTTTTTCGATTGCTGTGATTTTTTAGTATGCTTATCTCAAGAGTATGCCTAGGTTTGGTGTGCATATAGACAAGTCTAAAAAGAAAAAAAAAGGGTCGTTAATCAAGGTTGACTTTCGGGTTGACTTTGGTTTTCCCCGTGTAATCTTCGTAGTTCGGGTCAACCGTCTAGACCGGGCTACGTGGGTTACATTTGGTGGTATCAGAGCTGAGTTGCGAATGCTTGGGGAAGTGGTAAATTTTTGTATTAAATGTTTAATGTTTATTCTGATGTGTGGTTGAAAGTCGGTTGAAATGTGTGTCTGTGAACGAGTTGTTGATGTTTTTAGCATGCTTTTTGATTGAGAATCTTCATTGAGCTGATGTGAATTTGTGCTGATGATATGTTGGTGATGTGAGCTGATTTTATGAATGATGAAAGTGTAATGGGTATGATATGTTGATGTTATGCTGATGCGAGTGAATGTTGTTTGATGAGAGTATGATCGAAGTATGTTGATTGATATGCTCGATGTTGTGATATCCATGTGTTTTTATTGACTGTTATGTCATGTAAAAGGGGGGAATTCGGGATACCCATTGCCTTATTATTATAGCTATTGTGTTATTTTGGAGTTGGAGTTTTGAATCCTTGCTTAAAGCTGGTCTGATCGATTTGTTTGTTTTGTTATGATTGTTTGTTGTTAATAGCATGGTGAAATCGATGAGAGAATGGCAGTTGGGTGAGATGGTTGCTGCTTTAGAGCAGGTTGTTAAGGCGTGGAATTCACCTTTTGGTGGAGGTGTTTCGTTTCAGCCTACAGTGCCTGGAGTGGAGGTAGTGAGGCAGGAGGAAGAAGCTGTTTTTGTGATGAAGGGTTCAACACCTATTGTTCAAGAGGTGTTGGGAACATCTCAGGCTGTGGAGAAAGTGAGGCCTGTAGACGTTCCGACTGTGAGACGTGCGAGTTTGTCGAAAAAGCATTTGCATGATTTGGGAGCTGTGGAGTATCATGGTTCGACGCCTGAAACGTTCGAGGCCTGGTTGGCCAGTGTAATTCTGATTTTGGATCAGGAGGGTTGTGACTATGCCTGTAAGCTGGGAAGTGTGGTCTCATTGATGTTGGAGGACGCCTGTGCCTGGTGGACATCTGTGGCGGTGGCATCGCACATCCACGATATAGATTGGGACTTCTTTGTGTCTGCCTTTTATGAAAGGTACCTTGGAGAGAAATTCCCAAGGGTTAAGCAACGTGAGGGTGTGGTTTCAGTTTATGAAGGTGAGAAAAGTTTAAGCGAGAGAGTTGTGGGTACTGACCTCGAGAGCGGTCAGCGTAAGAGGCTACGTGATAGAAGGTTTTGCTTGAATCGAAGTCTGAGTGGTAGTGCAAATCTGGGGCAAGTGCTGCATGATCAAGGAGTGGAAGCTCAGTTACCAGTGTGTGACCGTTGTGGAAGGCGCCATGTTGGAGGTTGTTGGGGCGCAGGTGTTTGTTGGAACTGTGGTTCTAAGGAGCATGTGAAGCGGAATTGTCCTCATGTGGTGAGATCAGTTTCAGTGGTAGCAAAAGGGTCTCTGAAGGGTCGTGGGCATGACCGAGACAAGGTTCGAAGTTGGCAGGAAGGGCTAAAAGGTGTGAGGAGCTTGCAGAATGAATCTTGTTGGAATTGTGGGTCTGTTGGACATTTGAGACGTAATTGTTTGAAGTTGGCTCGGGGTAGTCAGGGTTCTTTACCGCAGGGAGATGGTGATGACCTTAAGGTGTTAGCAGATGCTGCAGCGGTACGGCTGGAGGATGATGGTTCTGCGAGAAAGAAAGCTTGTCTGTTGAAGCTCCGGGGCAGTGAGGTGTTTACAGGTAACCTTGTTAAGTAACCTTTGCTCTTGTATCTTAGTTTGGTTTCAGTTGGTATTTTCCTTGTGTAGTGGGTATGGTCTCGTAGCTAGCATGCTTGGGGTAGTAGTTGGTGTTGTTTTGAAAACAACTTTAGTGTGAAGAGGGCATTAGTGAGTATCTTGTGGATAGTGGGTTGAAAGAATGATGGAGTTGGTCAAGTTGGAAGTGAGATAGGAGGTTGTTTTAGGTGGATTCTGAGGATGTTATTGGTGGGTGTGAACCGACATACATGCACAGTTAAAATCATTTGTTATATGCTATATTATATATGTACTGGTCCATGCATACATGTGACATGACATTAGAGGTTATGCATGCATGTACATCAGGCATTGTTAGGGCATATTGGTGACCATGCATACGAACGTTCACACTCGCTGATAGATAATCGGGTCCGTTAGTGTTGGGATAGGGTTAGGTTGGATGATGGGTTTTAAAAGTTGTGTTGGTGCTAGGAGAATGTTAGAAGTAATGGAGGGTATTAAGCGAGTTGTCAGTAATAGTGAGTGCGATATAGCGTGTTGGTAGAAGGAAGTGTCTGGCGCTTAATGAGTTTAGCGGTATGGTGGTGAGAAGATTACCGGTTGAAGTTAGAATCGGTTAGAGTGGTCGTGAATAGCTGGTAGAAGTGGTAGTTTCTTGGTGTTAAGTGATGTTGTAAGTTAGTGGATGTGTTCCAGAGTGCTGAGGTAACTTGGCATTGATGTAGTAGTAGAAGGGTTGTTTTGTAGGTGATGGTTCGTAGCAACCTTCGAAGAGTTGAGAAGAGGTTGTGTTGTGGATTGTAGAAAGGGGTTAGCTTGGGAGAATAGAAGTTTCGTAACCTAAATATGTATGTATAAGTTGGGCGATGTTCCAGTAAGGCAAATGTTGTAGTCAAAACTTGAAGTGGAAAGGCAATGTAAGATCAAAGGCCATTGTTGGTTGGACGGGTTCTTGTGAGAAGTGGTTGGCTAGTTGTGTATGAGTAAATTCCGTCTGAAGACAGCTGGTGGTGTATGGAACGGCTGGCGGAGTCAAGGTTGGGGTTTTGTGATGTGATTTTCGGATGTTAGGTGAGTAGTTCTGGTGAATCGTTATGGTAATGATAGCGGCGGATGTGAAGGAATGTCAGCATTACGTTGAGAAATTTGGGTAAGCAGTTGATGCTTAAGAATTTTTGCTTGTGATAGTCTTTGAAAGAGGTTGAGTAGTTTTGCAAGGTGTTTTAGAAGCAGTGGAGGTTGTGGGTCACCTGGTGGCTGAACTGGATTGGTTGGTGTCACTGTGTGAACAAGTTTTGAGAGTTGTGAGTTAGGGTGGTGTATGCTGTAAAAGTTGGAGGTTCTTCAGGTTGTTGTTGGGGCTATGTGTAGTCCGGAAGTGTGAAAGGTTAAGATGTGGTTAATATTTGGGTGTTCTGGAATTCGTGAACAGTATGTGTTGGTGTTGGGTTGGTGGAGTTTTGTGAGGAGAGTGTTCAGTGGTGGTTAAGTCTCCTGTGTTGCCTTGTGTGTTGCTTGAGAAGTTTGGTTGTTCTCTTTTCGCCGGTTGAAATTTCGAGGACGAAATTTCTTAAGGGGGGGGGGAGTTGTAACACCCCAATTTTGGGCTTAGAAGTTTTGGGTTTGAACTGGACCGGTCGGATTTTCGGTTCGAATATAAAAGGTGGTTTTAAGGAAAGCTTAGTTCGGGATGCATTAAAAATATGGAAAAATGTCTTAAAATCCTATTTTATTATATATAAGAGAAAGGTGAAATCAATTTTACAAAATGAGGTTTGGAAGAGTGACATTTTGGGTTAGTGACCAAAATGTAATTTTTGAAAACTGGGTGACTGTTTTAAAAAGGATTGAAACTTTGAATCTTTAAGGAGCTATTTACCCAAAAGAGTTTCTCCAGATTTTTCTGAATATTAATCAATTTAATTAATGGTTTTTAATTAAGTACAAAAGGAGGGAAAAGATATTTTGGCATTATAACTAACTTTTCTCTAAATTTCCATTTTCTTTTCTCTCAACTTTTCTCTCAACCCAAACACATTTCTCCAGCAAAATTCTCTCTAATTTTGACAACTAAAGATTTGATTTCAATCCTCATTTGATCTCTAATCAATTCTACAACAAAACCTTAGCATTTGCTTATTGGATTTTCAAGAATTGTGGTTCCAAAAAGGGAGAAACTCAAGTTTAGAGGTATGAACGTCCTTCTCCTCTAAATTCTCAGTTCTTTACTGAAATTCCCAAGTTCTCAATCCTTGATTTGTGTTTTATTAAAGGTTTTACAATTGTGTTCTTGATCTTGGCTTTAAAATGCAAGATTTGGATTTAATTTTGATTAAATTCGTACTAAGTGATTGGGCTGTGATTTGAGATGTGTTTTTGATGTTTATTGAATGTATAAATGATGTGAAATTGAGGTTTAATCAATGCAATCCCGGATAGGTTGATTTTCCTAAGTTTTTACTTGTGAAAATGGTGGTTTTTGGGGTGATATTGGTGTTTTGTTAATGCTGGAGGTATAAGGACGTGTTTGGGATCATTTTGGATGTTAATTGATGTTTAAAAATGGTTAGAAGTGATGGATCTTGGCTGGGTTAAGTCTTGGAAGTGTTTGGAGGTGATTTCGGTTGTGTTTGGTAGCCGAAATGTTGGTTTTGCAAAGAGCAGCGAGTTTAGGTGTGTTGCTGGTGTTTTTAATGCATTATGATGCATTAATCCTCTGTTGTTATGTGCTTGGAACAGGGGAGAATGATCCGTGAGCAATAGAGGTGGCGTTGAAGGTTTCGGATGCTTGGAAGGCTTGTTGTCTAGCCTTGTTTTGTGTATCGGTGAGTGAAGTTGGGTTTTCAGCTTTAAAACCAAGGTTTGAAGGTTTTGGGAGCTTAGTTTAAGTCTAAACAACTTAGCTAAGCTCAAGAGTAAGTAAATGAAATTTCTCTCTTGGTTGTGTTATGAATTGGTTTTTAAAGCACTTGTGATTGTTGGATGCAACGCATGTGATTTGCATGTTTTAAACTCTGTTTTGGAAGCATATTCTAACTTGATTTAATGCTGGTTTTGAAAGCCATGTGTGAAGGATGCTCAAGGTAAGAGATCCTTGGTTTTGTACATTGGAATTGTGGAATTGTTGCATAGTGTTGCATGTTGTTTAATGGCTTTATGTAATGCTTCAAAAACAGTGGATTGATGATGGTAATTGGTGGCATTGGCATTTTGGTTATGCTTGTAAAACAATGGATTAATGTGATAAATTGGTTATATTGGCAAGTGATGTAAGTGGTTCTTGGTTACTTGAATCGGATATAGTTAGCCGGCTATAGGATTGGGTGCACCGTGAATAAAGTCGCCTTGGATGTGGAGTGGTTGTGATTGTACCGGTGACTCCATCCAAGTACACTAACGAGATGGTTAAGAACACCATGGTGGTTAAAAGTCCATGGGTGGGTCTTGTGTTAAGGTCATATGGTGGTTAAAATTCCATTCGAGGACCTTGTGTATGTTAAGGTCATAATGGTGGTTAAAATTCCATTTGAAGACCTTGTGTATGGTAAGATCACAATGGTGGTGTAAAGTCCATGTGTGGATCTTGTGTGTATGTCCCGTGATCTCGTTAGTGATGTTATACAACTACCAATGAGTGATGGTAAGGTCATAATGGTGGTTAAAATTCCATTTGAGGACCTTGTGAATGTTAAGGTCATATGGTGTTTAAAAGTCCATATGAGGACCTTGTGTATGGTAAGGTCATAATGGTGGTTTAAATTCCATTTGGGGACCTTGAGATTGGTAGTGTGTATGAAGCGTGGGGACAACGCTTGTAATCCGCGTATCCGATTGTGTCTTGCGTTATGATGGGTTGTGAATTGTCACTTGGAAGCCAATATAATGTTCTTGAATGTGATGAAGCTTGAGATGCTTGAAATGATGCATGGATGCATGAGAAGTGTGTAATGTTCTATGAATGCATGTTTACTTGTTAGCTTGAACAAGAGTTTATTTTCTAATGAGAATGGTGCATGTGTGCATGAAATCTCTTTAGTGCATTGTAGTCTTGCGTAGACTTGTTTTTAAAGGCATGAAATGCAAATATTGATTTTGTGGTTCATATGTTGCATTTGTTTAATGCATGAGATAGATTGAATGAGTAAGTGGTTTTTAAAGGTTTCTTGCTTTGAAATGATTTTCAATGTATGAGAAAAGTTTGATGTGAAGTGGAAGTGTTTTCCAAGGATTTTGTATTTAACTTTGCATATGATGTTCATGCATGGAATGGTTAAATTGATGGTTTTGCAAGGTTGTACTTTGAAGTGAATTACTTAACTTTTCTAACCTAAGGGTTGGTTCTCACGTTTGAGCTAGCAATGCATGATTTAAAGCATGTTGTTAAAAAGGGTTTTCAAACATTGCTTTGGTTTATCGAACTGTAATGCTTTTAAAAGAGGTTTTATGACTCGCTGCATTGATGGTGTTTTGGTTTTGAGCATTCCTCACTAAGCATTATGTGCTTACGCTTCTTTTTGTCCATCAATGCAGAAATTTGAAGTTGGGACAGCGAGAAGCAAGGGATTCAAGGAGAGCTCCATTTGAGATGTATGTCTCGGTTAATAGCTATAGATAATAAAGGCAATGGGGGAAGAATCTCTTATGTTGATGTTTAATGAGATTGTGTATGTTGGACAAGTTTGGTTTATGATTTTGAACTATGTGGTTTAACGCTTGCAACGTTTGAATCTTCTTATTCTTAAGTCGTTATGCTATGCTTCTTGTTTTAAAAGCATGATTGAGTGTTGGATGTTTTGAATGAGTTGGTGCCCCCAGGGGTGGTTTTGTATCTAGATTTTGATGCAAATTGGTAGGTATGATGCTTGGCATGTTGTTGATTATTGTGGAATGGCTTGGAGCATGTTTGATGGGGTTTAAAGGTGTTAAAACAGGCCTATCTGCTGTTTCTGGGCAGGGTGTTTCGAAACACCCTTGCCTGTTTCGAAGCAGGCCCTTGTTTTGGCTTGGGTGTTCCTGAACGGCCTAGACCCGTTTCTGAACACTTTGGCTACTGCCAAGGGGTGTTCCTGAACGGCCTAGACCCGTTTCTGAACACTTTGGCTACTGCCAAGGGGTGTTCCTGAACGGCCTAGACCCGTTTCGGAACACCTGACCGTTGGGCATAAAATTTGAATGGTTTTGAGGTTTGCAAGCTTTACGTTTTAGTCCCGATTCTTGTATGTGCAATTGCTTGAGTTTGAGATGTCCGTTTGAGATGAAATTTGGCAGAGAGGCATGAAACATGACTAATTTCATAATGGTAACTTAAAAATTGGTAAAGTCCTCTTAATTATCAGAATTTACAAATTGGTCCCTAAATTCGTATTTTGTGCAATTGGGTCCCTTATTGTTTTCCGATTGCTGTGATTTTTGAGTATGCTTATCTCAAGAGTATGCCTAGGTTTGGTGTGCATCTAGACAAGTCTAAAAAGAAAAGAAAAGGGTCGTTAATCAAGGTTGACTTTCGGGTTGACTTTGGTTTTCCCCGTGTAATCTTTGTAGTTCGGGTCAACCGTCTAGACCGGGCTACGGGGGTTACATTGTAGCCGTCGAGGACCGTTGGGATTGAATTGGAGCCGTTGGAGCCTTTATTTCCCACCATAAATGCAGTTCTCGAGCTGTCTGTATCGATACGTGTGTAACCGTATCGATACGACCTTCTTTAGAAATAGTCGTTGGAGGTCTGGTCCAGCTCTGCGTATCAAAACACATTGAGGTGTATCGAAATGCCTTGTAGCGTACTGAAACATGATTGTTCGTATCGGTACGGTCTGTACTTTAAGAGATAGTTGGGAAAATAGCAGTTGGGGGGGTTTCATAAAGTTGTTGGGCATTAAATGTTGGGCGTATCGAAACGCATATGAGCATATCGAAATGACATTTTCCATATCGAAATGAGCAAGCACTGTTTCGGTACAGATTTTGGAAGTTTTAATTCCAGTAGCGAAAACCCTTAAAGTGTATCGAAACGGGGTATACCGTTTCGGTATGGACAAGCTGGAATTCTAGTTTTGGCTACTTTAATACATTTCAAATCATTTTAAAACCTTTTGAAAACTTCTCAAACTTATTTTCAAGTTGTTTTGACTTAAGGCATATTTTAAATTCTTTTCAATTTAGTCCAAAACATTTTTCAATTTATCATATCAAAATCTATATCTAAATATAATCCTATCATCCTTGATTATATCTTTGAAGATGTTGATCCACTATCAGAATAACTTCATGAGAAAGAGAATCCATTGCTAGATGGTGAAAATATTGGTGTGTTGCCTATGGATACCTCTGATGATGAAATGAATGTTGTTCAATCTCAAAATTCTCAACAACAAATTTGTCTCATTCAAGTTCCAGTGCAACACCAAGTCAGAGTGGTGATGGACCAATGGTGGTGGTTTAAGTCCAATTGATGACGATGATGGACAGCGTGGTGATGGAGGTGAGATTAGATCTTCTAGTCGGTATGGAGAAGATACTGGGTTTGTAGCACTAGTAGACATTTCTGTGTTAGATCAAAATTCGATGAAAAAATGTATCTTGCTTGCACCTAGGAGAGATCAAAGTGAGCCTAAAGCTCTATGTAGAGAAAAAGGCGCCAAAAGCATACTTCTGAAGCTTCTTCTTCTGATAGAAGATCGAGTTTAAGTAACCTTGGGAATAGTGATTCATCTACTAGCATTCAAGGTTTTTATCCACCGAGACAATCTTCATATTTTTAACCTTCACATGATTATTATCCACCATTTCCTAATTATTGTGTGTCATATCAACCACAAATGTACCCTCTACCACCAATGTATCACCCACCTCCACCTCACATGTACCCTCCTCCTCAAATATATCCTCTATCTCAATCATTTGAAAATCAATGTGAAAATGATACATTTTTTATATATATTTTTTGACAAAGGTCACAAGAATCAAGTCAAGACCGCTCTAAAAGTGGAGGTGAAGAATCTAATATTCCTTTTCATTCCACTAATTGGTGAAACTATCACTATCAAAATTTCTAAGGTATGTTTTTTAAGAATTTTTTTCTTGATGTTTTTAATTTTGATGATATTAAAACATTTAAATTACATGTATTGGTAAATGACCAAAGTATATTTTATAGAAAAATAATTAAGAGTTGAAGCATGTTAAACTATATATGAAAATAGAATGAGAGTGAGAATAAATGGTAGGAAATATGAATAATTAATGAGAATCTATACATTTATCTATTGATATGTTTCTTTTTTTCCTTTTGCAACATTGAATTGAATCTAAACATTTATGTATTGTCTTGATAGGGATTTTGTCTACCATGTTGCTTTATGGCATTGTAAATGTGTTGTTACAAACAATGATTTATGGGGATTGTAATTGCTTTGGTACAATGATTCATTAGCACAATGTCATCATTAATTAATTCATTCTCCTATTTTATCTACTAGGTTTTAAACGTCTTCTATTTAGTTAAACTATATTATATATGTCCATTTTTGTTTAGGAAGCACTCAAAAAATTATTTTTAATGATTTTTTATATTTATATCTAGAGTGAACTACATAAATGACCACTATATTATGGTTTTAGTCTCGATTTGACCATTATACTTTTTTCAAAGTAATTAGACCACTCAACTATTAAAATGGACTCAATGTGACCACCTGCCATTAGAACCTAACAGAGGGAATGATGTGGAATTTAGTAAAAATCTGTATAATTACACATTTAGTCATCATTACTTATACATTCTATCAATTTAGTCCTAATTTTAATTTAATAAACTAAATTAATCATTCAATGAGGTGGTGACACGTGTCACCACCTGATTGGAGGAGGAAAATAAAATAAATTAACAGCTTGCCTATGATGGGGTTCGAACTTCGAGAATGATGAAGTAAGTATAGTGGCTTTACCACTACACCAAACTCATTTATGTGATCTTATTCTTTGAAATCTCTGCTGATTTCAAAAGCTCATCTTTCTCAAACAACTTTCATTGCAGATCCTCCAATTGTTCCCTCAATAAAATTAACTCTTTATTTACTTTTTCTGTTGCCAAAGCCTCTAAAGAAATAGTTGAGTAGTTGTCACCGTCCTAATTATTACTACCATTCTTATCTACTTGATCTTTTTTCTTTCTCATCCCCCTTTTATATCGCTAACCGTCTTGATATTAGATGCTGAATTATGCGCCATATGGTTACCAAACATATTAAGATATAGACTGTATTTTGAAGCCCATATCATAGAAGTGAGTTTGTTGTAGTGGTAAAGCCACTGCACTTACTCCACCATTGCCTAGGTTCGAACTCCAGTGTAGGCAAGTTGTTAATCCATTTTATTTTCCTCCTCCAAAATGATTAATTTATTTTATTAAATTAAAATTAAGACCAAATTGATATAATGTATAAGTAACGAGGACTAAATGTATAATTATATATATTTTTACTAAATGCCACGTCACTCCCTCTGTTAGGTTCTAATGGCAGGTGATCACATTTGTAGAGCCTGATAAACACAGCCGAATTGCTTGCCAAGTGGTGGAGAAGATCGATTTTTGGGTGATTGTGGTGGAAGTGAAATTTGGAAAAATAAGACACGAGATTTAGAGTGGTTCAGCTTTCTAACCAAAGCCTACATCCACTACCTTAGCTTCCCACTAAGGATTTCCCAAATTCACTCTTGAATTTTTTTCCCTTTTTCTAGGCTAAGGAAGCAACCTTTACACACTCAAAACTTTCTAACCCAAACCTTGAGTAAACCATATTTTATAAAGAAAAATAAGAGCAAACTTGTAAATCCCTCACAAGGTAGATTGTTTGCACTCATAAGCACTCACCCAATCCTAAAACACTTGAGCAAATATTGCAATGTAAGCTCACAAGTGTTGTCTATACAAAGAATGAGAATTTAAGCTCTAAGATATGTTTTGATCATATGAATGTTGACTTATGGATCATTAGTCTTCCATGGATGCTTTATGTCCCTTTTATAGTCCCAATTGAGCTTATGGTCGTTGGAGACCGTTGGAATTAAATTGGAGTCGTTGGGGCCTTTATTTCCCGTAATAAATGTAGTTTTGGAGATGTCTGTATCGATACGCGTGTCTGTATCGATACGCCATTCTTCAGAACTAGCCATTGAGTCTATTGCAGCAATGTCGTATCCATACGCCTTGGTGCATATCAAAACGTGTATCGGTACACCATTGTACTGTATCAGTACAGATGTCTGTTAATGCTGCAGGGAACTAGCTGTTGGGGGTTTTCGAATAGTCGTTGGGCATTTAAAGCTGGGCGTATCGAAACGCTACAAAGCGTATCGAAATGACTCATCTCCGTATCGATACAGCCTATGCATGTATCGGTACGGGTTTTGGCAGTTTCAAATCATGTAGCTGAAACCCTTAAGGTGTGTCGATACGGGGTATACCATATCGGTACGATTAAGCTGAAAACTTGGGTTTGGCTACTATAAAACATTTTAAACATTTCAAAACCTTTTTTGGAAACTCCTCAAACTTATTTTCAAGTTGTTTGGACTTAAAAACATTTTTAAATTCTTTTCAATTTAGTCCAAAACTATTTTTCAATTATTATATCAAAACAAATATCCTAACAATCTTCTCCTTTTTGATATAATAAAATCAACTTGAAAATTTGTGTTTGGTATCTCCCCCTTAGTAAGATAAATTTTGAACAATAAAATAAAGATTGAAAAAAAGAAATTAAAGTTCCCCCCTATTCAATTAAAAATTCCATTTTTCAAAATATTCTCCCATTTTTGTTATATCAAAAATAGTTCAAACCAAAGTTTGAAAACTTTTAAGTCCATAACAATGGAGAATTTCAAAACTAAAATTTTGACAAAAAAATAGGAATTTTGTTTTAAAAATTGGCCCCCCTTACTCAAAGCATCATCAAATGTTAGTCCAACAAATATACGATTATCTAGTTGAATAAAAAAATATCAAATTAAAGCAAATAAAATGAACTAAAATTTTTTACCACTTGAACCAAAGGTAGGATGTGAAGCCTTCCTTCTTCAAGTGTTCTTCTTTGTATGTATGGAGCTCCCCCTTAATTTCTTCACTTGTTGACCACTCTCCATGACACCTAAAATAAGAGAATCAAGTAATTTTTGGTATCCAAATTGCTTTGGATCAATAAGCATTAGTAGCACATAATTTAGTCCCCTTAGGAATCCATTTTTCAATTTCATCCATTTTAGTTGAAGTAATTAGTCCTTTTGGGACCCAAATACTTCTAAAACATTTTCCATTTACAAATCTAGGGGAACTAGATTGTCTTTAATAAAAATTTGATTTTCCAATATTATTTTTCTTTTCAAGTTCATTGTAAATCAAATCTTTTTCTTTCTTAAGATCTTCCACTTCTCTTTGATGATCTTTTTCTAAACTTTAAAGCAAATTTTGTAAATCGACATTCTTTTTCTCAAATTCATTGAGTTTTGCTTCAAGTTCATCCTTGGTTTTAGAAATCAAATCATTTTGAATTTTCAAATTTGAAACCAATTTCTTATTTTTCAAAATGTAATTTTTAAACTCTAAAACCAAATCATCATATGCATCTTGTAATCCATCTAAAGAATATGAACTAGAAGTAGATGAATTAGAAGTTTCCCTAGAATCTTCTTCGATGGCCATGAGATAAAGGTGAGCTACCTCATATCGGTGGAGTCCTCTTCATCACTCCAAGTAGCCACATATGCCTTCTTCTTATGGCTTGAAGAGCATGGCCTCTTTTTCTTCATCCTCGATTCTTGTCTTAATTCTCCCTTTTCTTTCTTCATGAATCGAAAGAATTTGTTGAAGAGCTTGACCATCTCTTCATCATCACTTGAATCTTCTTGATGGCTTGTGGAGGAATTAAGAGCCATGATGTTTACATCAACTTCTTGCTCTTTGATTTTCTTCTCTTTCTCCCTCTTTAAGCGTATAGACATCATATCATGGGTGAGCAAGGAACCAATAAGTTCATCAAGCTTGAGCTCCTTCAAATTCTTTGCTTCTATAATTGTCATCCTTTTGGACTCCCATGACTCGGGAAGTGAATAGATCAACTTCTGAATGAGCTTTTCTTCCAGAATCTTCTCTCTAAATCCTTTAAGTCCATTAACGATTGTGGAGAACCAATCGAACATGCTCTTGATGTCTTCTTTTAGGTTCATCTTGAAGTTTCTATACTCAAGGTTGAGAAGACCGATCTTGGTCTAATTTACTATATTTGTTCCCTCGTATGTGGCTTCAAGCTTGTCCCATACTTCCCTAGCATTCTCACAAGAAGATACCTTTGCGTAAACTTCTGGTCCCAATGCACAAAAAAACATTAGCAATACCTTTGAGTTTAGCTCCATCATCTTCTTATCGTTGGCATTCCAATCCGCCTTCCTTCATTGAGGTACAAACAGTTCATCTTCAACAAGGTCCCAAAGTCGGCAGTCTTTAGCCTTGATGAAGTACATCATCCTATTCTTCCAATACGCATAATGTTCACCGTTAAAGAATGGTGTCTTGTCGATGGATTGCGCCATGAACACCTGTATATGATTTGTTGATCGAGCTTGTCCAGATCGTCGCAATAGGATTTTAATCCTCTCGATTAAGCCTCATTCTGATTCCAATTGTGGAGCCCAACAAACACGAACAAAATTGCTTGACAAGTGGTGGAGAAGATCAATTTTTGGGTGATTGTGGTGGAAGAAAAAATTGGGGGAAAAAGACACGAGATTTAGAGTGGTTCGTCTTTCTAACCAAAGCCTACATCCACTACCTTAGCTTCCCACTAAGGATTTCCTAAATTCACTCTTGAATTTCTTTCCCTTTTCTAGGCTAAGGAGGCAACATTTACACACTCAAAGATTTCTAACCCAAAGCTTGAGTAAACCCTCTTTTACAAAGAGAAATAAGAGTAAACTTGTAAAGCTCTCACAAGGTAGATTGTTTGCACTCTTAAGCACTCACCCAATCTTAAAACACTTGAGCAAATATTACAATATAAGCTCACAAGTGTTGTTTATACAAAGAATGAGAATTTAAGCTCTAAGACATGTTTTGATCATATGAATGTTTACTTGTAGATCATTAGTCTTCCATGGATGCTTGAAGGTCCCTTTTATACTCCCAGATAAGCTTCTAGCCATTGGATACCGTTGGGATTGAATTGGAGCCATTAGGGCCTTTATTTCTTGCAATAAATGTAGTTCTGGAGTTTTCTGTATCGATACGCGGGTAGCCGTATCGGTACTCCCTTCTTCAGAACTAGCTGTTGAATCTGTTGCAGCAATATCGTATCGATACGCCTTTGTGCATATCGAAAAGCGTATTGGTACACCATTGTATCGTATCGATACAGGTGTTTGTTAATGCTGTAAGGAATTAGCTGTTGGGGTTTTTTGAATAGCCGTTGGGCATTTAAAGCTGGGCGTATCAGAATGCTACAAAGCGTATCGAAATGACCCATCTCCGTATCGATACAGCCTATGCATGTATCAGTACGGGTTTTGGCAGTTTCAAATCCTATAGCTGAAACCCTTAAGGTGTAACGAAACGGGGTATACCATATCGGTACGTGTAACACCCGGGTTTGGGGGTCGGGTGGAAATAAAATATTAAAATAATGTTTTGGGTTTTCCCTTTTCTTTTTAAAATTTATTTAATATGTTAGACCCGATTTTGATTTAAAGCCCGAATTTCCATGGATTTTAGAGTCTTGGATGATGGCCATTTTTCATTAGTGGCAGTTTTGTAATTACATGGTCTTTGTAAAATAAAACCCCTTTTATTTCAAATACCCAAATTTCTATCATTTTCTACCTCCAAAAACATTTCCAACGTGAAACTCCTCCCCTCCATTGGAAGTCACTATTCCATCACCAACCTCCTTCATCCTTGGTGATTTTCAAAAGGTAAGCACACTCCCATGTTGTCCTCATCTTCCCCTTGCTACCCATATTTTTAGTTTTCATTGAAACCCATTATTTTGTACTTTGAGATTTTTGGGTTTTAAGTTAAAAATCTAAACTTTATTAACCTTTAAGTAAGCTTTTGATTCTTTGAAGTTAGATAAGTGTTTAGTAACCCAAATGGTCCAACATATCTAATTTTTACATTGTTTTATAATGATTTTCGGATATGGGTTTTAGGGAGGTTTTAGGTGGTTCAAAAGATAGGTTTTGGGGTTGTCTATGAGTGGGAATTGATGGCTGATGATTGTATGATGTTTAAGGGTTATTTTGGAAGCTTATGAGAGTGAATAAGGGGTTGGAATCAATGGTTATTACCTGTGCAAATGGGTTGCTTGAAAATATATGTTTAAGGGTGTTCTTAGTTGGCTAAATGCTTGTTTTGTGCTCCGAGGGTTGCTACAGTGATTTGTGGGCTGATTTGTGTTTGTTTTGTTGGCTTTGATTGACTAGCATCGAGATTTGGTGTTGGAGAATCTTTGGGAATCAATCCGGGAAGCTTGGAAGTTTGATCGGTTAGAGTTTGTTGAGCTTGGAGTAGTCGGTGAGTGGTTCTTCAGTTTTAAATTAGTTTTCAAATGATGGTTCGAGCATGTAGACCTAGGTCGGGCATTGTAAACCCACCTAGAGTTGGGATTAGATTGGTAGTCTAATCTTAAGCTTTAGTTTAGAAGACTTTGGTTGAACTTCTAAATGTTGTGTTATGCCTCATGTATTAAATGTGAATGATGTTGCTATTCATTTTGTGCATATGTGTTGTGATGAGGCATGGTGATTCATTTATGTATTGAGATATGCATGTGTTTGATGAAATGTGAGTGCATGATGGTAAATCATGGCGGCTACGTGCTAGGCACGAGAAATGGTAAGAATATTGTATTATGATGATCTTGTGGTGAGTTAGTATTGGCACTAGTATGCTTGGGTACAATTGATCAATCATTAGGATGTTAGTGTGCACATGAGTGTCGAAATGTGTGTGTGGTCTTGGTGATGGTAGTCACCAAGAAGGAGTACGGGTACGCCCATAAATCTTCTCTTATATTTTAGTCGGTGATGAGTGGAATCCCATTGAGGGGGCGTGAGGATGAGTGGAATCCCCTCCGCATGAATCGATGATGAGTTTAATCCCACCGAGAGGTAATGTAATGGTTGAGTTGTTGGATGTGAGTTCCAACGGTTGTTATCCACGTATTCGGGTCATAGCTAGGTGCCAATACGTTTTGTTAAATGTGTTTCCATATGGTTGTATTGTGGACATGTTGAGCATGGCATGATAATTGATGTTATGTTCCTTCATTTCATATATTTGATTCATGCGGTTCCGAAGGTAAGGAAACATGCATTCATCCTTGGTTTTGTTGCTCGTGCTTGGACCTTTCATTGTCGAGGTTTGTTTTATGAGCTTACCCTCACTAAGCTTTACGCTTACGCTCTCTTTTGTTCGACAATGCAGATCCTTAGTTCGTGGGTTGCTTGTGCGAGGAGAAGGGCCTCCAAGTGTGCTTTTTGCTATCATCAAGTATGAACTTTTAAGCTAAAGATGTAATAGATAAGAAATGGGGATTTGTGTATGTTGCTTGTGTTAAGGAGCTTGTTTAGACTCCTTTAGTATGTTGACGTTTCGTTTGTGGCTTGCTTATACTATGTATGTTGGCCTTGTGCCCTTATCATATGCTTTTGTGTATGTTTTGTTCCAAGGCATGAAACCTTGTTATGCAATGTATGTCTCTTTTGGTGAATGCTTGATTCCTTAGAATGTATGACCTTTTCATGTATGTTGTGTGATGAACATGTTTGAAGTAGGGTGAATGCCTCTAGAGTAGGTAAATGCATGTTATATAATGTTTCTTGATGTTTGAGGCTTGTTGGGAGCTTTTGGAGATGCAAAAATATGGTTTTTAGTAACACACAGACTGCAGGCGTTTTGGAACGGGTAAGGTTGTTTCGGTACGGCTGTGGCTCCAGGGACACCCGTATCAGAACACGTTCCAGTACGGTTTGGCTACTGTGAACCCCTATTCTGATACGAATTTCGAAATGTTTTTGCTACTGTGAGTGCTTGTTCCGGAATGTGTTTCGGAACGCCTAGACAAAATGGACCCCTGTTCTGAAACGGGGTGGAGCGTACTGGAACATATGGTCTGGCTTTTTAAACTGGGGCCCGTGTATCAAACCGGGCAAGCCTATTTCGAAACACAGGCTTGAAATGTGGGCTTTTGACATCTCTAAAGGTTCTCAAGTGTTGGGCATTAGGCCTTGTTTGATGTTAGCTTTCTTGTGAGCCTTGTTTGTAATCGTTTATGTGTGTTTTGGTCGCGTGTGCAAGGAATCAACCAAACTTGAATACACGGTAAATTTAAATCAAATTACGTGTTGTTTGTATGGTTTAGTCTTGTTTTCTGCTGTCGCTTCACACATAGGTCTAATTGAATCCATCTAGACAAGATAATTAAAGAAAAAAGTTTTCTTTGGTTGTTAACCGAAGTGGAGCCTTAACGAGTTTCGCCTCAGTTTTCCCAGTGTAGCCCACTCGGACCGGAAGGCCGCCCAGGCCGGGACGAGGGGTTACACTTGTTGGTAACAGAGCATGAGGTTTCCGAGACCTCAGACAGGTAAGTGAAGTAAGTTAAATTCTTGTATTGCAATTGCACGATGTTTGCTTGCCATGTAAGTATGTTTGCTTGCTTATCAAGTATGCTTTGATGTTTGTTTAATTGATCGTATGTGTGCGTTGTTTGAAGCATGTTGATGTGTGATTTGTACGTTAAATGTTGAGTAGAGTCGCATTGCTTCTATTACATCGGAAAAAGAGATTTTTAAGTGAGAGAAACATACTTGAGCCACTTGGACCCTTGCCCTTGCTAACCCTATTTTGTATGTTGTTGTTGTAGTTGTTATCTGTGAGCGGTTATATCGAGGCCTAGAGGTAGACCCAGGTTGGTTCGTCAGGAACCCCGTGTTGCGGCTCCTGTTAATGATCCGGTGGTTGGAGTAGAGGCTCATGTGGAAGAACATGTTGTTGGAGACGGAGCTCCTCCACCACCACCTTCTCAGCCTAAAGTGGAAGGTGAGGCTAGAGCTGAGGGAGCGGGACCTCAGGTTGGCCAGGGTGGCCAAGGTCGTGCAGGGATAGACATGGCTCCGCTAGTTCAAGCTATAGCGGGAGCATTTCAGGCTGCAGTTGCCGGAGCTCAGGCTATAGCACAACCGAGAGGAGATAATGTTAGTTTACCCTTAGAGAGGCTTCGTAGCCTCGGAGCAGATGAGTTCAGGGGATCTACGCCTGAGAGATCAGAGTTATGGTTAGAGAAGACAATTCATATTTTAGCTTAGATGATATGTGTTGGGGCTCATAAGTTGGGCCGTGTAGTTTCGTTGCTTCAGGGTGATGCCTACACCTGGTGGGTCACCATTACTTCTGGCGTGCCTGAGGCCGAGATTAGTTGGAATTTCTTTGAGACTGCTTTCAGAAAGAGGTATTTGGGCCCGATATATTTAGATGAGAAGAAGAGGGAGTTCATGGCTCTTGTTCAGGGAGACACCTCAGTGACAGATTATGAGATCCGCTTCGTCCGATTGAGTCAGTATGCTCCGGAGTTGGTTCCTACTGGGAGAGACCGTTGTGATTGGTTTAGGTATGTACTTCATGAGGAGGTCAAGAGGTACACCTTGGCTACTGATTATTCTGATTTTGATGTCTTGGTCGCTAGGGCCAAGGACATCGAGCATAGCTTGGGGCTTACCAAGCGTTCGGGAGGATCCAGTTCAGGGAAGAGGCACAACAACTTTGATCATGGTGATGCTAAGAGGCATCGAGGCAGTGGACATCAGTATGATCATAGGCGTGGCGGTGGCCACCACGGTAGAGGCCATCAGGGCCAGAGAGCTGGAAGGCGTTTGCCCGAGTGTGCCCGATATGGGAGACATCATTCAGGGGAGTGTTGGGGAAACTATCATGCTTGCTGGAACTGTGGATCGAGAGACCACTTCAGGAGAGAGTGTCCACATCAGGCGGCACATGCACCGATTCAGGCATAGGCTTCTGCGAGAGCGATCGACTATTAGAGAGGCCGTAGGCGCGGTCGTGGTTACTTCCAGCCGAGGGCTGATGCACCTAGGATAGAGGCACCGAGGAATCTTGCTCATGTAGTGGCAGTTCAGCCAGAGGCTAGTGGACCAGCTAGAGTCCAAGCACAGAGAGAGGCAGGGAATGACACAAATGTGATAGCAGGTAATTTTGAGTTACAGTCCATGTCTTTGCTTTTCTTAGTCGATTCGGGTTCCACACATTCTTATATTTTGAGTGAGCATGCAAAGAAGTTAGACGTACCTGTTGAGATTTTAGACATAGGAATGCATGTGACTAGTTCCTTCGGTGAGACAGTTGTAGTTAGACGGATGTATAGGAGGTGTCCGTTGAAGATTCAGGGTCATGTGTTTCCTGTTGATATGATGGAGATTCCGTTCTACGTTGTTGATATCATTTTGGGTATGGTTTGGTTGGTTGAGCACAGAGCTAGGGTAGATTTTGAGACAACGAGAATTTCGTTGAAGCTTTTTGATGACTACGAGGTAGTGGTAGTAGGCGAGAACGTTAAGTTCTTGTCGAATGTTGTGTCGGCTTTAGAGGCTCATAGGTTGATGGACTCTAGTTGTGGGGCTTATTTAGCATATGTGATGAATCCGAATATGAGTGAGGTTAGACCGAAAGATATCAGAACAGTTTGTGATTATCCGGATGTGTTTCCAGAAGAGTTACCGGGTTTGCCTCCTGACAGTGATGTAGAGTTTGTGATTGAGACTGTTTCAAGGTCTACTCCAATTTCTATTGCTCCGTACCGTATGGCTTCGAAAGAGTTGAAAGAGTTGAAAAGTCAGCTTCAGGTGTTGTTAGACCGAGGTTTTATTAGGCCTAGTAGTTCTCCTTGGGGTGCTCCCGTGTTGTTTGTGAAGAAGAAGGATGTGTATCGACTATAGACAGTTAAACCAGTTGACAGTGAAGAACAAGTATCCGTTGCCACGTATAGATGACCTGTTTGATCAGTTGAGGGGTGCCTCAGTGTTTTCGAAGATAGATTTGAGATCAGGGTATTATCAGTTGAAAGTAAAAGAATGTGATGTTCCGAAGACAACCTTTAGGACTAGATACAATCATTATGAGTTCCTTGTGATGCCGTTTGGGCTCACGAATGCACCAACAGCTTTTATGGACATGATGAACAGAGTTTTCCGAGACTATCTAGACCGATTTGTAGTTGTTTTCATAAACGACATCCTTGTGTACTCGAGATCAGAAGAAGAACATGATGATCATTTGAGACTTGTTTTGCAGAGATTGATAAGTAATCAGTTGTATGCTAAGTTGAGTAAATGCAAGTTCTGGATCATAGAGGTTGTGTTTCTTGGCCACGTTGTGTCAGCTGAAGGTATCCGTGTTGATCCGACGAAGATTGAATCCATTGTTGAGTGGAAACAACCTAAGTCAGTGACAGAGATTAGGAGTTTCCTAGGACTAGCTGGTTACTATAGGAGGTTCGTTGATGGTTTCTCTAGAGTAGCTGCTCCGTTGAATAAATTGTTGCAAAAAGGAGTGAAGTTTGAGTGGTCAGATGCGAGACAAAAGGCATTTGAGAAATTAAAAGAAGCTTTGACGAATGCTCCAGTGTTGGTACAGCCAGTTTCAGGGAAAGAATTCGTAATCTATAGCGATGCTTCCTACGTAGATTTAGGTTGTGTTCTGATGCAAGAAAAGAGAGTTGTTGCTTATGCTTTGAGACAGTTGAAAGTGCACGAGAAGAACTACCTTACACATGATATTGAGTTAGCAGCAGTTGTGTTTGCGTTGAAGATTTGGCGTCACTACTTGTATGGTGAGAAGTGCACAGTTTACACTGATCATAAAAGCTTGAAGTATATGATGACTCAGAGGGAGCTGAACTTGAGACAGAGAAGATGGCTTGAACTGTTGAAAGACTATGATTTGACTATTGAGTACCATCCGGGTAAGGCAAATGTAATGGCTGATGCATTGAGCAGAAAAGTTGCAGTTGAGTTACGAGCTATGTTTGCTAAACTGAGTGTATCAGCGGACGATGGTTTGATTACAGAGTTACAAGTGAAGCCTTTGTTGATTCAGATGATCAGAGAGAAACAGTTGCAAGACGTATCATTAGCTCCACATGTTCAAGACATTGCAGAGGGTAGACCGACAGAGTACAGTTTCAGTGATGAGAATGTGTTGTGTTTCAGAGACAGAGTGGTAGTGCCTGCAGATGTTGAGTTGAGATGTATGATTCTGAGCGAAGCACATTCGAGTCCTTTTTCTATGCATCCGGGCAGTACTAAGATGTACCGAGATCTTAAGAATGATTATTTCTGGGTTGGTTTGAAGAAGGATGTGGCTGAGTATGTGAGCCGTTGCATGGTATGTCAGAGAGTAAAGGCAGAACATCAGGTTCCTTCAGGTTTGTTACAGCCTTTGAAAATTCTGGAATGGAAGTGGGAGAGAATCACTATGGACTTTGTGTCAGGGTTGCCGTTGTCTCCTTCGAAGAAGAATTCTGTCTGGGTGATAGTTGATAGATTCACTAAGTGTGCTCATTTCTTAGCAGTGAACACCACAGATTCTTTAGACAAGTTGGCAGATTTGTACATCCGCGAGATTGTGAGACTGCATGGAGTCCCGAAGTCTATTGTATCAGACAGAGATCTAAGATTCACATCGAGGTTCTGGAGTTGTTTGCATAGTGCCCTAGGTAGTCGTTTGCATTTCAGTACTTCTTATCATCCGTAGTCAGGTGGTCAATCAGAGCGAGTGATACATGTATTAGAGGATATGCTCCGTTGTTGTGTGATTGACTTCTAGGGTTCTTGGGAGAAGCACTTTCCCTTAGTCGAGTTTGCTTACAACAACAGTTACCAGGCTAATCTCCAGATGGCTCCTTATGAGGCATTGTATGGCAGGCGATGTAGGACTCCGGTCTGTTGGGCCAAAACGGGTCAGAAATTGTTACCTATGCCAGATTTGCTCAAAGGGACTACCGATAAAGTGAGTTTGATTTGTGACCATCTAAAAGTAGCTTACCATCGTCAGAAATCTTACGCAGATTTGAAAAGAAAAGAGATTGAGTTTTCAGTGGGTGAGAAGGTGTTTCTGAAAGTGTCTCCATGGAAGAAGGTAATGTGATTTGGCCAGAAAGGTAAGTTGAGTCTGAGGTTTATCGGTCCGCATGAGATAGTTGAGCGGATTGGGCCAGTAGCTTACCGGTTGAGATTGCCTTCAGAGTTAGAGAAGATCCACAATGTATTTCATGTGTCGATGCTTAGGAGATATAGATCAGATCTGTCTCATGTTATGCCCGTTGAGGAGATAGAACTGATTCCGGATTTGTCTTACAATGAAGAACCAGTTGAGATACTTGTTTCGGATAGCAAGGTGTTGCGTGGAAAGACCATAGAGTTGGTCAAGGTGTTGTGGTGACATAGGGGCGTGGGAGAGGAAAGCGGATATGCTTGAGCAGTTTCCGTACTTGTTTCCGTCAGGTAATTTTGGGGACGAAATTCCTTAAGTGGGGTAGAGTTGTAACACCCGGGTTTGGGGGTCGGGTGGAAATAAAATATTGAAATAATGTTTTGGGTTTTCCCTTTTCTTTTTAAAATTTATTTAATATGTTGGACCCGATTTTGATTTAAAGCCCGAATTTCCATGGATTTTAGAGTCTTGGATGATGGCCATTTTTAATTAATGGCAGTTTTTTAATTACATGGTCTTTGTAAAATAAAACCCCTTTTATTTTAAATACCCAAATTTCTATCATCTTCTACCTCAAAAAACATTTCCAACGTGAAACTCCTCCCCTCCATTGGAAGTCACTATTCAACCACCAACCTCCTTCATCCTTGGTGATTTTCAAAAGGTAAGCACACTCCCATGTTGTCCTCATCTTCCCCCCTGCTACCCATGTTTTTAGTTTTCATTGAAACCCATTATTTTGTACTTTGAGATTTTTGGGTTTTAAGTTAAAATCTAAACTTTATTAACCTTTAAGTAAGCTTTTGATTCTTTGAAGTTAGATAAGTGTTTAGTAACCCAAATGGTCCAACATATCTAATTTTTACATGGTTTTATAATGATTTTCAGATATGGGTCTTAGAGAGGTTTTAGGTGGTTCAAAAGATGGGTTTTGGGGTTGTTTATGAGTGGGAATTGATGGCTGATGATTGTATGATGTTTAGGGGTTATTTTGGAAGCTTATGAGAGTGAATAAGGGGTTGGAATCAATGGTTATTACCTGTGCAAATGGGCTGCTCGAAAATATATGTTTAAGGGTGTTCTTAGTTGGCTAAATGCTCGTTTTGTGCTCTAAGGGTTGCTACAGTGATTTGTGGGCTAATTTGTGTTTGTTTTGTTGGCTATGATTTACTAGCATCGGGATTTGGTGTTGGAGAATCTTCGGGAATCAATCCGGGAAGGTTGGAAGTTTGATCAGTTAGAGTTTGTTGAGCTTGGAGTAGTCGGTGAGTGGTTCTTCGGTTTTAAATTAGTTTTCAAATGTTGGTTCGAGCATGTAGACCTAGGTCGGGCATTGTAAACCCACCTAGAGTTGGGATTAGATTGGTAGTCTAATCTCAAGCTTTAGTTTAGAAGACTTTAGTTGAACTTCTAAATGTTGTGTTATGCCTCATGTATTAAATGTGAATGATGTTGCTATGCATTTTGTGCATATGTGTTGTGATGAGGCATGATGATTCATTTATGCATTGAGATATGCATGTGTTTGATGAAATGTTAGTGCATGATGTTAAATCATGGTGGCTACGTGCTAGGCACGGGAAATGGTAAGAATATTGTATTATGATGATCTTGTGGTGAGTTAGTATTGGCACTAGTATGCTTGGGTACAAATGATCGATCATTAGGATGTTAGTGTGCACACGAGTGTCGAAATACGCGCGTTGTCTTGGTGATGGTAGTCACCAAGATGGAGTACGGTACGCCCGGAAATCTTCTCTTATATTTTAGTCGGTGATGAGTAGAATCCCATTGACGGGGCGTGAGGATGAGTGGAATCCCCTCCGCGTGAATCGGTGATGAGTGTAATCCCACCGAGAGGTAATGTAATGGTTGAGTTGTTGGATGTGAGTTTCAACGGTTGTTATCCGCATATTCGGGTCATAGATAGGTGCCAATACATTTTGTTAAATGTGTTTCCATATGGTTGTATTATGGACATGTTGAGCATGGCATGATTATTGATGTTATGTTCCTGCATTTCATATTTTTGATTCATGTGGTTCCGAAGGTAAGGGAACATACATTCATCGTTGGTTTTGTTGCTCGTGCTTGGACGCTACATTGTCGAGGTTTGTTTTATGAGCTTACCCTTACTAAGCTTTACGCTTACGCTCTCTTTTGTTCGACAATGCAGATCCTTAGTTCGTGGGTTGCTTGTGCGAGGAGAAGGGCCTCCAAGTGTGCTTTTTGCTATCATCAAGTATGAACTTTTAAGCTAAAGATGTAATAGATAAGCAATGGGGATTTGTGTAAATTGCTTGTGTTAAGGAGCTTGTTTAGACTCCTTTAGTATGTTGACGTTTCGTTTGTGGCTTGCTTATGCTTTGTATGATGGCCTTGTGCCCTTATCTTATGCTTTTGTGTATGTTTTGTTCCAAGGCATGAAACCTTGTTATGCAATGTATGTCTCTTTTGGTGAATGCTTGATTCCTTAGAATGTATGGCCTTTTCATGTATCTTGTGTGATGAACATGTTTGAAGTAGGGTGAATGCCTCTAGAGTAGGTAAATGCATGTTATATCTTGTTTCTTGATGTTTGAGGCTTGTTGGGAGCTTTTGGAGATGCAAAAATCTGGTTTTTAGTAACACACAGACTGCAAGCGTTTCGGAACGGGTAAAGCTATTTCGGAACGGCTGTGGCTCCAGGGACAGTCGTATCGGAATGCGTTCCAATACGGTTTGGCTACTGTGAACCCCTGTTCTGATATGAATTTCGAAACGTTTTTGCTACTGTGAGTGTCTGTTCCGAAACGTGTTTCGGAACGCCTAGACGAAATGGACCCCTGTTCTGAAACGGGGTGGAGCGTAACGGAACGGATGGTCTGGCTTTTTAAACTGGGGCCCGTGTATCGAAACGGGTAAGCATGTTTCGAAACACATGCCTGAAATGTGGGCTTTTGACATCTCTAAAGGTTCTCAAGTGTTGAGCATTAGGCCCTGTTTGATGTTAGCTTTCTTGTGAGCCTTGTTTGTAATCGTTTATGTGTGTTTTGGTCGCGTGTGCAAGGAATCAACCTAACTTGAGTACACGGTAAATTTAAATCAAATTACGTGTCGTTTGTATAGTTTAGTCTTGTTTTTCGTTGCCGCTTCACACATAGGTCTAATTGAATCCATCTAGAGAAGATAATTAAAGAAAAAAGTTTTCTCAGGTTGTTAACCGAAGTGGAGCCTTAACGGGTTTCGCCTCGGTTTTCCCCGTGTAGCCCACTCGGACCGGTCGGCCACCCAAGCCAGGACGAGGGGGTTACAGTACGGTTAAGTTGAAAAATTGGGTTTGGGTATTTTAAAACGTTTTAAACATTTCAAAACCTTTTTGGAAACTCCTAAAACTTATTTTCAAGTTGTTTGGACTTAAAAACATTTTTGAGTTCTTTTCAATTTAGTCTAAAACTATATTTCAATTATTATGTCAAAACAAATATCCTAACAACATTGATTCCATTTTAATAGTTGAGTGGTCTAATTGCTTCGAAAAAAAGTATAATGATCAAATCGAGACTAAAACCATATTATAGTGGTCATTTATGTAGTTTACCCTTATATCTATTATGATTGCAATTTTTTAAAAAAATCACGACCGCGACACTCGTAGTGACCGCAATAGCATCAGTTATGTCCACAATTGGGATAAACACGACGCGACCAAAATGCGACCACAAACGCTTTTTAAATCCCTGGTTACAAGGTTTGTGTCGTGCTTTCCTCGATGACATTTCTAAACTATGTTGTATTGATACGTCAGATACGGGGGACAAGTATAGAAACGGAGACAGGAAATGGCAATTTCCAAAATTACAAATATAAATAGTTTGTGATGTATATTGTGTGAACCTCGAAACTTGTTTTCTCGTCGATATTGTTTTCCTCATAAAGGTGACAATAACCACTATCACCATCGTTAAAAGAGACTTTGTTAATATACAAGGAAACTTTGGATGGAGACGAAGGAAGATCATATAGGCATTCATTGGAGAGTTGGTGACGTCATTTAAGACCCTAAAAAATCTCAAAGTCCATTTTCCTAGTTTCTTCAACCTTTGACTTGCTCTTCATCTTGCTTGTAGGTTCATCAATCTCCATTCAAGTTAGTTGCACTATTTTCCATACCTTTTGCAGAAAGATATATTAGAACTATTTAAGTTTATCAATCACTTGAGAATGATTGGCTAGAATCTTTTTGAGGCCTTTGGAATACCTACATGTTTCATCATTTACCTTGCCCTCAAAAATTCACATAGATGGTGATTATGGTGAAGCTCTTGAGTAGGACATGTGTTTAGTTTAGTTTTGATGATGATAAAAAAATGCCAATGACCATAATGAAAGTTTTTTTCTTAACGTGCCACGTTATATTTTTAACAACAATTGACAACAATAACCATAATGAAAGCGAACTAAAAATTTAGTGATTGTAATGTAAATTTTAAAAGTATGGTGACTAAATTACAAATACCCTAAAAGTTTAGGGACTACAAGAGTAGTTTATCTTTATTTCTATTTTCAATCAACTTTAAAATTTTGTTTAACTTCCAAAAAAAATTCTTCCAACTTTTAGTTGTGTAACGACCATAGCAAAATGTTGTGTTTTGATCAATTTTATATGTGAAATTAACCTAATATTTTACCATACATCTTCTCATGGTCAACATCCTTCTCCACCGTTGGCCATCATTTGCAACGTAACTAGCACCAAAAAATTATCCTTTCTTCGCTCTTTATTCTTCTCAGTTTGGTTTTTCTTGAAATCGATTAAGCTCAAATCAAAGTTTCGAACTTATCTTGGTTCGATTTACAATCTTCATAGTATGATCATTGTGGAATCTGTACATATTCATTTTCTCCTCCTTTTCGACCTTGCCACCATTCAAATTTGAAAGAACATACTATGATGTTGGTGAACCAAATGGAGCCCAAAAATATGGGTTTGAAAGGAAAGTTTCAAACTTTATGTAACGGCTATATTGCATCCCCAACGGCTATGGCTCATCCCCAACAGCCATAAACGGCTAATAACTCATTCCGCAATGTTAGGATATTTGTTTTGATATAATAATTTGAAAAATGTTTTTGGACTTGTTTGAATATTTTGAAAACTTATTTAAAGTCAAAATAACTTGAAAATATGTTTGAAATGGTTTCATAAGTTTTTAACATGATTTAAAAAGCTTTTAATTGACCAAAATGTTAATTTTTTAAGTCTTATATCGGTACACCTTTGGTCTGTATCGATACGCTTTTGCAAACCATTTTCCAAAAACCAAAATCTGTATCGATACAACATCTGTCGTACTGGTACAACCATGAATGTTTTGAAACTTTCATGAAAGTTTAGAAACTTTCCTCGGTTTTCTATTTCCAACAGCTATTTTCATAACAGGTCCATATCGATACGCCCACGCGAGTATCGATACCGAATGCACCATAAGTAGAAATTTTTCATGGAAATCAATCCCCAACGGCTCCAATTCATCCCCAACAGTCACCAACATCTAGGAACTCATTGGGGAAGATAAAAGGGACCTCCAAGCATCTATGGAAGACTAATGATCCACAAGTCAACAACATTATGAAGAAAATTTGTCTTAGGGCTTAAATTCTCATTCGTTGTATAGACTACACTTGTTGAGCTTAATTGTCAATGTATGCTCAAGTGTATTAGGTTTGGGGGGAGGGCTTATTAGTGCAAACATATTCCTTTTAGAGGGATTTCCAGTTTGCTAGATTTTCTCTTGTTTAAGAGTGTTCCCAAAGCTCGGTTTGTAAGTTTTGGTTGCTAGACTTGGTGAGTGAGTCTAGGTTGTAAAGGTTTCCTCATAAGCCTTGAAAAGAAGAATTTTTAGTGAAATTAGTTTGAAAATCCTTAGTGTGAGCTAAGGTAATGGATGTAGAACTTGTTAGAAGCTTGAACCACTATAAATCCTTTGTCTATTTTTCTAATTTTTGCTTCCACCAAAAACACCCAAAAATCAATCTTCTCCACATTTGGCAAGAAATTCGGTTAAAGGATATCGAGCCTAACATGCAATATATAAACACCTCAATGACACTCGAAGAAGTAAGAGATGAACATCCAATCCTAAAGATCAAGATAAAAAAGCCTCAAGACTTGATTCTTTCATTTTCTCTTGTACACTTTGTAGAGAGCTTCATTGTAAATCTTTAGTGTTCATCTTTTGAGGGCTTAATTGTGCAAACACATTTGCCTTGTGACATTTTTTCATTGTTTGCTAAATTTATATTTCTCTTAAGGACAGTGCAACTCAACGTTTTGGGTATAAACTTTGAGGGAAATAATTCACAAGATTTTGGGTATAAATCTTGGTGAATTGTGTAAGATTACTCTTTGTCCTTAAAAGAAAGAAAATTAGTGAATTTGTAGAAAATCCTTAGTGTGGATAGTTACGGTTAGGGGTGTTCAAATCCGAGTACCCCGGGTTTTCGGGTACCCGAACCTTTGGGTATCATATTTGTTGGCCCGTGTCCCAGCCCGTGAGTAGCGGGTACTCTATAATCGTGTACCCGCTAAACCCGGGTACCCGTAAAATCGGGTATCGGGTACCCAGTTTATATTTTTTTGTTATTTTTTATTTTAAAATTAAAAAAACTTAAAACTTCATAACACATGATCAAAACAAAAAAAAAAATTAATGATTTGAAGTTTATAACCATAAGAAAGACATTAAAAATATTAATCTCGATCGTAAATTTTTTTCGAATCTCATATTTTTTAAATAAAAATGAGTAAAAACAGTAGACATTAAAAAATTACTAATGCATAACAGCAGTAGACATTAAAAAACAAGAAATGATGCCATTCACCATGATTCAATTGTATTGATCTATCGATTTTTTCTTCCAAGCTGTAGACTTTAAAAAAACTACTAATGCATAAATGCAGTAGAGAAACATTGTTGTTTATTTCATATCGAATCTTACATATTCACAAATTAATATATTTTTTTTGGAAAATTTAAAACATAAAAGCATATAATACAAATATAGAATGAATTTAGGGATTTAAATATAGTTCTAAGGTAAAAATATTAAGTAATCTAATAAAATAAAATAAAAAATAGGAACTGGGTACCCGAAAATTTCATATTTGGTGATCCGGGCCCGACCCGGAAAATGGCGGGCCGGGTACCCGACCCGGGTAAAAAAAATCCGGGTAAATACCTGGTTATTTATGTTCGTGTAGTTCGGGTCGGGTAATTTTGAACACCTCTAGCTATGGTAGTGGAGGTAGACTTGGTTTAAAAGTCGAACCATTATAAATCGTTGCGCAAAGTTTTATCTTTCGGTTGCTTCCACCACAATATCTTATTCGCTAATTCAACACCTTCTTGGCGGTTTTCGGTTGATCGATTCGAGCCCAACATAAAAAATCATAACTTATTTGAAACACCAAAATTCTAGTGGCCTACAGTAGTATTGATAATCAATATTCGGTATCAATGCAATATTCATACAATATTAATACTGGATCATACATTATCAATATCGTCATGCAAAAAGTACATATTTTTGCTTCAAAAACAATCTAAGTCACCACCAAACGTCCTACACATGCTCCTAGCATACGATCAGCATATCACATACATAAAGACATACTTGCTTGTATACCGAATTTTACCGTAGAAACATAATACATCAAAATTTTAACCCTAAAGTTCATTTGATACAACTTTTTTACTTTTAGTGCAATAAGCGTTCTACTTTCAGTATTTAAGGTCGGCATATATTTCCAACATGTCATATTACTTATTTTAACCATATTAAGCATGCCCAAATCATCAACAACACATAATGACCAAATTTAGCATGCTAACTCACACATCATGCTTGAAAAACATCTTATTGTCGTATACATGCTTCAAACTAAACATACTTCCATCACTCAACATTACATACTTGAAATACTTCACGTTTATTTATTATGCATACCGAATTTTTATACAAACTTGTAACATAACAGATCAAAACTTTGAAAACCAAATAATTTATTATATACTTATAGAAGATGGTTTTGTCTTGAATCACTTCACTCACGGTCTCAAACACCCTTCGAAGTATATTTCTCTACAATACTATAGGCACCATGTAACACTCCAAAAAAATTTCCCCAATTCAGAAACCCTAAGTATTCAAATCCCTAATTTGATAACCCTTTTTTTAAATGTACTTGAGTGAACTTTTGCAAATGGAGGACTAAGTTTTAAGTAACTTGAATTTTGGGGTTTAAAATGTGAATGCTAAAACTTCAGGTAGTATTTTGTAATTTTTTAAAATCTTCAAGAACCTGTCACGTAATTAGCGTTGATAGATGTGGAATTCTAATTGTTTCAAACTCTATAGCCTTCTCTCCTATACACTCTTATTTTAGTTTTAATATATATATATATAGAGGGATTAGGATCAACTTACACAGTGCTAAAGTTAAAGAGTTTTACACGTTTTTTGGATCGTTAGATGGGAGAAATGGATGGCTGAGATTAACTCCTTACTTTTTTTTCCCAAGTGATAATCTTCACATATTCTACTGTTAATCTCAAACTTAAAGAGTTTTACACTGTGTAAGTTGATCCTAACATATATATATATATATATATATTATCAACTTTTTGGATTCTTCATAAAACCCTAGCCGCTTGCGCTCTTATTCTCCCGGTGAATCTCCCGATCATATGAGCCAAACACCCCTACCCTTCACCGTCCAACACCCGCGCAATCCCCTCTGCTAATCCCAATTTCTGCCGAGAGTTACTCCTGGCCGTTGGCCATTAAGCAACTTAGATTCGGTCCCTTGAATCCTTGCCAACCAAAGGTTGCAATTCATTTATGCTAAAACCAAATTTCACATGGGACCCACCACCTAAAATTCTTCAAATAACGTGAATGAAGAATTTTTCCATTATTTTCATGCAAGGTCATTTAGAATATGAGCAAAGCCACCTGTCTTGGAAACCATCCATGCCGAACCAAGATCCGGTTTCATGATGGAGAGTTTAACCCGAACTGTTCAGTTAACCGTGTCTTCGATTGACTGATTTGTAGATCAATAATATAAATTAGATAAGTATTCTGTACCAGTGAATTCTTAGAATAAATTTTAGAAATAATTCTCTAGTTGTTCGTAGAAATAGTGTTAATGTAGGATTATTCTCGTAGGTTCAGATACAGTTGAACCCAGTACATCTGAAGGTAGGAAACAAGTCATTCACAATCATTCACTAGGTTGTTTGCTTTGGCTAAGGTGTGTTTCTTCTCGTGCTATAAATTAATTATATGTTGTTATTTTTTATATGTTGCTATTTTACCCCTAATGTGATTATTTATATATATCATCGCTTGTATGGTTGACATCACGTGCATATGAGTTTAGAATGTGTTTTAATTATGATTTATGGAACATTTGTTTTATGAAATATCGAATTTATGGAACTATGATTTATGGATCTATGGACTATGGTTTATGAAGTATGTTTATGGAATATTGGGTTTATGGAACTTTGTTTATGAAATTTGATTCTTAATCATCATATATGTATGAGCATGTGTTGGAATTTATACGAGGAAGTTCAGTGGTTTCACCCTTCGGGCTGAATTCCACTTTGAATTGGCGGTTGTAGTGAGAAGTTCTGGAGAACTTTCCTCTTGACGATTGTAGTTGAGTGCATTGCATTACGCTTGTGATATTGTATCATGGTTTAAAGAATTTCAAGAAAATATTATTGTGTTTTATTATTATGATTTTCTTGCACTTTAGAGACACACAAAGCTCTTTAGTTTACTCCCCATAGTTTACGTATTTCAGTATGATCTTATTTTAGACTATCATATTATTATTATTTTATATTTTGGGACATTTACGTATTTCAGACCGTCGAACTTTATATTTTAGGATTATGTTTCAGCATATATTTACAAACTTTATTTCAGATATTTTATTAAATGATCAGAATATTTTTATAACATTTGAGTTTTAAAAAAAATTGTGGTATTTTAAAATATTTATTGTTGAATAATAATTAATTTGTTTTATAAATTATTTAAACCTAAAATCTATTACTTGAGGTAAAAGTTTTGAACAATGATTTTTTAAATTCGATTTTTTAGGCCGAGTTTAGAGGTTACACACCACAACAAAAATATGCAACCATGAAGGTAAACGAAAACATGTTATATGCATTATAAATTCATTGTTAAAAACAAAATGTATGCACCAAAAATCTTGTTTATTTACTATCATTTAATAAATATTATGCTTTTTTGGTAATATACATGTCCGTTTTACGGTCCATGTTCGGGGTGTGAGGCTGCTCCTTCCAACAATGTTGTCTCTAAAGTTCGAACTCGCGTTCTCTTCTTAGGAGTGCAATGTGACTTACCAATGTACCCAACACTTGTTGGTTATAAATATTATGCTTTGAAGGCTTGTAAAATCATATAGCCCCACACTTGCACAAAATAAATCATCTTTGTGTAATATTTGAATTAGACGTTGACCTTGAAATTAACACAGTTCTTTTATAATCGTACACCCGAATATTAAAGTAGAAATCAGTTGATACTACTCTTATCGAAAAATAAGAATCTTGCCATAAATATTTTCTCATGATTATAATCTGATAATCGAATAGTAATTCTCCAAACAAAAGGAAGAAATAATGCGTAAGTATTAGGGTTAATATGTTAGTTAGTTAATGTATCGTTAGAATGGTTAGTTAGTTAGTTAGGCTCTAGCTATCTTAGTTCCTTTTATCTATAAATAAGTTGTTTAGAATGATCTTTGTATTCATTCAATTCACGACATTCTCCTTGTAAACTTTTCTTCATATCAATAAAGATTCAAGCTTCTTGTTTCACAAGTTGTTACATGGTATCAGTTGAAGTTTTGGCTTCCTGCTCGTTTTCTTTTCTTTTCTTCTTTTCTTTCTTTCATGGAGGTTCTTGTTAACAACGTTATGGTTGATAACAATGGTAGCAATGGCAACAATGGTAACGATGGCAATAGTGGTAACAATGTTCAGTCGTCTGCTGTTTCTAATGATGATTTCAGCAATGGCAACAATCCCTACTATATCCATCAGTCTGATAACCCAGGAGCTTTGATGGTTACTCAGCCACTTGGGGGTGATAACTATAATAGTTGGAAACGAGCCATGCTCATGGCTTTATCTGCTAAAAATAAAACTGGTTTCATAGATGGTTCTATACCGGTTCCACCAGTTTCTTCTTCAAATTTCAATGCTTGGACGCGGGCCAATAATTTGGTAAATTCTTGGATCTTTAATTCTGTTTCTAAGGATATTGCAGCAAGTTTGTTATATCAATCGAATGCTTCTGCAATTTGGAAAGATCTTAAGGACAGGTTTTCGCAAAATAATGGTCCTAGGATCTTTCAATTAAAGAAGAAATTAGTTGATTTGGTTCAAGGAAGTATGTCGGTTAGCACGTATTACACAAATCTGAAGATTATCTGAGACGAGATTTGTTCTGTCAAGCCTCTTTGTACGTGTTCTCAATGTTCTTGTGGAGGTCTTCGATTAATTCTTGATGATAGGCAACAAGAACTGACAATGCAGTTCTTGATGGGTTTAAATGAATCTTTTGCACATGTTAGAGGACAAATTCTGTTGATGGATCCATTGCCATCGATTACGAAAGTTTTTTCTTTGATTGTTCAAGAAGAAAATCAAAGAACTCTGAATGTATCTAATCCAATTTCTGAGCATGCGTTTGCTGTTAAAGTTCACCAGAATTCGAATCAAAATGCATATAATTCCTTTTCTCGCAAAAGTCGTCCTCAATGCAGTCATTGTCATTTGCTTGGACACACAAAGGAGAGGTGCTACAAGCTTCATGGATTTCCACCAGGATACTCTCATTCAAAACAACAAAATTTTCAGGTTAATGTTGTTCAGTCCAACAGAAGTCAAACTGGGCAAAATATTGTTCATAGTGGACAGAATTCTCAGGTTAGTTCTACAGATTCTTTGTCTGCTGCGCAATGTCAGCAGCTCATTTCTATGCTTACAAGTCAATTGCATAATGTCCACACTATGACCTCTCGAGTTGAGACTCTTACAACTTCTTCACGAACTGAGACTCCTACAACTTCCATTAATATGGCCATGCAGGGTAAACTCTTATCTTACATTAATTCTTTTAAAACTTTAGAGTCCACAGTTTGTTGGATTATTGATTCAGGTGCCTCTAGGCACATTTGTCATTCAAAAGAGTTGTTCGAATCTTTGAATTCCATTCCCAAAGGTAACATTTTATTGCCTGATAAATCCATCATTAGTGTTCATTTTTCTGAAAATGTTAGAATTACCCCTGAACTTGTTCTTCATGATGTTCTTTTTGTACCAGAATTTTCTTTTAATTTGCTTGTTGTTAGTAAATTGCTTGAAGATACTAATTTGCAAGTTTTATTTTATGATAAACATTGTTTTATTCAGGACCTATGGCATGTGATTGGGAGAGCTGATCTTTGTCAAGGGTTGTACCTTTTAAAAGTTGACAATTTTTCTGTTAATGGTGTTCCAGATCAGCATAATGGTTCAAATTCTTTTGTTAATGTTGTTGATTGGCATGTAAGACTTGGTCATCCTAGTGATAAAGTTTTGCATTGTTTGAAGGATGTTTTGTCCATTTCTAATAAAACTAAAGATGTTCCTTATTCTATTTGTCCTATTGCTAAACAACAACGCCCTTCTTTTCCATCTTCTAATTCAAATACTTGTGCACCTTTTGAGTTGTTACACTGTGATATCTGGGGGCCGTTTAGAGTTCCAACCTATAATAATGAACGTTTCTTTCTAACATTAGTTGATGATTTCACTCGTTCAACGTGGACCTTTCTTCTACAGCACAAGTCTGATGTGGCTAGCATTGTTCCATATTTTATCAATTTGGTAAAGAAACAATATGATTATGATGTTAAAACTTTCAGGTCTGATAATGCTCCTGAGCTAAAATTTGTTGATTTGTTTACCAAGTTAGGAATCATGCATCAGTTCTCTTGTGTAGAGGTTCCTCAACAGAATTCTAAAGTTGAGAGAAAGCACCAGCATTTGTTATATGTTGCTCGGGCTTTGTTGTTTACTTCTCGAATTCCTTTGAAATTTTGGGGAGATGGTGTGCTCACTGCCACCTTCTTGATAAATAGACTTCCATCTCATTTGCTTAATAACAAAACTCCTTATGAGTTACTTAATGCTTCTGTTCCCAATTATCAACTCTTAAGATCTTTTGGTTGTTTATGTTTTGTATCCACTCTTAAAAGTCATAGACATAAGTTTTCTGAACGGGCTTTGGCTGGAGTTTTTCTAGGGTATGTATCAGGAGTTAAAGGTTACAAAGTCTATATTTTGAAAACTCAAAGTATCGTCGTTTCACGTGACATTGTTTTTCATGAGGGCATATATCCTTTTCACTCTATCTCTAGATCAGATTTCTTGGTTGATTTCTTTCCTTTTGTTTCTTTACCTATTGTAGGAAATTTTGATCCTTCATTCAATGATTCTTTTTTCGATAATGTGTTTGATAACAACAATCATGATCTCGGTAATATGAATGTTGATAATTCAAGTGAAGTTGATCATATTCAAACTACAGACAATGATACGCATGATATGCATGCAGATAATGATGACAATGATATACGTGACATGCATGCAAGAGATATTCAAACTGAGGACAATAATATACATGATATGCATGCATGAGATGTTCCTATTGAACATATTGTTAATGAACATAGTTTGGTAAATAGAGATCCTATGTATAGTAACTTGCAGGATCAAGTTGTTCAACAGGATCAGGTTGCTCAACAAGATCAAGTTGCTCAAGATAACCAGGCATTTCGAGATGGTTCAAGAACAAACAGCTCCCGTACAGAAATTCCCTGTGTTAGAAGGTCAACTAGAATTTCTCAGTTACCAACTTACTTAAAGAACTATTATCGAACTAATATGATTTCAAATTTACAGGATCATTCTGACTTACAACAATATTTGCCTTCTTATCCTATTGAAGATTATGTTTCTACTTCACATTTGTCTCCTTCTTTTCTAGCTTTTATCTCTAATATATCATTGTTGAAGGAGCCTACTACTTTTAAGCTAGTTGTTAAGTCTCCATAATGGAGAGCTGCTATGAAGGATGAACTGGATGCTATGGAAAATTTACAAACTTGGAAGGTAGTTCCTTTATCAGCTGGGAAACAGGCCATTGATTGCAAATGGGTCTTTATGATCAAGCACAAGGCAGATGGCACTATTGATAGGTACAAGGCTCGCCTTGTTGCCAAAGGTTTTACACAGATTGAAGGAATTGATTCACTGACACATTTTCTCCAGTTTCTAAATTCACATCTTTTAAAGTGTTGCTCACTATAGCTGCTCAAAATGATTGGCACATGTTACAGCTGGATGTGAACAATGCTTTTCTTAATGGATTGTTAGATGAGGAGGTTTACATGAAGCTGCCTCAGGGATATGTTACTATGTAAAAGGGGAAAATTTGGCTTGCAATTTACAGAAATCCATTTATGGTTTAAGAAAGGCATCTCGACAATGGTTTAATGCATTTTCCAAAGTTGTTCTCCAGTTTGGTTTTGTTCAATCTAGCTCAGATCATTCTTTGTTCATCAAAGTTTCAGGTGACAATTTGGTTGCTTTGCTAGTCTATGTAGATAACATAGTTCTAGCAGGCAAATACCTCAATCTGTTAACTCAGGTTCAAGACTTTCTTCAAGACCATTTCAAGCTCAAGATAATGGGAGATTTGAAATACTTTCTTGGTTTTGAAATAGCCAGAAACAACAAAGGCATTTCTCTTTCACAAAGACACTATGCTTTGCAGCTTCTTGAAGATACTGGATCTCTTGCTAAAAAGCCAGCAACTTTACCACTTGTTGCTCATCACAAGTTAAGTAAAGATGATGGAGAATTGTTAGAAGATTCTTCTATCTACAGGAGATTAGTTGGCAAACTGCTCTACCTCACTTACACTAGGCCCGACATCACTCATGCAGTACATTTATTAACTCAGTTTGTTTCTTCTCCAAGAAAGCCACATCTTGATGTTGTTCATCATCTCCTATCTTATATAAAAGGGTCACCTGGTCTTGGTTTATTCTTTCCCAAAGATTCCAACTTACAATTGTGGGGCTTTGTGGATTCTGATTATGCTTCTTGTCATGACACAAGAAGATCTATCACTGGACATTGAACTTTTTAGGCAATACTCTCATTTCCTAGAAATCTAAAAAGCAAAGTGTTGTTAGCAGATCCAGTTGTGAAGCTGAATATCGGGCTATGGCTACTGCCACATGTGAGTTGGTTTGGCTGCAATCCTTGTTGTCTTCATTTCAAATCTCTATTCCACGTGTTGTTCTTTATTGTGACAATAAATCAGCCATCCAACTTGCCATGAACCAAGTTTTTCACGAACGGACTAAGCACATAGAAGTGGATTGTCACTTTATCAGAGACAAGATCAATTCTGGCTTCCTCAAGCTTCTTCATGTCCGATCTTCGAACCAGCTTGCCGATATTTTTACCAAGGCTTTACATCTTCCTACTTTTCAGTTCATCTTGTCCAAGTTGGGTCTCTTGAATATACATCAGACACCAACTTGAGGAGGGGCTATTAGGGTTAATATGTTAGTTAGTTAATGTATCGTTAGAATGGTTAGTTAGTTAGTTAGGCTCTAGCTATCTTAGTTCCTTTTATCTATAAATAAGTTGTTTAGAATGATCTTTGTATTCATTCGATTCACAACATTCTCTTTGTAAACTTTTCTTCACATCAATAAAGATTCAAGCTTATTGTTTCACAAGTTGTTACAGTAAGAGGAAAGAGGTGAAAAGCTTATGTTATGTATAAAGAAGTGAAAAACAACGTCTGTTTATAAACTCAAATCAAGGGCAAAATGGTAAAAAAATAGTAACGTTTACAAGATAATAATTATCATAGATCTTATTTTAACGGTCATAAGTAGGGGTGTTCAAAAAAATCCGATCCGATTGATCCGATCCGATTATCCGTTGATCCGATCCGAAATTTAGGATATCCGATCCGTTTTTTATTTTTCGGATAATTCGGATCGGATATCCGAAAATTTCGGATCGGATACGGATAGTGGTTTTACATTCGGATCGGATATCCGATATCCGAAAATTCAATTTTTTTATAGGTATAAATCTTATCATATTCTATATTTTTACTTGTTATATATGAAAAATTGAAATTTCTTGATACAAATATTGTTATATTCAATAATTTATTAATTTTTATATTCGAAAACCTAAAATTTTTATGGATAGAACCATTAAATTAAAATAATAATCAAATAAATTCATAAATTTCGGATAATCGGATATCCGAGTATCCGATCCGAAAATTCGGATATCCGGATTTTCGGATATCCGGTTTTTTCGGATCGGATACGGATCGCTATTTAGGTGATCCGAATTTTTCGGATATCCGAATTTTCGGATCGGATCGGATTGGATATCCGAAATGAACACCCCTAGTCATAAGTATTATTTTAACTTTGTTTAAATGCTTTGTAACAACTCATTTAAAAAATAGTAAATTTCTTTAAAACAAAATATGTGTTATATGTCAAAGACACAAAAATACAAACCAAACCAAGGACGATGATGTGTGTTGTGGGTTGTGTGTGTTGGGCATTTGCCCCACAACTCAACGAGGGAAAGATACAAAGCTATATTTAAGCACCTTTAATAGTTTTTTCACGTCCGATGTGAGATTCTTTGTATACCAACATTCCCCCACTAATGAACAAGACTTTCTTATAAAATTGAAAAACGGTTTTGAATGGAAACGTGAGAAGAGCTATAGTGAAATTAGTTGCTTAAGTACTAGTGAACATATCTGGAACTAATACGTAGTAAAAATAAATAATTAATTCTTTTATTAAACAAGTAAACAAATTTGGAACTTGTTAAGATAGAAGGGAACTCATAACATACGACTAATCTCGTTCATCCAATTGAAATGTATGATATATCAACAATTTTAGCCAATACACCTTAGGATGTTGTAAGTGCTCTAGAAAGATAATCTAATGTCGTTCATGAAAGGTGGCTAGTTCTTCACACTTACATAGGTGATTTTATCAAGTTTAATTCATCATAGACCACCTAAATCAAGAATAGAAAATCATTAAACTCCTAAACGCATCATCTCATACAAAATAAGGTGAATTTATCAAGTTTTTTAAAAAAGCCACTCAACCTTTAAGATATAAATTCATTAAGAAAAAAAACCTCTACCCTAAGTTCATCAAGTCCTTCTCAACATGATCACCCAGACTTTTGGGATATAAATATGGATGTAAAAACAGGTCAACAGTTGGGTTTCAGGTCGGGCTCTGTCAGGTCGGGTCAAATCGGTTACAGGTCATTTCAGGTTATTTTTTGTTTTGACTCGATTCAGTTCGGGTTCGGGTTCATTTCGGGTCGGGTTCATTTCAGGTCGGGTTCATTTCAGGCCGAGTTCAATTCAGGTCGGGTTCATTTCGGGTCGGGTTCATTTCAGGTCGGTTCATTTCAGGTCGGGCCAAAGCGGTTAATTGACGGGTTAATTTTGGTTCGGATTGATTTCAGGTCGGTTTAGTTTCAGGTCGGGTTCATTTCAGGTCGGTTTCGTTTTAGGTCGGGTTCGTTTCAGGTCGGGTTCATTTCAGGTCGGTTTCGTTTCAGGTCGGGTTCATTTCAAGTCGGGTTCATTTCAGGTCGATTTCGTTTCAGGTCGGGTTCATTTCAGGTCGGTTTCCTTTCAGGTTGGGTTTATTTAGGTTTAGGGTTTATTGAGTAGGGATTAGGATTTAACTTACATAATACATTATACGTACATACATATATGGATTATGGTTTAATATTTTGGGGTTTATAGTTTAGGGTTTATGTCTTATGGCTTAGGGTTTTTGAGTTAGCGGTGAGGGGTTTGGGGTTAGGGGGTAAGGTTTAGGGTTTATACATTGGTACATACGTACATACATACTTACGTATATTATACATATGTTTATATAGTTTAGGGTTTAGGGTTTAAGGTTTAGAGTTTATGGTTATAGGGTTTTGGGTTTCACGTTCCTACATACATATATACATACATACATATATATATACATACTTACTTACTTACTTACTTACTTACTTACTTACATTATGCATATATACATACATATATGGATTAGAGTTTATATTTAGGGTTTAGGGTTTGATCTTTAAGGTTTATGGTTTAAGGGTGCATACATTGATACATACATACTTACATACATTATACATATGTACATATATGGATTATGGTTTTTATTTTTAGGGTTTAGGGTTTATACATACATAAATACATTTTACATACATATATATAGTATGCTAATATATTATATATATTCTAAAACGAAACCCTAATAAAAACCTTAAACCATAAACCAAAAATGAAACCTAAGCCCCTAACCCTAATTCAAAACACTAAACTAAAATAAAACCCTAAAACTATAAAAAGAAACCCTAAACACTAGACCCATAAAAAGAAACCCTAAACCCATAAAATGAAAACCCAAAATAAAGTCAATAAAAAGTAAACCCTAAACCCTAAAGGTAAGCTTAGTTCACTAATAATGAAACCTAAACCCCACACCCTAATTCAAAACACTAAACTAAAACAAAAACCTTAAACCCATAAAAAGAAACCATAAACCCTAAACCCATAAAAAGAAAACCCAAAATAAAATCAATTAAAAGTAAACCCCTAAACCCTAAACCCTAAACCATAAAGGTAAGCTTAGTTCACTAAAAATGAAACCTAAACTCCAATCCCTAATTCAAAACACTAAACTAAACCAAAAACCCTAAACCCATAAAAAGAAACCTTAAACCTTAAACTCATAAAAAAGAAACCCTAACTAAAACCAATAAAAATCAAAACCCTAAATCAAAACATTAAACATCAAGATATAAACCCTAAACCCTAAAAATAAAACGTTAAAGTAAACTCTAAACCCTAAAATTGAAACCATAATCAAAACAAGAACATAACCCTAAACCCTAAAATTGAATCATTAAATTTAAACCTTGAAAAGAAAACCCTAAATTATGGCCTAAATGCAAAAGTTTAAACAAAGGAAGACCTAAAGTCTAATTAACCCTAACCTAAAAAGAGGCGGGTTAGTTTCCCTCCCAAATGTTTGCATTAAAGAAATTTTTAAAGCATTTTCCCACCTACCTACTTCAGCTTTTCCTGTTCTCATTAAAAGAGATTTTAAAGCTTTTTTTTTAATTTCATTCACGATTCAACTTCCTTGTTAAACAAAGCTTTAGCAGCTCAGCTCTCTCCCCTCTCTTCGTTTTCTGCTCTGCTCCCACCGTCGGTCTAGCAGCTCCATTAAAATCGGAGACGACTGCATCTCAATCTCCCCTCTCTCTGTTTTCTGATGGCATGATTAAGTATGATTTTCTTTTGTGTGCTTTTAATTTGATAGATTTCAAATGTAGTTTGTTGGAGTTTTTTACTTCCTTTTTTTGTTCTTTGGTGATACAGGGAGCTCCTAATATCTTTCCGAAGAGCCACTGGACAGAAGCCGCATCGCATCATATTCTACATGTATAATCAAGATGCTTTTATTCTCTCTCCCCCTACCCTCTATTTTCTGGGTTCTATTAATCTGTTTTTTATTTTCTATATGCAGGGACGACGTTAGTGAAGGCCAATTTTATCAAGTTTTGTTATACGAACTTGATGCTATTCGTATGGTAAGAACCTTCTGTTGACTACGTTCAACAACCAACAATTGGTGCATCATTTGTAGGGTCAAAGCTTTGCATCTAATTCTCACACCTTTTACTGTCTATTATTTAACCTCAGGCATGTGCCTCCTTGGAGCCAAATTATGAGCCTTCTGTTACTTTTGTTGTTGTACAAAAACGCCATCATACAAGGTTGTTTGCTAGCAACCATAAAGATCGTCGATCTGTTGACATGAGTGGGAATATTTTGCCAGGTAAGTACTACTCTCATAATTTATTATGATTCCATAATTGATGTGTAATCTATCACTCATCCTGCATGTATTCTTAGGCACGGTAGTTGACTCCAAAATTTGTCATCCAATGGAGTTTGACTTCTACTTATGCAGCCATGCTGGAATTTAGGTTTGATTTGCGTCATTTCTGAACGTGAATGCTTATCTGTGTTTGTTTCGATTCATTAGTATGTTTTGTGTTTTTGAAATGTTCTGTCCACTATGGTAAACAGGGTACGAGTCGTCCTGCTCATTACCATGTCCTATGGGATGAGAACAAGTTTACAGCTGATGCGTTACAATCTCTTACAAACAACCTATGCTATACGTATGTTCTATCCCTGATTTTTTTTTTATTTCAGTTTCAATGTTGCCATGTTTGCTTAGATGAGTGGTAATCAGTAGTCTTTGCCTTCGAAGATGGAGGCTGTAAGACGAGTTGGTATGTCTAATTATTTTCACTTGTTGCAGATATACAAGGTGTACACGTTCAGTGTCAATCGGTAAGCCCCCTCTTGTTTGGTGGCTTTATTCAAATGCAAATACGTGTTTCTACCCCTCTCCCCTCATTATTTATCTCCATTTTCTTTTTGATTGACCTGGAAACTAAAATTTTGCAGTTCCCTCTGCATATTATGCTCATCTTGCTGCATTCTGAGCTCGTTTTTATATGGAACCAGAGACCTCAGATAGTGGATCAATGATGAGTGGCATGCGTGAAGGTGCGAGTGTGAGTGCAGGAGCAGGAGCAGGAGGACGAAGCACAAGAGGCCCAGTGCTGCCGTGAGACCTCTGCCTGCCCTCAAGGAAAATGTGAAGAGGGTTATGTTTTATTGTTAGGTGGTGCATGACTGCATGATCGTGTTGAACCAATAGGCAATAACCCACCTTTCCTCTGTACTTGTAAGCATTTATTGTGGTTATTGTTGAGTGGTAAACTATGTTAATTTAGAGACTTTTGTCGACTTGTACTGTGTTTGCTGCCCCTTAGGCCTTAGGTACAAAATCTCCACGGGTTTGTATATGTTAATCCACCAAGCTACTTTAAAGTATGATATTGATTCGCACATTTGAGCATTTAACATATTTCGCAAGTGGTTAGTCTAGTTTGAATTTGAGTATTGGGTATTTGATGAAATGGTGAAATGAAGAAAGACTAACGAATCTAACAAGACATTCACATTTTCCACGTAAAAGGCGTACCCAATTACAGACGGTCTTGAAAGCTTTAAGCCTCTAGGTAGTATTCCAGAAGCAGAAGCAATGAGGTATGCACGCTTTTCCTTTGGACGTAACTGTTCATGAATCTCGAATATTGCAATTGCCAACTGGTGAGGAAAACATAAAAAGAAAACTATTAGGTCTATACAGCACATTATTTGCATTCACAAAAATCACCACGTTTCATTTCATGCATCTTTCCTTTCATACGTGTATCTCATGGGTTACAGTTTACACCTTTATTTTAGTTAAAATTATGTCAACCGAATAATATATCCACTTTCTTAATATTGTACAAAATTTCCAATTAGAATTTAGAATTCTTTTATTATATTTGAGTTTGCAATATATATATATATATATATATATATATATATATATATATATATATGTGTGTGTTTTAAATAATTTTATTTCACATTAATTAAAAAAATATTTAAACATTGTAAAAAAAAAAAAACAAGTCCTTGTATATGAGCCACCTCTGAAATTATGGATGGAAATCGTCTACCCCATAATAGCGGGTTTAGGGTTTAGGGTTTAAGGTTGAGACTTAGGGTTAGGGTGTATAAAATTAGGGGTATGATGTATTTTTAGGGTTTAGGATATGGAAATTAGGGTTAGGGCTTAAAATTTAATTTTTTAGGTGTTTTTTAGTAGGGACATATAAGGAGGCATGGTTAGAGGGCATAAAATTTTTACTATGAAATTATGTCAACTCCCCAATAAACCCTGAACCACAACCTAAATCTATAAACTATACAACCGAAATACTTGTGTAAATTTACACAAACTTATGTATCAAAATATTTTCCATTTATTTATGGGTTATATTTTGATACATAAACTGTGTAAAAAAAATTACACAACCGTTCAACTATAAAATCTAAAACCTAAATCACTAAATCAATAAACTTAACAATTTCACGCAATTTAAGTACAGAAGAGTCAATTACCTTCAAACCTCTTTGAACAATCAAGTTCAAAATATGGGCAGCACACCTTACATGAAAGTACTTCGGTTTGTAGTGTGTATGTCTGTATGTATGTTATGCATCTTGTTTGGTTATATATGCTTCTGTTTGCATTATTGCAGTCTGTTAATGTTCCTAATGATTTTAATTGCTTGTTGCAGTCTGTTGTTGGTTGCTGGTTGTCCTTGTTTTAATTATGTTGGTGTCTTAGCTTTTTAAGTTAAGTTGCCCATAATTTAAACTTGGTTGCCCTTAAAAGCTCGATGATGATAATTCTAGTAACAAAGTTTGTAAAACTTTGTTATAAGATCTGAGAGCTTAAAGTTTTGATTTCTGCAAGTTAAAGTTCCAGTTTGTAAAGATTAAGTTTGTATGTTTGTAAGTTTAAACTTTTGTATTATTGAATAAAGTTTTGTAAGTTTAACTCTTTAAATTATTGAATATAAGTTTGTATTATTCTCTTCAAAGTTATTCTTCTTAAATTTTACCCTATTCTGTTTTATACTTATAAAAAAAATTGGAAGTATCCCTAATTCCATCCAAAGTTATACGACAACTTAATTAAGTCATGTATGTTCTTGTAAAAATTATGTAAGTTTTTATATATTCACTGTTAAATTTAATGTTTTAAACAACTTAACTTAATTAAGTCATTTAAGTTAATCAGGTTTTTATTAAGTCATTTAAGTATGTTATGTTAATAAAAAAATTTAGTCATTTTATGTTAATTAAGTATACAGATTTAATTTAATAACTTTTAACTAAATTTAATTAAGTATAAAAATTTAATTTAATAATGGTTATTCATTCAACTTAAGTAAATTAAGTAGTTAATTAGAAAGACAATTTGATTTAATAATGTTTAATTATTTAACTTAAAATGAATGCAAGTTAATTAAACTTATTTTTAATCTTAAGTTAAGTTAATTTAATAACTAACTTAACTTCAATTAAAATGAATGCAAGTTAATTATTTAGCATTAATTTATTCCTATAATAAAAAATTTAAGTCATCTTATTTTAATTAAGAATACAGATTTAATTTAATAATTTTTATTCATTTAACTTAATTTAATTAAGTATAAAAATTTAATTTAATAATGGTTATTCATTCCACTTAAGTTAATTAAGTATAATAATTTATCTTTGAAGTTATTTTAAAATAATATTCAAGTTAATTAGAAAGACAATTTATTAATACTTAAAATTATTAATAATTCAATTTATCTTTTAATTGAAGTTAAGTTAGTTAATTTATTAATACTTGACATTATTATTAATTTTAAAATTTATCAATACTTGACATTATTTTATATTCATTAAATATAACTTCTTTAAATGTGAGATAATTATCATTATCAGCAAATCAAATAATAGTATTAGTTCAGGTTAATATCAGTTCAGGTCAATATCAGTTCAGGTCAATATCAGTTCAGGTCAAGAACAGTTCAGGTCAATAACAGTTCAGGTCAATAACAGTTCAGGTCAATATCAGTTCAGGTCAAGAACAGTCCAGGTCAAGAACAGTCCAGGTCAATAACAGTTCAGGTTCAAAACAGGTCGGGTTCAAAACAGGTCGGGTTCAAAACAGGTCGGTTTCCAAACAGGTCGGGTTAAATCGGTTATCTGGCAGGTTAGTCTCGGGTTCGGGTTCGTTTCGGGCGGGTGCAGGTCGGGTTCGGTTACTACAGTAACATGTCAAATTCGGGTTCGGGTTCACTTCGGTCGGGTGCAGTTCGGGTTCGGTTTCTACAGTTACAAGTCAAATTCGGGTTCGGGTTCGTTTCGGTCGGGTGCAGGTCGGGTTCAGTCTTTAAATTCTCGAGTTAAACCAGGTTCTGACTCGATCGGGTTTCAGGCAGGTTACCAGGTCGGGTCAGTTTTTCACACCCCTAGATATAAACTTATAGAGATTAAAAACTTGACATTTTTTTATTGGTGAGATCATCAAGTGCTCAAATAGGATTACTCAATCTTTGGAATATGAACACATGAAGAGTGGTTATTCAACCTTTGAATCGGTGACCACCCAAAATAATAAATATTATTAATCATATTAATAATTTATTATATATTAATTTATATATTTAGCTTAATATATTGCATTAAGCTATATATAAAATGTTACCAACAATTATGTAAAGATTGAGTTTGATCCAGTGGTGAGATTATGTAATAGAGATCCGTGATCGAATTTATTTAAGTGAATTTAAAATATATATATTATTTGAATAGAAATTTTTTTATGCAAATAAAGTATTCAGATAACTACCGGATTCAATCGACAAGTATTAACGTTTCAAAATTAGATATTATCATTTGAATAAACCGTTTATATACGATAACACAAGAAGACTCATGCAAAAATTGTTAAGGTTTTCAAACTAGAAAAAAATTTAAATAAAGTTTGAGCTGTAAAATAAAAATTTAAATAATTTGAGATTTTAGTAATTAGTGGATTGATTTTTAAGTTCGAGTCGAGTTCTTTAATTTTTTCTGATATATATACCGATATAAAAAATATGAAAAAATATATGTCACATATAAAAAATATATGCATATCTTATATGACTAGAGAAAGTCATTTAAATTAGATCAAATTGTATTATAACATAATAACTAATTACAATTAAATTTGTATATGGACTTGAAAACTCGACTCGAACTCGAATTACATGAACTCGACTCGAATCGAAAAATTTTAAATAAAGTTTGAGTTATAAAATATGACACGACAACTCGAATAACTCAAATTTTTTGACTCGACTCGATCAAACGCTCACCCCTAAAAAGTGCTACTCCCTCCATCTCATTCAATATGTCCGGATTGATTTTTTGTCAATTTTTTTTCAATTTTGACTCATAGTTACTTTAAATTTATTATTAATAAAAATATGAAAAAGAAAATATATTAGAAACCTTCAATCAAGTAGTTTAAAAATATATATTTTATAAAAATTAATTAATTAAAATATTTAAAATAACTATAGTCAAAGTTAAAAAATTAACTTTTAAAAAGTCTATGAGACAAAAAAGAGTATTAAATACTCAAGTAACCGAATCGGCTCATGTTGACAATACAATATAAATGAAGCTTAGTAGTTAAAATTCAGTTTTTTTAATGGAAGATGCTTACCAAATTATAAATATGAAATAACGCCTCAAGATATAAAAACAAATCAATGTCATGTTATGTCCATACACTATTCGTAATCTCACTTGTCAGAAAGCAAAATCCGGCAGACACATTAGTTCACAAATTTATTCTCCCGATATTATCTCATATTTTCTTGAGGGGGAAAAACTGAAATTCTACATTTTAAAACCCATTTCCAGCCATTGAAAACTATATTGAAGCACCCACCTAAGTCTTATTCAAGGTTTGTTATGCCTACAGAGCTTTACTTTCCTACAATGTTCAAAAGGAAGTAGAGACCGCAGTCTTTTTTAGCATTTCGGGAACTTTTCTAGCGTTATGCAAGTGATAAATCTCATGCAGCCATACCATTCGATTCCTGGCTTCTGCCTTTGCTATTGCCGCTGCCCTTGCGATTCCAAATAGGTGTGGTTTCGATAAGCTCGTGGGGTACAAGTCGTTTTTCGCGCTTAGTAAGCTTGCGGAATTTTCTTACCCTCAGCCTGGCTATCTCAGCCTCCTCTTCTGGGGTCATCTCCCTCACTACAACAGTTAGTCGGCACTCAGGCTTCATTATAATTCCGGATCTCCCTTTAGCATGATAGGAAACTCTCTTCAAAAATAACCCCTTTCCGACAAATGCCTCCGCTGTTTAAAATTAAACAAAAATGTAGAATGAATACAAGCACAAGAATTCCAAGTGATATAAGCATGTTCAATTCCACTGCTTACCGACTAGCAGACGGTCCGGATCCAATCCATGATTATGGGTAGCATTTGCTCGAGCTGAGTGAATAACCTGGCATTGCAAGGTATTATAATTATAAAAAATTTAGAACTCTATTGGCTGCTGACAATACAAAAGTATTTTCCTTCTAATCAACACCAAAAAACAAACAGAAGTAGAGATGATGATGATGATAATGATGATGTTAAAAATAATAAAACAGGCACCTCCATGACCATGCATGAGCCTGCTTTCATTCTGTTTCAATAAATTGTATCCTTCTTTCCCATTAATGCTTCCTAAATAGTATAGTTGGAGTAGTACAAATTTAGGTTTCTTTTCCTTTTTTTCTTTTTCCAGTTTTCCTTTGGTGGCAAATAGTTATAGCTGCTTCCTAAGATGAGTTTTGGGTAAATCTAGACCAGACATTTCAACCAGAAACAACACAAATACTTCAAAAAGAACCATAGCTCATTGGTAGGGTAGAGCTGTTGAATTACCTGATAGACAGTTTTAGCAGCCCGTTTTACTGTCACTTGCAACTGCAACAATGCATCCTCAACACGCATACCACGAACTAATGCAGCAACCAAGTTGATCTTCTTAGGACTCTAAAACAAGTCAGCCATAAATTAACTCTACTAGATATAGCAACATCAGGAGCATGGCAATGCAGCTTCACAATGGTAGCATAAGGGCCTATATTAGAGATGCAACAATACTTTCTTTTCCCTTACCTTTTTGGTTAGCTCTGATCACCATTATTTACATGTAGGGTCATTTAATCTAATGCTAAAATTTCACAAGCTTTATAATTGGGAGCTAACTTGTATGCAGGGAAAGCATGATCAATTTACCTCAAGCAGAATTTCGGCAAATGAAGATGATATTGAAAATTTGTACACTATCCTCCATCAGTTTTTGTAAAGATATATTAACAAGTAGTTGCATGGGCGTTCTACGGAATGTTCTCAAGCATGATATCAAGCACAGAAGTCGGTAACAAGTCTATTTTAGCAGAATTTCACTCTAAATCTCCTAAAGCACGAGCAAGCCATCTCTATTTTATCCTTGCATTAGAAAATTCATCTATTTCACTTATAGCTTTGGATCCCAAGAAAGATCCCCTCTGCTTAACTATGTCCTATAAAAATTTTATGAAAGGTTCATCAACTCAAGAGGTCTCATAATATCATTTATTTCAACTAATACAGATTTCTGTTCAGAGTGAAAACCCAATATAATGTTTTCTATTGATTAATCTAAAACAAACTCAAGTAAAGATGGAGACAAACTTTTTTTAGCATGCTTACATAACTCATAAAAAGTAATTCTCCAAATAGAAAATGTATCATGTAAAAGGGTTTTCTTCTTGTCATTTAACATTGACAACTATTACAGGTAGAAAGGATGATTGGTAAAGGAAATTATAAAATTTTATTATTTCTTTGTATTTTTGGGTTATTGTTCAGGATGTAACCTGTTTTATCTTCTTCAACACTGCTTGAACTTTTGTGCGATTGGGAGCAACTCTCTTCTCTTCAGTCTTTCCGCTATTTATTGCCAAAACAGGAGATAATGGTGATGCAATTGGTGTCTCTTCGGATGAACCTGCAAGTAACTTCCTTGAAGTGGAAATTCCCTATCCATAGAAAACATAAGACAACTTATTCAAGGATAAACAAAAACATGAAAATAAGAAGAATAAGGGAATTTTTTGTTTTGAAAAGCTTGAGATGAAAATCCAAATATTTAAGAGCTGAATGAGAAGATATTGAATATACAAACTCCCTTAGATCAGATCACTTAATGAGAAGGAAAACACATTTCTCCAATAACTTTAATCTGATACATCCAGCGAGAATAAATAGAATAGGAATAAACAACAAGAAACCATGTGGCACAAACACTAATAGATAATTCATTTATGGACCGCTTGTAACATTGTTGAAGATTTGTTTTTTACATCAGCTAGAAGCATACTGATCTTCAATAAATTGACACAACCTCAAACCAAGGGAATTGTCAAATGCAGGTCATTTTACAACAATGAGCATATAAGAAACTGATATTTTGCACAAAGCTGCCATAGACAATCTAAACCATAAAAAAATGAAAAGAACAAGTTGGCATTACCAACTGCTGAAAATACTGATACAAAGGCGTTGAGAAACTTGCAGAAGGTGATCTCCACAATCTTTGATAACTAGGCAGTTCACCTGCATAAAGATTTCAAGTACTTTTTTCATACTCAAAAAATAGAAGCACAAAAAGGGAAGTATTAAAAATGGTTACTTCTCAATCATAACTTCAAATTAAGCTTTAACTTCACCAAAAAATTAATCAAATATAAGAGAGGATCCTAGGGCATGAAACAATCTAAATAGATGAAGTATCAACAGTCAAGTGAAATAAAATTCAGCTTTTTTTACATAAAATGAAAAATACCCAACTTTTCTTTCTCAGTCTCAATCCCAAATTAACCTCAAGATCATCCAATAAAAAAGAAGGAAAGAAATTAACCAGGTAAAGCAGAGAAGTTTAAGCGAGGAATAGAAGTAGAATAGTAGGCAGAGTGGGTGTAATCATGTTCTAATCTTCTTCCAACTTGACGAAGCGCGCATTGTAAATGTCTCTGCCACCCCACCATGTTCAAAAGATCTCTTTTAGGACTTCCCTCAAATCTAAACAAAAAAATCCATTAATCGAAATGAGAATGAAGAACCCATTTTTAAATATTTGAAGAACAAATGGAAAAGGAATAATAAAAAGTTGAAATTTAAAAGAACTGGGATTAGAAGAGAATGAGATAGCTAACTTACTGGTTGGATATAAGACCCTGAAAGGTACCAGAAATAAGACCCTAAAAGAACTAGGTTTTTGCTTTTGCCTTTTGGAACTGAAGGTCAGATGCTAACACGGTTGAACATGGAGCGGATTCTCGGGTTTTGGATACTAATGATAAAAGAAGGCAAGTTATAAATTTTAATTTTAGGGTAAACTCCCCGACTATATGACTTTTTGTTTTAGTCCCTGAGTATATGATGTTTTTTTATTTTCTTAACTATAAAAAATTATAAAATTTATTTTTGACTTAAAAAATTCACAAGTAGATTTAGTATTGTTAAAATTTTAACAAATGATGATATGACAATTAATAAAAATTGGAATTATAATACATTTAGTCATATGTATTTATACATTCAACTAATTTAGTCTTAATTTGATAAAAATCAATAAATTTAGTCTTTTTTATTTACTCATTATATCAAGTTAACCCTTTTTATTTAACCCTTCACTCAGGCATTGTCTTCCTATTTATATATAAATACATTTTTATAATTATTACTATTATTGTCACTATTGTTATTTAACAGTAATCAATGAGTGATATTTGTTGTCTGAGAATTATTAATTAATTTTTAATTTAAAATATGATCAAATTGATAGAATGAATGAATGAATAAATAAAAAGGACTAATTTTTTTTGAATTTTTTTGAGTTAGGACTAAATCGATTGAATTTGTAAAGATGGAAGACTAAATGTATTATTATGTCATATTTTTGTTAACTGCCACGTAATCATCTGTTAAATAAATAAAAAAGACTAATTTTTTAGTGGACATATGTAACGCCCGAGTTTAGGGCCCGAGAGATAATCGGGTTTGGTTAAATCGGTTCAGGTTAAACTAATTTTTGGAGAAACATTTTTTTAATAAATAAATTTTAAAGCTTTTAAAGAAAAATGGGTGAAAAGGGGATTTTGAAATTAGAAAAGCTTTTGAAAATAACACCATCTTCCAAAAAGCTCTTTTCACGTTATCTTCTTCAAAACACCCCTTTTTACTATTTCGTTGATTCAAGCATTTCATCAAAGCAAGCTTTCAAGGTAACTTCTCATTTACTTTGGTTTTTACTTATTTGACTTGTCATCAATGAAATCCTTATTCTAAACCCACTATAATTCATTTTGGTTTTGGGTTAGAAAAATGAGTATTTTCACTTGATTTTTGTGGGTATGATTATTCGTGGTTTTACATGTGCTTTAAGCTAAGTTATGAGTGGTTAAACATGTTGGAATATTGACTTAATAATGGGAAACCCAAAATTGGTCCAAAATGGGATTTATGAGTGAAAATATAGAGTTTTTGGCTTGGCTTTGGGTTGATTTCGTGGTTGTTGGTTCCTTAGTTGTTGGGGATGTTTTTAGATGATATTTGATGTGTTTTGATGTTGAAATCGATGGGTTCAGTTTGAGGTTTTGTTAGAACAAAATTGGTGAGGTTTTGGGTGAAGTTTGAGTTTGAATTAATGTGTTTTTGTTGCAAGAAGTTGGATTCCGGGTTGTGCTGGTTACCTTGTGTTAAATCTGCTAAAATCTGTCTTTTTTGGTATAGGGTATCGATACGCTCAAGGGCAGTATCGATACGATCCCCTATTTTAAGCTTATCATATTGATACGCGGGGGCGTACCGATACCTGTTTTGGTCTCTAGAAATCTGAGATTTTGGTAAGAAATTGGAGTATCGGTACGGGCCTTAGGTGTATCGATACGGTCCATGTTGTTGACTTTGGGAGCTTAACCATTAAGGGCGTATCGATGCCAGCCTTGAAGAGTATCGATACGATCTCTTGAAGTTGACCTTGGGGAGTTTGACCGTTGAAGGCGTATCGATATGGGCCTCAAGTGTATCGATACGACATGTAGTAAAATTGTTAAAAGTTAACCTCTAATGTTCGTATTGCTTGGTTCGTGTTCGTGTCTGCTTTTCTGCTGCTTGTCTCCTCACATAAGTTGCATAATGGCATTTAAACAAGATAAATTTTATAAAAAAAAAATTAGGGTTGCTAATCGGAGTGAAGCTTTAACTAGTTTCTCTTCGGTTTTCCCCGTGTAACTTGTTCGATGCGGTCTGGTGGTTAGGCCGGGTCGATAGGGTTACATTTGTTGGTATCAGAGCCTATGTTTGTCTATGTTCGTTGAGTTTCCACAAAGTCGAAAGGTAAGTGAGGTAAGTTTTATTGTGTAAGCATGTTGGTTGTGATGCACGGTAATTGTAAGCATGCTTATGGTTTTCTTTGTATTGGTTGGGAGATAGTTAAAGGCACCCATTGCTAATATACTATTATTGTAAGTGGTTTTAAGTTTAAAGACTTGAGCACCTTAGACCTTGTTCCTTGCTGACCCCAAATCATTTCACTTGTTGTGTTTATTGTTTAGTTTTGCACCTGTTAGCATGGTGAGACCGAGGGGAAGGCCCAGAATGGATAATCTGAGGGTTGAGCGGATTGAGAACGTTGAGGACGTACGAGGGGAAAACTTGCCTCCTCTTCCTCTCGGTGGTGGAGCGAATGTCGGAGGTGTTGGACCCCAGGTTGGTCAAGGGCAGGCTAGCATTGATGTGAATTCGTTGATTTATGCTATAGTCGGGGCTATTCAAATAGCTTTAGCGGTTGTTCGAGTTGCAGCACAGCCTCAGGGTGCAGGCTTTTGGTCTGCCGTTAGAACGACTTTGTAGCTTGGGCGGAGTCGAGTTTTAGGGATTGTCACCCGAGGGTTCAGAGGCATGGTTTGAGAGCACAGTTCGTATTTTGGGACAGATGGAGTGCTCTGATGCACATAAGTTAGGTTGCATCGTCTCTTTGCTTCAGGGAGATGCCTATATGTTGAGTTGATCACACAATTGCAAATGGCCAAGAGGGGGTGAATTGGCAATTAAAAATTTGGTGGGAGGAATGAGTGAAAAATAAAAGATGACACAAGTAGTTAGAGTGGTTCAAGTTCTCCAAATGAACTCTACATCCACTACATTAGTTCCCACTAAGGATTTTCAACCAATTCACTACTTGAATTCTTCCCTTTTTCTTGGATGAGGAGGTAACCTTACAAATTGATTAAGCTTTCTACCCAAAGCTTAATCCACTCAATTTACAAAGAGAAGGATTTGGTAAACTCAAATAATTCCTCACAATGGATAAATTGTTTACCCAAATACAATTTCAATCACCCCAAACTCACAATACAAGATAACAATAAAATCACTAGAGTTGGGTACAAGAATTTGACTTTGAAGAGCACTAGGGTTTGGATTTTTTCTTTGATGTTGCTTGTAGGTTCAATGGTTGTTGCTTGGTCAATTGAAGCTTGTTTTTATACCCTTGCATTGATTTCTAGCCGTTTGGGTAGTTGGGATCATCAATAGAGCCGTTGGAAGCAATTTTCCCGCATTAAATGCAGCTCTGTAGCCTACCGTATCGGTACTCGAGAAAGGCGTATCGATACCTGCATCAAAGAGGAAAAAGCCGTTGTGCCTGAAAATAGAGCGTATCGATACGCATAGAAGGCGTAACGGTACGGTTTTAAGGAGCGTATCGATACGGAAGGCCGTATCGATACGGTTTTTGCTCACTGGAATCCCAAGTCATGTTTACATAAAAAGTGTATCGATACGCACACCACGCGTATCGGTACGGTATAACTGTCTTTTAAAAATTGGGAAACCAACCAACTGACAAGTAACGGTCAAATAATTAAATGCTCAGATTTTTCAAAGATGTGCTTATCGTATCGATACGGTTGCAAGGCGTATCGGTACGGTTTCATGAAAACAGTTGCCCAGATGAATATCGTATCGATACGGTTGAAAGGCGTATCGGTACAGTAACTCCATTAAAATTCCAGTGGCAAAAGAGGGTATCGATACGCACAAGGGTATCGATACGCCTGGGCGTTTTTGCATACTTAGGCTTGAAAAACATAGAAAAAAGACTTAGAGAATTTTATATGTTTAAGAGCAGGTCTTTAGATATTATTTTGTTTAAAAATACTTGTCAATTGTGAGACTTTAAAGAGTACTTAAAAATTTATTGTTTTGCAAATTGATCCTTAAGTTTATGTGTTATATCAAAATCAATTTTGGTTTTACAATCTCCCCCTTTTTGATATAACAAAACCATAAATAAAATTTTAAGTTTTTGAAACTTTGAAAAGCTTTCTCCCCCTTACTTTAAGATAGATTTTCAAAAATAAAACCTTGACTCTATGATCCTTCTCCCCCCTTTTTGTTAGATCAAATATAATACAAGGATAATAGCAACATAAAGGCAACAATAATTCATTAAACTTAAAGCAATCATAAGAGTTCAACTGTATAAAACTTCAAATTAAACATAATAGTTCAAATGCATAAACTTCAAAGCAAACATCATAATCCAAACTTTAAAATCCTAAAAACATAGATAATAGGCATAAACTTTAAATCCTAAAAACAAGAGTGCAATAACATATATAAAAGACTAAATGCCCTAAGATGAGATGCATGAACTACTCGTCCCCTTCTTCATCATCATTGTCCTCGTCATCTTCTTCTTCATCTTCTTGAGAGGGTTGATTCCTTCGGTTTTGATTTGGCCATGCACCATGGAATGCGGTAAGAGAGATATGAGATATCCATGGAGTTTTGGCGAGAAGCCATGGTGTCTATCTTCTTTTCCATGCCCTGGACGCGATCTTCTAAGGATGTGAAACGATTATCCATCGTGGTGAACTTCTCATTTAGGAAAGTCATGAGAGTATTCATGGAGGAGGAATCAAGTGGAGCACGGTGAGAGCTCGAAGAAGCATGAGAAGCATCGACCAGAGCATATTGTGGAGGATCTTGAGGGGTGCGAACCCATTCATTACCAACATAAGAAAAACCGGAACGAGCTAGAGAACGCTCATCTATGGGAAGACCAAGGGTTTCGGGATGATCATGGGAACAATCAATGCCAAGGGAATGAAATAGAAAACTCAAAGTCGTTGAGTAGTAGAAGGATGAGACTTGTTTGGTGTGACGGTGTTGGACTAAAAAGACAAGGTCGGCAAACATAATTTGACAAAGATTAGGGCGATGACCTTCTCTAAAACACCTAAGCCAAAAATCATCTGTTTGACGAATAGTTGAATATTTCCCACCCGATGGACGAAGAAACAAAGAAACAAGAAGATGAAGGATACGGTCATGAGCATTTAAAACTTTTGCTGAGCCTAAAGGACCCGTACCTAAAGATTGTTCATCATCAATACCAACGTCTTCAAAACCAAAAACATTACATAAAATTTTTGATCAATTTGAAAGGTTTTGCCCATAACAGAAGATTCGATAGCAATGACACTCTCCCTAGCTTCATCATGAATGCATACGGCATTAGAAAAGAACACGATGACGAGATTCCTATATAGGATAGGAGGAATGCTCAAAAAGGGTAAAAATTTCCATTACTTAATTAAAGATAGGTATTGAAATTTGAAACGGGCAGAATTTAAGAATGGGATTGACACAACACGTTCTTCCCTAAGGTTCATCCCTTGAAAAAATTTATATCGTTCTATATCACCATCATCGGGAAAACTTAATTGGATAATATAAGGAAGGTTAGGTGTAGGATTACCCTCGACATCCTCATTAGGATTGGAAGTAGAACGATGACGCTTAGTTCCCTTTTTCGGTACCATAACCCTGAAAACACATCAAAAAAAGATTCAAATATGTATGCAATTAACATCCTATTCAATCCAATAAATTCTAATAATTCAAGGTAATTGTAAAAAGAATTTTAATTTTAAAAAGACATTTACAATTCCAAAACAAAAAAAACAGTTTTAAAAGAAATCGAATAGAAAATATATTCGAATGAAAAATTTTGATTTTTGAAAAATATTTTATGAAAAAGTTGAAACCCATAATAATCAAACACGTTTTGTACAAAAATTCAGTTGAAACAATAATAAAAATCAAACGAAAATCAAAGAAAATAGAAAAGATGAGTTTTATACCTTGAATATTAGATTGGATGAAAGAGGTGATGTAATGAACAAGAATTGATGACAAAGCTTAGCCTTGATGTGTAGAGTAAAAACCCTCAAAGAATTTTAAAGATTGATGGTAAAATTTGAAGGATTGAGGGGGTTTTTATAGGGTTTCGTGGCTAGGGTTTTTGGAGAGAAAAGGGGTTTTTGTGTTTTAAAGCTTTTTAACAATTGCAGCCCTAAATAGCCTCTCCGTCGAGGCCGTATCGATACGCTATACACGCGTATCGATACCTTTTAACCCTAATTTTATATTCGTCGTTACTACCTTATCGATAAGCGGGGCCGTATCGGTACGCTTGGCTTTGACTATTTCCCTTGACTTGTACCATATCGATACGCGGGGTCGTATCGATACTTGTTCATCCTAAACAATTCCCAATTATCAACCCTTATCGATACGCTTTGCAACCGTATCGATACACCTTTACCAGATGAACAAGTTTGAAACGTCCCTAAATGCATGTACATGTCATATGAACAAGTTTTAATGGCTAAACTTAATGCATACTCCCCCTAGCAACATGCATAGAAGCAAAAAGAACAAAATTAACACAAGCATGAATCACAAACAATTTCAAGTAAATTTTGACATTTTGGGACCTAAAAGGGGTCAAGAAAGGCTAGTTAAACCTAACTCTCTCCTAAGGGTCCAAAAGCGCTCTTTATCTAAAGGTTTTGTAAATATATCCGATAATTGGTTCAAGGTGTCAACAAACTCTATAACAACATCATTTTTCAAAACATGATCTCTAATGAAATGATGTCTAATTTCTATGTGTTTAGTTCTAGAGTGTTGGATGGGATTCTTAGTGAGACAAATGGCACTAGTGTTGTCACACCTAAGGGGTATGGTTTCTATTTCAACACCATAATCTAAGAGTTGTTGCTTCATTCAAAGGACTTGAGCACAACAACTCTCTAAGGATATGTACTCCGCTTCGGTGGTAGATAAGGCTACGCTATTTTGTTTCTTAGAGAACCAAGATACGAGCATACTACCTAAGAATTGGCATGTCCCGGAAGTACTTTTCCTATCTATCTTACATCCCCCATAATCCGCATCCGAAAAAGCATGAAGGCTAAAGGAAGAGTCTTTAGGATACCAAAGGCCTATGGTAGGTGTGTCTCTAAGGTATCTAAAAATTCTCTTAATGGCAACTAAGTGTGATTCTCTAGGACTAGCTTGAAACATAGCACACAAGCAAACACTAAACATAATATCTGGTCTACTTGCGGTAAGGTAAAGCAAAGAACCTATCATGGATCTATAAAGCTTAGAATCAACTCACTTACCTCCTTCATCTTTGTCAAGCTTTATGGAAGAACTCATAGGTGTGGCTTGAGGTTTTGCATTCTCCAAGCCGAACTTTTTGAGCATATCATTCACATACTTAGCTTGATTTATGAAGGTGCCATCTTTCCTTTGTTTGATTTGGAGTCCCAAAAAGAATGAGAGCTCCCCCATCATGCTCATCTCGAACTCACCTTGCATTAGCTTAGAAAATTCTTTACAATAACACTCATTAATAGAACCCAAAATGATATCATCAACATAGATTTGTACTACTAAGATGTCATTGTTATATCTTTTTATGAAGAGTGTAGTATCCACCTTTCCTTTTTCAAAACCCTTTTCAATTAAGAAATTTGAAAGTCTCTCATACCAAGCTCTAGGAGCTTGTTTTAAACCATAGAGAGCTTTTGTTAGTTTAAACACATGGTTTGGAAATTTTGAATCCTCAAAACCCGGTGGTTGTTCAACCTGCACTTCTTCATTTATAAAACCATTTAAAAAGACACTTTTCACATCTATTTGAAAAAGCTTGAAATTATTATAACATACAAATGCTAAAAGCATCCTAATGGCTTCCATCCTAGCTACGGGTGCATATGTCTCATCAAAATCAATTCCCTCTTCTCGGGTATAGACTTGAGCAACAAGCCTAGCCTTGTTTCTCACTATATTACCACTTTCATCTAATTTATTCCTAAATACCTATTTAGTTCCTATAGTAGATTGATTACTAGGCCTTTCAACCAATGTCCAAACTTTACTTCTCTCAAATTGATTTAATTCCTCTTGCATGGCCAAAATCCAAAAATCATCTTTTAAAGCTTCTTTAATATTTTTAGGCTCAATGCATGAAAGAAATGCAACATGGTTCATTAATTTGAGAGAGGATCTAGTAGTTACCCCCTTGGATGGATCACCCAAGATTTCACCACCTTTGACATAGTTGAACTCCCTTGGGTAAGACACCTCCTTTTCCTCAAGGGCCAAGTCCTTCAAGGCTTCAAGAGGTGGATCTTGTGTATCCTCATCTTTAGTTGGAACCTCATCCACCTTTGACGTTTGTCCTCCATCAATGGCATCAACGATTCCTACATCATCATCATCACAAGATTCCTTCCTTGGAAGGAGATTATCATCGAAAACAACATGTATTGACTCTTCAACTACTAGAGTTCTTTTATTAAATACACGATAGGCTTTAGAGTTTAAAGAGTACCCTAAGAAAATTGCTTCATCACTTTTAGCATCAAATTTACCTAAGTTTTCTTTACCATTATTCAAAACAAAACACTTGCAACCAAAAGGATGAAAATAGCTAATGTTAGGCTTCTTAGATTTTAAAATCTCATAAGGTGTTTTCTTCAAAATCGGCCTAATCATTACTCGATTTATAATATAGCAAGCGGTATTTGTGGCTTCCGCCCAAAAATATTTAGGTAAATTATTTTCGCAAAGCATGGTTCTAGCCATTTCTTCTAAAGTTCGATTTTCCTCTCAACTACCCCATTTTGTTGAGGAGTGCGAGGTGCGGAAAAATTGTGGCTAATCCCATTTTCATTTAAAAACTCATCGAAACCTAGATTTTGAAATTCGGTTCCATGATCACTTCTAATGTGAGAAATTTTAAGTTCAAGATCATTTTGAGTTATTTTAGAAAATGTGATGAATTTTTCTAAAGCCTCATCTTTTGTACTTAAGAATAGAACCCAAGTAAATCTAGAATAGTCATCTACAAGCACAAAAGCATATGACTTACCACCCAAGCTCATTGTTCTAATAGGCCCAAAAAGATCCATATGAATCAATTGTAAACATCTACTAGTAGAGACATCATTAATGGATTTAAATGAAGTTCTATGTTGTTTACCCTTTGAACATGCATCACAAATTTTATCATTAGAAAATTTAAGCTTAGGTAAACCTCTAACTAGATTAAGGGAAATTAATTTCTCTAAGACACTCATGCTAGCATGTCCTAATTTTCTATGCCAAAGCCATGAGTCGTGTTCATCATGTGCAACTAAGCATGTATGGGATGAATGGATGTCATCTAAATGCACCATGTATATATTGCCTATTCTATGTCCTATGAGCATTAGTTGATTTGTTTTAATGTTTACAATTTTGCAACCACTTTTATCAAATAAAACATTAAAACCCTTATCACATGATTTACTAATGCTCAACAAATTATGTTTAAGACCGTTGACATACAAAACATTTTCAATGAAAATAGAAGAGTGGTTATCAATGGAGCCTATTCCTTCAATGTGGCCTTTGGAGTTGTCACCGAAAGTCACCACTCCATCACTCTTTGGCTTTAGTTCCACGAATCTACTCTTGTCACCGGTCATATGTCTTGAGCATCCACTATCAAGGTACCATGAGTTTTGGCTTGAAGCTTTGGCCTTGTAGCAATGCTCCCCCTACAAACAAAGAAATTAGGCCTTGATTTTTGGTACCCAAATCATTTTGGGTCCATGTGTGTTAGCCTTTAAAATTTTGGTTCTCTTAGGAATCCAAGAAGCAATAGCATTCATATTATTAGAAATAATGAGTTCCTTAGGAACCCAAACACTCCTAACTCTTTGACCTCTAGATTGCTTATTAAGATTTCTTTGTTTAGGAATAAAGGGTTTTCTTTTTACATATTGGGATTTAGAAGGATTTCCTTTTTCAAAATTGTTTTTCCCAATAACAATTGAAGTTTTAAGATTATCCACTTCATTTGTGTGATAATCTTGAAAATCGGAAAGAAGTTTTTCAAGTTCAAGATTTTTCGTTATAAGATCATTTGAAAGATTTACTAAAAATAAAAGTTTCTTTTCCAATTCAGAGTTAGTTTTTGAAAATGTCTCATTTTGATTTTTCAAATCGGAAATGGTTTTCTTGTTTTTCAAAATGGATTCTTTATATTTTCCTACTAACTCATCGTAAACCTCTTGCAATTCATCATAAGCATCTTGAAGCTCATCAAAAGTAAAATCAAAATTAGATAAGTTGGAATTTACCTTTAGTTCATCATCAATGGCCATGAGACATAGATTGGCCACTTCCTCCTCTTCCTCGGATGACTCATCGTCACTCCAAGTTGCTATTTGAGCCTTGAGCTTGTTCTTCTTCCCAAAGCTCTTCCTCTTCAATTGAGGACATTCGGAACGGATGTGACCGGGCTTTTTGCAGTCATAGCAAGTGATTTGGTCCTTCTCATCTTCCTTACACTTGTTCTTGAAGTCTCCCTTTCTAATAAACTTTCTCCCACGATTGGAATTCATGAAGCGAGTGAACTGTTTGGCCAACATGGCCATCTCCACATCTTCATCTTCACTTGAATCGCTTTCTTGACATGAAGCTTTAAGAGCAATTCCAACCTTCTTCTTCTCAACATCCTTCTTCTCAACCACTCTCTTTTCTTCTTCTCTTCCCTTTCTCATAATCTCATGGGTGAGTAGAGATCCAACAAGTGCATCAAGCTTGAGAGTCTTCAAATCTCGAGCTTCAATAATAGCCGTTCTCTTGCTATCCCATGACTCCGGAAGAGAATACAACAATTTCCTAACTAGTTTGTCTTCGGGGATGATCTCGTCGAACCCCTTCAAACCGTTGACAATGACCAAGAATCGATCAAACATCTTGGAGACACTTTCATCGGGATCCATCTTGAAATTTTCATAGCTTAGATTGAGTAGCCCAATCTTTGTCTACTTGACATCACTAGTTCCCTCATATGTTGTCTCGAGGGTATCCCAAACCTCCTTGGCATTTTCGATCGAAGACACCTCGGAGTAGATATCCGGACCAAGTGCACAAAATATCACATGAAGAGCTTTGTCATTCACTTGCATCCTTCTTCGTTCATCATCCGTCATTTCGGCTTTAACTTTTAGGACAAGTCTTGCTTCTCCATCTCTCTTCATAGGAATGTATGGACCTTCTTCAACCACATCCCACACCATGTAGTCGGTAGACTTGATGAAGAGCCTCATTCTATTCTTCCAATATGGGTAGTTATCCTCATTGAAGAATGGTGGCTTGGTGGTAGATTGGGACTCATAGAGGTTGGAGTTGGAGGTGGATGCCATTGCTTGACTAGTTGTTGATCAAACTCTCTTAGAATCGACTCAAGAGGGTTGTAATCCTTCCAATGAGTGTAGCTCTGATACCAATTGTTGAGTTGATCACACAATTGCAAATGGCCAAGAGGGGGGTGAATTGACAATTAAAAATTTGGTGGGAGGAATGAGTGAAAAATAAAAGATGACACAAGTAGTTAGAGTGGTTCAAGTTCTCCAAATGAACTCTACATCCACTACCTTAGTTCCCACTAAGGATTTTCAACCAATTCACTACTTGAATTCTTCCCCTTTTCTTGGATGAGGAGGTAACCTTACAAATTGATTAAGCTTTTTACCCAAAGCTTAATCCACTCAATTTACAAAGAGAAGGATTTGGTAAACTCAAATAATTCCTCACAAAGGATAAATTGTTTACCCAAATACAATTTCAATCACCCCAAACTCACAATACAAGATAACAATAAAATCACTAGAGTTGGGTACAAGAATTTGACTTTGAAGAGCACTAGGGTTTGGATTTTTGCTTTGATGTTGCTTGTAGGTTCAATGGTTGTTGCTTGGTCAATTGAAGCTTGTTTTTATACCCTTGCATTGATTTCTAGCCGTTTGGGTAGTTGGGATCATCAATAGAGCCGTTGGGAGCAATTTTCCCCCATTAAATGCAGCTCTACAGCATACCGTATCAGTACTCGAGAAGGGCGTATCGATACCTATATCAAAGAGAAAAGTGTTGAGTGGATCGAATGATCGATATGAACCAAGAGGGGGGTGAATTGGATTTTTAAAGTTTTAGGTGGTGGAATTTGTAAATTAAAAAGATGGACAAGGAATTTTAGAGTGGTTCAAGTTCCAAATGAACTCTACATCCACTACCTTAGCTTCACTAAAGATTTGCAACAATTCCACTAATTGCTCTTCTCCTTTTCTAGGCTAAGGAGGCAACCCTTACAATTTCGGTTAAATTTTCTACCCAAAATTTAACCCAATCCTCACACAAAGATAACAAAGAATTTGATGGCTAAGATAGTATCTCTCAATACAAATTGTAGCCCAATTACAAGCACTCAACCCAATTGAAAAAGATAAGAATTAAAATTACAATTGGGGTTTCTAGACAATTTTGGGATTTAAGCACAAATGCTTGGATTTGATGTTTGGATGTTTGCTTTTGGATCAATAGTTGTTGCTGGAGCTTTTAGAGGTCCCTTTTATACCTTCTCATTGATTTCTAACCGTTGTGGTTGTTGCATTCATCAATAGAGCCGTTGGGGTGTTATCTCACCTCCATAAATGCAGTCTGCAACCACCCATTTCAGAACGCGGGAACCTGTTTCGAAACGGACCAAAATAGAAAGAGCCGTTGGGGTGCACTTAAGAGCCCGTTTCGAAACAGATTGAACTTGTTTCGAAAAACTTTTGCCACTGTCAAGGGTCGTTTCGAAACAGCTTGAGCCCGTTTCGAAACACCCTAACGGTTTCTGAAAATTCAGTTAAAAACTTTGCAACGGTCATATTTTTCAAATAAAAAATGAAGAACCGTTTCGAAACACTTGAAGTCATTTCGATACGGGTTCTTATGTTCTAAAGCTGTTTCGATACCCGTTTCGGAATAGGGGTTGCCAGTGGTGAAAACGTTTCGAAACGCCTTAGGCCGTTTCGAAACAGGGACTTGAAAAACACTGTTTCGGCTTTAAGAACACTTAGAAAATATTTGAAAATCTTAGTTTTTAACTTTGGCATATTCTTAAAATTATATGGGGATGTTTGAGGACTTAAAAATTCATTTTGACATTTTCAATTTAGTCCTTAGGTTCTTTAGTTATATCAAAATTAAAATATCAGTTTCACAATCTCCCCCTTTTTGATATAACAAAACCAAAGTTAGAATTTTTAAGTGTTTTGAAAATTTTGAACATATTCTAACTCCCCCTTAATTTAAGATAGGTTTTTAAAGTTTTAAAAATGTTTTAACTTTGAAATTCAAGTTTTGAAACTTAAAAGCTCTTTAAACATTTAAAACGAATTTTTGGCTCTTAAATTTCTTCTCCCCCTTTTTGTTAGATCAAAAATAATAAATAAGGCTCATAGAAAAGAGAAAGGGTTAGTACTAATAAGCATTAAGTAATAAGCAACAATAATATTAATTCATAATTAAAATATCCAAAACATAAATCAACATTAAGTTCAAAACATAATCCCAAATAAGATCAAAAGCATTGGTTCCTAAAACATAATGAAACATAAAAATGCAAACTTAAACCTAAAATGCATAGATAATATGATATGATATGAATATCCTAGGCCTCGTCACCACCATCATCATCATCCGAAGTCTCATCATCGCTCTTGACTTGAGAACGGCGAAACTTCGTCCATTGGCCATAGAGGGTAGAGAAGGACAAATCCATGTTCGAGTGGGAAGCCTTAAGGGATTGGAGTCGATCCTCTACATTTTTCAAGCGAGTGTTGATGGCACCAAAACCCGAAGCCATGTTAGTGTCCATGGCATTGAACCGCTCGGTAATCAAAGCCTTGAGAGCTTCATTGGTTGCAACTGGAGCTTGAGGTTCAACGGGAGGAGGAGGAGGAGGTGCGTCTCTATCAACACGTTCCCAAACATGGTTCACATAGTGAAAACCGGACTTGCGAAGAGAGGACTCGCCAATCTTGGACTTGCGGGGTTCCGGAGAGTCGTAGGAGCAATCGAGACCAATCTTGCTAAAGATGTGACTCAAAATCGTGCCATAAGTAAAGGATTTCAAGGCATCGGTGTCAATAAGCTTAACATTATTAACCATCTCGGCAAATATGATCTTAGCAACATTAGGGCGCTCACCACGACGAAAACATTCAAGCCAAAAGTAATCAACTTGACGGATATGAGAATATTTACCTCCGGAGGGGCGAAGGAACCATGAAACCATCAAGTGGAGAAAATGATCGTGCGCATCCAAAGTAAGCACTTGACCGGTATTAGTACCAAATTGACGTTCATTCTCAATTCCTTCATCCTTAAGGGAAAATGTAGACTCCAAGAGAGCAACATCAACAACAAACTCTTTTCCTAACATAAAAGATTCAATCCCAACAACCTCGGTATTTGTTTCATCATTAATGAGGCGAGCATTGGAGTAAAAGATGAGTACCATATGTTTGTAGCGAATGTCCGGGATGCTCAACAAAGGAAGAAGATTCCATTCGCTCAAACGCTCGAGGTAACGGAAAAGGAATCGCTCGGAGTTGAGAAATTCGAGATCAATGACACGCTCACGACGAACTTCGAAACCCTTGACATATTTGAAACGAGCTCGCATCTCTGGAGTTCGAAGGGATTTTTGAAAGAGCTGAGCGAGATTCGGACGCACACTCGAGTCACCGGATTGAACGAACTTACGCTTTTTGCTAACACTTTCCGACATCCTAAAAATATAAGCAAGCAAGCGAAAAATTTAAGTGTATACATAGATTTCGTAATTCAATCCAATAATAAATCCCACTTAGGTTTTAAAAAAAATTTAAAGCAAAGAAAAAATTAAAAAAACAGTAAAAGAAAATACGACTGAAAATTTTTATATTCGAATCAGAAAATTTAAGATTTTGAATTTTTTTTACAAGATATTAAAAACCCAAGCATAAAAACATACAAACTATACAAAAATAAATTTTTCTAACCTAGGATTCGAATAGAAATTGAAGGAAAAAGAAAAAAAGAGGAAAAATACCTTAGTTTGGGATTTTGGATGAATGGATGAAAAACCTTGCACAATGTTGATGAATCTTGCTTAGACTAGCGTTTTAGAGAAAAACCCCTCAAGATTTGGTGAAAAACAAGGAGGTTTAGAGGGTTTTTATAGGGAAAAAGTAGGGTTAGGGTTTTTTAGGGTTTTAAAGAGTTTTAATTTAAAGAGAACTTTATCATTAAAAGCCCTACTTAAAGCTGTCCGTGAAACCGTTTCGGAACGGTCTTGACCGTTCCGAAACGCGAGCGCGAGAGTTTGACCGTTTTTAGAATTGCAGCTGACCGTTTCGATACGGTGTTGACCGTATCGAAGCCCCGTTGACTCGTATCGAAACTTGTTTCGATACACCCCTTGGCAGTAGCAAAACCGTTTTGAAACCCTTTTGAGGCGTTTCGAAACGCCCTTCTCTTAGACAAGATTTTAAAGCAGCCGTATCGAAACGGGTTTACCCGTTTCGATACACCTGGGCCTGGAAGTGCAGATGAGGCTCTAAAAGTGCAGAAAATTGAGTTTTTCTAAGGCCTAACTTGCATGAATGACATGAATGGGCAAGCAAAACATATGCAAACATAAACATACTCCCCCTAACTATAAGCATGTATGAAATTAGGAGACAAAACACATAAACATGGCATTTCACAAGATCAAGCAATTTTAAGCACAAAAGAGGTCCTAAAAGGTCAAGATAGGCTAGCTAGACCTAACTCTCTCCTAAGGGACCAAAAACGCTTTTTGTCTAAGGGTTTTGTAAATATGTCCGCTAATTGATTTAAGGTGTCTACATACTCTATAACCACATCTTCTTTAAGGACATGATCTCTAATGAAATGATGCCTTATTTCTATGTGTTTGGTTCTAGAGTGTTGGATGGGATTTTTTGTTAGACATATAGCACTAGTGTTGTCACATTTTAGGGGTATGGTTTCAACTTTAATTCCATAATCTAAGAGTTGTTGCTTCATCCAAAGGACTTGAGCACAACAACTCCCTAAGGATATGTACTCGGCTTCGGTGGTAGATAAGGCTACACTATTTTGTTTCTTAGAGAACCAAGATATGAGCATACTACCTAGGAATTGACAAGTTCCCGAAGTACTTTTCCTATCGATTTTGCAACCCCCATAATCCGCATCCGAATAAGCATGAAGGTTGAAGGTGGAGTCTCTAGGGTACCAAAGACCTAAACAAGGTGTATCTCTAAGATACCTAAAGATTCTCTTAACGGCTATAAGGTGAGACTCTGTAGGACTAGCTTGAAACCTAGCACACAAGCAAACACTAAACAAGATATCTGGTCTACTTGCGGTAAGGTAAAGCAATGATCCAATCATAGAACGGTAAAGCTTAGAGTCAACACACTTACCTCCTTCATCTTTGTCAAGCTTTATAGATGAGCTCATAGGTGTGGCTTGAGGCTTTGCATTCTCCAAGCCAAACTTCTTGAGCATATCCTTTATGTACTTTGCTTGATTGATGAAGGTGACATCCTTCTTTTGCTTGATTTGGAGTCCCAAAAAGAATGAGAGCTCCCCCATCATGCTCATCTCAAATTCACCTTGCATTATCTTAGCAAACTCTTGACAATGACATTCATTAGTAGAACCAAAAATAATATCATCAACATAAATTTGAACTACTAAGATGTCATTTTTGTACATTTTTATAAAAAGTGTAGTGTCCACCTTACCTTTTTCAAAACCTTTTTCAATTAAAAAGTTTGAAAGTCTTTCATACCAAGCTCTAGGAGCTTGTTTTAAACCATAAAGAGCTTTAGTGAGTTTGAAAACATGATTTGGAAATTTTGAGTCTTCAAAACCCGGTGGTTGTTCCACATACACTTCCTCATTTATAAAACCATTTAAAAACGCACTTTTAACATCCATTTGAAAAAAGCTTGAAATTATGATAACATGCATATGCAAGCAACATCCTAATGGCTTCCATTCTAGCTACGGGTGCATAGGTTTCATCAAAATCTATTCCCTCTTCTTGAGTGTAATCTTGTGCTACAAGTGTAGCTTTATTTCTCACAATGTTACCACTCTCATCTAGCTTGTTCCTAAAGACCCATTTAGTTCCTATGGTAGATTGATTACTAGGCCTATCAACTAATGTCCAAACGTTACTTCTCTCAAATTGATTTAACTCTTCTTGCATAGCCATAATCCAAAAATCATCTTTCAATGCTTCTTTTATATTCTTAGGCTCTATGCATGAGATAAATGCAACATGATTCATTAATTTAAGAGAAGATCGAGTGGTTACCCCCTTGGATGGATCACCCAAGATTTCACCATCTTTGACATAGTTGAACTCCCTTGGGTAGCTCACTTCCTTTTCCTCAAGAGCCAAGTCCTTCAAGGATTCAAGAGGTGGATCTTGTGTGTCCTCTTCTTTTGTTGGAATCTCATCCTTCTTTGAAGTTTGTCCTCCATCAAAGGCATTTATGATTCCTACATCATCATCATCACAAGAATCCTTCCTTGGAAGGAGGTTATCATCGAATACAACATGAATAGATTCTTCTACTACTAAAGTTCTTTTGTTAAATACTCGATAGGCTTTAGAGGTTAAAGAGTAACCTATGAAAATAGCTTCATCACTTTTTGCATCAAATTTACCTAAGTTGTCTTTTCCATTATTTAAAACAAAACACTTGCAACCAAAAGGGTGAAAATAGTTAATGTTAGGCTTTTTAGATTTTAAAATCTCATAAGGTGTTTTCTTTAAAATTGGCCTAATCATTACTCGATTAACAATATAGCAAGCGGTGTTTGTGGCTTCCGCCCAAAAATATTTAGGTAAATTATTTTCACAAAGCATAGTTCTAGCCATTTCTTGCAAAGTTCTATTTTCCTCTCAACTACCCCATTTTGTTGAGGAGTTCGAGGAGCCGAAAAATTGTGGCTAATACTATTTTCATTTAAAAAATCTTCAAACCCTAAATTTTGAAACTCGGTTCCATGATCACTTCTAATATGTGAAATTTTAAGTTCAAGATCATTTTGGGTTAGTTTTGAAAATGTGATGAATTTTTCCAAAGCCTCATCTTTAGTACTTAAAAATAGAACCCAAGTAAATCTAGAAAAATCATCAACAAGTACAAAAGCATAAGACTTACCACCCAAGCTCATAGTCCTAATTGGCCCAAATAAATCCATATGGATAAGTTGTAAACATCTACTAGTAGAAACATCATTAATGGATTTAAAGGAAGACTTATGTTGTTTACCCTTAGAGCATGCATCACAAATTTTATCATGTGAAAATTTTATCTTGGGTAAACCTCTAACTAGATTAAAGGAAACTAGTTTTTCTAAAACACTTATGCTAGCATGTCCTAGTTTCCTATGCCACAACCATGCATCATTTTCATTTTGTGCTACTAAGCATGCATGAGATGTATGAATGTCATCTAGATGCACCATGTATATGTTCCCTATGCGATGACCTATGAGCATAATATTATTAGATTTAATGTCTACAATTTTGCATCCATTTTTATCAAATAAAACATTAAATCCTTTATCACACAATTGACTTATGCTCAATAAGTTGTGTTTAAGACCATCGACATACAAGACATTTTCAATGAGAATAGTAGAGTGATTACCTATGGAGCCAATACCTTTAATGTGGCCTTTGGAGTTGTCACCAAATGTCACCACTCCTCCACTTTTTGGCTTTAGATCCATGAATCTACTCTTGTCTCCGGTCATATGCCTTGAGCATCCACTATCAAGGTACCATGAGTTTTGACTTTGTGCTTTGGCCTTGTAGCAATGCTCCCCCTACAAACAAAGATATTAAGCTTTTGTTTTTGGTACCCAAATCATTTTGGGTCCATGAGTGTTAGCTCCCAAAACCTTGGTTCCCTTAGGAATCCAAGATGACATAGCAATAATGTTATTAGATTTACAAGTTCCTTAGGAACCCATACACTTCTAATTCTTTTAGCTCTACTATGTCTAGGAAAGCTACCTTGTTTATAGTAGTTAGTCTTTTTCTTAGGTTGGTTTGTTCTTGAAGATTCACCTATTTCATGCTTGACACTACCAACATTTTTAAAAGACTCTTTGAGCTTATTTAGCTCATCTAACACCTTTCGGTGTTCACTATTACATTGAGATAAAAGATTATTAAGGTCAACATTTTCATCTTGAAAAAATTTTAGTTCATCTTTCAACCCTAATATATTTTTCTCAAATTTTGAATTAGCTTGAGAGAGTGAGTCATTTTTCTCATTTAGTTCCAAAATGATTTTCTTGTTTCTAATGACTGACTCCTTATATTTCTCAACTAATTCATCATAGACCTCTTGCAACTCATCATATGCATCATTTAATTCATCATATGTAAAATCAAAAGATGATGAGTTAGAGGTTACCATAGAAGAATCTTCCTCAAGTGCCATGAGGCAAAGGTTGGCCACTTCTTGTTCGTCATCCTCCGGTGACTCCTCATCACTCCAAGTAGCAAGCTTGGCTTTGAGCTTCTTCTTCTTCTCAAAGCCCTTCTTCTTGAGTTGAGGGCACTCCGAACGTATGTGGCCGGGTTTATTGCACTCGAAGCAAATGATTTGATCCCTTGCTTATTCTTTATTCTTGCCTTTAAAGTCCATCTTCCTTTGAATTTTTCTTCCCCGGTTGGACCTCATAAAGCGTGAGAATCGTTTGGCTATCATAGCCAATTCTTCTAGCTCATCCTCCTCACTAGAAGAGCTCTCCTCAAGTAGTGAAGCTTTGAGAGCTATTCCCATCTTCTTCTTCTTTTCAACCTCTAGCTTTTCTACTCTCTTCTTTCTTCTTCTCTTCTTCCCTTCCTTGCTTCATAATCTCATGTGTAAGGAGAGAACCCACTAGCTCATCAAGCTTTAAAGTCTTCAAATTCTTAGCTTCTATGATGGCAGTTCTCTTCTCATCCCATGATTCGGGAAGTGAATAGAGTAGCTTCCGGACAAGCTTGTCTTCCGGTATGATCTCTCCAAAACCTTTGAGCCCATTGACTATAGTGGAGAACCGATCAAACATCTTGGACACCGTCTCATCGGGCTCCATCTTGAAATTCTCATAACTAAGATTGAGAATTCCAATCTTAGTTTCTTTGACATCGTTGGTTCCCTCATAGGTAGTCTCAAGAGTGTCCCACACTTCTTTGACACTCTCAATGGATGGCACTTTAGAATAGATGTTCGGACCGAATGAACAAAAGACTTTGTCATTTACTTGAATCTTTTTTCTTTCTTCTTCACTCATCTCCACCTTTTTCTTCAAGACCATCTTGCCTTCACTATCTTGCTTCAATGGAATATAAGGGCCATCTTCAATGACATCCCAAACTAGGTAGTCATTGGACTTGATGAAGAGACGCATTCTATTCTTCCAAAAAGAATAGTTGTCACCATTGAAGAAGGGAAGCTTTGTAGTGGATTGAGACTCATACATGCCCGAACCGGAGGTTGAAGCCATCTCTTGATATTTGATGATCACACTCTTCCTAGGAACTCCTCTTGTGGTTGTTAATCCTCAAAGAGGTAGGCTCTAATACCAGAAAGAGCCGTTGTGCCTGAAAACAGAGCGTATCGATACGCATAGAAGGCGTACCGGTACGATTTTAAGGGGCGTATCGGTATGGAAGGCCGTATCGATACAGTTTTTGCTCACTGGAATCCCAAGTCATGTTTACATAAAAAGCATATCGATGCGCACACCACGCGTATCGGTACGGTATAACGGTCTTTTAAAAATTGGGAAACCAACCAACTGACAAGTAACAGTCAAATAATTAAATGCTCAGATTTTTCAAAGATGTGCTTATCGTATCGATACGGTTGCAAGGCGTATCGGTACGGTTTCATGAAAACAGTTGCCCAGATGAATATCGTATCGATATGGTAACTCCATTAAAATTCCAGTGGCAAAAGAGGGTATCGATACGCACAAGGGTATCGATACGCCTGGGCGTTTTTGCATACTTAGGCTTGAAAAACATAGAAAAAAGACTTAGAGAATTTTATATGTTTAAGAGCAGGTCTTTAGATATTATTTTGTTTAAAAATACTTGTCAATTGTGAGACTTTAAAGAGTACTTAAAAATTTATTGTTTTGCAAATTGATCCTTAAGTTTATGTGTTATATCAAAATCAATTTCGGTTTTACACTATACTTGGTGGACTACCATCACAACGGGTATGCCAAAGGCCAATGTTACTTGGGAATTCTTTAGGACTGCTTTTCGTAAGAAGTATCTAGGTCCTCGATACCTGGACGAGAAGAAGAGAGAGTTTATGGCACTAGTTCAGGGTAGCATGGCCGTATCCGAGTATGAGGTACAGTTCGTATGTCTGAGTCAGTATGCTTATGAGTTGGTTCCCGCTGAGAGGGAACGATGTGAGCGTTTTCGATATGGTTTGATCTAGGAGGTGAAGAACTACATGTTGGCTTCTGACTATACGGATTTTGATGTATTGGTCGCTAGGGCCAAGGACATTGAACAATCTTTAGGACTTGTTGATCGTAGAGGTGGATCTAGTTCAGGGAAAAGGACCACCGAGTGGGATAGAGACCGTGCCAAGAGGCACAAGGATAGAAGACCCCATCATGATCATAGGCGTGGAGGTGGTAATCTGGGGCGAGGCCATCACGACCAAGGGGCTGAAAATCGTACTCCTGAGTGTACCAAATGTGGTAGGCGTCATTTCGGTGAGTGTTGGGGCACTTATGGCTCATGTTGGAACTGGGGGTCTAGAGCGCACTTGAAGCATGATTGTCCACATCCGGCTAGGGTTGGATAGGCTCCTGCATGAGCTGTCGAGCATCATAGAGGCCGTGGGCGCAGTCGAGGTAACTTTTAGCCTAGGAATGATGGTCAGAGGAATGTAGCTCATGTTCTGGCAGTTTAGCCCGAGGGAGGTGGACCGGCTAGAGTGTATGCACACTGTGAGGATAGGAATGACACAGATGTGATTGCAGGTAATTTCTCGTTACAGTCTTTGACTTTGCTTTCTTTGATTGATTACGGTTCTACACATTCATATATATTGAATGAGCATGCAAAGTTGTTAGATATTCCGGTTGAGATATTAGATGTGGGTATGAGTGTCACGAGTTCTTTTGGTGAGACAGTGGTAGTTAGAAAGATGTACAGAAGATGTCCTTTGATGGTTCAGGGTCATGTTTTTCCCGTGGATATGATAGAATTGTCGTTTTATGGTATTGATGTAATTTTGGGCATGGATTGGCTTCTGAAACATAGGGCTAGGGTAGATTTCAAGACAAAGCGTGTGTCCTTGAGGCTTTCAGATGATTATGAGGTAGTAGTAGTGGGAGATAATGTTAAGTTCTTGTCCAATGTTGTTTCAGCTTTAGAGGCTCAGAAGTTAATGGATGTTGGTTGTCAGGCATACTTAGCCTATGTTATGAATCCAAATATGAGTGAGGCACGACCGCAAGACATTAGAACTGTTTGTGAATTTCTCGAGGTATTTTCAAAAGAATTGCTTGGTTTGCCGCCTGATTGAGAGGTGGAGTTTGCTATAGAGACTTATGTTGATTCTGCTCCAGTATTGATTGCTCCGTATCGAATGGCTCCTAAAGAAATGAAAGAGTTGAAGACACAACTTCAGGAACTGATAGACCGAGGGTTCATTCGTCCGAGTATTTCACCTTGGGGTGCACCAGTGATGTTTGTGAAAAAGAAATATGGCAATTTGAGAATGTGTATCGATTACCAGCAGTTAAATAAGTTGACAGTGAAGAACAAATACCCTTTGCCGAGGATTGGCGACCTGTTTGATCAGTTGAGAGGTGCTTCAGTATTTTCTAAGATGAATTTGAGATCTGGTTATTATCAGTTAAAGGTAAGAGATCGAGATGTATCGAAGACAGCTTTCCACACTCGTTATAGACATTATGAATTCTTAGTGATGCCCTTTGGTTTGACGAATGCACCAGCAGCTTTCATAGATATGATGAATATGGTGTTTCATGAGTACTTGGATCAGTTTGTGGTAGTATTCATTACTGGGGAGGATCATGATCAACATTTGCGTTTAGTATTGCAGAAATTGTTAAACAATCAGTTGTATGCCAAGTTGAGCAAATGTGAGTTCTGGATTAGGGAAGTAGTCTTCCTAAGTCATATTGTATCAGCCGAGGGAATTCGAGTGGATCCTAAGAAAGTTGAGGCAGTTGTGAATTGGAAACAACCGAATTCTGTGACCGAAATACGTAGTTTCTTAGGTTTGGCCGGTTACTTTAGACGTTTTGTTAAGGGTTTCTCAAAGGTTGCAGCTCCTTTGACTACATTACTACATAAGAATGTTCGGTTTGAGTGGACTGATGCAAGACAACAAGCATTTGAAAAATTGAAAGAAGCCTTGAAAAAAGCTTCTATTTGATTCAGCCCGTGTCAGGAAAAGAGTTCATAATCTACAGTGATGCATCGTATGTTGGTTTAGGTGTTGTGCTTATGCAAGAGGGAAGAGTGGTGGCCTATGCGTCTAGACAGTTGAAGACTCATGAGCATAATTACCCTACACACGACATAAAATTGACTGTAGTGGTTTTTGCTTTGAAAGTTTGGAGACATTACCTTTACGGTGGGAAGTGCACAGTGTACACAGATCACAAGAGTTTGAAGTATTTGATGACGCAAAGGGAGTTGAACCTTAGACAACATAGGTGGCTAGAATTACTTAAGAACTATGATCTCACGATTGAGTACCATCTGGGTAAAGCCAATGTAGTGGTTGATGCTTTGAGTAGGAAGGTGGCAGTCGAGTTACGGGCTATGTTTGCTAAATTAAGTTTGTCTAAAGATGGTGGTTTAGTGTTCGAGTTACAAGTTAAACCTTCGTTGATTCAGTTGATTAGAGAGAAACAGTTGCACGATAGATCATTAGCATCTCATGTGTAAGACATAGCGGAGGGTAAACTGACAGATTTTTGTTTTAGTAGTGATGGAGTCATGTGTTTCAAAAGTAGAGTAGTTGTTTCGGAAGATGTTGACTTGAGACGCACCATTCTAACCGAAGCTCATAGTAGTCTGTTTGCTATGCATCCGGGAAGTACGAAGATGTATCGCGATTTGAAAGATGTACGCGCATAACCATATCGGTACCCTATAGCCATTAAGCACAAACTTGGTTTCCAGTAGCGAAAACCGATATCGATATGCTATACACCAAATGGATACTCCTTTAACAAATTGGCTATTTCGAGTACCAAAACACTTAGAAAAAGTTTAGGGATTTAAGTTTTGACTTAAAAAATAATTAAGTTTGAATGTCTGACAATTTAATGAGTAAATTGAGTACTTTTAAAAACTTATTTCTTTTTACAAATTAGTCCTTGTTATATCAAAATCAAATATAGGTTTAACACCTACTATTGTGAATTATGAATGCATACAATTGCAAATGAATGTATGCTTTAAGGATGCAATGTTAATGCAAAGAATGCATATGAGGTCAGGGATGAACGTAAAACTTTATGTTAGGGGGGACGAGCCTATAAATTTTTAGAGGATGCGAACTTATAAAATTTTAGGATGGGAGAAAATAGATTTCAATAGGAAATACATAGGAAATTTCTAAAAAAATTCTAAATCATATAGGAATTTCAAATTTTTAGGGGAGCGAACGACCCCTTAAGCCCCCTCCAGGTCCCTATAGAAGGTGTTGATTTAGAATTAACCCTTCGTAGAACAACCTTCATAATTTCGATTACAAAAACTTTCTATTTTGAACGACTAATCGCATGTCAACGTCTTTTTATTACATGTCATGAACATGATGCATGTGAGAAAGAAAAAAATTACGTTGGTACGAAAATGATAGAATAATAATGATAAGCCATAAATAAATCATGCATATACATGCTCACTACCCAACATGAATTATTGAAGATCTTGCCCCCACATGCTTACTACCCACATATCATTATGCTAAAGCAAAAATTAACATGCTTGAACATAAAATGTAAAAAGAATAAGGAAAGAAATGTGCAACTTCCGTGTACCTAAGTAGGTGACTACTAAAAGTTTGAGGTTAGTTATAGCTCTAATTGGGTGGGCTCTTATGGCTCATTCCATGCAGTTTATGGGTCTAAAGATGGGTACCTAAAATGTCCTTACTAACCTACTAAAGCTAGTAAGAACCTCGATCCTCGCCCATTATACGTTTCCACAGACCGAGTTCAATTTAGGGGGTCACTTCTTTAAGTTTGTACGAAAGTTTAACGTTTCAAAGGCAAAAAGTATGTGAACCCCATAAGTAACACGCTATCTTGTGCGGAGGATTAACCTCTCGAAGGGTAGCGATTGCAACCACCTAAGCGAGACGAAACTCGGGTTGAGAGCTTATGATATGGTTATGTGAAAAGGAACATATAACATAAGGTGACCATGTATTGAACAATCTTCGTAAATACGATAACCTTCAATTTTTATGATCACAAATAGTTCAAATTTCGTTTTTCCTTTTCGAGACAACTTTTACCTTTTTTGTGGCTCGACTCTCTAATGTAGTCTCTAGCTGAGTTGTCAAGTTGTTGACACCGTTTTTGTTCGGGCTGAAATTGATTGGGCCTTCAAAAGCCCACTAAAATTTTGGAGTCACCATTGATCGTTTTAGGTTGGGTACGACCGAAAATCTGTAATACTGGTCTGCGTCAACACCAAGATCGTTGTCGTGTTCGAAAGTCGATTACGCGTAGAGAAGGTTAAAGCACTCCTATGATGCCCATGAATTTGTACCTAAAAGATCATATGTTGTCTCGAAAAAAAGTGTAAGAATAATAATAATCATAAAAAAATTCAAATAAAATAAAAGGGGTTGTGAAATTGAATTAAAAAAATATTATATCCAAAACCAAATAAAATAGACATAGCAGCAAACAATCGAAGCTTACGAATTGTATTTTAATTTGGACCATATTCGAATGCTATGGTCATGATCTGCTCTGCTGGTGGATTCAATATCTAAGCAGATCAAGTCGTGAAAAGGGTGCTAGGTCACCATGACCCATGTAGTGAGAACTCAAAAAGGGTTTTCTCTTCTACTAAATTTTCATTTAATTTTGGGAAAACTACACCAGTAACCATCGAACTAATTGGAGATATTTATTTTGACCACCAAACTAATTAGAGATACCTATTTTGACCACCAAACTAATTGGAGATACTTATTTTGACCACTGAACTAACGAACTTGTCAATTACACCACCAAACTTATAAAATCAACCTATTTTGACCACGTGGCAGTTAACAGAAAATTTTTAAAATTACACATTTAGTCTCTGCTATTTACACAATCTTTCAATTTAGTCCTAATTATAAATTAATAAAATAAATAAATTATTTAATTAAGTTGTGACACATGTCAATACCTTATTGGAGGAGAAAAATAAAATCCCTCAACATGCAGTAGGGGTGGATTGAACCTAGACAATGCTTGGGTAAAAGTAATGGCTTAGTCATTGCACTAAGCACAAGTTTATGCTTTAAATCACCAAATTTAATATATATCGCTTATTGGTTTCTACATTTACAAGTCAAAAGTCCAAACCCTAAACACTAATTTCACATATATAACCATAAACCTCAAACCCAGAATATTTTAAATTAATTATACAATAAACATTTCAAATTAATTTCACATATATAAACCCTAAACTCTAAACCTTAAACCCAAACCCTAAACACTAATTTCACATATATAACTCCAAGCACTAATTTCATATATACACCCTAAACCCTAAATATTTTAAATTAATTTCGCATATATACCATAAAACTTAAACCCTAAATTAGTGTTTAAGGTTATATATGTGAAATTAATTTGAAATATTTAGTGTGAAATTATTTTGAAATATTTAGGGTTTAGAATTTAAGGTTTATATATGTGAAATTAATTTGAAATATTTAGTGTGAAATTAATTTGAAATATTTAAGGTTAGAGTTTAGAGTTTATATATGTGAAATTAATTTGAAATGTTTAGTGTAAAATTAATTTGAAATATTTAGGGTTTAGAGTTTATGGATATATCTGTGAAATTGGTGTTTAGGGTTTGGGCTTTTGGCTTATAAATGTAGAAACCAATAAGAGATATATATTAAATTCGGTGATTTAAAGCACAAACTTGTGCTTGGTGCAGTATCTAAGCCATTGCCTTTACCCAAGCATTGCCCAGGTTTGATGCACCCCTAATGCATGTTGAGGGATTTTATTTTCCTCCTTTAAATATGTGGTGACACTGATTGGAGGAGGAAAATAAATTAATAAAATCAAATATAAATAATTAAAGTCCTCCAATAAGGTGTTGACACGTGTCACCACCTAATTAAATAATTTATTTATTTTATTAATTTAAAATTAGGATTAAATTGAAAGAATGTGTAAATAGCAGAGACTAAATGTGTAATTTTAAAAATTTTCCGTTAACTGCCACGTGACAGTTTCGTCACCTCATCATTAAGTTTTTAACGTCAATGGTCAAAATAAGTTGATTTTATAAGTTTTGTGGTTTAATTGACGAGTTCGGTAATTAAAGTATTACCAATTAGTTCGATGGTAACTGGTGTAGTTTTTCCTTTAATTTTCTGCACAAATATGCGTTCTCTTCTTCTCATGTGAAAAAAAAAAACAAATCTCCCAAACTTAGCAGCCACCACTACCTTCAACGTCCTCATCATAACTACTGCCATCGTTGTCGCTTCCGCTCCGGTTATTCTTCCGACGAACCATGACCATCACTGTACAACTCTTCTCCTCTACCTACTCCCCATTTCTATGTAATTTAGTCTTCCCCTTATTTCTCTCCATCGTCTCGGATGTGATAAAAGCATGTCTGAAACTCATGAAAACAAATTGAGGCGTCAGGCTCTCCTCTCATCGGATCTGTATCGTTTACCGAGATATGATCCCCTCCTCGACTTGGGCTTCACATCTGCCATTCAGAACTTCCATTACTCGTCGATGTCTCCTTGACCGAGAGGCAAAGCTTGCATTCTCTCTTCCTTTTCGCTTTATTTCTCCCTTTATTTTCGATTTTGTTGATGCTGCAAATTTCTGCTTTGGGTTGTAATGATCACTAGTGGCTGAAGTGGAGGTGTGCGGGTGATTAGAGGTGGCATTTTTAACGGCAACATCACTCTTTTGAGTTTTTGACCGTTGTTATCGGGTTAATGGTCAAATTGAAATAAAATTAAAAATTTAATGGTAAAATTAAATAGTTGATTAAAGTTTAATAATTATTTGTGAACTTTATTGTTAAATTAAAGTGAATGAAGGAATCATTATAATAATAAAAGTTTAACTATTTTTTAAATTAAAAATATAAAAATCTTAAATATTATTTTTAAAATTTATTCTAAAAATGGAATAATAATGTTTTCGGTCCCTTAAATTTCAAAACTATTTAAAATAGTTAGTGGTACATTGCGGTAAATATCATTTACTATAGAATTATTCAGGTAGTATAGGACGTTCCTGATTTGCATTGGGCTTAATGGGTCTAGGTATTTGTTGGGTTACTGGTTCTAGTAGTGTAGGCTTGGGTCTGAAACGTGTATTGGGTTTCAATTTTGTAACCAGGCTTTGTCTTGTAATTATTGTAAACAGGCTTATCAGGTTCCTACAACGTGATTCATTCATTCTTCTTCTTCTTCTTCTTTTTTAACAATTTTACTTAAATAGAAGAGAGGGGAGGAGAGGAGGGGAAAAATTTACTTTTAACGAGTTTCAAATTTACAATTTAAAAAAATGGGAGGAAGTCAACTGAGAGCTCTAATTACTTGTTTTAAAAATTGTTGACAAGTGATTCATTCCTTTTAAAATACTTGTTTTTTGAACAAGAAAAATATACTGAATTTTATTCAAAGTAACAATGAATACAAAAGAATCACACAATAACCATTGAAAAATCAATGCGAAAAATAAATACATTAAACTTCAAAGGATGTGACAGACATGAGAAGCAGAACTCATCTTTTTTGTAAAAAAAACTTGTGCAGACTTCTAAATGAAATCCAACAACGATATACTTTGACAAAAAAACTTTATGAATCAAGTTTCTTTCTGCTGCAAATTTTGGCACATCGACAAACTACCATAAAAGAATTAGAAAAATACCAGACCGCCGATCGTCTTCTAACTAGAAACTCTCGATAATACTTGTTATTTGTACTCTATATTGTTGTAATAGCAAAAAAATATTGTCACAAAGACATGCAAACCTGCAAAAATACAGACAAACAAACTGCCATACAAGCAGATAAAAATAGTTAAAAAAAACAGATGTAAAATGACTTCTGAAAAGGTAAAATAAAGAAAAAACAACGAAATTAAAAAGAACAAACGATTTTTCGTCAAAATAAAAAAAATTATTTATATACAATCAGCGTAAAAATTAAAAATCAACCGACGACATGAAAACCGTCATCGGAGATTGCTTTGAGAAAGAAAAAAAATCCAAAAAAGTGTCGAGTAAATAACTACATCATAGAAAATGAAAATAGAAGAATAACTCCTGAGATCATTTTTAAAAATACTTGTTAAGTCTACGTTTGTTACTTTATTAACAAATGTCTTAAAAAGATCAAATTGTTGAAATCTCAAAATATCAAGTTAAATTTAATAATTTTAATCCAACTAGAAGAAGCTAATGCCAATATTCACCATACCCCTTGAATCTCAACTTTTTTTTCATTGCTTATTTCCTCTAAATGAGGCCTTCTCAAACCAAAATTCTGCACTCACATAGCCTTGGGGGAGAACTTTTATTTATGGTGTAGATGTCACCAAGTTTTTAAACTATATAAATAATATTATAACACCAAAATTGCATTAAACATATTCGGAACATTAATTTTATTTTCACCACTTAATACGTTGCATTTATCAGCTGTACTCTCCCATGTATCATTTGGCGGTTGAATTTTATATCCATCGATTAGTGTTTTCAATATCAAAATTTTCTTTCTTCTGAATATTGATTTTTTTTAGAATATTCGTGTGATATAGTGGTTTGCATGAACGGCTTTTAATTTAGGTTTAAGATTTATGATTATTTTTTAATAATATTATTTATAAAATTTAGATTTTAATTTTTTTAATAATATAATATGCCTCATCAACTCAACGCGCTCCATCAATTTAGAGGTAACAAACGGGTCGTTGGATCGGGTTCGGGCCGGGTCACTTCGGGTCAGTTTGATTTTCGGTTCAGGTTACTCGGTTTAGGTTTGATTTGGGTCAAATCAGGTCTAATTCAGATTTAGTTCGGGTCTATGTTATTTCAGATCGGGTCGGGTTAATATCGGATCAGTTAATTTTCGCGTCAGGTCAATATCAGATCGGTTAACTTTTCGGTTCTGGTCAATGTCGGATCGGTTGCTTTCCAGGTTGGGTCAATATCGGATCGGTTGACTTTTCAGGTCGAGTTAATGTCGGGTCGGTCAACTTTCAAATTGAGTAAATATATGAATATGATCTTTTAAATGAGAAAAATGATATTAAACAATTACTAAAGATAGTTATTAATTAGTAATATAACACAAAATAAATTTGGGTTGCTTTCAGTTTGGTTAATTTTTGGTTCGGGTTTTAGGTTCTGGTTGCTTACGGTTTGGCTTGTTTTCGGTTTCGGTTATTTTTTGTTTCGGTTAATTTCGATTCGGGTTGAATTTCGATTTAACTAAATTCGGATCGAGTTTGGTTCGAAATCAGGTCATGTTTAGACCATCATATTCGGGTCTACATTAGGTCTCGGGTCGAATAAATCTGTTCGAGTCTCGAATTTCAGGTCAAATTTTGCCAAAACTATCCATCATCTCACTCTTTGTAATGGAGGCCCTATTTACTTTTAATTTTATTTATTTATATTTAATTAAAAAGCAAATGTTTATGATATTTAGTGTCGCAACAAGTAACTAGTAAAGTGATACTAATTCAATAAAATAATAATAATTAACAGGTTATATGAAAATTGAATTTCTTTGTTAAAAAATTTTGAAGTTCTGTTTTTACATAATAATTTAGTAGATAAATAATTTTTTTTTTGCTAATACAGTAGAAAAACGCCAAGGATCAGCTCCTTCTGTCTGCAATCAGCAGACCCCGCACCGCCTGCGGTGGCTCCAGCAGCCGCACTTCACACCGATCATCCCCCTTCAACAGCCGCGACAAACAGTCCGCTACCCGGTTCCCCTCACGCCCAACATGTTGGACCACAACTTCCCAATCCCGACAAAGTAAACCAACAATGAGATCCACCAACGCATCGCCGCGCTATGCCGAAGACTCATTACGGAGCATGATGGCCACTTCTAAGTTGTTCGTTTCAACAATCACCTTTCGATGGCCGAGCCCCCATACATGTGATAACAAGTCGTATACCGCCCATAACTCCGCTCGCAAGACCGAACACCTCCCCACCTTACGCGAAAATCCAAAAATCCATTGGCCATTTGCATCCCGCAACACTCCCCCAATCATCGCGCACCCGAGGCTGCCATATACTGCCCCATCCGCGTTCGCTTTGACCCAACCCTCGGGAGGACATTGCCATCGCCCCACCCGGATAGCTCGCCTTTTGCCGGTGGTACTAGGCGCACACGCCTTACTAAATTCAATCGCCGTATCTAAACACCACGGCACAAATGGCCTAGTTTCCACGAAGCCCTCATCCATCACCATATTGCACCGCCGCTTCCAAAGCTGCCAACAAATCACAGCGAACAGAGTCACCCAAGGCGACTGCCCATCAGGAAACCGCCCCTCATTTCGCAAGTTGCAACCAAGCCACTCCTCGAACACCATTGCCTCAAACCCGTCGATACACTGCGCCGGCACCACTTGTCTCCAAACCTGCCGCGCAAACGGGCACCGTCAGAGTACATGATCGACGTCTTCTTGTCCCATATGACAAACTGCGCAAGTACCATAAGCACACATGTGACGTCGCTGCCGTTCCATGTTGGTTAACAACCCCTTCCGCAAGACCAACCACAAAAATATTTTCACACGGTGTGGGAGGTTCAACGCCCAGATCAGCTTCCACATTTGCTGGTTCGCCCCCCCTGTCGCATAGCAAGCACTGAATAAGCATAACGTACCGTGCATAATCTGTTCTCCGTCCACCTATACCCAGGGCAGTCCCCTCCAAACCACGGCCTAGGTGGAGGAATCGCAGCAAAAAGCTGCACTATCGACGATGGTAGCAGCTGGTTAAGCACATCCCATTTCCAAATGCCATCCTCCGTGACCATCGCAGCCACCTTAGTTGGTGGTGGATTACCCGACAGCACGTAATGTGCACTCAAAGGCCCTTCGTTGCCGATCCACACATCATACCAAAGGTCCGTAGATTCCCCATCGCGTACATTCCAACAAACACACCTTTTAATCTCATCCCATATACGACTCAGCCCCCGCCATAACCGTGAGCAACTTCCTCGAGAAATGCTAGCCGGCACACCTCCTTGCCAACTATATTTGTCCCTAAGCACCCGTACCCATAGCTTATCCGAATTCGTCACAAGCTCAAATCCAACCTTCATCAAGAAAGCCTCATTTTGTCGCCCAAGATCTTTCATGCCCATACCACCATCCTCCATGGGTTGTTACATGACTTCCCAACCGACTAACGACACTCCTCGCTTCTCTTCCAAACCTCCCCACACAAAACGGCGTATCAATTTTTCCATCTCTTTGCACAAGCCTTTAGGCAACCATGTCGCTTGCATAACATACAACGGAATGGCTTGAAGCACCGATTTTGCCAATGTCACCCTCCCGGCTAGCGATAAGGATTTCGCGACCCAACCGGACAATCGCCTACGCATATTTGCCAAGACATACGCGTAAGTCGACTTAGTCACTCTACTATGGAGCAAAGGAACCCCTAAATACTTCCCTAAATCATCTACAACCTCGAAACCAAGCGTAACACCTACCAAATCACGGATATCCGGCAAACAGTTCTTAGAGAAATAAATCTGTGTTTTAGCAACGCTTACATGATGGCCCGAACACAAGCAGAAACCTTCCAACACACCTTTAATAAGAGCTAATTGCTCCGACGACGCTTCTGCAAAGAGAACAAGGTCATCCGCAAAGAACATATGGGAAATACCTGGACCATTACGCGATAACTGAACAGGCTTCCAACTTCCATCTCCAACGCAATCCTCAATACTATGTGCTAGCCGTTCCATGCATAACACAAAAAGATAGGGGGAAATGGGGTCCCCTTGACTTATACCCCTGGATGGTCTAAACGACTCAGTGATGTCCCCATTCCAAAGAATTTGGGTGGAAACCGAACTCACACATTGCATGATCAAACGAGAAGGCACACCAATTTCACACAACGTTTCCTCAATAAAATGCCACTCAAGTTTGTCATAGGCTTTCTCTAAGTCCACCTTTATCGCCATATAACCCTTTCTTCCTTTTTTATGAGCCATCGAATGGATGATCTCCTGAGCCAGGATAACATTATCAGTTATATTCTGCCCCGGGACAAAGCTAACCTGGTTCCACGAAACCCATTGCGGCAAGAACTCCTTTAGTCGATTAGTAATGGTCTTGGTGACAATTTTGTACAAAACCGTACACAAGCTGATAGGCCTAAAATGGCTAATCAGTTCTGGCACTTCAATCTTAGGAATGAGCACAATCAATGTTTGGTTAATCCTTTCCTCTAACGGAGCTCCGGCAAACAAATCTTTAACAAAATTAAAGACCGAGTCACCTACCACATCCCAATGCCGTTGGTAGAAATCCGCATGCACTCCATCAATTCCTGGCGCTTTGAGTGGGTCCATCTCAAACACCACCTTCCGAACTTCCTCCTTCGTCACCTCACATATCAATCTCCGCATTGTTGTGTCATCAAAAGAGTGAAACTTCCCAGACGGCATGCTCACGGTGCAATCTTGCACCCCCGCGGTAAAAAGCTGTTTGAAATACCCTATAGCATGTGTCTTCAACTCGCGCATATCATAACACCATCGGCCATCGTCCATCTTCAAGGTTCGGACCATATTCCGTCGACGACGGACCATAGTACTCCTATGAAAGTACTTAGTGTTTCGATCACCACCCACCAACCACTTACTTCGCGACTTTTGGTGCCACAGACTTTCCTCCTCCGCTAACACAATCGCAAGTTCACGCTTCAAATCCACCTCCAAATCAATAAGAAATTGTGAACTGTGCCTAGCCCGTGCCTTTTCGATACCTCTAATTCGTGCCAGTAACAGAGTTTTACGCCTCCCTATGTGACCGAATACAACTCTGTTCCACTCCCCACTCTTCTGCTGGAAGTTCAGGACATTGTCATAAATAAGCCTATCCGGATTCCAACTTTCCTGAACAAGCCGTTGGAAATCTGGATGCTCATTCCAGGCGGCTAAATAGCGATAAGGCCTCGTCATACCCACCGTAGAGGCATTTCCCGTTTCAAGCAGAATAGGCCTATGATCAGAACCCAACATCGGCAGATGATAAACCTCAGACCCCGGATAGACCTCATACCACTTATCATTGCAAATACACCGATCTAATCGCTGCATCAAGTCCCCTCTCTCCCATGTGAACCAAGGCCCCTGAAAACCCATATCAAGCAACCCGGAGTCAAACAAGAAATCACTAAACTTTCCACAAACCCCATATCTTCTTTGCGGGCCCCCCCCCGCCTTTCCGAAGTGCAAGCAATCGCATTGAAATCACCGCCAATTACCCATCCAATGTTTCGCCCAGGATCAAGCGCTCGTAAATAGTTCCAAAGCGCCGCGCGCTTGCTACTATTAGGACTCGCATAAACAAAAGTCATAGCTACAGTTTTCTTCTCAAAGACATCAAATACCCATCCATGGACAAATTGCGACGACACCGCCAACACATCAAACCGAACCGTAGGCTTTCAAAGCACCCAAATACCACCCGAAAACCCAGTCGCTTCTACTCTATACGAAAAATCAAATCCCGACAACTGTATAAACTTATCCGCCTTAGCCCCACTAATGCACGGCTCAACCACAGTAACACTATCAAGCTTTTGAACCTTCACCATTAGCCTAAAATAACGCAAAAACTCGGAGCCCAACACCCCTTGTGCATTCCAAAATATACACTTAACTATTAAAAAAATAGCAAAGAGAAGTAACGTACCCAACCAGGCTACTGAGGATCCGCTGGGACCCCCTCAAACGACATATTCTCGCGCCAAACCACTTTGTGCCCACCCATCGGGACCGACCCCTTGGAGTCACGGATACCCCCACTCGAGCCACCGGCTATGGCACTAAGTTCCACGGACATATTGTTAATCCATTCCGCCAAAACCGGCTTGGATGGACCCTTCTCTTCACGTTTCTTCGGTTTAAGTCCCTTGGCACCACCACTCTTGGTTGCCAACGGATTTTTATAATTAGCTTTAGGAGTACTTTTCTTCAATCCGGCCTTCGGTAACCTTCCATTACGCTCACTCAATACCCCACGCTCGTCCGCGTCCACCACCCGCACCACCTTGTGGTTAGCGGCAGCAAGAGATGATGCTTCGACAACAACAGCCTGCGACGGTGCCACATCAACGTCCTGCTCCATTCCCACAGCACCCCCACGCGCAACGTCTACCTCCCTATCCTCCGACACACCCGCGCTTGACCCAGCAACACAGCCAGCGTCACCCATACCATTCTCCACAACAAACTCGACACCCTCCTTTCGTCGTACACTATCCTTCATTGTTCCACTCCCACCATCCATCGGTGCCTTCCCCTTCAATTCCCGTGAGGCTACGCCATTCCCCAAAACGTCGATAGAACGATCATCCCCCTCTCCCGATAACGGTGCTTCAGTCCCATGATCCCCATCTACACCAAGAGCCGCAAAACGCGACCCGCCCACACCCTTGAGTGCATGATCCTTTCGTACCGGCAAAGAGTGGGCCGAACCTGATTTTTCCACTCGCCGTCGCCAATTATTGACCTGCATCCATGGTCCATAAACCTCATCATCCCTCGCTTCACCTATCGGATTCTCCTGCACCGGCACTTGTTCCTTCCGATCTTTGGGGCACGACTCCTTAGCATGGCCATACTTCCCACAACCATAACAAATCAATGGTAGCCCCTCGTATTCGATGTTTTGACGGTAACCATCAATCACTACTCCAGAGATAAGAGGCTTGTCAAGATCCACCACAACCGCAAATCTCGCAAAACGCCCTCGTTTGCCTTCCAAAGTATTATAATCGATCTTAACTACTTTACCAACCACACTTGCGATTTGACGAAACATGCTTCTTGTGTAGTATCTATACGGAAGGCCAGGAAGCCGAGCCCAAACCACAATACTTCGAGGGTATTCCTCTGCCGTCGAGAAACTCCGCGACCACGGCTGTACAGTCAGATAGCATCCGTACACCACCCAAGGGCCCCCTGACAACACCTTCTCATAATCCAATGGTTTCTCAAAGCGCGCTAGAAAATAACCATTGTCCAAGTCGATCAACGATACCTTCCATGAGGGATTCCAAAGCGCATGGATTCTATTCAGTAACGCCTTGTACCCTATCGCTTTCCCTAGCAAACGTACCACGAGAGAGTTCGCCAACTTCTCATCTATTGAATTATGGACTCTATGCGAAAAATCAATCTTCGGCAAAGGGCCATCCATATTGATACGAACATCCTCTGATAACACTTCCACATCCAGAACATCCATCTCCATCCGCGCCTCCGCATCACCCACCACCATGTCCCTAAAGGACGGTTTCGCGGCAGCAGCATCCACCGGCGCCGTCCCCTCCTGCCCTTGTCTCTCACCCGCAGGCGGTGCCTCCTCATGCATCAGCGTATCATCCTCAGTGTTGACTATCACCCCATCGCCAACCGTATTCCCAGCATTAACGCCATCCCGCGCCATCTCTGTGTCGCTAGCCACCCCAGACCGCCGACTATTATCTGGTTCCACCGACGCCACATATTGTCGTGTCGGAGCCGCTGGGTCCGGTGGCCTCCCCACCGTTGATCCCGATAACCCTAAGCTAGGGTTACTCCCATCGATCCTAGGGTTTCCTAAAATTTCGGAGCCCATCAAAATTCCGCTTCTGCCGTCCACAATGTTTCTACTAATTTGATTATTTGATCAATAAAGATTGTTCCAATAAATTGAAGTGAATCTTTTAAAATTAGATAAATAATTTTTATTATATAAAACTTACATGAAAAAGTAAAAAATAATACATTTTTAATAAAAAATTTAATTACTTATTAATAAATTTATTATTAACATAAATTAATTTCAATATATTTCATTATCTAAAAATTAATTCCAATTATTTATTATTTTCATATAATATTTTTAATTGTTGTAAATAAAATAAAGAAGAATATAAATAATGACGAAGAACAAGAAGAACAAATAGATGAGAGGAAGAGAGAGATTCATATTATTTTCAAAAACTAGAATTGTGTACAATGCCTTCATTTATTTATAGGCATAAGAAGTACATAATACATTAAACTCTAATTAATAGAGATAGTATTCCTAATAATAAATAAATCAAACTCCTTAGATAAAGTTCTAATCATGATAGACATCCACATAGATAAATATTCATAACACTCCCCCTTGGATGTCTATGAAGATAATGTGCCTCATTAAAACCTTACTAAGATAAAAACCAAATGGGAAAAATTTTCATTAGGGAAGGAAAAAGAGTACACACATCTTTGATAACATAACATGTTGCCTCATTAAAAACCTTACTAGGAAAACTCATTGGGACAAAACCTCGATTAAGGGAAAAAGAGTGCAACGTGTATTTACTCCCCTTCATGAAAACATCACAGAAGATCTTTGAATCTTCATAATTCAATCTTGAATATTATTTTTCTAAAGATCGCGAGGGATGAAACTTTGGAGTAATATGTTTCATGATGTATCCACCTTTCATTATCTCTACACAATATATCATTTGTATCATATTTTGTGAAAGTAAATCACATATCTTCTGGATATATTGGGTCAATGGTCTTAGCCAAACACATTTTTGGTTTGCCTCGTGCATAATAATTATTTCTTCAAGATTTGAGGAGGCATCGACAAATATTTGAAGATCTAAAGGTAATGATCTTTGTATATCCATAGATATTTCTTGACCAACTAATATATGGTGCTTCAAGACCAAGAAAATATATTATTATCTTTATTCACATCCAACAACCTTACAATTATTGGGATACTCAATAGATATGCTTTATCCATATTGAATCTTCTTTAAGATTCTTTCAGCTTATGTCCATTCATAGACAAAAACACATATTTAAGTGCTCGATCGTTAGGTCGAGACAAAACTGCATCTCAAGATTTTTTTTCTCAAATGCTTTCAAAGTTCTTCATGAGTTTCCAATTTGAAGCTCTTCAGGAGTTTTAATGAAATTCAAGTTATCATAATAAATCTTGATCCAAAACTCCTTTATAAAATACATAAGGAAATATGATCATTCTTGCAATGTTTGCTCAATTAGTACTCACTAAGGCGATTATACCAAATGCACTAAAATATTCAATGAGACATGTCTAAATAAATTTCCTCAAAATTTTCCAAATGCTTCTAGCATTTTAAATCCTTTAAGGATAAATAGGGATCCATAAATAATTAGACGCGTGTAATATATTTCATAACTGCCAAATTAATTGCATCCACCATGAAGTAATTAAAACTCTTCATAAATCATAAGTCAAGTCGTATTTACGACTACTTATTTATGCCTCACTTGCATTACACCTTTAGGTGTTTGGATTGCTAGTCCAAATACTTCACTTTTAGAAGTTCAAAGCATCTTTCTATATTGGCCAATCATTTCAACATCTATAGATTCTTATACAAGATCCTCGTTTTTCTTTTTTTACTTCTATAGAAGTATTTTATGTAAAATTGTTTGCAAAATCGTTGTCGACAACTTTTCTATTTTGGTTCCATTCTCGTAGTGACATAACTCATCGAGATCTCTTCAAGATTTTAATATTTATTTCAGGTACCTAAAACTCTTCTAGAGTTTTATTATTAGTTATGTCTTGGGTCTCTTCAGGAGCACTCGCCTCCAATATATGACCATCTCATATTACTTTCCATTTACGAGAATTTTGATCATTGGAACCATTTAACTATCATGCTTCAGGCATGATTTACATCCTCTCGCTCTAACATGTAATTTAAACTTAGAGTATTTCAGCTGGTATATGAGACTTAGTTACTCTCATTGGGTCAGTAAATATGTCTGGTAGTTGACATGTAATATCATGAATTATCTTATGAACTTCTAGTTCATATACAAGGATCTAGATAACGATAATTCAATTTTCTTTATCTAACTGATTATTATCCCCCCTGATGTTGAGAAAAATGCATGTCATAAATGATTCTCCAATTAATGTTTAAGAATTTAAACATAAAAGGAGACTTGTACTCAATATATATTCTCTACCTTTTTTATTTACCCATTTTGTGCGTTGTGGTGGAGCAACTCAATAATATATCGCACGTTAAAAAATTATAAAATGAGAATGTATGGCTTCTGACCAAAAACCAATCATAACAGAAAGTTTATTATAACTCGTTGGCTTGATGCGTATAACTGCTGCTATATGGAAATACCATATAAATAATAACTATTTTATTCTCATAGGTTAGCTATTAAAGAGGAGGCATCCAATAGAAATTTCGCTAAACTGTATTTTTCATAATCAATAAGCTTCGTATCAACTGATATAGCCTAAAATATAAACCCACTACCTTTTGCAAGACGAATAGTCTAACTGCATAATCTGAATCTTTTTATAATCAACCTCACAAACTTTTGGTTGTAAGTTAATAAAACAATGTAGATGCATCTACTAAAATCATATAAAACTTTCCACATTTGCGGATATATGAGCCCATATTTTATTCAGATATGTAAGACATGTAGTCGCAACTTTAATACAAGAACTTCAAGTTCTTTTGGCAAGTGGGATCTTAATCGTTTTTTTTTAGAACAAGCAACACAAAAATTTCGTGTTCTTTCAATAAGTGGAATTTAATCAATTCCTTTGATAACAAGCACCACAAGAATTTTAGGTTCTTTTAATAAATGTGCATATGAATCTCAATAGCTTTCGCATCATTATTGACCATGATGGTCTAACCGATCATGCCAACTATATACAAGTGTGTATATACATTTTTGAATTTGGTAAACTTTTGGTTTATCATAACATGTGATTCAATCTCACTTATACATGTGTGGTACAAATTTTAAAATACAAGCTTCTTTAAAACTTGATAATACACTAGGCGCCAAAAATTGTTCATTTGAATAGGAATATAAATAGCTCTTCCGGAGCTTTCAATGGAATTTATCGTTTGGTAGCAATGTATAGCTCTTCTAGAGCTTTCCACTGATTTTTTGGCTACCAAAACTTATATCCACATTGGCTTGTTTCAAATGTCAATTGATAACATATGTTATCTATAATTCCTAAAGGAATATTTTGCGAACTCATATTGCTCTCTTAAAATTTTCACTTCTAGTGGTGACGATATTATTACCATTAGCGGCAATTATTGCAATATTCGCAATTATGCACTTTTCATTATGTGCTTTCTCTCAAGAATTTATTGCTCTTCTAGAGCATCATTATTTTCAGTACTTTGAGATATAATACTCATATTATTCCCTTGTATTTAAATGAGAAAATATATTTTATGCTTATGTTGAGCATAAATCGTCACCCTAGATTATATTTTACAAGTAATCATGTTAAACAAAATAAATAAATATCATAATATATAAATATAAGGGTAAACTACACAGATGACCACTGAACTATAGATTTGGTGTCAAAATGACCACTATATTATTTTTTGCCGCAAATGCACCACACAACTATTTAAATGGTTCCATTTTAGCCACATGCTGTTAAAAAACGAAAAAGTTGACGGAACTGTTAAAAAAATTGGTATAATTACACATTTGGTCCTCTATATTTATACAATATATCAATTTAGTCCTAATTTTAATCTAATAAAATAAATTAATTATTCAATAAGATGGTGACACGTGTCACTCCAATTGGAGGTGGAAAAATGATAACATAGAGATTGCTTCCAAGGGGAATCAAACCTGGGACCTTGGAATGCAAGGGGCATGTGCTTGCCATTAGACCAAGCACTTTTTTGTGCTAAGAGATACAATCTTTAATATATATTTAAAGAGTATTAGTGCCCAAAAAAATTGAAGAAAAGCTTACCTGTAACAGCTGCTTCACCTTCTATAGCACGTCCTCCTCTAAGAGCACCTCCATGTTAAGCACCCGCTGTTAAGATGAAGCAGGTTGGGATGTTTTGTTCTACATATTCAGTTTCTTGAAAGGGGTGATGTTTTTTATGTTGATCGTTTTGACTGGTACCGGCTGGTCGTTTCTGAAACCATACTTGTAGGACAAGGAAAAGAAGGTTTTGATGATTGTGATTTCGCTTCAGGTTATTGCTAATGTTGCTCAGGTTGTTATCGATGAAACAGGACCTTTCGGTCACGATTGGATGGTGTGGAAACAGGTGTTTTTGCTTGTTGATGTTGTTTGTTGTTGTGCTGTGTTGTTCCCCATTGTTTGGTCGATTAAGAACTTACGAGAGGCAGCTAAAACTGATGGGAAAACTGCAGTGAATCTGATGAAGCTCACACTGTTCAAGCAGTATTACATTGTGGTTATCTGTTATATTTACTTTACTCGTGTTGTGGTTTATGCATTGGAAACCATTACTTCGTATAGGTATCTTTGGACTAGTGTGGTTGCCGGAGAATTGGCTACACTTGCGTTTTATGTGTTTACTGGGTATAAGTTCAAACCAGAGCCACATAACCTATATTTTGTGCTTGATGACGAAGAAGAAGAGGCTGTAGCAGATCAGTTGAAGCTTGAAGATGAATTTGAACTGTGAATTGTGAGAGTATTCATTCATTCAATTTTTCTGGGCACTAATACTCTTTAAATATATATTAAAGATTGTATCTCATTGCACAAAAAAGTGCTTGGCCTAATGGCAAGCACCTGCCCCTTGCATTCCAAGGTCCTAGGTTCGATTCCCCTTGGAAGCAATCTCCATGTTAACATTTTTCCACCTCCAATTGAATAATTAATTTATTTTATTAGATTAAAATTAGGACTAAATTGATATATTGTATAAATATAGAGGACCAAATGTGTAATTATACCAATTTTTTTAACAGTTCCGTCAACTTTTTCATTTTTTTAACGGCGTGTGGCTAAAATGGAACCATTTAAATAGTTGTGTGGTGCATTTGCGGCAAAAAATAATATAATGGTCATTTTGACACCAAACTCATAGTTCAGTGGTCATCTGTGTAGTTTACCCTAAAATAAATATAAAGCGTAAATAATTAATGTGTGTAAAATAAATAAACATAAAGAAAAATAAATAAAAAGATAAATAATTTCTTTAAAGTTATGAGAATAATTAGAAGATGATTTATTCCCTTCGAGGGTTATAAAAAAATCAACAACGTCCAAATGAGTTGGACCAACAATGTCCAAATAAAGTTGAACCAATATCATCTTCATCATTTTTCGCAAACAAAATTTACTTCTATTTTCTTCCCTTTATCATTCAATGATTGTTGATTTTTCAACGTACGACAAGTACGAGACAAATAGTTTATAGCATCGCCTTGGTAATAAAAATGATTTTACTTCATTAGAATGATCTTTATCACTCTTGTCATCCTTATAACCTTACTACCGATGGGTAGAAGTATCCTTAAAATGATAATGTTTTCCATGTTTATATTCATAGTTTCAATCACGACCAAAACTTCTAATGTGGCTTTTATTCTTTCCATAATATAATCTCACATTCACTTCAGGGAATGGAGTAGAGCCAGTGGGCCTTTGAAACCTTTTTCACGTATCCTTATCACAGAGAACAAAGATTTAATCCTCGTATGCGACATTGTTAAACTAGTCCACAAGGTCTTTTAAAAACCTCATTTGAGACCAATAGGCTCGCAAAACGGGATGTCCAGCCAACATACTTGGATTATATCGAAGTTATGTTACCAATTAAATAGTGATTTACCATGTTTGCATTCTCTTCAGGGAATGAAACGGATCCAATAATTACATAGAATAAGCATCATGCTTGCATTCATTTTATGGAATGCCTCATCATTGATAATCGCATGGAATAAACATCATGCTTGCATTCACTTCAAGGAATGCCTCCCACAAAATTCTTGTCAAGATGAATTTTTGTAATCTGACATTGGGAGAAGTCTACAGTTGAGTTTTTCGATGCAGAAGAAATATTACTTTCGAGCAAAATCATCATGATTTGGCGCACATTAAAATAATAATTTAAAAAATAAAAATAAAATCAGAATTTACCGATATTGATTTTCTTCTCGATGACAATGGAGGCATAACAAATGACCAAAACAACTTCTCATAATTACTTTATGTCTTGTCTCTTTCCAAGTCATTCAAAGGTATCACGTAAAACTAAAAAATAAGGTTAAAAGCATCAACTATCAAAAATAAAATAACATAAACAAATATTAATATTTAATTATGGACTAAAACATTGAAACAGATAATGATCAAACATGCCATGCCACTTCAATAATAATTAAAATATATCATAATGCATTAACCAATTTATAAACTAATTAATAAACATATCATAATGACATATCACCTTTTGTGCGCATCACCTTTTTGTTTATTTAATTTCCTTTTAATTATTTTAAAAAAAAATTTCAAGCCCGTATATACCTCTAATATTAGCTTCTCATTCATTGACTCTCATTATTTAGTTAGCATCAATGGCGCCAAAAAAAATCAACCAAAAATGATTTATGATAAGGAGGAACATACTGTAGATATACCGAATAATTATGCATGGACTATCGACTTGGGCCTTTGGTTCATCCTAGAATCGAATTCTTTTTAATAACTTCTTTTGGATTCAAACGATGAAAACCTCAATTGATTAGAGTCGTGCTAATAATGTGTTGTAAATAAAATAAAGAAGAGCATGAGTAATAACGAAGAACAAGAAGAAGAAAGAGATGGGAGAAAGAGGGAGATTCATATTATTCTCAAAAACTAGAATTGTGTACAATATCTTCATCTATTTATAGGCATAAAAAGTACATAATACATTAAACTCTAATTAATAGAGATAATATTCCTAATAATAAATAAATTAAACTCCTTAGATAAAGTTTTAATCATGATAGACACCCACATTGATAAATATTCATAACATTAATAATATTTTATTGTCATATATTATTTTGAACATTTTTAATGTGATTCTATAATAGTAGTATTCTTTAACTTTTAACATCTTATATACGCAGAGGATGAAAATCCTCTGCCCTTTTTCGGTGCCTCTATTTATGTCCCCACGCTCAAAATTAGGTTTAGGGTTTAAGGTTCTAGGTTAGGGTTTATGGTTAGGGTTTAGAGAATTTAGGGTAGGGTGTATTTTTTAGGATATAAGGTGTATGGTTTAGGATTTAGAATTTAGGATTATGGCTTGAAATTTAATTTTGTAGTATTTTTTAGTGTTGAGGCATAAGTAGGGGCACAGAAAAGGGGTCGAGATTTTTATCCTAAAGCAAATTACTCGAATTTGTGAGAAAAATCATCATTGTTTGTACTCAAACTACTTTTAATTTTATTTCTGAACAATTTCTATCTAAGGGAGTGAAAAAAAAATATTTACTCCTAATAAGTCTAAAACCTAAAACTTAAAAGGAAAAAAAGTATCAACTGAGAATTTTTAACCATTTACTCTAAAGATAGTTGACAAAACTTCTAATTTTTAAATATAAAAGCACATCTCTTAAATTATTTTTTTAACTTAATCTTCCCACTGTATTTGTCTGTTACTTACCGCACTATCACTATTATTTATTTCTAATTTCTTACAGAAATGAATACGATATGATATGATATCGCCCTCTCCCATAAAATAATTTATTAGTCCCATCAAACTATATTCATCTCCTTGAAAAGAATGTAGAACCCTGCAGAATTCCGAAAATTCAAATAGTAAAGATACATATCCCATAATAAAGAAATGAACGAATGAAAAACATAGGAATTTTGGACCCACAGGTACCAACCTTTTCTTTTGCAATTGCATGGCATCTCTTTCCCACTGCCCTTCGTACCTGCTTTGCCTTCCCTTTTAAGAATCACTTTCCTTTGTTTTCCTTCTTCTTTCACTTCTCATCCTTACCTAAAACCGGTTCACTTTTTATGGCAAAACAAGTTTCTGTTTTCGTTAACAACCCGTCCTTTTTTTTCTTGGTGTTATTGCTTTTTGAAGCTATACATGTGGGACGAGCTGGTCGGTTTAATCAGTGGGAGTCTGGAATCCGGCTGCCTTCACAGAAAGCTGATGAACCGGAAAAACTTGGAACAAGATGGGCCGTTCTTGTTGCCGGTTCAGCTGGCTACGGTAATTACAGGCATCAGGTAAAGCATTAACTTTGACATGGTGCTACGGAATTATATATATTTAGTTTTGTTTAAAGTTGAGTTTTTGGGTGGGAACTATGGAAGTGCAGGCAGATGTATGCCATGCGTACCAGGTGTTAAGGAAAGGAGGATTGAAGGAGGAGAACATAGTGGTGTTCATGTACGATGACATAGCCATGCATGAGCTGAATCCAAGGCCTGGAGTTATCATCAACCATCCTCAGGGCGCCGATGTTTATGCCGGCGTACCCAAGGTAACTATCCACCGATAAACTTCTCTTTCTATTCACAAACATAAGGGTCAGCTTTAGATGGTAACATATTTTTAAGAAACAAATCACTCAGGGCGGAAGACAATGGAGACCCGTGGGCCCCAAAATTTAAAAAATATAATTTATATCTTTAAAATTTTCAAAAAAAATAATTTTGATCGGACAAAATTTTTAATTTTTTTATTAAGTTTTAATTTTTTTTAAATTTTCTTAATTTAATCCTCTTAAAATTTTAAAAATTTTAGTTAGACCTTATTTTTTTAAATATATATTGAACCCTTCAAATTTTAAAAAAAATAATTTAAATCTCTACTTTTTTAAAAAGTTTAAGTGGCACCCAAACATTAGCACAATACTATGACTTTATCTCTCTCCATCGTACCAACTTAATTTTTAAGTTCTTAGATTCGTCTAACTGCCAGTTTAAGTATCCAGGGTTGGTAGTGGTCTGGAAATTTATGAGTATGGCTTTATATGCGGAAATTATTGCATAGAAAGGAGCTTAGGGGTTTAGAATTTTTGTTTCTAGTTTTATTTGTTTGGTATAGAATAAGAAAAATATCTGCGGCATTAACCTGTAGAATAATGTAAATACTTTATTGTTTAACATAATTTAATCATGATTTGTGGTGTTAATGAGCTGTTTGGTTGGTTTTCATATCTGACATCAATTTGATAATGATGGCCACTTTGATTTTTATAAAAACTGTGGGCCTTTCATCATTATTGCTGCTTTTTAAATATATTGATTAGATTAATGGGGTAATCCAATGACTTAATTTAATAAGACTGGATGTTAATTAATTTATGAATTTCCACAAAAAAATATTTAATATATTATAATGGGAAAATATTTCATGTACTGGTAATAAAAATAAAAAAATTTCACAAACGTTTTAATTTTAAGGTTTAAGGACATAGTTTAAAGTTTAGGGTTCATGAGTTTAAATGTGGAGTTTTAAAATTTACAATTTATTGTTAAAATTTAGAGTTTAAAATTAAAATTTTGGGTTTAGAGATTTACCCTATCAACACAGGGATAATAATTTATTGGGAATGGACAGTGAAGTTTCGGTAAAGGCAAATAAAAGAGACATTCCAACCAAAACTAGGGGCGGAATTTTGAAGTTTATGCTTGCTGGTTGCGTCACTACCCATATATAATAGACAAATATCTAGTTGCGGAACCTTAAAATACTGCCTCCTACCTGACTCAAATGACATATTTGATTAACCTGGAAACTGTTTTTTAATCCTTAATTATATGCATGTTTTTTCAAGAATTTGAGGTTTCATATTCATAAAGTTTTGAGACACAGAAGTTTCTGGCTGGCTAGCAAACGAAGGACATTTATATCAATGGTTTTGTAACCCTTTACTTGTGATGTATGTACTGCTAGCTTAAGATGGAAGCTTTAGGCTTGTTTGACGATTAGATGATAGTTGATAATATTAGTTGATTGGATTAAGAGGGCATGTAAGAAGCTTTTGAGCTGTTAAAAAAGTCAATTAAGCCCCTGATTTTTTTTTCCATCCAATTAAGCCATTAAACCAAGAAACTAAATCAATTAAGTCCTTTCGCCAAGAATTGAATCAATTAAGCCCTTTGGGCAATTTTGACCATTAAATATTGATATTTTTTGAATTTGTTGGCGCAGTATGTCGTGTCATAGTGTTTCCATTTGATATTTTCAGAAATTTTTTTATTTCATTTAAAAAATTCTTTGAAAGATCTAAAATTTCTAAACAAATTTTTTAAAAAATATATATATTTTTGAAAAAGACCCATCAAGATTTAATGGTCAAAGACTTAATTGATTCAATTTATTGGTTTAAGGTCTTAATTGATTTAATTGCTTAGTTAAATGGCTTAACTGGGTACAAACAAAGTTCAAAGGCTTAATTGATTTATTTTTAAAACTTCAAAGGCTTTTTATACCCTTAAGCCTAGTTGATTTGACAAACTGATTACATTAGCTGATTGTATAAAAATGTTTGGTAAAATTAACTGATAACTAATAATTAATTGCTTGCTTGAACAAGCAAAATGACATATAAGAACAAGATTATATTAAATACTTGTTTAAATAATTTATTGGATATCAATATTCGGAAACTAACGTATTAGATTATGAAAATTAGTTTTTTTTAATATAACATTACTAATTATATTTGAAGTATATATATATATATATATATCCAATACACTGGCGGTAGAAACTTTTAGTTTCCACAAGCGCCTTAGTTTTAGGGTTTAGGGACTTAGTTTAGGGTGTAGGGTTTAGGGGTTTGGGTGTAGGGGTTTAGAATTTAGGAGCAATGGTTAGAATTTAGAATTTAGGGTTAGGATTTAGGATTTAAAGATTAAAGTTTAGGTTTTAGTGTAATATGTTGAGGGTTTAGGTTTTAACGTATAAACCTTAAATTCTAACCCTAAACCCTAAATTGTATTCACAATCCTTAAATTCTAAACTACTAAACCTAAACCCGTAAACCCTACACCCTAAATTGAGTCCCTAAACCCTAAAATTTAAGGGGCTTGTGAAAGTTTTTAGTGGAACCACCAATGTATCAAATAATTATCATATATATATATACTTCTTATTCGTAAAATATCTCTCTAATGCAACTTTATTAATTATTAAATTTAAATAATTTTTGTATATCCATCTACTTAAAAGGAAAACAATTGGTTAAATGGTATATGAGACTATGTCTCATTTTAAAGTATACGTGAGTTATTTATAATAGGATTCACAGCAATCTCCTATTACAATAATTTATTTATTCATACTGATGGTATTGGTGGGAGCCTAATGGTAGGATTACACGGGTGAGCATGTAAGTGCGGCAAATTTGTATGCAGTACTTCTTGGTAATAGAAATGCAGTGAGTGGAGGAAGTGGAAAGGTCATTGACAGCAAACCCAATGACAGAATATTCATTTACTATTCCGACCACGGTGGCCCTGGAGTTCTCGGTATGTTGAGCACTTTCTTTGTCAATTTTGCTGAAATACCAGATTTGTAATTGGCATGATGTTAGTAACTTTCTTGAATTCTAGGGATGCCAAATTTGCCATATCTGTATGCCATGGATTTTCTTGATGTCTTGAAGAAGAAGCATGCGGCAGGAAGTTACAAAGAGATGGTAACATATTTTCCATCTTAAAAAACCACTCATGCTCTGCATTTGTACCGATTTTTACCTTTATTTTCTCCATGCCATGCCGCTAGGTTATATACGTAGAAGCTTGTGAAAGTGGGAGTATCTTTCAAGGCATAATGCCCTCAGATCTTAACATTTATGTAACGACGGCATCGAATGCTCAAGAGAATAGCTGGGGAACTTATTGTCCGGGGATGGAACCTCCTCCGCCTCCGGAGTTCATCACTTGTTTGGGAGATTTATACAGTGTGGCTTGGATGGAAGACAGGTATATATGCATCTCAACTTACATTTATGAGATTTTCTAGTCGAATGCAATTTTTAACACAATTCCCATTTCCCACCATCATTTTCATTGTTACTGCAACTGAATTCTGCTCATTAGCTCTTTTATACTCTTATCTTTGGCAGTGAAACTCATAATCTCAAGAGAGAAACTGTAGAGCAACAGTATGAAGCAGTAAGTGCAAAAGATATTCAGCAAATTTGTGAGTTATTTTGGGCTATTAAATCAGCTGAACTCAATCCTTGAATTTTCTTCATGCAGGTAAAGGAACGGACTTCCAATTTCAACTCTTACGTGTATGGTGGATCACACGTGATGGAATATGGGAATACAAGCATGAAGCCAGAAAAGCTTTATTTGTATCAAGGTTTTGATCCTGCCACCCTAAACCTTCCTCGAAATGATCTGAGCTCGGGCACCGGCACCCGCACCCGGATGGAAGCAATTAACCAGAGAGATGCAGATATTCTATTTTTATGGCAGATGGTGAGCTTGGACTTGTAACATTGTTTAAATTACAGAAGCTAGTATATTTTGTTTGGTCGACTTGAAATACACGCTGATCATCTCATTTGCCATACAGTACAAAAATTCAGAAGATGGATCAAAGAAGACACAAGTACTCAAACAGATTACCGAGACAATGAGACACAGAATCCACTTGGATGGCAGCATTGATTTGATTGGAACATTTTTATTTGGACCAGCAAAAGGCTCTGCCGTTCTCAAATCTGTCCGGGAACCTGGTTTGCCCCTTGTCGATGACTGGCAATGCTTGAAATCAATGGTACTAATCTCTCTTAAACTCTCGAAATTTAAGTACTCTGCATTCCTCCTAGATTATTAAGCGGCAACCGAATCTTCATTCCAGGTCCGCTTGTTCGAAACACACTGCGGGTCTCTAACACAATACGGCATGAAACACATGCGTGCGTTAGCCAACATTTGCAACAGTGGTGTTTCCCAAACCATGATGGAAGAAACTTGTGTTGCCGCCTGCAGCGGCCATGGTCCAATTCAGTGGCATCCTTCAAGTCAAGGCTACAGTGCTTGATTGAACAGTATATGTGCATATGATCAAAGCATTTACTAGCATTGTATTTCATCTTTTCAAAATCAGTGATATATGCTCGGTTTTCTGTTAGTTGCACCTCTGTCCTGCCTACATAGCAGCATTTTATAGATGAAGCTTGTGCATATATAGGAAAACGTGTAGAAGCCTTCGTTATCTTGAATATTAAATGTAATATATGTATATTGTATGTGCATTAAATTCAATATACTGTAATAATAGTTGTTTGTTGAGCTTCTCAATGGCCTCAGGGAGAGTTTATTCTTTTTTAAGACAAGGGGGACTGTTAAAGTTCAGGTCTGTGATTTATCTTTGCAAAAAATTTGGGTCGGTGTGACCAATCTTTAGAGCATGTGGTTAAAGCTCCCAGTTGACATTTTCCCCTTCCCTAGGTTGTGAGTTCAAGACCCAGTAAGAGCTGAGATGAGAAGATTTTGGGGAGCTAGGGTTGGTGATGTACCGACAAAATTAAAATCAGTGGCACATGGATTGGAAAGATGGTACATGAATATCTGTGGCTCTAAAACCTCAGTGGACCTCCAAAGGTGATCTTCCCGTTTCGGACGATGTAGTGGGGGAAATTCTTGGCGTTAAACTTGCTTTGAATTTCGAGGCAGACATCGAAGAATAGTTTTTTTGGGATTTCATGTTTGATGAGGCGCGTCACTTCTGTCTCATATACCGTTGTTATGAATGAGAATGTAAGTGATAGTAGAGACACACTTATCATTCGCAGATGATTGCGAAGTTACGATAGTAGAGACAAGCAATATAAGGGAACTATTATCCTCTTATGCAACATGTTCATAAACCTTAAATCTTACACTCTAAGATACACCATACCTCTAATTCCCCAAATCATAAACCTTAACTCTAACCCTAAACTCTAAACACAATATTTTAGAGTGAAGCACAGAGAGGGCACCAAAAATGTTGAATAAAGCTTTCTTGATTTGAGTTTAGAAGGTAAGAAAAACGTTAAAATAGAGGAACGGTTCAAATAAACTCATAAGAGAGTTGAAAGGGTAAAGAAGATTAAAAGGATTTTATTATTTCTTAAACTGATAATTACACCAAACGTTTCACAAGTATATATATATACAATAAAATAAGCCTAACTACCTAACTAATCTTGCCACCTAAGCCTAACTACCTAACTAATCTTGCCACCTAAGCCTAACTACTTAACTAATCTTGTCAACTAGAATTTATTATCCTATTAGCCCCCCTCAAGGTGAAGCATACAAATTTTGTATGCCCAGCTTGGAGATGGAACTTAAGAAAACATTTGTAGGGAGTGCTTTGGTGAAGTAATCTGCCAGCTGGTTTGGACTGGAAACTGGAAGCAATGTTATAAGCTTGCTGTAAATCTTTTCCCGTATAAGGTGACAATCGATCTCGATGTGTTTTATGCGCTCATGATGAACAGAAGTTTTTTGCAAGTTTAATAACAGAAAGATTATCACAATAGAGATTAGATGTAGAGAAAAATATATGTAAATCATGAAGTAGATAAGTGAGCCACTGAATTCCACAAGTAACAGAGGCTATTACCCTGTACTCTGCTTCACTGGATGACTTAAAAATAGTTTGTTGTTTCTTAGATTTCAAGAAATTAAAGAAATTCCAAGGAAAATGCAAAATCCAGTTGTAGAACGTCTTGAATCGGGACATGATGCCCAATCAGAATCTGGAAAAGCATGAAGTTTCAAGTTATTAGAGGCAGGGAAAAACAACCCTTGACCAAAAGTACCATTTAAATAACGAAGAACCCTATGAGCAGCCACTAAATGCAAAGAAGTAGGAGCAGAAATGAATTATGAGAGCTGTTAAACTGCAAAGGAAATATCAGGCCTAGTGTTTGTGAGATACAATAATCTGCCAACAAGTCTTCAAAATGAAAAAAAACATCAAATAAAGGTTCTCCTTCAGTTTTAAAAAGTCTAGTAGTTGTGACAATAAATGTAAATGTAGGTTAGAAACTAAAAAACCAGTATCTTTGAGTAAGTCAAGCGTATACTTCCTTTGACTAAGATTAATACCTTTGTCAGACCTAGCAATTTCAAGTCCTAGAAAATATTTTAAGTTTTCTAGGTCCTTAATCTTGAAAGTATCATGAAGGAAAGACTTTATAAGTAACTGCAGACATACTAGGGCTGGCTACTAATGTCATCAAAATAGATAGCTAATGTGATAAAATTCATATCATAACCTTTAACAAACAAGGAAGAATCAGAATCAACCCTTTTGAAACCTTGCAATATAAGGGCAGAGGTTAAACGCTCATTCCACTGTTTACTTGCTTGTTTTTATACCATAGAGACTCTTATTTAATTTATAAATTAATCTCTGAGACTGACTTTGAAAACCAGGAGGAAGATCCATGAAAACTTTCTCATCCAAATTTCTATGAAGGAATGCATTATTCACATCTAATTGATGTAAAAATCAACCTTTAGCAACAACAACAACAAGTAACATTCTAACAGTAGTTATTTTTGTAACATGACTAAATGTATGAAGAAAATCTATACCAGCCTGTTGTGTATATCCTTTTGCTACTAATCTGACCTTATAACGTTCTAAAGAACCATCAGATTTCAATTTTGTCTTAAAAACCCATTTACATCCTAGAGTTGTTTTTCCTTTAGGAAAAGGGACTAATTCCCGGGTATTATTTCTTTCTAGGGCAGCTATTTCTTCATTCATAGAATCTTTCCAACAAGAATGTAAAACGACCTATTTATAGTTTTTAGGTTCAAGTAAAATTTCTACAGCATTAATATATGACTGATATGTAGAGGAAAGGTTATGGAAAGACATCACCTGAGAAATGCAATATGAAGTGGACTTAGAACCAAGAAGACTAACCTGAAAATCTTTGAACTTCTGAGGAAGTTGCTTACTTCTGGAAGGCCTAGTTGAAACTACTGTGGTAGTTGGATCTTGTGATGAAATTTGAGGATGCTTACAGTTTTGCAAAACTGGCTGTGTGGAGGGCACCAAAGAAGGAATTGTAGATGCAGAGTTATTATTTTTATCCACAGAATTAACAGTGTCAGACACAAATTCTGTGTCAGAAGCAATTCCTACTAAAGTTGTGTTTTCTTTATAACACAAATCATCTAGGAAAGCATAACCATCATGGGTAGAAAAAATAATATCATTAGGATTTTTAGAAGCAGTATTCCTAAAAGGATAAATGGTTTCTGAAAAAATAACATCACGAGATACAAAAACACTTTGAATTTCAAGATCATATAACCTAAATCCTTTAATATTCTTAGGATGTCCAAGAAAGACACATCTTTTAGCCCTAGAATCCATTTTAGTTTGAGGTTTGGGTAACGCATATGCATAAGCTAAGCATCCAAAAACCTTCAAATTATCAAGCTTAGGTTCTTTTTGAAACAAAACTTCATATGAGGTCTTATTTTCTAAAACAGGGGTGGGAGTGACATTTATTAGAAAGGCAGCATGAAGAATGCAGTCAATCCAAAAATGTTGTGGCAAAGAAGAATGAATTCTTAAAGATCTAGCAATAGATAACAAGTGTTGTTACTTTCGTTCTACCAAGCTATTCTGTTGAGGAGTATAGATGCATGAATTTTGATGAATAATGCCTTTTGATCTATGAAAATCAGTCATATCAAACTCTTTTGCATTATCACTACGTATACACTTAACATTTCTAGAAAACTGAGTGTGAACCATTTGACAAAAATCAATTATTAATTGCCTAACTTCTGACTTGGCATGCATAGGAAAAATCCAAACAAAACGACTTTTATCATCTACAACAGTCAAAAAATACATATGGCCATAAATGCTCTTAACAGGAAAAGGACCCCAAATGTCCATGTGAATCAAATCAAAACTATATTCAGACTGAAAATGCTTACAAAAAAGGAAGTCTCTTTTGCTTTGCCATATGGCATACATCACAGTCAAAACAATTTGAAGAAATACTAGGTATATCATCATTCAAAACACTAACAAACTTCATCCTCTGTTTAGAGGGATGCCCTAACCTCAAATGCCAAAGTTGAAAAGTACTAATTTTTGTAGAACTAAACTCACAATTTGCAGAATTACAAAATTCAGTAGAATTATACTCACTAATTGCAGAATTACAAACATTAGTAGTTTCAAAAGGAACTTCAAGCTGATATAAACCATTAAATCCTCTAGCTATATCAATTGTTTTCTTCATCTTTGTGTTTTGTATGTAACAAAAACCAGATGAAAAAAATAGAAATATTAATGTCAGAAGTTAATTGAGAAACAGAGATTAGATTAAAATCAAAATGAGGTATATGAAGAACATTTAATAGAGTAAGGTCTGAATTTATCTTAACACTGCCTATATGAGTGACCTTAACAAGCTGTCCATTAGGCAATTTAACAACCTTATTATGAACTATTCTAAAGTCGGAAAAATAACCTAAAAAGTTCACTATAAGATTTGTCGCTCCAGAGTCAATAATCCAAGGAACAATAGAACAAGAATTTGAACAAGTTAAGATTGTACCTGAATCTTCATTATGGAGGGGAACATCAAAAGCAGAAGTGAGCATATTCACTCTAGAAGAATTAGCAGAAGACTGAGAAGTGGCATTTCGTTCTTGCAACATGCTCAAGATGTCATTGTATTGTTCTTTAGAGAAACTAAGATTTTGACCAGTATCCTTATTCAAGGAACTAGGGATACACTCATCATCAACAGTCAAAGAACCAGATTGACCAACAAGATTAGACCTACTAATCTGACTTTTGGTTTTGTACCTAGGTAGAAACCCATGTTTCCTGTAACATCGATCAACAGAATGTCCCACAAGATCACAATCTGTACAAACATGTTTCTTATTCATATTGCTAGCATAAAACCTCTTTTGTGGCCTATTCGAATCCCCTGACTTCCCATTAAATCGATCTACTAAAAGAATATTAGAATCATTTGTAATATCCGAAACAATAGTTCTTTCATGCTGAATTATGATGGCAAAAATTTGGTTTATAGAAGGGAAAGGCTTGGTCATTAAAATCTGAGACTTAGGAACAGAAAACTATTCATTTAGACCTTTAAGAAACCTTAAAGCAAAATCTTAGTTCCTATATTTCTCAGCAGAACAAAGACAAGACGACAAAGGCTGAAGATTAGAAATCTCATCCCAAAGAGTTTTCATTTGAGTGTGGTAATTTGTAACAGAAAGGTTACCTTGTTGAAGACGGTAAAACTCGTGCATCAAATCTGATAATCGAACCAAATCTCTTTGGTTGAAACAGTCATAAAGATTGACCCAAAGTTCATAGGCTGTGTCGATCCATATCACGCTTTGCACGATGTTAGGATGAATAGCCCTCTGAAGCCAGGAAAGTACCAAATTGTTACATTTTACCCATGCCTGAAATTTAGGGTTTTCTTTATGGAGTTCTTTGATTGTGCCGTTAACGAAAGAAAATTTGTTCTTTGAAATCAAAGTCATCTTCATTGATCGGGACCACGCGTTATAATTTGAACCGGTAAGCAAAGAAGATGTGAGAACCAACGCTGGATTCTCGTTTGGATGGATGTAGAACTCGTCAGAGGGATCCTCCGACTTGAAGACGCGATCAGAAAAGAAAGAACGAGTCGTGGATGAATCAACTGATACCATGTTGAATAAAGCTTTCTTGAATGAAGCTTTCTTGATTTGAGTTTAGAAGGTAAGAAAAACGTTGAAATAGAGGAACGATTCAGATAAACTCATAAGAGAGTTGAAAGGGTAAAGAAGATTAAAAGGATTTTATTATTTCTTAAACTAATAATTACACAAAACGTTTCACATATATATACAATAAAATAAGCTTAATTAAACCTTGCCACCTAAGCCTAACTACCTAATTAATCTTGCCACCTAACCCTAACTACCTAACTAATCTTGCCAACTAGGATTTATTATCCTATTAAAAAAGAGCACGATATTTCTATTTGTCAACCCTAGACTACTATTGTAAATTTATTATCCATTAATTAGAACTTAGAAAACAAAATAATTAAATCCCTTACGTAAGCAGGTCTTAATCCCGTGTTAAAAGGTTTAACAAGGTTATGGATAAATTCGGTCTAATGGATCCATATACGTGTTCATGCTTGAGAGAATAAAAAAACAGGTGAAGGAGAAATTGTCGTTTATATGGATATTTAGGATCCTCAATTGGATACAAGTTTTACTACATTTTCTAAGACAAAATGTGGATAATATTCTTGTTCATGCTCTACTGATTATTAGATACAATTTTCTTTCTTTCAAGTTTTCCTCCGAAGACATGCAAGTCGGAGAGTGTTTAAATAAAAAAGGACGTAATTATGAAAATTGAAAGTCGGAGAGTTGCGGTGTAAGACCCATAATAGTTGGGCGCGGGTTGAAAAAATGAATATGGGTTGCGGGTCAGTATAAATAGGGACAAAAATAGAAATTAAACTCATTTTCTTCCCCCTTTCGAATAGCTCAAAATCGGCTCCCCATCTTCTCTGAAATGCTCTCCATGTATTTGGAGAGTACAATGGTCGTCCGTCGTGCCGGCCGCTGCTGATTGGCGCCGGCTGCCATTGCTGGAGGCGAAGCTAAGTGCCCTTTCGACTCCCTTTTTTTTTAAAAAAAACAACCCAGAATCGTTTTCAAACTTTAATTATCCTTAAAAAACAATTTTCAGAATAAAAAACCTAGGCGAGACCTGATTCATATATTCATCATCGGAGCCACGACCAGGATGCATGCACGACGTTTTCAAACAAATTGTTATGCCTTTTCTTTGTTTAAAATTTCAAATATAAACTGAAAATAGAAATTGCCTGAAATTGGACTAGCTTTTATTCCTCTAAAATAATCTGAATACATTTTGCTTGCTGCCTTCGAATCGAGAATGCTATCCTTTTTGCGAATATTTTTTTTTGAATTTCTATGTTGTGTATTGTGTGTGTGTACATGGAATTACAATGGGTTTATATAGTTACATTTTTGCTTGAATTTCAAGCTCGAATCCCTAATAATCATATGAATTGCTTCTGTCTCGGCTCTGATTTTAAGCTGGATGCCTTTGACTCGCGATTTGCTTCTGTTTTGATCCGCCTGTAGCTTGATTTTTCCCATAACTTTGATTTAGGGATTTATTCTTTGTTGTCTTGCCTCGATTTAGGGATTTAACCCTTCTTGTTTCCATTTTGCATATTTTTGGTAACTGAAAATTGTGAAAACGACGCCGACGGGAGCAATCGAGACGAAGAAGGACGGCCCAGGCTTTGTCGAGAAGATGAAACACTAGCTGGAATTCGAAACAACAAGCGTGTGGTTGCCACGTGCGAGTGGCGATCCGCGTGACTTGCTTCGGAGTGATTTGAGCCGTTAGATCACTCCTTAATCTAATAATTAAGAAGGCGCATTGCTTGATCTTCTCCAGCTGTAGCTTTCGCGTACGATCCGTGCCATTGGATCAGCCTTCGATCCAACGGCTCCCTGTTGGCTGCGCACACAACAAAGAGAGAGTTAGGGTCCTAGCTTTGGTCTTTAAAAGATTGGGCCGAAAGAGTCCCAATTGTAATCGGGCTAGAGAAAGAACATTGGGCATGTATTTTATGGACTCTTTTATTAATATATATTTTTAAAATGGACCGAGTTAAGCCTTGTAACTTATTTTGTTAGACTCTAATTTTATGTAATGGACTCTTGCAATTTATTTTAAATACAAGTGGGTCTTTTTATATTTTTATTTTATTTTTCGTGTTTATTCTAACTACTATTCTAACAATATTATACAAGACTATCAATAGCAACAAGTGTACATAATAATAACACTAACTACTATTATGGTCACAAAACAAAATCAATAAAAGCTTTAAGTGAAAATTTAGTGACAACATCCGCCCTTCTTTGGTCATTTTGGTGAAACAAGAATAGAACAAAGAATAAAGGACACTGATTTTCACTAAATACCAAACTGTCAAAACTTCTTGCATCGACAAACTAGCAAGCTCCACTCTTCTTTTGAACGGATAAGCATGTCCCATTCTCTAAATTCCTGAACGGATAGGCGGGTTCTATTCTTCTTATGCTTGAATAGATAAGCATTCTCCATTCTTCAAATGCTCGAATGGATAGGTGGGTTCTATTCTCCTTATACTTGAATAGATAAGCAGGTTCCATTCTCCAAATCCCCGAACGGATATGTGAGTTCTATTCTCCTTATGCTTGAATAGATAAGCAGGTTCCATTCTCCAAATGCCTTAACGGATAAGGGGGTACTATTCTTCCTATGCTTGAATAGATAAGCAGGTTCCATTCTCCAAATGCCTGAACGGATAGGCGGGTTCTATTCTCCATACGCCTGAATGGATAGGCGAGTTCTACTCTTCTTATGCTTGAATAGATAAGTAGGTTCTTTTGCTGAAAAAGCCTTTGTATACCTGTGAAAATGCGATACACATTGCAGTTATGATGAGCATACCCCTAGAGAAGTCTAAAACATAAATGCATGTTAAGCTTTATAGTTTCTTGTTTAGCCGTGTCAAGCAACCATTTCCTCATTCTTTGTACTTAATCCAGTAATCTTGTACTCATGGTTAGGAGGACAAACTCCTTCAACCGTCTCTTGTTTACCATTCTCATTTTTCATACCTCTTTGCTTTATTGAAAACATTTGAACTTCGTATACAAACGTCTTAAAATCTACTATCATTGTAGTTGATACATCAATATTCAGTGACAAGCCTCCTTGAGTGTCTCTGGAACATGAATGAAAATCGCCATATCTTAGGATGCCACCTTCAATATCTTTAAAATTGTTCTCATTATCATGGAAGAAAGACCAACGATCAAGAGGACACCTCTATTTCTCCACACGCTACTTTAGGGATATCTGGTAACTTTAAAACTCCTTTAGAGTTCTCAGATTCTTTCCTACACGAAAAACTTTAGATTGCTTTCATGGGAATCTTTGCAGCAAAACTTATTTCCACCTTGAATGTCCTTATGTGTTAATGCTCCATGCCCCATGTTCTAAACTTAACCCAGAATGCCTCACAATCCATGTACCTTTTAAAACCTTTTCAAAGTAATGCTCAAAATCTTTGCATGTTTTAAATGATGTCAAACTCATTAATTCTCATTTCAATGCCAGATGCTTATGAAAAGGGAAGGGTATCAACAAAGAAGAAGGTCAATGAATTTGTATTCATATTGTGGCAAACAGAAAAGAAATCAAAAGAACAAGTATACAAATATCAATGATAGAAACTTCTACTAGTCAAAACACAGTGAGATGCCTTGAATTCTGCCCATGCCAAGTAGACTTCGAAGCTGGTGACAATGTAAGAAGATATATAATTAATATATGTCACGCCTCCGAGAGAATCACTTGCCATATTAACTACCTGAGCCACCCTTTGTGGGTTTTCAAATCAAGTTCCCCTTTGGTTCAAAACGCCCTTTACGAGTTTTCATTTTGAACCCCTCCTTTTCTTTTTCTTTTTTCCTTTTTCCTTTTTCCTTTTTCCTTTTTCCCTTTCTTCTTTTCCAGACATAATACTTTTTGACTGAATCTGAGTTTATCGGGCTTTGAAGTTCATCTCCATGCATTTCAGCTAAAATCAATGCCCTCTTGAGAAAACCTTTGTTACAATGTAAGGTCCCTCCCAATTCGGTACCCATTTTCCTCGAGAATCACTCTAGATTGAAAACTCATTCTTCAGCACCAAATCACATTCCTGGAATTCTCTCGGACTAACTTTCTTCTCATGTGCCCTTATCATTCTTCTTTGGTACATCTACCCATGACATAATGCCTTCAACCTCTTTTCATCAATTAGATTCAGCTGGTCGTATCTTGCTTGAACTCATTCTGCTTCCTTCAATTTTTCTTCCATTAAGATACGAAGAATTGATATCTCTACCTCAATTGGCAATGCTGCTTCTAATCCGTACACCAAAAAGAATGGCGTTACCCCTGTAGATGTTCGTGCTGCAGTCTGGTATACATATAGGGCAAACGGTAGCTTCTCATGCCAGTCTTTATATGTATCAACCATTTTTCTAACTATTTTCTTAATGATCTTATTTGCACCCTCCACTGCCTCATTCATCTTTGGGCGATATATCACTGAATTATGATGTTTGACATTGAACTGCTCACAAACCCTAGCTATCATGTTGTTATTTAGATTGGAAGCATTATCAACAATGATACTTTCAGGTAAACCATACCGACAAATGGTTTCCTTTTTTAGGAATTTGCAAACCGTAAATCTAGTAACATTTGTATACGAGCCTGCTTGAAGCCACTTTGTGAAGTAGTCAATAGCTACCAGAATAAATCGATGCTCATTTGATGCCTTTAGATGAATCTGGTCGATGACATCTATGCCCCACATAGAAAATGGCCAAGGAGCTGTCATTACATGGAGTGACTAAGGGGGTGTATGAACCTTAAAAGCATAAATTTGACACTTGTGGCATTTACGAGAATAATTGATGCAATCCCCTTCCATGGTTGACCAATAATAACCAAAGCCCGTGATTCTTCTGGCCATGGTAAAGCCACTAGGGTGAGTTCCACAAACTCCCCCATGAACTTCTTCTAGAATCAATTGAGCTTCTTTTGCGTCCACGCTTCTCAAAAGCACCTGATCTCGACTCATCTTGTACAAAATTTCCCCATAAAAAACATACATTGATGCTAATTTCCTTATAATTTTCTTTTCATTCTCAGTTGCCTGGGGCGGGTATTACTGTGACTTTATCTACTGCAGAATATCATGGTACCATGGTAAGCGATATGCTTCCTCTTCCACGTCATAGCAGTGAGCTAGGGAATCTGGCATTTGCAATTTGATGGGCATCATCTTTGAATCTTCACTTACCTTAAACATAACAGCTAAGGTGGCCAAGGCATCTGCCATTTGATTTTCTTCTCTAGGGAGGTACTTGAAGGTGATCTCATCGAATTCTTTAGTTAATTCGAGAACCATCTTGTGGTATTCTACCAGCTTTGCATCTTTTGTCTCCCATTCACCATGTACTTGGTAGATAACTTACGCCGAGTCTCCGTAAACTTTCAAGCTACATATTTCCATTTCAATGGTCTCCCTTAGTCCCAATATGCATGCCTCATACTCTGCCATATTATTGGTGCAGAAGAAATTCAAACGACTAGTGAAAGGGTAGTAATCCCTTTCTGGTGAAACCAAGACTGCTCCAATGCCACGTCCTAAAGCATTTGTTGCACCATCAAAGTTCAAGACCCATGACTTTGCCGGGACTTCACTATCTTCTGAAATATGCATTAGGTCTTCATAAAGGAAATTAAAATTCAGTGTCTCATAGTTGTCACAAGCTCGACTTGCCAAAAATTCAGCTATGACACTTCCTTTTACCGCTTTTTGACTTACATATTGAATGTCAAACTCCGAGAGTAACATTTTCCAACATGCTAGTGTTCCCGACAAGGATGGAGCTTCCATCATGAACTTTAGTGGATCCAACTTTGAGATTAGCGATGTAGTGTGGTATAACATATACTGCCTAAGCCTTTTAGCTGCCCAGGCCAGAACACAACATAGTTTTTCAATTGAGGAGTACCCGGTCTTACAATCAGTGAACTTCTTGCTTAGGTAATATATCACCTTTTCTTTCTTTCCAATTTCGTCATGTTGCCCCAGCACAACACCCATAGAATTTTCATAAACCGTCAGGTATAGAATCAATGGTTTTCCAGAAATTGATGGTACAAGAAAAAGAGGATTAATTAACCGCTCTTTAATCTTTTCTAGGGCTGCTTGACATTCTTCATTCCATGTGCCTGAGTTATTCTTCCTAACTAGCCTGAACATTGGATTGCATTTGTCTGTCATCTGGGAAATGTAGTTTAATCTTCCCAAAAAACCTCAAACTTCCTTCTGTGTTTGAGGTGGTGGGAGCTCTTGTATGACCTTAATCTTTTCTGGATCAATCTCTATTCCTTTTATGCTTACCACAAAGCCTAACAGTTTTCAGGATGTAACCTCAAATGTACACTTGTTTGGGTTAAGCTTTAGTTGGAATTTCCTCAACCTTTGAAAGAGTTTTTCTAAGTTCACTAGATGCTCCTCTTCAGATCGGGATTTAGCAATCATATCATCAACATACGCTTCTATTTCCATATGCACCATCTCATGAAAAAGACTGACCATGGTTCTTTGGTAAGTTGCTGTTGCGCGTAAATAAGACTATCGCAATTGAGTGCAAGTATACACGGCGCAAGTAATATAGTGATACGAAGTATCGAATACTGTCTCCACAGGGACTAGAAATACTTCTAACTTTAAAACTCTGCACAAGAAAAGAGATAGATTTAATAAAGTGTTTTGAGAATTCTTGAAGATAAACTAAAATAGAGAAGGATATCAGATTGATAAAGTAGGCAGGTATTGATTTGTTTCGTAGTGCATGTATTGCACTGTTCAAGGGACTTCTGTTGCTTATGTCGTAGAACCTGTCGTGGCAGCACCTGTTGCAGCAGAGGTCTGTTGTTGTCGCGGCAGCGATCAACAACTTCGTTACTTCAAGTTCGACAAAAACCCCTGGTGTGACTTGTCCTATCCCTAGGTCCAAGTTCTGTCGGTGAACACGTCTTGGATGATACCTCCCGGTGTTAATCGAAGGATGAACACCGATGTTTGTGAATTCTTTTTTAGCCGCTTAACCTTGTACCTATCCCTAGGCCAAGATAGTTTAACCATAAACTGGAAAACTGTATTTACTCTTTTCTTATACTTAACTCTCCCGATATTAAGTAAATAGATAAACTCACAATGCTCTCCCGATACCCTTATGAGATGTTGAAACCAAAGTAAATAAACTTGAAGTTTTATTGATTGCACAGAAAAACCTACGAAACAGTATAAACCTTACAACTACTTTACAAGATCAACCCTTAGCCATGGGAAGATTAGAACATGATGAAGAAGAGAACAACTAGGGTTTATGATGGAAGACGGCTAGGAGCCACATATCCCTTCCCTTGTCGAAATACAAGCCTATATATAGGCTTTAGGTGTAAGCTTTCTTAAGGGCTAAGAATACTAGTTTGAATTAAAGTACAATTTATTTAAAGACTAAACCTCTGAATAAACGACCCTTAGTTCGCCTTATCTTCTTGCTTTGACTTTCTCCTCAAACTTTGGGCAAGACCTTTCTTGTGCTTCTGGGCTCCAAAAATTATGCGAGTGGTCTACAAAAATCAGGCTTAAAATCCTCTATCAGTCGAACTCCACTTCGCATTTTCCATCTCTGTTGTCTTCACTGTCGCCACTTCTGTCACAGCAACTGTCACGACAGTGATTTATGTGGCAGTTTTCTTCAACCCTTCACTCCAACTCTGTGGTTATCTTCTGTTCCTCTGCTGCCCTGGATGCTGCCACAACAGGTACCTGCAAGAATTGACCGAAATTAACAGTATCTATGCAAAATTATATATATGTGATGTTTATGCAAATTCTATCCTAAAATGCAACTAAACATGCTTGAGTGCATCAATAATATGGATAAATGAAGGTTAAAATATAGAACATTTATGCACTTAACAGTTGCCCTTGCATTCTTCAAGCCAAATGGCATTACTTTATAGCAAAAAGTTCCCCAAAGTGTTATGTAGGTGGTCTTTTCCATATCTTTTGGGCACATCTTAATCTGGTTATACTCGGAAAACCCATCCATGAAAGAAAAGAGGGAATGCCTAACTGTATTGTCCACTAATGTATCAATGTGTGGTAGCGGGAAATTGTCTTTGGGGCTTGCCCTATTGAGGTTCCTGTGGACCACACACATTCGTACCTTTTCATACCTTTTAGGAACCGTGACGATGTTTTCTACCCATTCTTGATATTTGGCCACTTCAAGGAACCCTTCGTCGTTCTAGTTTTTCACTTCATCCTTAATTTTCAAGAGTGTCTTGGCTTTCATCCTTCTAAGCTTCTGCTTCACGGGCTCGCATCCTACCATTATTGGAAGCTGATGTACAACAATGTCAGTGTCAAGTCTCGACATGTCTTGGTATTACCAGGCAAAAATATCCTTATTTTTTAGAAGCTCGATCAGGCTCTGTCGAGTATTAGCTGTAATGGTGGTACTAATCATCACCTCATGCCTTTCTTCTTCTATGCCAAGGTTCAGAATCTCCTACTCTTCCTTATGGGGTATAATCTGTTTCTCTTCTCCTTTTACCATTCTGAGTAGATCATTAGGCAAATCATATTCTTCTTCATCATCAACATTTTCAATTTCTCCTAAGCATAAAGGCAGTTCAAAGTTAACTTCGGATTTTGACTCGGAATCGTTTAAGCCACTGATATTTGAAGACCTGCAAAAGGAAAAACAAGGAACACATATACAAAGGAAACAAAGATGAACCAATGAATGAAATGATTTGTTTTCAGTTCTCATTTTTACTTTGAGGTTTATTTATGATTTATGGAAAGAGAATGCTACACAAGATTGGTTGAAAGAAAAATGCATCTTTATTGAATTTGAAATTATTGGTTTGACATAGGCCCTTTACATAAGATCCCTAATTGCCTTCGAGCATAAGGCAAGAGAGGTAGTTTTGAGAATTACTCTGAAACTATCTCAAAGACTACAACAATTTCTTCAACAATCCAATTGTTAAGCTCAGAGCAGGGGTGAATCATGGACAAGTACTTGTTCACTCCTCTCTTGTCCGTTATAGCATTAATGCTCAGCTTCTCAAATGCTTCACACATGTCATTTTTTCCTTCTCCTCCTCATTAACATAGGCGTTGGGTTCCAAAAAGCCTCTGGATCTGAAATTATGGCTCAGGGGTGGGAATGTCATTGGCTCCCACTCAATTTCCTCCCCTTTCAGTCTTGCCCTTCTCCTTTCTTGGTGCTTCATGATTTTTTCCCTTATCTGCCAACGGTTGGGCTTGAAACCCAACCCAAATCGATCATTCTTTGTTGGGATAACCACGAGGTACAACCTCATCCATCATTAACTTGGGCGTTGGGGTCCCGAATCCTTTTCCAACTCCAGCTCCTTTTCTAAGAGTTTGCTTCACTTGCATCTTTGCACAATTGGTTAGTTCTGGCTCTGGTGCTGTACTCCCCTCGATGACAAAGGTCGCATTGACTAGCTCCAATGTCTTGAAGTGACACTCGAGCGCACCGTCATCAATCTCAATAAGAGGTGCATCAGTAGTTATTGATGCAATAATTTCATCCTTCGCACCGACTGTTATTGTAACCCCGTCGACCCGGATTGGGCGAAAGACCGAACCGAACGGGTCACATGGGGAATATTGAAGTAAACCGGGAAGTTTACCTCAATAAATGACCCTATTTATTTTTTTTATCATTTCATCTTGTCTAGATGCTCATTATTATCCTATGTGATAAACTTCGCAGCGAAACAATTTGCAACTCGATCAGACAACACTTAGGGGTTTAATTGTATACAAACATATTTTAGGGACCATTTTGTAATTTTGTCAAATTGTAGGGACTTCTTCAATTTCTAAGTTACCAACCTTTAATTAGTCACATTACATGCCTCTCTGTCAAATCTCAACTCAAAACAATCATACAAGCTCTTTTAATTGCATGCACAACATCCAGGGACTAAAACGTAAAGAAACATAACCTCAAAAGATACCATTTAAAGTAACATAACTACGGTGTACCAAAATACCCCCTGCCCGTTCCAAAACACGAGATTCTAGTAAGCACCTCGAACAGGCCTGTATCGAAATAGGTGCTCGCATTTTAGGATGTCAAGCCAAAATATGAAGGCATGTTTCGATACATTAACCCGTGTTCTGAAAGCCCTGCACCAATTTTGCTTACCCGTTTCGAAACACTAGCCCGTGTATCAAAACACCTAGGCCTAAAATTCCATTTTTAGCTAAATTTTCCCACTTTAATCCAATCAAATTCATTCCAACATGCATACAACTTATCTAAGCATCAAACCTCATCCATACATGAAATTTTCAACATCATAGCATGGCAATATGCATTAAGGTAATCTATAGGCATTCTACCTATGCAAAAAGACCATTCAAGAGCCAAAATACAAGCCAAAGCTAATACCAACAAGTAAAGGCCATTTACAGGTCATCAAGGGCATCACAAACTTGCCACAAAACACGGAGTTTCAAAATACACTCCCCCAAACATAAAGGCATCCTCCCATTGTCAATTATTACTAGTAAGTAAACATAAAACCATACTTGAGCTACGTCTCACTCCTTGGGATCTTTCTTGCTTCCTTGTTGCCCAAAAGATACTATTTCTCTGCATTGTTGGGAAAAAGAGAGCATAAGCAATAATGCTTAGTGAGGGATGCTCAAAACAAACCAACAACAACAATGCATTTTAAAACCATTTCTCAAGTAGAAAACTCTATCTCATCATGCTCAATCTATCCCATGCTTGAAATCATTTTCAAAGCAAAAACCACATCATTAAAACCACATGTACCATCTATCTCATGCATTAACCCAAATGCATAATCTCAAAGCAAAACCACACATGCTTGTTTCTCAAAAAATTTTCTCAAAACATAACCTCATATACAAAACTCAATTGATTAAATCATTTATAAACAAGGTACATGTGAATCTCATTGTCACGATCGTTTTTAAAACCGTTTGTGGAAAAATAGCTTGACGATTTGAATTTTGGAAATCGAGGTTTTCATTTTAATTTGATCTTGAAATTAGGGTCTTTTCCATTTTACCTCAAATTTCCTTTATTTTCTTAAAATCATTTTGGAGTCGCCACCAGTCACTTTGGTAGACCGGACACCATAAAGAACGGACCAACGATTCTTTTCGTAAAATTTGAGTTTGAGAGTCGGTTACGTGTAGGGAAGGGTTAGCACCCCCTACAACACCCGTTATCGGTACCTTATTAATTCCACGTGGCATTTTGAACATAAATATGAATTTAATTAAATCTTTAATTGTTAAATGATTTCCATTTCGAATGTAGAATATCCTTTTGTAAGAAAATACATTTTTTACGAATATAAATTTTAAAACGTCCAAATACATTAGGACACTTCAATTTATTTTCAAAATGCATCTCAACACAAAAGGTTTAATGCATGACCAATTATTCTATTGTTCGTTTTAAGTAAGGCCTAAATTAAGCTCCATTGATTTAATTAATTAAAATTCTATGAATATTATTAATTTTTAGGGTTTATGAGATAACACCCAAATAATTGGGCACTACCGATGTTAAGCCCTAAATCAATAATATTCCTAATTATTTGTGATTCTAATTATGTGTACTTAATTCCAATTTAATTAAACTAACTATGTGAATACCATTTTATAAGTTCAAATGACATATTAAATATTTCACTAAAATACTCCACTGATTGACATCTCGTTGCAATGAGACACTAATCAAATTAGAGTATTAAATTGTTCGTTTAATACTTATTTATTTTCTATAATGATCTCACCTATCAAATTAAATAAATTTAATTAAAAAACTTAGTCCTAAAATGCCCTAATTTTAATATACTAGGTGACCAAATTATCTAATTAATAAAATTACATGCTCAATTTAAAGTATGCAAACAAATGTATGAATAATTAAATAATTGAATAAATAGATTAAAGCTGAAAATGAGACTAAATTGCATTAAATTGAAAACTAGGTGATCAAAATACAAGGCCTTAGGATCAAACTGAATTGCTACCCAAAAATCCAAGGACCAAAACCCGAATTTCCCTAAAAGCCTAAAAATCTTGTGGGTCCTATACCTGACCCGGTTCACGGTGCGTAGATCCAACCTTCAAAATGGCGTCGTTCGATTTCGGCTATAAAAAGCCCGAAACCGAGTTGGCTCGGTTAGTTTACTACCCGACCCTCTCTCTCTAACTCACTCCCTCTCTCCTAATTCTCTATGAACACAAACACCTTGAGCCCATAAAAACCACCCTAAATAGATCAAAACTCACCATTCATCCAAAATTCAAAGCATGTTCATCATAATTTCTCATTTGATCCGTCAAGCCCCACTCCGCCACTCAATACTGTTACCCAGCCACCAGTCACTCAACTTCGACCACCGCACCATTCGGCTGACCGCTGCGAGGTGATTTCTGGCCATCGCGTCGGTCGACGTCCAAAACCCTAAAAACCAAAATTCTCAAGTTTCAAGCCTAAAACCCTAGATCTAACTCGATCCGATCGGATCTCCCTTCTTCCCCACCTAAAACTATCTACCCGAACCAAATCCTATCATTTTCGACTACGTCGGACAAACCTAAAAAATCTTCGACCGTCACTCAAGATATGTACTCCGATCTAAATCTCCTCTTTTTGGATCTGTTTTTCCCTAATTATTTTTGTTTCGATCTAATATATTCGCGTTCCTTTTGAGGGTAATTGAAAAGAGAAAGGGTTATACCTCTCCTCGCGGCGGATACAGCGTTTCCGGCTTTTTTCTCCAGCGAGCTTAGGCATTCGTTTCAATTCTTAGCTCAGCGACGCTCATTCCTCTTCAGTGGCGGTTCTGTTCCTCGACGTCAGTTTGAATGGCCGGTGCTGCTTCAGCTTTCGTGGCGACTTCTAGGCTTCCGGTGGTGTCCCTCGAGTTGACCGGCAACAGTTCAAATTTAGCCGGTTCAATTACCGAGCCGGTTCAGCTTCCCAAAGGGTAATCTTTCTCCTCTTTTTTTAATATATTTATTTTTTATTAGTTTTTAATGATAGTAATTATAATGGGTATTAATTGTGCCAACTGTTGAGTGGATCGCAAGATCGATATAAACCAAGAGGGGGGGTGAATTGGAAATTTAAAGATTTTGTGGTGGAAATTGCAAATTGAAAATAATAGACAAGGGATTTAGAGTGGTTCAAGTTCCAAATGAACTCTACATCCACTACCTTAGCTTCACTAAGGATTTGCAACAATTCCACTAATTGCTCTTCCCCTTTTCTAGGCTAAGGAGGCAACCCTTACAATTTCGGTTGATTTTTCTACCCAAAATTCAACCCAATCCTCACAACAAGAGAAGAAAGAAATTTGTTGGCTAATGAAGTATCTCTCAATACCAATGATAGCCCAATTACAAGCACTCAACCCAATTGAACAAGATATAAATGAAAATTACAATTGGGGTTTCTAGACAAATAGGAATTTTGGCACAATTGCTTGAATTTTATGAAAAGATGTTTTCTTGAAGATCAATAGTTGTTGCTGATGCTTTTAGATGTCTCTTTTATACTTCCTCATTGATTTCTAGCCGTTTGGGTGGTTGGGAACATAAATGGAGCCGTTGGAACCCTCTCTTACCACCATAAATGCACTTCAGCAGCTATGCGTATCGGTACGCGGTAATGAGTATCGATACATGTCTCAGAAAAGAAAGAGCCGTTGTGTGCAATAAATAGGGGGTATCGATACGAAAGTAAGCGTATCGGTACGGGGTATCGAAACGGTAAAGGCTGTATCGATACCTTTTTCTCAACTTAGCTCACTGTCGATATACGTATCGGTACGGGGGTTAGGCGTATCGATACGGGTCAACGACCTTTTAAAGTTTTGGTTACCAACCAACTGCCACCAACGGTCATATTTTTAAACCGACTTAATATTTAAAAATTATAAAGCCCGTATCGATACGAGGGTTTACCGTATCGGTACGATATTCAAACTCTTTGAATTTTAACACAGGGGCGTATCGATACGAGGGTTTGCCGTATCGATACGTGTTCCGACAGTAACCAAGTTAGGCAAAAAGGTATCGATACGCTTGGGAGTGTATCGATACACCTGAACGATTTTCAATGGTTTTGCCTTGGAACACTTAGAAAATATTTTGAGTTTGAGTTTACAAATCAGTTTTAAAGTGTTGGTGTTTTGAAACTTATTAAGGGACTTATAAAAACAATTTTAAGTTTTACAAATTGATCCTTAAAGATCTAATTATATCAAAATCAAACATAGGTTTTACACTAACCTTTTCTCTCTCTTTACTATTTATAAGATAGCAGAGGATGATATCATTTGTACCAGCTGGATCAAACTAATGGGAAACAAAACCAAGATCCATGTGAGAGCTTCTAGGCCTATCACCGGCTGACATGCGGCATGGTTTAGGCGGGAAACCAAGTTTAAGACCTTTTGTGTTTGTTGGTTATGATATGTACCAAGAATGGGCAGGAAAACTTATTTAGAAGAGAATATTGGATTGTAAAAACAATTTGGGCTTTAGAATGAAGTTTGGGCCTTGAACACATGTAAATGGACACTAATATTGGATTTTATTTATTTATGGGCTGATTTTGTATTTATTATTTATTTAGTATTTATATTTTTGGTTTTATTTATAGGGAATGTATATTTATAGGGTAACCAGACAAAATACATGTATTACAGTTCCCCGTCTTTGCTTATTGCTGTGGAACATGAATAGGGCAAAGACCGAAAAGACACAGATTTTGTCCGAACCATTCGTCTATCAAAACTTGAAGCTATTCTTCTGATAATGAAATTCTTCAATCTTTTGCCAAACCATAGAGTCTGAAGATGTTCTTCTCATTATGAAATTCTCCGTCTTTTAGGTTATGGAATTACTATTTGAAATTCTTCATTTTCTGAGGTTTGAAGCTATTCTTCTTATTATGAAATTCTTCAATCTTCTACCAAACCGTAGAGCTTGAATTCTTCATCTTCTAAGGTCTAGTATTGCTCCTTGAAATTCTTTATTTTTCGAGGTCTAAAGCTGTTCTTCTTATTATGAAATTCTTCATTCCTCACTCTTTGCTGGTCCACATTTCTGTAAAGGCACCGAATAAGCAAGCTCTTTTAATAAGGAACTTCCTCATTTCTAAAAGGGCGAACTCTTCTCATTAGGAGCTCTTCATTCTTAGGGAAAACATGGATTTGCCTCTCTGCAAAGGCATCGAATAAGCAAGCTCTTCTCATTAGGAACTTCCTCATTCTTCAAACAGTGAACTCTTCTCATTAGGAGTTTTGTCTTTGCTGAGTGAACTCTTCTCATTTGGAATTATGTCTTTGTCAGGGTAGACTCTTCTCATTAGGAATCCTTTCTTTGCTGGGCGAACTCTTCTCATTAGGAGCTCTGTCTTTGCTGGGACAGACTCTTCTCATTAGGAATCTTTCTTTGCTGAGGCAGACTCTTCTCATTAGGAATCCCTCTTTTCTAGGCAAACTCTTTTCATTATGAGCTTTTCTTTGCTGGGCGAACTCTTCTCATTAGGATTTCTATCTTTGCTGTGTGGATTCTTCTCATTAGGAATCCTTCTTTGCTAGGGTGGACTCTTCTCGTTAGGAATCCTTTTTTGATGGGGTGAACTCTTCCCATTAGGAGTTCACCATTCTTGCAAAAAATATCATCAATTAATAATGATTCTTCTTGGTGTAATACGAGACACCTTCAATTTTCTGCTTGAAGCACTGAAATCTTTAAAGTAACTAATTTTCTGCTTATGGTGTCTTGATCTTTCAATCTAAACCTCGTATGAGATCTCTTGTTGCATTCTTTATTGGTCTATCTCTTTCTACACTCGGAAATTGCATTACTTGCAAAAGTCAAATCTATCATTAATATTCCAACATAACTATAAAGCAAACGTACAACTTGGGTATATCATTGAGAAACTTCAAGTGTTTCAATGAGAAACGTTGAAACTTTTGACCAATTGAACTACAAATCCTCTTCATTTGAGCTCAAAGTCGATCTATCTTGTTTTCCATTCTCTCTTTTTAACTAGTAACCCGAAAGGTTAATATTTTTGTCGATACCATCCCCCAATTGTCTTACTGTTACGCCATCCAGAAAGTTCTCATCATTTCTGGAGATGACTGGAAGATTTGAAATCACGCTGCTCGAAGGGCTTATTGACTACTCGAAGGATTCAGAGTTGTAATATACTTCTTTTCCTATGCAAACAATCTAATATCTCTACAGAGATCTGCCTCGTCAAATGGATTGGAATCTTTGTTGAGATTGCCTCTTCAAACGGGTTTAAATTTTTGCCGAGATCTGCCTCGCCTCTGTAAACAGAATGTCTAGAGATCCATTTATGTAAACAGAATGTCTTAAGATCCGCCTCTGTAAACAAAATGTCTTGGGATCCGCCTCTTCAAATGGATTGATTACTTTGTTGATATCCGCCTCTTCAAACGGATTGAAATCTTTGTTGTAATCCGACTCTTCAAACGGATTGAAATCTTTGTTGTGACCTACCTCTTCAAACAAGTTGAAATCTTTTCTTTACGAAAATGTGATTGGAATCTTTTCTAGTTCTACTTCTTCAATCTTGAAGTTGTAGATTGAAATCTTGCTCGTTCCTTGCTGATTCTTGTAAACTCCACTTGGATGGATTCTAATCTTTTTTGTTTCTCCGTTAAGTTTCCTACTTCTTGTTGCAACAATACCTCATCTCTTGAGATTTTTCTTATCAAGTCTTACTTTGCTTTATCTTCTTGAGCTTGATCTGAAACTCCTGTTTTCTTCATGCCCAGGCAAAATTTACCTTAAAATTTTGTTGCTGGGCTCTTATTCTTCTAGAGCAAATCTTGACTTCTTCAGTGATCAAATTCTCTTTAGGCTCTGCATTCTTCCTTTTCCATCTTGATCTACACTCTTTTGCACATTGATGTCCCCAGTAATCTCTTTGTTTCTGGCTCCACCACGTAAAATTTGTCCATCTTTCATCCTTTTGGGCGAGCAAATGCCTCAGGTCCCCGAACTTCCTTCAAGTCTTTCAAATCCCTAAACTTTTTGATATATACATTCTTTTCTCTAACATGTTGATGAAAAGTGGTGCAACTACAAGCTTCTTTCTTTTGTAATGTTAATCCACCCTTCTGCAAAGGTGTCTAAACAATCGAATTCTTCTTATTAAGAACTATGTAACCTCTAGTAATGTAAAATATTTTCAATTTTCTGCTTGATGTGTTAATATCTTTAGTATCACGGCTCATTTGCCTAAAGTATCTTGATTCTTTAGTCTGAAACTCTTATATGGTATCTTGCTTCTCTTCCTTTGTTGTTCGATCCCTTCTACGCTTGGAACATATATTACTTGGTCTACTCCTCTACTCTTGAAGCTTCAGGTTGAAATTCTTCTTATTTCTTGCTGGTTTTGGTAGGTCTTGGTAGATTCCTGCCAAAAAAATGCAAAAATGCTCTGAATGTATGAGTTAGCATGCTCTTATCTTATGGATGCCTAACTATATGATGCATGAATATTATCAATTGAGGACCACTTGGGTGAGCTTTCATCTTCAGGGAAGCTCAAAAATTTATCGCTTCATTTTTCGAAAACTCTTTTGCTGCCAAGGTAACCCATCACACACTCAAATTCAATCTTCACGATCTCTGCATTTTTTGCTCTAAAGCGACTTTTTAGGTTTTCACTTTAGTTTTCTTTTCTCAAAGCGCCCTTTCGGGTTTTCATTTTGGTTTTTTATTTTCTTCTTTTTCTTTTTCTAAGGTAACTTTTCGGGTTTTCACCTCGATTTTTCTTTTTCCTCTTTTTTCCTTTCCTTTTCTTTTTTCTTTTTCTTCTTTTTTGGGGAACTCAAATTGACTTCATCAATATCTCAACAATTGACAATTCAAATTTCATTTTCCCACGAAGGAACATGGGGCTGTAAATCTAAGAAGCTGGCGACCAATATCTAAGAATTTGCTTCACACTTCATAAATTGTCCCAACTGAGATGCTGCCAAAAATAACAAATAGTAGCGACGACAAGGATGTCAATAGTGTTCCTTTGATTCACATAGGGCAGAGAATGGACAAGTTCTTGCAGATCATCAGCCGAAAAGCCAACTTGATCCAAGAAGTCATGATAATGTGTTGGCTTTGTGGTTTCGACCATCCCAACAGAGATAAAAATCATTGTTCTTCGGGTGACAAACTTTGTTGTCAATATCAGTTCCAGGTTGCACATTGTATGGAAACCCGTTTCTTGTGTATTTGTAGGCGTGGGATTCAACATTATCTTCACTTTATACTCTCTTATTTACTATCCCCGAGTCATGGTTCCCAAAAGAGCCCTTAACATTTGTAACAGAACACATTCTTCTAGAATTTTCTTTGTAGTATTGCCCCGCTCTTTAATTCAACTGTCATCTTTTCTCGCTCTAGTATTCACGAAGCTTTCTTGTCTTTTAGTACCTCATAAGTGATGATATTTGTTTTTTTAATAATGTGAATCTTTCATGGATTGATCTTATTGCAGCCTTTTCCCCCAAGAGATGGCTCATGTTCTTTTCATGCCCCAGGGTTGTCCGCGTCTCTTTCATGTAACTTCTGTTTAAATGTTTCTGACACTCAGAGTTGTGCCCTTTCCTCGTCATAGTTTTTCACCATTAACCAAGTACCGAGGCCACCTCCTGTTCTTCCTGCACTTAAAGGATTAGTACATCATAATAATACCCATGAAATACTTTTCTTTTCTTGTATCTAATCAATTTATCTGCAAGATTCTTGTTGAAACGATGAGTGAAAGGCTCAAAATACTATTTTAATAAATTTGAGAAAATGGAACAATTTGGTAAGTCATGGCAACATGTGAAATCAAAATTAGACCCTTAAATATCAAGTGCAATAGTGCTTCTGAACCAAATTGACAAAGATCAACTCAAATGTGACCCCTTCCAATTTATTAGGCTTCCGAGAGAAACATTCTATTGAGTGGATCGAATGATCGAACTAAACCAAGAGGGGGGTGAATTGGATTTTTAATGTTCTTGGTGGTGGAAATTGCAAATAAAAAGATTGACAAGGAATTTTAGAGTGGTTCAAGTTCCAAATGAACTCTACATCCACTACCTTAGCTTCACTAAGGATTTGCATCAATTCCACTAATTGCTCTTCCCCTTTTCTAGGCTAAGGAGGTAACCCTTACAATTTTCGGTCAAATTTTCTACCCAAAATTTGACCCAATCCTCACACAAATAAAACAAAGATTTTGTTGGCTAAGCAAGTATCTCTCAATACAAATTGTAGCCCAATTACAAGCACTCAACCCAATTGAAATGATAAGAATGAAAAATACAATTGGGGTTTCTAGACAATAATAGGATTTAGGCACAAATGCTTGGATTTGATGTTTGGATGTTTGCTTTAGGATCAATAGTTGTTGCTAGAGCTTTTAGAGGTCCCTTTTATACCTTCTCATTGATTTCTAGCCGTTGTGGTTGTTGCATTCATCAATAGAGCCGTTGGGGGTGTTATCTCCCCTCCATAAATGCAGTCTGCAACCAACCGTTTTGAAACAGACCAAAATAGAAAGAGCCGTAGGGGTGCATTAAAGAGCCCGTATCGAAATGGTCAGACTTGTTTCAATACGCTAAGAGCCGTTTCGAAACTTGTTTCGAAACGTTTTGCCACTCTCAAGGGTCGTATCGAAACGTCTTGAGATCGTTTCGAAACGCCTTAACGGTTTGTTAAAAATCAGTTAAAAACATTCAACGGTCATATTTTTCAAATCAAAATTAAGAACCGTTTCAAAACACTTGATGTCGTTTCGATACGGTGTCTCTTTGTTCTAAAGCCGTTTCGAAAATTGTTTCGAAACACGGGTTGGCAGTGTTGAAATCGTTTCGATACCCATTTTGAAACACAGGTTCACAGTTTCAAAACTGTTTCGAAACGCCTTAGGCAGTTTTGAAACAGGGACTCGAAAAACACTGTTTTGGCTTTAAGAACACTTAGAAAATATTTGATAAAATTAGTTTTTAACTTAGGCATATTCTTTAAATCATATAGGGATGTTTGAGGACTTAAAAATTCGTTTTCACATTTTCAATTTAGTCCTTAGGTTCTTTAGTTATATCAAAATTAAAATATCGGTTTCACAATCTCCCCCTTTTTGATATAACAAAACCAAAGTTAGAATTTTTAAGAGTTTTGAAATTTTTGAATACATTCTAACTCCCCCTCAATTTAAGATAGGTTTTTAAAGTTTTAAAAGGATTTAAATTTTAAATTCAAAGTTTAAAACTTATAAAAACACTTTAAACATTAAAAACGAATTCTGGCTCTTAGATTACTTCTCCCCCTTTTTGTTAGATCAAAAAATAAGAAACAAGGCTCATAAAGAAGAGATAGGGTTAACAGCAATAATCATTAAGCAATAAGCAACAATAATATTAATTCATAAAATTAAAATATCCAAAACATAAATCTTCAACAATAAGTTCAAAGCATAATCCCAAATAAAATCAAAAGCATAGGTTCATAAAACATAATTGAAAAAAAGATGCAAACTTAATCCTAAAATGCATAGCTAATATGATATGTCATGAGAAACCTAGGCCTCGTCGTCACCATCATCATCCGAGGACTCATCATCGCTCTTGACTTGAGATTGACGAAACTTCATCCATTTGCCATAAAAGGTAGAGAAGGACATATCCATGGCGGAGTGTTGATTCTCAAGGGATTGGAGTCGATCCTCTACATTTTGCAAACGTGTGTTGATAGCACCAAAGCCCGAAGCCATGTTAGTGTCCATGGTGTTGAACCGCTCGGTAAGGAAAGCCGTGAGAGCTTCATTGTTCGCAACTGGAGCTTGTGGTTGAGGTTCAACGGGAGGAGGAGGTGCTTCCCTATCAACACGTTCCCAATGTCCATTGTTTACATAGCGCAAACCGGACTTACGGAGAGAGGACTCACCAATTTTTGACTTGCGGGGTTCCGGAGAGTCGTAGGTGCAATCAAGGTTAAGCTTGCTAAAGATGTGACTTAAAACCGTTCCATAAGTGAAGGATTTTAGTGCATCGGTGTCACGAAGCTTAACATTGTTAACTATTTCGGCAAATATGATCTTAACTAGATTATGGCGCTCACCACGACGGAAACACTCAAGCCAAAAATAGTCTACTTGACGAATGTGAGAATATTTACCGCTGGAGGGGCGAAGGAAATATGAGACCATCAAATGGAGGAATCGATCGTGCGCATCCAAAGTAAGCACCGAGCCAGTGTGAGAACCAAAGTGACTCTCATTCGTAATTCCTTCGTCCTTAAGAGAAAACGTAGACTCCAAGAGAGGGACATCAACAACAATCCTCTTGCCCAAGATAGAAGACTCAAGGCCAACCACGTGTTTGTAGCAAATGTCCAGGATGCTCAAAAGACCAAGGAAATTCCATTCCCTCAAACAGTCGAGGTAACGAAAAAGAAAGCGCTCGGATTCAAGAAACTTGAGATCAATGACATGCTCACGACGAACTTCGTACTCCTTGACATAAGTGAACCGATCCCTCATCTCTTGAGTTCTAAGAGTTTTCTGAAAAAGCTGGGTGAGATTGGGACGAATACTCGATTCACTTGCTTGACCGGTCTTACGTTTTTTGCTAACTTTCTCCGTCATCCTAAAAATATAAAGCAAGCAAATTTTTTAAAAGAATTAAGTGTATGCATGAGATTTCTTAATTCAATCCAATGGTAAATCCCACTTAGGTTTAAAAACAAGTATTTAAAACAAATATACAAAACAAAACAAAAAAAATTTAAGAGAAAAACAGAAAAAAACGAGTGAAAATTTATATATTCGAATCAAAAAATTGAAGATTTTGAAAAATTTTACAAGATTTGAAAAACCCAAGTATAAAAACATATAAACTATACAAAATTAAAATTTTCTAACCTAAGATTCGAACATAAATTGAAGGAAAAAGAAAAAGAAAGAAAATACCTTTATTTGGGATTTTGGATTAATAGAGGAAAATCCTTGCACAAGATTGTTGAAGCTTGCTTAGACTTGAGTTTAAGAGAAAAACCCCTCAAGATTTGGTGAAAAACAAAGAGGTTTAGAGGGTTTTTATAGGGAAAAATCGAATCTAGGGTTTTTGGGTTTTTAGGAGAGTTTTAATTTGTGTTTAACTTTAACATTAAAAGCCCATTTAATGCAGTCCGCGAAACCGTTTCGGAACGGGCTTGACCGTTTCGAAACGCGGGCATGAAAGATTGACCGACTTTTCAACTCCAGCTGACTGTTTCGATACGGGTTTGACCATATCGAATCCCCGTTGACTCGTATCGAAACATTTTTCGATACACCGCTTGGCAGTAGCCAAAACGTTTCGAAACCCTTGGAAGGTGTTTCGAAACGCCCTTCTCTCAGATAGAAATTTAAAGCATCTGTATCGAAACAGATTCATCCGTTTCGATACACCTGGGCCTGGAAGTGCAGATGAGGCTCTAAAAGTGCAGAAAAATGAATTTTTCTAAGGCCTAACTTGCATGAATGACATGAATGAGCAGGAAAAACATCTGCAAACATAAACATACTCCCCCTAGCTATAGGCATGGATGAAATTAGGAGTAAAAACACGTAAACATGGCATTTCACAAGATCAAGCAATTTTAAGCACAAAAGAGGTCCTAAAAGGTCAAGATAGGCTAGCTAGACCTAACTCTCTCCTAAGGGAGCAAAAACGCTATTTGTCTAAAGGTTTTGTAAATATGTCCGCTAAGTGATTTAAGGTGTCAACATACTCTATAACCACATCTTCTTTAAGGACATGATCTCTAATGAAATGATGCCTTATTTCTATGTGTTTGGTTCTAGAGTGTTGGATGAGATTTTTTGTCAAACATATAGCACTAGTGTTATCACATTTAAGGGGTATGGTTTCAACTTTAATACCATAATCTAAGAGTTGTTGCTTCATCCAAAGGACTTGAGCACAACAACTCCCTAAGGATATGTACTCGGCTTCGCTGGTAGATAAGGCTACACTATTTTGTTTCTTAAAGAACCAAGATATGAGCATACTACCTAGGAATTGACAAGTTCCCGAAGTACTCTTCCTATCGATTTTTCATCCCCCATAATCTGCATCCGAATAAGCATGAAGGTTGAAGGTGGAGTCTCTAGGGTACCAAAGACCTAAGCAAGGAGTATCTCTAAGGTACTTAAAGATTCTCTTAACGGTTATAAGGTGAGACTCTCTAGGACTAGCTTGAAACCTAGCACACAAGCAAACACTAAACAAGATATCCGGTCTACTTGCGGTAAGGTAAAGCAATGATCCAATCATAGAACGGTAAAGCTTAGAGTCGACACACTTACCTCCTTCATCTTTGTCAAGATTTGTAGATGAGCTCATAGGTGTGGCTTGAGGCTTTGCATTCTCCAAGCCAAACTTCTTGAGCATATCCTTTATGTACTTTGCTTGATTGATGAAGGTGCCATCCTTCTTTTGCTTGATTTGGAGTCCCAAAAAGAATGAGAGCTCCCCCATCATGCTCATCTCAAATTCACCTTGCATTAGCTTAACAAACTCTTTGCAATGACATTCGTTAGTAGAACCAAAAATAATATCATCAACATAAATTTGTACTACTAAGATGTCATTTTTATACATTTTTATAAAAAGTGTAGTGTCCACCTTGCCTTTTTCAAAACCCTTTTCAATTAAAAAGTTTGAAAGCCTTTCATACCAAGCTCTAGGAGCTTGTTTTAAACCATAAAGAGCTTTAGTGAGTTTGAAAACATGATTTGGAAATTTTGAGTCTTCAAAACCCGGTGGTTGTTCCACATACACTTCTTCATTTATAAAACCATTTAAAAACGCGCTTTTAACATCCATTTGAAAAAGCTTGAAATCATGATAACATGCATATGCAAGTAACATCCTAATGGCTTCCATTCTAGCTACAGGTGCATAGGTTTCATCAAAATCTATTCCCTCTTCTTGAGTGTAACCTTGTGCTACTAGTCTAGCTTTATTTCTCACAATGTTACCACTCTCATCTAGCTTGTTCCTAAAGACCCATTTAGTTCCTATGGTAGATTGATTACTAGGCCTATCAACTAATGTCCAAACGTTACTTCTCTCAAATTGATTTAACTCTTCTTGCATAGCCATAATCCAAAAATCATCTTTCAATGCTTCTTTTATATTCTTAGGCTCTATGCATGAGATAAATGCAACATGGTTCATTAATTTAAGAGAAGATCGAGTGGTTACCCCCTTGGATGGATCACCCAAGATTTCACCATCTTTGACATAGTTGAACTCCCTTGGGTAGCTCACTTCCTTTTCCTCAAGAGCCAAGTCCTTCAAGGCTTCAAGAGGTGGATCTTGTGTGTCCTCTTCTTTTGTTGCAATCTCATCCTCCTTTGAAGTTTGTCCTCCATCAAAGGCATTTATGATTCCTACATCATCATCATCACAAGAATCCTTCCTTGGAAGGAGGTTATCATCGAATACAACATGTATAGATTCTTCTACTACTAAAGTTCTTTTGTTAAATACTCGATAGGCTTTAGAGGTTAAAGAGTATCCTATGAAAATAGCTTCATCAATTTTTGCATCAAATTTACCTAAGTTGTCTTTTCTATTATTTAAAACAAAACACTTGCAACCAAAAGGGTGAAAATAGCTAATGTTAGGCTTTTTAGATTTTAAAATCTCATAAGGTGTTTTCTTTAAAATTGGCCTAATCATTACTCGGTTAACAATATAGCAAGCGGTGTTTGTGGCTTCCGCCCAAAAATATTTAGGTAAATTATTTTCACAAAGCATGGTTCTAGCCATTTCTTGCAAATTTCTATTTTTCCTTTCAACTACCCCATTTTGTTGAGGAGTTCGATGAGCTAAAAAATTGTGGCTAATACCATTTTCATTTAAAAATTCTTCAAACCCTAAATTTTGAAACTCGGTTCCATGATCACTTATAATATGTGAAATTCTAAGTTCAAGATCATTTTGGGTTAGTTTTGAAAATGTGATGATTTTTTCTAAAGCCTCATCTTTAGTACTTAAAAATAGAACCCAAGTAAATCTAGAAAAATCATCAACAAGTACAAATGCATAAGATTTACCACCCAAGCTCATAGTCCTAATTGGCCCAAATAAATTCATATGGATAAGTTGTAAACATCTACTAGTAGAAACATCATTAATGGATTTAAAGGAAGACTTATGTTGTTTACCCTTAAAGCATGCATCACAAATTTTATCGTTTGAGAATTTAATCTTGGGTAAACCTCTAACTAGATCAAGGGAAACTAGTTTTTCTAAAACACTAATGCTAGCATGTCCTAGTTTCCTATGCCACAACCATGCATCATTTTCATTTTGAGCTACTAAACATGCATGAGATGTATGTATGTCATCTAGATGCACCATGTATATGTTACCTATGCGATGACCTATGAGCATAATATTATTAGATTTAATGTCAACAATTTTGCACCCATTTTTATCAAATAAAACATTAAATCATTTATCACACAATTGACTTATGCTCAACAAGTTATGTTTAAGACCATCGACATACAAGACATTTTCAATAAGAATAGTAGAGTGATTACCTATGGAGCCAATACCTTTAATGTGGCCTTTGGAGTTGTCACCAAATGTCACCACTCCTCTACTTTTTGGCTTTAGATCCATGAATCTACTCTTGTCTCCGGTCATATGCCTTGAGCATCCACTATCAAGGTACCATGAGTTTTGACTTTGTGCTTTGGCCTTGTAGCAATGCTCCCCCTACAAACAATGATATTAAGATTTTGTTTTTGGTACCCAAATCATTTTGGGTCCATGAGTGTTAGCTCCCATTAACTTGGTTCCCTTAGGAATCCAAGGTGACATAGCAACAATGTTATTAGATTTTACAAGTTCCTTAGGAACCCATACACTTCTAATCCTTTTAGTTCTTCTATGTCTAGGAAGACTACCTTGTTTGTAGTTATTAGTCCTTTTCTTAAGTTGGTTTGTTTTAGAAGATTCACCTATTTCATGCTTCACACTACCAACATTTTTAAAGGACTCCTTGAGCTTGTTAAGCTCATCTAACACCTTTTGGTGTTCACTATTACATTGAGATAAAAGATTATTAAGGTCAACATTTTCATCTTGGAAGAATTTTAGCTCATCTTTCAACCCTAAAATCTTTTTCTCAAATTTTAAATTAGCTTGAGAAAGTGAGTCATTTTTATCATTTAATTCCGAAATAATTTTCTTATTCCTAATGACCGACTCCTTGTATTTCTCAACTAATTCATCATAGACCTCTTGCAACTCATCATATGCATCATTCAATTCATCATATGTAAAATCAAAAGATGATGAGTTAGAGGTTACCATAGAGGAATCTTCCTCAAGTGCCATGAGGCAAAGGTTGGCCACTTCTTGTTCGTCATCCTCCGATGACTCCTCATCACTCCAAGTAGCAAGCTTGGCTTTGAGCTTCTTCTTCTTCTCAAAGCCATTCTTCTTGAGTTGAGGGCACTCCGAACGTATGTGGCCGAGTTTATTGCACTCAAAGTAAATGATTTGATCCCTTGCTTCTTCTTTGTTTTTACCTTTGAAGTCCATCTTCCTTTGAATTTTTCTTCCCCGGTTGGACCTCATAAAGCGTGAGAATCGTTTGGCTATCATAGCCAATTCTTCTAGCTCATCCTCCTCACTGGAAGAGCTCTCCTCAAGTAATGAAGCTTTGAGAGCTATTCACATCTTCTTCTTCTTTTCTACCTCTAGCTTTTCTACTCTCTTCTCTTCTTTCTTCTTCTCTTCTTCCCTTCCTTGCTTCATAATCTCATGAGTAAGAAGAGAAACCACTAGCTCATCAAGCTTTAAAGTCTTCAAATTTTTAGCTTCTATGATGGCGGTTCTCTTCCCATCCCAAGATTCGGGAAGTGAATAGAGTAGCTTCCGGACAAGCTTATCTTTCGGTATTGTCTCTCCAAATCCTTTGAGCCCATTGACTATGGTGGAGAACTGATCAAACATCTTGGACACCGTCTCATCGGGCTCCATCTTGAAATTTTCATAACAAAGATTGAGAATTCCAATCTTAGTTTCCTTGACATCATTGGTTCCCTCATAGGTAGTCTCAAGAGTGTCCCACACTTCTTTGGCACTCTCAATGGATGATACTTTGGAGTAGATGTCCGGACCGAATGAACAAAAGAGCATGTGGAGAGCTTTGCCCTTTATTTGGATCTTCTTCCTTTCTTCTTCACTCATCTCCACCTTTTTCTTCAAAACCATCTTCCCTTCACTATCTTGCTTCAATGGAATGTAAGGACCATCTTCAATCACATCCCAAACCATGTAGTCATTGGACTTGATGAAAAGACGCATTCTATTCTTCCAAAATGGATAGTTGTCAACATTGAAGAAGGGTGGTTTTCTAGTGGGTTGAGACTCATACATGCTCGAACCGGAGGTAGACGCCATCTCTTGATTTTTGGATGATCACACTCTTCCTAGGAACTCCTCTTGTGGTTGTTAATCCTCAAAGAGGTAGTCTCTGATACCAATTGTTGAGTGGATCGAATGATCGAACTAAACCAAGAGGGGGGTGAATTGGATTTTTAATGTTCTTGGTGGTGGAAATTGCAAATAAAAAGATTGACAAGGAATTTTAGAGTGGTTCAAGTTCCAAATGAACTCTACATCCACTACCTTAGCTTCACTAAGGATTTGCAACAATTCCACTAATTGCTCTTCCCCTTTTCTAGGCTAAGGATGTAACTCTTACAATTTTCGGTCAAATTTTCTACCCAAAATTTGACCCAATCCTCACACAAATAAAACAAAGATTTTGTTGGCTAAGCAAGTATCTCGCAATACAAATTGTAGCCCAATTACAAGCACTCAACCCAATTGAAATGATAAGAATGAAAAATACAATTGGGGTTTCTAGACAATAATGGGATTTAGGCACAAATGCTTGGATTTGATGTTTGGATGTTTGCTTTAGGATCAATAGTTGTTGCTAGAGCTTTTAGGGGTCCCTTTTATACCTTCTCATTGATTTCTAGCCGTTGTGGTTGTTGCATTCATCAATAGAGCCGTTGGGGGTGTTATCTCCCCTCTATAAATACAGTCTGCAACCAACCGTTTTGAAACGCCCGACCCTATTTCGAAACAGACCAAAATAGAAAGAGCTGTTGGGGTGCATTAAAGAGCTCGTATCGAAACGGTCAGACCTGTTTCGATACGCTAAGATCCGTTTCGAAACTTGTTTCGAAACGTTTTGCCACTGTCAAGGGTCATATCGAAACGTCTTGAGATCGTTTCGAAACGCCTTAACGGTTTGTTAAAAATCAGTTAAAAACATTCAACGGTCATATTTTTCAAATCAAATTTAAGAACCATTTCGAAACACTTGATGTCGTTTCGATATGGTGTCTCTTTGTTCTAAATCCGTTTCGAAACTTGTTTCGAAACACGGGTTGGTAGTGTTGAAATCGTTTCGATACCCATTTCGAAACACTGGTTCACAATTTCAAAACTGTTTCGAAACGCCTTAGGCCGTTTCGAAACAGAGACTCGAAAAACATTGTTTTGGCTTTAAGAACACTTAGAAAATATTTGATAAACTTAGTTTTTAACTTAGGCATATTCTTTAAATCTTATAGGGATGTTTGAGGACTTAAAAATTCGTTTTCACATTTTCAATTTAGTCCTTAGGTTCTTTAGTTATATCAAAATTAAAATATCGGTTTCACACATTCCCATATTTCTAATTCTATTTCATTTAGGTTGCACTCTTTGCCTCACTAACTCACCAACCTAATCCTTCCCTCTTTTCTAATCTCAATCAGGCATTAGAAGTCTGGAAATCCTTGAAGATATGTTAACCCTGATAAGCGGGATGTATTCTGAAGACAAACTCCTCTTACTCCCATACCCGTATATGATCAAAATGGTCTTTTAAGTCTTGTAATAGGGCTATGGCTCACGGTTATGAAAGAAGAGATATATAGGCTTAAATAAGTGTTTAAGGGTGATGAAACCAAGGATCATTTCTTCCAAGTGAAATCTTATTTCTGCGCTCCTTGATATGGATATGCTCGAATGAAACTCTTTTTCCTTAAAGAAATTTCGTCCTCGAAATTTTCAGACTTAACAACAAATTTCACAACTGACTAACACATTCTATACTTTCTTATTCCAAATTCGTAAAACATTAAATCAAAATTAAGCTGAATGTATAAAACATATATACTTGCTATATCCTGATATACATCCTTGAAACCAACACGAGCTCTGGTCGCATGCACAAAACTTGATCGTCTAACCTCAAATCTAGCTTATCCACCACTCTAAGCATGTCTACCTCTATTAGCAGTACCAGAAGCAACTGACCTAAGCTGCCCTCTACCACTGTGAGGTGCCTGAACTGATGCATGTGTCTGACTCCGCACGAATGAACCAGTAGGTGAACGTGGACAATTCTTTAAGTAATGATCATGCGAACCTCATCTAAAACATGCTCTGTTCAACAATATGCACTCTCCATTGTGTTTCTTATTGCAATAACCACACACAAAAATAGGCCGACAGACTTTTGAATTACCTACGCTGCCAGACAGGACTATCGATGCTGTATGTCTCACATTCCGATAACTATGAGGAATAGAATCATCTCTAGGCCTCTTTCCAGATGAGTTGACAAAACTAAGCTGAGCAGATGTGTCCGGTTTCTTTACGTATTTCTCAAAATTTTGAAGTTCCTCATCTTCCATAAGTGCAATTATCCTCTTAGCAGTCTTAGCTCGATTAACCAGGTCGTTGAACATTTTATCATGATACGTAACAACATCTATCTAAATTGGTAGTCGAAGTCCCTTCAAAAACCAGTCACACTTGTCTTTCTCAGTTGCAACTACTCTAGGATCATACTTAGCCAACCTCCAAGACATGTAATAAGGCATTTCAAGGCATGTTTCTAACATGTAATCAACTAATGGATAACCTTAAACAACATTCAAGGCATGTATCCAACATTCAATACTTTCCAAGCTTTCAAGGTATATAAACCTCTCCATAGCAACCAACCATATCCATCTCATATCTTCATAGGATACCTAGATCAACTAGGCTACCAATCAAGTCACCTTAACATGTTATACAAACCATATCATATCAAATATATATACATAACCTTTCATAGACTCAAAATGCATGAACCAATGACTAGATACAAGACTATGGCCACCAACTAGGAGCTTACAAAAGATCATAACCATACTTTTTGCTTGCCTTGCCTTGCCTCCAACTCAAAGTAGCTTTCAATCCACTAACCTATAGATTGGGAAGATTGAAAACGAGAGTGATAAGTACGGTTATTTACTTAGTGAGGTATCAACCTAAGCTAGGCAAGTTATTTCATTTATCAAGTGTGTTTTATTCAAGGAGGACCTAGCTAGGTTCACAAGAATCAAGCTTGTACAAGTCTTAATATTCAAATGGTCTAAAGCATATAGAACAACATGTCATTTCATCTTGTTTATTCAACATATAGACATAGCATTTCAAGTATATATATTTATACATATCACAAGCTGATTTCATCCAACCTTTACATATTATCATCATAATCTTAGGTACATAGCAACATGTTAAGTTTCATGGCATATCATGACATTAAACAAGTGATTCAAGGTTCATTTCAAGTGCATGTGAAAACAAGCTTATAACAACAAGATTATTCAATCAATTTCAAGTTTAGGTCATGGTGTATAGTCAAGTCTAGGTAATCGAGTCACCAACCAAACTGTCGCCAAATCAAGTATCTGGTCATATCCCTCCTACTGTCGCCAAAGACCATAACCCACATCCTTTCTATTGTCGCCAGATAAGGGCCTTAGCCTAGTCCGTAGACCACCCAACACAAATGAGCTCAAGACTCTATGGCATGCTATCCTACTTATGACTCACTAGCTACCAAGGCATCATTTAGTTTAGTGATCATCAAGCATGAATCATGGAATTAAGCAATACGAGGATAAAGATATGTTCAAGGTGTCATTAGTCATGTAACAAGATCAAGAATCCCTTAGGCTAGTGAACCTTAGTTCATAATCAAGAAGTATCATTCTTTAACATGATTCATCAAGTAGTCAATCAAGACAATCAAGGCAATAAGCATATCTTTTATCAAGTATATCACAACACATATAGATCAATAATATTACATAGCACCACATGTTCTTTAATTGTAACATAAAATCATTCTTCCCTTAGTTAATTACCAAATATAATTAGGATTCATCTTCATGGCAGATTCAAAGCATAATGTACTCAAAATTAAACTTGGTTAGGACCTAAGTCCGAACCTCATTGATAGCTACACTCACTAGGACTCCAAGCTTAGTTTTGTATAGAAATCCCCTTGTTTTTGTCCCTTGGTTGCCCAACTCTAGTGCCTTCACAAGGTTCCTCTACCTCTTGGTTTGACTATCTTGTTAGCATGCATGAATTTCTATCATTCTAACAAGCTTCAAGCCTTCAAGATTCTGGTTTAATCTCTCTTAAATTTTCAAAATTCATTTTCTCTCTCATTTCTCCCTTTTGAATTGGTGGTTTATGTGTGTAGGAGAAAGATGACAACAAATGTTGTCTAACTTGTGCAATAGTCGAGTGTCCCACTACCCTTCAAGGGTGGTGGTGACACTTGGTTATTGTTATAACCAAGTAATAGCCACTAATTTAATCATGTGTTGTATTATAATTAATATAAGTAGTGTTTAATAATCTTTTAATTAGTAATTACTATAGTTTCAATCTTTACGATTTAGTCCTAATGTCCAAAATTTTACACTTTTCTTTCCAATTTAATCATGATTTTAACGAGGCTTGGATTTTGGGTATTATAGTTACTCTAAGAAACCCCTTTCACCACTTTTGAATGTGGACCTTCAAAAAGCTTTTGACTCTGTGAGCTGAGGATTTCTTATCAATGTTTTGGAGGCCATGAAGATCCCTTCCTTTTTTATTGGATGGTTAAAACTTGTGTTACCTCATTTGGGTTTTCGATCTCATTTAATGGAAGCTTAGTGGGGTACTTTCGAGGTGCAAGTGGTTTTAGGTAGGGTGATCCCTTGTAAGCCTACCTTTTTGTTCTTCACTGAACATCTTATCGGCCTTATTAAACTCGGCCACAACAAGAGGAATATTTCAACATCGTCCTAAATGATTGAAGGTTAATCTTACTCACCTTTGCCTCACTGCTGACTCATTGATATTATGCATAGGCACACTCGATTCCTAGGGGTCCAAGCTGTACTTGAGAAGTTTCATGATCTCTCTAGACTAAAACTCAATGCTACAAAAAGTGAGCTCTTCGCTATTAAAAAGGCATGTGTGCCATTGATTGAAAAGGTTAAGGCCAAGTTAGGGCATTGGTCTACAAAGAAACTTAGCTGTGGTGGTCTTATTTAGGATCTTTAATCAAAAGTTGGAGGATATGCAGAACAATACAAGTTTTACAATAGGTCAGTTGTATATTCGTTATTTAGGAGTGCCTCTAGTAACTCACAAGTTTTCAGAGAAGGCATGTGTGCCATTGACTGAAAAGATTAATGCCAAGTTAGGGCATTGGTCTGCAAAGAAACTTAGCTATGATGGTTGACTACAATTGATTCAGACTGTTTTATTCAATATCACAAATTATTGGTGTAGACAACTTGTTTTTCCTTAAGGTATGATTTAGAGGATAAAACATCTTTGTAGTCGATTTTTTTGGAAGTGAAATGAAACTGTGGTTAAGGGTTCCTAAGTGAAATAGAATTAGGTTTGTTTTCCTAAGTTAGAAGAGGGCCTTGGGCTAAGAATTATTTCTACTTGAAATAGGTATTGTGTATTGTTTTTGCTAAAGGATATACTTACTAATGAGGGCTCCTTGTGGGTGACTTGGATTAGAGAGTGTGTCTTGAAGGGCGAGGATGTTTGGCTGATTGATTGTAAGCCATATCATAGCTGGATCATGAAGAAATTATTGAAACTAAGGGGGAAAGCTAGCTTACTGTTAAGAAACACACCGAACTGGGGAGAAATAAAAGTTAGTTTGATCTGGGAGGAAGTAAAAGAAAAGAAGGAAAAAGTTCATTGGCATCGACTGGTATGGTTTTCCTTCCACATTTCGAAGCATGTTGTTATTTTATGGATGACCTTACTTGATAGGCTCCCCACGAAAGATAGATTTATTAAAGTGATGATTATGTGTGACCGACAATACAAGTTATGTAGTATTTGCAGGGATAATATGAATCGTGTTTTTATTGAATGTTCATTTTCGAAGCCTATTTGGGAGGTTGTGTTAAAGCTTTGCTGTAACACCCAAAGATTTTGAATAAAAAATGGAATGATAAAAAGAGGGCTAAGGGGTTTCGATCTTGTGCCCCTTGGCCTTATGAGATAAAAGCTTAATCATCTGGACTAAGTCTAGTATTTGTTAAAGACTAGCCCTTGTTTCTTTTAGATCATGTTTTCGGATATCCAAATAATAAATCAATGAAATATCAATTGGATATCCAACCACGAATTTAAAAAAAATGAAACGACATATCTGGAAACTTCATAATGCTCTTCTTCCCCCTTACCGTTCATGCTCCGACCACCATGCTCCGGTCGGCCGTGGTGTGCACCGCCCTCATCGTCATCATCCTTGTCTCTTCACCGTCAAAACTCGACCACCCGACCACCATTCTCGTTAGTTGTTTGCTTTTAAACGGTGAAAAAACGTTCGAGTTCCTTAGCACCAATCTCCTCCACTGTCAGACGGTGGTGAACACCGCCACCACCGGCGTGTGCGCCGACCAGCTCTAAACCCCCAGCCGTTGACTACGCGCTCATCCGCGTCGCCATTCACCGTGTATGCGGCTCTAAACTTCAGCGAGAAAAAACCCTAGTCCGAACTGTTACCTCCGTTTTCCGGCCATCCTCGCCGTCCAACCGAGTAATGGCCATCGGATATGAGCTCCACTCATTGGTCTGACCAAAACCCAAGCGGTTGGTTCGTGATCTGCCGCCGTTACACCCTTCATCGTAGCTACACGCATCTCCGACCATAATAGTCATATTTTTAGGTTTCCGGTGAGTTTCCGTTCGGGTAAGTGAGGTTTAGTTCAGAAGGTTCACCCTCTTTCATTTTTCGGCGAAAAGTGAGCATAATGGGACCTCTGGCGGCTTTTCCAGTGGCCGGCCAGCAAGGTCCTAGTTGATAAATGGACCGGTTCGATTGAAGCCCAAAGCTCGAACTGGCTCGGCCCAAAACCGGTCAACACAATCGGCCCAAACCCGAGTCAACCCGAACCCGGTCTGAGCCAACCTAAACCCGGTCCGAGTCACCCTGAGACAGCCAAGTCAACTTTCCCGAGTAAGCCCGAGTCAACTCGGTTGACCTCTACCCGTTGACTACTAACGTCAGCGTTGACTCTGACCCCGTTAACCGTTGACCAAAAAGTCAGAATTTTCTTAAAACTCTTATTTTATGTTTTTCAACGTCGTGGGTATGTTTTTGAAGCCCGTTTCGCAAAATTTTGACCCGAAAGCCTCCGAATTTGACCTTGAACCCGAACTTGTATATGTATTAATTATTCAATTAGGAGTACTGTGAATAAGGACTAAAATGTGAATTTGTGTAATTGAAGGTACTCATAGATCCTTGAATATGAATTGTTGATGGACGTCGAATTCGGGTTCGAGTGCAATCATATGGGGTTTCATGAATCGACCGATGTAGCTCAGAGTTAAGGTAATACACTACTTCCTCTTGTATGTGTTATGGAACATGTTAGTATCCGACAATTCACTACATGATCATGTTAAGTATATGATAAATTCTGTTAAAGTCACATTGATTTCAGAAAAAGGGTAATACTTAGGTAAGACTAGATTACTCGGTTAGGAAGATATGAGACTTTTAAGAACTTCTGATAGCCAAGAAAAATTAATAAGACTACTATACTCTAAATTTGATTGTTTGTTAATGATCCAACTTCCGAAATGTTTCGTTACGAAATTGCGGAAATGCCCTTGAGGCGCAAGAAGAACAAAAATACCCATGACAACAAAATAATCTAGGAATCTACATCAAATCTGGTAAAGTAGCTTATTCATATGAAAACCTCGATCTGCTTGAAAAGTTGTGGATCAAAGCTTAAATCTTCGAATTGTAGAGTACTTGGATTGTATTGAACCCTGCTTGATCTCAAAAAATAACTCACAAATATATATATATATATATATATATATATATATATATGTATGTATATTTGTATATATCTGAACTAATCAAAGTGGCGTAAAATATCAGACTGGTCGGCTTGACCAAAGACGATTGAAAACATCGAAAAGGCTGAATTGATCAGACTGAATGTAATGACTAGAAGACCAAAATATCCTTGGGTACTAACTGTGAACTATCTGAAATGATGAATATACCATCGAAATCTGAAATGAATGAATAGTTGGAAGAACCGAGAGGCTCAAAATAATTGAAACACATTCGGACATCGAGGTGACTGAAAATACCTTTAAGACTTGGAATGAGAATTATCAATAAATCCAAGCAAAGGAAATAGTCCTGAAAGTGGTAATACACGACCCTTGTTGGTTGGTCGTTTCGGGAACTATTGTGATGTTGGAAGAATACCACATAAAGGCATGCTCAAGTTATTTGGAGAAAGTAATTAGGTCTATAGTAAGAGCAACCTGTTCTTTGTGTGTATTCGATGCTATGGATCAAGTTCAGATGCATTACACATGTCTAATTACTTGGGAAATACCATTTGAATACATGTTCGATTTCTCATTCTATGTTTGGTGGTTTCTTGGAGAAGACGAGCTTTTGTTATACAATGTAGCCAGTTCTGAGAAGTGAGTACTTGCGTTGTACTGATCCTGTTAAATAATAAACCTTATGCGATGGTTTGCGATTAGTTCAAAGGGACTCGGAAACCTGATAAGTAACCAGAACTTCTGAACTCCGTACATCACTACTTTTACCCGATAGTCTAATTACGAATTTATCCTTGAGAGTTAAAATGACCAAATTACACCTACTGAGTAATATTGACTGGAATTCCCTTGATATATCTAAATTTCTGTATAATCATGTTATGCCGGAAATTCTGAATGATCTTGGGGTTTAATTTCTGAATACTTGGGTAAGGTCCATATTTATCGAATCCCTTCGAATAAGTTCATTGATTATTGAATTTAGCCTTGAATGGACTACAGTTTAGTATCTTCTTTCATTGTCTGTCAAAGATTTCTGTGTTATAATTCAGATCATCTATTGGGTACTGTGTATACATGACTAACCTCTTTGAACAGAGACCAAGTCTATTCACTTTGATCTCAAGTGATCTTGTTATCTGAAGTAAAAACATGACCTTTGGTTCTTGATATAATGATCTGTACTTCGATTCCTGACGTACTGATACTATTTTCTGATATAACAATTATCGTTCGAGACTGTTATACGGGGGTATCTCTGGGACAACACGAGAAGTTTCTGACAAGCATCTGTGTACATGCGCCTTTTTGTTAGGCGTTCTGTTACGCTCTTACGCGTTCTGTTACGCTCATACGCGTTCTGTTATGCTCTTACGCGTTCTGTTACGCTTTTATGCCATTTGGGACCTAAGGGAACCCCTTAAGTCGGTACCTATGCCCATTAGGCCTAGGTTAACACTTGTATAGATGCAGTTCTAGGGAACTGCGTACTGGAGTTCAGTTAAAGAGTAGTTAGATGATTAAAGAAACCTTTTGAGCCATTTTGAAATCCACCCTATTGAATTAATGTACCATGTCTGAAACACTTAGTATGCTTCTAATCTGCACTTAATTAAACAACTAAACTCTTTGATTCAACTTTTGAAATCTATACCTCTCTTGAACCTCTGGGCTATAAGGAGTACCGCCTAATACTCATCGATTGAATAGAACAATTTGTCATAGTAAAAAAAAATAATGTTTCACTAAAATATCAAATCATAATCGAAATCTGTGGCTGCCTGGAACTTTGTGTTAGCTTTACGCTTTGCTTTATACTTGTATGTTGCCTATAGCATCTTCGGATAGTTTTGCATTACTGAGCTTTTTGAAGCTCAAGTTGTTTTTACCATCACAGGTTAGAAGATCGACCATGTTGCAGCTATCAACGTCGGTATGAGAGTTTTTTTGGCTTTGCTGGCGGAGTACAACACCTGTGTAATTAGGGGGCTTGTATGTCATGTTTTGATTTATATTCGAGTATGAAACTTGTATTAACAACTTTTATCACAGTTTTGTTTCATTGTCTGGATGTTTTCTGAAATTGTATTTTAAGTTAAAACTTGATTTATGATTTTAAATGGTTTAGCAATTTGTTTATTTGAAATTTTAACGTGTGTCGCTCCGGTGACCCTAATGTGACTTTCTACGATCCGTATTAACGCATAGGTGGTTCTAGGGGTTACATTTAGTGGTATCAAAGCTTAGAGTTGCGTCATTCTAGGTAGATCGACCGGTCGTCTATCATAGGGTGTCTGGTCTGTGCATTCCCCTAGATCATAACCGTACCCCTCCGTGTCGAGACTCCGATGTCGAATCATTTCTTGTAATTAATGCACTTAACATTTTGCCTATTATAGCTCATTCTGAACTGGCAAGGAATGCCAAAAATATCCGTATGGTTTTTGGATTAAATTGATGGATTTGAATATGGATAAAGAACCTGAGATGGTTTATGCATGTAGAATTGAAGATCAGAGACATATTAAGAATAAATGTTTGAGCATATGAGGTAATCAATATAAGATTTCATGAAAGGCTAATTGGTGATAATAAGCATGTTTGAGAATATTCTGATGGGATTTAAGAAAAGTCTTACGAATTTAAAAGAATTGTGTTCGTGAGATTGGTGAAAATATAAATTTCGGGGTGACTTTCATACACGAAGGGAACAATTATCATAATGTTGTGCTGAAAGTAAGTGATATCCGTATAAAACCTTGGTTATGCTTCTAATTGAAGAAAGGCTTCTTATATGAAAATGTGGCTTGGTGTATCATTATATCATCCTTGACTGGAATTTGGTGTTACATCCTGATTCTAGAAGGCCCTGGTGGAGGCCTTGAGTACTCGGCTGTATTTTAGGTACCGTCTTTCTTCCATAAATTGATATTCAACTTAGTAGAATAATTAAGATTATAGAGAAGATACTTCAGCGTTGTAAGATTGGCTTTTGTGGTAGTTGGAAAAGTTTCTTATCCCTGACAGAGACCATTTATAATAAAAGTTATGAGACAAGTATTCGGTTGGCACCGTATGAAGTTCGATATGGATTCAAATATTGTATTATGATTACTTGGTTCGAGGTGTATGATGGGATGACTTTGGGTTCAAAATAGTTCGAGTGACTGAGAATACTACTAGATTGATCTGTGACTATCTGAGAGTCTCGATAAACAAGGTACTCCGATGGATAAGTTTCAGTACAAGAATGGATGAAGGAGCAGTTTCTGCATTTCTCTGGCTCAGGTGAATTTCGAGGACGAAATTTTCTTTTAAGAGGGGAAAGTTGTAACACCCAAAGATTTTGAATAAAAAATGGAATGATGAAAAGAGGGCCAAGGGGTTTCAAACCCGTGCCCCTTGGCCTTGTGAGATAAAGGCTTAACCATCTAAACTAAGTCTAGTCTTTGTTAAAGACTAGCCCTAGTTTCTTTTAAATGATGTTTTTGGATATCCAAATAATAAATCAATGAAATATCAATTAGATATCCAACCACCCGTTTAAAGAAAATGAAACGCCAAATCTGGAAACTTCAGAAGGCTCTTCTTCCCCCTCACCGTTCATGCTCCAACCACTATGCTCCGGTCCGCCGTGGTGTGCACCACCCTCATCGTCATCATCCTTGTCTCTTCGCTGTCGAAACCCGACCACCTTACCACCATTCTCGTTAGTTGTTTGCCTTTAAACGGTGAAAAACCGTTCGAGTTCCTTAGCACCTATCTCCTCCACCGTTAGGCGGTGGTAGACACAGCCACCACCGGCGTGTGCGCCGACCAGCTCTGAACCCCCAGCAGTTGACCACGCGCTCACCTGCGTCACCATTCACCGTGTATGCGGGTCTGAACTTCAGGGAGAAGAACCCCTAGTCCAAACTGTTACCTTCGTTTTTATGCCATCCTCGTCGTCCAACCAAGTAATGGCCATTGGATCTGAGCTCCACACGTTAGTCCAACCAAAACTCGAGTGGTTGGTTCGTGATCCACCGCCGTTACACCCCTCATCGGAGCTACACGCATCTCCGACCATAAGAGTCATATTTTTGGGTTTCCGGTGAGTTTCCGTTCGGGTAAGTGAGGTTTAGTTTAGAAGGTTCACCCTCTTTCGTTTTCCAACGAAAAGTGAGCATTTTGGGACCTCTGACGGCTTATTCGGTGGTCGGCCGGTGACAAGTCGTCGTTTAACCGGTCAAAAATAAATGAATAAATTAACCTCTTTCAATAAATAATAATATAGAGAAATTAAATAGATATAGGGAAAGAGGGTCGATCCGCAGGGAGATTAGCTGGACTGGTTGACTGAGGACTGCTTTAATTATTACTTCCAGGAATATCTGCAAAATAAGTAAATAAAATAGGGGGAAGTGATCTGAAATTGGTTGAAAAATGAAATAGCAAGATTTAAATGCAGAGGTAAAAAGATTAATTAAAACCAAGTATGTGAAATAGCCTCGAACCAACTCCTTCAATTCTTTCGATCACTGAAATAGATTTTTATTTCGAGGATCATGTCAGTTACAGTCTACGAGGCCCAACCCGTCGTAACTTGTTTCTCTCTCGAATAACCAATCCTCCCAAGTCTATCTTCGAAAGATGGTTCTTAAATAAATCAACCACGTCTATCGCCGTTAAAATATTTAGAATAAAAGCAGGAAAAACCCGACTCAGAAATTGTCTAAGAAGAATCGCTTCTAATTTTATCTTTCCTTAGCGGACCGCCGCTAAGAGTGTTCATAGGAAGTCGAAATATTCCAGGACCTTCTAGAGGTTGCCACGTCACTGCCACGTCAGACGCGTCGTGCCTGGTGTCGTGCCCACGATGCCAGTCATGACAGAATTATACTAAAAACTGCAGAAATGCCCCCTTTTTACTGCTATTTCCAGAATTAGGTCCCTGCACAAAATATAACAGAAACAACATGTATTAAGCAGTAAGAAGTCCTAATAACTAGAAAAATAGCAAATGAAATATGTCACATTTGAGAACTTATCAAATTCCCCCTCACTTGTCTCATACTTGTCCTCAAGTATGTCCAAAAAAGATATTAACCCAAGAATGCATTTCTCAAGCCATCACAAGCATCAAACATAATCATAAGAGTTCTAGCGCAAAAGGAGTATCATGAAAGAAACATAATCAAACCAAATGGATGCAAGCGAAGAACAGTCCTTATCTCTTCCAATTACCTATCAAGCATTAATCAAATCCTAACCTAGTCTTAATCCTCACCAAGATACACTCAAGAGCACTCAAAGTGTTTATAGGTAAAAGTGAAGCGAGAACACTCTAAGTCATACATGAACAAAAGTTTCCATAGGCTTGTAACAAGTTCAGTTCTCCACTAATTTATTAGAATCGAGGTGCAAAAATCATTAGGTCTTTTATTCAAGGTGTAATGTGGGTTTAGAGAAAAAAGGATAGAAAGATGGAAAGAAAAGGCAAAAGAAGATGATCAATGCAAGATATTTCGAACATTAAGCAGTGAAGACATTAAAAAAGAGCTAAAAATGGGCAAGCAAACACACATTTTTTCTTTCTTTTTTTTCATTTCTTCTTTTCGAAATTGTTTTTCTTCTTTTTTTCCTTTTTTTTCTTTTTCGAAGCAATTGCTTCCTTTATTCTATTTTTCTTTTTTTAGGAAAATTTCTGCCCTTATTTGAAAAGTATCTCCTTCATGTCTAATAAAGATTCTAGCATTTGATCAATTGAAATGGTTAAGTCAAAGAAATGAGATGTAAGGCTAACAAAGGCTCACTAGGCGATGAGAAAGGGTAAATTAAGATTAAAATGAAAGGGATGGAAGAAATTAAAGCATAATGCCTAAATCATTTTAAAGCACCTCGTTCTTAGTGTAGTCTCGAATCGTAAGCAAGCCACAAGTTCTAGATTCCTAAAATTCAAGATGACACTCTCAAGCAAAAGAAATGAGAATAATATGAAGAATGCATGCTCAAGGCTCAAATCTTACCAAAATTGGGCTAATTTGATTAAGCTAGGCGAGAAATCTAATTAACACAATCAAGAGAAATTAAAAGAGATGTCAAACTGCAGATTACCCATATCCTTTGATTATCAAAATGCTATAATTCAATCATTCCCAAGCACAAGAACAAGTACAACATGCTGGACAACAAGTAATGGCAAGAAAAAATTCATCTCAAGGTTTAATCAAAATCAAAACATATTATCAAACAAGCATAGGACAAGTGGTAATTTACCCCCCTCACTTAAATGAATTGCCCCAATTCAGAGAAAAGAATTAAAAAGGTAAGGCAAAGAGGGGTAAAGGGAACTCCCCGTGATCAACAATGATTGCGGCCACGTCCGCGGCCGCACCCAGGACGTAGGTAAGAGAGGATTTTGGAAATGTTGTCTTCTAGTGCGTGGAGGCGCGCAGCAAAATCCGGAACATTGTTCGAAGGCTGCTCTTGGGGAGGAGGGGATCGAGGGGCGCGTGGTGCATTTCTTCGAGCGAAAACTCTCCTCGTTCTTGGAGTTAATATTCCCGGTGGGTTGAAAAAAGGCGCATCCGGTGGTCCGTCAAGGAGTCCCATGGAATCCAAGCAACGCTCATCTAAAGCATCCATAGAAAAGGCGTAAGTAAAATTCTCAATATCAAAGTGAGCTATTCTAGATGCAAGGTGAGTAATTAAATGACCAAGGATTAAGGGGCGATTATACCGAATCGCAACTTTGAATTGATGAGCTAACCAAAATCCTAAGTTTACCTTTCTTCCCGAATGCATACACCAAAGGAAAAACAGTTCAGTCTTACTGAGAGTAGCAGAGGCATCGTTACGTCCAGAAAAATTGTAAGCAAGGAAGCGATGAACGTAACGTATCCCTGGATCCTGAAGCGTAATAGCTTTGGTGGAACGGGGGTCAAAGGCTATGTCTGTTTGTCCGGAGAGCTCAAAGTAAGCTGCATTTTCATCAAAATCTACAGGAATCTCAAATAATGCTGTCAGATAATCAGGGTCTGTGACGTTAGTCACAAAACCCATAGCCAAATTAAATTCATTCACAGACATAGCAAAGTTTTCACCACATAGCCGTAATTTAATAATAGCAGGGGAATCATGCGTAATATAACGAGTTTCGGCAAAAGAGAAAGTAGCATAGAACTCAAAAACTAATTCATAAAATGTTCCACATTTTATTTTAGAATAAGCAGCCCAACCGATAGCATGAAAATAATTTGTGACAGACTCAGAGATATTAAGATTAACAAGAGTAGGCTGAGGAATGAATTTGCAAACCCGAAAAGGTCGATGTCTGATACTCTGAAATTGGTCAATCTGATCAGAAGGAAAAATGAGGAAACCCTTGAGTTCTTCTTCGGCCGGAACCACGTATTTACGCCCACGCCTATTCCGTTCTAGGTTTTCTGTGTCTCCCCTGGGAGGAGAAGGAAAGGATGACGCGCTTTGCTGCTGGGCAGAGTGTTCGTCATGGTGAGAGTTCGCAGAGGACTGGTGATCGTCGGGGAAACCGTAATCGGCCGAGAAATCCTCTGTATAACCAAAAGAAGGGTGATACATTAGTAATAGACGAGTTAAAATCGGAGTAGAATTTACCTCGGGGTGTTGCTCTGATTCGGCAGAATGCATGGAAAATGAGGGGATGGTGGAATTCCTCTGTTGGTTTTGAGAGTGATGCTGCCGAGAGTGTGTGGAGGAGTCCACAGTGGGTATTGAGTAAAACGACGGTGACGGAGACCGTGGGGATGGTGGACGGCGGCTGGTGCTTGGTCCGGCGGCGCTATTGGAGAGGTGTGAACGGAGGCTAACGTTCGGGGAAGGAGGCAAAGGAGCGGTGGGAGTCGAAGGGATTGGATTTTCGGCCGGCGGAGTGGTGGCTTGTCGTTGACGACCTCCACGGCGAGGAGGGGGTGTGGTGGTGGGTTCGGAATCGCTGCTAATTGCCATGAATTGAGGCGGTTGAAAATGACGCCGTCCGCCGATAACCAATGGTGGTTCTTGGGGGAGCTGGCGGGCATGTTGTCTTGTGCGTGGCATCGTGGGTTGAGTAATCCGGCAGGATGAGTTTGTGGCTGGGTGATTTTACGGCTGGGTGAATTTGCGGCTGGGGGAATTTGTTAGGGTTTGGTGGTTTTTGTGGGAAGGGAAGAGAGGAAGAGTTTGACGATATTATTAAGGGGAAAGGGCATGGTGCTATCGTGCACCGTTCATTGAGTGTGCTAAAATGCACCGCGTTTAATGAAACGGTGCACTTTGGCTGGGGGAATTAGGCTTGTCCTCTGTGTGCGAAAAGAATCCTGATGTATTAGAAAGAAGACCTGTAGGGAAAAAAAGAAAAATTATTTAAGGCAAAAATGAAAAATAAAGCAGAGAGTGAAATGAAAAACTATTTAAGGCAAAAATGAAAAATTATTTAAACCAATGGGTTGCCTCCCATTTAGCGCTTTGTTTATTGTCGTTAAGCTCGACCAATTCATTGCTCAGATTTTAGGTTCTTCGAGGATAATTTCTTCAATTTGTTCGATCGGTGTGCTTTCGAAGAACGGTTTAAGTCACTGTCCATTCACTTAAGTTTTCCTGCAAAAATTTTCAACTTCAAATTAAATAGGAGAACTTTCTGTCCAATTGAAAAAGATTTAAATGAAATGTGCTTGTCATGAAACGCTTTAGTTTGTTCTTTATAACATTGTGCGCTATCGTAAGCGTTTCGGCGAATTTCCTCAAGTTCTTGGATGTGGAGTTTCCGTGTTTCGCCAACGACATTCATCTCCATATTACATTCTTTCACTGCCCAAAACGCTCTATGTTCAAGTTCGACTGGAAGATGACAAGGTTTACCGAAGACAAGGCGGTAAGGTGACATGCCGATAGGTCCTTTGTAAGCGGTTCTGTATGCCCATAACGCATCGACTAATTTCAAGCTCCAATCCTTTCGATTGGGTTTGACGATTTTCTCTAGGATTGATTTGATTTCCCTATTTGAAACCTCCGCTTGTTCGTTTGTTTGCGGATGATAAGCTGTTGATATGTGTTGCGTCGCGCCATATTTCCTCATCAAGGCTTTGACAACTCGATTAACGAAATGTATTCCTCTATCACAAATGATCGCCCTCGGAGTCCCAAACCTAGAAAAAATAAAGTCACGCAAAAAATTAGTCATGGTTCTTGCATCATTTTCACAGGTGGCTTTCGCCTCAACCCATTTTGAAACATAATCGACTGCCAAAATGATATAGAGATTTCCATAAGATGAAATAAAAGGTCCCATATAGTCAAGGCCCCACACATCGAAGACTTCACATATATGTATTGGATTTAATGGCATTTCGCTTCGACGGCTTAAATTCCCAACCCGCTGGCATCTGTCACATGATTTGCAGAAATTGTAAGTATCTTTAAATAAAGTAGGCCAAAAGAAACCGCACTCAAGGATTTTGTGCGCAGTTCGTTTAGGGCCAAAATGGCCGCCACAAGCGTAATAATGACAAAATTTAAGTATAGATGTTACCTCGCTATTACTTACGCAACGACGAATTATTTGATCAGAACATAATTTCCACAAATATGGATCATCCCATATATAATATCTAGCATCCCTTTTAATACGTTTAACCGTGGATTGAGACAAATTGTTAGGGACCTTACCAGTGGCTAAGAAGTTTGCCAAATCGGCGAACCAAGGGAATGTTACCTTAACTTCCATTAGCGATTCATCCGGGAATTCATCTCGCAAAGGGGTTCTATCGGTGATATCGCCAAACGGCTTAGGTGATCCGCCACCAAATTCTCGCTGCCCTTTTTGTCTTTGATCTGTATGTCAAACTCTTGTAACAAGAGTATCCATCTAATCAAACGAGGTTTCGCGTCCTTTTTGTTGATCAAGTATTTCAATGCTTCATGATCAGAAAAAATAAGAATTTTAGTTCCTAACAAATAAGGGCGAAACTTATCTAATGCAAAAATGACAGCAAAAAGCTCATTTTCTGTTGTCGAATAATTTCGATGTGCCGAATCAAGAGTTCTAGAGGCATAAGCGATAACATGTGGTCCGTCTTTAGTTCTTTGCCCAAGCATTGTGCCTACACTTAGATCGAAGGCATCACACATAATCTCAAAGGGTAACGACCAATCCGTGGGCTGCACAATTGGAGCGGAAATAAGTCGTAATTTCAGCTCATCGAATGACTCTCTACAAGCTTTGTCTACATCGAACGGCACATCTTTTTGTAATAGGCGACAAAGCGGTTGTGCTAGTTTGGAGAAGTCTTTTATGAACCGTCGATAGAATCCTGCATGGCCAAGAAAACTACGAATTTCCCTCACCGAAGTGGGGTATAGAAGTGAGCGAATAACGTCTACTTTAGCCTTATTGACGGCTATACCTTGGGCAGAAACCACATGACCGAGAACTAAACCCTGACTTACCATAAAATGACACTTCTCGTAATTTAACACTAAATTATACTCAATGCATCGGTTAAGCACATATGAAAGATTAGAGAGACATTTAGAAAATGAATCACCGTAAACGGTAAAATCATCCATAAATACCTCTATACCTCGCTCGATGTGGTCGGAAAAAATGCTTAGCATGCAACACTGGAAAGTGGCTGGAGCGTTGCATAGCCCGAAAGGCATTCGCCTATATGCAAAGGTGCCAAATGGACAAGTAATGTAGTCTTTTCTTGATCTTCGGGTGCTACAGGTACCTGAAAAAATCAAGAGAATCCGTCAAGACAACAATAATGTGTTTTTCCAGCAAGTCTTTCGATCATTTGATCGATGAACGATAAAGGGAAATGGTCTTTTCGAGTTTGAGAATTAAGTTTCCTATAATCGATACACATCCGCCATCCGTTTTGAACTCTCTTTGGGATCTTTTCCCCTTCATCATTTTCGACAACAGTTATTCCTGTTTTCTTAGGCACAACATGAATTGGACTAACCCACTTACTGTCAGAAATTGTGTAGATGATATCGGCATCTAGCAATTTTTTTATTTCTTGTCTTACCACATCCATCATCGGTGGGTTCAATCGCCGTTGTCCCTCTCGGATAGGTTTCGCGCCATCCTCCACTTTTATTTTGTGCATGCACGTGGAAGGACTTAAGCCTTTGATATCGGCTAATGTCTATCCGATCGCCTCTTTATGGATGCTCAATGTAGCTATCAACTCTTCTTCCTGTTGCGACGACAATTCGCTTGATATGATGACGGGTAGAGTTTCCTTGTCGCCCAAATATGCATATTTCAAGTGTGGTGGGAGTTGTTTCAATTCTAGTTGAGGTGCCTGCAAAATTGAGGGAAGAGGTCTAGATTGTGATGGAGTTAATTGAAGTTCAGAAATTAAAGAAAGAGTAGAGATTGTTTCGCCTAAGTCGTCATCGTTGAGATCTTCCAATTCCCTACAAAAATCATGAAACAAATCAGTTCCAATAAAGTCATTAGCCAAAGGATTTATAATATCAATAAAATTAAGGCTTGCGACAGAATCAGGATATTTCATAGCTTTATACACATCAAACTTCACTACCTCTCCGTCAAATTCCATGGTTAAAATGCCATTACGGACATCAATTTTTGTGTGTGCGGTTGATAGGAAGGGACGTCCAAGCAAAATTTCAGATCCATTGTTGCTATGATCATTCTCCATATCAATAATGTAAAAATCGGCGAGAAAAATAAGATTATTTACCTTAACCAGAATATTTTCCAATACCCCTTCGGGATAAATAATCGATCTATTAGCCAATTGTACTGTTACCTTAGTTTCCTTCAGTGGATCATTTGAGATTTTTCTATAAACACTTAGAGGCATGACATTGATGGAGGCACCCAAATCGCACATAGCTCTTTTGATCCCAACATTCCCAATTTTACAGGGAATCACAAACATACCTTGGTCCTTGTACTTTGGTGGTAACGGCTTTTGAAAAATGGCTGAAATATTCTCGCTAAGGTTGACTCTCTCGTTTCCCGACAACCTTATTCAGTTTGTACATAGGTCTTTCAAAAATTTCGCGTATTTAGGAACCTTCCTGATAACATCCAAGAGTGGAATGTTAATTTCCACTTTTTTGAACACCTCCATTATTTCCTTCTCTTCCTCCTTTTTGTCTCGTTTTGCTTGTCTTCCTGGAAAAGGTGGAACATGTTCGTAAGTAGAAATAGGAATTTTAGATTTGACGTTACCTGAAGTGGAGGAGATTTTTCTTTTTGGTGTTCCGAAGAGCCGTCGGATTTTTGCTCGTCCTTCTTTGGCGGTTCAGGTGTTATCACGGTCCCGCTACGCAAAGTGATTTCGCTCACATTTTCCCTCGGATTGATTTCGGTTTGTGATGGCAATTTTCCTTGAGATTCTAGACGCTCTATTGTTTGAGCTAATTGGCTAACTTGTTTGTCTAGTTCCTGAAGGTGAGATTGCGTTTGGGTTTGGAACTTTTCCTGTGAAATAGCTAACCTCTCAACAATAGATTCAAGGGAAGATTTCTGGACGCCCAATATGTTTCGCCTAATTTCTGTCGCTTTTTCCGCAGGGAAGTATATGTCAAGAAAAACACGAGAGAGATCAGACCATGTATTAATTGAATTTGGAGGTAAGTAAAATAACCACTCTTTAGCCGTTCCGACTAAGGAAAAAGGAAAAGCCCTTAGTTTTATTTGGTCTTCTGAGACCCCTTGTGGTTTCATGCTGCTTCACACCATATGAAATTCGGCAAGGTGTTTGTGTGGGCTTTCAGAAGGGAGGCCATTAAAGGTAGAGAGTAGGTGAATTAATCCCGTTTTGAGCTGGAAGGGAGTATCGCCTTGAGGAAAAGCGATGCAGAGTGGTTGCTGCACAGTAAGGGCCGCGTTCAGCTCTCGAATCGTTTGATCTTCCATCGGTTCTGGTTCTTGTGTAGGTTCTTCGATTGGTGTAATTTCAGAAGTGGATTCTTGTTCGGATCGTCATGTGCTTTGTTGTTTCTTTCGTCGAAGTGTTTCGCCGTGAGTTCTACGAGCGCTTGCTTCGATTTCCGGGTTGTATGGAGCTAAATTACCCGGGTTCTTCCTGGTCATAAAAATAAAACAAAATCAGTCAAAAATGCCGAAAGTAAATCTCCCCGGAAACGGCGCCAATTTTGACAAGTCGTCGTTTAACCGGTCAAAAATAAATGAATAAATTAACCTCTTTCAATAAATAACAATATAAAGAAATTAAATAGATATAGGGAAAGAGGGTCGATCCGCAGGGAGATTAGCTGGATTGATTGACTGAGGACTGCTTTAATTATTACTTCCAGGAATATCTGCAAAATAAGTAAATAAATAGGGGGAAGTGATCTGATATTGGTTGAAAAATGAAATAGCAAGATTTAAATGCAGAGGTAAAAAGATTAAGAAAAACCAAGTATGTGAAATAGCCTCGAACAAGCTCCTTCAATTCTTTCGATCACTGAAATAGATTTTTATTTCGGGGATCATGTCGGTTATAGTCTACGAGGCCCAACCTGTCGTAACTTGTTTCTCTCTCGAATAACCAATCCTCCCAAGTCTATCTTCGAAAGATGGTTCTTAAATAAATCAACCACGTCTATCGCCGTTAAAATATTTAGAATAAAAGCAGGAAAAACCCGACTCAGAAATTGTCTAAGAAGAATCGCTTCTGATTTTAGCTTTCCTTAGCGGACCGCCGCTAAGAGTGTTCATAGGAAGTCGAAATTGCCACAGGCCGATCCTTCCTCCCAACTGTGTTTTTAAGCGATTTCAGACCAACGGGCCCTTTTTGATTTGAAAAATGGTTAAAAACTTTAGTAAGGCCGATTGCCAAACTATCTAAGCAGAAAGATAAAAATGATTTCCCAAAAGAATTTAAGCAAGTTCAATTCTCACGAATCGAATTGACTTGGCTGGTTCTTGGCTTAAAAGATTTAGCTAAGCATGATATTGATTATCATACTTAACTTGATTTTAGCAAAGTAATTAAATAGCATAAAATAAATGAGACAATAAAATAGAGAAAAAGAACTTGGATTAAAACTGAAAATGTTTACAAAGATAAAGAATTCAAAGCTAGAAGATGCTGTTAAGCCTTCACCAAAGGTTGGTATTTATAGGCTTAGATTACAATGATAAGAGATCAAAATAACAATTTCAAATTCAAATGTTTTTAAAATTCAAAATAAAATCAAGTGGATAGAACTGATAATCTGATTGGATCTTCTCTCGGAATATTCCAGGACCTTCTAGAGGTTGCCACGTCACTGCCACGTCAGACGCGTCGTGCCTGGTGTCGTGCCCACGATGCCAGTCATGACAGAGTTATACTAAAAACTGCAGAAATGCCCCCTTTTTACTGCTATTTCCAGAATTAGGTCCATGTACAAAATATAACATAAACAACATGTATTAAGCAGCAAGAAGTCCTAATAACTAGAAAAATAGCAAATGAAATATGTCACATTTGAGAACTTATCAGCCGGCAAGGTCCTAGTTGATAAATGGACCGGTTCGGTTGAAGCCCAAAGCCTGAACCGGCTAGGCCCAAAACCGGTCAACCCAATCAGCCCAAACTCGAGTCAACCCGAACCCGGTCTGAGTCAACCCAAACTTGGTCCGAGTCAGCCTGAGTTAGTAGAGTCAACTCACCCGAGTCAGTCGAGTCAACTTGTCCGAGTCAGCCCGAGTCAACTCAGTTGACCTCTGCCCGTTGACGTCAGAGTTGACTCTGACCCCCGTTGACTGTTGACCAAAAAGTAAAAATTTTCCAAAAACTCCTATTTTATGTTTTTCGACGTCCTGAGTCCGTTTTTGAAGCCCGTTTCGCAAAATTCTATCCCAAAAGCCTTCGAATCTGACCTTGAACCCGAACTTGTATATGTATTAATTATTCAATTAAGAGTACTGTGAATAAGGACTGAAATGTGAATTTGTGTAATTGAAGGTACTCATAGCTCATTGAATACGAATTGTTGATGGACGTCGAATTCGGGTTCGAGTGCAATAGAATGGGGTTTCATGAATCGACCGATGTAGCTCAAAGTTAAGGTAATACACTACTATCTCTTGTATGCGTTATGGAACATGTTAGTATCCGACAATTGGCTGCATGATCATGTTAAGTATATGATAAATTCTGTTAAAGTCATGTTGATTTCAGAAAAAGGTAATACTTAGGTAAGACTGGATTACTCGGTTAGGAAGATATGGGACTTGTAAGAACTTCTAATATCCAAGAAAAATTAATAAGACTACTATACTCTAAATCTAATTGTCTGTTAATGATCTAAATTCTGAAATGCTTCGTTACAAAATTGCGGAAACGCCCTTGAGGCGCAAGAAGGACAGAAATACCCCTGACAGCAAAATAATCTGGGAATCTACACCAAATCTGGTAAAGTAACTTATTCATCTGAAAACCTCAATTTGCTTGAAAAGTTGTTGATCAAGGCTTAAATCTTCGAATTGTAGAGTACTTGGATTGTATTGAACCCTGCATAATCTCTGAAAATAACTCACACACACACACACAGACACACACACACACACACACACACACACACACATATATATATATATATGTATATTCGTATATCTGAACTAATTAAAGTGGCGTAAAATATCGGACTGGCCGGCTTGACTAAAAAGGGTTGAAAACATCGAAAAGGCTGAATTGATCGGACTGAATGTAATGACTAGAAGACCAAAATATCCTCGAGTACTAACTGTTAACTATCTGTAATGATGGATATACCATCGAGATCTGAAATGAATGAATAGTTGAAAGAACCGAGAGGCTCAGAATAATTGAAACACCTTCGGACAGCGAGGCGACTGAAAATACCTCTAATTCTTGGATTGAGAATTATCAATAAATCCAAGCAAAGTCAATAGTCCTGAGAGTGGTAATACACGAACCTTGTTGGTTGGTCGTTTCGGGAACTATTTTGATGTTGGAAGAATACCATATAAAGACATGTTCAAGTTATTTGGAGAAAGTACTTAGGTCTATAGTAAGAGCAACTTGTTCTTTGTGTGTATTCGATGCTATTGATCGAGTTCAGATGCATTACACATGTCTGATTACTTGGGAAATACCATTTGAATACATGTTTGATTTCTCGTTATATGTTCAGTGGTTGCTTGGCGAAGACAAGCTTTTGTTATACAATGTAGTCAGTTTTGAGAAGTGAGTACTTGCGGTGTACTGTTCTGGTTAAATAATAAACCTTGTGCGATGGTTGGCGATTAGTTCAAAGGGACTCGGAAACCTGATAAGTAACCAGAACTTCTGAACTCCGTACGTCACTACTTTTACCCGATAGTCTAATTACGAATTTACCCTTGAGAGTTAAAATGACCAAATTACACCTACCGAGTAATATTGACTAAAATTCCCTTGATATATCTAAATTTCTGTATAATCATGTTATGCCAGAAATTCTGAATGATCTCGGGGTTTAATTCCTGAATACTTGGGTAAAGTCAATATTTATCGAATCCCTTCGAATAAGGTCATTGATTATTGAATTTAGCCTTGAATGGACTATAGTTCAGTATCTCCTTTCTATGCTTGTCAAAGACCTCTGCGTTATAATTCAGACCATCTATTGGGTACCGTGTATACATGACTAACCTCATTGATCAGAGATCAAGTCTATCCACTTTGATCTCAAGTGATCTTGTTATCTGAAGTAAAAAACATAACCTTTGGTTCTTGATATAACGATCTGTACTTTGATTCCTGACGTACTGATACTAATTTATGATATAACGATTATCGCTCGAGACTGTTTTACGGGGGTATCTCTGGGACAACGCGAGAAGTTTCTGACAAGCATCTGTGCGCACACGGCTTTTTGTTAGGCGTTCTGTTACGCTCTTACGCATTCTGTTACGCTCATACGCGTTCTGTTAGGCTTTTATGCCTTTTGGGACCTAAGGTAACCCCTTAAGTCGGTACCAACGCCCATTGGGCCTAGGTTAACACTTGTATAGATGCAGTTTTAGGGAACTGCGTACTGGAGTTCAGTTGAAGGGTAGTTAGATGATTAAATAAAACCTTCTGGCCCATTCTGAAATCCACCCTATTGAATTAATGTACCATGTCTGAAACACTTAGTATGCTTCTAATCTGCATTTAATTAAACGACTAAACTCTTTGATTCAACTTCTAAAATCTATACCTCTCCTGAACCTCTAGGTTATAAGGATTACTGCTTAATACTCAGCGATTGAAAAGAACAATCTGTCATAGTAAAAAAAATAACGTTTCATTGAAACATCGAATCATAATCAAAATCTGTGGCTTCTTGGAACTTTATGTTAGCTTTACGCTTTGCCTTATACCTGCATGTTGCCTATAGCATCTTCGGGTAGTTTTGTACTACTGAGCTTTTCGAAGCTCACGTTGTTTTTACCATCACAGGTTAGAAGATCGACCATGTTGCAGCTATCAACGTCGGTATGGGTGTTTTTTTCGGCTTTGCTTGCGGAGTACGACACATGTGTAAGTAGGGGCCATGTATGTCACGTTTTGATTTATATTCGAGTATGAAACTTGTATTAACAACTTTTATCACAGTTTTGTTTCATTGTCTGAATGTTTTCTGAAATTGTATTTTAATTCAAAACTTGATTTATGATTTTAAATGGTTTAGGAATTTGTTTAGTTGAAATTTTAACGTGTGTCGCTCCGGTGACCCTAATATGACTTCCTAGGATCCGTATTAACGCATGGCGGGTCTAGAGGGTTACATTTGCAATGTTAATCATACGGTGTAGCACAATAATAGTGAAATTCGTTGGGCTGCTATAGGATTGAGAGGGAAGGATCTGATTGTTTCCTTGCTTAAAATTGCATTGGGTTTTTTTTGTTTATTGCATTTGGGGAGGAGATGAATCGGAGGCAATTCAGTGATACATATAGGCAAGGCTAGCCCTGGACTTTTGGTGGCCCAAGGCGAATCTAAAAAATGCCCTAAATCAAAGATTTAAATTGCGATTGCGATATATCTATCGTCGTGTTACATTTATCATGGTGGCAGACATTATATATACTATTTTGGTCACTAAGAGTAACGTGGTTATGAATTTTTTTAATAACATACTCTATTGTTGACATAACGGTTGTAGGTATTGTAGTTTTAAATGGTGCCACTACCGCCATATAATGGTCGTTGTTGCAATTGTGTAAGACATGAGGGATTATTTAAAAACCTTAAGTTGTATACGTATGGTACAACAGCTTGGTGCTTCTTTGGATAAATAAAATTTCAACATTTATCAAAAAAAAAAACTGACTAGTATATTGATTTTAAGGTGTCAACCCTCGACTACTATTGTAATTTATTTTCCATAAGTTACAACTAGAAAACAAAATATTTATTTTAAGGTGTCAACAACTTCTAGAGCAAGTAGTTAAAAGCTCTCCGTTAACACCTCCCCTCTTCCTAGGTTGTGGGTTCTAGACCCGGTAGGAGCAAATTTCCCCTTCCCCCTTCTCTAGGTAGGAATTGTTAAAAAAACTATTAAAAAGAATTGAAAAGTCCCCTGCGTTAGCAGGTTTTAAGACGCAAGTAAGGTTTTGTTGCCTTAGCTAGAGTAAGATTAGGAAATTTTATGTACCATTACAAGTACGTTTTAAGAAGTTTGAAATTTTATACTTTTGAACCTGAGTGATCTTCTGGATACTCTTTCGAAATCCGGACAACTAGAAGGTAATTGCATTTTGAGGTGTTTGTGTGTCTTTTAGTCTCGAGATTTTGACTTCCAACTCTTAAGAGTGTCTTGAGAGCGCAAGAGCGCGGTCCGTTGAACGTGCCTAGCTTACCGTGAATTACCTTGTATGTCGAACCATTGTGGTGATTCACCTTAGTTGATTTGAACGGAGAAGAACATGAACTTAGTTTAAGAGTTTAGAGACTTGGAGGACCGAATTGCCAAAACCAACAAAATTGAATGACCAATTAGAGAGATAGACAGCAAAATTGACAAATCATGAAGAATAGACGTGATTGGTCATGGGAGATCGAACATGTGTCCAAGGAAAGACACAAAGGTGAAATTTATGAAATCATTTGGGATCTATTCTTTCATAAAGGTGAAAATATACTCCTTATATAACAAAAGCTATAGGGTGAGATGATTAAAAAAATCTCTAAATCATACAGCTTGTACGGATAGGGGTGACAATTTAATTTGAATCTAATTCGAATCCAATCCGACCCGAAGAAAAACCCCGATTCAAATTCGTTTGAAAAAAGTTCGAATTCAAATTCAAAAATGGGGCCCAAGTCCTAATAGGAGGCTAATCAGATATAGATACTATTAGGAACTGATCCGAATCCGATTCAAGTACATGTCCAATCCAAATTCGATCCGAGTCTGATCCATATCCGAGTTCGAATAAAAACATTTATGACTTTTAATTCTTTAAACAAAATATCATTTATAATATTTACATTAAAATAATAACAATACATATGTAAAGTAAAATGTTAACATAAATATATTAAAATAACATAATTATATATTAGATAACTTGAAATAATGGTAAAAACAAAATTAACGTACATATATATTCATATTAAAAGTGATAATAAAAACATAAATGTATGGAAAATGCAAGTTAAATAATAATAATAATATTTACTATGATTTATAAATCTCAACTAAACTTAAACTTAATATAATATAATATATCCATGTATATCATATGCAATTATGCATGTATACAAAAATATGAAGGAAAAAAAGAAGAAATAAATGTAGGATAAAATCATAGATAAACAAATTAGAAAATAAATACAATGGAGAAATAAATAAATGTAAATATCAATGAATTATCAAAAATTAAAAAAAAAAATTGGTGAATGAAATAGTAAATGATATGAAATTGCAAGATAAAGTTAAGATATATTATGCTAAAATTATGAATTAAAATAGGAAGCAAATTAAAAGTATAAATAATAAACAAAAAATTTTAAATGTAGTCAACAAATAAGGGAGTGAAATGAATAAATACATAATTAAATGGCATAAATTAAAAGCACGAGAAATTAAATACATAATATTATGTACTAATTTGTATTACAATAAAAATATTAGAGGGCTGAAACACAATATACCCTAATGACGCTAAAATTCGCGGATCTACCCTTTGGCCTCGGGTCAACATTAGGGATGACAATTTAATATGAATCTGATCCAAAAAAATTCAATCCAAAGCGAATTCGATCCAAATCCGAATCGAAAAAATGTCTGAGTCCGATTATAATCAGATTTGGACTTGGACTCTATACATTCTGATCCAAATACGATCCATTGTCATCCCTATGTATGGAGCCGTGATTGAATATTGGGAGGGGACAAAATGTTGAATTTAAAAAAAAATACAATAAGTTTTAGGTATTTGAACTCAAAATTCAGAAGGCGATGCTTATTTTGTCTAATATTTAAACGTATAAGGACCATAGCCGACTATTAGGGGAGCACCACGAGTGACTGTTCAAAGGCCCCAACCAGCCTAGGGCCCCTAAAAATCAATTATTCTTATTTATTTTATTTATCAAATGAATAAAATAATCTAACATTAAAATTTAATTCTCTTTTCCAAATCTCAAAATTTATTTTATTATCAAATTTAATTCTCTCCTTATTCTTTTCCAATCTAACGATAAAAAATAAATGATATAATATTTTAAAATTTTTTGTATTTATTCTTCAAAATCAAACTCTATATTATACCCACAATTCAATTCTTTCAAATTTTCTTAACAAAACAATGAAAGTAATGTTTTTACAAAGTTTAATTATGTTCAAAGTAATGAAATATTAGATTAATTATTCAAAGTAATGATATATATTTTCGCTCTATAGGGAACTATTTTTTTCTTAAATTGTTATTAGATTAAAAAATTTAAGAACACGTGCCCATAATTCTTTTGTTCAGTCCTACTTGATTAAATATTTAATAAATCATTATATTTTTTTAATTTAAATACTCATTTTTGTAGGGCTAAGATACTATTAAACAAAAATTTATCTAATATATAAATTTTTTTAATAGGACCGATCCCTTTAGGCCCAAAATAGACCCGCCACAGCATACAAGAGAAGTGAAATTTATTGAAATCCATCGATTCCTTACCTTAATGTATTTTTATTCATGTTTTTGAGCTTATTCAATAAATTTAGAAGAATTAATGGTTTCAACAATCTGTAAAGTAAATGGTTAGCTCTAAATTGACTCTCTTATTCTTTTAAGTTGTGAGTTTAAAATTCAGGAGCAAATTTTTCTTCCTTCCATAAATAAAAATTATTTTAAAAAAATAATAGTTGCACGTTACGTTGAGTCGTTTATTTGGTTAATTATTTTTTTGTAGCTTAACTAACTCTCGTCAACGTGTTCTGCGTGGATACAAATCTATTAGTTATTCTTTTCTCTTTAGTAAGTCAAGCTTGCACATGGTCTGTTTCTCGACGTGCCCAAATAGAACATTTTTCTTCCATCTGCGTATCATCTTAGGATTCTAGATTATCGAATAATGTTTTGAATATCACTTATAAATCAAAGAAATCTACCTTTTTGATATCAATATATAAACAACTGTTTTTTTAGTATGGTAGTATTAAGATATGATTATATTTGAAGTAACAATTAGCTAATAGATGATGCAAATTTAGCGTTCGAATAAGTTTAATATATAGGCTTTGTCAAACCTATGCCCCTTGTATTTAATAACTTTAATTCAGTAGAATTCTATTGTTGCATTTAATAAAAAAACATTTAATAAGAATCTAATTTAAGAGGATTTTTTGATTATTTAACTCATTTAATAATATTAATAAGAAACATTATATAAAACTCATTTAATTTTATACTAATCCACAATCATTGGATGAATATAATAGATTAATGAGATTAAAAGATGAAATATATATATATATATATATATATATATATATATATATATATATATATATATATATATATATCATCACCTATACTAATATGGAGTAATTTTTAAAGGAAAAAAACCCCTTAATGGCTTAATGCTATGACTCTCGTACCCTAGAGAATTTCACTTGGGGTGAGAAGATTAGCCTTAAAAGGAAAATTCAATTACATATACTCGTTAGTATTTATTCCTATTTTTTCTTAATCTTTTAATAAGACGCATAGACCTTACATACAAAGTTGTTTGAACACGAGTCTCTTAGAATAAACATCCTACATTCACAACAATTAGATAAACATCATATCTAAGAGTGAAAAATATTATTACAGAAGCCAGCGATGTTATCTTCGTCGGCGGCAATGATCCCAATCCGCAATTCTCATCTTAACCTTCTCAAACTCTGATATCCCGCAAGGCAACGTTATCTTGCCTGATTGGCTGAACCCGTAAACTCGCTCCGCTTCCTTCAAGAGTTCCCCGAATAACGGATGATTGAAATATATCACAGGCAGGACCACCCTCTTTGTGTCATCTTCTGACTCGCCAATATACAAAGCAAGATGTCCCTTTGGTACTCTAACAGTCGTCACTCCCTTCTCACCCAATTTGACATAATTCGTATCCGAGTTCGAATGATAAATCCCTTTAACTCGACGTCGAACAAACCTTGTAAAAGAGCAAATTCTGGATATCGGATTGTAGCTTGGTGTTGGAGGAGTCAAGAAACTATTACTATAGTTTGTTCTTCGGGGTCGGAATCGGATTATCGGTTTGAAAACCTTCACTAGCTTGCGTCCAAGCTTGAACCCTCTAATTTTCTTCATAATCTCGAGTAGTGAGTAATGAAGCATGAGAATAACATTGAGAAATGTTTATATAGCAAAAAGAAGATATGGTAAAGGTTTGGCGGGCACCAGGCACGCTGTATTGACGTTGCAGCGTGCGACACAAAACAAAGCAGTAAATTAAAATGTTTCTAGTTGTACGATGTTACCGTGTTTGCATTACATATAAATTTTGGGATTCTAACCTCAAATTCAATTATTAATGGATAAAATTGACTTCGAATTAGTTACAACGGTTAAAAATGAAGATTAATTGACCAATTTTATTTTTGCCAATGTATCATTGACATGGCAGAAACATTCAAATAAGCAAAACTTTTTTTTATAATCACTGTTTTTTTTTTCCGAGACAAATATGATTTATTAATGACATGCAACATTAATTGCTCCATTTACAACATTGGGACTCGAACTGATGACTTTACTTAAGGAATATTACTCCTCATCCAGCTAGACTAGATCAATTGGAAGTTAATATGCAAAACATTTTTTGCCCATTTCCAGCTAGCAGAGACAAAGATGGAAATTTCCAAATCTTTAAAGCCACAGAATCCAGTTTCCATACTTGAATCTCAAGCTAAAAGTTGGCTGCAGTTAACTTTGGAATATTTGGACTCCCCATCTTCCCAACATGTAATCTGCTCCAATGGTGACAAAAAGGCACCCAATTCTTTTATTACAATAGTTGTTATGATATAATTCATTAGACAAATCATGCATTAAATCTGTCTGCTTCGTTAACGAAAATTGCAAATCCTAAAGCCGACAAACTACATACACAATTATGTTGGAGAATCGGCAAATAATACATTTGCACAGACAGTGGAGAGTAGGGTAACTCCAGATTTGCCAGTTTGTTGTTATTCCACCGTGCACGGACCATAAGATCAGCTGTGGTTCATCGTAATCTTGGCACCCACATTAATATTCTACTCGCCATGTATATTATATAATTCACGTTGATCGATGTAAAATTTACACATGGCAATCTTGCTAATTGAATATTTTCCGTTTCATGTCTCCAAGGTTTTCGGTATAAATATATTCTCAGTTTGATTATTTTTTTTAGATTACATATACGTACGTTATACAATTTGATATAATGTTTATACTATTGAGATTCATTCTTAATAAAAATTTAAGGGTTTTAAGGGTTGAAGCACGATTGATCACACATCTTCTTATATATTGTACTGGCGACAATGTCTATTGAACTAAACTCAACTATATTAAAAATTATTTAATATATCATCCGGGGACATTATATTATTTTATTTATTTTTTGATTAAATAGTGAGGTATTACATTCTCATATCGGGATTCAAACTTATACAAGATGGGGGCAAGATGAGCATCCTTAGCCACTAGGTCAATTAGTGGATCTCCATTTGTTTTTATTATTTAAATGTAAGATCTACTGATTATAAGATAACCAAAAGTTAAATTTAATTAAAGAATTATTATTAGATGCATTGTCAGTGAAAAAATTAATTTCACAAAACGATCTAATTTTTAATTCTAAACGCTAACCCCTAAATTATAAACTCCAACTTCAAAATCATAAATCTCAAATAAAAAATTGACAACATTAAGACTTTGTTTATAAAAAATTTCACTATCAACATTTGAAATAATTATTTATTAAACTATTTTTTTAAATAGATCAGCTCAGGGTCCGAAGAGACTTGTAACGACCCAAGTTTTCGAGTCAACGATTTGGCGTTGATCCAAGTCATGGACCCTTGTGTTGGGTTAAGTGTTTGGACCCATTGGGCCAAGTTTGGGCTTTTTTCGATTGGGTTTTGAGCTAATTAGGCTTGACAAGTGATCATTTTTTAAAAGGGGAAGAACCTTGGGGGTTTTATGTTGTGATTTTACCTTTACTCAAAATAAAGGCTAGAAACCAATTGGGAAATTGGTATATCACGTGATGTTGGGGAGGGAAAACAAGATGATGACCCTGTTTGGCAATTAGCGGATAGCGGATTACATTAGCTGATAGCATTAGCTAATTTGACTAGCGGATTACATTAGTTGATTGTATAAAAGTGTTTGGTAAAATTAACCGGTAGATGTTTGATTATTTGAACAAGCAAAATAACATATAAGGACATGATTATATTTGATACTTGTTTGAATAATTTATTTTTGCTAATACATAGTAGAACATGATAGAATTAGGGCATCCTCTCAGCATCAACAAGCCCTTGCACACCGCTCGGAGGGACCAGCAACCAAGCATCCCCGTGTGGCTGATCCTTGAACAGACGAGAAAGAAAATCTGCAACCTTGTTTCCCTCGCGACCAACATGTTGAACCTTGATCTCCCACTCTCGGCACATGAAACCAAAAATGAGGTCTACCACGACGTCCTCACGTAAAGTCGACGACTCATTTATAAGAATCCGAACCACCTCCATGCTATCAGATTCAACATAAACTCTTTTATACCCAAGACGCCATGCATGGAACAATACATCATAAACCGCCTAGAGCTCCGCCATCGACACAGAGCAGCAGCCAAGCTTCCGAGCAAACCCAAAGATCCATTTGCCAGTCCAGTCACGGAGGACTCCTCCTGCAGCCGCAAACTATTGTTGTCCATGCACCGCCCCATCCGCGTTGGCCTTGATCCAGCCAGCCGGGGGCACTACCATCGACTACGGATAACATGCGTTTGTCTCGGCCCGACAGCAGAATAAGAAACCCTATCAAATTCTTCCGCAAGTTGCAGGAAATGTGGTAAAAAATCTCTCGTATCCACAAACCCATCATCCAACAAGAGGCTATAGCGACGTTTCCAAAGCTGCCAGCAGATTACAACAAACCGCGTCACCCATGCTGATCGACTATCCGAAAACGCACCAGCATTCCTCAAATTGAAGACAAGCCACTCGTCAAAGGCTATGGAACCAAACTCCAGCAACTTGTCCCCGGGAACGGCCTGAGCCCAAATCTGTCGCGCCAACGCGCAACGTCTAAAGACGTGATCAATGTCCTCTAATCCCTGATGACAAATACGACACCCACCATCAATTTTCAAGTGTCTTCGAGCTCGCTCCATGTTCGTAAGTAAGCCCTTACGCATAACTAACCACATGAACACCTTTATACGTTGGGGGAGCTTAAGAGACCATACCAACTTCCAATTTCCTTGGCCAACATCGCCATGATTCGCGTCCAAGAGGTGATATGTTGAACGCACCGAAAATCTGCGATTATCCTCCCACCTATAACCCAGAAAATCAGCACCATACCAGGCCCGAGAGGGAGGGACGACAGCGATCCTGTGAAGCACCGTCTCCGGTAACACCTGACGGAGGCGACTCCAATCCCATCCACCCGAGACCGTCACCGTGCTAGCAACAGAAGTTGGTATTGGGGGAGCCTGCAGCAAGTAATTAACACATAAAAGGCCCTCCTTATCCAACCACGTATCATACCAAAAGTTAGTGCGTTCCCCATTCCGAATATTCCAACAAATACTACTCTGAACCTCATCCCATACCCTACTAAGACCCCTCCAAAGACGCGAACAATTACTCCTACGAATGCTCTCCGAGACCATATCATGCCATTTGTATTTTCCTTTAAGAACTCTAACCCAAAGTTTCTCCGAATTAGACAAGAGTTCAAAACCCACCTTCATCAAAAAAGCATTATTTTGAATTGAGAGATCCTTGAGCCCCATACCTCCATTCTTCAAAGGTTGTTGCATAACTTCCCAATTAACCATGGAGATTCCGCGTTTCCCATCGGAGCCTCCCCACACAAAGCGACGAATAATTTTTCCATCTCTTGGCACAAACCCTTCGGTAACCAAGTAGATTGCATGACGTACGACATAATAGCTTGCAAAACCGCCTTAGCCAACGTTACCCGCCCAACTAGAGTTAGCGATTTCGCTACCCAGCCCGACAACTGTCTACTCATCTTATCCAAAAGGTACGCATACGTAGCCTTAGTAACCTGGCTATGGAAAAACGACACACCCAAATATTTCCCCAAGTCATTAACTACCTCAAACCCTAAGGCTAGCCCAACATGATCATGAATGCTCTGCGAACAGTTCTTAGAAAAGTAAACTCGTGTTTTAGCAACACTAACGCGATGTCCAGAGCATATACAAAATTGTTCCATGACTCCCTTATTAGTTATTAACATTTTGTACCTATTAATATCAATTAGATTATGAAAATTATTTTTTAATACCATTGTTGAGCATATATGAAGATGTACATATTAATTTTTTATTTGTGAAATTATCTTTTTAATTTAATTTTAATAATTATTAAATTTAGATGTATAATGTAATTTCTTATCTATGAAATTATATTTTGAATATAATTTTATTAATTATTAGATTTACATGTATTTATTATTTTCTTATTTATAAAATTATTTTTTAAATTTTATTAGATAATCAAATTATGTTATTTAGAGAAAGTTTTATAATTATCAAGGACAAAATAATTTTTATAAGTCTTTTATCCAAACCTCTAACTCAAAAAACTCATAAAAGGAGCTTTTTCAAAATGAGAGGTTTCACCTCAATTCGCTATTACAATCATCTATTTACCAAACATCCAAATTAGTGAATTTGACTGGTCAAACCTCTAAACATGCTTCAAACCTCTAATTTTAGCTCAAAAAGTTCTTTACCAAACATGGTCGATATCATCTTCATCTTTTTCCTACTCACACACAACCCATTTCTATCTTCCTTTCAAGCCTAGTTTCTAACCTCAAAGATTCAAGCCTTCTACCTCATTTCCTACATCCGAGATTCAATATTCAAGTACGTTGATCTCCTTCTCATGGTATTTGAGAAAAATATGATTTGTGGATAAAGGGGTAAGTCTTCATTTATGGGTTTTTGAAAGTTTTGAGCGTTAGGGGTTTCCATGGGTTCTTTTATTATTTTAAAGTTGTATTTTCATGGCTAAGCTCACTGTTGAGTGTGTAAAAGTTCTATATTTTACCCCCTATTTAACCCATATTTCTGCTGCATTCAAGCATAATTCATTGCATTTAGGTTAGATTTCAGTTTTGCATCACAAATATATTAAATGGCACAGTTTCTACTAAAATTGGTTGCTTTTGTAGGTAGCTGTTGTAGCAGATGGAGGGCAGTAGAGAAGCAGACGCTGGGCAGTGAAGAAGCAGAGCTGGAACTGGATGTGCAGATGTGAAGGACAATGCTGCCATGGCCGTTGCCATGGCAGCCAAGGACGACAACGATAGTGAAGGGAAGAAAGTGAAGTAGACCTCGACAGAAAGAGAAAATTAAGCCCATCTGTCGTGGAGTACCCCTATATTTTTCTGAGCCCTAGATCAGAATGAAGGCCAAGCCCAAGGTTCAAGGAAGAAATCCCAAGCAAGAAGGAAGGACGAATTAAAGACTGCTACTCTGAAGATTTAGTCTTTATTAGAGTTGTACTTTAATTTAAACTTGTATTCTTGCCATATTAGAAAACTTGAACCCAAGGCCTATATAAAGGCATGTAATTCGACCTAGGAGAGAACATCACCATTCTCTAGCCTTCTTCCCAAAACCCTAGCCGTTTTCCCTTCTTCACCATGTTCTAAACTTCCCCTAGGGCTAAGGGTTGCTTTGTAAAGTAGTTGCAAGGATTGCATTGTTTTAGGATTTTCTTTGTTCAATAAAATTACTTCAAGTTCGCTTATTCTGGTTTTCAACATCTTGCAAGAGTATCGGGAGAGCATTGTGAGATTATCTATTTACTTAATATCGGGAGAGTTAAGTATACGAAAGGAATAAGTGCGAGTTCTCTAGTTTATAGTTGAACTATCTCGGACCTAGGGATAGGACGAGGTTAAGTGGCTAAGGAAGAATTCAACAACATCGGTGTTCATCCTTCGATTCACGCCGAGAGGTATCATCAAAGACGTGTTCATCGACAGACTTGGACCTAGGGATAGGTCAAGGCACAGCAGGGATTCTTGCCAAGCTTGAAGTAGTACAAAGTTGAGTAATCGCTGCCGCGATAACCAACAGACTACTGCTGCGACAGGTGCTGTCGCGACAGGGACGACGACAGAACAGAGTTTCCTAGACTTTACAACACCTACACTACTGAGCAATTCAATACCGGCCTATTCTCTCTATCTTGATTTCGTTACTCTTAATTTCCAGCACTCTTTATTATTTCGTGACAAACATATTAAACTATTCTTTTCCCTCTCGTACAGTAATTCAAGGTAAAGCTATTAGCCCAGTCCCTGTGGAGACGATATCTGATACTTGCGTATCACTTTACTACTTGCGTCGTGTACATTTGCACTACATTGCGATAGACACTTTTACACGCAACACTCACCATGTTGGTTAGTTCGAGCTTTGATTTAGTTTTCATGTTGTATGACATGTGAAAGAGGTTAAAGAGGGTTTTCCAAGCTTGAGTCAAGGAGGAAGGTTGAAGAAGCTTTAGTGTAACGCTCGGGTTTAGGGCCCGGGAGATAACCGGGTTTGGTTAGACCGGTTCGGGTCAATTTAATTGAGAGAAAACATTTTTACTTAACATTAAAAGGGTTTTTATTGAATAAGGGAAAAATGAGAATTTTGGATAAAAAGAAATGAAGAAAAGATTTTGAAAAGCTATCGTCTTCTCCAAAATCCCCCTTTTCCATGTAAAACCCCTCATAAACCCTATTTCACTATTCCATTGCTCCTAACTCATCATCCAAACAAGATTTTTCAAGGTAATTTCTACCTTTCTTAGATTTTTACATATTTGACTTGTACTCATTGAAAACATTCCTTTAAACCCATTAAAATGCATTTTTGATTTTGGGTTGTAGAAATGGGTATTTTCATGGGATTTTCATGGGTTTGTTTTACAATGGCTATATATGTGCTTTAATCCAAGTTTTAAATAGTAAAACATGTTGAGATGATGGTTGGATATGGAGAAACCCGAAATGAGTCTAAAAATGAGATTTTTGGGTTGAAAAGGTAGAGTTTTTAGCTTGGTTTTGGGTTGAAATCGTGGCTGGTAGTTCCTTTGATGTTGCGGGATGTTTCTAGATAGTTTTGGATGTGTTTTGATGGTTGAAATTGATGGATTCGGTTTGGGGTTTGTTTAGAACGAAAATGGTGAAGTTTTGGGTGAAATTTGGGTTTGAATCAATGTGTTTTGGTTGCAAGGAGTAGATTTCCGGGTTGTTGCTGGTTTATAAGTGTATTAGCATCCTAATATTTTATTTTGGGTTGTTTTGAAGCAAAGAAGATTGATTCGGGTACTTTGGGCACGATACCGGGTGTTGCGAAGGCTTGAGATCGGTGTTTCGGCTTTCGTTTGGGCTCTATCGGTGAGTGGTAATGTTTTGAAGTTTAAAATGTTTCAAAGTGGTTTCTTTGGGGTTTGGGTGGAGTCTTAAGGGATAACCTAAACCCAAGTGTAAGTTTGCTAAATTACCTTGTTTCGTTAATTGTTGGTGTGTGCAAGTATTTGTGTTGTTGTGTGAAATGTGGGTTGCTTTTACTCTCTGTTCTAATGTTGTTGTGTAGTCATAGTTGATGTCAAGCCTCACGTGATGGTTAGTCGTTGTATATGGTGATGTGTAGTCCCACTGGTAGTGACTAGTAGATGAGTACGGTGATGTGTAGTCCTATCAGAAAAATGCTAGTTGTTGTGTACGGTGATGCATAGTCCCATCAGGAATGGTTGCGCATGTGCAAACCATGTTTCGTCTATGCTTGCGTTTAATTCGTCTCTTACTAAATGGTTTTGCTTTTCCAACTAAGATTTATGTTTTAAACTGCATTGTTGTTGTGTTTTAGAGCTCCGCTCACTAAGCTTTTAAGCTTACGCTCTCTTTTTCCAACAATGCAGATCGTTAGAAGTTCCGGGAGGCAAGCGGGGCAAGGGAGGAGTTCTTGGAGTTCTTGCTAAGCTTAAAGTATGGTTTTCATATTTTGTAATAATGGTTAGACAATAGGAATACTAGGCTTGTTGTTCAAACTCCTAAGTCTTATTAGTGTCAATGTTGTTAACGTGTTTAAATGTTGAAGCATGTTTTATTTTGGCCTTGACTCTTTTGATGGATGTTAAGCATGTTTGGTTGCTATTTATACCTTGGTTGATGAATTGAGCCTTGTCATGTGTTTGATTGCCTTAAATGAATGTTTCTTGCTTGCCTAAAGTTGTATGCATGTTTATATGATGATCTAATGCCTGCTTAAGTTGTTTAGGATAGTCCATTTGTGTTTAAAAATCAAATATGCATACTTTTTGTGCAGGGCGTATCGATACGCCCAAGGGCGGTATCGATACGGTCCCTTGTTTTTAGGCCTAGCGTACCGATACGCGGGGGCGTATCGATACCTAATTTCCTCTCTAGAAATCTGAGAAATTGATGAGAAATTGCGGTATCGATACGGGCCTTAGGCGTACCGATATGATCTTAGGTTGACTTTGAGATTTTGACCGTTGAGAGCGTATCGATACAGCCTTGGAGGGTATCGATATGGACTCTCAAAGTTGACTCTAGGGAAGGTTGACCGTCGAAGGCGTATCGATACGCCCTGAGCTAAATGGATAAAAATTTGTCTTAAATTGCTAGTTTTGCTTGGATCGAATTAGTGGTTTCTTTTCCGCTATTTGCTTATCTTATGTAGGGTCAAATAAAACATTTAGACTAGATAAATTAAAGAAAAAAATAGGGTTGCTAATCGGGGTGAGATCTTAACGAGTTTTGCTTCGGTTTTCCCCGTATAACCCGTTCGGTTCGGTCTGTTGGCTAGACCGGGACGAGGGGGTTACATTGTGTGGTATCAGAGCCAGGTTACTAGGTCTCTCGGGAAGGTAAGTCAGGTAAGTTGGTTTGTTTGTTTTGTTTGCCATTGCACGGTGTGTGGAAGCATGTTTTCTTGTTCTTGTTGTTGTTTGAAGTTTAGTCAAGTGTTCTCATTGCTAGGTGTTGTTATTGGAAAATGATTTTGGTTTAAAGAGCTTGAGAACTTAGGTCCTTGCTCTTGCTAACCTAATGTTTTCTTGTGTGTGATGTGTTTATTGTTTAGATTTTATCTCGTTATGGTAAGACCGAGAGGACAGCCTAGAGCGGGTGACCAGGCACCCGGGGATGTACCTCATGCTCCTTCTACTCCCGATGGTAATGGGGTGGGTCGCGAAGGTAATGTGCCTCAGGCCGGTGCGAATGTTGGAGGTGATGGTAATGGACCTCAGACCGGTGCAAATGTTAGGGGTAATGGAGCTTAGGCGGGTCAGAGTCTGGCAGGTGCGGACATGACTCATTTGATTCAGACTATTGCCGGGGCTTTTCGGACAGCTTTGGCCGGTATACATGCTGCAGCACCACCTTAGGGTGCGGGGACATGTTTACCCCTTGAGAGACTCCGTAGCTTGGGTGGAGTTGAGTTTCGTGGTTTGACTCCCGAGAGTTCAGAGGCTTGCCTCGAGAGTACTACACGCATCTTAGGCCAGATGGAGTGCACATACACTCGTAAGTTGGGTTGTGTTGTCTCCCTGGTTCAAAGAGAGGCGTATGCTTGGTGGACTACCGTTACTTCGGGTATGGCATAAGCGGATGTTACTTGGTAATTCTTCAGAACGGCCTTTAAGAAGAAGTATCTTGGAGTCCGATATCAGGATGAAAAGAAGAGATAATTTATGGCCTTAGTTCAGGGTAGCAAGACGGTGTCCGAGTGTGAGGTTCAGTTTTTGAGGTTGAGCCAGTATGCTCCCGAGTTGGTTCCCAGTGAGAGGGAACGGTGTGAGCGTTTCTGATATGGTTTGACTAGGGATGTGAAGACGTATATGCTCGCTTCTGATTACACCGAGTTTGATGTTTTGGTCTCTAGGGCCAAGGATATTGAGCAGAACTTAGGCTCGAGTACTCGTGCTAGTAGGTCTGATTTCGGGAAGAGACACGCAGATTGGGATAGAGATCATGCCAAGAGGCACAAGGATAGGAGGTATCAGCCCGATTCGAGACATAGGGCGGTAACTATGGACGAGGCCATCAGGGCCTAGGAGCTGTTGTTCACACTCCTTAGTAGACTAGATGCAGGAGACGCCATCCTGGCGAGTGTATGAGTACCTTTGGGGTATGTTGGAACTGTGGTTCCTGAGATCATTTGAGGCGTAACTGTCCACACCCAGCTAGGGACGGGCCAACTCTAGCTAGGGGATTTGAGCATCAAAGAGGCCGTAGGCGCGGTCGAGGTAATTTTCAGCCGAGGAACGTTGGTCAGAGAAACTTAGCTCATGTGGTGGCAGTTCAACCCAAGGGTGGAGGACCGGCTAGGGTGTATGCAAAGCAAGAGGCTGGGAATGACACATATGTCATCGCAGGTAATTTCTCGTTACAGTGTTTGACTTTACTTTCTTTGATAGATTCAGGTTCGAAACTTTCGTACATTTTGGGTGAACATGCAATGTCTCTAGGTTTACCGTATGAGTGGTTCGAAGTAGGTGTGAATGTTACTAGTTCTTTCGGTGATACCGTGGTAGTTAGGTAGATGTATAGGAGGTGTCCCTTGATGATTCAGGGCCATGTGTTTCCGATTGTGTAGAACTAATGTTTTGATATAATAATTGAAAAATGTTTTGGACAAAGTTAAAAAGAATTCAAAACCATTTATAAGTCCAAACAACTTGAAACTATGTTAATGAGATTTCTCAAAAAGGTTTTAAGTGTTTTCAAAACCAAATTTAACAAAACCATCCAGGCGTTTCGGAACGCCACTAGGTGTTTCGATACGGGTCTTTACAGTGGCAAAACGTTTCGATACAGCATTGTCTGTTTCGAATCGGGCTTTAATCTGGGTGAGATTCTTTCATAGCATTTCGATACGGCCACTGCCGTTTCGATACGTCTATGTGGCATGGCCTCAACGGTCATAAACCCCAACGACTATTTCCCAACTACCTTTTAATTGCAGGGCGTTTCGATACTGGAACAAGCGTTTCGATACGGCCTTTCGATACGGCCAAGGGCGTTCCGAAACGGGTACTGCATCAGACTGCAACAACTCTTTCTATTTCAAGAGTGTTTCAAAACAAGGTCAGGCATTTCGAAACGGGATGTTGTAGAACTGAATTTATGGTAGGAAATAAAGTCTCCAACGGCTCCAATTAAACCCCAACGGCTAGTAACGGCTACAAACTCAATTAGGAGTATAAAAGGGACCTCCAAGCATCAAGTAATGGTTAATGCTTCAATTGTAATACAACATATGATCAAAATGTGTCTTAGTGCCTAATTGTCAATTCCTTGTATAGACAAACACTAGTGAGCCAAAATTGTTAGATTTGCTCAAGTGTTTTAGGATTGGATGAGAGCTTAATTGTGAAAACAAATACCTATTAGAGGGATTTGAGTTTGCTTATTTTTATCTCTTTGTAAAGAGGGTTTGATCAAGGCTTTGGGTAGAAAGCTTGATCGGTTTTGTAAGGGTTTCCTCCTAAGCCTAGAAAAGGGGACGAATCAATAGTGGATTGATTGGAAATCCTTAGTGGGAAGCTAAGGTAGTGGATGTAGACCTTGGTTAGAAGGTTGAACCACTATAAATCATCCTGTCTTTATCCTTTTTAGCTTCCATGCCTCTATCACCCAAAATTCCTCTTCTCGACCACTTGGCGAGCAAGAACAGTTGAAGGAATCGAGCACCTTAAAACCCAACAATTGGTATCAGAGCTTGGCTCAATTGAAGAGGATTAACATCCTATTGAGAAGATCCGGCACGCTCGATCATCATTTCAATCAACCGACTCAATGGCGCAATCTATCGACAAACCGCCCTTCTTCGACGGAACACACTATGCCCATTGGAAGACAAGGATGAAGTTTTTCATAATGTCTAAGGACTACAAGCTTTGGGACATAATAGAAGATGGTGTGTTCATGCCACAACAAAGCAAGGTGAATTGGAGTGCCGAAGATCGCAAGAAGATGGAGCGTAATTGCAAAGCCTTGCACATCCTTTTTTGTGCATTTGGCCCTAAGATCTATGAGAAGATATCTTTTTGAGAGTGCCAAGGAAGTTTAGGACAAGCTCGAAGTCACATACGAGGGCACCAATGAAGTAAAGGAGACCAAGATCGGGCTCCTCAACCTAGCGTATGAAAACTTCATGATGGATTTAGAAGAGAACATTGAGAAGATGTTCGATAGGTTCTCCACCATCACCAATGGACTCAAGGGTTATGGAGAAGCCATTCCGGAAGTGAAGCTTGTCTGAAAGCTCACATACTCCCTTCCCGAGTCATGGGACTAAAAAAGGATCACCATCATCGAAGCCAAGAATCTCAAAATTTTGAAGCTTGATGAGCTCATGGGGTCACTTCTCCTCACCAAATAATGAAGAAAAACAAAGAAGAGGAGAAGAAGAAGGAAGAGATTAGAGATATGTGGGAGAAAAAGATCAAAGGGCTTAACATCAACACAAATGCCATTGCTCTCAAATCCTCCACATACCATCATGTAGATTCAAGTGAAGAGGAGGATGGAGAAGAATAGATAGTTCATCTCTTCAAGAAGTGTGCCCCTTACATGAAGAAAGCCTTGAAAGAACTTGAACGAGAATCCATGAAAAAGAAGAGGGCAAACACTTCAAGCCATAAGAAGAAGGCATATGTGGCTATTTGGAGTGAGGAGGACTCCACCGACGATGAACAAGCCAACCTTTGCCTTATGGCCATCGAAGAAGATTCAAGTGTAACTTCTAATTCATCTACTTCATGTTCATATTCTTTTGATGAATTACAAGATGCCTATGATGAATTGGTTTTAGAATTTAAAAATCACATTTTGAAAAACAAGAAAGTGATTTCAAATTTAAAAATCCAAAATGACTTGATTTCTAAAACAAAAATTGAACTTGAAGCAAAACTCGAAGAGTTTGAACAAAAATGTTTTGATTATCAAAATTTGCTTCATAAAGTTCAAGAAGAGAAATATTTGATTTCCAAAGAACTTGAAAAGAAAAATAATGTAGGAAAATCAAATTTTTATGTAATACAATCTAGTGCTCTTAAATTCATAAATGGAAAATGTTTTAGATGTGTTTGGGTCCCAAAAGGACTAAGTACTTCAACTAAGAAGGATGAAATTGAAAAATGGATTCCTAAGGGGACTAAGTTTTGTGCTACTAATGTCTATGGATCCAAAGCAATTTGAATACCAAAAATTACTTGAATGCCTTATGATAGGTGTGATGGAGATTGATCAACAAGTCAAACATTGAGGGGAGCTCCATGCACACAAAGAAAGAAACTTGAAGAGGAAGGCTTCACATCCTCCCTTGGATTCAAGTGTTGGTAAAATCTAGTTCTTTTTACTTGTTTTATTTTAATTTTTTTATTCAACTAGATTATCATGTGTTGAACTAACATTCCTTGATGATGCTTTGAATAAGGGGGAGCCGTTTTAAAACCAAAATTCTTACTTATGTAATTTTTTTAAACCTCCTAAGTTATTTTGAACTTAATGTCTTTTGAATTCTTTTTGATATAAAAAGGGGGGAGAGTTTGGTTTGAAAATTTGTATTTTCAAATGAATAAGGGGAAGCTTTACTTACTTTTCATTTTTTATCTCTTATTCACTTTTTTAAACTTAAAGGGGGAAAATCCCAAACAAATTTTTAAGTTGGTTTTATTATATCAAAAGGGGGGAGATTGTAGAACTAATGTTTTGATATAATAATTGAAAAATGTTTTGGACAAAGTTAAAAAGAATTCAAAACCATTTCTAAGTCCAAACAACTTGAAACTATGTTTATGGGATATTTCAAAAAGGTTTTAAGTGTTTTCAAAACCAAATTTAACAAAACCATCCAGGCGTTTCGTAACACCCCTAGGTGTTTCAATACGGGTCTTTACAGTGGCAAAACGTTTCGATACAACCTTGTCTATTTCGAAACGGGCTTTAATCTGGGTGAGATTTTTGCATAGCATTTCGATACGGCCACTGACGTTTCGATACGCCTATGTGGCATGGCCTCAACGGTCATAAACCCCCAACGGCTATTTCCCAACTACCTTTTAATTGCAGGGCATTTCGATACTGGAACAAGCGTTTCGATACGGCCGTTTCGATATGGCCAAGGGCGTTCCGAAACAGTACTGCATCATACTGCAACGACTCTTTCTATTTCAAGAGTGTTTCGAAACATGGTCGGTCGTTCCGAAACGGGATATTGCAGAACTGCATTTATGGTGGGAAATAAAGTCTATAAAGGTTCCAATTCAACCCTAACGGGTAGTAACGGCTACAAACACAATTAGGAGTATAAAAGGGACCTCCAAGCATCAAGTAATGGTTAATGCTTCAATTGTAATACAACATATGATCAAAATGTGTCTTAGAGCCTAATTATAAATTCCTTGTGTAGACAAACACTAGTGAGCCAAAATTGTTAGATTTGCTCAAGTGTTTTAGGATTGGGTGAGAGCTTAATTGTGCAAATAAATACCTATTAGAGGGATTTGAGTTTGCTTATTTTTATCTCTTTGTAAAGAGGGTTTGATCAAGGCTTTGGGTAGAAAGCTTGATCGGTTTTGTAAGGGTTTCCTCCTAAGCCTAGAAAAGCGAACGAATCAATAGTGGATTGATTGGAAATCCTTAGTGGGAAGCTAAGGTAGTGGATGTAGACCTTGGTTAGAAAGTTGAACCACTATAAATCATCTTATCTTTATCCCTTTTAGCTTCCACACCTCTATCACCCAAAATTCCACTTCTCCACCACTTGGCGAGCAAGAACGGTTGAAGGAATCGAGCACATTAAAACCCAACAGGTTGACATGATGGAATTGTCGTTATATGGTTTTGATTTGATTTTGGGCATGGATTGACTCGTAGAGCATAGAACTAGGGTAGACTTTGAGGCTGGGAGAGTCTCTTTTAGGCTTACGGATGATTTCGAAGTTGTAGTAGTTGGCGAGAACATTCAGTTCTTGTTCAATGTTGTTTCTGCTTTAGAAGCTCAAATGTTGATGGATTTAGGTTGTCAGATGTATTTGGCTTATATGATGAATCCAAATATGAGTGAGGTTAGACCGCAAGACATCAGAACAATTTGTGATTTTCCGAGTGTTTTTCCGGAAGATTGCCAGGTCTGCCTCCAGATAGGGAAGTTGAGTTTGCTATTGAGACGTATTTTGATTCCGCACCCGTGTCTATTGCTCCGTATAGAATGGCACCGAAAGAGTTGAAAGAGTTGAAGACACAACTCCAGGAACTATCAGATAGAGGTTTCATTAGGCCTAGTATTTCTCCATGGGGTGCTCCAGTTTTGTTTGTGAAGAAAAAGGACGGCAGTATGAGTATGTGTATAGACTATAGGCAGTTGAACAAGGTAACAGTGAAGAACAAGTACCCTTTGCCACAGATAGATGACTTGCTTGATCAGTTGAGAGGTACTTTTGTGTTTTCGAAGATTGACTTGAGATCAGGTTACTATCAGTTGAAGGTAAAGGATGTGGATATACCAAAGACAACTTTCCGTACACGATATGGGCACTATGAGTTCTTGGTGATGCCTTTCGGGTTGACTAATGCTCCAGCTGCGATCATGGATATGATGAATCAAGTGTTCCACGAGTTTTTGGATAGGTTTGTAGTAGTATTCATAGATGATATCTTAGTGTACTCGAGGACCGAGGAAGAGCATGATGAGCATTTGCGACTAGTGCTTCAGACTTTGCTTGAAAATCAGTTGTATTCCAAGTTGAGTAAGTGCGAGTTTTGGATTAGGGGGTAGTCTTCTTAGGTCATGTGATCTCAGCCAATGGAATTAGTGTGGACCCCAAGAAGATAGAAGCTACAATGAATCGGAAGCAACTGAAGTCAATGACCGAAATCCGTAGTTTCCTAGGCTTGGCGGGGTATTATTGAAGATTTGTCGAGAGATTCTCGAAGATTGCGGCACCTTTGACTAAATTGCTTCAGAAGAATGTTCCGTATGAGTGGTCAGATGCAAGGCAACAAGTGTTTGAGAAGTTGAAGAAAGCTTTGACCGAAGCTCCTATTTTGATTAAGCCTAAACCAGGAAAAGAGTTTGTGATTTACAGTGATGCATCGTATGTAGGTTTAGGTTCTGTGCTTATGCAAAAGGGTAAGGTTGTAGCTTATGCTTCGAGATAGTTGAAGGTTCATGAGAAGAACTACCCCACTCATGACATAGAATTAGCTGCTGTAGTGTTTGCTTTGAAGATTTAGAGACACCACCTTTATGGTGAGAAGTGCACAGTTTACACCGACCACAAGAGTTTGAAATACTTGATTACTCAGAGAGAGCTGAACCTTAGACAACGTAGGTGGATAGAGCTTCTTAAGGACTATGAGCTTAAGATAAAGTACCATCCAGGTAAGGCAAACGTAGTGGCCGATGCTTTGAGTAGAAAAGTGGCAGTTGAGTTGCGGGCCATGTTTGCGAGAATGAGTGTGTCATAGGATGGCGGTTTGATAGCCGAGTTATAGGTTAAACCTTCGTTGGTTTAGCTGATTTCGGAGAAACAGTGGCAAGACGGGTCGTTGACACCTCACGTGCAAGATACAGCCGAGGGTAGACCTACAGATTTCTGCTTTGGCAAGAATGAGATCCTATGTTTCAAGGATAGGATAGTAGTCCCAGAAGATGCCAAGTTAAGGCGTATTATTTTGAATGAAGCGCATAATAGTCCTTTTGCTATGCATCCAGGTAGTACGAAGATGTATCGTGGGTTAAAAGAAGAGTACTACTAGATTGAGTTGAAGAAGGATGTGGCCGAGTTTGTGAGTAAGTGCATGGTATGACAGCGTGTTAAAGCCGAGCATCGGTTTCCTTCAGGCTTGTTACAACTGTTGAAGATTCCAGAATAGAAGTGGGAAAGAATTACCATGGACTTTGTGTCGGGCTTACCGTTGACTCCTTCGAAGAAGAATTCAGTGTGGGTGATAGTCGGCAGATTCACTAAGTGTGCCCATTTCATACATGTTCATACTACATACACATTAGATAAGTTGGCCGATCTGTACATCAGTGAGATAGTGAGGTTGCACAGGGTACCGAAGTCGATTGTATCAGACCGAGATCCAAGGTTTACAGCTAGATTTTGGAAGTGTTTGCATCGTGCTTTGGGTACTTAGTTGGACTTCAGTACTTCATATCACCCGCAATCGGATGGTCAGTCAGAGAGAGTGATTCAGGTGTTGGAGGATATGTTGAGGTGTTGCATCATCGACTTTCAGGGTTCTTGGGAGAAACATCTACTATTAGTAGAGTTTGCGTACAATAATAGTTATCAAGCTAGTATTCAGATGGCACCGTATGAAGCTCTATATGGTAGGAAGTGTAGGACACCTATCTATTGGGCTGAGGCCGGACAGAAGCTTGTACCGATGCCCGACTTGCTTAAGGGCACTACCGAGAAGGTAAGATTGATCTGTGATAGCTTGAAGGCAGCTTCAAACCGACAAAAATCGTATGCCGTTCTGAAAAGAAAGGAGATATAGTATGTCGTGGGTGAAAATGTGTTTTTGAAAGTCTCACCTTGGAAGAAGGTAATGAGGTTTGGTAGGAAATATAAGTTAAACCTGAGGTTTATCGGTCCTTACGAGGTTGTTGAGAGGATTGGTCTCGTTGCTTATAGATTGAGACTACCGACAGAGTTAGAGAAGATTCACGATGTGTTCCACGTTTCTATGCTTTGGAGATATAGGTCGGATCCGTCTCATGTAATGCCAGTGGAAGAGATTGAGTTGAACCTAGACATGTCGTATGATGAAGAGCCAGTTGGAATTTATGCTACGGATAGGAAGGTGTTGTGTGGAAGATCTATCGAGTTAGTCAAGGTTTTGTGGAGACACCGAGGTGTGGAAGAGGCTACTTAGGAGAGGAAGGAAGACATGGAGAAACAGTTTCCGTATCTCTGTCCGTCAGGTAATTTTGAGGACGAAATTCCTTAAGTGGGGGAGAGTTGTAACGCCCGAGTTTGGGGCACGAGAGATAATCGGGTTTGGTTAGACCAGTTTGGGTCAATTTAATTGAGAGAAACCATTTTTACTTAACATTAAAAGGGTTTTTATTGAATAAGGGGAAAATGGGAATTTTGGATAAAAAGAAATGAAGAAAAAGATTTTGAAAAGCTATCATCTTCTCCAAAATCCCCTTTTTTCATGTAAAACCCCTCATAAACCCTATTTCACTATTCAATTGCTCCAAACTCATCATCCAAGCAAGATTTTTCAAGGTAATTTCTTTCTTGCTTAGATTTTTACATATTTGACTAGTACTCATTGAAAACTTTCCTTTAAACCCATTAAAATGCATTTTTGGTTTTGGGTTGTAGAAATGGGTATTTTTCATGGGATTTTCATGGGTTTGTTTTACAATGGCTATATATGTGCTTTAATCCAAGTTTTAAATAGTAAAACATGTTGGGATGATGGTTGGATATGGGGAAACCCGAAATGAGTCTAAAAATAGGATTTTTAGGTTGAAAAGGTAGAGTAATTGGCTTGGTTTTGTGTTGAAATCGTGGCTGGTAGTTCCTTTGATGTTGGGGATGTTTCTAGATGGTTTTGGATGTGTTTTGATGGATGAAATCGATGGATTCAGTTTGGGGTTTGTTTAGAACGAAATTGGTGAAGTTTTGGGTGAAATTTGGGTTTGAATCAATGTGTTTTGGTTGCAAGGAGTGGACTTCCGGGTTGTTGCTGGTTTACAAGTGTATTAGCATCATAATATTCTGTTTTGGGTTGTCTTGAAGCAGAGGAGATTGATTCGGGCACTCCGGGCACGATCCTGGTGTTGCAGAGGCTTGAGATCGGTGTTTCGGCTTTCTTTTGGGCTCTATCGGTGAGTGGTAATGTTTTGAAGTTTAAAATGTCTCAAAATGGTCCCTTGGGGGTTTGGGTGGAATCTTAAGGGCTAGCCTAAACCCAAGTGTAAGTTTGCTTAATTACCCTATTTCGTTAATTATTAGTGTGTGCGGGTATTTGTGTTGTTGTGTGAAATGTGGGTTGCTTTTACTCTTTGTTCTAATGTTGTTGTGTAGTCATAGTTGATGTTAAGCCTCACGTGATGGTTAGTCGTTGTATACGGTGATGTGTAGTCCCACCGATAATGACTAGTAGATGAGTATGGTGATGTGTAATCCCATCAGAAAAATGCTAGTTGTTATGTACGGTGATGTGTAGCCCCACCGAGAATGGTTGTGCATGTGCAAACCATGTTTCGTCTATGCTTGCGTTTAATTCGTCTATTCCTAAATGGTTTTTATTTTCCAACTAAGATTTATGTTTTAAACTGCATTGTTGTTGTGTTTTAGAGCTCCGCTCACTAAGCTTTTAAGCTTACGCTCTCTTTTTCCAACAATGCAGATCGTTAGAAGTTCCGGGAGGCAAGCGGGGCAAGGGAGGAATTCTTGTAGTTCTTGCTAAGCTCAAAGTATGGTTTTCGAGTTTTGTAATAATGGTTAGACAATGGGAATACTAGGCTTGTTGTTATGGAGTTGGTGTTCAAACTCCTAAGTCGTGTTTTTGTCAATGTTGTTAACGTGTTTAAATGTTGAAGCATGTTTTATTTTGGCCTTGACTCTTTCGATGGATGTTAAGCATGTTTGGTTGCTATTTATACCTTGGTTGATGAATTGAGCCTTGTCATGTGTTTGATTGCCTTAAATAAATGTTTCTTGCTTGCCTAAAGTTGTATGCATGTTTATATGATGATCTATTGCTTGCTTAAATTGTTTAGGATAGTCCATTTGTGCTTAAAAATCAAATATGCATACTTTTTGTGCAGGGCGTATCGATACGCCCAAGGGCGGTATCGATACGATCCCTTGTTTTTAGGCCTAGCGTACCGATACGCGAGGGCGTATCGATACCCAATTTCCTCTCTAGAAATCTGAGAAATTAATGAGAAATTGGGGTATCGGTACGGGCCTTAGGCGTGCCGATACAATCTTAGGGTTGACTTTGAGGTTTTGACCGTTGAGAGCATATCGATACCAGCCTTGGAGGGTATCGATACGGACTCTCATAGTTGACTATGGGGAAGGTTGAACGTCGAAGGCGTATCGATACGGTCCTTAGGAGTATCGATACACCCTGAGCTAAATGGATACAAATTTGTCTTAAATTGTTAGTTTTGCTTGGATCGAATTAGTTGTTGCTTTTTCGCTGTTTGCTTATCTCATGTAGGGTCAAATAAAGCATTTAGACAAGATAAATTAAGGGAAAAAAACAGGGTTGCTAATCGGGGTGAGATCTTAACAAGTTTCACTTCAGTTTTCCCCGTGTAACATGTTCGGTCTATTGGCTAGATCGAGACGAAGGGGTTACATTTAGGCAATAGGTCATTTCGAAATTTTGGGTTAAGGTTACTACATCTCTAACTCCTACACTTCTTGAAGATAATAAATTAATTGCCTTGCTTGATTTTATGGTTGAAATTGCTAGTTTGGGGTTTTGGTAGCCTAAAGCCTTATTAATGGTGAAATTTGGATTAGTTGTTAATAACGCGTAAAAATGGTAGTAAACCACCCAAATCAAATCCCATAAGATGTAAGATTATGTTAAGGGGTTAAAGGTTATGTTTTGGGGGCTTGGGAAGTGATTTTCTGAGCCTTGGAAGCCATTTTTGGGCTTCGATATCAGTACATGGGGGCACGTAACGATACCTTGTGTTATATTTGATGAACATAGGCGTTTTTGGAAGGGCATATTGGTACGCCTAAGGAGGGTACTGATACCCCATGCCTTACTCAAATTCCAGTAGCTAATTCGTGTACCGATACGCTTTGAGGAGTATTGGTATCGAAAGGGTATCAATACACGACCCCGTGTACCGATACGAGGTGTTGGTTTAACCCTTTTTGCGCATGAGCTATGTATCGCTACGCATAGTCTGAGTATCAGTACCCAAAGGGGAATATCGATACCCTCAAGTGGGTATCGGTACCCACTTGGCAATCTGCCTGTAAATGTTGAAAATGAGTTTGAGTGGTCGATAATTCGAGGGCTATGGCCCAATGGGCTTCTAATATGATAAAATAAATAGTAAAACTAAGAAACCGAAATTTAACCCTCATGAATGAGCATAATGTGTAATAACCCGATAACTGTGAATGGGAAAATTATTATAATAGAAATCCTATATATGCTTGGTATCATGTCTTGGTGGTATTTTCTTGATACCTTAGCTTGGAGTGACTTACCTCTTGGTGAGGTGTATGAATGCTCGGGAAGCATGTATTATCTTATGATTATGGTAAAGGAATCTGGTTATCCTAGAGTCAGTACTACGATACTTATATAAGGGGATGCGTACTTTGGGCTGTGTGAAAAAAGTACATCCAACATACCTACGAGCTGAGTGATCTGGGTGCGGTTAGAACCTATTCGTGGCTATGGTGATCCGGATAAGGTATTAAACTCGATAGGCTGAGTGAGCTTCAAGTAAGCTAATTGGCTGAGTAACCTCAGGTAAAGACTACTTATGGCTAATGTGATCCAAGTATGTCTAGGACGTATACATGGCTATGGTGATATGAATACAGTACATTTAACCTGACGGCTGTGTGAACACGAGTAACCCGACGGCTGTGTGAGCACGAATAAAGTAGGGCTTCGTTGGACTTTATGTAGATGATGTATGGATGTATTTATATATGCTTTGTGAATGCTATAGATGATAGCTTATGTACCCGATGACTGAGTGATCAGGGTACGGTATGTATTAACTCGATGGTCTGTGTGAGCTGAGTATCTCGACGGGCTATGTGACCTCGAGTATGGCAGAACCTTGTGGAAACATGTAAGACTTGTTGTAAGCTTAGTGATACCTTGAGGTAGGTGATCTAAGAACTCTAGCTTTTGTAGGATAGATCATAGCTCATAGATAGTAAAGCCTAATCTATGCTCTATAGACTATATTATCTTGCATGCTTATTTTATGACAATCACGAATTGTGGTAGAGTAGAAATGTACCACTAAGCTTCGTTAGCTCAGCGTGCGAATGTGTTGTTTTTCCGTGCGTAGGTTTATATGTCACCCCTGTGGTGGAGCACATCAACAAAGATTTTCCAGCACCACGTTCACTTTAGAGTACAATACTTGTTATTTTAGTTGGGCTAATGTATTCATAGGACCTTACAATTGTTGAGTCTATAACTCTATTTGAAATATTATTTTGGCATACAGTATTTTGAACTTGGAGCTCATGTTTTGGAAACTTAATTATGATGTTTATTAAATTACATGGATTTATTTATGTTTTGATATTTTGGTAATGGCTAAACTTATGATTTTAAAATGGAATTTTTGATGGGTCGGTTTTGGGTTACCTGAATGTAGTACTTCGGATCCGGTTTGGGATCAGGGTGTTACAAGGCCCATATCCATTGAGTTTATATTTGTTTCGTAGCCGTTATGTGGGTGAAAAGTATCTTGAGGACTGTCGACAAGAGTCCATGGACCTTAGACATAACAACATGTCAGTTAGAGACTTTGAGATAGATTTGCTGAGGTTGAGTGAGTATGCAGCTGGTTTAGTGGATACCGAGTGATAAAAGTGTGTGTGGTTCTTGAAGGTCCTTCGTATCCTAATTAAGGGGAAGGTAGCTCGTCATCAAGACAAGGTGTTTAATAGCATGGTAGACCGAGCTAAGACTGTGGAGAGGATGAAAACACTCAAGAGAAATCAGAAAGCTCAAAATAGGGATCGAAGTAGGAAGAAACCGGTCACATCTCTCTAGCTTGGTTCTTTAGCCACACTGCCAAGAGGCCTATGGAGGAGATATATCATTACAACTATCCAAGAGTTAGACTAGTAGTTTTAACCTTTTCAACTATTAGTATGGGTGGTTCGACGGGTATTTGCTTCATTTCTATATGTTCTAACTACAATAAAAAGCTCAATGAGGAGGGTAGAAGAAAGATAGGTTCATGCTTTAGATGTTGATCGCGAGATCATTTCTTCAGTGCCTGCCCACACTTTCCCAATACTTTATTTGTGCATAGTCAGTCTCAAGAATCTGTTCAGACACCTACTAGAGGTAGAATGCAAGGTAGACATGTTGTTTCAGGTGTTGCTGGTATGGGTAGACCAGTTCAGAGTAGTGGTGTATCTAAATTTGGGGTGAGACAACTGGGTTTGATATACTCCACTAGGAGACATGTGGATCGTGATGAGCTATACGTCATATTGGGTACTTTTTCTCTATTTTCTTTTTCATACACGCACTCTTATATGGCAAGTGTGGTATTTGGGGATTTAAGATTTCATTAGAAGAGAATGAGGTTGCAGTTACTGTTCATAATATTGTGGGTAATCTGGTAGAGGTTAACATAATTTACTGCAACTATCCTCCTGAGATTAAAAGGGATGTCTTTCCAGCTAATATGATAGAACTACTATTCAATGAGTTTGATCTTATTCTCAACATGGATTGGTTGTTCGCATACCAAGTCAATCTGGATTATGAGAGAAAGATGACAACCTTAAAAACTTTCGACAACTGTGAGTGATTTTTATTAGTTAGTGCAGAGTATTCTTGTCTAATGTTATATCATCCCTCAAAGTCGAGAAGATGATCAAGAATGGGTCCATAACCTATCTTGCTTATATTCTTGATCTGAGATAGTCAGATTTTAGGGTCAACAAGATTCGTGTTGTGAGAGATTTTTCGAATATATTCCTGAAAGAATAGCATGGTTTACCACTAAAACGTGATAAGGTTGAGTTTGGCATTAAATTCTATCTGGGGTACAACACTCGTGCTTATAGCACCTTATCGGATGACACCCAAAGAACTTTAGTAGATGATGGTTTAGCTGCAAAAGTTGTTAGATAGGGGCTTCATCTGACCTAGTGTTTCACCTTGGGGAGCTCATATTCTATTTGTCAAGAAAAAGGATGAGACACTTCGATTGTGTATTGATTATCGGAAGCTGAATAAGCTGACGCTAAAGAATAAATTTCCCTTGCCTTGTATAATTGATCTCTTTGATCAATTATGGGAAGCCACGGTGTTTTCTAAGATACACCTGAGATCTAATTACTACCAACTCAAGGTTAAATATTTTAATGTGTTCAAGACAGCTTTTCGGACACATTATAGCCATTACAAATTTTTTGTAATGTTTTTCAGATTGACTAACGCTCTTTTCACGTTAATGGACATGATAAATTTCAACCCTACTTGGACAAGTTCTTTGTGGTGTTTAGATTATATCATTGTCTATTCTAAATATGAGCCTGAACATGATGAGTACCTCAAAATTGTGCTACAGACTCTAAGAGAGAAACAACCGTATGAAAAATTCAGTAAATGTAAGTTCTGGCTCGCAGAGATTATGTTTTTGGGGCACATAGTTTATGTTGGGGGTATTTAAGTTGATCCGAAAAATATTGACGCTATCATGAGTTGGAAGTAATCGAAGAACGTTCCAAAGATTCGAAGTTTCTTGGGTTTAACTGGTTACTATTGGAGATTTGTGGAGGGTTACTCGATCATTGTTGCTCCTCTAACTAAACTTCTGAATAAGAATGTTCCTTTCGTCTAGATTGGGGCCCAACAACCTGGATTTGAGAAGTTGAAGACTGTGTTGACTCAAGCACCGATTCTAAAAGATAATGACTTCAGAGACCTTACATTCAGACGTTTTATTAAACTATCTGATTATTATTTTAATGTTTGAATTTTTTAAACTTTTGAGATATTTATATTATTCAAAGTTGAGTTATTTTATCGTTACTTTATTATAAATTATAGTTTATTTATGCTCAAAGTAGTTTACTTAAGGGAGAAGTTGCAACTGTGATCTTCGAGATTTGATCTCATATTTTAGGTCGGATAAGGGGGTTACGTGCACTAATGGAAATGGAGAAACAATAGAAACATGAAGAATACAAGGAACGAAGTAGGTAGTCTGTGATAGTTTAGTAGCCATGAAAAGTCGTGCAAAATTACTTTTTAAAATTTTTAGTAGCCATGAAATGTTGTCAAGTAGGTAGTCTGTGATAGTTTAGTGAATTTATCAGTTTTCTTTTCAACTCCAATTTATTTTGGGATTTCAGTTTACTTTACTTGACAACATTCGAAGCCCAATCTAAATCAAATGCACGTTGCAACCCAATAATACAAGTGAGACCCATAATATTATGCCATAATAGTCGGTGGCCTATTTCCCGGCCTTGCTTGAACCTGATTCAAGACTGATTATTGGTACGTGAAATTGCAAGAGAAGAGCAAAACCTTGCTTCCTTGTGGTTCAAATGCGAATGCAATACGACAAGACACATGGCGTTTTTTACTATCGGTGTCCGAATCAATGGCTGACTAATTGGGGTCAAGTTTTGTAGAGACCTAATATGGGGCGACCCTCCCAATCCAGTTTTTTTCCATTCACAACGCTATGATTCAAACTCTGATCTTGTTTAAAAAACTCAGCGCATCATCCACTAGACCAAGGGACACATGGGGTTATTTAAGGATTAATTTATCCTAAATTACAATTGCAAATGCCGGAAGGAGAAGCCCCACACACGACGACAATCCCTCATCAAGGGATTGCTTCTTATCAACCGTAACTGCTTTGTGGGATAACTCCCAATCCCAAACTTATTTATATTCATTCAACATGATGAACCTCGAGAAAGAAACTGAGGTAGCCTTCCCTTTTGTAACAGTTCACACTCACAGGCACAGCAGAGGCAAAAGCGAAAGCAAAAGATTTTGTTTAGATCACGAGTGTAACCTTCAAGCCTTAAAGCGCCTTTGAGGAAAAGCAACAGACAGTGCAACCCTGGATTTCTAGTCACACAAAAGTTTGTGCTACATCTGTTTTCTGTTTTTATTGTTGATGGGCCATCTCCTCCACCTCCTCTAGTTTTCTTTGATTAACTTATAAAGTTCATAAGGAAAATACTGCACTATTCGGATTCAGTACCTTGTGCTCTACGTAAGAATACTGTTTCCGTAATGCTAACTATAATTGCTATAATTCTTTAGCACTTTTTATCTCTTTTTCTCTTTTACATCCGACGCTATCTCCCCTTAACCAAATCTTACTTCAATTATAGCAAAATGATGTTGATAAATTAACTACTGGGCATTTAGCACAATATCAACAGAAAGGGCCCGGGTGTTATCATTGTAACAGCGTCCGAAAACTTACCAAATTCAAAGCTGTCATGAATAAAAAATCCAAGACAAATCAATTAATATATTGTTTGTTCTTTATAATTGACGATGATCAGCGGCGTGTGAGATGTGATCATGCTTCAATGTTTGACGTTCTTTATAAAAGGTGGACTTTCAATATAAACAATACGATATTACATATGATTACAGACAAGAAAACAAGTTCAACTTCTGCTTCCCATGTCATACGGAAACTTCAAGTTGCATGCATGGAGCTTACAATTACAAGCACTAAAATAGCTTTTTGCTACTCCACTTTATAATGAATCAAAGTCCATTAAAAACCGTTAAATATTTGGATTAACTACCACAAGTTGTTCTAGTTTAATTAAGGTTTCAAGATACAATTCTTGAGAAATTAACAACGTTAAATATATAAGGGGAGAGCTTTGTCGTTTTGGTAGTCCAACCCAACTCGACAAGATTAGTATTGACTTAAATAGTTGAATGGTAAACGAAAGGCACTCGTGATTAAAAAAAATCAGAAAAAACTAATATTATTAGTATAACAAAAAAGTCTTTAACGGTGTTTTATTAGCCCTATAACGCCGCAAGATGTATTTTCATCCCTCACCTCTTTACTTATTTGGTCAATATATACTTATAATTCACTTCTTTATAAAAGTTTCAATAAGATATAAATAGAGCTGATATAGGATTTAAACATTCAATTCCTATTGTGGTGTTTGTTAGACAAACGTCACTAAAGTACGTGTCTATAGCGGCATTTGTCTAACAAATGCCACTAAACTACGTGTCTATAGCGGTGAAAACGAAAAGTTTCTACATGTGCCTTAGTATTAGGGTTTAGAGAGACGCAGTTTAGGATTAAGGGTTTAAGTATTGGTATTTAGAATTTAGGGCTTATGGTTAGAATTTAGGGTTTAAGGTTAGAATATAGAGTTTAGAGGCTAGGGTTTAGTTGTTATGATAATATGTTCATGGATTTATGTTTTAACCTATAAACCCTAAATTTTAACTCTAAATCTTAAATTGTAAAAACTAAACTCACTTTCTCCATCTTCTCCATTTTCTCTGAGGTAGTTTTTTCTTCATCTTTTCTGGTTTTCTTTTCACTTTTAGTTCTCTCCGGCGACGATTTTACCGTCGACTGATTTTGTAAATAAATAAATCTCATTGTTTTGATGAGTGTTTGTGTTGTTTTATCTTTTAGTTTTATGTGTTTTATTTCGAATGAGATATATTTATATCTGCTTTTCTCTCAATCTCTTATTTGCTTTCATGACAGATTATATGTCTGCAATTTTTGCAGTTTCTATCTCTGCATCTTTCGCAGTTTCTGCAATTTCGCAGTTTTACTCTGTCCTAGTGATACGTATACATGTCTTCATGGCAGTTATCTCCTTTTAAGATGATCGGTGGTCTTATCAATGTTTGATGCCTTTTCATGGTTGTTTTGTCGATGTGTCCGATGCTTGCAACAAAGAGTATTGAAGATTTCATGAAGCATTTTGGTCGAAGTTTTACAGTTGTTTGATTTTGTTTGAAGATTTTGTACAGTCTTCTATGGAGTGAAGGATTTTGTTTTAATTTTCCATAGTTTTTTCTTTTTGATGTATTTTATATACCGCTTTTGTTGTTTTGTGCATGACTAGTTTGTAATCTTTTCTCTTGAAATGAAATTCAATAACTATTCTTGTTTCAAAAAAAAAAACTATAAATCTTAAATTCTAATCACGCCCCCTAAATTTAAAACTCGTCCACTAAAACCCCTAAACACTAAACCTTAAATAAAATCCCTAAACACTTGTGCATGAAATAATTATTTACTTTTTAATCGGGGTTAATTTTAATCGTGTCCGCATATGTGGATTTGATTGGACACGAATTGTATTACTAAACATCATATTCTACTCCTTTTATTTTCTCGCATTTTCTATCCACTCTAGTGTACAACACAAACTGTATTACCAAACATCGTGTTTTATTCTTCTTATTTTCTTGTATTTTTTTCTCAATAAAATTTATTTTATTTATTAATAAAAGATTAAACCTGCAATGTGAGTTTCATTAAAAACTTTTATAAACTTAATTAGACCCGTGGGCGTTGATATGTATTTTTTTAAATGCAAAAATAACACTTTCAATTTCTATGTAAACTTCAACTTTTCTTTATCATGAAATAAACTGAATGCCTTTTTAATAAAATGTTGTAAAAGTTTATGGTTTTATATCATATACACTGGTGGTGAAAATTGAAGGTTTCCACAAGCGTCTTAGTTTTAAGGTTTATGGTCTTAGTTTAGGGAGTAGGGGTTTAAAATTTAGGGATAGTGGTTAGAATTTAGGGTTTAGAGGTTGGGGTTTTAATTTTTAGGGTAATATGGTTAGGATTTAGGTTTTAACTTATAAACTCTGAATTATAACCCTAAACTCTAAATTCTAACAACTATCCCTAAATTCTAAACTCATACACCAAAACCCATAAACCCTACACCCTAAACTAAGACCATAAAACTAAGGCGCTTGTGGAAACTTTCAGTTTCCACCGCATGTGTATAGGATAATAATCCAAAGTTTATTAGTAACAAAATATTTATAATTGTAATTTTAAAATGTAATTAAAAATTGATCTGTATTTAATACACTACAGTGAAAACTAAAAGTTTCTATAAACGTCTTAATTTTATGGTTTAGGGATTCCATTTATTGTGTATGGTTTAGGGGTTTAGAATTTAGGGTTAGGATTATAATTTAGGATTTAGCGGTTAAGGTTTAATTTTTAGGGTAATATAGTGAGGGAATTAATTTTTAACCTATAAACCCTAAATTTTAAACCCTTTAACCTAAAGTACTAAACTCTACACCCTCAATTCTAAACCCCTTAACCTAACCCTAAATCTTACACCCTAAATTCTAAACCCATAACCTAAAGCCCCAAAACCTACACAATAAATTCTAAACCTTTTAGTGCGCTTGTGGAAACTTTAAAAAAAAAATTGATGCTTTATGTGTATATCCATAATCTGAATTATTTATAACCTTCCTAATTAAATTAGTGTCGCTAGTAAATTAAGTCTCAACTTAATTGGAGAATTATTAATATCACATTTTTAAGCAATTCTCGCAGGGAGATTCACCCACCAAAATCAGGTATGCTATGCGGGTTGGTTCGGATTATTTCAGACGAAGCTTTAAAAACCGAATCAACAACTAAAAGATCACTTCTCAAGAATTGATCACAAAATTATAACAGAATTGTATTTAAATATTTTACCATTTATCTAGAAATCACTGTGATTTCATGGAGATTAATTTGTTTTTTTTTTTTTTTTTGCCATTGCTTCAAAATTTTCACTGATATCTTCCCATTTTACGTGTTCTCATTTCCTAATCTTATAATGATTTTGAAGGGGACATATGAACTAAAATGTTATCATTATCCCTTTTGCTATATGAATATATATTTTTAAAAAAAATTATATATTTCTTTTTTTTCTCGGCGAAGCGAATTTATTAGATAAATGGGATAAACCCAAAAAAACAAGGTCTTGAACAGACAGGTGAATAACGAAAACCTTAGAACTACGGAATACATGACTCGAGATAACCACGTTCTCCAGGAAAATTTTTGTTCTTTAACATTTATATGTTTTTATGTTTTTTCTCATTAGTGTTCCAAACATTTTCTCGTTATTTATTTCATCCAAAAATTAATGTTCCCTACCTATTTAACGAAGCAGAATATACCACATGGCAATTTTAATTAAAGAAATCTGATTGGTTTAATAAAAAAAGGATAAATGATGTTTTAAGTAGGGATGTAAAAACATGTAATCGGATGAGTATTAGGTCGGGTCATGTCAGGTCGAGTTAAATGGAATACAAATAATTTCAGGTTGATTTGATGTTTCGACTCGACTCGGGTCGGGTGCGGGTCAATTTTAGGTCGGGCTCATTTCAGGTCGGGTTCATTTCAGGTCGGGTCAAAACGGTTCGGGTCCGAATCAGTTAATTGACGGGTTAATTCGGGCTCGGGTGGACTTCAGGTCGGGTTCATTTCAGGTCGGCATTTTAGGTTGGGTTCATTTCAGGTCGGTTTCATTTCAGGTCGGGTTAATTCGGGTTTCGAATTCGTAATATGTTTGAGTTTGGTAATAGTTGATAGACTTTGGGTTGGGTCATTTCGAGTGAATCATTTAACGCCTTTCACTAACACGAATCACATTAAAAATAAATATTAGGGACTAGAATGAACAAACATATCATCATATTTAAAATATTGGACTAAATTACAAAAATTAGAAACAAATAATGGCCAATTTTGAATAAAAATACAATATTAGGGACCAGAGTGAACAAAAATATCAGCATATTAAAAATATTGGACTAAATTACAAAAATATAAAATAAATAGGGGTTAATTTTGGTTAAAAATAAAATTTTAGGGACTAACATGAACAAAAATATTATCATATTAAAAATATTGGACTAAATTACAAAAAAATGAATAGGGGTCAATTTCGACTAAAAGTTAAATTTTAGGTACTAGAATAAACAAAAATATTATTGGACTAAATTGCAAAAAATATAAATAAATATGGGACAATTTTGACAAAAAATAAATTCTAAGGACGAGAATAAACAAAAATATTATTCGACTAAATTACTAAAAATAGAAATATATATGGGTCAATTTCGAGTAAAAATAAAGTTTTAAGGACTAGAATGAATAAAAATATCACCATCTTCAAAATATTGGACTAGATAACAAAAAAATAAAATAAATAGGGCTCAATTTCGGTTAAAAGAAATTAGGGACTAATATAAACAAAAATATACCCTTAAACTCCAAACATAAATCCCTAAGTCTTACAATTACTAATAATTAAAGTGCAAGCATAATTCCCTAAACTATAAATCCCTAAACTAATCTCATAACCCTAAACATTTAACTTGAAACAAGCCAGAATTTTTTAATGTAAATTTGTATTTTCTTGCTAACCAAACAACAAAAAGAGTCTGTCTATGTATGACTTTTAATCTTATGTTTAAGAAGTGGCTTTAGCACTGTAATTTGGTTAAAAGAAAATAATATATATATATATATATATATATATGATTTAATAAATGAAAAACCAATAATTGAATTATTTAACAAAAAGATTTTAAATAAAAAATTAATAATTAATAACTTAAATGGTGAAAATTAGTTTTTCACATTATAATATAATAAATTCATAATTTTTTGAGTCAAAATAGGCCGGGTTCAAAACAGGTCGGGTAAAAGCAGATCTCGGGTCATTTTAGTCGGGTTATATCGATTATTTGCTAGGTCAGTCTCGGGTTTGAGTTCGTATCAGTCGGATGTTGGTCGGGTTCCGTTACCACAATAATAGGTTCAATTCGGCTTCAGGCCGTTCTGGTCGAATGCATGTCGGGTTCGGTTACTACAGTATCAAGTCCAACTCGGGTTCGGGTCAACAACAGTCGGTTACATATCGGTTTCGGGTCATCACTTCCTCGGGTCAAAACAAGTTCTGACTCGAGTAGGTTCCAGTCGGGTTTTCGGGTCAGGCCAGCTTTTTACACCCCTAGTTTTAAGTTTCTGATTTTTTTAGTTTAATTTACAAAAAAATTATTTAATCAAAAATTAATCTTGTTTATTTCTAAATTTTACAATTTAATCTAACATTTAAATATTATATTTTTTATTTAATAAATTTATATTATCTAATAAAATGATGGCATAGGTAAAAAGCCTTAAAGGTGCGTTTGGTTCACAGAAAAAGATGATTATCGCTGAGAATATGATTACTGGAATGTAACATTCCCTGACATATTACTCAGAATGTTATATTGTCTTGTTTGGTTTATTTAGCACGAATGTAAAATGACAATGTTTGGATGAAAGAATATAAGATTACTTAAATGTATGATAAATTAAATGACTAAATTCCTAACCAGGAATACTAGAAGAATAAATTACCAATATGCAAAATATTCAGGGAATAAAAGCATAATTAAACAAATGTTTGTCTCTTGATTTCACAGTAACGCCCTGGTTCTGGGCCTAGGTGTTGGCCGGGTTTGGTTAGGCGGTTCGGTTCGAACCAGTTTAGCGGTCTAGTCTAGTTTCGGGAAACAATTAAATTAAAAGATTTTTTGTCGGATAAAAATATGAGAAATTTTCCTAAATTCATAATTATATATATGATTAATTTTAGTAAAGGTAATTTAAAGAAAACAGTTTTGGAAACTGGACATTTGGTTAGTGAACAAAATATAAAAATGGTAAAGTTTGATTTAATGGCAAAAGCGTAAAAGGCTAATGCTTTGAATCTTTAAGGAGAAATACCAAAGGCTAATTGAGACTTTTCCTCCTAATTTATAATTTTAATTAAATAATTATAGTAATAAAAGATGGAGGGAAGTTAAAACGGTTTTTCATTTTTTTGACGATAGTTTCTTCTCTCAAATTCTCTTCATACAAACAGCAAGATTTTCAAAGAAAACACTAAATTTGATTTGAATTTCAAGGATTTATCTAATTTCTATTGATCCTTTATTAAATCTCTTGTTTTCTCTTTTGTTTTCTTTTGGTTTCTTTTCAAAAATAGAGGAAGAGCTCATCATTAGAGGTAGGTTCGCTCTTCTCCTCTAATGACATGCTCTTTACTGAAATTCCCAAGTATATAGTCTTTTACATATTATTTTTAATGCGGTTATATAATATATATATATATATATATATATATATATATATATATTGATGAAATCATGTTTAATTGAGGTTTCTTGAAGATTTGCGGTGGATCTTTGGATTTGATGTTAATTGCTGAGTTAATGATTGATTATTAACATGTTGTTAATGGATAATAATGTTAAGTTGATGGATTTTGTTGAGTAATCCCGAAACTAGTTAGATTGCTAGTTGTTATTGATGAAATCTTGAGTTTTAGGGGTTGTTGTTGTGATTTCTTGATAGCTGGAGGTTTGTAGAGGTTGGGGAAGTGTTTTAGGTTGTAAATGGATGAAGATTGATGGTTGCTTTTTCTGGGTAATGATTGGGAACGGTTTAGAGTGGTTTTGCCGATGTTTTCGGGTTGTATCGGTTGTTAATTTCTTGGCGAATGTTGGAGTTGCGTGGGGGTTTGTGTTGCTGGAGGTTTTGATGCAAGAGTGTGCATTAATCCTCTATTTTTCTTTGGTTAGAAGTAGGGCAAGATGTTGCTTGATTGTTAGACGGCGTATTTGGAGTTTTGGAAGCTTGGAATAGCATCGGCAAGTGAGGCAAAGTTGTATCGGTGAGTGGATGTGGTTTAAACGTTTTCATAAGCTTGAAAACAAGGTTTTGGGAGGTTAGTGTAAGCTTGAAACGCTTAGCTAATCTCGAAAGTAAGTATGGTTACCAAAGCTCTCGGTTTTTCGGTTTAAAGTCCATGTGGATTATCATGCTCATGTTTTGGACTTATATTTGTTACACACGGTTATGCATGTTTTATAAGCATGGTTTTGCTGATTTATATCCCATGAAATGATTTGATTATTTTTCAAGAGGTTATATTCTTGATGAGATATTACGCTATATTTGAGCATGTTTTGAGATGGGATATGTGATGATTTTATTGATGCACAAAAAGCAGTGAGTTAACATGATTTTAAATGATATATTGGCTTAGGTGTGAGATTTCTATTATCGGATATGTTGGTCGACCAATAGGATGTAAAGTGCACTATAAAATATAAAATTCTCGCATGAGATAAATTCATCGGTTTCACAATAGGGGTAGTGCTATTGTGATGCGAGTCATAGGGGTAGTGCTATCACCAACAGGCAATGCGGGTAGTAGCATCTCGGCCGATGTGAGATAAATTCTTCGGTTACACAATAGGGGTAGATTCTATAGTGTTGCGAGTGATAGGGGTTGATTCTATCACCAACGGGCATTGCGGGTAGTGGCATCCTGGCCGAAGTGAGATTATGGTGAAGGTTGATTTTCACCATGTGATTTGATAGGGGTTGATTCTATCAAGGGCTAGGCGGGGGTTGATTTCGTCATTTGTGTCTGTATATTCGATCATTATTGGATGGGGGTAGATTCCATCCGGTTCACTTAAAATGCCAATATATGAATTGAACATGTATCATGATTTTAAAATGCTTTTGTATAAAGACTTGTATACATGATGATTATGCTTTATGAGATTTAAGCATGTGAAGCTTTGGCTTGATTTTGCATTGAGATATGCATGAGAGAATGATACATGTGGTTTATAAAAGATGCTTTAATTGTGGTTTCTAAAGCATGAGAAAGTTGAGCATGATGTGGTTATGTTTTAAAGGAAGCATTGTTTTGAAAAATTGCATTGTTGTTGTTTAAATTGAGCTTTCCCTCACTAAGAAAATATGCTTACGCTCTCATTTCCAACAATGCAGATTAATGAGCTTATTGGAAGCAAAATAGTAAGGGAATTCACCCAAGACATCACTCGATTTACATGTATGGGTTTTGACACTTTTAATAAGGTAGAAATGGCAATGTGAGGGTACCTCTGTATTTCGGAGATGGTTGTTTAAACTCCCTGGTTTGGCAAGTGTGTTTTGCCTTTTAAGACATGTAATGGGCCATTATATGTTGATATGCTTTGTTTTTATGGATTTTGATACTCTATGTGGATTGCTTATAGGTTGCATGCCTCTAGAGTAATCATGTTTTGCAATTCATGATGTTAGATACCTTTGATGATGCCTATGTGTTGGATAAAATTGTTGTTGATGTTTATCTATGATTGCATGATGATTCGTAGACGTATGGTGGGTTTCAAGGTGCTTGAATGTTGCTATTTTAGTGCAGATCTGGTATGTGTTTCGAAACAGTAGCGGTTGTTTCAATACGTCTTGCATAATCTCTCAGTTTTGAATGTTTACATTTTAATCTGTGTTTGTATGATTTGCAATTATGGATGATTGAATTATCGTTTGATGTTGATATTTCACCTGCAAGCATGTAATGACCCTAATTAAAGGTTGGTAACAATAATTTGTGATTCGACCTTATGTCGGATTGTTACAAATGAATGAATAGATGGTGTTCGGTTAAATTGGAAATATATTCGTTGTGCGAGTAAACACTATTGGATTTAATTATGCATCTAGACAAATTAAAAGAAAAAAAGGTTGCTAATCGAGGTTGACTTTAACGAGTTGACTTCGTTTTTCCTCGTGTAATTCTCTTAGTTCGGGTTAAACGTCTAGACCGGGCTAAGGGGGTTTCATTTGTTGGTATCAGAGCCAGGTTATGAAAGATTGGGGTGTATGTTGAATGTTGAATTATGTTTGATAACATGTTGTGTTCGATGCTATGCACGGTGAATGATTGTATCATGATTTGAATGATAGTTTGTGGTGTATGATGATTATGTGGTGAATAAATATATGTGACTGGGGTACCCATTGCCAATACTATCGGTAAAGAAAAGAGTTTTGCTTTAAAAGGCGGAATGAGTGACTTGGGTTCTTGCTATTTGTGAGCCTAACTATTTTTGCTATTGTATTTCTATGGTAGAACTGTTTATCATATCATGGGACCGAGACGATAGCTTAGAGGTAATGTCTGGAACGTAGATGAGAATGAGGTTGAGGTAGATGCTGAGAATTTGTCTCCTCCTTCTCCTTGTGGAGGTGGATCTGAGATAGGAGCTGGCGCTGGAGGTGGTAGACCTCAGGTAGCGCAAGGGCCAGCTGCTCCTGACATGACACCTCTAATTCAGGCTATTCCTGGAGCCTTTCAGGTAGCAATGGCAGGCATGTACGCGGCTGCGCAGTCTGGGCGGGACAGAGTTTAGAGGTTTATCTCCGGAGGGTTCGGAGGCTTGGTTCGAAAGTACCAAGAGGATTTTTTTGGGGGGGGTAGATGAATTGCAATAACGTGCAGAAGTTGGGCTGCGTGGTCTCTTTGCTTCACGGAGATGCGTATACGTGGTGGATGACCATCACGGGTGGTATGGAACCTAATGATTTTACCTGGGCATTCTTCATGAATGCTTTCAAAAAGAAGTTCTTGGGTGTCCATTATTTGGATGAGAATAAGAGGGAATTCATGGCGTTGATGCAGGGCAACATAACTGTTGCGGAATATGAGGTGCAGTTCGTCCGATTGAGCCAGTACGCCCTTGAGTTGGTACCAGATGAACGGAAGAGATGTGATAGGTTTCGATATGGGTTGGTGAAGGAAGTGAAGACCTATATGCTTGCGGCTGAGTATACCGATTTTGATGTACTGGTTACTCGAGCCAAAGACACCGAGCAGAGTCTAGGATTGACGTCTTGCTCGGGGAGTTCTAGCTTCGGAAAGAGAGCTGCTGAGTATGATGGTAGACGTGATCGAGGTAAGAGATCGCAGGATATGAGCTATCAGCGAGACCATCGTCAAGGCGGTGGTGGTAGATCGGGCCAAGGCTAGTATGCTCCGAATGTTGCAATACGTGCTCTTACGTGTAACCGTTATGGGAGGAATCACATGGGGGAGTGTTGGGGTAATCCCGGAACATGTTGGTAGTGTGGGGCTCAAGGTCATGTGAAGCATGACTGTCCACAGTTGGCGAGGCAAGCACCAGGTCGTGCTACTGAGCCTCAAAGGGGCCGTGGGCGCGGCTGAGGTGATTTTCAGCGATGAAAGCATGGTCAGAAGTATGTAGCGCATGTAGTCGCGGTGCAGCCAGAGGGTGGCAGACCAGCTCGAGTCTGTGGTCACCGTGAGGGCCGTAATGACACGGATGTGATCGCAGGTACCTTTTCCTTGCAATCCATGTCATTTCTTGCTTTGATAGATTCTGGTTCTACGCATTCATATATTTTGCATGAGCATGCTCGGTTGCTTGATGTGCCATTATAGTTTCTTGATGTGGGTATGCAAGTTACGAGTTCATTCGGTGAAACCGTAGTCGTTAGGAAGTTGTATATAAGTTTTCCCTTGATGGTTCGAGGACATAAGTTTCCTGTTGATGTAATGGAGTTACCTTTCTATGGTTTCGATGTTATCCTTGGGATGGATTGGTTGTCGGAACATAAAGCTGTGGTTGATTGTGAGACTAAGCGTGTTACGTTGAAGCTTGCCGATGGTTTTGAAGTTGTGGTGGTGGGTGAGAACATAAAGTTCTTGTCCAATGTTGTTTCGGCGGTGGAAGCTCACAAGTTGATGAATGGTGGTTGCCAAGCTTATTTGGCGTATGTGATGAACCCAAATATGAAGGAAGCACGTCCGCAGGATATTCGGACAGTTTGTGATTTTCCGGGGTGTTTCCGGAAGAGTTACTTGGGTTGCCACCAAATAGGGAGGTTGGGTTTTGCATAGAGACGTATGCGGATACGGCTCCGGTATCCATTGCTCCTTATCGAATGGCACCAAAGGAGTTAAAGGTGCAACTTCAGGAGTTGCTAGATCATGGTTTCATTAGGCTGACTATCTCTCCTTGGGGAGCTCCAGTTTTGTTTGTTAAGAAGAAGGATGGGACAATGCGGATGTGTATAGACTATCGACAACTGAAAAAGTTGACGATAAAGAATAAGTACCCTTTACCTCAGATTGATGATCTTTTTTATCAGTTTCATGGCGCAGCTGTGTTTTCAAAGATTGATCTAAGGTCGGGTATTATCAGCTTAAGGTGAAGGATATGAACGTACCGAATATGACTTTTCGTATGAGGTACGAGTATTACAAGTTCATAGTGATGCCTTTTGGTTTGACCAATGCACCGGCTGCGTTCATGGACATGATAAACTGGGTGTTCCACGAGTATCTTGATCAGTTTGTGGTGGTGTTTATCGATGATATCCTTGTGTACTCTCGTACCGAGGAGGATCACGATAAGCATTTGAGGATAGTGATGCAGACTTTGTTGGATAATCAGTTTTATGCAAAGTTGAGTAAATGTGAGCTCTGGATTAAGGATGTGGTGTTTCTTGGTCATGTGGTGTCAGCTGAGGGTATTCGTGTAGATCCTAAAAAAATTGAGGTGGTTGTGGGTTAGAAATAACTGAAATCAGTGACAGAGGTTCGTAGTTTTCTAGGCTTGGCTGGGTATTAATGTCGATTTGTAGGTGGATTTTCTAAGATAGCTGCTCCATTAACGAAGTAGCTTCAGAAAGATGTTAAGTTTGAATGGACGGAGGCGAGGCAGCAAGCTTTTCAAAAATTGAAGGAAGTTTTGGTACAAGCTCCAATCTTGATTCAACCTGAATCGGGAAAAGAGTTTGTCGTATATAGTGATGCATCCTATCTGGGTTTAGGATGTATGTTGATGTAGGAGGGTAGAGTAGTTGCTTATGCGTCGAGGCAATTGAAGGTGCATGAGCGTAATTATCCAACTCACGATCTTGAGCTTGCTGATGTAGTGTTTGCTCTAAAGATATGGAGGCATTATCTTTACGGCGAGAAATGTACCATGTACACGGATCACAAGAGTCTCAAGTATCTTATGTCTCAGAGGGAATTGAATCTTCGGTAGCGTCGATGGATGGAATTGCTAAAAGATTACGATCTTACGATCGAGTATCATCCAGGGAAGGCCAATGTGGTGGACGATACTTTGAGCCAAAAGGTTGCAGTGGAGTTGAGAGCGATGTTTTCTCGTCTAAGTTTGTCTCGTGATGGTGGCTTGGTGGCCGAGCTTCAGGTGAAACTATCTTTGGTTGAATTGATCAAGGAAAAGTAGTTGCTTGATGATTCCTTGGTACCGCATGTTACGGACATAGCGAAGGATAATCCTACGGATTATAGTTGAGGCACACTATCTTGACGGAGGCGTACAATAGTCCTTTTGCCATGCATCCTGGTAGTACTAAGATGTATCGAGGGTTGCGAGATGAGTACTACTAGGTGGGATTGAAAAAGGATGTGGCAGAGTTTGTTAGCAAGTTTTTGGTGTGTCAGCGTGTGAAAGCTGAACATTAGTATCCATCCGGTCTGTTGCAGCCTTTGAGGATTCCGGAATGGAAATGGGAGAGGATCACGATGGATTTTGTGTCGGGTTTACCTTTGACACCGTCAAAAAAGAATTCTGTGTGGGTGATCGTGGATCGGTTGGCGAAGTGTGCACATTTCTTGCCTGTGCATACTACATTTACCCTAGATAAGTTGGCAGAGCTTTATGTTGCGGAGGTTGTGTGGTTGCATTGTGTTCCTAAGTCTATAGTCTCAGATAGGGATCCGCGGTTCACATCGAGGTTCTAGGAGTGTTTGCATCGAGCCTTGGGCACGAGGTTGAATTTTAGCATGTCTTATCATCCTTAGATGGATGGTCAATCGGAGCGGGTTATCCAAGTGTTGGAAGATATGCTCTGGTGTTGTGTGATTGTTGTCCAAGGTTCGTGGGATAAGATGTTGCCATTGGTAGAATTTGTTTATAACAATAGCTATCAGGCGAGCATACAAATGGCACCGTACGAGGCTTTGTGTGGATGGAAGTGTCGTACACCCGTGTGTTGGGCAGAAGCGGGGCAAAAGTTAGTTTCTTTGTTGGATATGCTCAAAGGTACAACCGATAAGGTGAATCTCATTTGTGATCGTCTAAGGGAGGCCTCGGATCGTCAGAAGTCTTACGCGGATTTGAAGCGTAAGGAAATTGAGTTTGAGGTTGGTGATAAGGTTTTCTTGAAAGTTTTGCCTTCGAAGAAGGTGATGAGGTTTGGGAGAAAGGGCAAGTTGAGCCTGAGGTTTATCGGACCTTATGAGGTGCTTGAGAGGATTGGCCCTATTGCGTATAGATTGCGGTTACCGCCGGAGTTGGAGAGGATACATGATGTTTTCCATGTATCTATGCTTAGGAGGTATCGTTCAAATCATTCGCATGTGTTGCCGATTGAGGAGGTAAAGTTGAATCCGGATTATCTTAAGATGAAAAACCGGTAGAGATTATGGATTTAGATAGTAAGGTGCTTCGCGGAAAGACCATTGAATTGGTAAAGGTTCTTTAGAGACACCAAAGTGCCGAATAAGCGACATGAGAAAGGAATGGGGAGATCAAAAAGCATTTTCCTTATCTCTTTCCGCCAGGTAAATTTTGGGGACAAAATTTCTTAAGTGGGGGAGAGTTGTAACGCCCCGGTTTCGAGCCTAGGTGTTGGCCGGGTTTGGTTAGGCGGTTCGGTTCGAACCAGTTTAGCGGTCTAGTCTAGTTTCGGGAAATAATTAAATTAAAAGGTTTTTTGTCGTATAAAAATATGGGAAAATTTCCTAAAATCATAATTATATATATGATTAATTTTGGAAAAGTTAATTTAAAGAAAACAATTTTGGAAATCGGACATTTTAGTTTAGTGACCAAAATGTAAAAATGATAAAGTTTGATTTAATGGCAAAAGCGTAAAAGGCTACTGCTTTGAATCTTTAAGGAGCAATACTAAGGGCTAATAGAGACTTTTCCTCCCATTTTATAATTTTAATTAAAAAATTATAATAATAAAAGATGGAGGGAAGTGAAAACGAGTTTTCATTTTTTTACGATGAGTTTTCTTCTCTCATTTTTCTCTCAAATTCCCTTCATCCAAACAACAAGATTTTCAAGGAAAACACTAAATTTGATTTGGATTTCAAGGATTTATCTATTTTCTATTGATCCTTTATTAAATCTCTTTTTTCTCTTTGGTTTCTTTTCAAAAATGGAGGAAGAGCTCATCATTAGAGGTAGGTTCGTTCTTCTCCTCTAATGACATGTTCTTTACTGAAATTCCCAAGTATTTAGTCTTTTACATATTGTTTTTAATGGGTTTTTATATATATTAATTGATGAAATCATGTTTAATTGAGGTTTCTTGAAGATTTATGGTGGATCTATGGATTTGATGTTAATTGCTGAGTTAATGATTGATTATTAACATGTTGTTAATGGCTAATAATGTTAAGTTGATGGATTTTGTTGAGTAATCCCGAAACTAGTTAGATTGCTAGTTGTTAGTGATGAAATCTTGAGTTTTAGGGGTTGTTGTTGTGATTTCTTGATAGTTGGAGGTTTGTAGAGTTTGGGGAAGTGTTTTAGGTTATAAATGGATTAAGATTGATGGTTGCTTTTTCTGGGTAATGATTGGGAACGATTTAGAGTGGTTTTGCCGATGTTTTCGGGTTGTATCGATTGTTAATTTCTTAGCGAATGTTGGAGTTGCGTGGGGGTTTGTGTTGCTGGAGGTTTTGATGCAAGAGTGTGCATTAATCCTCTATTTTTCTTTGGTTAGAAGTAGGGCAAGATGTTTCTTGATTGTTAGAAGGCATATTTGGAGTTTTAGAAGCTTGGAATAGCTTCGGCAAGTGAGGCGAAGTTGTATTGGTGAGTGGATATGGTTTAAACGTTTTCATAAGCTTGGAAACAAGGTTTTTGGAGGTTAGTGTAAGCTTGAAACGCTTAGCTAATCTCAGAAGTAAGTATGGTTACCAAAGCTCTCCGTTTTTCGGTTTAAAGTCCATATGGATTATCATGCTCGTGTTTTGGATTTATATTTGTTACTCATTGTTATGAATGTTTTATAAGCATGGTTTTGCTAATTTATATCCCATGAAATGATTTGATTATTTTTCAAGAGGTTATATTCTTGATGAGATATTATGCTATATTTGAGCATGTTTTGAGATGGGATATGTGATGATTTTATTGATGCATTGAAAGCAATGAGTTAACATGGATTTAAATGATATATTGGCTTAGTGATGAGATTTCTATTATCGGATATGTTGGTCGATCAATAGGATGTAAAGATCATTATAAAATATAAAATTCGCGCGTGAGATAAATTCATCGGTTTCACAATATGGGTAGTGCTATTTTGATGCGAGTGATAGGGGTAGTGCTATCACCAACGGGCAATACGGGTAGTAGCATTCCGTCCGATGTGAGATAAATTCTTCGGTTACACAATAGGGGTAGATTATATTATGTTGCGAGTGGTAGGGGTTGATTCTATCACCAATGGGCAACGCGGGTAGTGGCATCTCGGCCGAAGTGAGATTATGGTGAGGGTTGATTTCACCATGTGACTTGATAGGGGTTGATTCTATCAAGGGCTTGGCGGGGGTTGATTCTGTCATGTGTGTCCATATATTCGATCATTATTGGATGGGGGTAGATTCCATTCGGTTAACTTGAAATGCCAATATATGAATTGAACATGTATAATGGTTTTAAATGCTTTTGTATAAAGACTTTTATGCATAATGATTGTGCTTTGTGAGATTTAAGCATGTGAAGCTTTGGCTTGATTTTGCATTGAGATATGCTTGACATAATGATACATGTGGTTTATAAAAGATGTTTTAATTGTGGTTTCTAAAGCATGATGTGGTTATGTTTTAAAGGAAGCATTGTTTAGAAAAACTGCATTGTTGTTGTTTAAATTGAGCTTTCCCTCACTAAGCAAATATGCTTACGCTCTCCTTTCCAACAATGCAGATTAATAAGCTTATTGGCAGCAAAACAGCAAGGGAATTCACCCAAGACATCACTCGATTTACAAGTATGGGTTGTGACACTTTTAATAATGTAGAAATGTAAATGGGGAGGGTACCTCGGTATTTTGGAGATGGTTGTTTAAACTCCCTGGTTTGGCAAGTGTGTTTTGATTTTTAAGACATGTAATGGGCCATTATATGTTGATATGCTTTGTTTTGTGGATTTTGATACTCTATGTGGATTGCTTATATGTTGCATGCCTCTAGAGTAATCATGTTTTTCAATTCATGATGTTAGATACCTTTGATGATGCATATGTGTTGGATAAATATGTGGTTGATGTTTATCTATGATTGCATGATGATTGGTGGACGTATGGTGGGTTTCAAGGTGCTTGAATGTTGTTGTTTTAGTGCAGATCTGGTATGTGTTTCGAAACAGTAGCAGATGTTTCGATACGACTTGCATATTTGGTCTCAACGTTTCGGAACACTATTAGACCGTTTCGAGACCTTTAGTTATAATTTGAACCTGTATCAAAACTCGAGGTCGTTTCGATACGGCTCTGTTGTGTCTGGATGCATGGGAGATCAATCTGGGCACTTGGTTCCGAAACGAGTAAGGGTCGTTCTGAGACCAAATGCTACTGGAATGCATGGTTTCGAAATAGGGGGTGATTATTTCGAAATGGGGTCGTTAAGTTAGTTAAAATGGAATAATCTGACATTTTTGAATGTTTACATTTTAGTCCCTGTTTGTATGATTTGCAATTATGGATGATTGAATGATCGTATGATGCTGATATTTCACCTGCAAGCATGTAATGAACCTAATTAAAGGTTGGTAACAATAATTTGTGATTCGACCTTATGTCGGATTGTTACAAATGAATGAATAGTTGATGTTCGGTTAAATTGGAAATATATTTGTTGCGCGAGTAAACACTATAGGATTTAATTATGCATCTAGACAAGTTAAAAGAAAAAATGGTTGCTAATCGAGGTTGACTTTTAATGAGTTGACTTCAGTTTTCCCCGTGTAATTCTCTTGGTTCGGGTTAAACGTCTGGACCGGGCTAAGGGGGTTACATTCACGTTGCATGGAAAGACTGGGCTGGAATTTTATAGGGGTAATTTTGTCTTAAAGAGAAAGAATTGTCAAATACCAATAAAAAGGGAGGGAATACGATTCCTAGTATAAACCCAAAAAGCGGAACTGTTGGTAATGTTGTATTACCCTCTCGTGAGAATCTTCAAAAACCAAACACGGGTTTGAGATTCGAGAAAAATACTTTTCCCCAGTAATCTTCTTTTTCGCGATCCATACGCCCCGTAAGAGTAAAAGCTCAAAACCTTAGCGTTATGCTAGGCCAACATTTTGTGTAATAAACCTTCTTTTAGTAAGTAAATAGCATAAGACTTAAGAGTGTAAGAAGCCCTTGAACTTTTTGGGAAAAAATTAATTAAGCACTTAAACTTTTTGCATCTAATTAAGCCCTTGAACTAATAAATTGAATTAATTAAGCCATTGAATAAGAAGTTTAATCAACTAAGCCCTTTTACCAATTTGGACCACTAAATCTTGATAGTTTTTTTCTTTAGAATAAGGGTAATGCATGTGAATGGTGGGAAATTGTGGAATTGGAACTACGTCTTACTCGTCTCATTTGAGAGCACTTTCTCGAGGAGTTTCAAAGGAAGTATATTAGCGAGGCACATCTTGATGAACTAAGGGATCAATTCACACACTTGGTTCAAGAGAATCAGTCTATCTTCGAGTATGAGCAAGAGTTTCTAAAGCTGCTAAGTACGCCCCGAAATTGGTTGCCATTGAAGCATAAGGTGCAAGAGGTTTAGGCAGGGCTTGAAACGAGAGATTCAGATTTATTTGACTACCGCCCCACCTAAGGTATTCTTAGAGTTGGCCACCACCAGTGAAAATTCTAATGTTGAAGAAGAATCATCTTTCAAACAAGAGGGATTAGGGATGTGAGTTATCTCATTTGATTCTAAACCCCCCAAAAAGTAAGTGTGAGTGTAACCTTTCATTTTATTCTTGTCCTACCATTTAGTTAGAAACATTTTATCCTCTAAAGTAATTGTACTTAAATGATAGTTTTTGTGAGAGGGATATGGGATATGAGTTATCTCATTTGAAAAAGACTGGGAGTCAAGAGGCCGAGAGCAATAAAAATCATCTTAATTGCTCAATTTTGGTGAGTGAAAAGGAATATGAGGTAAAAGTCAAGCAATGTCCATATAAAAAAGACGAGAAAAAGATAAAGATAAAGAGAGATTTTTTTTACCTAACCATAACACCAATGTTTTGAGTGGTTTTGTGTTCTTTTTTTCAAGATTTTGTTGAACCATTGAGAGGAGCTCAATTATATCACTCCACAATTGAAAAAAAAAAGCCTTTTTGATCGACGTTGATGATCGTTCTCTCAAAGCCGTTTTAGATTCGAAGACAAATATTTTTTACGAGAGGGAGAATGATACATACATGAGAGGGGCGAAACTAATCATATTGGACAAAAAGCTGAAGCTTTTTCTAAGTCTAGAATATCAACTGAATTATGAGGACTTTTCAAATGGGATCCAGGCATTTCTGGGCCAAGTTGTCTTCTAATGAATTTACCGCCGTCCAGTTACCTTTCTAACGCATCTTGAAACGCATTAATCCAATTTCGAGAACTCAATATACGTCCATTTTAGCAAAAATGTGCATGCACAAAACTAGATACGAGATTTTGTAAAATTCGGTCGAATAATTTTTATATAAAAGCCTTAGACGAATTTATTAGCCCAATTAGGGGTATTTTACGGCCTTATTAGCTATTTTATTTTAAGTCTTATATTAGTAGGATTTTTCTTAATTTTAGCCCTTTTTTAGGATACTTGTTGCCCAAGGTTTTAGGATAGTATTTCATTCCTTGTTTTAAACCTTGATTTTAACCTTGTTTTTACGAGATGAACTCTACTTGTTTTTCAAGTCTTAGCATATTTAAAGTAGACTTCACCCACATTGTAATGGAGATAGATTTTGATTTGATAATAAAAGCATTCTTAGAGTACATGTTTGCAAGTGACGATAAAACTTGTGCCTTAGAAGTTTTCTTCAATGTGTTCAACTAATTTGTGTGAGGGAGGAACTTTACACTCTGAGTTCCCCATTCAATTGCGATTAGGAGGGTCGGTTAGAGACCTATAGTGGAGTTTGCGTATTCAAGATTAGTTCATTTATGATAAATTTTTAAAAGTTGTAGATTTAAGAAAGCTTAATTGTATAATTCGAAAAACTTGCTACTTTGCCTTACGTAATAAAATTCAAAGTGAACTTTCCAAGCTTCTGCTTGGAACTTGATATATAGTGAATATATTTGAGTCAAACATACGAAATTGGTCTACATTGGTATAATTAGGTCAATATATTTAAAATAAATGTAATGTTCTATCATTCTTGGCTCCTGAATTAAGCTTCAGGAGAAAAGGACTAAGAAATCTAACTCGTATCCCTTTGATAATGGACTGCCAAACAGTCTTCAAGTTTGATGTTGAAAAAAAGTTGAAAAACATAGCATCAAATAATATAAAATTGTTTTGGTATGTATATCAAACGTAGGGCCTACTTGTTCGACAATGCCTAAGCTTTACTCCATACCCTTTTGTTGGTATATTTATTTATTTTAACTATATGCAGACTAAATTTTATTAAAAATTAAAATATAGAAATAATTCAAAAGAAATGAAATCATAGTAGAAAAACAAAAATAAAAACACAATAAATTTAAGTTAAAAAAAAACGAAACATCATACTAGCAAAACACGTTTAATGGGCTCAAAAACAGTGATAAAGATGAAACACTAAAAAATAGAAGCCTAAAGCAAGACTTTTTGTCTCTATCCACCTGAACGCTTCATGATTGAAGTGTGAGTGGTAAGCAAAACCAACACTCTTAGCGACTGCTTCATAAAATAGATTTGACTGCATCGACAAACTAACCACAAAAGGGAATCGTACTACTGAAGACCACCGACAATCCGCAAATCAAAGCTGAACATCGTGAAAAACGTATCAACGAACGCAAATCTACCACAACGGTAGAAGATAACGTGCTATAAGGTAGAACCGTGCCACAAGGCGGAGGAAACGTGTGCCATAAGAATGGGCTGGTTTAAATGGAGTTTAGTGGGGTCAATTGATCCCACTTGGTTTTAGAGAATCCTTGTAAAAATAGAAATGTTTGAGGATAGAGGAGGAAGTTAAATATATTTGAACTCACTTGACACCACTTAATTCGTTTAATTTTGATTTTCTTGAACCTACTTAATACGAAGTCTAGATCTGCCACTGGCCACAAGACAGGAAAAAAACGTACTACAAGGCAATAAAACTAGAAGAAAATCAAAATATAAAAGAAAACAATAACTTGATATATAAAAATGAGAGAAAAGGACTATCGGCAACCAGCATTAAAACTAACATCGCCAATAAATCAAGAACTAAAGAAAAAAAAAGTTGGGCTAGAATTTTGAGAGAATTGGTATATTTATTCATGCTCCCTTTGTTCTATAAAAGTTGTCACTTTGTATTTTAAAATTGTTTCATTAAAAAATTTAACAATTTTTACTAGGTATTTTTTCTTTTCTGTTATTTTTTAGTTTTCTAACAAAAACAAACTTTAATTTTCTAATGATGAAATTATCATTTTAATTATTTTACAACACATTTTTATACAAATTTTTAAAATTTACGTAAAAAATTAGTAAGAAACAAGTTTGGAGGGAGAGAGGAAATATATATTATTATTGGAATGTGTGCAAAAATGACCTGTTTGCCAGATTTAATGAGGTATTTTGTGTGTAGCCCATTCCCATGGCTAAACGTGGGGAACCAAAAGGTCCAAGACAATAATGGGTTTACATCAGCAATGATTAAAATCAGGCCCCACCATTAGTTGGGATTCAGCTCACCCCACCACGAGGCTATTGCACTTATCTGCAATGCAACAAATACAAAAAATGGGAATTATAGGGCAACAAGCCAGTAACATCAATTAAAACATTACAGAAAAAGGAATACAAATGTGTCTCTTCTTTCTGGCCAACATTCCTTTGATCCGTACGACTAATTACATTGTCTTACACATTCCAAAATGGCATATGTTAAATCAAATGCACACACTAAAATAACTTTGTGTACATAAAAAATCTATGTTGGGAGGTTTACTTGTCAAAGTCAAATATACGACACAGATCAATCCAGATTAATCAGACTAATGCCCTATGAGTCGAGAGGGCAAAAAAATGCACACGCTTCTGAGTTAATATTTTTTTTGAAGAAAAATGTAATCCCCTAGACCCGCCTATGCGTTACAACGGATCCTAGGAAGTCACATTAGGGTCACAAGAGCGACCCACAGTAAAAATACACATAAAACATTTTTCTTTCTCAAAACACTTATTAAACTGTAAAATCAACTTCTGTTTAAAATACAATTTTAGGAAATCATTTAAACACATAACAAAAATTTCAGAAAGTATTTTACAGACACTGACATGAAACAATACATGACATACATGACATACATGCCCACTATCTATACAGTACCGTACTCCAAAGGCAACGCCGAGAGAACCCCGAACACTGATGTCAAACATTAAACCATGCTATAGTCTTTTAACTTGCGATGGTAAGAACAACGTGAGCTCGGAAAAGCTCAGTAATACAAAACTACCAAAAGATGCTATAAGCTCATGCAGATATATGGTAGGCATAACATTTTCATGATGTTCCAAGCCGTGACAGTCCTCTTTTCCTTTTATGTTATTTCGGGGTAATATTATACTTGAGATTAACGGTACTTGTTTTCTATTCAATCATCGAGTAACAAATGAGAATTATACAAGTTGATAGTTTACGAAGATGGAAACAACGAGTTTAATGTCTAGTGTGTCCCAATAGGTGCAAAACAAATAGGCATAAATGCATACCAATCATATAAGGAGAACACATAACAATTCAATGCAAATGTTCAAGTACATACAAGGGTTCACTAGTAACTACCATCCAACCTTACACCAATATGTAGTCCCCCAGAACTGCATCCATAAGGACTTACCCTAGGCCTGATGGTCATAGGTGCCACCTAAGGGGCTGCCTTAGGTCCATAAGGATTTACCCGTGCTAAAGCATCGGTACCTACTCAAGGGGAGACCTTGAGTCCATAAGGATTTACCAGCTGGATCAGGGGTGTACCGACAGAGACTTCATAACATAACCCAACAGTATACCCCAGATAGTAATCGGTATTCAGATTTCAGACATGAGTAACAGAATACATGTGACAGACGTATTCTATTCAGAGTATCAGAAACAGAAGATTCATGATTTTGACAGATAAATGGACATACCATTGAGCAGAATAGACATTTTTATCATTCATCATGCAAACAGATTGTACCATCATAGGTCAAGCTAACAGATCATACTATCAAGTTCATTAGACAGTCAGACAATACCATTACAGATCAAGCAATCACATATCAAGTATGCATATTGAGCAGACATACATCAAGTAGGTAGAGAATGTCATCATATATCTGGTTTATCATTTCATCTCATTTTCCAACATAGTGATGCAATCTCAATAACAATTGAAATGTTCATCAAACATAGCATTGTTCATGATTAAATCATTATACAATCCATTCAACAGAATATATCACACATGGAACACACTAGGTGGGACAGATCATTTCTTGGAGATACTTGGCATTTACGGAATGGGACACATTAAACTTTTGACAATTTGAACGAATTTATAAAACGTGGCCCCTATTAAAAGGGGTTCATACTAATGGTTTAACCCAGATATTCAGGAGGTGATACATCAAGATCTTTGAGAGTTTAGACGCATCATGAGTTATTTAGTCATTTAAGCCTACAAGGGCATTATGGTCATTTTATCATACCTGGGTGTGTTGATAATTTATACTAACGGGGCATGAACAGTTGCTCAGGAAATTCTATTTGCTCAACAAGTTTTCAACAGGCATTCAAAGCTTTCTATGTCAAGATCTTTTACGATACCGGATACATTCAAGGCTATTTCATTTACTTTGGCCAACGAGGGCATTTTGATCAATTAACTAACAGGGGTAATTTTGTAATTTAGCCCAAAAATGGTAAAATGATGATTTACAATATTTAAGATTTTCAGACATTTTTCGAGGCTCCAAAACCAATCAAACTAACGTATCTCAACCTTGCAGTACTAACCAACCCTACTAATGTATTCAGTTGTATCGAATATCTGAACGGTTGTTTTCATATTTTACCACAAGACTCGTCACGGAGTAGTCAAAATTATATTATGTGCGGAAAAACTTCCATCCTTACATTAATATCAGGAGTGATTGACATACGTAAGTCATGCTTCAACCCTTGGGGGCATTTTAGTCATTTTTAGCTTTATCGATATTTCCAGAATTTTATCAAATGCAATTTACTTCTAGTCAAGGGGTATTTTCAATCATCTTAAAGCTCGGGATATCCATCATTTTTGTTAATTTTTACTATTTAGCACCTCCATCGTTTACGTACTCGGTAGAAACTAAGTCGTTCTAATCCTTTCGGCCCTTACAGACGGTTTACTCATTTAAAACTTAAGGGTATAATTGTCAATCTGATTAATTAAGAATTTCGGTGCTCGAAGGCACTACAGTCTTTTTGGTCATTACGATCATTCCAATTATGGGCATTTTTATAATCTCATATCCAATATCTCTTACTCCATATTATGGGCATTGAATCTGAGACACTATTGGTCGAGTTGCGGATTTAACTGTATTATTTACTACTATTAAAACTTTTGATACTTCTGATCTATTAGTATTCTTATTCGAATATTTTTGTTTTAATAATTTCCATACTTATTTCTCATATCTGATTCGGCTTAAGCAGAGCTTACAAAACACTTCATCATAAGCATGGATGCGTTAACTGGATATCGACATGTACATAAAGCATACAAGGGGTAGTAGTGTATTACCTTAACTCCGAGCTACATCAGTCAATTCATGATACAACATTCGAATACCCTCGAACCCGAATTCGACATTCCTCAGCATCGTGCATCCAAGGAACCGAGAATACCTTCAATTACACAAATTCCAAGATCAGACCTTACTCACAAGCTCTTAACCAATAATTAAGTACATAAACAAGTTCGGGTTCAAGATCAGATTCGGAGGCTTTCGGATCAGAATTTTGCAAAACGGGCTTCAAAAACGGACTCAAAACGTCGAAAAACATAAAATAGGGATTTTTGGAAAAGTTGACTTTTTGGTCAACGGTCAAAGTCAATGCTGACGTCAGCAGGTCAACGGTCAACTGGTCAGAGTCAACTGGTCAAAGTCAACGCTGACGTCAACATGACGCCAGCAGTCAACTGAGTTGACTCGGCAGGTTAACTCACTAAGCTGACTCGGACTGAGCTGACTCGATAGACGGGTTGACTCGGACCGGGTCAACGGGTCGGGTCAACGGGTCTGACAGACGAGTTAGGTTCGGGCTCAAACCGAGTTGGGCCAGTTCAGACCGGGTTGAACCCGGTTCACTTACCCTAACATATCTCGCCGGAAAAACTCGTCGGAAAGCCGCCGGTGGTGTCGTCAGAAACCCAAAGGCCTCGTTTTCGCCGGAAAACAGAGAGAGCAACATTGTTAGATCAACCCAAACATCAACAACACGAAAATAGGCCGGAATACGTACCGGAATCACCTAAAACATCCGGGAACGGTCGGAAGCGACGTAGCTCCGATAACGCCCTTGTCGGTGTCGGTAAGCCGATCGGTCGGTTTGGTTTTTCTCGCCATGGTGCGGAGAGCTCAGATCTGGCAGCCTCGTGAAGATCCAACTGTGGGATCGGCCGGAAAAGCAAAAAAAAAGAGGAGAAAATTCTCACTTCTCGACGAATTTTCCAATGAAATTTTACGGCGAACGGATGGGTATCTTCGCGAGTGGTGATCGGGGTCATGTTGGGGGTACGACGGCGCTCCTAATGGCACCGACGGTGATGACCACGGCAGAACGGTGGAAGAGATCCGAGATGGTGGCTGATAACGGGTACGAGGGGTCGAGAGAGAGAGGCCTGTCAGGGGTAGATTTTTTTGACTAAGGAAGGTGAAGGGTTGGGTTGGGTTATTAAATCTGACTTAATTATATTTTTACGCTTAACACTAAAAGAAAAACAAGGCAACCATTAATAAAAATGAGCTATTGGCTTAATGGTTTAAGTAAAGGGGCAAGGGAAGGGTGACGTTGTGGGTTCAAATCCCACCAGCCTCACTTGCTCTCCTTTTCTTTTTTCTTTTTTTTTACCATAAGAATTTCATAGTGTTACAAAAATGGTTAAAATTTCCTTTATTGATGTTGAAGGATTAGAGTTCAAATTCTAATATTATCTGATCTTACATATTGTGCTTGCGAATCCAGTTTTTATTTATAAATAATCTAAAATCGGATTAACAAATTTTCACTCGAATTATCATTTATTAATAAAAGCTTTTATTTAAATCATGCTATCAGTTATATTATCTTTTCATGATTTTGTTGTTGTTAATTAATTGATAGTTTGAGGGGGGATATAATTTAAAAGCCAATGTCGTTAAAACTCTAAAATTAACTGTACAAACCTTTTTTTTTTTACTTTGTCAATACATGAACAAATAAGCTAGCAATTTCATGTATGTTAGCACTTTATATTATAATAGTGATAATTAATAAATAAGTTATTATAAAGTCCATGTATGACTATGTAAAGGTTAGCATTTTATATCTAATAGTGATAATGAATAGTATAGTGATAATATTATAGACTTTGCTTCACTTCTGTACTTTGTCCCCCAACAAAGGCAAAAACAAATACACACTAATAGAAAACGCTTGCAAAATGTTACTAATTTTTAAAGCAATCCCTCGACCCTAGGCGACGCCCTTGAAAATGGATGAAAACCAAATAATAATAATAATAATAATAATTGAAACATTATTATAATTCAATTAAATACATTAATATGTAAATTTCTAGGTCAAAACATAAAATGTAAAATTATGATTTTCGTCCTTACACTATATACAACCTGAGGATTTGGTTCCAACATTTTAACTCGACATAATTCGGTCATCATCCTACCGTTATTTTATGCCTTAGTCCGAATTACTATTACCATTCAAAATATTGGTTAATTAGATGATGTGGAATTTTATAAATCTAAATCATGAAGCATAAAGGTAATGGGAGGAATCTCAAAAACTACACAAGCTTTTGCTAAATGTACAATGAGGTACATCAACTTAGATTTTGTGAAATTGTAATAATGAAATTTTGTTAAGATGGCAAACTACTAACACTATTATCAATGCAACAACGTTTTAATTCACGTATTGCATATACAATCAATTATATTTCTATAACATAAAAAATAAATGAAAGTATTTGTTTTTAAAATGTGTAAACATAAATCAAAGTATCATGCTTATACTAAAACCAAAATTAGAACTTAATATGTATAATTGCATTAGATAAAAGTTTAGATTCAAGAATTATCCTAATATTAATAATTATAAGATGATCAGATCATTTCAAATTAAATTTTATAACTTCAAATTGAATTTAATATAAAGGTAAAAAAACCAAAAGTGATAACTTGAGCCTACGGCTCCGTTCACGAATGATTTTAGAACGAGAATTGAGGTGAAAAGCGGTGAGAACGGTAATTTTGGGAGAAGTTGAAAATTTCGGCATTTTCAAAAGCATGGTTTATGGGCTAAATCGGGTGCAGAAGCTGGTTGAAAAAGCATGACTTTTGGTTGTGTGCCTTCCTTTGCACGAAACATGGGTATTTTGTATATTTGTGGAAGTAAATGTTAGCAAGCGGGGGGCGTTTTCGCCGTAGTTGTAGAAATGAGTGCTGTAAAGTGGCATGAGCTAAGATTTTGTCGTATTGCAGGGGAAACTCGACACTTTTGGAGCGGCAAACATAGAGAGCAGAGGTAACTCGACGCTCTTGGAGTGATGAGTAGCTAGTTTAGTCGTCGCTTTATTCCTAACTGTGCTTAAATTGATGATTTGTGGATCTTAATTGTGGGATATTTCGTGTTTTCTCATGAAGGACTTGGTGGATGCAGAACAAACAGGAAAATGCTGGGAACTGCAGAAAATCCGGATTCGTGGCAGGGATGTTGGGCATGAACTGGGGCATGAATGCTGACTGGACGCCACGTCAGCACCCTCTAGAAGCCGACATCAGCAGCGTGATAACTTACAGCCGCATATCAATTTGCTTATCAGCGATGATTTAAATTTTAAACTTTATCATTATCTTATGTAATTAATTTGAATTATTTTAGAATTTATCTTTATCAATTTGGAGTGATTTTTAGGGTTTTAGACTACTACAAATACCCCAATTTAGGGTGAAACTCATCATGGAATTCACTCATGTTCTTCATTTATCTTGAGCTTAAATATATCTCTTTTCATTTACCTTTATTGGTTTTTATCTTTCTTTCCCTTTGTTAAAACTAAGTATGGTTTCTTCACCAACCATGCTTAGCTAAATTTCCCTTAGCCAAAAGCAATGTGAAACCCGACTTACCTCGTGAGATTAGAAGAGTTCTTCATTCTTCCAACATTTCTTTTTTCGTTTCTTTGTAAAATTGGTTAGGCAATCGACCTAACCTTTAGGCATCTCAATTATTTTATTCCGAAGGCGTCGTCGGATTAGAAGTGGTTCATATCCACTGTTGGGGACGAAGATAGGCTTGTAGCAAATTCAACTCCCTAAGAACAAACTTATTGGCAGTCCACTAAGGGGAATCAAAATCGGAAACAATTCTCGTCGAGACAACTATCCGAGCACGGGCTTCTCCAGCACTAATGCAGACTTGTGTTAGCATCGATGGCCGTAGCTAATCAACTTAGCACTTGATTTCAAGGATTGTCCTGGGAATTGAGTTTACTGTACAGAAGCAAGTTACAAGGGTTGAGCCTTGTAGACTATAACCGGCAAGAAGGTTGAAGCAAAATCCATTTCCGTGATCGAGAAGAGTTGTGGCAAAGCGAAACTTGAGGCTAATCCATTCCATAATTTATTTTAATATTTCTTTTCGCTTTTATTATACTTCCATTACTTGAATTAGTTTATTAAACCCCTATTTTTATTATTTGCAGGTTTCTCGGTCTAAGTCAAAACGAATAGGTGTTGGAACTCCCTAGTCCCTGTGGATCGACCCTTACTCTCGCTATATTATTTTTAATTATTTATTTAAGTTTAAGGATTTATTTTGATGCAAGTAACGACACGTGTCAGAATTGGCTCCTTTGTTGGGGAACTACGACAAAGTTACTAATATCGTTCTTTATTGATTTATGACCAAGAGTAATTCGGGAGAACAAGTTGATTACGTCCCGAAAATCGAAGCACTAGCCTGGAAGTTGCACGCATAAACACTTCGGGAAAAGAAGAACAAACAACGCCAACAAAGACTTGAACGCGATCTAGAGATCTCATCTGAAGCGGAGTCAAATTTCGATCATAACAACGAAGAACCAGATCCGATGGGAGATGGAGAACAAACTATTCGTCAGCTAAATGTGGTACCCGATGGACAACAGTCGATGTGCATTACCTTCCCGAATGGCACAACACCATTCGTGTTAAAAACATGTTTGATTCACCTTTTACCTACTTTTCACGGCCTGCCGAACGAAAATTCGCATAAACATTTGAAGGAATTTCACATGGTTTGCCTAAGCACAAAACCTCAGGGAGTATCCGATGACCCAATTAAACTTAGAGCTTTTATATTTTCTTTAGCAGATGTCGCAAAGAATTGGTTATTTGATTTACCTCCCAACTCTGTTACAACTTGGACTGGTATGGCTAAACTCTTTCTTGACAGGTTCTTCCCTACGGCAAAAGCGAGCGAAATGAGACGCAATATCCTGAGCATTCAACAAAAGGATGTCGAATCCTTATATGAATACTGGGAGCGTTTTAAAAAGTTATGCGCAAATTGTCCACAACATGGATTGTCGGAATAAACCCTGCTCTAGTATTTTTATGAAGGATTGATGCCCATGGATATGAAAGTAGTAGATGCAGAAAGCGGCGGGGCTCTAGTCAATATGACTCCAACAACGGCAAAAACGTTAATATCAACCATGGCCACCAACTCGCAAAGGTTTAATCAATCTAGTGAACCATCTCGAAGGGTTCGCGAGGTAAGTGCAGTTTCTTTAGAAAATAAAATTGATAAATTAGCTGAAATAGTGCAATCTCTTGTTGCAGATAAAAAAAGGACAACTAGACTTTGCGGAATCTGTACTAGTTCAGAACATCCGACAGACTGTTATCCGATGATTCAGGAAGATGATATCGCTCAAGCCAATGCCTTTGGAAATGCATATAACTCGGGATGGAAAAATTATCCGAATTTCAATTATGCGCAAAACCAGAGACCAAATCAAGCTTATCAACCAACTGCACCACAACAATATCAACCGCAGAAGCCATCGTTGGAGTCAATTGTTGAAAGGTTAGCGCTAGCCCAAGAAAAGTTTCAACTAAAGACCGAAGCTCACTTTGAAGCAATTGACAAACGGATAAGTCAACTAACGCTAGCGGTAAGTCGCTTAGAATCCAAAGAGAAATTACCTTCTCAAACGAAGCCCAATCTGAGAGAGAATGTGAACGTCATCACTCTACGAAGCGGTACCATCATCGAACCAAAAGCCATGGAAGAAGGCTTTAAAAGAAAGGTAAAGAGAAATCATCATCTTCCACTGAGAAAGGTATGTCCAATCCACCTTCTGCACCATCTCCCTATGCTACTCCACCCCCTTTTCCATCAAGGTTGGTTAAACGTGACAAACAAGCTGAAGAGAGGGAGATCCTAGATGTGTTTCAAAAACTGGAAATCAATATCCCACTCCTCGACGTAATCCGAAAAATCCCAAGGTATGCTAAATTTTTGAAAGATTTATGTACTAACAAACGTCGTCTTATAGGAGTTGAAAAAGTTAATCTAGGAGAACACGTATAAGTGGTTTTTCAGCAAAGGTTACCGCCAAAATTGAAGGACCAAGGTATGTTCTCGATTCTCTGCAAAATCGGTAAAGTGGGTATTAAACGAGCAATGTGTGATTTAGGGGCCTCTATTAATGTTATGCCCCTTTCATTTTATAACTCACTTTCTGCTGAGCCTTTGAAGGATACGAAAGTAACCATACAGCTGGCGGACAGATCCATAATTTACCCGGAATGATTGCTAGAGAATGTCTTTGTAAAGGTAAACGAGTTAATCTTTTCGGCAGATTTCTATGTCATAGACATGGAAAACGATCGGACTAATAATTCTTCCGAAATCCTCATTGGTCATCTATTTTTAAGTACTGCAAATATGAAAATCGATGTGAGAAGCGGGATCCTTACAATGGAGTTCGATGGCGAGGTGGTAAAATTTGATGTATACAAAGCAATGCGGCATCCAGATAATGTTGCTAGTATTAATTTTATCGATGTCATTGAACCTGCCGCTGAAGAGTTTATAGAATATAACTTATCTGATAATTCATGTAGGAAATTGGAAGGTCACGACGAAAAAATTAGGGAGTTGGAAAATATTTCATTTGTCAATTCCGATCTACACTTAACTCCTTCAAAAATTAAAAATTTTCCTTCCATTTTGCAGGCTCCGGATATCGATTTAAAATTGTCGCCAGATAATTTCAAGTGCAAATTTTTGAGTAAAAGAGATATCTTGTACGTAATTATTTTAAACAAGTTTTCAAGGCTGTAAAAATGTTCGAAGAATTTATCAAATCTACAAGTACAAAACGATTGAACTCCATAATCGTAAAATTCCTCTTAAGGAAATTCTCAGTTGGACAAAGCGCAAGAAGTGGAAAAGTATTTGCCGTAGTGCCTGTAGTCTGAACCAGGTCGTCAAGCTAGTGACGTTAAACAAGCGCTAAATGGGAGGCAACCCATTTTTAATTCATTTCATTTTATTTTTGCATTTCATGTCTTTAATTACTGCTTAAATTTATTTTTAATTTTCGTATTTTAATTTTTTTTCAGGTGCATTAGATAAATTCAATCGAATCCAACATTACCGAGATCCTCTCATCTCTCTGACCAAGCACATCTCGTCGAGGGCTTGGGCGAGGTCGTGGCCGTAACTAGTTCATGAAGTTTTCTCATTTCCTCTCTTTCATTTTTATTTGCATTCTGGGACAAAATGACTTAAAGTGAGGGGGAGTGGGTATCCATGTCAAATTCTCATAATTTCTTGTTCGAATGCTTGTTCTATTGTTCTTGATTTTATTTAAATTTAAGTTACTTTTTGATTTCCTTTGATTCGCCTTGTCTCTTTGTTTCCGTATGATATTGGTATTTTTCTTGTTAAAAAATTTAGGTTGCATAATAAATTATGGCATGCTTAGAATTTTTCATATAACCCTTGTCATTCATTACTTTGTTAATTGACATGATGCTTACTTTTGTACACAAGACAATTCATGAGAGCTTTTGAGCCTAATGAGCATGCATTATTTTTGCTCTTTGTTTCTTTGAGTGTGCCTAACTAATTAGTTGCATTCTAGAACTTGTGGTTTACATGATTTTTGAGATTACATTTTTTATTGTGATGCATTAATATGATAGAGGCATTAGATTTAACCACATTCTCTTCCAAAAAAGCCTACATCTTGTTATTATCCCTTAGTGAAACAATTTTGAGCCTTAACCTTTTTATTTAGATTGCCTTATTATTTAACCCACGCCAATTCTATTTTTATTTCCTCTATTTTTGTCACCATTTTCAAGACAAAATTGTCTAAAAAATAGTGCAGTCCAGCAGTGCAGAAAATACACTCTAGAAAAAAATTTAATGCAGAAAATGATTTGAATATGCAGTAGAAAAAAAACTGCAAAAAAAACACAGTGCAGAATTTATTCGAATCTGCACAACAAAAAACAGTGCAATTTCAAAGTTTTGATTCGAATGGAAAAAAATAGTTTCGAATAAGAATTTTGGGATGATTTTTGTCTTGAATTTTAACCCATATTTTTCGGCCTTTATCCTACCCGAACCTTAGCCCCGTTACAACCCTTTTAAGACCTCTTGATTTTTCCATCGCATTCATACTAAGTAGTGGATATTAGATTTAACCACAAGCTTATGGTAATGCTCTAACTAGTTTTGGCTCGAGTGATTTTCTATACCCTTAAACACTTTGAGTGACATAGCGATTTCTTGTGAGGGTACTTGGTTTGCATCATTGTTGTTAACAAGGTATTGGAATGTCGTTTTTGCTAAAATTATTTCTAAGTCCTGCCATTTCTCTTTTGCTCCTTTTATTTTCTTTCATGTTTAGATACTTAGTCATACCAGAAACTCTTAGACTTCGTGAAATTAAGGATGACAACTTGAGCTTAGATTTGTTTAATTTTGAGATACTTGAGGACAAGAATCGGATAAGTGAGGGGGGAATTTGATGAGTAGCTAGTTTAGTCGTCGTTTTATTCCTAATTGTGCTTAAATTGATGATTTGTGGATCATAATTGTGGGATATTTCGTGTTTTCTCATGAAGGACTTGGTGGATGCATAACAAACAGGAAAAGGCTGGGAACTGCAGAAAATCCAGATTCGTGGCTGGGATGTTGGGCATGAACTGGGGCATGAATGCTGACTGGACGCCACGTCAGCACCTTCTAGAAGCCGACGTCAGTAGCGTGATAATTTTTCAGCCGCATATCAATTTTCTTATCAGCGATGATTTAAATTTTAAACTTTATCATTATCTTATGTAATTAATTTGAATTATTTTAAAATTTATCGTTACCACTTTGGAGTGATTTTTAGGGTTTTAGACTACTATAAATACCCCACTTTGGGGTGAAACACATCATGGAACTCACTCTTGTTCTTCATTTATCTTGAGCTTAAATATATCTCTTTTCCTTTACCTTTATTGGTTTTTATTTTTCTTTCCCTTTGTTAAAACTAAGTATGGTTTCTTCACCAACCATGCTTAGCTAAATTTCCCTTAGCCAAAAGCAACGCCAAACCCGACTTACCTCGTGAGATTAGAAGAGTTATTCATTCCTCCAACATTTCTTTTTTCGATTCTTTGTAAAATTGGTTAGGCAATCGACCTAACCTTTAGGCATCTCAATTATCTCATTCGAATGCGTCGTCGGATTAGAAGTGGTTCAGATCCACTATTGGGGACAAGGATAGGCTTGTAGCAAATTCAACTCCCTAAGAACAAACTTATTGGCGATCCACTGAGGGGAATCAAAATCGGAAACGATTCTCGTCGAGACAACTATCCGAGCACGGGCTTCTCCATCACTAATGCAGACTTGTGTTAGCATCGATGGCTGTAGCTAATCAACATAGCATTTAATTTCAAGGATTGCCTTGGGAATTGAGTTTACTGTAGAGAAGCAAGTTACAAGGGTTGGGCCTTGTACACTGTAACCGACAAGAATGTTGAAGCAAAATCCATTTTCGTGATCGAGAAGAGTTGTGGCAAAGTGAAGCTTGAGGGTAATTCATTCCATAATTTATTTCAATATTTCTTTTCGCTTTTATTATACTTCTTTTACTCGAATTAGTTTATTAAACCCCCATTTTTATTATTTGCAGGTTTCTCGGTCTAAGTCAAAACGAATAGGTGTTGGAACTCCCTAGTCCCTGTGGATCAATCCTTACTCTCGGTATATTATTTTTAATTATTTATTTGAGTTTAAGGATTTATTTTGACGCAAGTAACGATGCGTGTCATGGAGAAACAAACATAAATTGAGCGGAGGTAACTCGACACTCTTGGAGAACAAACATAAATTGAGTTGAGGTAACTTGACGCTCTTGGAGCGAAAAACATAGATCGAGTGAAGGTAACTCAACGCTCTTGGAGAAACAAACATAAATCGAGCAGAGGTAACTCGACACTCTTGAAGAAACAAACATAAATTGAGTGGAGGTAACTCGATGCTCTTGGAGAAACAAACATAAATTGAGCAGAGTTAACTCGATGCACTTAGAGAAACAAACATAAATTAAGCGGGGGTAACTCGACGCTCTTGGAGAAACATATACTAGTGAGTGGAGCTATCTCGACACTCTAGTAGAAACGGGTGCTATTAGTTGAACTATGTTCCTCATATGTTCGTAGACATCCCCTTAGGGACATCCATGTATTTGTAGTCATCGCGTGCCTTTTTGGGAACGGACACGAGCATCTTCATTTTTGTAGAGTTGTGACATTCATAGCTTTTAGCTAGACGGAGCCATCTCCCTTTGGAGGCATCTCATTACCTTTGGAGAGATTGTCTCAGGTAGGGGTTGAGGCATCATGCACCCTTGTAGAATCGAGCACTGTGGAGTGGAGCTTTTCTCAACACTCTTGTAGCATCGAACGCTACAAGTGGAGGCTTCTCCCTATATTAACTCGGAGGGTTTCTCCTGAGAAGTGCGAATGCATTCTCTTAGGGGTACTCGTGTGTTTGTAGAAACAACATATGTAGACACCTCCCTTAGGAGGCAGTTGCTTATTCGTAGAGACCACATGCTTCTGTTGGCATAGGATATAGACTTCTTGTAGAACTAATGTTTTGATATAATAATTGAAAAATGTTTTGGACTGATTTAAAAAGTATTTAAAACAATTTCCAAAGTCCAAATATTCTGAAACAATTTCCAAAGTCCAAATATTCTGAAACACCATAAGGCGTTTCGAAACAGGGGATTCCAGTAGCATATTCGTTTCGAAACATGTTTCGAAACGGGCTTTCCTTGGACTTGATTTTTGCCCAGCGTTTCGAAACGGGCTAGGCCGTTTCGATACGCCCACGTGGCAATGACCCCAACGGTCATAAACCCCAACGGCTATTTTCCCAACCAACTTTTAAATGCAGGCGTTTCGATACGGGACTATAGCGTTTCGATACGAGTTTTGAAACGGCCAGGAGGCGTTCCGAAAGGGACATGAGGCGTTCCGAAACGGCCAGGAGGCGTTCCGAAATGGATGCCCTGACAGACTGCAACGGCTCTTTCTACATTGAGAGTGTTTCGAAACGGCTTCGAGCGTTTCGAAACGGGGAGCTGCAGAATGCATTTATGGTGGGAATTAAAGTCCTCAACGGCTCCAATTTGATCCCAACGGCTAGTAACGGCTACAAACTCATTTGGGAGTATAAAAGGGACCTCCAAGCATCAAGAGAAGGTTAATGCTCATATTGTCAAACATCAAATGATCAAGAAATTGTCTTAGCACTTAAATTGTCAATTCTTGTATAGACAAACACTTGTGAGCCAAAATTGTCAAATTTGCTCAAGTGTTTTAGGTTTGGGTGAATGCTTAATTGTGCAAACAAACTCTTATTAGAGGATTATAAGTTTGCTTTGTTTATCTCTTGTAAAGAGGGTTTCAATCAAGGCTTTGGGTAGAAAGCTTGATTGGTTGTAAGGGTTTCCTCCTAAGCCTAGAAAAGGGGACGAATCAATTAGTGGATTGATTGTGAAATCCTTAGTGGGGAGCTAAGGTAGTGGATGTAGGTGCTTGTTAGAAGACCGAACCACTATAAATCATTGTATCTTTATTCTTTCTAGCTTCCTAAACCCTAACACCCATATATCCACCTCTCCACCACTTGGTGAGCTAAATTGGTTGATCGAATCGAGCCCCACACAACTCAACAATTGGTATCAGAGCTTGGCTCAATCGAAGAGGATTCACATCCTATTGAGAAGATCCAGCAAGCTCAATCACTTTTTCATCAACCGGCTCAAATGGCGCAATCCATAGACAAACCGCCTTTCTTCGACGGAACATTCTATGCCCATTGGAAGATAAAGATGAAGTTCTTCATCAAGTCTAGAGATTACAAGCTATGGGACATAGTTGAAGATGGTCCGTTCGTGCCTCAACGAAGCAAAGCGGAGTGGAGTGCCGACGATCGCAAGAAGATGGAGCTAAATTGCAAGGCCTTGCACATCTTGTTTTGTGCTTTTGGCCCATCCATCTATGAGAAGATGTCTTCTTGTGAGAGTGCCAAGGAGGTATGGGACAAGCTTGAAGTCACATACGAGGGGACCGATGAAGTCAAGGAGACCAAGATTGGGCTCCTAACCTTGGAGTATGAGAACTTCAAAATGGATCCGGAAGAGAACATTGAGAAAATGTTCGATAGATTCTCCACCATCACCAATGGTCTTAAAGGGTATGGAGAACCCATTCCGGAAGAAAAGCTTGTTCGAAAGCTCATCTACTCACTTCCCGAGTCTTGGGACTCAAAGAGGACCGCCATCATCGAAGCAAAAAATTTGAAGACTTTGAAGCTTGATGAACTTATGGGGTCTCTTCTCACTCATCAAATTATGAAGAAAAACAAGGAAGAGGAGAAGAAAAGGGAAGAAATTAGAGCTATGGGAGAGAAGAAAATCAAAGGGCTTGGCATCAATGCTAGTGTCATGGCTCTCAGGTCCTCCACTTGCCATCATGTCTACTCAAGTAAAGAGGAGGATGAAGATGAAGAGATAGTTCATCTCTTCAAGAAGTGTGCCCCGTTCATGAAGAAAGCCTTGAGAGAGCTTGAACGAGAACCTAAGAGAAAGGAGAGGGCAAGCACTTCAAGCCATAAGAAGAAGGCATATTTGGCTACTTGGAGTGATGAGGACTCCACCGACGATGAACAAGCCAACCTTTGCCTTATGGCCATCGAAGAAGATTCAAGGGTAACTTCTAATTCATCTACTTCATGTTCTTATTCCTTTGATGAATTACAAGATGCCTATGATGATTTGGTTTTAGATTTTAAAAGCCACATTTTGAAAAACAAAAAAATTGGTTTCAAAGTTAAAAATTCAAAATGATTTGCTTTCTAAAACCAAACTTGAACTTGAAGCAAAACTTGAAGAGTTTGAATTAAAACGTTTTGATTTACAAAAATTGCTTCAAAATGTTCAAGAAGAAAAAGATTTGATTTCCAAAGAGCTTGAAAAGAAAAACAATTTTGGAAAATCAAATTTTTATGTTAGACAATCTAGTGCCCCTAGATTTAAAAATGGTAAACGTTTTAGAAGTGTTTGGGTCCCAAAAGGACTAACCACTTCAATTAAAAAGGATGACATTGAAAAATATATTCCAAAGGGGTCAAAATTTTTTGCTACTAACGTTCATGGATCCAAAGCAATTTGGATACCAAAAGTTACTTGATTGTCTTTTGCTAGGTGTGATGGAGATGTTCAACAAGTCAAACATTGAGGGGGAGCTCCATGCACACAAGGAAGAACACTTGAAGAAGGAAGGCTTCACATCCTACCTTGAGTTCAAGTGTGGTAAAATTCTAGTTGTTTTGATTTTATTTGTTTATCTTTGTTTAAATTCAACTAGATGATCATATATGTTGTGACTAACATTTGGATGATGCTTTGAGTAAGGGGGAGCCATTTTAAAACCAAATTCTTACTTTTGTCAAACTTTTACCTCTATTGTTATTTTTGAACTTAATGTTTTAAATTCTTTTTGATATAACAAAAAGGGGGAGAAATGGTTTGAAAAATTGAATTTTCAAATGAATAAGGGGGAGCTTTATTTGATTTCATATCTTTAGTCTCTTATTCACATTTTTAAAGTTAAAAGGGGAGAATCCCAAACAATTTTTCAAGAGAGTTTTATTATATCAAAAATGGGGAGATTGTAGAACTAATGTTTTGATATAATAATTGAAAAATGTTTTGGACTGATTTAAAAAGTATTTAAAACAATTTCCAAAGTCCAAATATTCTAAAACTATGTTTAGGGATGTTTTTAAATGGGTTTTTAATGTGTTTCAAAGCCAAACTTCTCAAACCTGTCCAGGTGTTTCGAAACACCATAAGGCGTTTCGAAACAGGGGATTCCAGTAGCATATTCGTTTCGAAACGTGTTTTGAAACGGGCTTTCCTTGGACTTGATTTTGCCCAGCGTTTCGAAACGGGCTAGGCCGTTTCGATACGCCCACGTGGCAATGACCCCAACGGTCATAAACCCCAACGGCTATTTTCCCAACCAACTTTTAAATGCAGGCGTTTCGATACGGGACTATAGCGTTTCGATACGAGTTTCGAAACGGCCAGGAGGCGTTCCGAAACGGATGCCCTGACAGACTGCAACGGCTCTTTCTACATTGAGAGTGTTTCGAAACGGCTTCGAGAGTTTCGAAACGGGGAGCTGCAGAATGCATTTATGGTGGGAATTAAAGTCCTCAACGGCTCCAATTTGATCCCAACGGCTAGTAACGGCTACAAACTCATTTGGGAGTATAAAAGGGACCTCCAAGCATCAAGAGAAGGTTAATGCTCATATTGTCAAACATCAAATGATCAAGAAATTGTCTTAGCACTTAAATTGTCAATTCTTGTATAGACAAACACTTGTGAGCCAAAATTGTCAAATTTGCTCAAGTGTTTTAGGTTTGGGTGAGTGCTTAATTGTGCAAACAAACTCCTATTAGAGGATTATAAGTTTGCTTTGTTTATCTCTTGTAAAGAGGGTTTCAATCAAGGCTTTGGGTAGAAAGCTTGATTGGTTGTAAGGGTTTCCTCCTAAGCCTAGAAAAGGGGACGAATCAATTAGTGGATTGATTGTGAAATCCTTAGTGGGGAGCTAAGATAGTGGATGTAGGTGCTTGTTAGAAGATCGAACCACTATAAATCATTGTATCTTTATTCTTTCTAGCTTCCTAAACCCTAACACCCATATATCCACCTCTCCACCACTTGGTGAGCTAAATTGGTTGATCGAATCGAGCCGCACACAACTCAACACTTCTCCATCCTTGTAGAATCGCGATGCTTCGGGCATCGATTGGATGGAGGAATATCCTCTGGGAGGCAATCATATATCCGTAGGGTTCTTACACCTTGACTGGCACAAAGTATGTATTCATCTACGTCCTTGTAAAATTGCAATGCTCCAAGCATTGATGGGACGGAAGTATCCTCTTTCTTTGTAGAATCAGTCGAGAGTGGGGGACTGAATGCGACTCTTGGGGAAACAGACGTGGTTCGTGGATAAGTTGAAGCCATTTTTGAAGCATACATGGATCGAAGCGGTTCATTTGGATTGGCTTTTTGCTATTGTAGAATCACTCATGGATTGGGGTGGGCTATTTCTGCGTTCTTTGTAGAATCAGATGAATGTTCAAGGATGTCATATTTGCAGAGATAATCCTCGGAGTATACAATGTGGATACTAAAGAAAGTATGTAGTCGTTTTATAACAAGTTTGAATCCCCCTAGGATTGTACCAAGTTCTTGGGGTGTTCAACTAAAATGGATTTTCCTGATACCTGAAGGTTCAGAGGAATGCATTTTGTAGCGTAGATTATTTGTTTGAGAGACATTTTTAGAAAGTTTGTTGTTATGTAAATTTCACTTTTTATTTCGTGTGTTGGGGGTCTTCTGCGGTTTCTTTAGTCCTGCACACAGAGGCAACTAAAAGCTGGAGGGTACCTTATAATTTACATGATTGTATAAGTATAAGTTAGAGGGTGCTTTCCCACTAGTAATATACTAGTCCTAGACCACATGTAGTGTTGGAGACTATCTATAGGCACAGGGGCGCTAAGTTGTGGTGACTCTTGGCTGCTGGTGTTTCATGTGTTTTTCGGGCTCGACTGACTGTAGCTCTTCCTCTACGAAGCGTGCTTCCTCAATATAAGAAGCCTCTTCGTGGACTGACCAGAGATGGTCACTTCTGGTGTCCGCAGGGAGCGCCTCGGTCGCTCCATCTCTATTGTGTCACTAGGGAGATGGTCCAGAGACCGCAGATGGTGCTTGGGGAGTCCAATTCTCTCTTCACGGTTTCCCCGTTGTTCTCCGTGGTGGTGGGACGGTCTTTTGAGTTCCTCTCGATGGGGCGAAGCCGCTACCTCACAGCTTCAGGATTTCGCTTCCGTCGATCCTATGGTGGTACCCTTGGATGTTGGTGGTGAAATATTGTTTGACCCATTCTATTTTCTTCCTTCTCTTTCACAATCTGAACGGCTCGAAACCAGAAAAGACTTCACGATTGATTCTATTTTTCGGAAAGTCTCCATGCTCACCTTGTACTTTAATCCAAGTCGCCCTCTCCTTGTACTTTCACGATTCCGTCCAAAGACCTACCTCCTTAGAAATCTCTTTCAGATAAGACCAATCTAGGTCCTCAAGCATTAAAAAAAGTTTATCATCTTCAAAGGTTAGAAGATAAGTTTTGTCGCACATCCTCTGTACTTTGATGTCCCTAACCCCCATTCCTGCAATCTGTCGATTATACTTTTTACATTGTACACTGTCGCCATCTCACCCACCAAACATCTCTTCAACTTCCAAAGTTCCTCCTCTTCCACATGCTCGTTGATTTTCCTCGTTCCTAAAACTCCCATCTCGCTTGACTCCCCAACCTCCCTAATGACTCCCTTAGGCTTATCCATTTTTTCTCCAACTGAATGCTCGCGATTGAGTGGATCTTCTTGCTCCGGCACATGGTTCCTTCCTTGAGACGCATTGTTCTCCCTTATTTCTCTTTTTTCATTCCTATCTTTCCCCTTGATTATTGCCAACGCCATTTTTAACTTGAACCCATACAACCTGAATCCATTCAATCTATTTAGTGCCCTTGAGTGCTCTTAAAGCATTTGTTCGATTACCAAATCTCACAAAACCAAACTTTTTTCCACCTCTACTCAATCTATTAGCTATGAAAGCGTCAAGAACATTCTCATGTCCTGCAAACGCAAACCACAACCCTTGCCATTGCATTGCCTTTGAAATATTTTCCACGAACAAAGTGACTGTTTGTTGTTCTTCCCTTCGCCGTCCTTGAGCTCGCCGTTGCGCCATTGCGCCATTCGCCCTCCTTGAGGGACTAGCTAGTTGAGTTTAGTTGGTGAGGGTTTGGTTTATTTTTTGCTGGTGTTTATTTGGTTTATAACTGTTTTTGTATTGTGGTTATTTGTATGAATAAAAATGACATTTATCCAAAAAAAAATTGTAGCTTTTAATCATCAGTCAGAAAACGCAATTTTCATTAAAAAATATATATTTCCTTTAAAAATATCAGTTGGGTAGAAAAAGAAATGAAGAGAGTGGTGATGGTGCCTGTAATTAAAAGAGAAACGAAAACAAGTTTTACAGTATTGGCTTGTTTGAAGGGCTTTTATGATGTACACACTTAATCTTCATCGTCGGATAAAAACATTATTAGATCTGTTTATGATATTTTTGAGTGAAAAAGAAAACACTTGCTGCTGGTGGGTGGCATTGCTATCTTTCTCATTCTTCCTTCAACTATTTTCCGCCGCAAAGCTTTTCCAGCAATCAAGCTCTAATTCCTTTATAATATATAGGAGTATTACAAAAATATAGTAAGAGGGAATATTTGAGATTAGGGCATCCGTGTTTCTTATTTAATCTCATCTCTGCTCTCTTCTCGCATTCCTCACTCATTTCTTTCCCCTTTCCCTTCCTTGGGATCTCATCTTTCAGATCAATTCCCGAGGTTCATTGCATCCACAACTTTCTTGCTTTTCTGTCTTTGTTTACTTTCTTCCTTGGAATATATTGTGGCCTTGAAAAAGATTAAAGACAGTAAACAACAAGCCTTAACACGCGCATGACGCTGATTTCCAGTCGGACTCCGAGGATTAGCCAGTTTGTGTCGGATAGTGTATTGCGGTTCTTCCTCTTTCTTTGTTGTTTGCTTTTTAGTTTGTATAATATTCGGATGCTTTCTGATATATTATTTCCTAAGCTTTAGAGGAGATGATAGTGGATGATGCTTTTGGTATAAGCAATGAAATTATGAAACTACAAAATATACTGTGTGTTTCACTATTTCATCCCTTCTTCTAGAGCGCTTTTAAGCTCAAATGACTTCAGTTTTGATCTGGGTAAACTTTTTCAATGGATCCAAACCTTATTAATTGGTGATATATATTTTATGCGAGTGTATGAACTTTTTTTTTTTGTTTTTCTTCGTTATATTTCTTAGTTTTTTCTTCATTAGCTTTATTTTGACATAGAGAACTATGCCTTCTTTGTTTCCGAACTATAAAGGCATATACATATGTTTCCGAACTAATCTTAGACACTTTTTATTAATCCCGTTGTCTTGATTAAACCCCAATTTAATCAAATTAAAAGGGTTTTTTAACGAAGATTTCTTTACCTTTAAAAAAAACTTAACTTCTTCCTTGCACATTTTATTACTTTATGATTTTAGTTAAAACTCATGAGTAATAACCATGGATTTTACGAGGGATTGAAAGTGTTTACAAATATTTATTGTTGTCAACTTCTCATCTCTTTTAAGCTTATATGATGTTTGTTCATGTATGATCAAAACCCAAAACCAACCGTTGTTGGTGATTGTTATTTAATTACTAGAAACACTAATGTGGAGTTGTAATTGTTTCAAATTAATGTGAAACACTATTTAGCCAGTATTCTAAATTTCTAATTGTGTAACATAAATTTTAGTTTGTCTATGTATGTACACTTTAAGAAACATAATCTCACAAAATCTTCATCATATGATTTTGTTTTCTTGCTTCTTCTTTTTTTGTCTTTGTTATCAACTCTTCGATACATTGCAAACTACCTTCATGGTCACATAGAGTAGAAATCGTCTGCCTCTTTTCGGTGCCCCTACTTATGTCTCATCATTAAAAGATTAGGTTCAAGATTCATGATTTGAATTTAAGGTTAGGGCATAGGGTTAGAGTTTAGAGTATTGTGTGTAGGGGGTATTTTTAGGGTATATGATCTAGGTTTATGATTTTGAATTTAGTGTTAGGGCTTATAATTTGATTTTTTTAGTATTGGTATACAAAAAAGACACTAAACAAGGGTAGATGATTTTTGTCAGTCGCATACAATAAGTTGCAAGTTGGACATCTGGTTAAATGTGCACCTACTCAATTTTTCAGATCATACATTTTCATTTATGCTACTTCTTATTTTCAAGATTCAGAATCGGGTCATTTCAACCTGTAGTATCGAATATGTGCTTCTGTTGGATTTAATAGTCAAATTGTGTCATTCACTTGCATGATAAGTCTACAATGATTCAAAAAATTTACAGTAATTAAATAATCGTTTCAGTACATTTAAATGCTTGTTTAGATTCATAAACTCATATATATTGCTGAAATATTAAAGTGTGTCATTTTAATGCAGATTTGATCGGTCTTTGTTTAGAAGAAGATGGATACTTTTTCACACGTTCCCCCAGGCTTTAGGTTCCATCCTACAGATGAAGAACTTGTTGATTACTACCTTAGAAAAAAAATTGCTTCAAAACAGATAGATCTGGATGTCATCAAAGATGTTGATCTTTATAGAATTGAACCATGGGACCTGCAAGGTATAGCACTGTTTCCCATTTTTCTAAAATTATTTATGGTAACAGCATTTAAAAGAAAAAAAATCTGATTATTTCATCAAACATTAGGGTTTTTGATTATTTTGGGTTGTCTGGATACATACAGAATTGTGCAGACTAGGAAGTGATGAGCAGGAAGAATGGTATTTCTTTAGCCACAAAGATAAGAAATATCCAACGGGAACTCGTACAAATAGAGCAACAAAAGCAGGATTCTGGAAAGCTACTGGAAGAGATAAAGCTATTTACTCCAGGCATAGCCTTATTGGCATGAGGAAAACCCTAGTTTTTTACAAAGGAAGAGCACCCAATGGGCAAAAGTCTGATTGGATCATGCATGAGTATCGACTAGAAACAAATGAAAATGGAACTCCTCAGGTAATTATTGTGTGTATATTCACTGTTTTGTGTCTTTAATTAACATAGGATTTTGTTCACAAACATTCAGTGTACTTCCATTTGTGCAGATTTTCATATATGCATACAAACAGGGACTGACACAGAATTTTATTTAATGGGTGTGAATTATTAGGATACCATATTAGGAATAGTATATGCATGCAAATGTATATATAAGCATGCAATCTCGTCGGTGTTTTACTTTTAAATTTGAGTGGTTATGAACTTATGAGTTATGACTAATTTGATGTTTTTGTTATGTCACCAGGAAGAAGGATGGGTGATTTGCAGGGTGTTCACGAAGCGAATGACAACGGTGCGAAAAACGGGTGACTACGAGTCTTCGTGTTGGTATGAAGGCCAGGTCTCATTCATGCAGGAACTCGACTCCCCAAGGCAAATCCCTCTTCCTAATGTATCATACAATCTCCATTATCCCTTCAAGCAAGAGCTTATGTTGCAGTACAATTTGCCTCATGATCCTTTCCTTCAGCTCCCTCAGTTAGAAAACCCCAATGTTCAAGTTCAACAATCCGCAACACATCACCGAAATCTGAGCTCTCTGTGTTATAACAGTACTGAACAAGTAGTGGATCAAGTGACGGATTGGCGAGTTCTTGACAAATTTGTTGCCTCTCAGCTCAGCCATGAGGAAGCTTCCAAGGAAAAGAACTATCCCAATGCAACCGCCAGCTTTCATGTGGCTGAACAAAAGGATTTACCGTCCAATGAATCCGAAAGGCCAGAGATTGCTCTTCAGGAATATGCCTCCACGTCCACTCCGAGTTGTCAAATTGCTCTGTGGAAATGAAAGCATATTCTAGCTAGAAATTAGAGCATATATACTAATTATAGGAAGCAAATTTATAAGTAAAGAAGTATTCAATCCAAGCTGTTGTACATAATAAAACTATATTGTTATTTCATTAGCAATGGGACTGCTGGTGTCCTTAATATGTATTGATCTGTACTCGACCTAATATCGAATGTATTCACAGATTATTACTATAAATATATGAAGGATTTCTTATTGTAATCTATGTTCCTCTTGGATCAATTATGTTTACAAATTTGTATAGCTTCTGCAAATGTTTCAAGTAGTAAGCCAATCGCTTATGGTTTTTTGGTTTTCTTTTAAATTCAGTAAGTGAATAAATTCAATCCTCTTTGACATAAATGTAGTTTGATGCCACTGTATTTGGGTTTCACTGTAACGATCTATTGTTTTCTTTAATGAGAATCTGATGTTGCTGAGATTCTGTTATAAAGGAAAACTGATATTTCAAAGAACACTACATGCATCTCAATTCTGAGGCTAAGTGAAACTTAACTCAAGGGACTTTACTTGCAGTACATGATAGTCTGTAGGTTTTATTAGGAAATATAGAGATTATTATAACTACACATTTTCATTTATTTATTTGGATAAATATATTATCTACTTTCGATTTCAAAAATTAGTGGTGAGAAAAGGTTTGTAACCAATTTTACAAATTACATAACACAAGTTTTTCCTATCTTGAGCTCATTTATAGAGAGTTATTAAAATTGAAGAAAGCAAAATGCCATGCTAGTAGCTATATAGGCATAGCATTCCAACGGGCAATGCATGCAGATGCAGTACTTGATGCAATACCTTAATTTTTGGCTAAAATTTGGAGAAATACAAAGAGATTGAAATAAGTTTTCCTTTCATTTTCCACCAAAAAAAATCATCCTTGGAATGATCCTTAATACCAGGATACCTAAAGGTGTAACCACATACCTGTACAAGAAGATGTAGGATATGCAGACTAGTTGGATCATCCTGCAAATAGGTGGACGTGATAATACCGTGAAGAGTTGAAGGAGCTAGCATTGTTCAAAGAATAGTCGAGGAGACAGCGAGAACTTTGTTTGGAAAATGGGAGAATGGGACAAACCGGCAAGAAAAGCAGTACATTTCCTCGGTTGTTATTCATTCGGAGAACATCCTTTTACTTAGGCTGAAGTCAAGCCTGAAAATCTGTTCAAAGCAATGAAAATTTACCCATCGACATAATCATTGGGCATGTCTCATGAACTCATAATGAAACACTTCTAACTTGTAGGTAGGCGTGCTTATCCCAAGCGTTCCTCATTGGAAAGAAGCAGAATGATAAGAAAAGTGCTTCTTTTCTGACTAAGTTTGACGTGAAATTTTAGTCTTTTCTCCTTGGGGTTTGATTTGAAGTACTCAGTGTATAATATCCAGGGCTTCCTCTCAACTTTGAGTCAATGATTGGCATTAATCTATAGGAATAGGCAGAAGCCCGAAGGTATACGCATTGGAAGAATATGCTGCACCAATATTATTCGTGAATTTATTTAAGGGGTCTTATTTTTTAAACAGTATTTAAAAGAAGTTAATTATTTATAAAGATTCTCATTTTATTTATAAAAGGCATCGATTATATATTTTTAAGTCCAATCAAAAATTTATACATTTTTAATTTTATATATAAATTCATATAAAAAAATACAATTTTTTTAAAAAATTAGGTGCCAATAATTCTATATAAATACTTTTTTAGGTTATTATTGTTTCCTTGTTATTGGAGCATGTTAGAAGGTGTGACCCAAATTCTGTTTTATTCTTATTCAAAAAAATTGCGGTACACGTCTCTAGAGTTAGTTTCCGTATATGTCTAACACTTCTACGATAATATTTCGGTTCAAAGTAAGAAATTCAGTTTAAGTAGAATTCCTTGTAATCAACTAATTATTCCTATAAATTATACATATATATATATATATATATATATATGAGTTAAGATTAGAATATAGTCAAACAACTCACAAATTAGGCTAAATCACAATCCTCTTGTATTTTAATTTTTCGACATTAGTGATTCTTCCTCCTCTTATAGTTTTTTTTTCGAAAAGATTTTCAACGTACATTTTGATGTCTCTTCGTTATGATGCGGTCACATATTTATCGTTATCTTTTAACAGAGTGCAATAAATTTTTTAGGTTATACGATTTTAGTTGAAAGTCGTACCATGAAAGGTTTTGCTGAAGCTAAATGATGAATTGAAAAGAGACAGGTAGATAGTAAGCAGGACAGAGTCAAAAAATTTAGTTTGGGGTGTCGGAATTTAAAATTATGAACACTTTTTGAAGTAGGTGGAAACAAACAATGAGTGTCAATTTTTTTAGGAGTGTCAATATTCATTTAAAATTATATTAATTTATGTTTTTTTATTTTTTAACATTAGTTTATATTAAATTTATGGGGAAAATATTTTTCTCCAAAAAACTTTCTTGTCAAAGGTGGCTAAGAAGCGGGAGATTCTAGGGTGAGACACGTTTAGGGTGAGGCTAAAATGCGGATTTACATAAATTTTTACTATTTTTGTAAGAATTTGTGTAGGATTAAGTAATAATTTAGGTAGAACTGAAATTCTTACTAATTGGATAAGAATTTGTTTAAGGGTAAAATACACATATCATCACTCAACTATCTTCTCACTCCTATTTTGGTCACTCAACTTTCAAACTTTTCAATTTACTAACTGAACTTTCGAATTGCTTCTATTTTGATCACTCGCGATTATTTTATTATTATTTTCAATTTTTTATCATTTATTATTACTATTATTATAAAAATAATTTTAAATATAAAATTAAATCCAGCTGTTCGCCGGCCACCATTCACCGTCGTCGGACACCACTGCCGATGGCCGTAGATAGGGGTGAGCAAAATTCGGCTCGACTCAAAAAAACTGAATAACTCGACTCGAGGCGAAAATACTCAACTCGTCTTGACTCGACTCGAAATTTCATAAACTCGAATGACTCGTAAAAAATTCAAATAAAGTTTGAGTTGTAAAATGGTAATTCGAATAACTCGAATTTTTTAGTAATTAGTGGATTTATTTTTAAGTTCGAGGCGAGTCCCTTAATTTTTTATGTATATACATACTGATATATAAAAATATGAAAAAATATTGTCACATGTGAAAAAATATGAAGAAATATATATGTGCATATCTTATATGATTAGAGAAAATCGTTTAAATTGGAATCAAACCGTACTATAACATGATAAATAATTACAATTAAATTTTTATAAGAACTCGAAAACTCGACTCGACTCGACTCGAATTTCTTAAACTTAACTCGAATCGGAAAAATTTCAAATAAAGTTTGAGTTGTAAAATATGACGTGTCAACTTGAATAACTCGATTCGATCGAACGCTCACCCCTAGCCGTAGATGGTGATAGTTTAGTCCCAAATTTCACCGGTTGTTTCGTCTTGGCCCCTGGAGTTCAAATTCGACCTCTATTTTGTCGAAAAATACTCCGAAGTCCACGAAAAAAATATCAAAAGTTAGGAAACCGAAAAGTTTCAAAGGAGATTTGCGGGTTTTGGGACATTTTCCGGTGAAACAAACACCAGATTCAGACTCAACATGTCAAAACGAGTCCGCCGGTGCAATTTGGGATCAAACGATCGTTGATTCTGAGACCAACGGTGGTCGACGATGGTGGTCATATTTTCATATTTTTTAAATTTAATAATAATAATATATGATTTTATTATTTATTTTAAATTATTTTTATATTTAATAATATTAAAAAATTCAAAAATAATAATAAAATATTCCAGAGTGACCAAAACAGGAGCAATCCGAAAGTTCAGTTAATAAAATTAAAAGTTTGAAAGTTGAGTCACCAAAATAGAAGTGAGAAGATAGTTGAGTGATGAATGGTATATTTTACCCTTTATTTAACTACATAAATTCTTATCAACTTTGTAAGAATTTGTGTAAATTTTACCTTAAGTAAAAGTTTATGTAAGTACACAAATTCTAATAAATTTAATAAAAATTTGTATAAATTCACCTTATTTTAGTCTCACGAGTGTCCCGGTGCCTCACCTTAGAATTAGTGGAGGCATATCCTGATTTGAAATGCTCGAGAGTTAGCCGTAAAGGGAACAAACATTCCTTTAGTACAATTATCAGTGTTGAGCTCTTCTTTGTTTTTGGTGTTGTATATGCGGGTCCACCGGAACAAATACAAAGTAGTAAAGTTGAAGCAACTTGATCGATTTCTTTAATAAGTGGTCTATGCTTGACTTCGGAGCAGAGATAGGTTCCTTCACATGTTGTCTTCAAAAACTTGGTGTTTTGGAATTGCAACTAGAAGTGTTCATGGTAGGTTAATCTTAATGACAGATCCAGAAATATTTTTAAAGGTGGGTATATTTTATAAATATTAAGAAAATATAAAAATTAATATATAAAAATTAAAAAAATTAAGATCAAATGTGTAAAGTTTAAAAAGTTCAGGGTGGACATATGCCTACTCTAAACAACACTTATATCCGCCACTAGTTAGTCGTATTGTTTAGCCTATACGGTCGGTTAACTGTTATATCAGTTATTGAATCGTAGCCTAACCATTAAAAACGGTTAACCGTTTTAACCGCCAACAGTTAACCGTTATTAACGGCTTGGTTACATGTTAACCTATAACTCGTTACAAATGTTTTAAATGTTCACATCTTCTTTTAAGAATAATAAAATTATCTCTCTGGTAAATATTATTTTAATATTATAATATAAAAGGCATCGAGATTGACGTAGTCAATTTTATGAACAAAATATATGTATAAATAATTTAATAACGTTAAATATATAGATTAAATATTATTTTTAACGATTTAATTAATTAACCTGTAAAATATAACGATATATCGGTTAACGACCGAGGTTTAATATCCCCACCCTAATGGCAGCATTTAGATAGGCGGTCACAAAGTGAAATCTCGAGTGCTCCACTAGAGATCAAGGCCATCCACCGACTGCACGAGGATAAGATGGAACGAATTAATTGTACATGATCTTTGTAGCTTTTAAGGACTAACGGTAAACCTAAAAGTGGGTGAAACAATATATATATATATATATATATATATATATATATATATATATATATAATAAATTTTATTTTTTTTACATTTAATTAAGTTTATAAATCAAGAAATTTAATCGATGTGTTTTATTTGACCGACAAAAATCATCATTAATTGTTGTTGTGCCAACATGGTAGTCCACTTGTTAATAATGATGTGGCAATGAGTTAATAGATTTTTTTAGAAAAAGGAGGGCTTAATATTTTTTTAAAAAATTCAATGGTTTATTTAATCTTTAAACATTAGATAAGGTTATCGTGTTTCGCCAAATTTTAACAAAGTATGACGATGATGTGTTTCGAAAATCAAAAGCAGAGATATGGTGATGGAGGGAGAAGGTGTGTCACATTAATAGTTTTCAATCTATTAGACATGTAACGACATGAACTTCGGGTTAGTATTTCTAATCTTGGATTCGGATTTTAAATATATTAAGGTTGAGATTAAATTGAAAAGATTTGAAACTTGGAAGCTCAATTTTAAGAAAATTGATGACCAAAATGTAAAGGAATAAAGTTTTGAGTCTAAAGTGAAAATAAGGGAAAATATATGTATTTATGAAGTAATTTACACATTTTTATTAGGAAGGCTTTTATTTGAAAAGGGGAAAGAAGTTATATTTTATTTATTTTTCTCTCTTTCTTTTCCTTTTTCTTTTTCTCTTTCTTTTTATCTCCATCTCTTCAAACTTTAAACTGTGATATGTTGTCGTTTAGTCGTCCATGGTTGACTTTGCTGACACCATCAGTTCTATCTCATTGAGACGGGTCGGCTAGTGGTCTTGTCGTCGCCATAGCCACTGCCATTTGCCGAAGTAAAGGGGAAAAATCCAAAAGTGCAATATTAGCATGCTCTACTGCTCACCGACGTGAACCGACACCACCACCAGATTCCTCGTCCTCCATAACGCCGATCTGGAGCTCATCATCGTTGTTCCACCGTCGGAAGTCGTCGAATGTTCGCGATCGAGAGCAACCTCCCAAGTTGAGCCGATGTGCCAATCGTTGGGCAGAGCCGATTGAGTCGATTGAGTCGACGTGTTAAGCGGAGCCCAAGCCAAGCCCATGTTGACCGAACTGTTGACCCGACCTACCAAGCCAAGTTGTCAAGTCGCATTGACCATTGACCACCATTGAACGGTCTTGACCGACGTTGACTTTTTTGGCATCGAAACAAAAAAGAGAGTCATCGTTGATCTTTTAATTAAGTAGATCGAAAACCTAAGGAAACTAAAGAAAAATAAAAATTTGGGTTTGGGGCGCAGTTATGCGTGGGGAAGGATTAGCACCCACAACGTCTGCAAAACGGTGCTTATTTGATCATTAATATTTTGTTTCGTGGTACGAATGTATGCATGCACAAGATTAATATAAAAATCCTTAAAGTTTCAAGGATGACCTCGAGTTCGCTCACGGCTGAGAAAAATCTTGGTCAATCCCGAACGCATTGAGAATTGAAATATTAGTTTGATAAAATCGAGGGCATAGTCTCTAATGGGAGTTTTCCAACATTTCCCCACCGGCTAGAGGAATGACGAGAGTTAACCCCACTTGAGAAAATGTCTCATTTTCATGGGTATGCCCAAAATATCGAGCTATGGTCTCGTATAAATCATCTTAATATGTCACAACGACTAGTGGAACAAAAAGAAACCATTTTACATGAGAAGATATGTAACGACCCGAACTTCGGGTTAGCGAATCGGGTCTCGGACCCGGGTAATTGGGTCTTTATATTGGAAGCTCAATTAAGAATTTTGGATAAAGGCTTTGTGGTAAAGGAAAAGAGGAGGAAAGTGAGTATTTATTAAATAGTTTTATTCAAATTGGATAGTAGAGTTTTTGAAATTTAAAATGGGTGTGGGTGGTGAAAAAGAGGATAAGGTTGGAAAAGATTATATGATGGGAGAGAGAAAAATAGAGAGATGAGAGAGAAAAAGGAGAGAGAGAGCTTTGAATCCCGATCTATCATAGTCTAAGCCTCCATTCGTGACACTATCAGCGCCGTCGAAAAGAGCTCGCCGAGACGAGTCAGCCGGTGGTCACCTTGTTGCCGTGGCCGCCGCCGTTTGCCGGGGTGGGGGAAAAGAAGTTTTAGAAAGTGGAATCAGGGATGTTCCATTGATCAAAATTACAATAAGAGGTCACCGGCGTCGAGACAATTGGACTGGAGCTTGTCACCGCCGTTTGACCACCAGGAGGCACCGCATGCGCCGCCCCCTGCAAGTGGGTGTGCGTCTGCCAAGCGGGTTGTAAAGTGTCCATTAGTCCTATATTTTATATGCATTCCATCTCATATTATTGTTGTTCTTAAGTATATTTTAGGCATATTTAGGTTCATGCGTTGCATATTTACAGTATTCTTTACTCTGCCATGACTTTATTGATTAACTTTTATTTGGTAAGAAAAAGATGTTGTTTTAGTTTAGTTTCCATTTCAGGGCTAGAAGATGTTAGGAGGAGGACATATTAGAGGAGAGGATGCAGAGGCAGCAGACCAAGGAGTTGTACTGATGCAATTCTAGACAGATACAGTCGCTACCGAGTAACTATCGCCGCCATACCTGCCGTTCAGGGCAAAAAGCTGGGGAATTAGAAAACTGTAGTGTGATCTATAGAGCAGAAAATCCTGATTCTAACGATATCATCCACTCGATTTTCTGGTGCCCGGAGCAGCGGACAGAGCCGCCGAAGGATGAGAACAAGATTACTTGCGGTTTCACTAAACGAATTTATATTTCTGCACTTTTATTTATTTGCATTACCAGGGATTGGCAACAATAAATTCGTTTTTATATTTCTGCACTTTTATTTATTTGCATTTAATTTTTAGTTTTTATTTTATTCGGGAAAATTTTTTTTACAGTTTCCTTTGCTAGTGCATGACCAGAGCAAATCCAAAGGGCAAAATCATTTTCTTTGACGACGTCGAACGAAGAGCAAGAGAACTTAAGAAAGAAGTTAGAAAAGCCCTAAGAAAAGCAAAGGAAAAGGGGGGGTAAGCAAAATCAATAATGGTTAATGGCCAAGACGATAACCCTGTCATTGATGCCCGTATCGGCAGGGATGGGCAGCAAGATCTGCCGCCCAGACAGCAGCAGCAAGTCCCACCTAAACAGCAACCCCCAATTCCGTGCAGGCAGCAACAGTATGTATGAACCACCAGGGACTACTTGGAGCATGACTTCAGGGGATTTGACCCAACTGTTGCAAAGCCTGAAATCGAAGCGGACCATTTTGAGCTAAATCCCGTGATGTTCAACATGATCAACACATTGGGGCAATTTGTAGGAACTGCCACAGAAGACGCCCGCCAGCACTTGAGAGGATTCCTAGATATATACAGAGCCTTCAAGATACACGAAGTCCACCAAGACGTGCTAAGGCTGAGGTTATTCCCTTATTCACTAAGGGATAGGGCAAAGCAGTGGTTGAACAACCAACCGACATGGTCATTTAATACATGGATAGGTGTAAGGACTTCTTGGATCGTTTCAGCCCATCTAATGTCACAGACAGATTACAAAACGAGATCACATCTTTCCGACAAGGGGATGACGAGCCAATGTATGAAGCATGGGAATGGTACCAACAAATGCTAAATAACTGCCCGCTTCATGGTTTTCTGACTTGGACGCAGGTATCGGTGTTTAACAATGGGGTGAATTACCCAACTCGAATGATGCTCGACGCGTCCGCCAACAGGATAATCCTCGATAGACCACCTGAGGAGGCATTGAAGATTCTGAACAGAATTGCTAAGAATGACTACAAGTTCCATACAGCCCGCCGCAGTGGCATAAGGCGGCCAGCTGTTGTGAACGAAGTAGAGGCCACAGAATCTGTTAGTGCTCGTCTAGATAAGCTGACCGAGCTGGTGATGATCATGGCCAAAGGAAAGACGTATGAGGCCAAGGCTGTGGAGCCTTTTTGTGATGAGTGTGGGGGCAATCACGACTCCTCTAAATGCATCAAATCTGCAAACTTCATGGGAACCTATGAGAGGAATAGCATGCCCAACACCAACACTTATAACCATGGCTGGAAGAAACATCCGAACTTCTCATGGAGTAATCCAAACATAGTTGCAAACCCAACTCAGCAACCAGAAGGATCTCAACAGAACCTGTCCAGACAGCCGCCTCAGCAGCAATAGAATACGAGTAATAACTCACTTGAAAATACTTTGTAACACCCAGGTTTAGGGCCCGGGAGAACACCGGGTTTGGTTAAATCGGTTCGGGTTAATTTAATTGAAAGAAAACATTTTTAATTAACACTAAAAAGGGTTTTTATTGAATAAGGGCAAAAAGGGGAATTTGAGATTTTAAAACAAAACAGTTTTTATCTTATTTCTTCTCAAAATCAAAAAGAAAAGCTGTCATCTTTTTTAAAGGCAAAAACTCATAACTTTTTCAAGAGCAAGCATTTCTTCATCAAATCTTCAGTTGTGGTGATTTCTTCAAGGTAAACGTCTTAATTTATTGACCTTTACTAGATTAAGATAGATTTCAACTTAGTTTTCCATTTACCCAGAGATTTCTAAGTTTACCCTAAAACCCATTATTTTGAAAATGGTGAGTTCTTGATGATTTTTGAGTGGGCTTTGATATCTGTGTTTTTGGGTGGTTAAAAATCACATTTTGGTGTTAATAAAATGTTGAAATGAGGCTTTAAATCAATAAACCTGAAACTAGGGCAGTGGGTAATTTTTGAAGGTGAAAAAGTGGTGTTTTTGGCTTAGTTTTATGGTAAAACGAGGGATGGATGTATACGGACCTAGGATGGGTGTTTTTAGATGTTAATTGGTGGATTTTGAAGGTTAAAAATGCTTAGTAAGGTCAGATTATGTTTGGATAATGTTTTGGCAACATTTTCGGTTGATTTCGGCTTTATTTTGACTGAGCAAATGTGTCGATTTATGGACTGTTGCTTTTCAGTGAATTTATGGAAGAATATGGGAGTAATACATTGTTTTTTGTTGTTTATAAACAGGGGAAATCAATTTGGGAGTTCCGGACGAGAATCCGTGAAGTTGCGGAAGCTTGAAGGAGGATCGTTAGTGTGTTTGGGTTTTGAGCTGGTGAGTGGTAACGTTTGAAGCTTTAAAATGTTTCAAAGAGGTTTTCTTTGGGGTTTGGGTGGAGCCTTAAGGGCTAACCTAAGCCCAAGTGTAAGTTTGTCTAATTTGCCTCGCCTCGTTAATTGTTGGTGTGTGGATATTCGTGTTGTGTGAAATGTGGATTGCTTTTACTCTCCGTTCTAATGTTGTTGTGTAGTCGTAGTTGATGTCAAGCCTCACGTGATGGTTAGCCGTTGTATACGGTGATGTGTAGTCCCACCGGTAGTGACTAGTAGATGAGTACAGTGATGTGTAGTCCCATCAGAAAATGCTAGTTGTTGTGTACGATGATGTGTAGTCCCACCGGGGATGGTTGTGCACGTGCAAACCATGTTTCGTCTATGCTTGCGTTTATTACATCTCTTCCTTAAATGGTTTTGCTTTTAAAACTAAGATATATGTTTTGAATTGCATCGTTGTTGTGTTTTAGAGCTTCACTCACTAAGCTTTTAAGCTTACGCTATCTTTTTCCAACAATGCAGATCGTTAGAGGCTCCGGGAGGCAAGTGGGCAAGAGAGGAGTTCTTGGAGTTCATGCTAGCTCAAAGTATGGTTTTACTAGTTGTAATAATGCTTACACGATGGGAATACTAGACTTTTATGTTAGGGAGTTGGTGTTCAAACTCCTATGGTTGGCTTTGTTTAAGTTGCTAGCATGTTTTAAATGTTGATACCATGATATGTTGAGGCTTGTTATGGCTTTGGGTAGATTTCCTTGTGTTTTGACTTGTTAGTGTTTTTGAAGTAAAGTGTTCTTATGAGCGTTTGGGTTGAGATCCTTTTTTGTGTGAATTGCATGTTTGAAGCTTGTCCCTAGGGTGTTTTGCCTCTAGATTGTTTGTATGATAAGTTGCTATGTGGTTTGTGATGTTTCAGAGTAAGTTTGGGAACGTTTGGAGATGCCAAAATGTGTTTTCGGGCCAAACTGTGTCTAGGCATTTCGGAACGCCTGATATGGTTTTAGAACGGCCAAGCATCCAGGGGTACCCGTATCGGAACGTGGGTGGTGTCGTTTCGGTACGAATTGCCACTGAAGGCTCTTGTTTCGGAACCGTGTGGGGCTGTTTCGGTACGTTTGGCCACTGAAGGCTCCTATTCCGGAACCATGTGGGACCGTTCCAGAACGGCTTGGTGTTACTTTTTGAATGAAGCCCGCGTTACGGAGCGGGTAGGCCTGTTTCGAAACGCATGTAGTTAAAACAGTTAAAAGGCATCTACGAGGGTTTCTAAATGTTATATTTTAGTCCCTAATGCTTGTATGCTTCCTAGTTGAGTTCATATGTGTCCTCTGTGATGGTTTTGCCTCGTGTGCAAGAAACTTGACTAAATAACTACTTGGTAAGTTTAAATTATCGTATACCCTCAGCTCGGTTCGTATCTGTGTTTGCTTTTCCGCTGGTTGCTCTTACACCTAGGGTTAAATGTGACATCTAGACAAGACTAATAAAATGAAAAAATAGGGTTGCTAATCGGAGTGAGGCCTTAGCAGGTTTCGTTTCGGTTTTCCCTGTGTAACCCGTTCGGTTCGGTCTGTTGGCAAGGCCGGGACGAGGGGGTTACATACTTTACATACTTTTATGTCTCGAACTAGTGATTTTATTATTCGCACTAATAAGTTTATTGATAAAATTGAGTCGTTTATGGACATGGCGGAGATGAGGATGAACAACTAGGAAGTTGCGATAAAGAACCTTGAGACCCAGTTTAGGCAATTCACGGAGATCATAAGCACCAGGACAATGGGTGCAGCATCTAGCAGCACATAGGTGGCATCCAAACCCACTTATGAACAGTGCAAAGCCATATCAACCAGAAGTGGGAAATAGTTGGATGAACCCAGAACGGAAAAGCCAACAGAGAAACAACCTGCTCAAAAAGAACTTCCTGCTGTTGCAGCATCAATACCAACCGCCCCGGCAGATGAGATTGACAGCAGCCCTGAGGCAGATGATCCTCCACAGATCAAGTTCCTATGCAAGGAGCGTATAGAGGACATCCGCTTGCCGCCACCTTTTCCCCAACGATTAAAGCAACAGAAGCAGGAGCACCAGTTCCGGAAATTCCTGGATATTCTGAAACAGGTGCACATAAATATCCCTCTCATCGAAGCCATTCAGAACATGCCCAACTATGCAAAATACCTAAGGGACATGGTTTCCAAGAGGAAAAGAATTAGGGAGTTTGAAACAGTAGTTGTGATAGAGGAATGCATGGCTATGCTGCACAACAAGTTGCCGCCAAAGCAAACAGATCTAGGCAATTTTGTTATACCATGCAGAATCGGCAACAACCATGCAACGAAAGCCTTGTGCGACTTAGGAGCCAGCATCAACCTGATGCATGAGGCAGTTTTCGACAAGCTAGGAATTGGTCAAGCCAAACCTACGTCCATTATTCTGAAACTTGTTGATCACTCATTCGTACAACCGGAGGGAAAGATCGAAGATACCTTGGTTCGAGTGGGCAACCTTATTTTTCCAACAGACTTCCTCATCTTAGACTATGAGGCCGATGAAAATGCCCCTATGATCCTTGGGTGACCATTTTTGGCCACGGGCAGAACGTTAATTGATGTGGAGCATGGGGAGCTGATCATGAGGGTAGACAATCAAAGCATCAAGCTAAATGTGTTACAACTCTCAGTAAAAGGAAAAGGAAGGATGCCCGAACTCTCAGGCCTCCAAAATCAGCACCGAGACAGGGCAAAATAGCAGCTGTCACGGTAGACCAAAGGACAGACTGAAGGACCCAACAACACGCCACCTTACAGAACAAGAGGACCCCCATGAGGGAAAATAGCACATCACCTCAAGAAGTGGTTATGTCTAGGAGATGCACCCCAATGCACTCCCAACATAACTTAGTTAATTTTTTTTATTTTCTTGTTTTAGAAATAGAGTTTAATTTATTGCAATATTTTCTTTCTTTTAGGATTAGATTTTAAATTAGTTAAATTTATTGTCCACATTTTTATTTTTCAGAATTTATTATTTAATTATTTTTATTTTTAATTCAGGTTTTAGGAATAAAAGAGCCAGACCAAGAAGAAGGCCCAACAAGGAGCCCGCCCACCATCCCGTCGAGACAGCTGAGGGCGGCCCAACGCAGAAATCCTGTAACAGCTAGTTGACCGCTAACGGGTAGCTGCCAACAGCTACAAAAGTAACGAGTAGAAATCCTGTAACGTGCGCGAAGCAATCTGCCCGTTGGACATTTAATACTGCCATGACATCCCTCGGCAACATCTATTTAAACCTCACTTCTCTCATTCATTTACTTTACTTTCATCTCTTTGTTAAACTCATCTTGAATCCAGTGCTCTCTTTCTCATAATCTTTTCTTTAGTTTCAGATTACAACAAAACCGTCTCACACATGCCATCAGCATCACAATCCAAACCCACCTTCCAACGCTTCTTCTCCCGTGATGATGAAAAGAGATACAGAACCCAGTTCGGCAAACAAGCTATATGGGAGGAACAAGGGTTCCATTACTCCCAGCAGACATGGGATCTTGGCCTAGAGCCCACCCTGTTCGAAAAGATACACAACAAAGGTTGGGAGATGTTCTCACGATAGCCGGAGGCAAAAAACATCACGTTGGTCAGAAAATTCTATACCCACAATCCCCGCCCTGAGCTGTCGTTCGTATTTGTCCGAGGGGAACATGTCAAGCTCAACGCTGTCTTCATCAACAGATTCTACAGACTAGAGATGGATTGCAACCCACACGAAGACTGGAGGCAGTCACTGACGGCTGCCGACTACGATAGAATCAAGGTCAAGCTGTGCGAACCCAATACTTCTTGGTTGACAGGAAAACATGGCGGCTCCATTCAACGCTGTTGATTGCTGCCCGAGCTGATGCTGTGAAATACTTTCATCAAACGACGTCTGTTGCCCACCTCCTACAATTCCACAGTGGTCAGGCCCCATCTCGCCCTCATCCACTCCATCATGGTGAACTGGACGATCAACATTGGGGAAATCATTTGCAAAGAGATCCACAACTGTTTCTGGAAATCAAAAGGGTCGGCTGTACTTTCCGTCTCTCATCACTGGCTTATGTGCCAACTTTAGCGTCCCCTCCGACCCAAATGATGAAATAACAGCTGCAAAGGAGGGTTGGACTCGAAAAGTCTGCCTGCAGATGATGCAGGCTTTAGAGACAGAACCCATCACTTCCAACCAGCCCTCCGCTGCCTAGCCAGACACACCAGCCGCCCCAGGGAGTACTGAAGTTGCCGAGAACACTGACGTCATTGCCCTGCTGCGCATTCTCATTGACAACAACAAAAGGATAGAGTAGCAACAGTTAACGTTCATGAAGTACGTGGGGGAGGACTAAGATGCCTTTGTGACCTATCTTCTTCAGAAGTTTCCAAATGATAGCCCCTCTCTGCCAACCTACCATGCCGACCTAGCCACCATAGCTGCACCCCTCGAAGGAACACCATCAGAAGCTGCTGCCCGCCACGCCGCCTTCCATCGCCAGATGTCGTCTCCGACGCACTACCCATCATACTCTGCCACCTCCGCTTCCAACACTGTGGCAGACACTCCCGAGAGGTATCAGCAATATTTCCCCCCTCCTACACAACGGCAACGGTGGCAAAAACCTCCACATCCAACGAGGTAGAGCAGACAGCAGCAGCAGCAGCCCCAATGGCGACAGACCCTCCGGTAGAACCAACGGAGGAGGCAACAAGGAAGAGGAAGCGGCACATCATCTCCGCCGAGTCAGAGGACGATAAGTCAGAATTCGAGACAGAAAAGAGTGAAGCACCTCGTGAAGAACCTCACCCCACTCCTAAGAGAGTCCAGACGCCGCAGACAGCAAAAGTATCACGTACCAAGTCTGTCGCTCGGACATCTGCCAGTCGCCGCCTTGTCATTAAGTTATTATCCTCCTTCTCTGCCGCAAAGACCCAAGCTTCCTCTCAGTCCTCAGCCAACTTCTAGATTTTTTATTTTATTTTCTTTATTTAATTGTTTTTTAATTCTCATAATTGTATTTATATTTCTGTTTTTGTTTTCTTTTGTACTTTTGTGCATTGAGGGCAATGCCCGTCTCGAGTTTGGAGGGGGGGGGGGGGGTTAGCACTCATTTTGTTTAGGCATAACTAGTAGCATATAGGTTGCATAATGTACTTGCCTCAAAAAAAGTAATCGAAAAAGAAAAATTTTGTTAGAACTTGTGCCTATGATAGGATAGCCGACTTTAAATTTTTGCACCAATTAAAAAGACCTTAAATTTGGGGAAAGCATGAAGTAAACTTAGGATTTTTTTTATAATTGCCAAAAATTAAAAACACTATTGTTACTTGCTGAATTTGTTAGAATTTTTGGTAAACATTGCCTGCGTGAATTATTTGAAAAATTCTAACACTGGTTGCAGGAAGCTGCCGCGGCATGCAACAAACAGAAAAAGAAAAAGCACTGCCACGACAAGAAAGAAATTTTTATGTTGTCTTTCCTTAGAGGTGCCCGCAACTAACTCTAGGAAGAATCATGTGCAAGGACACTCCGCTGCTATCAAAGTCCATGAATCTTAAAATCCTTGAACAGACGGACAAATTAGCATGAGTGAATGAAAGTCTTCATAGGATGACTCTACTCATTGGGTTCGAGATTTTGTAGTTTGCTCCTATCTTAATTTCAGACCTAGAGAGTAGTTGTGATAAGATGGAACCCTTATTGCCATGATTAAATAAATGTGCTTACTTATGTTGTCTCAGCAGCAACCTTATATACCATGACATCATCTTTGTTTACTTAGAATGTTCTTCAGATTCAGCCTGTAAAAGTTTCTGCACACACTGCACTGGCATTGTAGTTTAATTCTGAGGTAATTTATGCTCTTCTCCTATCACTAATATAATGTAAGTGTCGTGGCCTTAAGGTGCTAAATCAAGTTTAAAATAGGTTTTTTTCCTGATTAGTTTAAAGGGCAAGTATGTTTAGGTTTGCATTGCTTGAGGACAAGCAAGAGTTCGAGTTTGAGGATGTGTAAAGTGCCCATTAGTCCTATATTTTATATGCATTCCATCTCATATTATTGATGTTCTTAAGTACAGTTTAGGCATATTTAGGTTCATGCATTGCATATTTACAGTATTCTTTACTCTGCCATGATTTTATTGATTATCTTTTATTTGGTAAGAAAAAGATGTTGTTTTAGTTTACTTTCCATTTTAGGGCTAGAAGATGTTAGGAGGAGAACGGATCAGAGGACAGGATGCAGAGGCAGCAGACTAAGAAGTTGTACTGATGTAGTTCTAGACAGAGACAGTCGTTGTCGAGTAGCTACCGCCGCCCAGGGCAGCAAGCTGAGGAATTGGAAAACTGGAGTGCGATCTGTAGAGCAGAAAATCCTAATTCTAACGATGTCATCCACTTGATTTTCTGGTGCCCGGAGCAGCGGACAGAGCCGTCGAAGAAGGAGAACAAGATTACTTACGGTGCAAGGCAACGAGAAGGAGTCCACATTCAACTCAAAGAAGTTAGAATTAAAGGTTGCATTTAATGCAAAAGCTACTTTGAAGACTTCTACTTCAAGGAGGACTTGACCTAGATAATGCCTATATATACTTGACATATTTTGTAATTGTAGACAAGTGAGGTTTTCCCTTAGACATAGTTTAGGTTTTATTGCCACCATTATGTTCTAAATTCTCTTTTGGGTTTGGGTTATGTTGTAAACTAGTGTGAGAATGGTTGTTTAGGTATTAAGTTTGTTTTTGCAATAAAACTTTCATGGTTTGCTTATTTCATGCTCTTCATAGTTTTCAATTAAGTTCGAAAGATTAGTTGTTAACTATCCATTTGTTCGGTATCGAGAGAGTCGAACTCACGAAAGGAGTAAGTACGGTCGTCAGTCTAATCAAGTGTTGATCAATCTAGCCTAGACATAGGTTAGGGTTAAGGCGGCTAAAGAAGAAAGAACCAACATTGCTGTCTTTGCAAGATTCACGCCGCGATTGGTATTATCTGCAGTGGGCAACAACAACATTCTGACTTAGACATAAGCGAGATCAATATCGAAGCATTTTGCCGAGCCTTGAAGGTCTGCCGAGTTTGCCGCTGAGCCAATTGTCCATTCCACTGTCGAGGCAGCGAAAGCGTCAAAGCAACCAATCTGCCATCCTCCACCGAGGCAGCAAAGTCTGGCAGCGTAGAGCAACTTATCCTATTCAACGCAGTTTCACACTAGAGAGTAGCATAATTTAACCCATTCTATCAATATGATATATTCTCTTAATTTACTTGTGTTTATTTACCTTCATCTTAAACAACTAAACTTATTTGTGCATTTAATTTTCCTTGTCCAGGAATTACAATTCGAGTTAAGTTGTCCAATCCCTGTGAGAGACAATATCTTATATACTATAACTTGACAAGAGTGTGCACTTGCGCTCACAAATAGAGAACACCCATACGCTCTACACGGGTGGCCCATGATCCAGTGCACCATGTCGTACTGGATCCTGCTTGGCCAGGTGCACATACACCCTACTACATCAAATCACTGTTCGCGGGTGTATTGTAGCTACCCTGCACTGTGCCGCACTAGATCGCTAGACCTTGACCAGACGTTGACAAGCCTTTGACCGGTTGTTGACTTTTTTTGGGGGATCTTTTCTAGGGATTTCTCGATGTTCTGAGTCCGTTGGCGCAATTCGTTTCGCCAAATTCGAACCCGATAAGCTATTTTTACGCATTTGACCTTGTGAATTGAATAGGAGATGCATGGAATTAATGTGTTTTTGTATTTGTTTGTATATGAGGATTATTCAGGATCGAATATTAGATCAAGTGGAATATTTGGGAAGCTAGGATGAGGATTTTAGCGACACCGGCTTAAGGTTAGTACGCCTCGAACTCCTATTACGTCATGAGCATCATAAATGTGATTACCTTGTATGTTAGTGTCTAAAAATTATGTAGAGGATAAATAAGCATGCCTAGAGACCGGTATTGTGAGACTTGATATCTATGAGATACATGATGATGTTGTGAATATGATGAGACTCATGAAGGCTTTAGAGATTGTTTATGGTCGTTTGAGATGTTTGTATAATTATTGTGTTGATTGATTGATTGGTTGATAATTGTGATGTTTTCTATGCTTGTTTGAATATATTGACATGATTGATGGGAATTATGTAACACCCAAAAAAAGGGGAAAAGTGAGGGTTATGGGAATCAAACCCACAACCTCTGCATATTTAGCCAGATGCCCAGCCAATTAAGCTAATAAAGCTTTTGGCTTTATGTTTCCCATGGTTTATTTTAAACCAATGCATTTTCCTTTCAAAATAAATAATAATAATACTCAAAATATCCCAACTACCCCCATTAATGTACCTTAATTAAAACCAACCCCCCAAAAGGAAGACATCATCGACCGTTCATCTCCCATCACTCATCTCTCTCCACTCAACCCCGGCCACCGCTGCAACCCCTCCACCACCGCACCGTGCTGCTCACCGCCAGCACCGGCCGATTCCCCGTTGAGTCCCGACCAAAACCTTTAAGGTCACTCATACCGTTGCGGCTTAAATCATCGGCAATCGAACGTTGAAGGTTTAGCGAACCTAGGGCTAAACCCTTTCGGGTTTTTGAGTTTTCAGGTACCGATATGCATCCGTTTGCCACACTGCCGCCACCCCTAGACTCTCTGTCGCGAGGCAAGCATAACTTCTACTGCCAAATGTCGAACGGCTACTGTTGAAACCATCGTCGGAGCTACGACATTCTGATCGTATTTTTGGCTGATTTGGTAAGTTTGGTGAGTTATTAGGCTTGTTTCTGAGTGTTTTAGGGATGTAAAGGAAATTTCGGTTTCGATTTTGCGTTTTTAGGTGTTTTCCGACCGTCTAAGGTCGCGCGTGGGCTTCACGCGCCATCCAAGGTGACTTTCGACAGCCTTGGACAGTGGCCGTTGAACTAGCCGACTCAAACACGGCCTAACCATGAAGGAGCTGAACTAAGCCTCTTGAACCGGTCCAAAATCCAACAGAATCGGCCTATTTTGGTTCAAACCCAAACCCGACCCGAGTTGACCTGAACTTGACCCGAGTTTAACCGAGTCAACCCAGCGAGTCAACTCGCCTGAGTCAACCTAGTGAGTCAACTCGCCCGAGTCAACCCAATGAGTCAACCCGCTTGAGTTAACTCACCGAGTCAACTCAGTTAACTAGTGACGTCAACGTTGACTTGATCGTTGACGTCAACATTGACTGATGATGTCAGCGTTGACTTTGACCAAAAAGTCAACTTTTTTTTTTCCAGAAAAAGCTATATTTTATGTTTTTCGACTTCCTGAGTTCAATTTTGAAGCCCGTTTCATGAAATTATAACCTGAAAACCTCCAATTTGATATTGGGCCCGTACATGCTTAGGTGTTTCATCTTTCAGTTTAAAGGCAAGACGATTGATGACTAATTATGAATTATGTTAAATCGAAGGTAATCGCATATCTTGGTATTTAAGATGTTGAGGACGTCGAATTCTGGTTCAATAGAGTTTGAATGTCGTTTCAAGGGGGCATACCGATATAACATGGATTCAAGGTAATACATTACTACCTCTTGTATGCTTTATGAACATGTTGGAATTCGTCAATGCATGCATAAATATGATGAGGAGCACTGTTAATTCTGCTCAAGTCAAACCGAATATGAAAATGAGTATGATAATCTAGATAAGATTGAAAAGCTCTAATGAGAAGGTTAATAAATTAGAAGGATCTAGAGTTCAATAAGTAATTTATAAGGCAGTTAATCTCCAATCATGATTAATAGTGTCAAAAGATTAAACGTAAAAAATATTTGGATATGAAATTACAAAAATACCCTTGAGATATAGGAATAACTAAATACCCCTGGAATTAGAATGGATCTAGAAATCTACACTAGATATGGTAAAACAGCCTAATTCATCTGAAAACCTCGAACTACTTGGAAAGTTATGGTAACAAGATTTAAACCTTCGAGATTGTAAAGTGCTAGGCCTCTTTGAATTTGGAATGAATCTCTGAAGATAGATTTACGGAAAACTATTCGTACGTCTGAACTAATCAAGTGGCTCAAAATACTGAATTGATTGAAATGACTAAAATGATTGGAAATATTGTTATGGCTAAATTAACTAAAATAATTGTATTGACCAAAAAACTGAAGTATCCTCAGACACCGAAACGTCTAAGTTAACTGGAATGGTGGATAAACCCCCTTGACTAGAATAAGTAAATTGCCTATGATAAAATTCTAGAAATGCCAATAAAGTTGAAAATTATTTAAATGCCCCTAAGGGTTATGAAGCATGACCCATGTACGCCAATCACTCTTGATATTAATATAAGGTTGGAAGTGTTTCTGCACAGAATATATGTCCGACTACTCTGTGGCAAGTCCTGTAATGAAATATGAAGGCAACCGTTCAGATATACGATACAATAAGTATTTGGAAATGATACCCGTGAAGTGCATACATCAGAAGGTTTGGTTAGTACTGCAAGGTTAGGATATGTTAGTTCGAATGGATTTGGAGGCTCGATAAACCGTTAGAAATCCTAAATATTTTAAATCATTATTTTATCATTTGGGCTAAATTACAAAATTGCTCATGACAATCAAATGACTAAAATGCCCTCGTTGGCTTAAACGATCGGAGCATCCCTGAATGTATCTGATAACCTGACAGATCTTGATATAGAAATTCCTATATGCCTGGTTGGGAAACCTGATGAGCAAATGGAACTCCTGAGTTCTTCAAATCACTATTTATACATTGTCGGTATAAATTACCAAAATGCCCATGAATGTTAAAATGATCATAATACATGTGTAGGTTTAAATAACTGAACCGTTCATGATATATATGAGTTCCAAAGATCTTGATGTATCAACTTTTAAAATGCCTGCTTTGAGCCGAAAGTACGAATCCTATTTAATAGAGACCTTGTTTCAGAAATCCGTTCAAATTGTCAAAAGTTCAATATGTCTCTTTTAGTAAATATCAAGTATATTTGATTTACATACTGATTTACACGTTTTATAATATCGATAATGTGCACATGTCTGACATGCTTGATTTCACACGAACATGACATGTTTTATAAATTATGCATGACCGTACTGTATTTCTAATATATACCCTTGTACTCGATGTGTCAAACATGTTATAGGGGTAATGCATTACTGAAAATATTGCTACTGGTTAATGAACTACTGATGATCTGATTCACTGGGGTACTTGGGATTGATATGAAGTTACTGATGGCTCAGCCCTGATCCAACTGGTAAGTCCACCCGTATTTAGTCTCCATGCTTCGGCTAGGGCCGCTCGTATTCTAAGGTATTCCCTTAGAAGGCACATACACCCAATGGGCCTAGGTTAATGTCATCCGTATTTGGTTCCTACGATTCGGCTAGGGCCGCTCGTATTCGGTTCCTACGCTTCGGCTAGAGCCGCCCGCATTCTAAGGTATTTCCTTAGGATGGTACCCATGCCTAATTGGCTCGGGTTAATGCATGTATATGATACCGTTCTGGGAAACTGTATCCTAGAGTATGGTTGGAGGGTAGATAGGTTACATGGAAACTTTAGATGCTTTTATAACATGTTTTTCATAAATATTTCTTTATGTAAATTATATAAATGTTTATTTCCTTGCACTATTGAAACACACTAGGCACTAAGCTCATTGATTCCACCTTTGTATATTATCAGCCTATATAATTCCCGTCAAATTCTTGATGTTTGAATAAAGAACAAATATCGTTATTCTCGAGTATAATGCTACCTTGAAATAGTAGAACAGAAATGAAGACTGTTACTACATGGAACATCATAAAAATGTTATGCCTGCCATATATTTGCATGAACTAATAACATCTTTTGGTAGTTTTGTATTACTGAGCTTTTTCAAGCTCAGATTGTTTTTACCATCGCAGGTTAAAAGAATATATCATGGTATAATGTCTGACATCAATGTTCAAAGTTCTCTCGGCGTCACTTTTAGAGTACGATATTGTACAGTTAGTGGGCATGTATGTCATGTGTTGTTTTATGATAGTGTCTATAAAACACTTCCTAACATTTTTTATATATGTTTAAATGATTTCCAAAAATGGGTATTTTAAAGAGAAGTTGATTTTATAATTTAAAAGTATTTTTTTAAAAAATAATTTTTATGTGGATTTTTACGGTGGGTCAGTCTTGTGACCTTAATGTGACTTCTTAGATCTGTTGTAACACATAGGCGGGTCTAGGGGTTACAAATTATGCTTAAGGGAATAAATACTCGATTAAATGAATATGAAGCTAGTAATTAATAATAATTGAATGAATGTGTTAGTAAACAAACCTTAATGACTTTCATAAGCTTTAGGGGTTGAATAAAGCGAAGTAATATCGCAATTCAAGGAAATGGTGTGAACCCGTGTTTAGGGTATCGGTACGAGCCTTGGTCGTACCAGTACGCGATTGGGGGCCGTATTGGTACGAGTCAACCAGTGCTGGCACTTTTGGAAATTAAAAATTTCTAGTAAACTATTTTGGTATCGGTACGCGTGTGAGTACCGATACCCAGGGATACCGTATCGATACTCGTATTCAAGTATTAGTACCCACAGAACAGAATAAATTGTAATGTTAATAAAAGATGGAAATTGACATGGGATATAAATAAGATAATATGGTTTAATAAGATAATTAATGAGGATGATTAATGTGCACTTCCATAATGTATTAAAAAGCTGGTAAACCTAATTGGGTGACTAGATGGTAATAGCAATCGTAGGGATCCTTGGTGGATCGTGTGTTGATGTGTGTTGTATGGTAGACATGTCCTTGCTATATGCTGATATGGATACCTCGATAATTGAATCATCTTGATTGATGGGTTTATGATATCTAGTGAGAGATAGAGTGTGTTGCACAATGATACTCAACAATAGAAAAATGGATCAAAGGCACAATTGCACCCCAGAATGTTGAACATTGAAGCATACTGTCTGGTATGCAAGCCTTGATTGTTTGATTCGTGTATAGATGCCAAATAAACTGTAAAACACAAATATTAATATACATACACAAACAAATTACTTTAAAAAACACAAAGTCTTAAAATTAATTAATTTAAAAATAATATTATGATACCTGATTTTTTTTATTGTTCGGATCTTTAGTCTTGTATCTCTAACAGTGTTGTACACCACCTCGCATTCCTCAACTTATGTCTCCATCTGCAAATATATTGAAGAAGTTATATTTTTAAGTCATTGCAAATAAATATTACATCAATAAAATAACCATATACGTCTATAATCACAATATTACCCTTCAACAAGCGGAAACTCAATCGGTACGAGTACTTTCACAATGGGCGTTAGATAATGCAGTCTATACCACGCCCACGACTGCAATAAGATTTGACATCCACCCATATCTGAATTCTTCTTCTCACTATCCATAATTGTGAGCTTGCACATTTCATGGTACAAAAATGCCAATATTGTAGATCCCCAACTATATGTAGCAGTTGTATCAAGATCAACCAAGAACGACATATATTGTGTGTGAACCATATTACCAGATGTATCTAGCATTAATACCCGACCAATGATTTGCAATATATATGCTTGAATTGCATACTCAAGTTCTCCGTGAGCATATTCATCTGTTACAATAAATTCTTTCTGTAACCATGAAATTCAGAGATGTAGACCATCCACACATGACTCAGGAGGAACTTTGCCGAGATACTGCGAACAAAGCTCACATGCATTATACTTCTTTTGTCCAACCAACGGATTCCCATTTTTTGGGACACCAAGCTGTATTGCTACATCTTGTAGAGTTATTGTGCATTCACCAAATGGAAAATGAAATGTGTGAGTCTCTTATCTCCACCGTTCAATCAATGTGGTAATTAATTCGGGGACAATCTTAAATTCACGAAAAAAATGAAGCATTATAAAAATCGGCGCGTTGTACATAATAAACTATGCGGTCGGAAGGTTCCTTGATCTTCACTCTTCGACGGCGGATGCTATGCGGAGCACCCTATAATTAATTTATTATAATAAATTATTTCGTATTACACATGACACCCATAATAAATATTAAATTAGGCAAAATTATTTCATATTATAATAAATTATTTCGTATTACGTACTTGCTCTTCATGAATATGAGACAAAATATGCTCATGGTTACGGTACAACAAAACTCCTCCATATGTCAATTTTAAACAAATCTACAAAACAATTATCATTCTAATATATCTACAACCAGAAAATGTATTAACTTCAAAATGTTTGATCTATATGAATATATCTTCTAAAAATACAAAAACTTACCGAATTAGACGAGAAACTGTGTAAATGTGCTATAAAGCCTTCAACAATAAAAAAATGATTATTATTCGAATATATCTTCAATCGCAAAAAAAATCTACAAACCCTCTATAATTAAAAAAGGGTAAACTACATAAATGACCACCATACTATTAGAAAAGTCGCGATTTGACCACCTTACTTTTTTTAAGCAATTAAACCACCATACTATTAAATTGGATGCAATTTGACCACAAGCCGTTAAAGGTTAACGGAAGGGTGACGTGACAGTTTAAAAAATAAAGGTATAATTACACATTTGGTCATCGTTACTTATACACTTAATTAATTTGATCATAATTTTAATTTAATAAAAAAACAAATTATTTGGTGCTATTGTGAAGGCTTGAACCTGGGTCTTTAAATAACAAGTTGAGAATGTTTGCCACTAAGCCAAGCATATTTTTATGATATGTGATACAAATATTAATATATTCATATGTTCTAACACGATTCTTCCCTTTCATTCCTTTGCCATCTCTTCCTTCCTTCATTTTAAAATAGAGCTTCATAGAAAAGGGACAAAGATAACATAAATTATAACAAAGGAAGAAGTGAAGCTTTACTCTCCAAGTTTGAAACTTTAATCTTTCTCCTTTTGGTCAAAAATCTGAAGATTGTTTCTTTCATCTTATTCTTTCGACAAATTTGTTCGTTCTTCAAATCAATTTTTCTTTCTTTCTCGTAAGTAAATTTCCCTCTTTTAATTTAATAAATCAAATTCAAAATCACGTTTTAATTTCTGGGTTCCTGTTATTTTCTGATGCTTTAATATGGGTATCGATTAAAATGCCTTTTTTAAAATCTTTCTTCTGTTTAGCTCAATGGGTTGTTTTTGCTTTGTTAAAATTACATGTGCCTGGTTATAATTTTGAAGGATTTATGATTGATTATTTTAGGGTTTCCCTTTTTATCGGGGAATGAAACCTTAGAAATAAAATTCTGCATTTTCTGGTTAAAATTAGGGGTTCTTGGATGGATTTTTACTATTTGCAACCTTGAATAAGAATAAGGTGTGTGCTGATGATTCTTATTCAAACTGGGGATCAATTTTATTGTAATTGTTTCTGTTTGCATCACTTTCTAATAGATTATAGTGGAAATTAAGAAAATACTAAATTTGGTTCATTAATTTTAGAAATGAAAATTTTCATTTAATTTTTATGTTATCCAAATTTGGATGAGTTTCAAACATGGTATATAGCGGCACGATTTCAGTTTTTCAAACATTTTCACTTAGAGGATCATATTGTCATATATATGTTTGGAATATGCTGGATATCGATATTAGACATGAATCAAATAACATAGTTTTGTGGAAAATGAAGGAATGAGATGGCAAAGGAATGGAAAGGGAAGAATCATATGAGGGCAGATGGATATAATAATGGTTGTATCTTATATCACATAAACATGCTTGGTTTAGTGGTAAGCATGTTCTTCTTGCTCTCCAAGCACCTAGATTCAAGTCTCCACAATGACACTTCTTTGAATTTGATTTAATTGCTTCGAAAAAAAGTAAGGTGGTCAAATCGCGACTTTTCTAATAGTATGGTGGTCATTTATGTAGTTTACCCTTAAAATATACTTCACTTTCTTTGAATATATCTTTAAAAAATAAATAGTATGACAGTGGCTCGGGGCAGGCTTGACGAGCTGAGCCAAACAATTATCTCTTCTGCACATCGCCATGTGAAGATCTCGAAGTCTCACAACGTCGTGGTCATGCTGATCACTGTAATTTTTGGCCTATTTTGCTTAAATTTGATAGAACAACTCTAAAACCCTAAATAAATTGTTTAGAAATTTAAATAAGAGAAGAAGAGGAAAGCTAATCAATTTGTTTAAAAATGAGAACAAAGGCCATCCCTAGTAGAAGGTGCTAGAAGAAGTGCGTCTGATGATCTGATCCGGGTCTCATCTCATCCATTGCATTACTAAACTATTACTAGTATTTATTACTTATTAGTGTGTGCTGGCCGCTGCTGCTTGCATTTCATGTTCGACATATAAACAAAAACCCCTAACCAACCCATCTCTCTCTAGAAAGTAAAACCCCAAATGGATGCGGCGAAATTGAGCGAGCTCAAGAACTTCATCCAACTCTGCAAATCCAATCCCTCCCTTCTCAATGATCCTTCCCTCTCCTTCTTCCGCGACTATCTCCAAAGGTATTTTCAATTTTCAATTTTCAATCCCAATCTCTCTTTGTTTCACTCGTTAATAACAAGGAAAATCTCTCTCTCTGTGTTTATCAGTCTCGGAGCAAAGATTCCATCCTCATCTGACGGCCATGGAGCCACCGACTCCAAATCGGTAACCCTTCTAACACTAATCACTCCCGCATTTCTCTCGTTCCTTTTTTTAAATGAGGATTTTGGTTTATAGAAGAGTTATGTGGTGGAGGAAAGTGACGATGAAATGGCGGATGGAGGTGAGAAAATTAATGTAGAAGAAGAGGAAGAAGAAGAAGAGATTATCGAGTCAGATATCGAGCTTGAAGGCGAAACTGTTGAGCCTGATAATGATCCTCCACAGAAGGTATTTTCCTATCTAACACTTTATTTCTGGTTTAATTTATTTCAGTTATTTCTCACTCGGTTTTTTTTTTTTTTTTGGTGTTTGCAGATGGGTGACCCTTCGGTGGAGGTTACCGATGAAAACCGTGATGCTTCGCAATCAGCTAAGGCAAAAGCTATGGAGGCCATTTCTGAAGGTAAATAAATCAGAACTTGATATTTATTATTTGAATTTGTATTTTGCTGAATCATTGTAATGCCAGGGAAGTTAGAGGAAGCCATTGAGCATCTGACACAGGCGATTTTGCTGAACCCAACATCAGCAATCATGTATGGTACACGAGGTTAGTGTTTGTTATTTAGCATGTTAAATGCTCCCTTTCAACATGTATTTGTTATGTAGCTAGTCACATGCTCTGTCATGTTTAGTTATTTGACATAGATTCTTATATTTGTTAGAATGATTCAGTTGCTTGGTGTTTTGTCTCCTTTCAGCTAGTGTTTACATTAAGATGAAAAAACCAAATGCTGCTATTCGAGATGCGAATGCCGCTTTGGAGGTTTGTATATGTATTGTTTGGCTTACTATGAATGCAGTTTTTTACATGCTTGTATGATAAATTGCTTAATGGTAATTGTCAATCCTTTGAACTACGTGTCTTGCGTTGTTGGTTCAATCAAAAAATACATGTAAAGGTTTATTCTGAACAATGTTTTGTTCCGTATTTTAGGGTTTTCTCGGAAATGGCAAAGCCATATTTGAGAAGGAGATTATTTTAATTATCCTCATTCATGTCTTGCAGATTAACCCAGATTCTGCCAAGGGCTACAAGTCTCGTGGCCTTGCGCGGGCAATGCTCGGGCAATGGGAAGATGCTGCAAAGGATCTGCACATGGCGTCAAAGTTGGATTATGATGAGGAAATAAAAAATGTGCTTAAGAAGGTATTGCTCTTATCTGTCCTTTTCACTCTTCCCTTTGAAATTTTCAGTCCACGCAGTCTTGTTAAAGAGATGAGATTTTAAAGATCAGAACAAATCATGTAATTTTAAGACTATTACCATTTTTGTCATCTAGTATTATTTTAAATTTCTCAGATTATTTCTCTTTTTCCCATCAAAGTGAATGTCTGTAAATAGGCTTGCACTAGTTTTACCTGTCTCGTTCAAGCTCTATTACTTTCTCGTTCAAGCTCTATTACTTTTTTATTGATATTTCTAATTGAGTGGTTTGATCAAAATCTGGCAATTAGGTACGATAATGTTACGCAATCTAGGTCATTTAGTACATCGGTAATATTGTAAGTTTTCCAGATTATTTCTCTTCTTTTGGGGGTGGGGAACTGAATGTCTATACAATAGGTTTGCACTAGTGAACCTTTTTTTTAAAGGTCTATTGTTTTTTATAGATATTTCTTATTGAGTGATTTGATCAAAATCAGACATACTAGGAACAAGCTTTTCCCAAGTAATAACTAAGGGTAATCATAAAATAGCACTGTAATTCTCTACCCCCAATTTTAGCATTCTTGGCTGTACCCGCACCACTAAATACGAGTGACAGGACGGACCCCTGTTGTTGGGTGTAATTCTTTCTTTGACAGCTCACATTGGCTCATTGATTAAACAGGTTGAACCCAATGCACACCGCATCGAGGAACACCGCAGGAAATATGATAGATTGCGCAAAGAGAGAGAAGATAGAAAGATTGAGCGTGAGAGGCGTCGTCGTCGTGCTCAAGCTCAGGTAGTTTAATGGTTATTCATCCTCTGATAATATTATCTTATTATTGTTTTCTTCAACTCTGATTACATCTCATATTATGCTCAAGGCTGAATATGAGAAGGCAAAGAAGCAGGAGCAATCATCCTCTAGTAGAAAACCTGGAGGCATGCCTGGTGGGTTCCCAGGTGGAATGCCTGGAGGATTTCCTGGAGGAATGCCAGGTGGTTTTCCTGGAGGAATGCCTGGAGGAATGCCTGGAGGAATGCCGGGTGGTTTTCCTGGTGGCATGCCTGGAAATGTTGACTTTAGCAAAATATTGAATGTAAGTATTATTGTAATACAGAACCTGCATTTTACTTTTATAGCTATCAACTCTGTCATGCTTGTTTATGCTTATCGCGATTTATTTTTTTTCTTCACATTATTTTTGGTTGGGATGATAAGAAAAAAATATTTTACTTATATTTCAATGCTAAATGCTTGGAGAAGGTGAATTGTTATTATAGTTGTTCTTTTTATGTGGTCTTTGATGTTGGTATTGTCACCAGGATCCTGAATTGATGGCCGCATTTAGTGATCCAGAAGTCATGGCTGCTCTTCAAGATGGTAATCATTTTCCTCTCCTACATTTGCAATTTATGGAGTATTCTTTCATTGACATTTTCAATGAACTAGGACTATCCTTGCCAAGGAAACTCGGGAGAACATATTTTAGCTGATCTTAGTTTCCTATACTAGGTATTGTTTAGCAGATACATTATTCTACCAGGATACAGAGATAACGGGTCCTCTTATAGGGAACTCCAAATAGTTCGGCTGAGGCTTTATTGAGATGATCACAGGTGTTGTGGGTTGTATAATCATATGTTCCAGTGTGCTGTAGTATTATTATGCCTTACCTTACATGTGCTTTATGATATATTATTTGGTATCGAATATCTTGGTTAGTCAATCTAAAATTGATAAGTGAGTTTTACACATCATAACCATATTTTTTTTTGGAAAATTTGTCGCAATTTAATAAATAATTTGTCACTACTGCAGCTTTGTCCAGATTGTTTCAGTACATGCATGTTCTTTAATATTTTTGGTAATTTGCAAGTTTTCTTTTACTAGATGATCCTTGGTCTTTGGTTGTTTGTATAAATGGCTAGGCTCTATTGCTAGATGGAAACTTAAGTATGCATAGTTTCACACCGTTGTCTTTTCCTTGGGTGACAAATCTTTTTGCTGATCTGTATGCCTAAAATGACTTTGCCTCTGCAGTGTTGTAAAGACATTCACTGTGTTTGCTTTCTGATATTGTTGGGTTAATCCACCTTTTTGCTCGTTTTAGTTAATACCATTTGGGTTTTTTAAGCACGCAATGCAACCGAGGTTGGGAAATGAAATGTATTTTCTCAGGGAATTTTATGGTTTTCAATACAGCAGAATTTCATACAGTTTTATTCATTGTCTATTGATGTTGTATTGTGAATGGGTTTGCAGTGATGAAGAATCCTGCTAATCTAGCAAAGCATCAAGCAAATCCCAAGGTGGCTCCTCTGATTTCTAAGATGATGGGCAAATTTGCTGGACCCAAGTAAGATAGTTTTTCAAATTGTCAATTTGTGGGGGTGGGGGGGAAATATTCATGTTGTGTTCGTCTCTGAAGGAAACTATGTTTCTTAAAATTTGTTAGTTGTTTGTTTTGGCAATTTGTTAGGATTTTGTACTTTTGGTTTGTTAAATAAGAAGAAATCCCCATCATTTTATAAAAATGCAGTTATGTAGCAAGGGACGGTATTCCTATCGATATTTATTTTCTTTTAAATCTATCCGCATCGTGTTGCGTTAGAGTTTGGACCGGCTTTCCAGGCTCAGCAATGTCCAAAATTTGGACACTATTTTCTTTTCAAGCCCGGCCCTGATATTGAATGTGAGAGCCAGGCCTGGCTCCAAATAAGTTGTGCTCCTTGTTTGCAGCAAAAACACAGGACGTTTATCAAGCCTTTTGATTTATTTGGCAAATTAAAAAAAATTCTTTATTGATATATTAAAACTAATTTCACCTGGACAATGGAAAGATTCTTTTTTTTCCTATAGAAGAGAAGGGATGGGTTCGGGAATCTAACGTCTATATTAGGATCAGTAAACCATTAACTTGGTTCCGATGCAAGACGTTGAATATTGGATATGTAGAGCAATCACTTCAGGTTGGCAAAATCAGTGGCAATTAAAGCAATGCGTATTGTTCACTTGGGAGTAGTTTGAACTTTGAGGAGAAGAGATTCAGAACCGAATGTCGACGGTAAAGGACAAGAAGTGGAGGTAATGGAGAACTGTATCCGGTGATTATATCGGGTAGGGGTGAGGGGTGAGCGTTTGATCGAGCCGAGCTAAAAATTTTCGAGTTATTCAAGTGGTGCGTCATATTTTACAACTAAAATTTTATCTAATTTTTTTTTATTCGAGTCGAGTTTATGAAATTCTTGTTGAGTTCGAGTCAAGTTGAGTTTTCGACTTCTTATACAAATTCAATTGTAATTATGTATCATGTTGTAGTACGATTTGATTACAATTTAAATGACTTTCTCTAATTATATAAGATATATTTTTTTATGTTTTTTCATATATGACATATTTTTTCTTATATTTTTTATATAAGAAAAAATTGAGGGACTCAACTCCAACTTAAAAATAAACCCACTAACTACTAAAAAAATTGAGTTATTCAAATTTTTATTTTACAACTCAAACTTTATTTGAAATATTTTCGAGTTAAGTTTATGAAATATCGAGTCAAATCAAAACGAGTTGAATTTATTTTTGCTTTCAGTCGAGTTAAAAAATTTAATTTTTTCGAATCGAGTCGAGTTTTGCTCGATTCGGAGGTATAACAGGCTAAATGGATAATATATATACTGATTAAAAAGCTGACTAAAAGATCATTCGGGCAAATTTCAACGCTAAACTAGTTTTAAGAAAATTTTTGTTTGGTATAATGCCAAAATTTTCTTATAATGTTTGATTGAACATTTATTTTGGTCTTTATTTTTCTTTAAAGCAACTTAACTTTTAATATTTTATTTTAGGTCTAAATGATTTCTTTGTAGATAAAAACTGTTAGTCAACTAACAGTAAATGATTTGGAATGATGTGATAAATTGGTTGTGCACGTTGACATGACAATGTCATATATATATATATTGATTTGAAAGAATATTACATCAGTCAAAAATAATTTTTATAAAATTCTATAAAATATAAAATAATTTTTTTTACTGACGTATCATTTTGTCAAGTCATTTCATGTTGTTTACCACTAGTTGACTAACAATTTTCATTCGCAAAGAGATTATTTTGATCCAAAATAAATCGTGAAGAGTTATTTAAAAAACAGAATAAGAACCCAATGACCATTTAATAAAAAAGTTAGAGAAGTTTTATGCTTTTCAATTATTAATTTTCGCTCATTTCTTTTCTACGGCATTGTTTTCTGGTTCCGGATCAATTATTCATTCACATGTAAATCAAAACAAACCAAAAGGTCCAGTCTTGAGTGAAATACTTGTTAATGTGTGCAACAACTTACACACATGGCTAATCACGGTCACCTAAGCTCACCTACCGCTCCCTTTCATTATAAACCCAATTACATTGGGTGCATGAGTAAGTTACAATACAAAAGAAGAAAATAGTAAGAATTCTCTTCAAACCATTTTCAAAATTTTCCCTATTTGTTGCACACATGGTTCATTGGACCTGTCAAATGTCTTGTAACACAAAAGAGACGACATTTGATCAAGCAAGAAATTCTATCTTTGGAATGTCTTGTCATTACACCACTATATGAAGGGCTTTCATTTCCAACTACCAACTTATATTATTCTTGACCAAATTCCCTTCCTATTTCTCTATAAAAGTTGAGCTGACATTTTTTATAATTTTTTTTCATGACAAATTTAGTTTCAACGATTACACCTTCGTTAATTTAACTTTTTAATAATTATTTTATATTTATATTTTAAAAAATTAGATACAAAACACATTTTTACTAAACAAAAAAATTAATCAAGGAAATGGAGAGCAACTAGGGCAGCCGACGGTGCTGGACTCTTTTTGTGGTGAACATATCGGAACGATTGCACTAGAAGGGGCTCTGGTAAGTGTTTGATCGTCATGGCAAGGTTGTGAATGTCTTTGTTCCAAACAAACGAGCGAAGGATGGATCCTAGTTTGGTTTTGTGCGGATGAATACGGAGGTGGAGGCATGACGGGTGAGGGGTCATTTAAATGGTTTTTGGCTATACAGATCGAGGGTTCAGGCCGAGTTCGCGATTCATAGTGTGCAAGATTCTTTTTGGAAGAGGAAGAAGAGAAGGGTAAGGAACAGTCCGTTGATCGTGTCCCAATTGGGAGGTTGGGGGTGCGACGCCCTCTATTACACCGAAGTGGGCTGTGATACAAGGGATTGTGGACAATGATAAATCAACAGTCTTAAGGTTTTGTGCGGTGGGGTTGTGTCGACGACCAATTGGGATTGCTTATTTGGCTTGGGAATTGAATCAGGCAAAGTTGGTTTGTTTATCGATAATGCGAATTGCGGGATTATGGATTCTTTTGATGTTTACTAATGAAAAGGATCACCGAGAGGTGTTGGCGAGGAAAGAGCTAAACAGATGGTTCGAAAGCGTAGTGGACTGGTCACCGGATTTGTGTATGGGTAATCGATGTGTGTGGCTGGCGGTTAATGGATTACCAATACACGCATGGTCCCATGAGACTTTTGTGAATATTGCGAGCGTATGGGGGTAGTTGGTCCGTTGTGAAACTTTAACACCAATTTGCTTTGAACGAGGCCGGATTTTGATTGAGACGAATCAGATGGAGCGAATTGATGAGTTTATTCAGTGTCAGGTGGGGGAAGATGTCTTTAGGATTCAGATATGTGAAATGGAGATGAGTGCGAAACAATGTGGGCGTTGTGCGTGTGGGGATGATAATGTTTTTGTGCACTCGGATGAGCAAGGGACATCAATTCATGCTAATGTGCAACCACTCTTCCAGATACAGTCTAGGGATCATGGTGGCGATATAGGAGCTAATAGTGAGGTTGCGTCGGAGGAGAATGTTAGGGGTTTGGTGCAAGGGAGTACATAGCTTATTCAAACAACAAGGACTAATTTTTGTTTGCGGGAGGAGTCAGGTTGGGAAGATTTGCGTTTAGAGGCTCGTTCGAATTCTATGGATGGTTCAATGGAAGGAGGGGCTAGTTTAGTCCAAAGGGTGGAGTTGGTGTATCCATGTTTAGATGTCAGGTTTAGTGATTATAATAACACTTCGGTTGATTGTCCGGTGGGCTTAGCGTTGGATTTTCCCAGGATAATGGAGAGGGTTGGGTCGACGAGTATTGACCAGGATATCTCGACAATAGCAAATGTGGAGGAAAATGTGTAGCAAATAATGATCGCCCAGTAGCTGAGTTGGTTTCAAACTCTATAGAGCAGGAGGAGGGTGAAATAGACACATATCAATTACGTAGAAAGAACAAAAAAGGGAAAGAGCGTGCAAAAAAGAATAAGTCGTGTTGTTAAGTGTGCAAAAATCCTATATTTATGCCACAGTCTAGCTCAATTATTGTTGTTCTTAAGCATAGTTTAGTTGCATTTATTAGGAAAATATACACAAAACTGCATATATTAGATAATCTGCCTTATTTGATGAACTTAATTGTTTTTATATAAAAGATACTGCTCATGTGCGTTTTCTCTCTGTGCCCAAGCAGCCCCCAAGTAGATGTCGCAGAGGCAGCAGAGAGGGCAGAATATGAGAAGCTGGAAATTGATGGAGGAAGCTATTGGACCATCTGGACAGCTGATTGAGAACTGACAAAGAGGAGAGGCCCAAAACGAAGAGATGTGCCAACCCCTGCACACCAACCCAGACCTCTGCCGAGGCAGACAATAGTATGCCACCGAGGCAGCAACTAGAGGAAGGGTGGAAATATGCAAAGTGGTATGCGACTGAAAGAGCTCATCAAGCCCGATTTTTGGAGACCACTTGCACGTGCATTGGAGCCCAACAGACAAAGAAAACTGTAGAGCATTTGTGTGTTCTCCATTTATGAGCGCAAGTGCACACACTCTTGTCAAGTTATAGTATGAAAGATATCATCTCCCACAGGGATTGAAGCAACTCCTATGAATGGCTTTCTTCACAAAGATTTAGTAAATGCGCAATTAAATCTCACGATGTGGAAATATAAAAACACAAGTAAAAATAAAGATAGTGATGAGAGGAATGATAGGGAGAGATTTGGGCGATAGATTGGGTAAGACTAATGTAGCTCAGTAGCATGTGAACTGCATTGTAAAGTTTGAGTAGGTTTTACGCTGCCATGAATTGCTGCCTCGACGGGTATGGCGAGCGGCAAACTACGACCCTGTCACGGGACCGCATCAGGAGTGTACTGTCTCGGCAGGTGGAACGAAAAGAAGTACTTGCGGCAAGTCTGGCAGTCATTCCAAGTTCGGCAAGATAGTCGACAGTGATCCCTCATATTTCTGGGTTAGGATGCTCGAACACTCACGTGATGTAGGCAATACCTAGCAATCTCAGCGTCAACCTAACACAGGCAAGTCCATTCGATTGGTGATCCCTCTTAGCCGCTAAAACTTGTGGACTAGTGTGGAACCAAGTTAGTCACGCCCCAACAGGTTGTGACCGTGCTTAACCCTTTCGTGAGCCTTGCACTTTCGTGCTCAACAAATGAATTTTCTCTCAACTGACTGACGTAGACTAATTGAAAGAACAAAGAGCATAGATTAAGCAAACTTTGGAATTTTATTGAAAATAACTCGAAACTATTACAACCGTTTCCCTCAAACTACTTTACATACACGCGCCTAAACCCTTAGGAGAGTTGGGCCGCGACCCCCAACAACTCCAACCTATCTAGCTACATCTTCGTTGTGCGGCTGCTCAGGCTCGCATCCCCTCACCCTCGTCATGCCCCTATACCCTTACATACATTGGGTATATATAGGGCTCATGGCCTAAGTTTGAATCCTCCTTGAAGTAGGAGTTCTAAAAGTAAATTACATTAAATACAGACTCCTTTATTACTTAAATATGGACTCTTTGGACGTTGCCTGCTTTTGCAAGTAAGGATAAGTGCTCCTACTTATCGGTCTTGAATCAGCTCTATCGACCGCTATAGGCTTCAGAAAATTGCAAGACTGAGTTCATTGGGATTAGGAAATTTCCTTCTTTCAATCGCGACCCATCTTGGCTAAGTCAGTGTAATTCTTGCCCGAGCGACACTTAGCGGCAATGCTGCTTCGGCAGCGTCCTTGGCGGCATCTAGAATTGCTTCAGTACAACTCCTTTTGTTCCAGCTTTCCTGTCATGTCCTCTCCTCTCCTAGCTATAGCACTTGAAAATATAAACAACTAAAATAGTAACTTTTCTCAACCAAACATAAAATATTCAACAAAAGCATGGTAAAAGAGAAGATACTGTTATAATGCATGCAATGCACCTAAATATGTCTAAATGAGCTTAAGAACATCAATAATAAGGGCAGGAATGTGTACAAATTAATGAACTCGTGGACACTCTACACACCCCTAAACTCAAAGTATTTCTTGTCCTCATGCAATGCAACCTAGCTAGTAAATCTGCCCTTAGCACAAAATTAATAGAAACATTAGCCTTTAAATTGATTTCTTACCTCAAGGCCGTGGCACCTGTTTTTATGTTAGTGATAGGGAATGACACCTAGCTAGTATGGTGCGAATATATGTAGTCGGCTAAGCTATCATAGGCACAAGTTTTTGAACTAAAGATTTCTATTTCATTAAGTGCTATGGGGCAGAATTTACATAAGATCCTAAATGCTACTAAATGAACCTAAAACAAATAGGACTATTCCCCCCCCCCCCCCAAACTCAAGGTTGGCATTGTCCTCAATGCCTCTACAAAACAAAAATTAAAAACAAAATATAAAATATAAAAAGAAAAATAAAAAATAAAAAAAATAAAGCATAAAAAAGAAAAGAAAAGAAAATATAAAAATTAAAAAGAAAAGAAAAGAAAAGAAAAATGGTGCTATAGACTGAGGGAGTTCCCCTCTGTTGCTGCCGCGTCAGAGGAAGATTCTGAGGAGACGGGCAGGACTAGGCAGCGCGTAGCAGATGGTCTGTCGGTTGGGCTCTTCTTCTTTCTACGCGGCAGCTGGATGTGGCTGGGGGTGGGCTTCTTTGATCAATTTTGAGCTCCTCCACCCCGGGGCTCTGTTGCTGGCCGCTTTCTCTTTCTATCTTCCTCCGCTGGTTTGTCATCAAAGGAGTCTGAGATCTCCATGTCTGAGTCGCTGGTGTCTTTAGCAGCGACCCCTTTTGCTACTAGGGATACATCAGTGGTTTCCTCCCCCTTCTCTGATTTTGATGAGGAGGAGAGGTTATATGGCTGGATAGGGGTCGGAGAGGTTCTTCTCTTGGGCGATGGTGCGGCTCCTCGCTATCGTCGGCGACAGTAGTAGCAGCTGGTCTTGGAGTGATCTGGATTGGCTTGGAAGCTGCTAACTCTGTGGGAAAAGCATGCAACTGTGGGCCGGCATCCTGATACTTGTCCAACAAGTAGGCCACAATGCCTCTTGCACGTCCGCTACGTATTTGGTGAAGATCACCTGCTTGTGCTCGATCCTCTAGCAGCTTTAAACTAGGCTGCGCAATAGGGGATCACTTCAGGCGAGAGGGAAGCTTCAGTACTGCCCACTGCGGCTGGGGTGGCGGGAGCTTGGGACGGCGGCCGGGCGGTGGAAGGTGTGTCTGGCTCCGCGTTATGCATCATCTACTGGCATACCCTTCTTGTCCATCCTTCCTTGGCAGAAAGAATTTTGTCTTTTAGGTGCGGCGGCGCACGAAAATTGGCACACAAGCCAGTGATGAGTGTAGGGAAGAAGCGGGGTCCTTTGACATTTGGCTTCTCTGCGTGGGCATAGATCTCCATTATTATTACCTCGTCAACGTTGATCTGCCGTCCCATCATAATACTGTATAATAAGGCAAGCCGTGACCTGTTAACTTTTGATCCGTGCGTGTTGGGCATCAGGCGATGTTTTACGAAGTAACTCCAAAGGGGTGCCTCCGGCATCAAGTCACAGCGGTTGACTGACCCGTTGTTTTTTCCTATTAGCCATTTTGTATTTGGCTTACAGATCTCCCTTTTGATCTTGTTGTAGTCAGCCGCCGTTAGGTAGGACTCCCGTTCCTCATGTGGATTGCCGCTGCCTTCTATGTTGTAAAAGCTGTGGATCATGTCAGCAGTAATCTTGACACCTTCTCCTCAGACATAAACGAAAGGGCTTGCTGGTGTCGGTCTGTGGGTGTAGAGCGTTCAGGTGTTCACTATTTATGAGCGCAAGTGCACACTCTTGTCAAGTTATAGTATAAAAGATATCGTCTCCCACAGGGATTGGAGCAACTCCTATGAATGGTTTCCTGCACAAAGATTTAGTAAATGCGCAATTAAATCTCATGATGCGGAAATATAAAAACACAAATAAAATAAAGATAGTGATGAGAGGAATGATAGGGAGAGATTAGGTCGATAGATTGGGTAAGACAAATGCAGCTCATTGGCCTGTGGTCTGCATTGTAAAGTCTGAGCATGTTTTGTGCTGCCATGAATTGTTGCTTCGGTGGGATGGCGGGCAGCAAACTACGACCCTGTCACGTGGTCGCATCAGGTCACTACCACTGCATGAGTGTACTGTCTCGGCAGGTGGAATGGAAGGAAGTCATGGCGGCAAGTCTGGAAGACATTCAAAAGTTCGGCGGGATAGTCGATAGTGATCCCTTCTATTTCTAGGTTAGGATGCTCGAACACTCACGTGATGTAGGCAATACCTACCAATCTCAGCGTCAACCTAACACATGCAAGTTCATTCGATTGGTGATCCCTTTTAGCCGCTGAAACTTGTGGACTAGTGTGGAACCAAGTTAGTCACGCCTTTGCATGTTGTGACCGTGCTTAACCCTTTTGTGAGCCTTGCAATTTTGTGCCCGACAAATGGATTTTCTCTTCAACTGACTGGTGTAGACTAATTGAAAGAACAAAGAGCATAAGTTAAGCACACTTTGGAATCTTATTGAAAACAACTCAAAACCATTACAATCGTTTCCCTCAAACTACTTTACATACACGCACCTAAACCCTAGGAGAGTTGGGCCGCGACCCCCAACAACTCCAACCTATCTAACTACATCTCGTTGTGCGGCTGCTCAAGCTCGCATCCCTTCACCCTCGTCGTTATGATGATGCCCTTATACCCTTACATACATTGGGTATATATAGGGCTCATGGCCTAAGTTTGAGTCCTCCTTGAAGTAGGAGTTCTTAAAAGTAAATTACATTAAATACAGACTCCTTTATTACTTAAATATGGACTCTTTGGATGTTGCCTTCTTCCACAAGTAAGGATAAGTGCTCCTACTTATCGGTCTTGGTTTAACTCTACTGGTCGCTACAGGCTTTAGAAAATTGCAAGTCTGGGTTCATTGGGCTTAGGAAATTGCCCTCTTTAAATCGTGACCCATCTTGGCTAAGTCGGTGTAACTCCTTCCCGGGCGGCACTTGGCGGCAATGCTACTTCGGCAGCGTCCTTGGCGGCATCTTGAGCTGCTTCGGTACAACTCCTTTGATTGCAGCTTTCTTGTCCTCTCATGTCCTCTTCTAGCTATAGCACCTGAAAATATAAACTAAATTAAAATAGCAACTTTTCTCAACCAAACATAAAATATACAATAAAAGCATGGTAAAAGAGAAGATACTGTTATAATGCATGCAATGCACCTAAGTATGCCTAAATGAGCTTAAGAATAGCAATAATAAGGGCAGAAATGTGCACGAAATATAGAACTCATGGACACTCTACAGTGGGCGTAGAACTCTCGCACATGGTTACTGTTGATTCCTTCTTGCTGCCGTGCGAACTGGTTCCAGCCTATATTGTGGATCCTTTCAAATAGGGAGGGCTCCAAGCCAAAATCCCTACCAGTCTAGGTATATTGGAAACCCGTTTCCTCTCATAGTTGCCGCTATCTATAGTATTTCTTGTAAGTTTCCTCGACAGTTGGGTTCAAGAACCTTTTGTAAGGGGTTTTGGTGGTGGCGACGGGCTGCTGTGATGAGGCCATAGTTTGTGGGATGGTTGTATTTCCTAAAGAAAGAAAAGAAAGAATGTGAAAGAAAATAAAGCAAGGTGAATCTTGGAAGCAAAGATTGCAGAAAGAATTCAGAGTAAAGGAGAAAGCAAAAGTGAAGAATGGGGAAAGAATAGTTGGCCTTATATAGCCGCTTCTCCCCACTGCCTTGGCGGGCACGCTATCAACGAGCGGCAATTATTGTGGTGCGAATAACGAGATTCTAGTCGTTATACAGATATCCGTTCCGCTCATTGTGGCAAATATAGCCGTTGCGGCTAGCCGTTATGAAGCCACTAGCCGTTATGCTCGTCTGCCTTGTCCGCTAGTTGGGCCTCTCCTTTATTCTTTCATCTTCCTTAATCTTTCCTTCATTCCTAACCTGAAATAAATTAAATACAAGAATTAAATAAAAATTAAATCTGATCTTAATGCATAAAAATAATTTAAAAGTAAAAATAAAAATTAAAGAATTGGGTTATGATGGGCTGCGCTTTTCCCAAGCATAACCACTTCCTGAGGGCTTTATGTTTTACTTTTCATCTGGGCATGTCCTTCCCCTCCTCAAGTGGATGTTGCTGCCATCCTTGCTGCCCTAGCGGGGCATACACCAAGAAAACAAAGTGGTTTTTTTAGAAAATAAATGAAAAGAGATTTAATGTGTAAAAACTAAATAGGAGTGCAGAAATTCAAACGTAGTTACTGTTGCCAATCCCTGGCAACGGCGCCAAAAACTTGTAGAGCGTTTGGGTGTTCTCCATTTATGAGCGCAAGTGCACACTCTTGTTAAGTTATAGTATAAAAGATATCGTCTCCCACAGGGATTGGAGCAGCTCCTATGAATGGTTTCCTGCACAAAGATTTAGTAAATGTGCAATTAAATCTCACGATGTGGAAATATAAAAACACAAGTAAAAATAAAGATAGTGATGAGAGGAATGATAGGGAGAGATTTGGGCGATAGATTGGGTAAGATTAATGTAGCTCAGTAGCACGTGGACTGCATTGTAAAGTTTGAGTAGGTTTTGCGCTGTCATGAATTGCTATTTCGGCGGGTATGGCGGGCGGCAAACTACGACCCTGTCACGCGGCCGCAACAGGTCACTACCACTGCATGAGTGTACTGTCTCGGCAGGTGGAACGGAAAGAAGTCATGGCGGCAAGTCTGGCAGACATTCTAAGTTCAGCAGGATAGTCGACAGTGATACCTCCTATTTCTAGGTTAGGATGCTCGAACACTCACGTGATGTAGGCTATACCTAGCAATCTCAGCGTCAACCTAACACAAGCAAGTCCATTCGATTTGTGATCCCTCTTAGCCACTGAAACTTGTGGACTAGTGTGGAACCAAGTTAGTCACGCCCCAACAGGTTATGACCGTGCTTAACCCTTTCGTGAGCCTTGCACTTTCGTGCCCGACAAATGAATTTTCTCTCAACTGACTGGTGTAGACTAATTGAAAGAACAAAGAGCATAGATTAAGCAAACTTTGGAATTTTATTGAAAACAACTCAAAACTATTACAACCGTTTCCCTAAAACTACTTTACATACACGCGCCTAAACCCTTAGGAGAGTTGGGCCGCGACCCCCAACAACTCCAACCTATCTAGCTACATCTCAGTTGTGCGACTGCTCAGGCTCGCATCCCCTCACCCTCGTCATTCCCCTATACCCTTACATACATTGGGTATATATAGGGCTCATGGCCTAAGTTTGAGTCCTCCTTGAAGTAGGAGTTCTAAAAGTAAATTACATTAAATACATACTCCTTTATTAATTAAATATGGACTCTTTGTACGTTGCCTTCTTCCGCAAGTAAGGATAAGTGCTCCTACTTATTGGTCTTGGATCAGCTCTACCGACTGCTACTGGCTTCAGAAAATTGCAAGACTGGGCTCATTGGGCTTAGGAAATTGACCTCGTTCAACCGCGACCCATCTTCGCTAAGTCGGTGTAACTCCTGCCCGGATGACACTTGGCGGCAATGCTGCTTTGGCAGCGTCCTTGGCGGCATTTGGAATTGCTTCAGTACAACTCCTTTTGTTCCAGCTTTCCTATCCTCTCCTCTCCTCTCCTAGCTATAGCACCTGAAAATATAAACAACTAAAACAATAACTTTTCTCAACCAAACATAAAATATTCAATAAAAGCATGGTAAAAGAGAAGATACTTTTATAATGCATGCAATGCACCTAAATATGTCTAAATGAGCTTAAGAGCATCAATAATAAGGGCAGGAATGTGTACAAAATATAGAACTCGTGGACACTCTACAAAAAGCCATGGTGGAAAAAAGTCAAATGGAAATCTAGGAAGATTTAATGTTAGATTGGTTCTTTTAATGAGTTGTAATTAGATTCTAACAAGGATTCCTGCCCTAAACCGACATAGACCTAAGCTCATTCCCTATAAATGTAAACCGACTTGAAGGAAGAAAAACACAATTGAGATTAGAGAGAAACACTCATTCTTGTCGAAAAAACCCTTGTGCCGCCATCTCCATTATGTTCAAAACCTTCCGAGATGAGACCAACAACAAGATTATTCATGGTACGACCAACAAGCTCAAAATATTTCCTACCATGACAATTTTGCTGCCGTAGCAGCATACATGCCCTGGCAATGTAGTCATCCTCAAGAGAAATCAAAATCCTTGGAAGACACGCTCCAAGCTTTCATTGTATTCACTCAAGAATTGTCAGCTTCTATGGACACAAGAATCGCCACGGTGGACGCACTTTTGAGCAATTCGGTCTCCATTAATACCATGGATGAACATGATGCCTCAACAACCTCTGCCTCGACAACCATTGATCACCAACAACTACGTCCCATGGACACTGACATCCCAAGGCAAGAAGACGCGGAGCAATGCGAAGAACACATTGATGAGCCTATGCAACAAATTGCCCTATCAAGGACTGAGGAACTTGAACAGAGCTATGCCTTGGCAGCTACACCTACCTCGGCAGCTGAGGAATCTGTATATTGCTCTCATCTACCTTTGCTTGTGAAATTGAACGACCACATAAAGGAGCAACACGATGGAAGTACTTTGCTAACAGAGAATGAGCTGAAAATAGCTGAACCTTTTGAATTCTTTGAAAAATCAGCTTTTCCATTGCAAGTATTTCCTGAGGAACCAACACCGATAGAGTTGAAGCCAATAGAATATCTACTGATGGAGATGGTTGAGAGACCTAAAGAAAATGGTGTTCACAAGGCTCTTCATAAAATTAGGTTTTCCCTTGACCTGCACTAGATTATGACAGAAAATTGCCATAACAACTGGTCGCCTCAACAGTTGCCTCGACATTAAAGGCAACTTTCCACCATAACAAACTTCAACGAGAATAAGGTAAGTACATGGTTGGTGAAGAACTAATGTTTTGATATAATAATTGAAAAATAGTTTTGGACTAAATTGAAAAGATTTCAAAAGTGCCTTTAAGTCCAAACAACTTAAAAATATGTTTGAGGATTATTTTAAGAGGTTTTGAATTGTTTTCTCTTGTAAGAGAGTGTTTGATTAAGCTAAGGGTAGTTAGCTTAATCGTTATAACGGTTTCCTCCTAAGCCGAGAAAAAGGGACGAAATTCTAGAGTGAATTTGTTGAAATCCTTAGTGGGGAGCTAAGGTAGTGGATGTAGACCTTGGTTAGAAGGTTGAACCACTATAATTCCTTGTGTCTTATTGTCCATTTTTCACCTCCCACTAAAACACCCAATTATCCAACTTCTCCACACTTGGTGAGAAAGAATGATTGAAGAAATCGAGCACCATAAAACCCAACAAGTGGTATCAGAGAGAGGCTCAATTGAAGAGGATTAACATCCTATTGAGGCGATCCAGCAAGCTCGATCAACATCTCAATCAACCGACTCAATGGCATAATCCATCGACAAGCCTCCTTTCTTCGACGGGACAAATTATGCTTATTGAAAGACAAGGATGATGTTCTTTGTTAAATCCAAAGACTACAAGGTTTGGGATTTCATTGAAGATGGCCCGTTCGTACCAAAAGGAAACAAAGCGGAGTGAAGTGCCAATAATCGTAAGAAGATGAAGCTAAATTGCAAGGCTTTGCACTTCATCTTTTGCGCACTTAGCCTCAATATCTATGAAAAGATGTCTTCTTGCGAGAGTGCCAAGGAAGTTTGGGATAAACTTGAAGTTACATACGAGGGTACAAACGAAATAAAGGAGACCAAGATCGAACTCCTCAACCTAGAGCATAAAAACTTCAAGATGGAAATGGATGAGGACATTACGAAGATGTTCGATAGATTCTCCACCATCACAAATGGACTCAAAGGCTATGGAGAAGCCATTCCGGAAGAGAAGCTTGTCCGAAAGCTCATCTACTCCCTTCCTGAGTCATGTGACTCAAAAAGGACCGCCATCATCGAAGCCAAGAATCTCAAGACTTTGAAGCTTGATGAGCTCATGGGGTCACTTCTCAGTCACCAAATAATGAAGAAAAACAAAGAAGAGGAGAAGAAGAAGGAATAGATTAGAGCTATGAGGGAGAAGAAGCTCAAAGGGCTTGGTATTAACACAAATACCATTGCTATCAAATCCTCCACATGCAACCATGTTGATACAAGTGAAGAGGAGGATGAAAAAGAAGAGATAGTTCATCTCTTCAAGAAGTGTGCCCCTTTCATGAAGAGAGCCTTGAAAGAACTTCAACGAGAATCCATAAAGAAGAAGAGGGCAAGCACTTCAATCCATAAGAAGAAGGCATATGTGGCTACATGGAGTGATGAAGACTCCACCGATGATGAACAAGCCAACCTTTGCCTTATGGCCATCGAAGAAGATTCAAGGGTAACTTCTAATTCATCTACTTCAAGTTCATATTCTTTTGATGAATTACAAGATGCCTATGACGATTTAGTTTTAGAATTTAAAAATCACATTTTGAAAAATAAGAAAGTGATTTCAAATTTGAAAATTCAAAATGACTTGATTTCTAAAACCAAAATTGAACTTGAAGCAAAACTCAATGAGTTTGAACAAAAGTGTTTTGATTTAAAAAATTTGCTTCATAAAGTTCAAGAAGAAAAATGTTTGATTTCCAAAGAGCTTGAAAAGAAAATAATGTTGGAAAATCAAATTTTTATGTTAGACAATCTAGTGCCCCTAGATTTATAAATGGAAAATATTTTAGAAGTGTTTGGGTCCCAAAAGGACTAACCACTTCAACTAAAAAGGATGAAATTGAAAAATGGATTCCTAAGGGGACTAAATTTTGTGCCACTAATGTCTATGGATCCAAAGCAATTTGGATACAAAAAATTACTTTATTGTCTTATGATAGGTGTGATGGAGATTGATCAACAAGTCAAATATTGAGGGGGAGCTCCATGCACACAAAGAAGAACACTTGAAGAAGGAAGACTTCACATCCTCTCTTGAGTTCAAGTGTGGTAAAATCTAGTTGTTTTTATTTGTTTAATTTGATTTACTCTCTTTTAATTCAACTAGATTATCATGTGTTGGACTAACATTCTTTGATGATGCTTTGAGTAAGGGGGAGCCAATTTTAAAACCAAAATTCTTATTTTTGTCATTTTTAACCTCCTAAGTTATTTTGAACCTAAAGTTATTTAAAGTCTTTTTGATATAACAAAAAGGGAGAATAATGATTTGAAAAATTGCATTTTCAAGAGAATAAGGGGGAGCTTTAACTTCTTTTAATTTTTTGAAATCTCTTATTCAAATTTTTAAATACAAAAGGGGAGAATCCAAAACAATTTTTCAAGGTGGTTTTATTATATCAAAAAAGGGAGATTGAAGAACTAATGTTTTGATATAATAATTGAAAAAAAGTTTTGGACTAAATTGAAAAGATTTCAAAAGTGCCTTTAAGTCCAAACAACTTAAAAATATGTTTGAGGATTGTTTTAAGAGGTTTTGAAGTGTTTTCTAAAGCTAAAATTTACAAAACCACCCAGGTGTTTCGAAACACCCTTAGGCGTTTCGAAACAACCATTCACAGTTTCAAAACGTTTCGATACAAGCTCTTTCTGTTTCGAAATGGGCTTTATCTGGGTGAGGACCTTTACATAGCGTTTCAATACGGGCTTCACCGTTTCGATACGCCTATGTGGCAAAGACCTCAACGGTCAAAATCCCCAACTTCTATTTTCCCAACGGCTTTTTAATTTGCAGCTCAACTGTCCCTCGTTCCGAAACGGGGTTGCTACCATTTCGATACGGATCAAGGTGTTTCGAAACAGCTAGAGGTGTTTCAAAACGGATTGCTGTATCAGAATTCGACGGATAGTTCTGAAGAGGGGCGTTCCAATACGGGCTCGACTGTTCCTAAACGGACAGCACCAGAACTACAATTGATGTGGGAAATAAAGTCTCCAACGGCTCCAAAACATCCCAAACGGCCCTCAACGACTACAAACTCATTTGGAAGTATAAGAGGGACCTCCAAGCATCAAGAGAAGACAAATGCTTCAATTGTCAACAACATTATGATAAGAAATTGTCTTAGAGCTAAAATTGTCCATTTCTTGTATAGACAACACTAGTGAGCTAAATATTGTTAAATTTGCTCAAGTGTTTAGATTTTGGGTGAGAGCTTTATAGTGCAAACAAATACCTATTAGAGGGATTTCAAGTTTTCTTAAGAATTTCTCTTGTAAGAGGGTGTTTGATTAAGCTAAGGGTAGTTAGCTTAATCGTTGTAACAGTTTCCTCCTAAGCCAAGAAAAGAGGACGAAATTCTAGAGTGAATTTGTTGAAATCCTTAGTGGGAGCTAAGGTAGTGGATGTAGACTTTGTTTAGAAGGTTGAACCACTATAATTCCTTGTGTCTTATTGTCCATTTTTCACCTCCCACTAAAACACCCAATTATCCAACTTCTCCACACTTGGTGAGCAAGAACGGTTGAAGGAATCGAGCACCATAAAACCCAACAATTGGATATTGATACGATTTTTTCTAATCACATATTCATGCCTCCGGGAAAAACAACAAGGTGGAAGGTACACATGGACTACAAGGGAACAAGGAAGAAAGGAACCTCTACCATGATAATGCAAAAGCAAGCAGTTGCAAATACAGTGGTCTGCCCTTTTATGGGCAAAATAGTCACTCGATAGAGGGTGCGGGTGGATTACAAGAAGTATAAAAAACGACCCCTCAAGCTCGAATAGACAAGGGAGTTGTCACTTTAGGAGATGCATGCACATGCACTCCTAGAGTAACATAATTTTTATTTTATCTTCCACATCTTTATGCTATTATAGACTTTTAGAATTTTTAAATTTTCAGTTTTTAGGAAATAAATTTAAATTTAGCATCTATTTTCTCGCACTAATAATTTTTATTTCAGTTTTTTATTTTAGGAGAAACAATAACCCAAGAAAAGAGAAAAAAAGCCAGCCCAATTCCATCACCCATTCCTGCCTGCCCGCCAAGTCTGTCGTAGCAGACAGACGTTGCGTCCCGCCAAAACTAGCCGTTCCCAGATGCCCGTTCCATTACAACAGCTCTCTGCCTAGGCAATGTCTGCCGCAGCAGACGAAACGACAGCAACCTCTCCTTCTATTTAACCCCCTCATTTTTACTATTCACTCTTCTCTACTCTCTTGCATATTGTTTCGCATATTTCTATTTGCTTTCAGATTTTCTTCATTTCTACAGATTATCACAGACACTCACAACCCTCTTCGCACAAAAACCCTAAAGCCCAAAATCAAGAATGGCAAGAACCCCACATCGCCGCACTGCCCCAGCAAGGTATAAAGAATCTCTCCAACGCTTTGCTACACCTGAGGTTAAAGCTCGCCATAATGCAAAATTCAAAGAGAGATCGGTGTGGGAGGAACAAGGTTTTTCTATGAGACGGGGAAGAGGAATTTAGGGCTTGAGCAGCTCATATACTCCAAGATCGCACACCAAAGATGGCAGATCTTTGCCCAGTAACCAAAGCCAGCAAATCAGACAATGGTGCGCGAATATTATGCCCATGGGCCGACAGCAAAAGAATCGACGGTGAATGTCCGCGGGCGGCCAGTGTTGATCGATGAAGACAAGATCAACCTCTTCTATGGCCTTCACATTCAAGAAGATCAACACACGAAGTTCCTCGCCTCCCTCACGGCAGAAATTTATGAGGCAATGAAAGAAGAACTTTGCATTCCGGGGACAGTCTGGAATGTGGGCAAAAATAGAGGCGCACTGTCAATCGACAGAATCTGCTGCCCAAGGCAAAACTGTGGAACACCTTTGTGAAGAGAAGGCTGCTACCCACATCCCATAATTCTACCGTCGACAAGCCGTGCTTGGCACTCATCCACAACAGGTATATCAATGTGGGTGCAATTATCACTAAAGAAATTTATGAATGTGGGCAGAAAACAAAAGGCCAGCTCTACTTCCCCAGCCTTATCACGACATTGTGCGAGAAGGCACACGTTGTGGTCGTCCCAACCGACACCATGACGTCGGACAGAACTGGGTGGACGAGGGATATCATCCTTCAAAAAATGGAGATCACATCTGCCACCCCAGAAAATTATGCCGAGGCATCGTAGATGGGCGGCCAGCAACCATATCAACAACCCGCCTCGGCAACCACAATAGGCGGCTTGGAAACACAACTAAACAGAATAGAAAGACGCCTGCTGACCTTCATGGCCTACATCCGGGACTTCAACAATGCAACCAATACTACCATCAAGGAGAAGTTCCCGATGGCCCAATTTCCAGAATTCCCTACCGAGATCTTTTCCCCGGCCGCACCAAACACGTCTGTCGCGCCTTCTGCCTCGACAAACCATCCCGCCACCTCCGCAACTCCAACTGCCCCAATTTCAACAGAGCCTGAAGCTTCTTCAGCAACCACAACCACCGAATTCCTCTTCATCCTCAATTACCGTGGTGACACAACAGCCACCCCAGCCCGTGAAAAAGGGCATTCCTCCATAATTCCCCCGTCTAAATCCACCTTTTTTCAAGTAATGGCCAGACGATTCAGTTTGGGAAAACATGTTCAGTCGGTAACAAGGAAACTTGGGCCGTCGTTCTCCTCAGATACAGAAAGAACACACTCTTCCACCAAAGAAGTCTGCCCAAACAGGGAAGACGACGACGAACGGGAAGTCATGCAAAGAGAAAAACCAAGTCCACCTTCCTGCCAGCAGCCGCCGAGGGCAGAAAAACGCTTCAAAGTCGTAGCTCGAAAGAGGATGATCCTAGACGATGAAGACGATGAAACCTCATCCGAATCACCATCAATCTAAGCTTCTCTATCCTTCTTCTATTTTATTTTTGTCTAATCTATGCTAAATTTTGTGTATATAGGCATGCATTGAGGACAATGCTCTTCTCGAGTTTGGGGAGGGGGGAGAATTAGTCCTCTAATTTTTTCTTTTATTTTTTTTTTCTGTTTTTCTGTTTTTCTTTTGTTTTTTTCTGTTTTTTCTATTTTTCTATTTATTTTTTAAGTTGTTGCATATAGTGTCTAATGTAACATACCTTCATTTAAAATTTAATGAAATCTTAGTTTGAGAAAAAGTCTTGAGTAGTTTTTACCCGATGTGGAAGATTACCCGCCTGGGCGGCAAACTTAGCATGACTCTGGATTTACTTAGAATCTTACTATGATATGAACTTAAAGAAACACTCTTTGTGACTTGTTTGATTTTAGGACTTCTAGGAAACTTAGGTATTTCACCTAGTAAACTTGGGTAGAACTTGAAGTAAAAAAAAAAGATATGTCATAGAGGTACCTGAAACTGGCTCTAAGATAAGCTAGAGGTGCCCAAAACCGGCTCTAGCAAAGAAATGTGCTAAATGAAATCATTAGAGGTTCCTATCACCGACTCTAGTGGTTTAAATCCTTTATTGTTTTATTATGTTATAAATTGCAAAAGAAACTAGAATCGGCTCTAGTAAAGATAACTTTGAGGAAACCCAAGGGAATTAAGGTGCTTATCGGAGTTTACTTAGAAGCCGAAGAATCAATGTTATCACAAGGACCGTACACACTCACAAGATACATAGTTCAGTTCCGGGTAAGTTCATTGTCATTCGAAAGGTTGCTATTAGGCGTAAATCTACACGGTATGTAAAGGTTACTCAAGGTACTCTCTCGACTTAAGTTTACATATGATTTTAAGTTTTGACATGTTATTATTAGATTGCATTGCTTGAGGACAAGCAATAGTTCGAGTTTGGGGGTGTGTTAAGTGTGCAAAAGTCCTATATTTATGCCATAGTCTAGCTCAATTATTGTTGTTCTTAAGCATAGTTTAGTTGCATTTATTAGGAAAACATACACAAAACTGCATAGATTAGATAATCTGCCTTATTTGATGAACTTAATTGTTTTTATATAAAAGATACTGCTCAGGTGCATTTTCTCTCTGTGCGCAGGTACCCGCCTAGGTAGATGCCATCGAGGCAGTAGAGAGGCAAGAAGAGGAGAAGCTGGAAATTGATGGAGGAAGCTATTGGACCATCTGGAGAGCTGATCGAGAACTGACAAAGAGGAGAGGCCCAGAATGAAGAGCTGTGCCAACTCATGCACACCAACCAGACCTCTGCCGAGGCAGACAACAGTATGCCGCTGAGGCAACAAGTCGAGGAAGGGTGGAAATATGCAAAGTGGTATGCGATTGAAAGAGCTCATCAAGCCCAATTTTTGGAGACCACTTGCACATGCATTGGAGCCCAGCAGACAAAGAAAAGCCATGGTCGAAGTCAAGGTGGAAAAAGTCAAACGGGAATCTAGGAAGATTAATGTTAGATTTGTTCTTTTAATGAGTTGTAATTAGATTGTAACTACGATTCCTGCCCTAAACCTACTTAGACCTAGGCTCCTCCCCTATAAATGTAAATCGACTTGAAGGAGGAAAAACACAATTGAGATTAGAGAGAAACCCTCATTCTCGTTGAAAAAACCCTTGTGCCGCCATCTCCATTATGTTCTAAACCTTCCCTAGGGCCAAGGGTTGGTTGCCTAGTAGTTGTGACAGTTTTGCTTGTATTTGTTTAGGTTTCAGTTTTTGCAATAAAATTCAAGGTTTGTTTACTCTTTGTTCTTCATTGTATGCAATCTTTATCGGGAGAGAAGAGAGCATCAATCTATTTGTTCAATATCGGGAGAGTTGGACTCACGAAACGAGTAAACATGGTTTTATCCAACCATATGATAAAGCTAATTTGGCTTAGGGATAAGTTAGAAGCTCAGCGGCTAAGAGAGGCTTTATAATCATTTGGTGTTCATCCTTAGATTCACGCCGGGAGGTATTATCCAAGACGTGTTCGCCAATAGTACTTCAATCTTAGGGATAAGAGGAAGTCATTGAAGGGAGCCTTGCCGAACCTTGAATCATCGCTTAACTACCCAGGCAGTCACATTGGTCTCTGCCAAGGCGGGCTTCTACCGAGGCATACTCGTGGGCGGCTACTAAAAGTTGTTAAGTTGATATGCAAAACTGTACCGACTGCCCAGGCAGTCACATTGGTCTCTGCCAAGGCGGGCTTCTGCCGAGGCATACTCGTGGGCGGCTACTGAATGTTGTTAAGTTGATATGCAAAACTGTACCGAGACAGTGCATCCAATCTCCACACTACGAACCATTCCAATATCGGCTCATTCCCTCACTCTGATTTCTCAATTTATTTTATTTGTTTTAGTTTTAATTAAATCCAAACAACTTTTATTACTTGTGTCTTTATTTTTATTTGTGTAGAAAGGTGAATTCCAAAGGTTGTCACAATCCCTGTGGAGACAATATCTTAAATACTATAACTTGGCACCGTGTATACTTGCACGCAATTTACGCATCACTTTCGCACGCAACACATGTCATAAGGAGGTCGCGACTGGTGCTTTGAATGATGCTGAATCTTTGAATCGACGCCATGCAATTTTACGCGAGGCACATGAAACACTCGAGTTGGTAAAGCTGATTGGTGCTTCAACAATTGGAAACGAAGTCAAAATTGTTCATGATATAGCAAGAGTAATAGCTGGTTGGGAGCGTGGACATTATGAGAAGCCTTGTGCATGTTGTCTTGGAATATTCGGGGGTTAGAGTCACAAAATTTGTTGAGACAACACAAGTGCGAGATGGTTTTTTATAGGAGACGAAGATGGAACATGTATGAAAGGTATGACACTCTGATGCATAAGTTATGTGTGTTGCATAAATTTCTTCGGCATTGGAATAAGTCGGAGTTTGGCAGTGTTGATGATAGGATTCAAGCAACCTTGAGTCTAATTGAAGAGCTAGACGAGCAGGTGTGTCGAGATGATGGATCGGCTGAAAGTGGTTTGGATAGGCGGAAGTTACAACCTAATTTGTGAAAACATTATCGTTTCAGGGAGTCTATTTGGCGGAAAAAATCGCACACATTGTGGTTGAGAAAAGGTGATCAAAATACTCAATTTTTTCATTGTGTAGAAAAGATCCGTGGTATTCGCAACAACATTAGAGGGTTGTGTTTCAAGGGATGCTGGATTACAGAGCCTAATCAGTTAAAGAGGCATGTGTTTGCTGAGTTTCAGAATCTTTTTTTCTCAAACAAGGGTAGTTAGGTCTTTTGATGTAGAGGTTAAATTGAGGGGAGTGAATTTCGTGCATCAACAGTCGTTGGAACTGGAATTTTCAGCTAATGAGGTGTGGTTTGCCATATGTAGCTGCGATGGAGTGAAAGCCCAATGCCGGATGGATTCACATTCAAGTTTTATAAAAAGGGGTGAGCGTTTATTTAAGGCGATGTGATAGTGTTGTTTGATACACTTTTTTCGGACAACTTGTTTACCAAAGGGATTAAATTCGGTTTTGGTAGTGCTCATTCTGAAGAAAGTAAGTCCGGTGGAAATTGGCAATTTTCGTCCAATTTGCTTATTGAATTCAGCGTATAAGATTGTTAAGAAGGTGTTGGCAGCACGTTTCCAATCTATTTTGGGGGACTTGATTAGTGACACACAATAAAATTTTGTCAAAATCGTCAAATTGTGGATGGGATCTTGTTAACAAACGAGATTATTCACTCGTTGCAACATAAGAGAGGAGGAGAAGATGGTGTTATTTTGAAGATTAAATTTTCTAAGGCTTACAATTGCATAAACTAGGTGTTTTTGGATGGAATTCTGGCCAAGATGGGTTGTAGGGATCGTTGGCAGGGCTGGATTCGTGAATGTGTGCAATCAGCTCGTTTGGCTGTATTAGTAAATGGTTCAGAGACAAGGGAGTTTGGGATGCAGTGAGGGATCCGACTGGGGGATCCACTGTTGCCACTCTTGTTTGTAGCTGTAGCGGAGGTGCTTCATCAATTTCTCATAATGGCGAAGGCTAAGGGGTTGATTGCGGGGGTGAAGATGGAATCAAATTTCGTGATTCCTCACTTACAGTTTGTGGATGACACCATTTTGTTTCTTCATAGTGATGTGGAGGGTCCACACAACCTCAAAAGAATTTTAACATGCTTTAAATATTGTTCGATCCTCAAAGTTAATTAATCTAGGTCTTGTTTTATGTTGTGGAAGTTGACAATGGGATTGCTATGGTAATGGCGGCGACATTAGGCTGTGTAACAGGTGGTTTCTCGTTTAAATATCTTGGTATGCAAGTCTGAGTGAACTTGAGATGCTTAGAGGTGTGGGAGCCTTTGGTGCAAATAATTCGGTCTTGTCTGTTAGGGTGGAAGCGTGGATCTTTGTCCTTTGCGCCACACTTGACTCTTATTAATTCGATATTGTCATCGCTTCCATTATATTATATGGGAATTTATACTTTACCTAAAGGGGTGATTGCTAAAATTGGAGAATGATATGCCGACCAAAGACGTTGGGGGACTGGGCGTGATTGACTTAAAGTTGAGGAACTTGGCTTTGCTTTCTAAATGGGCATGGCGTTATGCGTCGAATGTGGATTCGTTATGGAGATCATTTGTTGTTGCAAAGTATTGGGAACATAGTTTATGGTGGTGTTTTAATGTCACGGGGAAACACAAAATGTCTATATTTTGGAAACAAAATTGTCGAGGTACAAGATGATACGCGTGTGGCGAGGTTTTTGGGTGCAAATTGTTTTTATTTGTAGGTGGGGAAGGGCACGAAAGTTCTATTTTGGCATGATTTATGGTGCTTGTCAGAACCGTTGTGTGTAATTTTTCGGCGATTGTATCGTATCGCTAGAGATAAAAGGGCGTTGGTCGCCTTCTATTCTCAAGGGGTGTCGTTGGATCATGATGTGTAGCCACTCTTTTGTTTGTCTTCCATTGCGAAGTTTTGAGTGTAACATGTTGCTTGAATTGAAGGAAATGGTGCGCTCGCATGTGTTGTATGTTTCAAGGGACGATTAGCTTGTGTGGTGTCCGAATAAGCAGGGGTTATTTTCAGTTAACGAGCTGATGAGGTTGATGTCATCCTTTGTTTTTGAGAGTGAAGCTTCTGAGGCGTTCTTGATATGGAAAATTGTTGCTCCGCTGAAGGTGTAGTGCTTTTTGTGGTTCGTGTGGCTTCATCGTTTTCCTACGTTATGTATGCTGTGTGATCATGGGGTACCTTTACCGGGGGTATCGACTGCTTGTAGGTGGTGTGATGATGGTGAGGATGAGCAAGATCATGTGCTTTACTCACGTCGTGTGTTAGATGAACTTTGGTTCTCTTTCTTTCAATGGCGGGGTTTAAATTTGGCCAAGCCGAGAACTCTGGGTGAGTTTTTAGAACAAGCATTTCATAGATGTTTTATGGAATTAGAGAGCCGGTGGTGGTTAGCCAGGTGTGTAACACCCTCAACCCATATGTCACATTTGGGCCTCAAGCCGAACCCAAAACCATAAAATTTCTCAAATTTGGTTTAGCCTAAAAAAGTATTCCTAAAAAACATTTGAACATTCGATTTGATTAATACAAATTAAAAAAATAAGGATTACAGATTCTATCACGTAAGGTCCTATGAATACACAACCCACTAAACACAAGTATCGTACTCTAGGAACACTACATGATGGAATCTCGTACTGATAGTGCTCCATGATCCCACGAACCGATGATCAACCTACGCACAGAAACAATGATTTTGAGCGCTGAGCTTACAAAGCTCAGTGGTACACATCTACTCTACTATACTTCATGCTAATAATAAACATAAGCATGCAAGCTAGTACGAGCAATAAGGAGAGATAAATAAACACATGACGCTGCTGTTAAGTGTGTAAAAGTACTATATTTTCTTCCCTTTTACTCATATTATTGTTAGACTTAGGCTCATTTTAGTTGCATTCTTAGTCATCCATGCATAGTTTCATAGTTTCCTCGTCCATCGAGCTTGGTGTTACGTTTTATTGGTTTTTGTGAAGAAATCGCTACTGGTTTGCCGTATTTTTTGCAGGACGACTTGCCGAACCAATTGCTGAGAGATGTCATGGCAAGTGAGGATAAGGATGAAGGACTTACCTAGCCAATTGTCGAGGGATGCTGCAACAAGTCGCAATAATCTGCAGATTTAATTCAAATGCAAAGGATAATTATCCCAGATTCAAAATTCAAATCTCCAATCAGTTAGGGATCTGATAACACGGATTCTACACGCAATTGGACTCTCTTTCCTAATCTATTTAAGGAGATCGTAACACACAAATAAAAGGGCCAATTTGGAGAGTCGATTTGGGGAGATCGGATCTGAGATAAAATTGTTTCCCTATTCACTAAGGGATATGGCGAGAACGTAGTTGAATGGTATACCACCCAGATCATTGAAATTGTGGGCACAACTATGCCGCAATTTCATGTTAAGGAATAATAATCCAAATATGACTATTAAACTGCGTAATGACATTACTTCTTTTCATCAAGCATATGAGGAATTCATGTATGAGGCTTGGGATCGGTATTAAGAACTTTTATGCAAATGTCCCATGCATGAATTCAGAGATTGGATAAAAGTGGTAATGTTTTACAACAAAGTAAATGCACCGACTAGGATGATGCTAGATGCCTCGGCAAATGTCACTCTTCTAGACAAATCACCTAAGGAAGCCTTAGAGATCTTGGATAGACTTGCTAACAATGATTACCAGTTTCCAACCACCAGGAAGGGACTGAAAAGAAGAAATGCCACGACAATTGATCTTGATTCATCGGATGCTATTTTAGCACAACTTCCTACATTAACCAACATGGTTAAGAATTTGCAGCGACCCAACAATACATAGAAATTGAAGGTAGCTGAATCATTTTGTGTTTTATGTAATACTAATCATGATTCTTCTGAATATCCATAGAATCTGGAGTCAAGTTATTATGTTGGGAATTTCAATCAGAACGACAATACATATTCCAACACATCAAATGAAGAATGGGGGAAGCAATAAATGTTTTTGAAGTAACCAGGACGACTCTAACAATCCACCCTGTCAGAACACAAAATCATTAGGCTTTCAACAGAACTTGCCATGGAAACAAACTCAGTTGCCACATCAACAATCAACATCAATAAATCCTTTGGAAACAACATTGAATGCTTTTATGCTTAAGACTGAATCTTTTATGGTCGAGACTGGTAATTTTATGAAAAAGACTTACTCTTTTATAAACAGGACCAAGATGACAATGCAGAGCCAAGGAGCAAAGTTGAAATCTTTGGAGACGCATGTTGGGCAATTTGCCCAAATATTGAGCTCAAGGCCACAAGGAAGTCTGCCCAGCGACACAAAGGTTGTACGAGTATCAGGCCATGAACAATGTAGGGCGATAACCACCCGAAGTGGACCCAAGGTGAATGATGATCCTATCCAACCCAAGGAAAGTAGTCAGCCAGCAATGCAGTCCTCTATTCCAAAAGAAGTGCCTTACAACAATGCCACGACAATCGCAAATGTCGAGCTTTCAGTAGTTGCCACGGAAAGTTCACATGCCGCGGCAAGTTCATCCAACGAAGCCAAGATAGATGAGACGAGCAAGGGCAAAGAAATTAGATTGCCACCTCCATTTTCACAGAGGCTAAGGGAGCAAAATAATGAGTATCAATTCAAGAAGTTCTTTGACATCCTCAGGCAAGTTCACATTAACTTTCCATTGGTTGAGGCAATTAAGCAGATGCCCTGAAATAGTTGCCTCAACATAAGGATGTATGGCGATACTGTATAATTGATTACCACCTAAGCTAAATGATCCAGACAGTCTCACCATGCTATGTGCTATTGGCAACCATTATGTCGGAAAAGTATTATGCGACCTTGGAGCAGACATAAATCTTATGCAATTTTTTTCCAACGATTAGGCATAGAAAAGGTGAAACCCACCACGGTCACGCTGCAGCTTGTCGATAGATCTTACGTTCAACCAGAATGAAAAATTGAAGACATTTTGGTAAGATTGGATAAACTTATTTTCCCCGCTAAATTTATTGTTTTGGATTGTGACACAGATGAGTTTGCTCCCATCATTCTTGGAAGATCAGTTTTAGCAACGAGAAAGATGTTGATCGATGTCGATAGAAGACAACTCACAATGCGAGCGAATGATCAGCAAGTTACGTTGAATGCCTTCAAAACACTCAAGTCTGCAGATGATCCAGAAGAATGCATATTCATTAGAACCATTGAGACAAATCTAGGTATCAACATGGAGGAATATTGCCACGGAAATTGTATAACTGTTGAGTTTGAATCTAAGAACATCAAGGAACAAGAGCTAGACACTGAAATTCAACAAGAAGCAAACTGGGTTTTGAATCAACAAGTAACAGATTTAAACCCCATAAACTTCATATTGAATAACCACAGTCTCTTGAGTTGAATTCATTGCTAGAGAAATTAAAATATGCTTACTTAATATATGATAACACGTTGCCCATGATAATTTCTTCTTAGTTGCAGCTTGAACAAGAAAGAGATGCAACAATTCCTAAGCACTATTTGGTGCTGAGTTCAGTCAAAAGCTCCTTAGATTTATAGGGGAGAGGTACTTCGATTTCCTAAGATGGTTGTTCAAACCCACCATGACAAAACATGCTTTCTTGTTGTACAATCGAGAGTTTGGCAAACTTAAAGGCTCTTTCTTTGGTTTCCTACGTTGGTTATTCAAGGAAAGAATGCCTTAGCAATTATAAGGGAGGTATCATAGTCGGGTTGGGACTATAAATTAAGCGCTCTTAGGAGTCAATCCTATTTTTTTAGTTTGCAGTTAATTTTGCATTAGTTTTTTTTAGATTTGCTTGGTTTGTTAGTGTCTTCATTCTTATCAGGAATTACTAAGGGAAAGAAAAGCTGCGAAAAAAGAAAAGCAAGGCTTCTCAAGGAGTAACGACTTGAAGATCATGCAAGAAGGTCCTCCAAAAGAACCCAGGGTAACGAAGAAAACCACTGTTACCAGACCTACCCCGACAAGTGCACTTGCCACGGTACTTCCCCTGGTGCTAGCAGATTTAATTCGTCCCTTGTTACATCAACTTGATCGATTGGAGGCAAGGTATCAAATGTTTTAGTGATACATGAAGGACTGATATATCACTCTGGAGAGAGTCCTATTAGAGATTAATCTGACGTGCAATTTGCATTTTCCTATGTTTCATGCCGAGTTACTTGCCACTGCAACTGAAGATGGCAATTCTGGGCCAACTGCGAGCAACAATGCCGTGACAACACCTATACCAAACCAAGGTAGGAACAAAACTATAAACCATCAATGCACTAACTCTTTTCACAATTTTTTCAGTTTCGGACGACATCACTTTTGCACCGTTGAAGTCCCTACCTCTGACTGCACCATCAAAGTTAATGTCCAAGTGTAAAGCTTCTACACGAGAAGAGGCTGAGAAGGAGGGTGAGCAAATTGAAAAGGTCGAGAAACTACAGTTCATGACCCACCACCATCTTCGCGTCAGTAACCACCACGAGCCAGAAAATGGACCAAGCAAATGGCTCGAAGGAAACTACTAATTCGAGGTGATGACCTCTCCGATTAGTTCCTTTTCATTTTATTTTTCTTGTATTGCATGCATTAAGGACAATTCTTCTCTCGAGTTTGAGGGGGGTTATTTTTCTCATGATTAGTTGCATTCATTTTGTTGTCTCATGTTAGTTTGCATATGTTACTTGCCATGAAAATTACTTGATAAAACTGCCGAAACCTGCTATGATATCCTATGATGAGTTTTGACACTACGCTTAGATGAAAAAACCTTAGATTTTTGGGTTTGCATGGAGTTTGCTTGAAATTATGCTATGACGCGTCTTATATTGACACTGTTGTGACTTGTTGGTTGAGGGAAACCTAGTAAACTTTATGTTATTAAAATCGGTAAAATGTGCTAGAGGTGCCTAACTGGCTCTACCCAAAATGAAATAAAACTTGAATTAAGATAATTTCTTACTAGAGGTGCCCATCTGGCTCTAGTTTTCACACATCGAGAATCGCTAGAGGTGCCCATCCGGCTCTAGTTGATTTAATTTAAAAAGAAATTGCTAGAGGTGCCAAAAACTGCCTCTAGTAGAATTAATTGCCCCGAAAAGTTAATAATAAAACCCACGATTTGCATTGAATCTAGTTGATTGACTTGTACACAACTCCACACACACATTTTCACTAAGCATTTAGTTTAATTTTGAGTAATTCTCTGTGTTGTCCAAATATTGAAAGGTAATCAATTCTTCGTTCCACGGTTCTAAGGATTGAAGTCAAGCAAGAAAACATGTTTTTGATGGTAAATGCCTGGGCAGTTAATTGTTAGTATTTCGCATTGCTTGAGAACAAGCAATAGTTCGAGTTTGGGGTGTGTTAAGTGTGTAAACGTACTAAATTTTCTACCCTTTTTTTATTAATATTATTGTTAGACTTAGGTTCATTTTAGTTGCATTCTTAGTCATTCATGCATAGTTTCATAGTTTCCTCGTGTATCGAGCTTGGTGTTATGTTTTGTTGGTTTTTGGTGGAGAAATCACTGTTGGTTTGCCTTATTTTGTGCAAGACAACTTGCCGAACCAATTGCCGAGAGATGCCGTAGCAAGTGAGGATAAGGATGAAGGACTTGCCGAGCCAATTTCTGAGGGATGCCGCGGCAAGTCGTGATAATCTGTAGATTAATTCAAATGCAAAGGATAATCATCCCATATTCAAAATTCAAATCTCCAATCAGTTAGGGATCTGATTACACAGATTCTACACGTAATTGGACTCTCTTTTCTCACTTATTTAAGAAAATCGTAATACACAAATAAGAGGGTCGATTTGGGGAGATCCGACCGCAAGGGAATTCACGTACAACCTCTTTATTTTCATCTTGTATCATGCGATCCATGTCTGGGTTTTATTCCTTTGTATTTTCTTTTTACCTAGCCATGAACTAGTTTAATTTAGCTTGGGTTATTGGGTTTTGTTGGTGTAAGAGACGAATGAATAGTTCTTGGTTTTTAATTCAATAAACTTCATTGTTTTTTCATTCTTGGTTCTTGATTTTCATTTTAAGGGAATTGGGAAAGGAACTTGAGTGTATCCATTTATCTAGCCTTAGGAGAGCTAGATTCATGAAATGAATTGACACGGTTTCCATTTGAACGATCGTTGGTGGGAACTAATCTGCCTTAGGAATAAGGATCAGATTTCAGCAGCTAAGAAGAGTGCAAAATCGATGTTGCTTACCCAAGGTTAATGTAGGGATGTATCACCAAGGCATGTGCAAACATCAGTTCTTCGGTTAGGGATAATATGAAGGTATTGAAGAACACTCCATTGAACATTGAAGGAGGAAACCCAGTTGCTATGGCATTTATCTAAACTCAGTTGCCACGATATTTATCTAAACCCTGTTGCCACGACATTTATCTAAACCTAGTTGACACGGAAATTGACTTGCCTCATCAATTACAAGCCACGACAATTCATTCGGTAATCGCACCACTGCTCACAAACCCGACCTAATCTCTTATATCAATTACTCCCTTCTATTTACTTTACTCTGCTTAGTTTATTTTACCTATTATTTATCACCACCTATTACTTTCAATATTATTCTCTTTCAGTGAAACAAGCTAGAAGTTAGAGTTTCACTAATCCTCGTGGAAACGATCTTTATCTATACTATTACTTGCGACGTGTTCACTTACACCGTTTGCGTTGCACTGAAATCACACAACTGCTACCACTAGTCGCTTAACCACATGCTCTCATCATACAAAGCATCATACATGGCACACAAGGCCCAACCAAACTTAGGATCTCACCGGATCATTCGAGTGAAACACACAATATCATAACCACAAACCTAGAGTGAGGCCCGATGTCACATAGCCTTGGGAACATACACCCTCTCTGGGTGATGCCTGGTGTCACACATCCTCGGGAACGTACACCCATACTCAGCATCTCTCCTCGAGTATCATCGAATGAGGCCTGGTGTCACACAGCGTTGGGAACGTACATTCAACATCTCTAACCATGGTGTTGCAACACTATTTCTCTGGGTATCCAGATCTCATAAATCAAAGGCGACTCAACCAACAAGTGTCCCAAAACAACACACAACATCGACACGATTATCATAAGACACACAACATAACCCGAACCACCAAGGATCTCCTATGGTTGCTATTACAACAAGTCACCCAATTTAAGTTTACCAGATTGTTAAAACATTATGGAAGTGTACATTATTATCCTCATTAATTATCTCATTATTCCATATTATCTCATTAACATCGTACACTATTTTCCATATTATTATTAGCATTATAGATTATTTCGTTTAGTGGGTACCGATAATCGAACACGAGTATCGATACGGTACCCTAGGTACCGGTACTCACATGCGTACCGATACAGACATTGCTTACTAGAAATCCTAGATTTCCTCAAGTACCTGTATGGGTCGACTCGTACCAATACGACTCCCAATCGCGTTTCGGTACGACCAAAGCTCGTACTAATACCCTATTCATAGGTTCATACCATTTTCTTGGATTACAAATTTACAATGTTTTACTTGATCTCTAAAGCTTATAAAAGCCATTAGGGTTTGTTTACTAACGCATTCATTCAATTAATATTAATTACCGACTTCATAATTATTTAATCGAGTATTTATCCCTTAAGCATGATTCCCATCAAATCACGTCAATCTATTCGAACAAACATACAAGGCTTCACAATTATAAATCAATCAAACAGTCCTCAAGTAATTTTACAAGCATCTCAAACGACCCTACACGGTCTCCAAAGCCTCCATGATTCTCATCATATTCACAACATCTTCATGTCTCACACATATATCAAGTCTCTTGATGCTGGTCTCACAACATGCTTATTCATCGTCTACCTATTTTTCAAACACTAACAAGCAAGGTAATCATATTCATGATGCTCATGAAGCAATAAGAGTTCGAGATGTACTAACATTAAACGATCATCAATAAATCCTTACTTGAGTTCATCAAATGCTCCCTTTGATCCGGTATTCAAGCCAGAACAATCCTCATAATTATAGGAATACCACAAATATTAATTAACCTCATTCAGTAACTAATCCACAAGGTCAAACGCGTAAAAACAACTTATTGGGTTCGATTTGGCGAAACGGACTACGTAAAAATAGTTCGGTCAATGGTTAACGATTCACGTCTTAGCTCAGCTTGGCTTGGCTCAACTGGTTGGTTTGGCTTGGCTCAACCATCCCTCTTATTTGACCACCACCTGCTGCCGAAGCTCGCCCACACGCAGGTGGCAACGCGTACGGCATGATTCGGTGGCCGGACGGAGGAGGCCAAATGCAGATCTGGGTAAAAACACTTGTTGAGTTCAACTGTGCTCGCTCACTCTCAACGACGAACGACGAAACATATCTTTTCACGACTTCTGAGCCTTTTCAGAGCTTCACCCTAGTGAGTGGCCACGACGACGACAGAATGGAGGATGTCGGTAGGCTCGTCTAGGCGAGAGGAATCCGTTGGTGGTGGTGGTGTCACTCCAGGCAGCCCGGTCGGTGGTAGATCAGAGTTCAAAGCCTCCCCTCACTTCCTCTCATACTTTTCTCTCGCTCTCTCCAAAATAGCTTATCAAATCTTATCCTCTCTTCCTTTTTCCTTTTCAACCACCTCCCTCCCTGTTATTCTCTTTCCTCTATCATTTAAATTTTAAACCCTCATCTCCTCGAATAAAAAATGATAACCAATCAATAAAAGCCAACTTCACATTCTTCTTTTTTGCCACTAGGCCCAAATTATTTATTCTTAATTTAGACCCCAACATAAAAGACCCAATACCCTGGTCTGAGACCCGATTCGCTAACCCAAATCTTGGGTCGTTACAAGTTGTGTAACACTTTTATGGTCTGTGTGGCTTGCACAGAATGATCTCATGTTTAACTAGAAAGAGGCTCAACATAGGTGAGATTTTCTTTATGATGAAGCTTTGTACGCTTTATTGGATAAAAGCCTCTAATGAAGTTGTTATGGTTCCTGAAGCGCAATGGTGGGAATGTTTGTGGCTTTGTGTTCCACAATTATCACATCGAGATGCGCGGGTGGGTGTTGAGTGGTGTCCACCAGCGGTAGTCAAGGTGAAGTTTAATGTGGATGGGTCGACAAGAGGGAAATCGAGACCGGCTGGGTGTCGGGGGGTCTTGCGTGATTTGGGTGGTACGATCTTGGCAATATTTTTGGGACATTTGGGGGAATTAGATACCAATGAGGCAGAGTTGCATGCTAATGTTTATGCATTGGAGATGTTGGTTCATTCTCAATGGAATTATGGTTTCTCGTTCATTATCGAATCTGATTTGAAGGTAGCCATAGCTTGGGAAATGAATCAGGCTAGACGTCCATGGCGGTTGTGGAGTTATTTTTTGCGCATTGATGAGGCATGCTGACAGTTATCGTGTGTGCATTTTCACAATGTGCTACGGGAAGCGGATAGTGTGGCAGATGCTTTGGCAAAGGGAAGCGTGGACCGTGTAGATTGGTTGCGTATGCTAGTGTGAGTTTTCCTTTTGGTTTATGTGTTGCGTTGGAATATGGTTTTCATGTTCGTTTGGTGTCATTGTGTTCGTGTTTTGTGTGATGTTGTCTCTTCATATCATAATGTTGTACTCTTTTCCTTCATTCTATGTTAGGGAGGTTTTTAACAAGGCATGCGATGATATTTTCTTTGTATGATTTTTGATGTCAATAAAGTCATACGTTATTGATACAAAACTATTTGTTTTTGAAAACATGTTTGATTTCTATTAACCAAACATGGTTTTCAATGTTTGCAAAATTGAAAATAAAAATTATTTTTTGAAGATGACAGTAAAAAAATTATAGAACCAAACGAATCTGAAGTTTTTCACAATAGTAATGTAGCAACCGACTACCAACTCGCATGTATTTTATAGTCAACGTGTGTCGACGTAATATTGTATGGCAAAAGATTGAGGATTCAATGTAAATATGCAAGTGAATAATGGCAAGAATACATCTTTTTGCGTAAAAATATACACGATCAATAAGTAATAGAGTAGTGAGTTGAGTATCGTCTCCACAGGGATTGTCCATAAATTGATTGTCACGATTAATACTTGTAAACTAGAAAATAAAAGTGATGACAATTGATTGAGGTAGGGTGTAAAAATAAAAGAACTGAAAAAATTAAAAATGATAAAGAAACTGAAGTAAAGATCCGGGTATATTGGCAAACAATGAATGTAATGATGATTGGAAGGCTTGGCAAGGATGTTTGGATTTCACGCTAGTAAAGGCAGCAACTAATAACACTAAGCTCTGGTTTTAATGCCAATCATATTTTAAGTTATTATTGCCTCTGTCGATGACAATACCCTAAATTAATTATGACTAACCCCTATATGTCTATAGTGATGTTATTCAATAACCAACTTGATTAAGTTTCAATCTTTACTCCTAAGCGGTAGATTCACTCCTGGTAAGCTCATCTACTTGAATATCTATTGTCCAAGCTTCTCACCTTAGTAACTGACAATTAATCATTATCTCCTAAGTCTGTTAAGATATTAAGAGATAATGCAATGCCAACTGTCGTCTGGCAAATAATTTAGAAAAACTAAGCACTTGCAGGATAAACAATAATGCCAAAGCACATAATTATTAAAAACTGAAAATACTAGGCATTCATCGCAAACACCCTAGCCAATTTAAAAGATTAGTTCAAGGCTAGGAAAACCAACAAAAAATCACCGTTTTGATTCATCATCACAAAAACTAAAAATAAATTCAAGAGATAAGAAACAAAGGAGTTCTTTCGATGCAACCCTTCAATGGATTCAGAGCTCTCGGTCCTAGCCTAGTTGAACCACAATCTGCCCTCTACCTTTGTTCTTCACCACGGTCCAACCTCTCTTCAATGAGTTGATCGATCTCTTCCTTAAATACGCACTCGTGGAAACTTTAGATTGGGTTTGAATTTGAAAGCTTGTTGCACACCAAGATAGGATAGGCGCGCTATCTTCTTATCCTCTTTTGAATTTGAACTGATATGGTTTTTATTAGGGCTGACATCATCACCCTTCATTCTTTTGCCAACCGAGCTTGGCAATTTGCATCCTACTTTGCCAACCGCTACTAGGCATTTTTCTTTTAGTCATTCGCTCTGCTCTGCCAACTGCGCATGTTCTACACTGCCAAACTCGTCCTACACTCCACATCAAAGAAATACACATTTACTATGACAAAAGAACCATTCCTCAACTCCATAATGCAAATGCATGATTCTACTAGCTAAATTCATGAATATGTACTCAAAGACAAACAAAAAACATGACAATTTATATAGATAAAATACTACTTATGAGGAGTTAACATCGCAGTACTATTTTTTTTCCTTATATATCATTTCAACTAACAATTTTAAAATTATATTTTTACAATTGATTTATTGCAAAATAGTTTAAAGTGACACAATTTGTCAAGTAAATAAAATAGTATTACGTCAATAATAAAATACATGTGAATTGTTTTACGATTGCCACACCAATGTTGTAAAAGAAAATTAACAGTTTAGTCAAAATGTTCGGAAAAACATAGTAATTTGATTAGTAAAAATAACCAAACGTTAAATTTAACTCAAAATTCATGGATAAATTGATAAAAGATATATACGTTGACAGTTAAATTTATTATTATGTTTTTTAATAATAAAATCTTAAAAAACAAGATCACAATTAGGTAAAGGAAAATATGTTATCTTGAAATTTAATTTTTCTGTGATTGCATTAACTAGTAGGATGAAGTCTTATATTTTCTTATTTTTTTTCTTGCAACTCTGTAGAAAGTTGGTCGTCCCTTACTAAGCTATTGATTGTACTTTTATTATGTATTGCTATTTTTTATTTAATGACGATTGCATTACTCATTAAGTATGTAATTGAACAGCTCCATCAAACTTAAAATATGGTTTATTTATTTAATCAAAATCATAATAGTCTAACATCATTATTCCCATGGAGAATAGTAATCACAATGTTTTTGAATTGGATTACCATTTGGTAGTTCCTTAGTCGCTTTAAGCTATGCTTTACAGTGTTCATGCCATAATGATGAGCATGTATTATTTTCTTGTTCAACAACACACAAGTGGGCTTATATAATCAATTGATAGTATTTTAAAAATAAATTGTTATTTATTCAAAAAATATCCACAATAAACTTTGATAAGTGGATCCAATATTAATCTTAAAGTCACTAAAGTGTTGTGGAATTAAGTAAATTTGATATAATGGAAGTATTGTTATTAAACTGTTTATAATATATAATATATTTGTTGATTTAGATATTGCAAATTGTACAATAAAATTATAATAAATGAAAACTCTACCGATAGTTTCATCGTTTTGAACATAAAAGGACTAAAATATTAGTGAAATGTAATCATATGAAGAATTTTTTTTATTTTCATATGCATCGTGTTGGTTCACATACTCCCACCGAATGGGTTAGTGGAAAACTGATAAAGGAGCAAGAAATCCTTTAATGAAGGAGAAATTTCAACATCATGCAATGACTAAATAACAAGTGTATTAACATTGGAAAAATATTCTATCCACCGTTAGTGAAAACTTTTTGTTTCCACAAACGCCTTAGTTTTAAAGTTTAAGGTTTTAGTTTAGAGTTTAAAGTTTAAGGGTTTATGTGTAGGGATATAGAATTTAGGGATTGTGGTTAGAATTTAAGGTTTAGAGATAAGGAAATTCTAAATTCCTACGTCTAAATCCATAAACTTTAAACCCTAAACTAAATCTCTAAAGCCTAAAACTAAGACACTTGAAGAAACATAAAGTTTCCGCATCATATAGTTACCCATTAATAAATAGTGAAAAATATTGTAGATTAGAGAATGTGATCAATGTTGTGGAATGTAAATATTATATTATATTATATTATATATAAATTGTTAATAATATATATGAACAATATTTAAAGCTAGGGTCATTGAAGTGATGATGAACTCACAACTGCTACAGTTATGGCTGAGCTTAAACCAGACAGCCCCAATTCTACAAGCAATGCCTTGCTCCTCCTTAGCTACATTACCTCACTTTGTATTAATTTTCAAATGTTCTCTACCTAAATATTTAATGATACACCAGCTTCTTCAACTCTAAAGGAATGAAAAATAAAATACTCTTTCAGAACATTAATCATAATTTTGATTAATGTAATATGCTAGAATTAGTACATCTGAAAAATTCTTAATTGAGCCGTTGTAAATAGTTCTAAGACTATGGAACAAAGGATCATCCGTGACACCTACACTGAGATATTGATGAAGATTCTCAAATATAGTAGAATAGAATGTGATACGATAAGATTGGATGCAATAAAACAAAGACGCAAGGAATGAGTTATCAGCTCTTAACAGTCAGAATGAACCTTTTCATTTTTACATTGTGAATTCTTTAATTCAAAATGAATTAAAATTAAGAATGATTCAAATCTCAAGACGTAGAACTCAAATATACAACCGGTCAATTAACAGTCGACCGCTCAACCGTTGAGGTACTTAGAAACAATTCTTGAATATTATAATATATTTTCATTAAACACATTAAATTACTATGTCTTGTGTCCTACATTGTGTATATATACAGTCATAAGTCTAGAATCCCATATGGTTAGGAAACCTTGTTGCATAACAGAGCAAATTAGTTGTGCATTTTATAAATCCCATATTGAGTAGCTATATATTATTGGCTTTATGAGTTGTGTATAAATGTCTTTACCCACTTGTTTTCTCAACTTCTTTTAAAAAAATATGATTGGGATTTATGGAATTTTATTACAGCCATTTATGGTAGCAATGATAGAATTTTGAGAAGGGATTTATGGAATCAACTTGAGGCTATTGCAGGTATGGTGGGATCTCCCCCTTGGTTGGTGGGAGTAGATTTTAATGTTACTGCTCATATTATGGAAAGTTCTAATGGGGAGAGCTTGGGGTCACAAGCTATTAACGACATAGATGAATTTCGTAATTGTCTAAGTGTTGTTGGATTAAGGGATCATCCTTTCTCTGGCCCTATTTTTACATGGTCAAATAAACAAGAAGATCAATTTATTGCTAGGAAATTAGATAGAGTGCTGGTTAATTCTAATTGGTACATTGAGTTGGCCAGTATGCAAGTTGAGTTCCTAGCACCTGGTGTGTCTGATCATAGCCCTGCAGTGGTTCATACAATGGAGGCTCACACTCACAAACCGAAGCCTTTCAAGTTCTTCAACTTTTGGGCTCTTCATTCGGAGTTTAACAAAATTGTGGAGGACTCTTGGGTTAAGCCTGTTCAGGGTAATCCTCTACAAGCTTTATTCTGTAAACTTAAGAGGCTTAAGTCACCCTTGAAGGCTCTGAACCAAAGACACTATGCTGAGATTTCGATGCAAGTGCAAACTAAAAGAAACCAGTTAAAAGATGTGCAGCTAAGTAACCTCTCTACTGATGTGGTTGACTGTAACATTGAGTTGGAAAAGAAGTTACAGGATGAACTGTTTGATTTAGAACAGGCAGAGACACTCTATTATCAGCAGAAGGCTAAGATTAAATGGTTGCATGAGGGAGATCAGTGTACAAAATTCTTTCATTCTGCAGTGGCTGAGAAGAGAAGAAGAAACACTATAAGTTCCCTAAAAGATGAAAGAGGTAATTGTATCAACTCTTATGAAGGCATTGCAAATGAGTTTATTCAATTCTTCACTAAGCAGATTGGTTCTGTGGATGAGCATGTCATTGGTTGTGAAATTGAGGAATTGAAGGGTCTTTTGCCTGGGACTATTTCTCCAACTGCTCAAGTGAATTTGGTTCGAGAAATTACTGATGAGGAGATTAAAGAAGCTATTTTTAGCCAAGGCAAAGACAAGGCTCCTGGGCCGGATGGGTATACATCTTTTTTCTTCAAGCAAGCTTGGAGCATTGTGGGAAACGACTTTCTTGCTGCTGTCAGGTATTTTTTCCATGCTTCTGAATTACTCCCTACATTTAATGCCACTGCCATCACCCTGGTTCCAAAAGTGCCAAATGCTTGCATGGCAAAGGAATTTCGCCCTATATCTTGCTGCTCAGTTGTCTACAAAGCAATTACAAAGGTCTTGGTCAACAGACTGAATGAGTATTTGCCTGAACTGATTGCTCCAAACCAATCTGCTTTCATTAGAGGGAGAAACATAATTGACAATACTCTATTGGCGCAAGTTTTGGTCAAGGGATACAACAGAAAGAATATCTCAGCAAGATGTGCTTTGAAGCTTGACTTGCAAAAAGCATTTGATTCACTTAACTATCAATTCATTGCTAAAGTTCTTGAAGCAATGAAAGTGTCTGAGAAGTTCAGAAATTGGATCATTGCTTGCTTCACTGGTAGTAGATTTTTTGTCTCTCTTAATGGAAGTTTGGTGGGCTTCTTTAAGGGGAAGAGAGGGGTGAGGCAAGGAGACCCTCTTTTCCCTTATTTGTTTGTGATTGCCATGAATATACTCTCTGGTTTACTGGATAAAGCTGCTTTGCAGGGGATTTTTCAATTCCTTCCTAAGTGTAAAAAACTTAAGTTGACCCACCTATGTTTTGCTGATGATCTGCTTGTGTTCTGTAAGGGAAATGTTGACTCACTCATAGGAGTGCAATGTGTTCTTGAGTAATTTTATGAAGTATCTGGACTGAGATTGAATGTCAACAAGTCGGAGTTGTTTGTAGCTGGTGTTTCCCATGAACAGAGGCTTGAACTGAGTGCAAAGACTGGATTTTCAATTGGGCAACTTCCAGTACGATACTTAGGAGTACCTCTGGTTACAAGGAGATTGTCTGAGAAGGATTGTCATGTGCTGATTGAGAAAGTGCAATCCAAGATTAAGAAGTGGTCAAAATTGCTTCTAACCTATGCTGGTCGATTGCAGTTAATCAAAGTTGTTATTTTCAGCATTACGAACTTCTGGTGCAAGCAACTGATCTTGCCAAAAGGGGTTATAAAGAAGATTGAATAACTTTGTTCTCGTTTCTTTTGGAAAGGGGAGGATACTCCAGCACAAGGTGCAAGGGTGAGTTGGAGACATATTTGCACCCCTAAAAGTGAGGGAGGACTGGGGATTAAAGACCTGCAGGCTTGGAATCAAACCTGTGCTGTTTTGCTTCTGAAGAAGTTGCTTGCGTCTGAAGGGTCCCTATGGGTAGCCTGGGTGCATGCTTATGTGTTTAAGGGGGCTGATATCTGGAGTATTGAGCCTAAGCCGCACTTCAGTTGGTGTTTGAGGAAAATCTTAAAGCTCAGGAGCTATATACAGCCTGGGTTACAGAATGGGCCGTTGACAACTAAGGATATATGGAATGAAATAAGGAGTGTTGGAGCTACAGTGGGATGGCATAAGATCGTTTGGTTCAGCTTGCATGTACCTAAGGATTCCCTAATCTTATGGATGGCAATTCTTGATAGATTACCTACGATGGACAGGCTAAACAAGATAGGGCTAAACGTTGCAGATGGTTGCATTCTTTGCGGATGTGATCATGAAGATCGAAATCATATTTTTGTAGCTTGCATTTATTCAAGAGACATCTGGACTGCTGTTTTGCGTCTATGTGGTTTGCAGAGGAGGATGTAGACCTGGGAAAGGGAGCTCTGTTGGCTATGCTCAAGGCTTAAAGGAAAATCTCTGATTGTCCATATCCTTAAGATTGCTTGGAGCGCGTTTGTCTACTTTGTGTGGGAGGAAAGAAACTATAGAAGGTTTAGGAATATTCATAAAACTAGTGATACTTTGATTTGTTGTATAAAGGAGGTTGTACGTATTAGAACACAAAATAGGCTACCCATATGGATATTGTAAATAGCACACTTTGTGCATCTTGGGGAATTCCCTAGCTGGGATGGCCGCCCAAAATGCATTATAAGATCTGTTTTGTTTTTGTCTTGGATAATAAAATGCACAACTTATCCAAAAAAATGATTGGGATACGAAAAATTTATTATTTTAACAAGTATATTAGTTTATTGATAAATGAATATTTTATTGATAAATTAATAAATATTCTATTTATTTAGAAAATATTGCAAACTTTACGCCTGACCTTTTTTTAATGAAAATCTAATATTCTTGTAGGTGCAATGAATCAAAGTTAATCTTGTAGGTACATATATCAAAGTTAATTGGTTCATGTAATAAGAAGAGAGTTAATTAATTGATTCATGTAACCAAAATGAAAAAAAAATAGAGAGTTAATGGCTTCAAAATCCTATATGTATATATTCATAGGATAGGTTAAAATTTTTATTATAAATAAACAAATGTACGTATCAAAATATTGTAATTTATATTATCTTTTCCTTTATGGCTTCCCATTTGAAAGGAGTAAAAAAGTCTACATTGACAAATGAGATGTAACACCCTCGACCCAGATGTCACATTTGGGCCTCTAGCTCAACCCGTTACTATAAAATTTGCAACTAAATTTAGCCCAAATTACATTCATTCATAAAATTCATAAAGTTTAAATATTTCAAGTAGACAAATACGTTAAAGCGTTACATGGGAGCTCCATTTAAAATACATAATTAAAAGCATTCGACTTCGAAGTTGAAATCCCAAAATAAGAGTTACAATACAACATAGGGTCCTACAAATACATAGCCCGAATAATCTAAGTATTGTACTCAGATAACAAGTCGATGCTGAGGTCCTACTCCGATGGTGCTCCAACGATGCATGTCAACTTACTAACCTGCGAACGAAAACAACAATTTCAAACACTGAACTAATGAAGCTCAGTAGATACACTTCCACTCAACCATGCATCATGCAAATCATAAACAAGAGCATGCAACTAGAGATGATAACATGGCAGCATAACAAAATTGGCGCTACCTCTAGCCGCCTAAACACATAGCAAGTAAAAAGGGATGCATTAATCTCACACAACACGTATACATCATACCAACAAACCTAGAGTGAGGCCCGATGTCACACAGCATCAGGAACGTACAATCAGAGTGACGCCAGGTGTCACAGCCTCGAGAACATACACTCATACTCGAAATCTCTCATCGAGTATCATCGGATGAGGCCCGTTGTCACACAGCCTCGGAAATGTACATCTAAAATCTCTTCTCATAGTGCTGCAACACTCTCAGTGGGTATCCATGTAACCCCCTTAGCCCGGCCTAGACGGTTGACCCGAACTACGAAGATTACACGGGGAAAACCAAAGTCAACCCAAAAGTCAACCTTGATTAACGACCCTTTTTCCCCTTTTAATCTTATCTAGATACAAATTAACCCTATGTGAGCACGCATGAAACATACAGGTGAAAAGCACATCGATCGAACAACATGAGGGACTCAAATGCGCAAAAATACAAATATTAGGGACCAAAATGTAAATTCTGGAAATTAGAAGATCTTAACTGATTTTTAGGTTACCAATATTAAATTAGTTACATTACATGCATCTCTGTCAAATTTCACCTTAAACGGACATCTCAAACTCATATAATTGCAATTACAAATTTCGAGACTAAAACATAAAGCTTGCAAACCTTTACACCATTCAAATCAGTGCCCAACGGTCACCCGTTTCGAAACATTGTTGACCGTTCCTAAACACGGGTTCGTTTCAAGACTTGTTTCAAAACAGGGCTTGACAGTAGCCAAAACGTTTCGGAACAGTCTCCAGCCGTTTCGAAACATGAAGGCCATTACAGGCCCCCGTTTCAAAACGCTAGTACCCGTTCCGATACGGTTTGCCCAGAAGCTGCAGATTTTGCTGTTTTTTCATACACAAATCCATTCAATCACATCCTATTGACTTCCTAAACATGCCAACAAGTCATCATACATATAAGGTGCGTGATTATAGCTTCAAACGCATTCATGGCATCAAACATTAAACTTCACATGTCTATAGGCATGCATCCTAATATCCAAAACCAAACAACCAACCAAACTCTAAAATAAGCATCAAAAGGCCAATTACAAATCCAAAACATCAAAAGCAACATGCCACAAACTAGGGAGTCCAAAACATCTCCCAAAACCACACTTTAGGTTCCCATTGCCATATTACCAAAACTAATAGTGTATAAAAACATCACCATACATGAGCTTAGTTTCCCTTGGACACTTAGCCTCCTTGTTGCCCTCAAACACTTCAATTATCTGCATTATTGGTACAAAAGAGAGAGCGTAAGCACAATAGCTTAGTGTGACATGCTCTAAAGAAAACAACACAATAATGCCTTTTTAGAAAACACTTTCAACAAGCTTACTAACACAAGTTTAACTCTTTTCATGCAACCTTGCATACTTTACAAGCATCTCATGCTTCATTACATCAATTCAACATATTGACTTTCAAGTGATAATTCATAAACTTTTACAACACAAAACACAATCGGATACGCGGATTACAAGCGTTGTCCCACACGCTTCATACACACTACCGAACAACATAAGGTGGAGTTTACGGTACAATCACAACCACTCAACACCCGTGATGGAGTTTACGATACAATCACAACCCCTCAACATCACTCATCGGTAGTTGTATAACTTCCTAACGAGAGTACGGGACACATAACACAAGGCCCACACACGGACTTTTAACCACCGTTGTGACCTTAAGAAGATCCACACACGGACTTTTAACCACCGTTGTGATCTTACCTCTCTCGTTAGGATACTTGGATGGAGTTTTCGGTACAATCATAACCCCTCAACATCCAAGACGACTTTATTCACAGTGCACCCAATCCTATAGTCGGCTAACTATATCCGATTCAAGTACTTTAAAACCATAACATCACTTGCCAATATACACCATATAACATCAACAATCCACTGTTTTAAAGCGTTAAACAGAGCCATTTATCATCATGCATCACTATGCATCAAATCCACATTTACAATATGTTAAACCAAGGATCTCTTACCTTGAGCATCCTTCATTACATGGCTTTCAAAACCAGCACTAACCATGCTAAAACATGCTTTCAAAACAGAATTTAAACATGCAAATTATATCCAATGCATCGAACCACTTCATGGCTCATCCAAGAGAGTTTCTCCGAAAACTTACTCTTGAGCTTAGTTAAGTTGCTTAGACTTAAACTAAGCTCCCAAAACCTTCAAATAATTGTTCCAAAGCTGGAAACCAAACTCCACTCACCAATTTCGTTTCGCAAGCTTGCCGAAACGCCGATCAAGCCTCCGGATCGACTCCAAAGGTGTCCGAAGATGTCTCCCCTGTTTTTAACACATCAAAGCAGAGGATTAATGCATCATCATGAATTGAAATCTTCAGCCAACACACTTAAACTCGCTGCTCTACCTAAAGCCAACATTTCGGCTACTAAACACAACCGAAATCACCTCCAAACTCTTCCAAAACTTAACCCAGCCAAGATCCATCACTTCTAACCATTTCTAAACATCAATCAACATCCAAAATGAACCTAAACTCGTCCTTATACCTCCAGCTATAACAGAACACCAAGATCACCTCAAAAACCACCATTTTCATAAGTAAAAACTTAGGAAATTCAACCTATTCGGGATTGCATTGATAAAACCTCATTTCCACATCATTAGACATCCAAAATACATTTAAGAATCATCTCAAAACAGAGCCCAAACAACCACCACGAAATTCTTCAAGATTTCATCCAAATCTTGAGTTTTAAGCCAAAATCAAGTTTCTACCATTAAAACCATTTATAAAACTTAAATTAAGGATTGACAACTTGGGATTTCAGTGAAGAACTTAGTATTTAGAGGAGAAGAACAATCTTACCTCTAAATGGTGATTTCTCCTTGATTTGAGCCAATTTCCTTGAAAATTCAATGAGGAAAACAAAAAGATTTGATGTAGGATTGATTAGGAACTTATTGATGATAGAAATCTCATCAATTGAAGTGGAAATCAAAGCAAAAGCTGCTGGAGAAAAGTGTTTGGATGATGGAATTTTGAGAGAAAAAAAAATGAGAAAATTTTAGGAAAAGTTAGTTATGAAATTCTAAAAATGTAGTTTCCTTTTTCATTTAACTAATTAAAATAATAATTAATTCACTCAAATTAAAGAAAAATCTGGAGAAATCATATATGGGTAAATTAGCTCCTTAAAGATTCAAAGTTTCAATCCTTACAAAACAGTCACCACTAAACTTTTCAAAAATCGCATTTTAGTCACTATTTCAAAATGTAGTGCTTCCAAACCGTATTTTGAAAATTTGATTCCACCACTCTCTTATATATATTAAAAGAGGGTTTTTAGATATTTTCCATATTTTTAAAGCATCTCGAACTAGGCTTTCCTAAAATGTCCTTTTATATTTGAACCGAAAATCAGACTGGTCCGGTTCAGACCCTAAACTTCCAAGCCCAAAATTGGGGTGTTACAATCCAGATCACACCAAATCAAAGTGACCCAACCACACAAGTGCCCTTACTTAGCACGTAACAACATACGATCCACCAAGGATCCCTGTGGTTGTTATTACAAACAAGTCACCCAACCTTACCAAGTTATTACTTTTATGCTCGTAAATGAGGTTAAATTCTTGGTTTCTCGTTTTTACTATTCATTTTACCAGATTAGAGGCCCATTGGGCCTTCGCCCTTGAATTATAGGTCCCTCGAACCCAAAATGTAATTTTCGGGCAGATTGCCCAATGAGTACCAATACTCACATGCGCGTACCGGTACGCCTCTCTAGGTACCGATACCCATCCTAAGCGTACAGATACTCAGTTACCACTCAAAGGGGGTTTGACTTGTAACCCCGTACTGATACATGAGACTGTGTGCCGATACCCTTTTAGTACCGATACACTCAAACGTGTAACGATACACTCTTTTACCATTAGAATTCTTGTAGAACAGGAAGTATCGATACGACCTATGCCCGTAACGATATGCCTTTCAATTTTTGCAAGGTACCGATACTGGTGCATCCCGTATCGGTACACGAGCCTAGAATTCAAATTTTGGAGCGTGCAAATCATCCCTAACACTCCCAAACCCTCATGGTAAAACCCCAAACCAAACCTACAAGTTATGAAAGGTAGTTTAAGTGGTTTCCTACCATTTTAACACCAAATTTGGATTTAGCCATTAGAGGGGATCTCCAGCACTTAAACAACCAAAACATCAAATCAAGCAACAAGAAATATGATTTATGATTTCTAAGAATATAAAGTAGTTAGTAGTGTACTAACCATGATCCTAAAGCTGGAAAAGAAGCCTCCAACTAATCCCATCAAGCCTTCTTCTTCCCAAGCTCCTTGGAAGAATTTCTAACCCCTTTCACTACACAAGGAAGTTGTAAATGAGTTACAACTTGTAGGAAATAAAGAATCCAATTAAACTTCCTCTTGAGGCTTGAAAAACGAGATTGAATATCCTCTTAGAACCCTTCTAAAAAACCCCTCACAAAACCCATCATATCCAACCTCCATCAACCTTGATGAATCTTACCTCAAAATGTAGATCCTTAGCAGCTGATTACAGCTTCCTTAATTGAAATTCCAAGATTCACACTTCTAAACTCAAAGATTGAACCTTTTAGATTTGGTGCTTGAGAGGAAGATGTGAATGAATGAAGAGAGAAGACAAGGAACACTGTGATATCACCATGCCACTTTTCTACAAACCAATAATTAATGAGCTCCCTCCTTTCTCTCTTCAAAAGAGGAAATTATCTTTTTACCCCATTCACCTTCTAACCCATAGCTAAACCCAAAGATTCAAGCCCAACTACATGGACAAGCCCAACAAGACCCCCAAGGGCCCAAACTCACGGCCAAAATGTGAATCCCACACTTTGGGTTAACCCGACCCTCAGATTCTAAAATTCAGGTCGTTACAACTCTCCCCTCCCACATGACTTCCTCGACTCTGTGGTTCCTCCACAACATATTTACAATAGGTATACACTTATTGTGAAACTCCTTGACTCCTTTGTCCAAAACTCTTATCAATTCTTCCTCATAGGTCAAGTCGGTATTGATCTCAATCTTCTAAAGATGAATAACATAGGGAGGGTCGAAACGGTAACGTCTCAACATAGACACATAAAACACGTTATGGATGTGTGCCATCTCCGGGGGCAAGGCTAACCAGTAAGCTACGAGTCCAACCCTCTCGAGAATCTCATACGATTAGATAAACCTCAGGCTCAACTTGCCCTTCCGCCCAAAACAGATTACTCTTTTCCATGGTGACACCTTGAGGGACACCTTGTCACCAACTTCATACTCAATGTGCTTACGCTTCCAGTCTGTATATGCTTTTTGATGGTAAAAGGCTGCTTGCAATATTTCCTTGATTATTTGAACCTTCTCCTCAGTTTTTCTGATCAATTTTGACCCCATAATCCTTCTCTCATTAAGCTCGGTCCAATATAAGGGTGTCTTACATTTACGTCCATATAAGGATTCAAAAGGAGCCATCTTGATACTCAATTGGAAACTGTTGTTGTAGGCAAACTCAACAAGCGGAAGCTACTCCTCCCAACTTCGAGAATGATACAACACTAGAGCATATCCTCCAAAATTTAGATAACTCGCTCAGACTGACCATCAGTTTGAGGGTGGAAAGTTGCACTGAAATGCAACTTGGTACCCAAAGCCTCATGTATCTTCTTCCACAACCTTATCATGAAATGCAGATCTCTATCCGATATGAACAATGATGGCACTTCTTGAAACCTTACTATCTCTTGGATGTACAACCGTACAAACCTCTCAAGCGTAAAATCCATACGCACATGTAAGAAATGAGCAGACTTGGTCAAACGATCTACTATGACCCATATGACATCATGCTTCTTTTGTGTCAACGAAAAACCTGAATGGGCTGAAGCAAACCCGAAGGAACCTGATATTCGGCCTTAACTTGCTGACAAGCTAAGCTTCTTGTCACAAACTCGGATACATCTTTTTTCATACTAGGTCAATGATAAAAAGGACGAAGGTCTTGATACATCTTGTTACTCCCTAGATGCATAGAAAATAGACTATGGTGTGCCTCCCACAGGATACGGTCCCACAAATCCTCTAAAGCAGGGACACACAACCGATCTTTGAAGTACAAGATCCCACCATCTCGTACTTTAAAATCGGATGCCTCGCCTCTCTGAACCATCTCAGTCTTTGCTACCAACTCTTCGTCTAACATTTGCGTCCTCTTGATCTCTTGCACTAAGGTAGGCTCTACACGAAGCTTGGCTAACAACCCACCGTCCTCAGTCATACTCAAACTGGCAAACATCACCCTCAATTTTGACATGGACTTTCAAATCAAAGCATCGGCCACTGCGTTAGCTTTACCGGGATGTAGGCCTATAAAAGAACTGAACGAACATGAACGAGGGTGTGTTCATGTTCGTTCGTTTAACATTAACTGAACAAATGAACGAATACGAACGTAAACAAACATAAAATTTCTTGTTCGTGTTCGTTCATTAAGGAATGTAGCTTGTTCGTGTTCGTTCATGTTCGTTCGTTTAAATGGTAAACAAACACAAATGAACATAAACGAACACAAATGAACATAAAAGGACACAAACGAACATATATAATGTGTTAAATATTTTTGGTTAGTTTGATTAATTTAGTTAATTAACCGATTTTAAACTGAATTAATCGATAATTGAAATTTGAAAAAAATCTTAACCATTAGTCGAAACCTAAAATTATCTAATAGATTAGCCAATTTTGTTTTGGTTCGGTCGGTTAGTTCGGTTTAATAGAATAATGAACACCCCTAGACATATGTGAATAAATTTAAATAAACATAAACGAACAAACATAAACGAACGGACATAAATGAACATAATCGAATGAACAAGCCCTTTGTTCGTGTTCGTTCATTTAATTAAACGAACAAAAAATCTTGTTCATGTTCGTTCGTTTAATAAATAAACGAACATAAACGAACTTCCCACCGAACGGTTCACGAACAGTTCACTGAACGTTCGGTTCGTTTACAGCCCTACCAGAATGATACTCTATGATGGAATCATAGTCCTTTAACAACTCAATCCACGTCGTTGCCTCAAATTCAACTCATTCTGGGTGAGTAGATACTTTAAACTCTTGTGGTCGGTGTAGATGTAACACTTTTCCCCATACAGATAATTCCTCCAAATCTTTAGCGTGAAGAAAACTACGACCATGTCCAAATCATGCGTAGGGTAATTTCGTTCATGAGGCTTAAGTTGTCTTGAGGCATAAGCAACCACCTTACCCTCTTGCATGAGAACACAACCAAGAACATTCAATGAAGCATCACTAAACCCAACATAATCATTTCTCGGTTCAGGTTGCGTTAAAACCGGAGCCTCCATAGGATAAGCCTTCAACTGCTCGAAGCTTTGTTGTCTTCTCTTGTTCCACTCAAAAAGGAACTCCTTTTTGTAACAACTTGGTCACACGCACCGCTATGATGGAAAAGCCCTTGACAAAACGGAAGTAATATCTGGCAAGCCCAAGGAAACTACGAACTTTCGCGATATTCCTAGATGGTTTCTACTCCGCTATTGCTTGGATCTTTTGCGGATCGACTCGGATCCTATCCGTTGCAACAATGTGACCCAAAAATGCCACCTCGGATAGCCAAAACTCGTATTTACTAAACTTATCAAAAAGCTATATTTCCCTCAGGGTCTGAAGAACAACACGAAGATGATAGTCGTGCTCCTAATTTGAGCTCGAATAAACCAAGGTGTTATCAATGACGACCATCATAAATTGATCTAGGTAGGGCTGAAAGATCCAGTTCATCAAGTCCATGAAAGCCGCAAGGGCATTGGTAAGCCCAAATGGCATTACCAAGAAATCATAGTGCTTATACCGCGTCCTGAAAGCGGTCTTTTGAAAATCATCTTCTACTACATTCAACTGGTAGTAACCCGACCTCAAGTTGATCTTTGAGAACACACGAGCACCTCTCAACTGGTCAAACATGTCATATATCCTTGGTAGGGGACAACAGTTCTTCACCGTTACCTTGTTCAGCTGACGGTAGTCAATGCACATCCTCATTGACCCATCCTTCTTCTTGACAAACAAAACCGGTGCGCCTCAAGATGAGATACTCGGTTGGATAAAAACTCTTTCTAACAACTCTTGAATCCGATTCTTTAGCTCTCTCAATTCTGTCGATGCCATGCGATACGGTACAATAGATATTGGTGTCGTGCCAGACATTACATCTATCCAAAACTCTACCTCACGATTTGGAGGTAGTCCGGTCAACTCTTTTGGAAACACATCGACAAACTCTCTAACAGTCTGAAGATTCTCAAGCATCGGACTCTCAACCCTCGAATTAACTACGCAAGCTAAAAAGGCCTCACAACCCTATTGGATAATCCTTTATGCCGCCAAAGCCGACACTACATTAGAAATGCAAGGATTCCTCTCACCCTTCACTACGAATTTGGCCCCATCCAAACCACGAAGCTTAAGGCTCTTCGCTCTACAACCAAATGCGCATCATACTCAAACAATCAATCCATCTCTAGGATGGCATCAAACTCTTGTAACGACAACACCATCAAATCGTTCGGAAAGATAGAACCCTAAACCCTAACCGGACACCTCTGATACACATTATCCACCAAAACATCATACCCCCAAAGGACTAGTCATACAGACTCCAATCTCAAGATCCTTGGCAAGAATACCCCACTACTGGATATTCCACTATGAATATAGGAATGGATAGACCCCAAATCCATAAGAGCAATAATAAGAAATGGAAACAAGGTAAATATACCCGAGATAACATCGGTAGCCTCATAGTCCTCATGGGCCTTGACTACGCACTGCCTCGCTGGTTCCCAAGTAGTAGACTGGATCATACTTCCACTTTGATGTCTGGACATGTGGCTCACTCCTCTAGCAAAGCCCCGACCCCTCTGAGTTGGATAAGAGGTCCTCTGAGTCTAGACCAGGGTGGTGTTAGCAGTTTCCGGACAATCCCTCATATAATGATCCAATGATCCAAACTCAAAGAAAACTTTAGATGTCCCCCAACACTCGCCTCTATACTTACGTCCACACTGATCACAAAATGGTGAGTCTACACTCCTTTGTGATCCTTCCAGACTCATCATGGATGAGGATGACGAAGGCCTCCTACGACCAATAGACTCTGGCCTACGGTGTGATCTCAAATTTTGATTTCAAGCTCCTCTACCTTGGTTCCAATGGTTTCTATTCCTCTCGGAATAAGACTGCGAGTTCTTGGAGAAGTTATGAGTTCTCCCACTAGAGTTCCCTTGCCCACAAGCCAGGCCATAGGTCAAACCTTGCACTTGCTCAAGCAACTTGGCACTAGCAGTCAATTCTGAAAACACTTTCGATGGGGCAGCAGTCTAGTAGGTCCGAATTTCCTTTCTTAACCATTTTAGGAACCTCTTGCATCTCATCTTCTCGGTAGCGACCAAATTAGAGGCATACCTACTCAACTATAGAAATTCTTGTTCATACTCAAAGACTAATCGATTTCCTTGGACCAAATGGTTAAATTGATCCCTCAAACTATCAATGTGGGCTTCTCCTACATAATTCTTCTCAAATTCATCCAAAAAGTCGTCCCATGAAAGTTGGTTAGGATACCATCCCAACTCCACGGTATCCCACCACTCTCGAGTATTCTTCTTCAACAGGGAAAGAACACATGTCAACTTGTCCTCGGGCTTCAACCTTATATGTCGCATAATCCAACTTGTGTCTCTCAACTACTGGTCTGCCTTAACCGTGATGTCTTGTCTTGATCCAAGAAAGTTCGTAGCACCATGCCGACACACCCTATCAATCGATGCCTCGCGAGGTGTAGTAGAAAGCCTAGGTATGGCCCTCACAATCTAGTGAAGGGACTGGTGCAGATAAGAGAAATAATTGTCCCCTCGACCCCTATCATCCTCTGACATCTCCTCCGAACCGGGATGTAATCCTCATCACAGACCCCTTCTTAGGAGCGCCAACTTTTCTCTTGGTCTCGTGCTTTTCTTGGTATGATTACTTTCTTTACAAGCAAATAAATAAGGTTATACCATCGAATATTCAGCTTAAACAAGTACAAATTCGACTTATGGGCAACACATTCGTTTTACATCTATACAACACTCTCTAGACAACCCCGGGGCTTCCTAGAACCGGCTAAACCTAGTCTCTGATACCACTAACTGTAACACCCTCGACCCAGATGTCACATTTGGGCCTCAAGCCCAACTCGTTACCATAAAATTTTGCAAATAGATTTAGCCCAAATCACATTTATTCATAAAATCCATAAAGTTTAAATATTTCAAGTAGATAAATAAGTTTAAACGTTACAAGGGAGCTCCATTTAAAATACATGATTAAAAGCATTCAAATCCCAAGTTTAAATCCTAAAACAAGAGTTACAATACAACATAGGGTCCTATGAATACGTAGCCCAAATAATCTAAGTACTGTACTCAGACAACAAGTCGATGCTAAGGTCCTACTCTGATGGTGCTCCAACGGTGCATGTCAACCTACTTACATGCGAATGAAAACAACAATTCCGAATGCTGAGCTAACGAAGCTCAATGCATACACTTCCACTCAACCATGCTTCATGCAAATCATAAACAAGAGCATGCAACTAGAGATGATAACATGGCAACAAAAAAAATGGTACTACCTCTAGCCGCATAAACACATACCAAGTAAAAAGGGATGCATTAATCTCACACATCACATATGTATCATACCAACAAACCTGGAGTGAGGCTCGGTGTCACACTGCCCCGGAAACGTACACTCGGAGTAAGGCCTAGTGTCACACAGCCTCAGGAATGTACACTTATACTTGGAATTTTTCATTGAGTATCATCGGATGAGGCCCGGTGTTACACAACCTCGGGAACGTACGTCCGGAGTCTCTTCTCATGGTGTTGCAACACTCTTACTAGGTATCCGGATCCCACCAAATCAAAGTGACCGAACCACGCAAGTGCCTTTACTTAGCACGTAACATGACACGATCCACCAAGGACCCCTATGGTTGCGATTACAAAAAAAGTCACAAAAAATTTACCAAGTTATTACTCGTTATGCTCGTGTTTGAGGTTAAATTCTCGGTTTCTCAGTTCTACTATTCATTTTACCACATTGGAGGCCCATTTGGCCTTAGCCCTCGAATTATAGGTCCCCAAACTCAAAACGTAATTTTTGGGTAGATTGCATAGTAAGTAGTGATACTTACCTCAGCGTACCGATACATCTATCTAGGTATCGATACCCACCCTAAGTGTATCGATACTTAGTTACCACTTAAAGAGGGTTTGACTTGTAACCCCGTACTGATACACGGGGCTATGTACCGATACCCTTATGGTACCGATACGCTCAAACACGTACGGGTACACTTTTTCGCCACTAGAATTCTTGTAGAACAAGGGGTATCGATACGGCCTTTGCCCGTACTGATACACCTTTCAATTTTTTCTTGAGTTAGCCACTCAAAAGCAAAGCGTACTGATACACATGAGCCTAGAATTTGAATTATGAAGCTCGCAAATCATCCCCAACACTCCCAAACCCTCATGGTAAAGCCCCAAATCGAACCTATAAGTTATAGAAGGTAGTTTAAGTGGTTTTCTAACATTTTTACACCAAATTCAAATTTAGCCATTAGAGGGGGGTCTCAAGCTCCCAAACAACCAAAACATCAAATCAAGCAACAAGCAATCTAATTTATGATTTCTAGGAATACAAAAAGTTAGTAGTGTACTAACCTTGATCCTAAAGTTGGAAATGAAGCCTCCAACCAAACTCCTCAAGCCTTCTTCTTTCCCAAGCTCCTTGGAAGAATTTCAAACATCTTTCACTACTCGAGAAAGATGTAAACGAGTTACAACTTGTAGGAAATAAAGAATCCAATTAAACTTACTCTTGGGGCTGGAAAAACGAGATTGAATCTCCTCTTAAAACCATTCCACAACCCCCCACAAAACCCACCATATCCAACCTCCATCAAACTTGATGAATCTTACCTCAAAATGTAGATCCTTAGCAGCTGATTACAGTTTCCTTAACTGAAATTCCGAGATTCACACTTCTAAACTCAAAGATTGAACCTTTTAACTTTGGTGCTTGGGAGGAAAATGTGAATGGATGAACAGAGAAGACAAGGAACAAGGTGATATCACCATGCCAATTTTCTGCAGACCAAAAATTAATGAGCTCCCTTCTTTCTCTCTTCAAAAGAGGAAATTACCTCTTTACCCTCCCATTCACCTCCCAACCCATAGTTAAACCCAAAAATTCAAGCCCAACTACCAAGACAAGCCCAACAAGACCAAACTCACGACCCAAATGTAAAGCCTACACTTCGGGTTAACCTTACCCTCGGATTCCAAAATCTGGGTCGTTACATGAGATGAGAAAAGAATTGTGAGTACAAAAAATAAGCATCCCTCTTGTCAAAAAATTGTATTTGGTTCATTTTCAATAAACTATCTATGCATATTTTAGCAAAGAATAAAATTCTAAAAGGTAAGAGTTGTCAAGAAAGAACTATAGTTTTATGTACTGTAGGCATAAAGTTAAAAAATGCCCCTAGAGTTTTTCTAAATAATCACTTTAGTCTCTATTTTTTGAAGCAATCCCTCAACGTTTCATTTTAGTTCAAAATGGCCCCTCTGTAGATGAATATTATTACTCAACTAACGGTAGCTTGATATGACGTGGCAAACCTACATGGTAGTGCATGTAACCATGAAAATGCCATATAGACAAAGATGTCATTTTGACCCAAAATAAAACATTGGGGGGGTTAAATTGCTTCAAAAAATAAAATAAGGACCAAAGTGATTAGTTAGTCAAATATTAGCGACCTTTTTTGGCATTATGTCTGTATTGTCTATAAGATTTTCAGTATATCTAATGAATTATTATTTTATATTTTCATTGGGCCCTTAATGATTTTTCTAAAAATTATTATTATATACATTTAGCGAGGTTATTTATTTCGTTGGCCCAAGTCGGGATCGAAAAAAATTATTATTTAACTAAAGTTATTAATTTATTGAATATTCATTTATCGAGGTTTTATTGTATATGATATTTTATATAGTACATATATACATGATAAAACTTAAAAGGATGAGGTTTTCTCGACATGTTGATGCAAAAGTTGTGTATGTTAATTTTTTATTTGTATCTAATGCAATGCCCACTTTCTCAAGCACTTAAATGGTTAGTTCGACCATACACTTTTTAGGCATTTTTATTGACGTCTTTTATACAATTAATCTGCGAAATTTTAGAGGATTATTTCATATGGGATGAGATTTTTTTTTTTTGGAGATAAGTATATAGTTTATGTCCATTGATTGTAAGCCTTGGTTGAATCGACATCGTCTCATCAAGGTAACCCTCAAGACCAAGCCCTTGAATGGTAAGAATGACTTGTTGCTTCCATAGAAAATAATTTTCCCCTTTGTCATATTCGAGGAATTGACTGCGATCGTGAAGAATAAGTTCTTAATCAGCAACTGCTTCAAACACCAAACCTTGAAGCCGGATGCATGGCGATTGATACCATCTTACATAGATGATAGAGATGATACCAATAGAAAAGTGAAAAAATAAGAGATCAAAATGGAAAGGAGAAGAGTGAACAAGAATGGGGGAGAAATTTCATTGATCAGAGAAGAGGGGAAAATAAGTGATACATGCCATTTCGTGCATTTAAAGAGCTGAGCAATAACAATCTAACTAAATTGATCAATTATAAAAAAAAAATACTGACTATAACATATTAGCAATTCTGTTATTCTTCAATATTACCAAGTCGTTATCGAGTGACAAGATAAATAAGGCTATGAGAAGTATGGGACTAGTGCGGGTAAATTAAGGGGTCTTTAGTTCGCGGAAAAGATCATTACCAAGGGAAATAATTTTTTCCTGGAGTTTTATTCTCATATTTGATTTGTGTTCATTCCCATCAGGCCGAAAATGAGTATTACCAATAGTAGCACCTTTTTGTCAAGATTTTCGAAATGTCATTCCCACCCAATTCTTACGTATTTGTCAATTCTCGTCATTTTGGACCAAAACAACCTTAAAATAATAAAAATTTTCATATTGATCTATTTGTTTCATATAACTAGATAGATAAATATTTAGGGTAAATTTATTAAATATTTTTATTTAATATTAATTTATTATTTAAATAGTATTACACAATTCAATAGTGTTAAAATATTTCATGTGTTTTTTTATTAATATTGTGTATATAATGTCTCTAATATTTTTTTTACGCATATTATCTAAATATCTAGTTCATAATGTAATTTTGATTGAGCATATTTGTAATCATTTTACCCTGGATAAGGACTGATATTAATATATGGTTATGAGAAAGTTACGAGACTAAAATTTAATGTTTAAGGCATGTAATAACTATTGTGTTGTAGTTGTTTATTTATGTGTTATTTTGATGTAGTTAAAAGACTCGCACATACTACCTTATGTGTTACAAACAACTTAGATTGATAAGAAAAATATTGAGAATTTAATAGAATGTACACTATATTAAAAGTTTGTTAGTAGCCGTTAGAATAGAAAGCAATTAGTTAGATATTAGTTAGTTAGTTATAGTTAAGTAGAACATACACTAGTGTAAATGCGTTATAGTTAGCTATAGTTAGTTGTAGTTAAGTAAAACTTACACTAGTGTAAATGTGTTATAGTTAGTTGTAGTTAAGTAGAACTTACACCGGTGTAAATGTGTTGTTACGTGCTAAATTTAATATTAAAATTTTAACTTTCTACCAAGAAAATATATCACAAGAACAATTTGGTAAAATATGCATTCTGGTAATGTTATTTTCTCTCAACCAAACACCGATATCTTATATTCCTGCCAAACAAGGTATTGTAACATTCTAGTAATGTGCGTGGTAATGTTACATTCAGAGAATCTTATTCCCATAAGTAATGGTATATTTCACGAATCAAACGCCCTATAAGAATCTTGATTGAAACCTATTCTATCATGTTTGATGTCGATTAAAAATTTTCTTTATTCAAAAAACCATATCAAAGTTTAAGAGCAATTAAGCTAGAATTATCGGAAATGAAAATGTTAGTGAGGTTTGTCATTTTTGGAGTGCATAAAAATTTTAGAATAATGGGGACAAAGGCTATTCTATTAAAGACTTGTACTTTTGATTCACTTTTTATAGCTAATAAAAAGTTAGGCTGGACTTAACGTCCTTAACGTGTCTTATAGCTTATAATTTATAAGTGAAGTGTGTTGTGACACTTTTGATAAGCTCGACAACCTGGGGCGGAACATTGGTGGTTTTAAGGGGTATAGTCACCCCAATTTTTTTTCATTAGGAATATGATAGAATTTTTTAGAAAAAAGGTAAAATTACCTCTATAATCCCTTTAAAATTTGAAAATTTTTAGTTTGCCCCTCTCAAAATTTTTAATTTTATTTTGGTCCCCTTCATAAATTTTTAATTTTTTAAATTTCATTTTGGTCTCCCCTTTATAAATTTCTAGTTCCGCCCCTGTCGACAACGCAAGTAGAGAAATGAGAGCTCATTTCTTATTTTAAATGTTATTGTATAGTAAAAATCAGGATAACTTTGTGATACGAAATATCTAACTCATGTACTTCTTTCAATTCAAAATTTCAAACCTTCGTCATTTTTGAATATGTATTGTCGACGTCGTTTTTGGTCCGGATCGAAATTGATTGGGCCTTCAAAGGCTCGTCGTGGATTGGAGTCGCCATTGGTCATTTTGGATTGGGTATGACCGAAAACCTGTAAAATTGGCATGCGTCTGAACCGGAGTCAAGTTGGGCTCGGGAGTCGGTTACGTGTGGGGAAGGTTATAGCACCCCCACAACGCCCAAAATTGGTACCTAGAGGGGTTGTGTTGTCTAAAAGGCTTCAAAGATAAGGTTAATAGCGCTATTATACACGATGAGAATAAATCAAATAAATTAAAAAAAACTAAGCATGCTAAAAAATGATATATAAAAAAAACAAATGGAAAATTAATATTTTGATTGAAGACCATAACCTTAAGTCAAATCATAATTTATCTCAAATTAAGCGAATTACTAATCAAACATATTTTAAGACCAAATCGCATTATTCGCAAAATTTTAAGATCAATTTATAATTAAACTCAATTTTAAATCCAATAAAAAAATCAATCACCCACTTTAAAAAAGGAAAGAAAAAAAAAACAGGGCAACTTAAGTGAATTATTCGTTATTTAATCATCTAATTAATTATGAGAATTAAGGACCTAATTAAAAGAATCTAAATATTGAAGTTCATAAAAAAAGGAAACTAACTAAACCTAAAATATAAAGAACCTAAGGTAAAGGAGGGACCTAGGGCATAATTAACCCTTAAACTTACAAAAGTAAAATCATCAGCCAATTTATGCGTGATTCAGCTTCTAAAGAAAAATAGGTTTCCAATGCGTGAGCTGTCATACTTAATGGAATTTTAAATTATTTAATTAAAAAATGAAATCACTTTGAACCTGCCATATTCGATTCCCGTGCAGTGTGAGCTGCCATAATTAATGGGGTTCTAATTCTTTTTATTTGTTCCATTGCCAATACATTAGAACTATTTTTTTATCCCTACTTTTGTTCTCTCTCGACCCACACCGCCGTCGTCGTCGGTGTAGCTCCGACGACGGTAAGTATATAAAAATAATACCTTTTTTTTATCTATTCTTTCCCCTGAACTCAAATCCAATATTATTTTTCCCAAAAAATGAATATATTCAAATAGATCTGAATTTTTGTTTTACCTCTCGATTTCGAATCCCACCGTTGGATTGTGTTGATTCTCGAATATGTTGGTCTACTACCGTCTGCGAACCTTTTCACCGTTCGGATTTCTCAACCACTGCTTCTTGCACCGGCAATCGAAGGTATATGGTTCTATCTCTTTTCCCGATTTTATTCGAACTGCTTTTCTTTGTTTCGACTGAGTACTTATCTCTCATTTTCCCCTTTTTTTTAGATTTTCGGTGTTCTTATTTATAGCCCAAGATTAGGGTTTTTTCAAGTCTTTTCTTCCCGGATTCATAGGGAACCCGTTGGGATAAGCTTGAATGTATGTGTAGAGCGCAAGAAACGGGATTGCTGAGCAAGTAGATGAGTCCTCGTGGCCATGGACTCTTACGGGCGGCAGACTAAGGTTTTTAGGGTTTTTCACATTATTTTGTTTTTTGAATTTTCCATAATTTTTTTGGTTTTTTTTCCTTGTTTTTTTATTTTATTAAGCCTGTTGGACCGTATGTTAGGCCCTAAAAAATTGGTGTGTACATGTATCACTTTAAAAAAGTCATAAAGACCGGAGAGTTTGGCGTTTTCAGCATTTTTTTGAGCAAGATAGGGAAAGCTGGTGGAGAACTGCAACTTGATTCCCCTGGTTTGGTCGATACGGTGCTCAGGAGCGGCGGTTGTCAGGTATTTTCAACAACATCTTCCTCCGCGATTGATGACCCCGTTTCTGGTTTCTTGTTCCCTTCTTCCCTGATCTTTGCTTCTTCTACCTCGTATCTGGTGAATTTCCCGTACCCTTATTGTTTTTTTGGTTGATATCTATTGATATGCTCTGTTTGGTTTGGCTTGGTGTTATGTGGTGCTTGGTTCTTTTTGCGTTTCGGATTTTGTAGCTGATTTCTGTTGAGTTTCACGTTTGCGAGAGTAGTGAAGCTGATGTTGTGTACTGTCTTGGTTAGTTTGGCTTGGTGTTCTGTGTTAAGTGGTTCTCTCTGCGCTTCGGTTTTTGCAGCAGTTTTCTGTTGAACCTCGCGTATTGCGAGTGTAGTGAAGCTGCTGTTGTTTTTGCGCCCATGTTTGCTGGTTTTTTCTGGGTGCTGTTTCAGTGCGAGGCTTGCTTGTGTTGCACGGGTTCTGTGCCTTGTTTTCCTTATTTGTTTAAGAGTTATCTTTGACCCTCCTCATTTATCCTTGTTATTATGTCCATCATTTCCTGGAATGTTCGTGGTTTGGGAAATAGGGAGACGGTCAGGGCTCTCTGAAATTATGTAACAAAACATAGGTCATTTATCGCCTTCCTTAGTGAAACAAAGCAGAAAAAGAGATACCTTGAAAAAATCAGAATGAAGATGAAAATGGAGTCATCTTTTTATGTGGAGCCACAGGGTATCGCAGGAGGTCTAGCCCTATGGTGGACAAGCGATGCAAAAATAATCATTCTTCAACACAATAAGAACATCATCGATACGAGAGTGATTCTGCATGAGGGTGAAGAATGGTTTGGGTCATTCATTTACGGCCCTCCGTATAGAGAATATAAGCAAGTTTTTTTGGATGCTCTAAGGAAGCTCCGTCGTTCACCTGATGCTAAATGGCTTGTGATGGGAGACTCTAACATGATTCTTAGACAGGATGAGAAAGAGGGGGGTAAGCCCTTTAATCCATATGAGGCTTCTTGTTTCTCGGATTTCATCGACTCTACTGGTCTGGTTGAGTTGCTAATTAAGGGTGGTCACTATACCTGGTATAATCAGAGAAGTGGAGAAAACGCTATCCTTGAGAAACTTGATTGAATGCTATGCTCCACCGATTGGAGTACTGCCTTTCCAAAAGTTTTGGGTCTTATGGATTTAGCGCTTGCTTCTAACCATGCGCTAATTCTTCTCTTTCCTTTTGGTTTCTCCAGGAAGTATAAAAGAGAATTCAAATTTGAGACCAAATGGCTGCTGGATGATGATTGTCCCCAAACAATCCGTAGTGGATGGGAATCATCCCCGGGGGAAAGAACTTCTCATAGCTTTGGAAGGAAAATTAGAAGAACCAGAACAACTCTTATAAAGTGGAGAAAAGCGAAGGCTAAATAGAAAAACGAAGGAAAGAGTGCGATGATGGCCAGAATCAAATCTTTCCAAGGAAGAAAGCTCAAAGAATTTGAGATGGAAGAATTCAAACACCTCAAGAAGAAATTGGATCTTGAATGAGAGAGTGAGGAAAGATATTGGCATCAACGGTCCAGAATAAACTGGCTTAAATGGGGAGACAATAATACAAAATTCTTTCATGCCACGACCATTCAACACCGAAGAACTAACTCCATAATCAAAATCAAAAAGGACGATGGGATCTGGCTCGAGAAAATAGAGGACGTTGCAATCTTTTTACAGCACCACTTTCAAAAGCTGTTCACTAAAGATCACTCTATTGATTTTCAATGCATGAATGATTACACCCCTCAGGTGGTGTCTGGCGAGATGAACTCTGATCTCTACAGAGATATCTCTGAAGAGGAAATTAAAAGGGCCGTTTTTGACATGGAAGCCACTAAAGCCTCGGGTCCGGACGGTTTTCTTGGATGTTTTTATCAAACTTTCTGGGAGACAATCAAAGATGTTCTAATTGGAATGGTGACCTCTTTCTTCAAAGATGGTTGCCTGGATCACAGTCTCAATAAAACCAATTTCGTCCTCATCCCTAAGAAATCGAATCCGGTTGAAGTTTTCCATTTTCGGCCGATCAGTCTATGCAATTTCTCTCTCAAGATTATTACCAAGATTATGGCGTCGAGACTGAAGCCTTTCCTCCCTGACCTAGTTCCCCACTATCAATCACTTTTTTCCTCAGTAGATCGATCCACGACAATATTATCCTTGCTAATGAGGCATTACACGCCGTCAGAAGGGCAAAAAAGGGAAAGAAAGGCATTATGTCACTTAAAATCGATCTGGAAAAAGCCTACGACAAAGTAGATTGGGACCGTTTGCGCTTTATCATGAATAAAATGGGATTCAATGCCTGGTGAGTCACTAGAGTCATGGAATGTATCTCATCTGTCTCTTTTTCTATGATCCTAAATGGGGAGAAATGTGGCGAATTCTCTGCTGGGAGAGGACTGCGATAGGGGGATCCTCTTTCTCCTTTCTTATTCACCTTCATTTCAAGCATTCTTTCGTGGCCCCTAGAAAGGGAAGTGGAAGCAGCCCGATTTGATGGCCTGAGGATTACAAGAAGGTGTCCAGTGCTGAGTCATCTCCTGTTTGCCGATGATTGTCTGTTGTTTTCTGGGGCAAGCTCCGAGAACTGCGAAGCTGTCCTAAACATCCTCCAATTTTTCCAAAGAACTACATGACAGGTGGTAAATTGTCAAAAGTCCTCAGTGTACTTCTCCCCTAACGTAAGTACTAATCTCAAAACCCATCTCTCCAATATTCTGGGGTTTAGACCAATGGAAGAGGACGACAAATACCTTGGCCTGCCTTCTTTTTGGCGGCGCATCAAAAAGAAGACTTTGGCTTTTATTAAGGAACGAGTCCAAAACAAACTTAGGGGTGGAGAGTAAAGATTCTTAATCAAGAAGGGAAGGAAATCCTGATAAAGGTAGTTGAACAGGCCATCCCTACTTATGTGATGCAATGCTTCCTCCTTCCAGTCACCTTCTGCGATGAAATCAGTTCTCTAGTGGCAAAATTTTGGTGGAATCATGGCGGGAATAAGGAAAGAGGTATTCATTGGATCAACTGGAGGGATCTTTGCCGCTCGAAAGAACATGAGGTTTGGGATTTCGAAATCTCAGAGTCTTTAATAAAGCTCTAATAGCAAAAGTTGCTTGGAAAGTGCTGAAACAACCAAATTCCTTTATGGCTCAGACGCTCCGTGGAATTTATTATCCAAATGGAAACATCTTTGATGCTCCAAGGGGCGCTAACCCCTCTTGGGCGTGGATTGGAATCAGGGAAGGAATTGAAGTGATCAAGGAAGGATCTTTATGGAGGGTTGGTAATGTAAGATGTATTTCTACTTGGAAGGATAATTGGATTCCCAGGTTGGCCAAATTCAGGCTTCTACTCTGCCTCCTCCCGAATGTCCCTGCCCTACAGTTCATAGTCTTATGAGAAATGACATGAGGTCTTGGGATGTGTCTAAGATTGAGCGCATATTCTCTCCAGCTGAAGCCAATGCGATCTTATATATTCCAATAGGAGGCATGGGTATTAAAGACTCTCTTATCTGGGCCGGCACAAAGAATGGGGACTACTCGACCAAGTCAGGCTATAGATTCGTCGAGGATAACCAGAAACCTTCCAGGACCCTTCGCCTAGTGAATCTCTAGGAGATAACAAAGCATTGTGGAAATCCATTTGGGGTTTGAAAGCTCCCTCCAAGATTAGATCTTTCCTATGGATGCTTTGTCACAACATTGTGCCCACTAAAGGTGTCCTTGTTGCTCGTTTCCATGGCAAATTTTAGGGTTCTAGCTTCTGCCCTAGATGTGGTGATAAAGTTGAATCCATAGAACACCTTATGTTCTTCTGCCCTTTTACGCAAACAGTTTGGAGGGCCTCATGTTTCAACTATTCTCCATCCCCCGTTGGCTTTCCAGGTTTTCATAAATGGTGGCTTTCTATTATTGAATTCTGGAAAATTGAAAACTTCGAGAGAGGTTGCGCGCTGATTGCCTTCCTCCTATGGGGTCTTTGAAAGTCTCGGGATGCCTTAGTTTTTGAAGGGAAGACGAAACTCCCATGGGATGTTTGGCTACGATCTGAAAGAGCTTTTGATGAGTTCTCAAGGTAACCAGCGCTTTCTCTTTTGAGAAGACGCACCAGCGAACAGAACCGAGGTGTTGGATCCCTCCGTCTCCCCAAACTATTAAGATCAACTGTGATGCAGCTTTTGATCTTCAAACAGGAAAGGCTACGGCGGCGGCTATTGCACGCGATTGTACGGGCTCTTTCATTCAAGGTGTTTCTGCCCCTTACCTTGCCCCGTTTGCGGCAGTGGCCGAAGCTTTGGCCATCAAGCTAGGGATCTCCTTAGCCTCTATTCATGGTTTCTCCAATATCATTCTCGAAGCTGATTGTCAAGCAGTTATCGAAAGACTGCGGACGGGCTCCCTCTCTCATTGGGCCTCCTCAGCCATAGAGGAAGATATCAGATTGGAAGTTGATTCCTTTGCTTCTTGTTCTTTCTCCTTTGTTCCACGCTCTTATAACCAGGCCGCCGACTGGCTAGCGAAATTTGCTAAAAACATTCAGGAGCGCACCTTTTGGGGTCCCTCTTTTCCTCAGCAACTAAGCTTGTATTTGTAATTCCTTATGCAATGAAATTTTCATTTGATAAAAAAAGACCGAAGTGTTTAATTGAAAATAAGTGGGGAATTAACCAATGTGGTTGGTCCAAGTGGTAAGTATTTTAATCAATGGCGGTTCAAAGATTTAAGGTGTCATGTGCAATTTAATAAAATGATACCTTTAATTTATAATATTTTATTAAAATAAAGTTTCCTTAATAAAAAATGAATGATTACTCTCTTAAACAACATAAAAATGACTTACAAACATCTAAAGGTCTAACATTTTCACTTAAAAGTGATGTTATTCTTGCATATTTTGAAGCAAAATCATCTACAATGCTTTCGATATCAACTTCTCCCTAAAGATCATTCTCGATTGCCATCAAAACAAGTCTTTTTAGTCTTTCTTATGACATAGTTTTGTCTGTAAATATGAGTTCACAAACTTCAATTTTAAAAAGCTTCGTTATGCAGAAGCAACAATAATAATATTAGTCAATAAAACTCTATATGCAATTATCGCATTTGGGAAGCAATTAAAACGTTTAAAAATGTAATAAATCCATTGCTCCTATTTTTTTCTTGTGTAAAAGCTCTTTAAGTAATTTTAGCTCAACAAATAGCTCATTTCCATCAGTATAAGATAACACATCTTTCCTAAGAGTATTTTCAAAATTATTGCAATAAGATTTGAGATTAACGACATCTAATAAATGTAATTTATCATAATGAAACAAAAAACCATCAAATAGTGTCATCCTAATTGAAATTTTTTCATTGTCAATCGAAAAATATGAAATTACAAACCGAAAATTAAAAGTATATTTTTAAGCAACATTGCAAGCACGCACAAGCGCACACACACAAGCTTTTAGAAAATAAAAAATTAAGGCAACCATCTTACGTCAGACGCGTCGTGCCCGGTGTCGTGCCCATGATGCCAGTCATGACAGAATTATAATAAAAACTGCAGAAATGCCCCATTTTCACTGTTATTTCCAGAATCGGATCCCTGCACAAAATATAATGAAAACAACATGTATTAAGCAGCAAGAAGTCCAAATAACTAGAAAAATAGCAAATGAAATATGTCATATTTGAGAACTCATCACCATCTTATTAATATTCCAATTGCCAACATATATATTAAAAACATCTTATCCATCTTATTAATTTCTCAAAATATCTATTTTTTAAAATTAAGATTTTCTGCTAATTTTATTTTAGAAAATATAATAATTTATTTTGGGTCCTCTTTTTTTAGGGGCTATGTGCGACCGCACATCTCGCACATGCCCAGAACCACATCTGATTTTGATATCGCTTAAGTAAATCTCGAGTTTCAGGTGTGCAACCAAAAATAAAATAAGTGAGGAAATGTTGTATAATATAGAGTATTTTCATTAAACATATTAAATTACTTGGTCATTGTGTCCCACATTGTGTGTATATACTTTCATAAATCTGGAAACCCAAACGGGTTGGCAAACCTTGTTGCAAATGAGTTGTGTTAAGTATATATACATACTATTGGCTTCATGTGTTGTGTATAAATTTCTGTCTTCCCCACTTGTTTTCTCATTCCCTATTGAATCCAACTGTTGGATACATATTTGTATTTTTTTTTACCTTAGGGTACATATTTGTATATGCATGACACAGTTTATATTTATCATGGAAAATAAAGAAAATGAGGCCAGACAGATCAAAATAGTATTCTTCTCGAAACTTCTGGATGTGCGCCTTCTGCCAATGTTTAGATTTGAACGGTATGATTGCCGTTGGAATCCAGAAGCTTCGTAACTTTTCAAATTCGAATTTATCACGGAAAATTGTGTTGTCTCGGGTTTCCATCCTTGATTTGAAAATATATTTTTTAAGGGTAAACTACACCGGTGATTACCGAATTAATTGAAGATGTTTATTTTGACAATCGAACTATTGTATTCGTCAATTAGACTATCAAACTTATTAAATTGACATATTTTTATCACCGCTGTTAAAAAACTAACGGATTGGTGACGTGGCAGTTAATGAAAATTTGTAAAATTACACACATTTAGTCTCTATTATTTACCTATAATATCAAATCGGTTCCAATTTTAATTAAAAATTTAATCATCGATTATATTTAACTTAAATTAAATTTAAATAATAATATATAAATAATAAAATATATAAATAATAAATAAGATATAATATAAGATAAGAATAATATAATAATAGATATAATATTAAAATATATAATATTATAAGAATAATATAGAAATATAGATTTATAAATCGAAATATATTAATATAATTATATATTAATATAAATATTATTAATTACTTAAAATTAATAATAATAACAAATAATATAAATTAATAATAATTGATAATAACTTGTAATTTGATTAATTGATAAGCATTTGAATTGTTATATAATTTAGATTGTTAATTGGTTTAGTAGTGGAATTTGATCAAATCGCCCTGAACTGACGAAAGTATCTGTCTTAGCTCTGACCAAATATTCTTTCGTATCAAGAACGAAAATGCGGATATAGTCGAATGGTAAAATTTCTCTTTGCCAAGGAGAAGACGCGGGTTCGATTCCCGCTATCCGCCCAGGGCAATGTATTTAATATAAGAGGATAAAGGATTCGTTATAGTTGACTGTAATATAATACAACACCTCTAAAAGAAAAAATGACTAGTTAATTAGTTAATAAAGTCAAGGAAAATCAAAGAAATAAAGAATGTACTTGGTGTGGTTTGAACCTAGGACCTCCAAGATTAAAACCCATGCTATTACCACTGCATCAAACCACTTCTACGGATACAAATTACACCCTTTTGTATATATCTTATAATACAATAATTGTTAGGGAAAAAAAGTAAAAATGATTGAGAGGGGGTTCGAACTTAGATCATTTGAGATGTGTAAAAATATACAAACCACTAAATTAAGTCAACTTTTTTAGAAAAAAATTAAAATATTTTAAATATATTTAAAGTATAGTTAAAACAATATTTAAAATAAAGCAAATTTATAGTTTTTATATTTTTAGATTAAATTAAATATTTTTCTTTCTAATTTTTTAATATAGTCCTATATTTTTAATATAATTATATTTTTGTTCAAATCAATCTAGAAAATCTTTATTTAACTCGAAATTTGACCCTATTTCTTTCCAATTTTTATAGTTTAGTCCAATATTTTTAATATGATGATATTTTTGTTTATTTTTATCCTAAAAATCTTTATTTAGCCCGAATTTGACCCTTATATCTTTATAATTTTTTAAATTTGGGTAAAGAACGCAAATGGTCAATAAACTATACCCGAAAAAACAAAATGGTAACCAAACTTTCAAAAATCACAAAATGGTCATTAAACTTTATGTTTTGTTACAAAATGGTAATTGTGTCGTTAAAGAGGGAACGTGACTGTTAAAAGTTTTTGTATAATAGCATGTTTAGTCCTCTATAGTTACACATTCAATCAATTTAGTCATAATTCGAAAAAATCCAATAAATTTATCCCTCAATTTTTACACATTGTTATAATTTACTCTCAAATCTAAAAAATCAACCCTTGATATTTCATAATTAATTTATTTTAGTCTCTTCAGCTTCTTTCCATAACCGTCCAAATCTCCACCGGCGGCCGAGACCGCTCCACGTCGATCGTACCCCTCTGGTCCCCTCCCCCTCGTACGAGAGCCGTCACATGTAGACAAAGAAAAGTAGAATTACAGAGAGGAAAAACAAACAAAATGCAACAGATTTCAGAGGCAAACCAACAATTACAGAGGGGCACCGAATTATCAGAAACCAACAATGTATGGTGAGCTGGTAAGGACGGTAACCCCAAAAAGGAATCATTTTCGATTTTTCGAAAACGAAGAAAATGAGTTTTGGGTCTCAATTTTCAAAATAGAAGAATAGGATTTTTCGGGTTTCTGTTTTCTCAAAACAAAAGAGGGAAAAGGTTTTCAATTTTTTTGGATTCTGAAAGGTTTTTGAAAGAAAAAAGGTTTTAGGGTTTTTTTTTGGTTCGCTGGACGGAGCTGCGCCGGCCAAGTTTAGAGAAACGAGAGGAGAGGTTTTGGTTTTTAGGAAAAATGGCAGGAAAGAGTGTCTTAGAGGGTTAAATGAGTTTTTATAGTGTTTTTGGTTTTTAAAAATGGGTTAATTACGTTTTAAATCTCTTCGCGTCTCCTTTATTGCGCCGCAAGGGTTTCCGCTTTCCAAAACCACGCTTGTGGTCCCTCAAGTTTTTTAAACATTTTTAATTTCATCCTTAATTTGGTTTTAGCCAATTTTCGAATGGTTTAATTACCATCTATGTCCCTTTATGTTGCCGTGATCTTTTAATTGGGTCCTTATTTTGTGATTCAATGTATTTTTTATGGTTTTATTACCATTTCGATCCCCGTCATCATGCATTTTAATTATTTATTCTGCTATTATTTCTGTTATATTATATTCCATTATTCATTCTTTTTGTCGTATTTATGAATATAATGTTCGTGTTTAGTGTATGTGATTGCCATGTCTATGTTGCACGAATATGTATTTGTGACATGCATTTTATAATCGTCATTCATGTGAAATTTAATGTTCTAATTTTCATGTTAATTAATTCTAATCATAAAAAGAAGATACTTATTAATTCGCGTATTCGGGTCAAATTATCCTAGCTTATTGGATATTCCTCGAATATTCGAATTAATTTACATCGTCTAAAGGTAAAATTCGTAAGTAATTAAAACGAACAAGACCATGACATCATACTTTATCTACTTGCATCATGCATAAAGGTAACGTACAAGATCCGAACCCTAAACTAACACGACAGTCAGACTTATGTGATGTTGGTTTAGTCTTTGGTCTGGTGTATCGTCATCCTTTTTAATTAAATGATTAATTAATTTGAAAACACCAATTTGATAAAGCTCGTACAATTAAAGTTTAATTTTCAATTAAGAACCTCTAATTAAATTCATCTTAAATTTTAAATAATTTCCATCGATTAAAAGCAACAATTATTTTGGTACCGATTTTCGGGCGTGATAGTAACTCTTCCCCACACGTAACCAACTCACGAACCCTTTCAAATAAATCTCTAGTTTAGTTTTTTATGGTGTCCGGCCTACCTCAGTGGCCGGTGGTGACTCCAAATTTTTAAAGTTTTTTGAAACACATATTCTTCCCCCTTTTAATGAATCTTTTTCAAAAAAGAGGGGTGCTTAAAAGATTTGTTTTCAAAAAAACCTTATCACATGAGGGACAAAATAACATTAATTATAATTGAGTGATCAAAATAAAATCTTAAATTATTTCTAATTAAAAATAGGGTTAAATTTATCATTTCTTTCGAATTAGGACTAAATTGTTTGAATGTGTAAACGTGGAGAACTAAATGTGTTATTATACAAAATATTTTAACAGCCACGTCACCCTTTTAACGGTTGTTAACGAGTCAGTGGCCAAATTGAAATAAAACTAAAAATTTAATGGTAATATTGAAGCAATTGAAAGTTTGATTACCATATTGAATAATTGATCAAAGGTTAGTGACCATTTGTGAACTTTACCCTTAAATTAAAGTGAATGTAAGAATTATTATAGTAATAAAAGTTTAATTATTTTTTGGATTAAAAAATAAAAGAAAATTTGAAAAAATAATATTTATATTATTTTTAAGAATTTATTCTAAAAGGGGATAATAACACTTTTGGTCCTTAGGATTTCAAAACTAATTAAAATAATTAATGATACATTGTGGTACATATGAATAGTGTTACATTGTGGTACATGACATTTATTGTAGAATTATCTCTCTACTTCAAATTAATAAAGGAAATCAAACCAGAGAGAAGATATGCTTCTCTACAGGATCTACAGGACAAAGCTTTATCTAAAATAGAGAGGAAAAAGAGAGACCGATCCCTAAGAAGAGAAAAGAAAAAAGGGAAGCAATCAGAAAATTTCGGAATTAGAAGGGAGGTCACTGTCAGATTCGGACTTACAGGCAAGATGGGCAAATTATACAGTAGAAGTAAAGAAGACCCTTAATCTGGGACATAATCTGGGCATCGAAATACAAGGAGATGAACTTGAAGTGGTAGAGGAATTGGCAAGATTAGAAGACAAGATCATGTAAATAATGGTCTTTGAAGAGAAAATAAGTGAAGGCTGGTAGATTCAGCATGAGGATTTTATCCTGGAATGTCTGTAGTTTGGGTTCAATGGCGAAGTTATCAGCTGTAAGGAAGACAATTAGAAGACATAAGGCAGAAATGATATTCTTGCAAGAAACGAAAAAAGAAAATTTTAGCGAAATTGAGATAAGAAATTTGTGCTACGATGATGAGTATGATTTCAAGACTGCAAAAGCTACGGGGCGATCAGGCGGCCTATTAACAATATGGGACAAGAACAAATTTTCAGTAGAAAATGACTCGATAACAAACAGGTACCAAAATCAGTGCTGAAGCAGATCGATAAAATCAGAAGAGCCTTCCTGTGGAGAAATTGGGATGGTTCGAAGAAATTAGCGAAGATTAATTGGGGACGAACTGTATTCCAAAGAGAAAAGGTGGAGCTAGAGTGGTAAACATCAAAATAAAAAATAAAGCCCTACTAGCTAAATGGGGATGAAGATTCCTTGAGGAGAAAGAAGCTCTATGGCGAAGAGTTATTTGCTCTAAATATAGGGAAAAATTACAGCAGGTGGCCCCAACCCAAAGCAGATCAAAAAACATATCGGTAATATGAAGAGGCATTATGAATAATTTGTTGGATGCAAAAGTAGGAAGATGGATGAATGCTACGGCTTAGATAGAAACTGGGAAATGGAAGAACGATGTTGTTCTAGGAAGATTTTTGGTGCAGTGAAAAACCCCTTAAACATCTTTTTCCGAGATTATATAAACTAGTAGTGCGGAAAGGAATGCTGGTTGTTGTGTGTGCAGTTAACAATTGTTTGAAGGAGATAGATTGGCAAAACATGTTTAGTAGGCCTTTTCTTGAAAGGGAGGTGAGACCTTTGGGGTCATTAAAAGAAATAATTGAAGCCGAGAAGCTGATTGGAGATATCCCTGATAGAATCCTTTGGTTACATGACCAGGTTAGAAATTTTTCAGTTGGTCGTCTTATTGAGCTTACGGTGAATGCAAACATCGAAGATCCATCCTTTAACTTCGATATTTAATACAAAATGAATGTGCCACAAAAAGTGAAGTACTTCCTATGGTTTTTAAGCTTGACAAGATACCCACGAAAAAATTTCTTAGTACAAGAGGAGTGAAATTTGATGACAACTCAACCAGTTGTCCTTGTTGCGTTCTTGGGAAGGAAAACACAAACCACCTGTTGCTGGAATGCATATTTGCGATATATTTCTGGAAATTTTTTTGTAATTGGTGGTCATTTCCTTGGCCAAACTTGCTTAATATGGATGACTTTTTCTCCTTTTGTTTTAATGTTTCTTGGACAGGGAAACTAAGGTCACTGTGACTTATCTCAGTTGCATACGCGGTATGGAGCCTTTGGTTTGCAATGAATGAGAAGGTGTTTGAAGACAAAACAATTTCACAAAAGGATCTCCTATTTCTATTAAAAATGAGAGCTCTTTTGTGGATCAAGGCTGGAAATGCAGACCTTCTAGTTAATGAATACGCTTGGTAGAAATCTCCTGTGAATTGTATTATTTCGATTGGACTGCAACATGATTGGATCCCACCAAAGGAAGGCGATGCAAAATTTAACGTAGACGGTGCCTTCAAGGACAAAGCAGCAGGGTGTGGCGGCATTTTAAGAACGACAAGTGGTGAAATAAGAGCTATGTTCTCCGGACAAGTTGAGTTAGTCAATTCTGATTTTCCAGAATTGATGGCTATAAAGACAGCTCTAGAGGTTTTTGTTGAAGCAAGCTGGGTGGGGCAAATGAACCTTATAGTGGAATCGAACTCTCAAACTGTCCTAAATTGGATTCGAGATAAATTTATTAGACCTTGGAGATGGTGGTAAGTTTTCGAGAAGATTGATGAATTTTCAAGCAAAATTTCGCAGGTAACTTTTTCGTTTGCACCAAGAGAACAAAATCATCGCGCGAATCACCTCACAAAAGAAGGACTGAATCGAGCTGAGCTTTTCAAAGCATGGTGGTAACGATCCCGTTTTTTTGTTTGTTGTAGTTGATATTTTGTAAGGGTAGTAGGGATAATCTTAGCTCTACAGGTGCTGCTTCGAGTTGTATTCAAGGATGCCAAGTTGGTGTGTACTCTTTTCCTCCATATAGAATTAGGGAGGTTTTTAACAAGGCTCCTTACTTTAGCTTTTCATTAAATTAATAAATTATTTTTGCTGAGCAAAAAAACAAATATTTCTTTTATGATATTTAATTATAACTTAATGATCAAATTAATTGTATTTTTTTGACAAATCCTAATTTTAATCTTAATCCTACTTAGAGTGGAGGATAAGGGGGACTCTAGGAAATGAAGGGGGTTTTCCTAGTGAGTCTAGAACCCATGACCTAAGAGAATATTGGGAACAAAGATGAGCAGATTGGCCAACTGACCAAATGTTCTTGCTTGATAAAAAGTCATAAAATTTACATAAAGATGTTTTTTATAATATGCATGTCCGTCTTACGGTCCATGTTCGGGGTGCATGACTACCCCTCCCAACAATGTCGTCTCCAAGGTTCGAAATCACGTCCTCTCCTTGGGAGTGCAATGTGCCTTACCAATGCACTCAACCCTTGTTGGTCACATAAAGATGTTGAATTAGGTGAAAGATATTAATTATTGGCGTAATGTCAAAAAATGCCCCTAACGTTTGACTAAATAGTCATTTTAGCCCTTATTCTTTTTTTGAAGTAATTTAACCCTCAACATTTCATTTTGGGTCAAAATGACCCCTCTTTGGATGAAAATTGTTAGTCGACTGACAATAAATCGCTTGAAATGACGTGACAAACCTACATGGCAATGCACACCGCGATAACAATGTCATATAGACAAATGTGTTGACTTTACAGAATGACACATTAGTCAAAAATAATTAAAAAATGTATAAAATATAAAATATTTTTTCTTCTGACGTGTCATTCTGTCAAGTAATCTCAAGTTGTTTATCGTCAGTTGACTAACAATTTTCATCCGCGGAGAGGCCATTTTGACCCAAAATAAAACATTGAGGGTTAAATTGCTTCAAGAAAGAATAGGGGTCAAAATGACTATTCAGTCAAAGGTTAGGAATTTTTTTTTAGTATTATGCGTTAATTAATTACCAACTTCATGATTTAACAATTGATTAATGTGTTAAAAGGTTAAATATTACGATTAAACTAACTAGGGTTTTGTGTGCTTAGATACGCAATGAAGTCCAAAATTGAGTTATTGAGGAAAGGGTCCACTTTGACCTATACACCACCTAAGCCAAGAGATACAAGTCAAATAACCCATTTTTATAGTATATAAATTATTTCCCATCGTTATCAACAAAATGTATATGCTGTTGAAATAAACTTTGAAATGGGGGATTACTTGGGTAGGACACGTGTAAGAAAGTGCCTTTTTTTTAGGCTTAAACGTCAGATATGTGCCCAAACTATACCCTTTTTTCCAGTTAGGTGCATAACGTTTGTTTCGGGCCACTTAGGTGCCTAACGTTTCATTCCGTAACACAATTTAGGTTTTAGCCGTGACGGACGTTAAAATTTTCCGTTAAAGGACACGTGGCATGTTTTTAGATTTTCTGATATATAAAAAATAATAAAAAAATTAATTAAATTAATTAAATCCCTTAAACCCATCTTCTTCTCCCATCAAACCATCCCTCCCCCTTCCCCTGTTCTTCTTCCCCGTTATTTACATTATCGGTGACGCCGGTAGAGATGGGTTGAATTAAAAATAAAAGTAACCTGGGTTGAATTACCTTAAACCCATAAACTCATCTTCTTCCCCATCAAACCCATCTTCATCTTCTACCATCTCTGAGAAGAGACAGAGTCGGATCTGATAAACTTGCCCATTTTGTCGGATGAGATCTGCCTGAGACATTTGTAACAACTTGGTGAGATATCTGAACAACGTTAAACTTAGTCTTGTGTAACAAAACGTAATTAGGATTCATATTAGTAAAAATCAGATCAACCCTTACATAAAAAAACTCAAGGGGATTTTTCAATCAGTTTAGTCATGTTCAATACTGTGTTTTGATTTTCCAGTAACAAAAAAAGGTCAAAATTTTATTGTTTAATTTCATCTTCAATGGCTGAAACCAAACCAGTTCCCCCAACTCACCATCTTCAACCGAGTTTTTATCCTCAGGATTCACTTCTTTCAGCTTTCCAGTTATAGTGATTCGGCTACAAGGTGAAAGCCATTTGGCCTTGATATACTCAGCTTTCCGCCATGGAGGAATATGCATTCCTTTCTTCTTCAGGCATTGCTTTACCGCCTCGAAAACAATGGCGATTATCTTCTGGAGACGGTCAGCTTTGCCGACGAAGATGAACGGAAGCATTTGGAGGATTGACTTGTATGATTTCGTTGATCGGGCGAGTTTGAATTCTGATCTGAAATCGATGTCGATCAACAATCGTTCCCCCTCGATTATCATATCTATGTATTCATATTCCCCTGCTTATAAAAAAATGAAATTCAAGCCATTGATTGGAATCGGAGAACTGGATAATTTGAAAAGCGAGGGAGAATGAAAGTACCTGCTGGAAAATAGGGGGACGGTTTGATGGGGAAGAAGATGGGTTGATGGGTTTAAGGTAATTTAATCTAGGGTTACTTTTATTTTTAATTAATTTATTTTGTTTTTCTTATTTTGGTTAATATCAGAAAAATAAAAAATGTGCCACATGTCCCTTTATGATTGGATAACGGAAAATTTTAACGTCCGTCACGGCTAAAACTTTAAATGGATTACGGAATGAAACGTTAGGCACTTAAGTGGCCCGAAACAAACGTTAGGCACCTAACTGGAAAAAAAAAATAATTTGGGCACCTATCTAACGTTTAAGTTTTTTTTTTTTTATAATAAAAGCCATTCAGAAAATGAAAATCTTTTGGATTATCTCGAACAACAGTCAGCCATCTGATTAGGGTGACCTAAACCACTATCAACGGCTAAGACTCTACTTGTTTAATCCATAAGTTAATCAAGTACGTGTTATTAATATAATGATAATATTAAAGATTAAAGATTAATCACTAACACACTTCAAATTTTTTTGTAAAATATTATAATAATATGGAACTTAATGGAAGAATCCATATAATATAGTACGTGTCTTTCAGGACATAATGGTACGTATAATAGTTAATATAGTTGGATTATTTAGACTTGTTTGAAACACTACAGTGTATAAAAGAAGGGAATACGAACCCAAATAAATTAAAGTTTTTGCAACTCATGAAGATCGTATAAGTACATATGGTCATTTTATAAAGATTTATAACTTAATTCATTGCTATTTTGGTGGTCAACAATTAATTTGATCACATGTTTGTAAAATTTAGGATTATGAGTTTAGTTTAATGTTTAAAATTTTGGGTTTAAGTTGTAAGGTTTAGAATTTAAGATTTAAAAATAGAGTTTATAGTTTGAAATTTAGGCTTTTAAGGTTAATGTTTAGATTTTAGATATTAAGGAAGAGTTGTGTAAATATTTTTTACACAAATTGTGTATCAAAATATAACTTTTATATCAAACAAACTCCGAAGGCCAAAGTCAAGATAATTTTCTAATTAAAAATTATAATTTAAAAACCATGATAAGTGGTGTGGTAGTTGCTCACCTTATCCCTTAACTATGAGGTCAGGAGTTCGATTTCTACCAATGAGAATGGAGTACATTTTATGGCCAATTGTTTACCTCATTCGTGAGAACACCCGCGGCGAGGGGATTAGTCACTGCTATCGGCGGTAGATACTTTGGTTCAAACCAAAAAAAAAATTATAATTTAAAAATATATAATTTGAGTGATAATATAATTAACAAATTATAAGATTTAATTACATTTTTAATTCATATTCTATAGTAAATTTGAAATTCTTAAAATATTTAAGATTTTGACAAATTCTTACATTTTAAAACTATTTAAATAAATTTTTTATTGCAATCACAATGTAAGTGAACGAATGAAAATTATTTTACGTACAAAATAAATATATTTATAAATTTATTATTATAGTTGGAGTGATAAGAGATTTATTTTTGAACAAAGGGGCTGCTACTCTTGGAATTAATGAGAAAAGGAAGGAGGGGAGTGCTCTTACTGGATTTAGAATCCAAAACCTATGGGAAGGGAGTAAGCAGGTGAAAATGTTTTGGCTACTCGTCCATCGTTGTTTTCACAAGAAATTTGTAAATAAATTCATGAGTTTTATGTTTGATTATTAAATGATATTTTTCTAAATATATTTTTAAATATTATATAAATGTATGAAAGTAGAAAAGCATCCTTATAACAATTTTATTTATATTAATGCTCCCATCACTCTCTAGGCCCGACGTTTTCACTCATTTAATCTTGTAACGTTCTTGTCACGTGTTGGTAAAGTACTACAAAACTAAGGGCATTAACACTGACTAGGTACAAATAAAAATTAACCGAACAAAATAAATATAACCGTGTCGTGGATAGAACCATTGCCTTCGAAATAGATTCACCCCAACTGGTATAGTTGTTGCTACAGGCGGATCCTCCCCGAGATTAGCACGGACTCTCCGAAAATTTGTACACCCAAACATCAGAGTGGAAACTGGTTGTATTGCTTTTCTCTTCCAAAAACTCAGAGAGAACTCATGTAACTTTGCTTTAAAAACTAGGAGATTAAAACTGTTTTGAAAAAGCTTTGTGTTTTTCCTTTTTGTGGATGAAAAGAAATGAAAACAAACTTTTATTTATAGCGAAAGATACATGGGTATTTTTATCGAAAAACAAATAAACATTAAATTGGGTACTAAAATCAAGTTTTAAAAAACAAGTAATAGTCAAACCGCGCGCAAACATGTTGAAGACACGTGTAACACGAACCCAAACCGAATCGAGCCGAGCCGGCCGGACGACGGCGCGCCGCGCGCACGTACAAGGGCATAGTCCACTACTTTTTCAACAAAGGAGGCTTCAAAGGTTCCTTTATAAACCAAGCTAACAAAATTTTCCCACCCAATGTGGGATGAGCATTCTCCAACATCACGGACCACTTTGACGGTTGTTCATTATGTCTACTTTATCCACCAGACGTTCGACGTGTAATCAAACAATTAAAGGATTGTTATGATACCACTTGTTACGGGGACATTACCCGCTTTCCAAAAGAGGATATTTAAACATTTTCATTTAATTGAGTTGATACTTAACTCGTAACACTAATTATAGAAGGCTTGATATTTATTTTTTTAGGGTTTTGAACGCCTCTCTCTAAAAAAAATTCTCTGCAAATTTTTTTCTTTATGTAGTCGGCGGCGGTGTTAGCTTTAGTGTTGGTTGCTGACTGTCGGTAATTTTTTTTTGTTTCATTCTTTGCTTTTAGTTTATAAATTCAATAACTTTGTGTTGGACTTGATAGACTCAATTTTCTACAACCGTTATGGATTGTCAAGTGGTGGTAAAGTTGATTTTTGGGTGTTTAAGTTGGTGGCAAAAATAAAAAATTAAACACAATGATTTAAAGTGGTTCATGTTTCTAACCCAAAGCCTACATCCACTACCTTAGAATGCCACCAAGGATTTTCCAAATTCACTAAGAATTTCGTCCACTTTTCTCGACTTAGGAGAAAACCGTGACAACGATTAAGCTATCTATCCTTAGCTTAATCAAATAGTCTCTTACAAGTGAAATTCAAAGCAAACAAGAAATCCCTCTAGTAGGTATGTGTTTTCAACACTAAGCACTCACCCAAACCTATACACTTTAGAAAAATTTAACAATTTAGGCTCACTAGTGTTTTGTCTATACAAGAGAATAACAATTAAGCTCTAAAGACAAATTGACATCATAATGTTGTTACAATTGAAGCATTAACCATCTCTTGATGCTTGGAGGTCCCTTTTATACTCCTAATTGAGTTTGTAGTCGTTGAGGACCGTTGAGGTTGAATTAGAGCCGTTGGAGCTTTTATTTCCCACCATAAATGCAGTTCTGTAGCTTAGCGTATCGATACTTCTCAAACCGTATCGATACGGTCTCGATAAGGAAATAGCCATTGAGACTTCCAACTGGTGCGTATTGATACATGTAGCAAGCGTATAGGTACTGTCTTGTAATTTAAAAGACCGTCGGGAAAATGACCGTCGGGGGTAGTTGGGCGTATCGGTACTCGAACTAGCCGTTAGCTATTTAAAACATACCTCATCGATACAGCAAGGCGTATCGGTACGGGTTTTGGCTACTGAAATTTTATTGTAGCTGAAACCCTAGGGCGTATCGATACCGTACCAGACCGTATCGCTACGAGTACTTGAAAAACATTGGTTTAGCTACTTTAAAAGTATTTTAAGTTATTCCAAAGCCTTTTAAAAACCCTTAAACATAATTTCAAGTTGTTTTGACTAAAAATATATTTTAATTTTTTTTCAATTTAGTCCAAAACATTTTTCAACTATTATATCAAAACATTTAGTTCTACACTTTATCCTTGTTATACTCTTTTTTCTACCTTTTGGTACGTATCCTCTGCCTTTTTGCACATTTTCATTTCTTAACCGGTCATGTAATCACTTTTTTCTTTTAATTTTTTTATCAAGGTTGGATTTGACTTCGCCACGACTTACCAAGATGGAGCTCTTTTGATTTTCCTGTTGACCTCTTTGTTTTTGAACCCTCAAACTGGATATGGATACGAGCTCAGAGTCACTGATTGATTTGTGGTAATGGCAATGTTGTCAACTTGCATTATTATTGTAATATGCATTGTCTAATGTTGTTTGTTGTTGGTTTTTACCTTTCATCGTCGAGCTTCGGTGATGTTTGTATCTATTTTGTTTCGAGTCATTGAGTTAGGGTTTTTACCTTTTCTTTATATGGTCCTATTTATGATCTATAAACATTAATTTTCGTGTTTTTAGGTGTATGTCCGGATCAAGTTTGTTTACCTAAGTTGTAAAATCGCATTGTATTTTTGGATTTTTCCTTTTTTTAATAAAATTAGTGTACTCATGTTCAAAAAAATTATAGAATAAATATATCATATTAAAACTCAACTAATTTATTCATAATATATTCGTTTTTACAATTTACAAATATACAATAAATGAAACCAAAAATCCAAAATTTGGAATTAAGATTTCCAAACAACATAAGTGAAATTGATTATTCTAGTCCCAAAAATTACTACTGCAATTAGAGTACACGTAAACTTAGTGATGACGAAATGGGTGATGGAATGGTTGAGTAAGAGTGCAATGAAGGAGAGTGGGGTTGTGTAGGAAAATGGGAAGAAATATATTTCTTTTCGGATGGGGGAATTGCTTACATCTTAGCCATCTGATGTCCTTGGCTCATCAATCATTATCATCTCTCTCTCTCTTCTCTGCATCTACTTACACCAGAACACCCCATTTTAGTTCCAACATCGCTTTCATAACTCAATGGTGGACCCGGGGCCCTTCTCTCATCCCTCTGTAAATCCTGCATTTTATTTATATAAACATATGGTAAATTGCATATAATCTCAGGCATTGTATGTTATCTATTTATATCACCAGCATTTTGAAAGCTCCAGGACATTATAAAAAGGTGGGTGTGGGGCTTTTGGGTCTTTACAGATACATACAGAATTAGTGTTAGTTTGAGTTTAGTGGGACTCAAGTTATGGGTAGGCAGCCTTGTTGTGACAAACTGGGTGTGAAAAAAGGGCCATGGACGGCTGAGGAAGACAAGAAACTCATCAACTTTATTCTCACCAATGGCCAGTGTTGCTGGCGCGCCGTCCCTAAGCTCGCTGGCCTCCGCCGCTGCGGGAAGAGCTGCCGCCTTCGGTGGACTAATTACCTTCGGCCTGACTTGAAGAGAGGCCTTCTTTCCGAGACCGAAGAGCAGTTGGTTATTGACCTTCATGCCCGTCTAGGAAATAGGTTCATCACGCTCTCATTTATCTCTTATTCTGTCTCCTGCATTATTCTCGTTTCTGAAACAGATTCCTGCATATAATCATCTCTTTTTCAAGCTTAATATAAGTTATTATTGTTCAGGTGGTCGAAGATTGCAGCCAGATTGCCAGGCAGAACTGATAACGAGATCAAGAACCACTGGAACACACACATCAAGAAAAAGCTTGTTAAAATGGGGATCGATCCAGTTACTCACCAACCCTTGAACAAAGAAGCTAAGGCCGAACAAACTTCTTCCCCTGCTCATCATTCTGCAGATAATCATATTACAGAAAATTCCAGTACTACCCCAACTGAGGACTCCGATTTGTTAGACGCCATTTGCAACGATGAAGCTTTATTAAATAGCTTATGGCTGGACGAACCGCCGCTTGTCGATGCATCTTGGAGCAGTATACCGGCAGGAGAATCTGATTGTAACATCTCAAGTTTTCCATCTTGGGACAACTGTTCGTGGTTGCTGGATTCTCAGGATTTTGGTGTTAATGACTTTGGCTTCGATTACCTAAACGACATTGAGTTAAACACGATGAACACGTTAGAGATGTGCGACAAAACAGTGGCCTGATGCACCATAGTTGAAGCTCTGAGTAAAGGAAATATCAAAATTAATTACTCAAAGCTTCAAGTTAGGTGCAGATGTTACCAAAAGTATTATAGTTAGGTCTCAGTGTTGATATTATATTCCGGTTTTTTTTCCCTTCATAATATTATTGTTGGAAGGTCCAGGGTATCTACCAAATTAAAAAAATGATACCATTACCAACCCTAATCAATCCTCAAGATGTCATATTCCTCGGTGCCTTGCAAAAGTTGTCAACTTTCTTCTGCAAAAGACAGGGAAACTGTAATTAAATGAAAGGAGAAGATGATGATAGAGAGACACAAAAAGCATGATAGAAGTGTCTGTGGGTTTTGTGAACCTGAAATCTCTTGTATATATTTAATATTTATTATATTTATATATTTTATGTACGATAAAGATAAAATAACAGTTACTTTGTTGCAATTTAAGTGCTTCAAGAAACCCATGCTGTTATTTTCTGTTATTTTGAAGAAAAAGAAGTTGAACATCTTTTTGAATATATTGGTGTGATTAAACGATAGTATTTATTTATATTTTTTCAATCATTTGATATGTTACACATAGTCACACACCTTGCACATATATGTGCTCAAACCCGAGTCTTCTAGGATGAAAACTATTTTTTTTTTCTTCAATAAAGCCAATCATTAAGTTAAGGGGAAGAGTAATTTTTTTTAACAATACGTCGGGTGAATTTTTATAAAAAATCAAAATAGAAAAACAATAAAAAAATAATGTTGTAACAGAAAATAACAAAACACAATAAAACGAAATAGAACAAAATAGAAAACTAAACATCAAACCAGCAAATTTGCTTAATTTGACCGTAGATCATGGATAAACAATTTCAGTGGGTTGCAAAACATGGATAAAGATGAAACACTGAAAAAATAAAAATAATAAACAAGACTTCTTGTCTTAATCCACCTACACGCTTTAAGATTGAAGTAGGAACGATAAACAAAACCAATAATCTTAGAGGTTGTTTTGAGAAGAACAATTTTAATTGTTAGATCGTAGTATATACAATACGTTGTTATTTTCTCTAATTTTTTCAACGGAGGACAACTCAAAAACGAATAAATATTCTCGGTCGTTTTTTGTTCTCTTATTTATGCTTCACATTAAAAATTATGTTTAGGGTTTAAGGTTAGAGTTTAAAGAATTTAAGATAGAGTATATTTTTAGAGTATAGGGTTTAAGATTAAGAGTTTATGGTTAGAGCATATAACTTTTTAGTATTGGAGCATAGAAAGGGGTAGATGATTTTTGTCTCTCAAAATTTGAAGATTTGCTGTCAAATTAAGCACACTCTAATTCTGATGGCAAAAGAATTTATTTTTCAAAAAGTCTTAAGTGCTCAATAAGCCCTTAAACATTTTTAAAAGAATTAATTAAGTCTTTAAATTTTTTTTACACTCAATTAAGCCCTCAAATTCAAAAAAAAAACCTACGTAGCCCTTTGACTAACGTTGACTGTTAAATTTAACGTTTTTTTTAATTTCCTTTATCACGTGTTGTAATAGGATAATGCCACTTGTTATTTCTAGGAATTGTTAAATTTTATTTTTTTTTAAAATATCTAAAACAGAAAAAGTTTTAATTTTTTTCAAAAATTCTGGAAAATTATTAAAAATATTTTTTCAATTACGAAATTTATTTAAAAAATAAAATGTTAAAAAATATATACAATTATAAAAATAATTTGAAAAAATATAAAACAATAAAAGTTATTTTGATTTTTAAAACTATATTTAAAAAAAATTAAAAAAATATTTTTTCAAAATATTTTTTAATAATTTTATAATAAAAATATTTTATATTTTTAATTTGTAAATTTTAAAAAAAAAATTAGAATTTTTACTGTTTTATATATTTTTTAAAAACTAAAATTTAAAAATTCCCAGAAACAACAAGTGGCATTATCATGTCGCGACATGTGTCAAAAAAGATTTTTTTTTAAAAAAACCCATTAAAGTTAACGGTCAACGTTAGTCAAAGGGACAAATTGATTTTTTCTTGAGTTTGAGGGCTTAATTGAATACAAAAAGTTTAAAGACTTAATTTTTTTTTTTGAAAAAGTTTAGGAGCTTATTGAACCCTTAAGCCTTCTAAAAATAATGAATAAAATTTTTTTGTTATACCTATGAATATAAACCATCCATCTATCTCGAGCAAACTAAAAAAAGTCTTTGGGGACATAGTTTGTTGAGTGGATCAAATGATCGATATAAATCAAGAGGGGGTGAATTGGATTTTTAGACTTTTTGGTAGTGGAATTGACAAATAAAAAGATAGACAAGAGGATTTAGAGTGGTTCAAGTTCCAATCGAACTCTACATCCACTACCTTAGCTTCACTAAGGATTTTCCAACAACCATTTTCTAGGCTAAAGAGGTAACCGTTACAATATCGGTCAAATTTTCTACCCAAAATTTGACCCAATCCTTACACAAGAATTACAAAGAAGATGATGGCTAAACAAGTATCTCTCAATACAAAAATGTAGCCCAATTACAAGCACTCAACCCAATTGAAAGGATAAGAATGGAAATTACAATTTCACAATTGGGGTTTACAAGAAATAATGGGATTTAGGCTCAATTGCTTGGATTTGATGTTTGGATGTTTCTTTTGAGATCAATAGTTGTTGCTGAAGCTTTTAGAGGTCACTTTTATACATTCTCATTGAATTCTAGCCGTTGGGGTTGTTGCATTCATCAATAGAGCCGTTGGGATGTTATCTTCCCTCCATAAATGCAGTCTGCAACCACCCGATTCGAAACGCCCGATCCTGTTTCGAAACAGACCAAAAAAGAAAGAGCCATTGGGGTGTATTAAATAGACCATACCGAAACGGGTACGATCATTTCGATACGCTAAGAGCCGTTTCGAAACTCGTTTTGAAACACTTTGCCACTGTCAAAGCCTGTATCGAAACGGCTTAGAGGCGTTTCGATACGCCTTAACGACAATCTTAAAATCTGTTAAAAACTTCAACAGTCATATTTTTAAAACGGGTCAAACCGTTTCGATGTTCTTCACCCGTTTCGAAACCCGTTCCGAAACAAGGGTTTACAGTTTCAATAGTGTTCCGGAATGTCCAAAGGCCGTTCCGAAACGGTGACTCGAAAATCACTGTTTTGGCTTCAAAAATACTTAGAAAAGTTTTGACAACTTGAGTTTTGAACTTAACCATTTTACTTTAAATATATAGAGAGGTTTAAGGACTTTAAAATTTGTTTTTATCTTTTTCAAATTAGTCCTTAATTCTTTAGTTATATCAAAATTAGTTTATCGGTTTCACAATCTTCCCCCTTTTGATATAACAAAACTGAAGTTAGAATTTTTAAGAGTTTTGAACTTTTGAATACATTCTAACTCCCACTTAATTTAAGATGGGTTTTAAAGTTTGAAAAGATTAAAAATTGAAGTTTTAAAACTCAAAACCATTTAAAACAAATTTTGGTTCTTATATTTTCTCCCCCTTTTTGTTATATCAAAAGATAATAAACAAGGCTCAAAGAGAAGAAACGAGGTTTAAAACAATAAGCAACATAATATAGATTCATATAATTCAAATCCAAACATAAAACTTAAACAATAAGGTTCAAAGCTCAATCCCAAACAAAGTAATCAAAGCATAGGTTCATAAATAAAAAAAGAGGTGCAAACTTAATCCTAATATGATAATCTAATATGCGATGCAATAAAAAGTTCCTAGCTTGAGAGCGACGAAAGGTCATCCATTGACCATAAAAGGTAGAGAATGACAAGTCCATTGATTGATGTTGATTCTCAAGGGAGGTGAGACGATTTTCCACGAATTGCAAACGATTATTAATAGTACCAAGACCCACCTCCATTGTGTTGAACCGCTCGGTGAGAAAAGCCATAAGAGCTTCTTTGTTGGGACCCGGAGCTTGAGGTTGTGGTTCAACTTGTGGTGGAGGAGCATGCCTATCAACTCGTTCCCATTGGCCAAGATTGTTGTAATGGAACCCGGACTTGTGGAGAGAAGCTTCACCAATCTTTTGCTTACGGGGTTCCGGAGAGTCATAAATGCAATCAAAGTTGAGCATCCCAAAGATATAGCTCAAAAGAGTCTCATAGGTGAAGGATTTGAGAGCATCGGTTTCATGAAGCTTCACATTGTTGACCATCTCGGCGAACATAATCTTAACAAGATTTGGGCGTTCTCCACGGCGAAAACATTCAAGCCAAAAATAATCAACTTGACAAATGTGAGAGAATTTACCTCTGGAGGGGCGAATAAACCACGAGATCATCAAGTGGAGGAACCGATCATGAGCATCCAATGAGAGCATGTAATCGGTGTGAGAACCAAAATGAGTCTCATTCTCGATGCCTTCGTTCTTAAGGCCAAGAGTAGTCTCTAAAAAGGCTATGTTGATGACGAACCTCTTCCCCAAGAGAAATGACTCAATGCCAACAACTTCGGAGTGATCCTCATTATCAACAAGTTGAGCATTCGAGTAAAAGATGAGAACCATGTGCTTGTAGAAAATATCGGTATGTTCAAGAAGGCCATGAAGTTCCATTCACGTAGATGCTCTAGATAACGGAAGGTGAAACGCTCCGAATCAAGGAACGGAACATCAACCACACGTTCGCGACAAACGACATTCTCCTTGACATAAGTGAAACGTTACCTCATCTCTAGAGTCCGAAGACTTTTGAGAAAAAGCTGGGTGAGATTAGGACGGATACCGGCTTCACTCGATTGACCCGTCTTACCTTTCTTGTTAACGTTTTCCATTGAAAAAATCATAAAAACATAAAGCAAGCAATTTTAAAATTAAGATGTATGCATGAATATCCTCAATTTAATCAAATAACAAATCCCATTTAGGTTTAAAAAGATTTTATAAAAATATTTAAGAGAAAAATAATTTTTGAAAAACTGAAAAAAATACGAGTGAAAAATAATATATTCGAACAAAAAATTTTAAGTTTTAAATTTTTTTAGAAGTTTTGAAAAACCCAAGAGATAAAACATAAAAACTATACAAAATTAAAATTTTCTAACCTAAAATTCGAATAAAAATTAAAGAAAAGAAAAAAAGAGAGAGGAAAATATACCTTAGATGGGGATTTTGGATGAATAAATGGAAAATCTTGCACAAAGATTGATGATGCTTGCTTAGACTTGAGTTTGTGTGTAAAAACCCTCAAGATTTGATGAAAAACAATGAGGTTTGAAGGGTTTTTATAGGGAAAATCGAGTTAGGGTTTTTAGGGTTTTGAAAGAGTTTTAATTAAAGTGAATTTTAACATTAAAAACCCTCTTTAAAGCTGTCCGTGTTGGAGTATGCCCAAAGACCAATCATATGATGATTGAATAGACATACTATTTTACTAGATTTATCAAGTAATGGCATTGCCGTTATTATCATTTGGTATGTTTCTGTGCATCAAACTAACCATTGGATAATAATGTCCATACAATAATACGATTATTGTTAAATAGAATCCTTAGTCGAATATTATTACAGGTATGGACAGTGATAATATATAAAGACTAATATGTGTTTGATTGATAACAAGTGTTGTAATTGACATAGAGATGTCAAAATCAACACATAAGTATTTGTTAGTGAACAACATACTGGATTGACCCGCTATGAGCATGTTTCTTGGGTAATTATGTGACAGTCACAACATTGCTCATGATAAACATATGTATGATCCTCAGACTTGAGATCAACATGATTTCAACATAAATATTTACGTATTTTGACATAGTCAAACGTGTGTCGTAACTGACTACATTATAAAGACTGATGATTGGATACATGATGACCTATGTAGTGAAATATGGTTGATTAAGAAAGGATTTGTCCCTCCCACATAATGGGAGAAATATCTTCGGCCACTTGATTGAGTGAGATTAGAAAATGCATGGCCATGCTCGAATATTATGATATGAGATATCATAGAGATTCGTTTATAATAATCTACACAAGACATCAAGAAACACTAGATGGACAACGCAAGTGTGACTAACCCATGACTTGTGTTCATCTAAGATATAAATGACAAAAGGATAAAATACATAAAGAAAGTTTATTCAGGAATTAGGAAAGTCAAACCATGACTTCATGCAACTTAGGTAGCAATGATGTATTGCTAGATGCCACTCATTGTTTGTAAAATTAGAACAGTTCTAATTTTGCTGCTAACGTTGCATGAACATACAAGGGTCACACCCTTCGAATGAAACGAACAAAATTGGAAAACATGCTCCCTATTTTAGAGAGGTTGCCGAAAATCCACTATGGGATAGGGGAAATCGGCAACTCCCTTAAATGGGAATAATATTCGATAAATATTGTATTTATCAAATATTATTTAGAGCATGTAAAATATTTAGAGACTTAAATATTATAGAATAAGATTTTAGAAATTTAAATATATATTTGGAATTCATATAATGTATATTTAATTCCAAGTTTATGTAGAATTAGATTCTACATAATTAAAAATATATATTTAAATATATTTAAATCCAAGTAAAGATAGAATGAGATTCTATATAATAAAAATATATATATTTGGATTAAATATAATGTATATTTAAATCCATGTGTTATGTAGAATAAGATTCTACATAATTAAATATATATATTTCATTTAATATTATAAATATAATGTATATTTAATATAAACCAATTTCAAGTAGAATTAGATTCTATGAATTTTGGTTAAACTTGGATTTAAGGAATTCAACTAGAATTAAGTCTCTGAATACTATTTAAAGGGACAAGGGCTAGCAACCAAATCATCCCTATTCCTCTTTGCAAAATTCGACATATCCCTGGGAATTCCCCTCTGGAATTTTCGACAAGTCCTAGATTTCTTCTGAGAAGCTGTTCGATATTTTTCTGGTGTTCCTCTTGCCCCCTGGCAAATTCCTGGCGATTTCCTAGTTCGAATCCAAGTCCTGGTAGAACCCCTGGTCGATTTCAGACTCCCTCATGAATCTCTGGAGGGATTTCGACTTCTCCCTAGAAGGTGTTCAAACCTGTCGAAATTTATCCCTAAGTGTTAGGGAGGCGGAAACTTTGTTCGTTTTGTTCAGGTGGACTCCGTAGATGTCGTTGCGAACCTGTGACGATTCCGGTTTTACTTGACGTGGTTATTCCGACATACCGTCGATTTTCCAGTTTCCAGAGATTTAAAAGGCAACTCTTCATCCTTTCACCCCGAATTTGTTCCTGTACATGGATCATTGGCTGGATTACGTCGGATTAATTTTTCCGCTGTGCCATGGGGCGTGCCGACGTGACCCAACAGTGGTATCAGAGCCACTTGTATCATACGAATTCGGACTTAAATTCTTGGGTGATGTTTATGTATGAGATGGATGATGTTTGATTCGATTTAGATATCGTTTATCATATCACACCTAATAAAGACTTATTTCGATTATCACTGAATGATTAAGAGTTAATCATAACTATGTTAGGTTGCTTCAATGTTAAATGTTAACATGTTGAGACTAATAGTTAGTCTAGAGAACAAGTAGTTGTTCGTAGTTTCATAGATTTATGAAATCCCTGAAAGTGCTTCTAATTTGATAAAAGTTATCAAACTATCTTTCACAGTGAATCCATAAGAGTTATGGTTAGACGTTATGAAAAATGCATGTCTAGGATTGGCATCATCAAAGACCTGGTACTTAAGTGTGCCTAGTGCGCCACCTCTCTTTCATGTTGACCTACCTGGTGCATTTGTTCGTTAACGCAAATGGTTTATGAAACCTCGTGATCCTTCTTTGGCCCATTAACCGTAACATAGGGATAATCAGTTTAAAACTCCGTAAACACGTTGTTACTTTGTTTGCACGATGTTTGAAATGCATGTTAGATTGCACGGTGTTTGTTTTGCATGGTTATATCCCATAGCCTTTATAGTTTTGGTTTTTATAAATACGGCCTGTGTGTCGTGCCTTTCTCTATCTTCTATTGTACTTCTCTTCTCATCTCACTCCCTCGCATGTAACGCGAGTTTCTGAAAATTATAAATACTCATGGAGATAAAGCAAGGACCAAGGTAGCAGTGTGGTGGGCCTTCCCTGGTGGACCAGACATTTCAGAAGCAGATTCTATCTTCAGTAGAATGGTCCTCCCATTGGCTTGGGACGGGTCGCCTTAGTTTAAGAAGGGCTATAATTATTGCATTTTTATTTACCACTTATATTTACCTTGTATGTGATGCAATGGGTGTTTTATAAGCATGTTTAAACATAGTTCTATTGATAGGATCAATGTTAAAATGATGAGATAATTAAGTAAATCCCTCACTATAATTCTAAGTCTGTTTTAACCATCCAATATTTACCCTCGTTAAAGCTTCGATCGATATAATGCGAGCTTTGCCAAAGCAATGTCACATTTATCTATCTTAGTTAAACGCAAAGAATAAGCTAGTGATATTCGCCGGTTGAGATATTGGTATTGACTTAGCTGGGTTGTTCTAATAGGATTAGAAAACCTAGTGGTTAAAAGTTTTGGTTAATCATAAGATGATTTAAAGAACAAGAGTTGTTCGCCAAAAGATGAGGAATTACATGAGATGTAATTAGTAAGGTGTTACTTACCTAGATAACCATTTCCTAAAAGACTGGCCAAAGCTGATTTAGGAATGGTGAAATACGGATCCTCACTTACTAGAAAAACTATCGAAACGTTTTTCCAAAATTAAAACTAGAGGGTTTTTAATTTTGAAGAAAATAGTGGGAGTAAATTTATAGTAAAGACCTATCTATAACTTTTAAAATTTAGTAAAACTTATATAGCATATTTTCTTTGTCGTAGAATTAATGGCAAATAATACTCTATCTCTGCGATCTATCCTTGAGAAGGATAAGCTCAATGGCATAAACTTCCTTGACTGGTTCTGCAATTTGAGAATTGTTCTCAAACAGGAAAAGAAGGAATATGTCATTGAAGAACCTATTCCTGATGAACCGGTTGCCACTGCTTCCAGAGCTGAAAAAGATAAGTTTAAGAAACACATGGATGACATGTTGGATGTCGGTTGTCTTATGCTTGCCTCCATGACCCCTGAGCTTCAGAAGCAACATGAGGACATGGTAGCTTATGATATGATTCAAAATCTCAAGGAGATTTATGAAGGGCAAGCTCGTCAAGAGAGGTACGAGACATCTAAAGCTCTGTTTCAATGCAAGATGAGTGAGGGATCTATCGTAGGAGCTCACGTCATCAAAATGATGGGCTACATCCAAACGTTGGAGAAGCTCGGCTTTCCGCTGAAAGACGAATTAGCTACTGATGTCATCCTGCAATCGTTGCCGGATAGTTTCAATCAGTTCGTCCTTAATTTCAATATGAATGAAATTAACAAGACGCTGCCACAGTTGCTCGACATGTTGAGAACTGCTGAAATCAACCTGAAGAAGGTAGGACCTAAACCTGTTCTGATGGTCCGCAAGGGCAAGAAGAAAGGTAAATCGGCAGCAAAGTCTAAAGGTGATGGTAAGACCAAAACCGATGGAAAGGAGGCATTGAAACCTAAGAAGGGAATCAAGAAGGATGGAAAATGTTTCCATTGCGGCAAGACCGGACATTGGAAGAGAAACTGCCCCACACACCTACAAGAAGTCAAGAAAGCAAAAACGAGTGAGGCATCAACCTCAGAGGCTTCAAAAGAGAAGGCATCAGAATAGACATGGACCTGCGAATGGAAATAAAGCAAGAGTTGCTACATCATCCATTAAGACATGTGTTTTTTCTTAAATAGATTTGTTTTAGTTTTTTAAGATTATTATTTTGTGCCTAAGTTTTAGTTATCTTGTAAGGACAAGATATTTTAATTTTGAGATTATTTAAATAAATGTTATTCTTTTAATCTCTTATGGCACAACGAATCAATGATCTTTAAACTAATCAAATCAATAATATTTATAAGATAAATAAAACAAATGACTAATCTCAAACTCGTAAAAAGTATTAAGGTAATTTGATGAGATCAAATTCAAGAATACTTAAAGTTTGATGAACTTTCAAAGAATATGGGATTGTCCCATAATTAAATCGCACAAGTGGAACGAAAAGTCTTTGAAAGAGAATCAAATATGTTAGACATGTTTTGATTCAGAACAAGTCATTTTCGACTTCTTTACACAATAGAAAAACAACTCTCATACTTAATCGTCTTTTTTTGGTTCGAAACGCCATATAAGATATGAACTAAGAATTGTTCTAGAATACCTTTGAAGTTTTAAGGTTACTTACATGTTAAAATGTTTACAAAGTTTGAACCTTAAAAACTCCATTTGTTGTTTATCCTAACGAGAACAAAGCGTTTGTTTCTCAAATGAGAGTTTATCTTGAAAGAGATTAATTCTCACAAAGGGATTTTATTTCTTCAACTTTAATGAGAACAAAATATTTGTTACTCAAACGATAGTTTATCTCGGAGAAGAATACTTATCACTAAGGGATTTCATTTTTCAACGAGAACAAAATGTTTGTTGCTCAAACGAGAGTTTCTCTCGAAAGAGATTACCTCTCACAAAAAAAAATGGAATTTGGAATTTGAAGAAATTTGAGACAACAAATTTATGAACCAAAGATTGAGAATGTTCCACAAATGATCAAGGAACATTGGAACAAAACACAACCATTGTGTTGATCCTTAAGAGAATACCATATACTTGAGAAATATGGATTTCTCACTATCCGTACATGGAAACACTCTTCTTTTCGGATCAAGATAAAGACTAGGTCTTATCAGAAAGCAATGGTGAGCCCAAAATTCGAGAAATGGCTAAGAGCCATGAGATATGAGATGATATCCATGTCTAAAACCAAGTATAGACTTTGGTTACCTAAAAGGGTAAAACCTAAGAGGTATGGATGAGTTTTTCAAAAAGGAAAAACCAACATGGATGATAAAACATACAAAGGATGATTCGTCGCTAAAAGTATTCGACAAACTTCATAGTATAGACTATGATAAAGCATCTTCCTTGTAGCTATGTTTAATCCATCTTAATATCACTTGCAAGTAGTTATATAAGATGATTATGAAATAAAATAAAGGAATGTCAAAACAACTTTCCTAAGGGAAAACTTGTAACAGTTGTGTACATGACACATCCAGAAGGTTTTGTCACTCCAGTAAACACTTGGAAGGTATGTAGGCTACAAAGGTCTATCCGTAGACTAAGGCAAGCTTCTCAAAGTTGGGATATTCGTTTTAGAAGATACAATCAAAAGGTTTGGTTTGTCTAGAAACAAAGGGGAGTTTTGTTTTCAAAAGAGCTAGTGGGAGCATGGTTACTTTCCTAAGTATTGTATGTAGATGACATACTCATCAAAAGGAACTAAAGATCACAATCCGTTTTGCATTAATAAAAGATACTGCGAGTTAGCAACATGAGACAATATCTAACTCTAGAACATAGGCTGAATGTATTACAGTCGACATAGCAGTAAAGAAGGATGTTTGGATCTAAAGGGTTCACTTCTGAACTAAGGGTTGTTCCCAGCATATTAGATGCTACATAACTCTGTTATGATGGAACCTTTGCGTAAGCAAATAAAACCCAGATCTCATCAATAAATCCAAACATATTCTAAAGTGCTTACATCTTGGAGATGTGAAAGTATGCAACATATGCACACAGTTGATAACTTTGTCAACTCCCTGACAAAGCTTTTGACACAGCATAAGCATGTCAGTTACACTAAGCCATATCGTATTAGATACGAGAATGATTGGTCTTAGTGCTAGTGGGAGATTGTTGGAGTATGCCCAAAGACCAATCATATGATGATTGAATAGACATACTATTTTACTAGATTTATCAAGTAATGACATTATCGTTATTATCATTTGGTATGTTTCTGTGCATCAAACTAACCATTGGATGATAATGTCCATACAATAATGCGATTATTGTTAAATAGAATCCTTAGTCGAATATTATTACGGGTACGGACAGTGATAATATATAAAGACTAATATGTGGTTGATTGATAACAAGTGTTGTAATTGACATAGAGATGTCAAAATCAACACAAAAGTATTTGTTAGAGAACAACATACTTGATTGACCCGCTATGAGCATGTTTCTTGGGTAATTATGTGACAGTCACAACATTGCTCATGATAAACATATGTATGATCCTCAGACTTGAGATCAACATGATTTCAACATAAAGATTTACGTATTTTGACATAGTCAAACGTGTGTCGTAACTGACTACATTATAAAGACTGATGATTGGATACGTGATGACCTATGTAGTGAAATATGGTTGATCAAGAAAGGATTTGTCCCTCCCACATGATGGGAGAAATATCTTCGGCCACTTGATTGAGTGAGATTAGAAAATGCATTGCCATGCTCGAATATTATGATATGAGATATCATAGAGATTCATTTATAATAATCTACTCAAGACATCAAGAAACACTAGATGGACAACGCAAGTGTGACTAACCCATGACTTGTGTTCATCTAAGATATAAAGGACAAAAGGATAAAATACATAAAGAAAGTTTATTCAGGAATTAGGAAAGTCAAACCATGACTTCATGCAACTTAGGTAGCAATGATGTATTGCTAGATGCCACTCATTGTTTGTAAAATTAGAACAGTTCTAATTTTGCTGCTAACGTTGCATGAACTTACAAGGGTCACACCCTTCGAATGAAACGAACAAAATTGGAAACCCTGCTCCCTATTTTAGAGAGGTTGCCGAAAATCCACTATGTGATAGGGGAAATCGGCAACTCCCTTAAATGGGAATAATATTCGATAAATATTGTATTTACCAAATATTATTTAGAGCATGGAAAATATTTAGAGACTTAAATATTATAGAATAAGATTCTAGAAATTTAAATATATATTTGGAATTTATATAATATATATTTAATTCCAAGTTTATGTAGAATTAGATTCTACATAATTAAAAATATATATTTAAATCCAAGTAAAGTTAGAATGAGATTCTATATAATAAAAATATATATTTGGATTAAATATAATGTATATTTAAATTCATGTTTTATGTAGAATAAGATTATACATAATTAAATATATATATTTCATTTAATATTATTAAATATACTGTATATTTAATATAAACCAATTTCAAGTAGAATTAGATTCTATAAATTTTGGTTGAACTTGGATTTAAGGAATTCAACTAGAATTAAGTCTCTGAATACTATTTAAAGGGACAAGGGCTAGAAACCAAATCATCGCTATTCCTCCTTGCAAATTTCGACATATCCTTGGGAATTCCCCTCTGGAATTTTTGACAAGTCCCAGATTTCTTCTGAGAAGCTGTTCGATATTTTTCTGGTGTTCCTCTTGCCCCCTGGCAAATTCCTGGCGATTTCCTAGTTCGAATCCAAGTCCTGGTAGAACCCCTTGTCGATTTCAGACTCCCTCAGGAATCCTTGGAGGGATTTCGACTTCTCCCTGGAAGGTGTTCAAACCTGTCGAAATTTATCCCTAAGTGTTAGGGAGGCAGAAACTTTGTTCGTTTTGTTCGGGTGTACTCCGTAGAGGTCGTTGCGAAGCTGTGACGATTCCAGTTTTACTTGACATGGTTATTCCGACATACCGTCGGTTTTCCAGTTTCTAGAGATTTAAAAGGTAACTCTTCATCCTTTCACCCCGGATTTGTTTTCTGTACATGGATCCTTGGCTGGATTACGTCGGATTAATTTTTCCGCTGCGCCACGGGGCGTGCCGATGTGACCCAACAGTCCGTATACCCGTTTCGGAACAAGCTCGATCATTTCGAAACGCGGGTACCAAAACGTTGAATGATGTTTCAAGTCCAGCTGACCGTTCCGATACGAATTTGACCGTATCGAATCCTCGTTGACTCGTATCGAAACTCGTTTCGATACACCCCTTGGCAGTGGCAAAATCGTTTCGAAACCCTTTTAAGGCATTTCGAAACACCCTTCTCACAGATTGATCTTTTAAGGCACCCGTATCGAAACAGTTGTACCCGTTTCGATACACCTAGGCCTGGAAGTGCAGATGAGGCTCTAATATTGCAGAAAAATGAGTTTCATGAAGCCCTATATGCATAAATGTCATGAATGAGAAGGAATGACATGTACAAACATAAACATACTCCCCTAACTATAAGCATGGATGAAATTAGGAGTAAAAACACATAAGCATGGCATTTTTCAAGAATTCAAGCAATTTAAGCACAAAGAGGTCCTAAAAGGTCAAGATAGGCTAGTTAGACCTAACTCTCTCCTAAGGGACAAAAACGCTCTTTATCTAAAGGCTTGGTAAAAATGTCCGCTAGTTGGTTTAAGGTGTCAACACACTCTATAACAACATCTTCCTTAAGGACATGATCTCTAATGAAATGATGCCTTATCTCTATATGTTTGGTTCTAGAGTGTTGGATGGGATTTGTTGTTAAACATATGGCACTTGTGTTATCACACTTAAGGGATATGGTTTCAACTTTAATACCATAATCTAAGAGTTGTTGCTTCATCCAAAGGACTTGAGCACAATAACTCCCTAAGGATATGTACTCGACTTCGGTGGTAGAAAGTGCTCACTATTTTGTTTCTTAGAGAACCAAGATATGAGCATACTACCTAAGAATTGACAAGTTCCCGGAGTACTATTCTTATCGATTTTACACCCCCATAATCTGCATCCGAATAAGCATGAAGGTTGAAGGTTGAGTCTCTAGGGTACCAAAGACCTAAACAAGGGGTATCTCTAAGGTACCTAAAGATTCTCTTAACGACTATAAGGTGAGACTCTCTAGGACTAGCTTGAAACCTAGCACACAAGCAAACACTAAACAAAATATTCGGTCTACTTGCGGTAAGGTAAATCAAAGATCCAATCATAGAGCGATAAAGCTTAGAGTCAACACACTTACCTCCTTCATCTTTGTCAAGCTTTGTTGATAAGCTCATTGATGTGGCTTGAGGCTTTGAATTCTTCAAGCCAAACTTCTTGAGCATATCCTTGATGCACTTTGCTTGATTGATGAAGGTGTCATCCTTCCGTTGCTTGATTTGGAGTCCCAAAAAGAATGACAACTCCCCCATCATGCTCATCTCGAATTCACCTTGTATTAATTTAGCAAACTTTTTGCAATGACACTCATTAGTAGATCCAAAAATAATATCATCAACATATATTTGTACTACTAAGATGTCATTTTTATACCTTTTTATGAAAAGTCTAGTGTCCACCTTACCTTTTTCAATCAAAAAGTTTGAAAGTCTTTCATACCAAGCTCTAGGAGCTTGTTTTAAACCATAAAGAGCTTTAGTAAGTTTGAAAACATGATTTGGAAATTTTGAGTCTTCAAAACCCGGTGGTTGTTCCACATACACGTCCTCATTTATAAAACCGTTTAAAAATGCGCTTTTAACATCCATTTGAAAAAGCTTGAAATCATGATAACATGTATATGCAAGCAACATCTTAATGACCTCCATTCTAGCTACGGCTGCATAGGTTTCATCAAAATCTATTCTCTCTTCTTGAGTGTAGCCTTGTGCTACTAATCTAGCTTTATTTCTCAGAATGTTACCACTCTCATCTAGTTTATTCCTAAAGACCCATTTAGTTCCTATAGTAGATTGATTACTAGGCCTATCAACTAATGTCCAAACATTACTTCTCTCAAATTGATTTAATTCCTCTTGCATGGTCAAAATCAAAAAATCATCATTTAATGCTTCATTTATATTCTTAGGCTCTATGCATGAGATAAATGCAACATGATTTATAAGTTTAAGAGAAGATCCAGTGGTTACCCCCTTTGATGGATCACCCAAGATTTCACCACCTTTGACATAGTTGTACTCCCTTGGGTAGCTTACTTCCTTTTCCTCAAGATCCAAGTCCTTCAAGGCTTCAAGAGGTGGATCTTGTGTTTCCTCTTCTTTTGTTGGAATCTCGTCCTCCTTTAAAGCTTGTCCTCCATCAAAGGCATCAATGATTCCTACATCATCATCATCACAAGAATCCTTCCTTGGAAGGAGATTATCATCGAATACAACATGAATGAACTCTTCTACTACTAAAGTTCTCTTATTAAGTACACGATAAGCTTTAGAGTTTAAAGAATATCCTAAGAAAATAGCTTTATCACTTTTTGCATCAAATTTACCTAAGTTATCTTTTCCATTATTTAAAACAAAACACTTGCAACCAAATGGATGAAAATAGCTAATGTTAGGCTTTTTAGATTTTAAAATCTCATATGGTGTTTTCTTTAAAAGTGACCTAATCATTACTCGGTTTACAATGTAGCAAGCGGTATTTGTGGCTTCCGCCCAAAAATATTTAGGTAAATTGTTTTCGCAAAGCATGGTTCTAGCCATTTCTTGTAAAGTTCTATTTTTCCTCTCAACTACCCCATTTTGTTGAGGAGTTCGAGGAGCCGAAAATTGTGGCTAATACCATTTTCATTCAAAAACTCTTCAAAACCTAGATTTTGAAATTTGGTTCCATGATCACTTCTAATATGAGAAAATTTAAGTTCAAGATCATTTTGAGTTAATTTTGAAAATGTGATGAATTTTTCTAAAGCCTCATCTTTAGTACTTAAAAATAGAACCCAAGTAAATCTAGAATAGTCATCAACAAGTACAAATGCATAAGATTTACCACCCGAGCTCATAGTCCTAATAGGCCCAAATAAATCCATGTGAATAAGTTGTAAACACCTACTTGTAGAAACATCATTAATGGATTTAAAGGATGACTTATGTTGTTTACCCTTAGAACATGCATCACAATTTTTTTCATTTGAGAACTTAATCTTGGGTAAACCTCTAACTAGATCTAGGGAAACTAATTTTTCTAAAACACTAATGCTAGCATGTCCTAGTTTCCTATGCCATAGCCATGCATCATTTTCATTTTGAGCTACTAAACATGCATGGGATGTTTGTATGTCATCTAAATGCACCATGTAAATATTACCTATGCGATGACCTATGAGCATAATATTATTTGATTTAATGTCAACAATTTTGCACCCATTCTTATCAAATAAGACATTAAACCCTTTATCACATAATTGGCTTATGCTCAACAAATTATGTTTAAGACCATCGACATATAAAACATTTTCAATAAGAATAGTAGAGTGATTACCTATGGAGCCAATACCTTTAATGTGGCCTTTGGAGTTGTCACCAAATGTCACTACTCCTCCACTTTTTGGCTTTAAGTCCACGAATCTACTCTTATCTCTGGTCATATGCCTCGAGCATCCACTATCAAGGTACCAAGAATTTTTACTTTGTGCTTTGGCCTTGTAGCAATGATCCCCCTACAAACAAAGATATTAAGCTTTTGTTTTTGGCACCCAAATCATTTTGGGTCCCCGAGTGTTAGCTCCCAAAAGCTTGGTTCCCTTAGGAATCCAAGGAGACATAGCAACAACATTATTAGACTTGACGAGTTCCTTAGGAACCCATACACTCCTAATCTTTTTAGTTCTATTATGTTTAGGAAAGCCACTTTGTTTGTAGTTATAAGTCTTTCTCCTAGGCTGGTTTGTTTTAGATGATTCACCTTTTTCATGCTTCACATTACCAACATTTTTGAAAGACTATTTGAGCTTTTTAAGCTCATCTAACACCTTTTGGTGTTCACTATTGCATTGAGAAAGAAGATTATTTAGGTCTACATTTTCATCTTGGAAGAGTTTAAGTTCATCTTTTAAACCTAAAATCTTTTTCTCAAATTTTAAGTTAGCTTGAGAAAGTGAGTCATTTTATCATTTAATTCCAAAATAATCTTCTTATTTCTAATAACTGACTCTTTGTACTTCTCACCTAACTCATCATAAACCTCTTGCAACTCATCATACGCATCATGCAATTCATCAAATGTAAAGTTAAAAGATGATGAGTTAGAGGTTACCATGGAGGAATCCTCCTCAAGTGCCATGAGGCAAAGTTTGGCCACTTCGTGTTCGTCATCCTCGGATGACTCATCGTCACTCCAAGTAGCAAGCTTGGCTTTGAGCTTCTTCTTCTTCTCAAAGCCCTTCTTCTTGAGTTGAGGGAACTCCGAACGAATGTGACCGAGCTTTTTGCACTCGTAGCAAATGATTTGATCACTCTCTTCTTCTTTGTTTTTGCCCTTGAAGTCCATTTTTCTTTGAATCTTCCTTCCTCGGTTGGACCTCATGAATCGTGAGAACCTTTTGGCTATCATAGCCAATTCTTCTAGGTCATCCTCCTCACTATAAGTGCTCTCCTCATGTAATGAAGCTTTGAGAGCCACTCCTATCTTCTTCTTCTTTTCTACTTCTAGCTTCTCCACTCTTTTCTCTTCCCTTTTCTTTTCATCTTCCCTTCCTTGCTTCATTATCTCATGAGTAAGAAGAGAACCCTATAGCTCATCAAGTTTGAGTGTCTTCAAATTTTTGGCCTCAATGATGGTGGTTCTCTTCCCAACCCAAGATTCGGGAAGTGAGTAGAGTAGCTTTCGGACTAGTTTGTCTTTCGGGATTGTCTCTCCGAAACCCTTAAGCATGTTGACGATTGTTGAGAAGCGATCGAACATCTTAGACACGATTTCGTTGGCCTCCATTTTGAAATTCTCATAGCTAAGATTGAGAATTCCAATCTTGGTCTCCTTCACATCACTAGTTCCTTCACAGGTGGTCTATAGTGTATCCCACACTTCCTTGGCACTCTCAATGGAGAAGACTTTGGAGTAGATGTCGGGATCGAAAGAGCAAAATAGCATGTGAAGAGCTTTATCGTTTATTTGGATCTTCTTCCTCTCTTCTTCACTCATCTCAATCTTCTTCTATAGAACAAATCTTCCTTCATCGTCTCTCTTCAATGGAATATAGGGACCATCTTTAATGACATCCCATACTAGATAATCGTTGGATTTGATGAAGAGGCGCATTCGGTTCTTCCAAAATGGATAGTTATCACCGTTGAAGAATGGCGATTTTATGGTTGATTGAGACTTGTACATGCTTGACCCGGAGGTAGATGCCATGACTTATTTTTTGGATGATCACACTCTTCCTAGGAACTCCTCTTGTGGTTGTTAATCCTTCAAAGAGGTAGGCTGTGATACCAATTGTTGAGTGGATCAAATGATCGATATAAACCAAGAGGGGGTGAATTAGATTTTTAGACTTTTTGGTAGTGGAATTGACAAATAAAAAGACAGACAAGAGGATTTAGAGTGATTCAAGTTCAAATCGAACTCTACATCCACTACCTTAGCTTCACTAAGGATTTTCCAACAATTCCACTAATTTTCTTCCCCTTTTCAAGGCTAAGGAGGAAACCGTTACAATATCGGTCAAATTTTCTACCCAAAATTTGACCCAATCCTCACACAAGAATTACAAAGAAGATGATGGCTAAACAAGTATCTCTCAATACAAAAATGTAGCCCAAGTACAAGCACTCAACTCAATTGAAAGGATAAGAATGGAAATTACAATTTCACAATTGGGGTTTACAAGAAATAATGGGATTTAGGCTCAATTGCTTGGATTTGATGTTTGGATGTTTCTTTTGAGATCAATAGTTGTTGCTGAAGCTTTTAGAGGCCCCTTTTATACCTTCTCATTGAATTCTAGCTGTTGGGGTTGTTGCATTCAATAATGGAGCCGTTGGGATGTTATCTTCCCTCCATAAATGCAGTCTGCAACCACCCGTTTCGAAACGTCCGATCCTGTTTCGAAATAGACCAAAAAAGAAAGAGCTGTTGGGGTGTATTAAATAGACCATACTGAAACGGGTGCGATCGTTTCGATACGCTAAGAGCCGTTTCGAAACTCGTTTCGAAATACTTTGCCACTGTTAAAGCCTGTATCGAAACGGCTGAGAGGCGTTTCGATACGCCTTAACGACAATCTTAAAATCAGTTAAAAACTTTAATGGTCATATTTTAAAACCAAGTTTGAATGCCGTTTCGAAATGTTTGAGGTCGTTTCGATACTACCGTATCGAAATGGGTCAAACCGTTCCAATGTTCTTCACCCGTTCCAAAACAAGGGTTTACAGTTTCAAAAGTGTTCCGGAACGTCCAAAGGCCTTTCCGAAACGGTGACTCGAAAATCACTGTTTTGGCTTCAAAAACACTTAGAAAAGTTTTGACAACTTGAGTTTTTAACTTAACCATTTTTCTTTAAATATATAGAGAGGTTTGAGGACTTAAAAAATTGTTTTATCTTTTTCAAATTAGTCCTTAATTCTTTAGTTATATCAAAATTAGTTTATCGGTTTCACATAGTTGAATTATAATGATTTGAGTTAGACCAAAATAGAATTTTTACCATTCGATTAACTTACATCTTTATAACTTTGTAGGGTTAAACCACATATTTTTTGCCATAAAAACTTTGCATGACTATAATAAATAATAAGGCCATCGAATCACGAGGGGGAGATGTAACCCACGAAGGAGACATAAGTTCTTCTTAAGGGGGTGTTTGGATCATGGAAAAGAAAATTATCAAGGGGAAAAATCTTACTAGGAAGACACAGAAAAAAATTTATTGACACGAAGATGGTTCTCCATGAAGGGGAGGCATGGTATGGCACCTTCATTTATGGTCCCCTATAGAGAGGAAAGGCAAGCTTTCTGGGAAGATCTTTCAGATCTCAGGAGATCCACCAATGTCAAATGGCTCATTATAGGGGACTCCAATACGATGCTTAGACAAGAGGAGAAGGAGGGAGGAAACCCGGTCAATCCTGAGGAGGCAAAATGTTTGATTAATCTTGTAAATTCTACTGGTCTTGTTGAAATGCCTATTAAGGGCGGTAACTTCACCTGGTTCAACCAGAGAAGCGGGGATAACTCTATCCTCAAAAAACTCAACCGTATTTTGTGCTCCGCTGAGTGGAGCCTGGCTTTCCCAAAAGCTTTGAGGATTATGGAGATCGACATCGCTTCGAACCATGCCCCTATTGTTCTTCTCACTAAGGGCTTCACCACGAAATATAAAAAGGATTTCAAATTTGAAACCAAATGACTTCTAGATGAGAAAACGAGAAGAAACAGATGTTGACGACCATGATTAAACATCTTCAGGGAAGGAAGCTTACAGAGGCGGAGCTGGAAGAGTATAGAAAGCTCAAAAGAAATTAGATGATGAGTGGGAAAGCAAGGAAAGGTACTGACATTAACGATCCATGGTTATTTGGTTGAAATGAGGTGATAGAAATACTAAGTTCTTCCACGCCACTACCATCCAATACCGCAAAGCCAATTCCATTGTCAAATTAAAAAGGGACGATGGAATCTGGATTGAGGAAACATATGACATTGCATCCTATCTGCTGCAACACTTCCAGAAGGTTTTCACTAGTGACCAATCGGTAAATTTTCATTGCCTTAGAGACTATATCCCCAGATTGGTAACCGAGGAAATGACTTCTGAGTTGAGCAAAGAAGTGACGGAAGAGGAGATTAAAAAGGTGGTCTTTAATATGGGAGCTACAAAAGCCCCTAGTCCGGATAGTTTTCCTAGGTGCTTCCACCAAACCTACTGGGAAACGGTGAAAGACGACCTTATTGGGATTGTTTCATCCTTTTTCAGGGAAGGTGTCATGTACACAAAGCTTAACAAGGCAAACATTGTGCTAATCCTGAAAAAGACAAATCCAACGGAAGTTTCACATTTCAAACCGATCAGCCTCTGCAACTTCTCTCTTAAAGTCATCACCAAGATTTTAGCATTGAGATTGAAGGTCTTCCTCCCATACATCATCCCTCACTCTCAATCAGCTTTTGTACAAGGTCGATCAATCCACGACAATATCATCCTTGCAAATGAGGCTTTCCATGCAATCAAACGATCAAGAAAGGGTAAGAAGGGGCTCATGGCTCTAAAGATTGACCTTGAGAAAGCCAACAACAAAGTGGAATGGGGACTGCTTCACATTGTTTTGACCAGACTGGGTTTTGATGAATGGTGGATTGGAAGAGTCATGAAATGCGTAACGCCAGCTTCTTTTTCCTTAGTCTTAAATGGTGAGCGCATCAGAGAATTTAAAGCCGTGAGGGGTCTGAGACAGGGATACCCCTTATATCCCTTTCTGTTCACCTTCATCTCAAGCATTCTAACTTGGATTATAGCAAAGGAAATCGAGATGGATAAGTTCACATGCTTGAGAATTAAAAGGACATGCCCAGTTTTGAGTCATCTTCTTTTCGTTGATGATTGCCTGTTGTTCTTAGAAGCAAATGAAGAAAACTATGCAGCTGCTCTTCGAATTCTTCATATTTTCCAAACTTCTACAGGATAGTCTGTTAACTTCCAGAAAACTTCGATTTATTTTTCTCCCAATGTCAACAACAATCTCAACATTCACTTGTCTAATGTACTGGGTTTCAAACCTATGGAGGAGGACGCTAGATATCTTGGTCTCCCTTCCTTTTGGGGGCGAAGCAAAAAAGAAGCTTTGGGATTCATTAAAGAGCTAGTGCAGAATAGATTAAAGGGCTGGAAAGCTAAATTCTTGAACATGGCTGGCAAGGAAGTCCTTATCAAGGTTGTTGCATAGGCCATCCCTACATATGTCATGCAATACTTTCTTCTCACTGTCACCTTTTGCGACTAACTTAGCTCGATGGTGGCAAACTTCTGGTGGAATAATTTTGCAGACAAGGATATGAGTATTCATTGGATAAACTGGAAGGATCTTTGCCGCCCAAAAGACCAAGGAAGAATGGGATTCTAGAATCTTAGAGCCTTTAACAAAGCTCTCATTGCAAAAGTGGCCTGGAAAATGATAAAAAATCTGGTCTCCCTTCTTGCTTAGATGCTCAGGGGAATTTACTACCCTAACAATAATATCTTCAATGCACCCAAGTGCGCTAATCCCTCCTGGGCCTGGGCAGGAATTAGAGAAGGGGTTAAGGTAATAAAGGAGGGAGCCCTTTGGAGAGTTGGAAATGATATGTATATTTCGACCTGGAAAGGCAACTGGGTCCCAAAACTCTCCATGTAACCCCCTTAGCCCGGCCTAGACGGTTGACCCGAACTACGAAGATTACACGGGGAAAACCAAAGTCAACCCGAAAGTCAACCTTGATTAACGACCCTTTTTTCTTTTTAAACTTGCCTTGATGCACATTAAACCTATGCATACTCTTGAGATAAGCATACTCAAAAATCACAACAATCGGAAAACAAAAAAGGACTCAATTGCACAACATACGAATTTAGGGACCAAAATGTAAAATCTGGAAATTAAGAGGACTTTATAAATTTTAAAGATACCATTATGAAATTAGTCATATTACTTGCTTCCCTGTCAAATTTCATCTTAAACGGACCTCTCGAACTCAAGCAATTGCACATACAAAAATCAAGACTAAAACGTAAAGCTTGCAAACCTCAAAACCATTCAAATCAGTGCCCAACGGTCAAGTGTTTCGAAACGGGTTGTTGGGGATTAATGCATCATCATGCATTAAAAATACCAGCAATACAACTCAACTCGCTGCTCTACATAAATCCAACATTTCGGCTACCAAACACAACCGAAATCACCTCCAAACTCTTCCAAAACTTAACCCAGCCAAGATCCATCATTTCTAACCATTATTAAACATCAATTAACATCCAAAATGATCCCAAACTCGTCCTTATACCTCCAGCATTAACAGAACACCAAAATCACCCCCAAAAACCACCATTTTCACAAGTAAAAACTTAGGAAAATCAACCTATTCGGGATTGCATTGATTAAACCTCAATTACACATCAGTTAAACATCCAAAATATATCAAAAAGACATCTCAAAACAGAGCCCAATCATCCAATACGAATTTCTTCAAAATTAAATCCAAATCTTGAATTTTTAAGCCAAAATCAAGATCACAACATTAAAACCTTTAATAAAACTCAATTTAAGGATTGAGAACTTGGAAATTTCAGTAAAGAACTGAGTATTTAGAGGAGAAGGACGTTCATACCTCTAAATGTGGATTTCTCCTTGTTTAGAGCCAAAATCCTTGAAAATTCATTAAGCAAATGGTGAGGATTTCATGTAGAAATGATTAGGAATCATTTGGGGATTGAAAACTCTTCTTTAGGTGTGAAAATCAAAAGGAAAGTTGCTGTGGAAATGTGTTTGGCTGAGGGAATTTTGAGAGAAAATGAAATAGGAAAATTTTGGTAAAAGTTAGTTATGAAACTAAAATATCACTTTTCCCTCTTTTCTTTTTATTAATTAAACACTAAATGAGTCTTAAAAATCAAGAAAAATCTGGAGAAATCCTCCCTTGGGTAAATTAGCTCCTTAAAGATTCAAAGTTTCAATCCTTTTAAAACAGTCACGAACTTTTCAAAAATTACATTTTAGTCACTAACTCGAAATGTCATATTTCCAAACCTCATTTTATAAATTTGATTTCACCACTCTCTTATATATATTAAAAGAGGATTTTTAGATATTTTTCCATATTTTTAATGCATCCCGAACTAGTATTTCCCTAAAATCACCTTTTATATTCGAATCGAAAATCCGACCGGTCCGGTTCAAACCCAAAACTTCTAAGCCCAAAATTGGGGTGTTACACCACAAGTTCAGGATATCATCTCATCCGCCTTCTGACTTTCCTTCCCCAACTGTTAGCTGTCTCATGAATCCAGATCTTCGTTTGTGAATGAATCAAAGATCGAAGATCTGTTTGATCCAGACGAAGCCAAGGCTATTTTATCTTTACCAATCGGAGGGACTCAGGTAATGACTCTTTTATCTGGACCGGAACGAAGAATGGAGAATATTCGTCCAAGTCAGGTTACAAATTTATTGAGGATATCTCGGGGATTAGATCCAATCTATCTTCTAGCGAGGATCTGAGTGCAAGGAAAGAATTTTGGAATTCTATCTGGACTTTAGGGGTCCCTTCCAAAGTTCGGTCTTTCCTATAAAAACTGTGCCATAACATAGTCCCGACTAAGGGCATCTTGGCGTCTCGATTTCATGGCAAATTACAAGACTTTGATTGCTGCCCCCGTTGTGGAGGGAAATGGGAGTCGATCGAACATCTCCTTTTCTTCTGCCCGTTCGCACAGGTAGCATAGAAGGCTTCTGGCTTCAACTACTCTCCATCCCCTCTTGATTTCCCTGGATTTCCGAAATGGTGGAATAAAATTAATGATTTCCGCCAACTAGGAAATTTTGACGACGGCTGTGCTCTTATTGCCTTCCTCCTGTGGTCTCTGTGGAAGTCAAGAAATGCCTTGGTTTTTGAAAGAAAGCAGGAACTTTCTTGGGATGTATGGCTGCGTGCGGAACAAGCCTTTTTGGAATATCACCATGTAACCCCCTCGTCTCGGTCCGGACGCTTGACCGGTCCGAGTGGGCCACACGGGGAAAACCGAAGCGAAACCCGTTAAGGTTCCTCCTCGGTTAACGACCCAGAAAATTTCTTTTATTTATCTTATCTAAATGCATTACCAACACCTATGTGAAACACGTCAGCGGAAACAAGAGCAATACAAAGATCGACCATTCAAGACATCATTCATAAAACAGCTCATTTTCTGTAATTAAGAAGGCCGTATCGATACACTTGTTAAGGGTATCGATACGCCTTGACCAAGGTCAACACTCAAGGGTCAACACAGGAAGACCGTATCGATACATCCCTTGAGCGTATCGATACGCCCCTCCCAGTCAACATCTCGTGGTCAACGAGATAAACCCGTACCGATACACTAACACACCGTACCGATACGGAAATGTCTCACCAAAATCTTAGAATTCCAGTGAGCACAAACCGTATCGACACACCCCCGTGTATCGATACGCCCAGCCAAACTTGAGTCCTGGAGGCAATAGCGTATCGGTACGGCCCTTAGGCGTACCGATACGCCCTGCACTGCCAAACTCCCAAACTCAGCAAAACGTGCAAGACTCGAACCTAGATGCAATTTAAGACTTCTCTAGGCCCAAACAAGCATTCATACAACATTTACTAACCATGATTTAGCCATGCAAGCACTCAACAGGTACATACATCATTCAACAAGGAAATCATGCATATAGCCAAAGGATAGCATAAAGACATTTAAGGTCTCATACTTCAACATTCTAACACAAACGCACATAGCCAACATTCATGGTAAACACAAAAGAGACATGGTTTGCAGTCCACATAAGGCTTTAACAAGCCACACCAAACATCATAACAAAGGAGTCCAAACATGCTCCTACACAACCAACAAAGCATACATCAAAATAACTCATGTCCCATTGCTTAACTATTACATGATCAACATTAAAAGCTCATACTTGATGTACTCAAAGCCAACAACCACACTTGGAGGCCCTTCACTTGCGCTAGCAACCCACGAACTAAGGATCTGCAATGTTGAACAAAGAGAGCGTAAGCAATGATGCTTAGTGAGGGTAAGCTCTTAAAACAAACCTCAACATTGCAGGGTCCGAGCACGATCTTAGCCAAGGCAAAACACATAATTACCAAGGATCGAAAAGAGCCACAAGATAAAGATGCATGAACAATATTCAATTAAATGTCATGCCCCACAAGCTCTACTTTACAACATATGTAAACACATATAAACATCCAAGTAAGGATCATATATCACAACACATTGATACACATATCAATCAATATTGGCACCTAGCTATGACCCGAATACGCGGATAAACACGTTGGAACTCACGTCCAACAACCACTTTACCTCACGGTGGGATTACACTCATCACCGGTCTCGCGGAGGGGATTCCACTCATCCTCACGCCCCGTCGATGGGATTCCACTCATCACCGACTATATATAAATACAATTTCTGGGCGAACCCGTACTCCTCCTTGGTGACTCAACGCCACCAAGGCCACGCGCGACTTTTGACTCATGTGTACACACTAACATCCTAATGATCGATCATTTGTACTCAAGCATACTAGTGCCAACATTTACTCATTCCACATCATTCATTTCAAATCAATTCTGTGCTTAGCATGTACTCACCATGATCTCAATCATGAACAATATCCATGCATGCCATAAGCATCACAAAATCATGCCTCATATCACATGTATAACACAATATACATAATCAAACATTTCACAATTCATACGAGGCATAAACATCCATACATAAGTTCAACCAATGGCTCTAGATCAAGTTTAGGATTAGGCTACCACCCTAATCCTAACTCTAGGTGGGTCTACCAAGCCCAACCTAGTCCACATACTCGAACCAACCATTTAAAAACCACGTAAAACGTTTAACCACTCACCTAAGCTCCCAAGCTCCAAGCCAAGCAAGCAACCACTCTCACAATCCCGAATTTCTTCCCGAAGCTTCTCCAACACCAATTCCCGCTTCTAAACAACATCAACACATTTCAAACAATTCCAAATTAGCCTAACATCAAAAGACCAACCCGGATTACAATTCAATCACAAATTACAATGTTGCAAGCTATGAACAAATCTCATTTTTAGCAAACTCGGGCAGCCCCTAACCATGTCCAAAAACCATGTTCCCAACATCCATAGCACCCACAAAGGGGGGATTTAAATTGAAAGACGGGTAAATTACCAAAAGGCCATTAATGAATGGCTATTCCCTTGTTCTTTATAAAGCTCTTCAACTTGCAATTAAATCAATTTGGTCCCATTTCAAATATTTATTTTGAAACCCGAAATTTTAAAGGATCATTTTAATTATAAACCCGAGCCCAAATAATATTAAAATATTATTTTCACCTAACCTCGAAACCCGGGTGTTACAACTCTCCCCCACTTAAGGAATTTCGTCCCCGAAATTACCTGGCGGAAACAAATACGGAAACTGCTCAACCATATCCTCTTTCCTCTCCCACGTGGCCTCTTCCACACCTCTATGTCTCCACAACACCTTGACCAACTCTATGGTCTTGCCACGCAATACCTTGCTATCAGAAGCAAGTATCTCAACGGGCTCTTCATTATATGACAAATCTGGATTTAACTCTATCTCCTCAACGGGCATAACATGAGAAGGATCCGATCTATATCTTCTAAGCATCGACACATGAAAGACATCATGGATCTTTTCTAACTCAGAAGGTAACCTCAAACGGTAAGCTACAGGCCCAATCCGCCCAACTATCTCATACGGACCAATAAACCTCGGACTCAACTTGCCCTTCCAGCCAAATCTCATTACCTTCTTCCACGGAGATACTTTCAGAAACACTTTCTCACCCACGAGTACTCAATCTCTTTCCTCTTCAAATCCGCATAAGACTTCTGACGATCGGATGCTACTTTCAAACGGTCACAAATCAACTTCACCTTGCCGGTAGTCCCCTTAAGCAAGTCTGGCATAGGCAACAATCTCTGACCTGTTTCAGCCCAACAAATCGGAGTCCTACATCTTCTACCATACAAAGCCTCATAGGGAGCCATCTGAATACTAGACTGATAACTGTTGTTGTAAGCAAATTCAACTAACGGTAAGTGCTTCTCCCAAGAATCCTGGAAGTCTATCACACAACAACGAAGCATATCCTCTAGAATCTGTATCACTCGTTCTGACTGCCCATCGGACTGTGGATGATATGACGTACTGAAATGCAACCGGCTACCTAGAGCACTATGCAAGCAACCCCAAAACCTCGAAGTAAATCTAGGATCTCTATCTGAAACAATAGACTTCGGAACTCCATGAAGTCTCACAATCTCACGGATGTACAAGTTTGCCAACTTGTCTAAGGAATCCATAGTGTTCACTGCTAAGAAGTGAGCACACTTAGTGAACCTATCAACAATCACCCAAACCGAATTCTTCTTCGAAGGAGACAAAGGCAACCCCGACACAAAATCCATGGTGATCCTCTCTCATTTCCATTCTGGAATCTTCAAAGGCTGTAACAAACCTGAAGGAACCTGATGTTCTGCCTTCACCCTCTGACAAACCATACAACGACTCACATACTCGGCTACATCTTTCTTCAAACCAACCCAGAAGTAATCATTCTTCAAGTCACGATACATTTTGGTACTACCCGGATGCATAGAAAAAGGACTCAAATGTGCTTCACTCAGAATCTAACGTCTTAGCTCAACATCTTCTGGTACAACAATTCTATCTCTAAAGCACAACAAGTTCTCACCACTGAAACTGTACTCGGTCGGTCTTCCTTCGGCTATGTCTTGAACATGAGGAACTAAAGTCACATCTTGCAACTGCTTCTCTCTAATCAACTGAATCAAAGAAGGCTTCACTTGCAACTCGGTGATCAAACCACCATCATCGGACACACTCAATCTAGCAAACATAGCTCTCAACTCAACGGCCACTTTTCTACTCAAAGCATCGGCTACTACATTTGCCTTACCCGGATGATACTCAATGGTCAAATCATAATCTTTTAGCAACTCTAGCCATCTTCTCTGTCTCAAGTTCAACTCTTTCTGTGTCATCAAGTACTTCAAGCTTTTGTGATCGGTGTAAACTATACACTTCTCACCATACAAATAGTGGCGCCAAATCTTCAATGCAAAGACAACTGCGGCTAACTCTATATCATGAGTAGGATAGTTCTTCTCATGAATCTTCAACTGTCTAGAAGCATAAGCAACAACCCTTCTTTCTTGCATCAAAACACATCCTAAACCTACGTAGGAAGCGTCACTGTAAATCACAAACTCCTTACCTGAAACAGGTTGCACTAACACTGGAGCATTTGTCAAAGCTTCTTTCAATTTCTCGAAGGCCTTCTGTCTTGCATCTGACCATTCAAACTTGACTCCTTTTTGCAACAATTTAGTCAAAGGAGCAGCTACTCTAGAGAAACCATCAACAAACCTCCTATAGTAACCGGCTAATCCTAGGAAACTCCTAATCTCGGTCACGGACTTAGGTTGTTTCCATTCAACAATAGCCTCAATCTTCGATGGGTCAACTCGGATACCTTCGGCCAAAACAACATGGCCAAGAAATACAACCTCTCGAATCCAGAACTCACATTTACTAAGCTTCGCATACAACTGATTGCTCAACAATCTCTGTAACACAAACCTCAAGTGCTCATCATGCTCTTCTTCTGTCTTCGAGTACACAAGTATGTCATCGATGAAAACAACCACAAAACGGTCTAGATAGTCTCTAAAAATTCTGTTCATCATATCCATGAATGCTGCAGGTGCATTCGTGAGCCCAAATGACATCACTAGAAACTCATAGTGACCATATCTAGTCCTAAAAGCTGTCTTCGGAACGTCACACTCTTTCACTTTCAACTGATAATACCCGGATCTCAAATCTATCTTCGAGAACACTGAAGCACCTCTCAACTGATCAAACAAATCATCTATACGAGGCAACAGATACTTGTTCTTCACAGTCAACTGATTCAACTGTCTATAGTCAATACACATGCGCATACTACCATCTTTCTTTTTCACAAACAACACGAGAGCACTCCAAGGAGAACTACTAGGCCTAATGAAACCACGGTCTAACAATTCTTGCAACTGACTCTTCAACTCTTTCAACTCTTTCGGAGCCATACGGTACGGAGCTATCGAAACTGGATTAGACCCTGAAACAGTCTCAATCACAAACTCAACATCTCTGTTAGGAGGTAAACCCGGAAACTCTTCAGGAAACACATCCGGAAAGTTACACACTGTTCTGATATCTTTCGGTCTAGCTTCACTCATATTCGGATTCATAACATAAGCTAAGTAAGCCACACATCCGGAATCCATCAACCTATGAGCCTCTAAAGCTGATACAACATTAGACAAGAACTTAATGTTCTCGCCTACTACTACTACCTCGTAGTCATCAGAAAGTTTCAAGGAAATCCTCTTCGTCTCAAAATCCACACTAGCTCGGTGCTCAACTAACCAGTCCATTCCCAAAATAATATCAAAGCCATAAAAAGGAAGTTCCATCATATCAACAGAGAACACATGACCCTGAATCTTCAGTGGACATCTCCTATACATACGTCTAACCACAACCGTCTCACCAAAAGAACTAGTCACATGCATACCTACATCTAAAATCTCAACAGGCATGTCTAATTTCCGTGCATGCTCACTCAAAATGTACGAATGTGTAGAACCCGAATCAACCAAAGAAAGCAAAGACATAGACTGTAACTCGAAATTACCTGCTATCACATTTGTGTCGTTCCCGGCCTCTCTCTGAGCATAAACCCTCGCTGGTCCTCCCGCCTCTGGCTGCACTGCCACAACATGAGCAATGTTCCTCTGAGCATCCACCCTAGGTGCATCAGCCCTAGGCTGGAAGTAGCCACGACCGCGCCCACGGCCTCTCTGAAAGTCATTCGCTCTCGTAAGAGCCTGAGCAATGTTCGGTGCCTGTGCCGCCTGATGCAGACAATCCCTCCTAAAGTGGTCCCTCGAACCACAATTCCAACAAGCATGGAAGTTACCCCAACACTCACCAGCGTGCTGCCTCCCACATCGTGTACACTCGGGCAAGCGCCCTCCTCCTCTATGGCCCTGATGGCCCCTACCCTGGTGGCCACCGCCACGTCTCTCATCAAACTGATGTCCGCCACCTCTATGCCTCTTGGCATCTCTACCATCAAAGTGGTTATGCCTCTTGCCAGAACTAGACCCACCGGACCGTTTGGCCGAACCCAAACTGTGCTCTAAATCCTTGGCCCTCGCGACCAATACATCAAAGTCTGAGTAGTCAGAAGCTAACGTGTACCTCTTGACTTCTTCGTTCAACCCGTAGCGGAAACGGTTACAGCGTTCCACTTCAGTAGGAACCAACTCTGGAGCTTACTGACTCAAGCGAACAAAACGGATCTCATAATCGGTCACAGAAGCATCTCCCCGAGTAAGGGCCATAAACTCTCGCTTCTTCTCATCCAAGTACCTCGGTCCCAAATACGTCTTCCTGAATGCAAACTCAAAGAAATCCCAGTCAATCTCTGCCTTCGGAACCCTAGCAGTAATGGTGACCCACCAGGTGTAGGCATCACCCTGAAGCAACGAGATCACACAACCCAGTCTACGTGCGCCCACACAACCCATCTGAGCCAAGATACGTACTGTCTTCTCCAACCATAACTCCGACCTCTCCGGAGTAGATCCCCTAAACTCCTCGGCCCCCAAGCTACGGAGCCTCTCCAAAGGTAGACTAGCATCGTCACACCTAGGCTGAGCTGCTGCCTGAGCTCCCGCAACTGCGGCCTGAAATGCTCCCGCTATAGCTTGCACTAGCGGAGTCATATCGATTCCGGCCGAACCTTGGCCACCTTGGCCACCTTGAGGTCCCTCTCCTTCAGCTCCATCCTCGCCTCCAGCTCCAGGCGGAGGAGGTGGTGGTGGTGGAGGTGGTGGAGGCGCTCCAACTCCAGCAGCCCCAGGCCCTTCTATATGAGCCTCCACACCAACTACCAGCTCAACAGAAGCCGCAACACGTGGTTCCTGACGAACCACTCTCGGCCTACCTCTCGGTCTAGACATCGCTCTCACAGATATTAACTACAACTACAACAACAAAATATACAAGGTTGGGTTAGCAAGGCAAGGCTTCCAAGTGTTCAAGTACGTTCCCTCACTTAAAATCATTTTTCCAATGTAATAGTAGCAATGAGACTCTTACACAACATGTTTTTAAACAAACAATCAACATAATTGTCAAACGAGCAATCATACTTACAAAGCAAGCAAACACCGTGCATATCAATTCAAAACTTGAACTTACCTCACTTACCTGCCCAAGGTCTCAGTAACCTTAGGCTCTGATACCAACAAGTGTAACCCCCTCGTCCCGGTCCGGACGCTTGACCGGTCTGAGTGGGCCACACGGGGAAAACCGAAGCGAAACCCGTTAAGGTTCCTCCTCGGTTAACGACCCAGAAAATTTCTTTTATTTATCTTATCTAAATGCATTACCAACACCTATGTGAAACACGTTAGCGGAAACAAGAGCAATACAAAGATCGACCATTCAAGACATCATTCATAAAACAGCCCATTTTCTGTAATTAAGCAGGCCGTATCGATACACTTGTTAAGGGTATCGATACGCCTTGACCAAGGTCAACACTCAAGGGTCAACACAGGAAGACCGTATCGATACAGCCCTTGAGCGTATCGATACGCCCCTCCCAGTCAACATCTCATGGTCAACGAGATAAACCCGTACCGATACACTAACACACCGTACCGATACAGAAATGTCTCACCAAAATCTCAGAATTCTAGTGAGCAAAAACCGTATCGATACACCCCCGTGTATCGATACGCCCAGCCAAACTTGAGTCCTGGAGGCAATAGCGTATCGGTACGGCCCTTAGGCGTACCGATACGCCCTGCAATGCCAAACTCCCAAACTTAGAAAAACGTGCAAGACTCGAACCTAGATGCAATTTAAGACTTCCCTAGGCCCAAACAAGCATTCATACAACATTTACTAACCATGATTTAGCCATGCAAGCACTCAATATGTACATACATCATTCAACAAGGAAATCATGCATATAGCCAAAGGATAGCATAAAGACATTTAAGGTCTCATACTTCAACATTCTAACACAAAGGCACATAGCCAAGATTCATGGTAAACACAAAAGAGACAAGGTTTGCAGTCCACATAAGGCTTTAACAAGCCACACCAAACATCATAACAAAGGAGTCCAAACATGCTCCTACACAACCAACAAAGCATACATCAAAATAACTCATGTCCCATTGCTTAACTATTACATGATCAACATTAAAAGCTCATACTTGATGTACTCAAAGCCAACAACCACACTTGGAGGCCCTCCACTTGCGCTAGCAACCCACGAACTAAGGATCTGCAATGTTGAACAAAGAGAGTGTAAACAATGATGCTTAGTGAGGGTAAGCTCTTAAAACAAACCTCAACATTGTAGGGTCCGAGCACGATCTTAGCCAAGGCAAAACACATAATTACCAAGGATCGACAAGAGCCACAAGATAAAGATGCATGAACAATATTCAATTAAATGTCATGCTCCACAAGCTCTACTTTACAACATATGTAAACACATATAAACATCCAAGTAAGGATCATATATCACAACACATTGATACACATATCAATCAATATTGGCACCTAGCTATGACCCGAATACGCGGATAAACACGTTGGAACTCACATCCAACAACCACTTTACCTCACGGTGGGATTACACTCATCACCGGTCTCGCGGAGGGGATTCCACTCATCCTCACGCCCCGTCGATGGGATTCCACTCATCACCGACTATATATAAATACAATTTCCGGGCGAATCCGTACTCCTCCTTGGTGACTCAACGCCACCAAGGCCACACGCGACTTTTGACTCATGTGTACACACTAACATCCTAATGATCGATCATTTGTACTCAAGCATACTAGTGCCAACATTTACTCATTCCACATCATTCATTTCAAATCAATTCCGTGCTTAGCACGTACTCACCATGATCTCAATCATGAACCATTTCCATGCATGCCATAAGCATCACAAAATCATGCCTCATCTCACATGTATAACACAATATACATAATCAAACATTTTACAATTCATACGAGGCATAAACATCCATACATAAGTTTAACCAATGGCTCTAGATCAAGTTCAGGATTAGGCTACCACCCTAATCCTAACTCTAGGTGGGTCTACCAAGCCCAACCTAGTCCACATACTCGAACCAACCATTGAAAAACCACGTAAAACGTTTAACCACTCACCTAAGCTCCCAAGCTCCAAACCAAGCAAGCAACCACTCTCACAATCCCGAATTTCTTCCCGAAGCTTCTCCAACACCAATTCCCACTTCTAAACAACCTCAACACATTTCAAACAATTCCAAATCAGCCCAACATCAAAAGACCAACCCGTAATACAATTCAATCACAAATTACAATGTTGCAAGCTATGAACAAATCCCATTTTTAGCAAACTCGGGCAGCCCCTAACCATGTCCAAAAACCATGTTCCCAACATCCATAGCACCCACAAAAGATCCCAATTCAACCCCTATCCATAGTACTATCAAAAGACTATCAAAATCCACCTAAATCAACCCCCAAAACCCTCCAAAAACCCTATGTTTACCCAAATCTGAAAATTGTTCAAAATCATTCAAAATTCACATATGTGGTACCATTTAACTTCTATACATCATAAATAACCATATTAAATCAAAACATTAAGCTTAACAACATAAAGTTTCCATTTTTATCAAAATCTTTCAAAACTATATTTTCCAAAACTTCCATGAAAATGAAAATAAATGGTACTTTTAAAGAGAGGGAGTTGAGGGGAAGTCAAAAACGTTATTACCTTTCAAAATGGAGTTGAAATGGATGAGAAATGAGATTGAATAGTAACTTGAAGAGGGGAGAGCTCTTTCACGTTGGAAAAGGAAGAGGAAGAGAGTGAAAAGTGATTATTTGTGAAAAATAGGGGATTTAAATTGAAAGATGGGTAAATTACCAAAAGGCCATTAATGAATGGCTATTCCCTTGTTCTTTATAAAGCTCTTCAACTTGCAATTAAATCAATTTGGTCCCATTTCAAATATTTATTTTGAAACCCGAAATTTTAAAGGATCATTTTAATTATAAACCCGAGCCCAAATAATATTAAAATATTATTTTCACCTAACCCCTAAACCCGGGTGTTACACACCACAACACCTCAACTAGTCATCCGGTGAAGTCTCATACCTCCCAGGAACCGAGGCAATAGACACCACCCCCGACAGACTCGATTAAGATTAATTGCGATGCTGCTTTTGATGCTCACTCAGGGAAAGTTTCAGCTGCGGCTATCGCACGTGATTGCTCAGGTTCGTTCATCCAAGGAATCTCCGACTCTTTCGTTGCTTCGTCTGCTGAAGTGGCAGAAGTGTTGGCTATCAGACTTGGTGTTTCGTTGGCCCTAAGGAATGGCTTCAGTAATATTATCATTGAAGCCGACTACAAAGCTGTTATTAACATGCTTAGCGGGGGATCCCTGTCGGACTGGGCTACATCGGCCGTGGAGGAGGATATTAGGTCTATCGTTAGATCCTTTGCCTCTTATTCTTTTTCCTTTGTTCCTCGTTCTTGTAATCAGGCTACCGACTGGTTAGCCAAGTATGCTAAAAGCTTTCAGGGTCATATGATGTGGGGACGTGACTCCTCCCCGCCTCAACTCTTGTCTATGTAGTTTTTTCTGAAAAATAAAGTTATCTTTTGAACAAAAAAAACTTTTTCAGAATTCAATACCCACATTTGGATTAAAAGGATTCCCACAAGGGAGTAATGCAACGTTACCAACAGTAGCGTCCTTTTGAGTTTAAGATGGGAATGTCAATCCTTTTAAATTCTTAGGTATTATATGATTCCCGTCGTATTGGACTCTAATGCCCCTAAAATAAATATTTTCACAAAGATCCTTTCTAGAGTTTGTTTCTGCTAACGTTTGTAAGATTCATTGGAGAGAAAAGTTTCTCCTCGTCCATCATTCTTACCCTTGATTTTTTTTTTTGCATTCAACTTAAATTTAAACTGAGATTGAAGATTTTGATGTTAATTTTTTCTTAGGCTACAACACAGAATAGTGGAGAAGTGGATTTGTGATGAAAATTGAAGGGAAAAGATGGATTTTATTTGATTCTACTCTAACTGACTGTTAGGTAAGGAATTAGTAATTATTTGTGTGTGCTTTTGGTTTTAAAATTAAAAATTCTCTATTAAAATTTCATGGGTTTCATTACCTAATAACTAAGAGTGTAATTTAGACAACAATCGAAGAGAAAGAGCAAGAATTTTTTGTGCTATTGGTTCAACTGGATGAGAATTTTCAACTATTCTCCATCTAACTGCTGGAAATAGGTAAGAGCGACCCAATCTTTGTGATGGTAGAAAGATATTAGGCATATTCTCTAGTTAGGTTAGATAAATTCTCAACCTTAAGTTATAGTATTTGAAAATATGCTCAAGTGAAGGTGATGTTATTAAAGAATTAGTGCAAATGGAGTTGGCAAAATAAAATAATGGTACGATGTATTCAGTAGTTTATGGAGGCCTGAGATGTTTGATTGCCCTGTTTGTTTGATTTTTAGTTGGAATCATTAGAGAAAAGCTTCTTGGGTGTATGCACTATTATTTTACTTAGTTTAATACTATATTGTATTTAGGACGACTTTCTCTTATACTATTGACAAAGATTTTTTAAAGTTGTTTTTTTGGTGTTTCCTAACTTCTCTAGAGATTATAAGATTGACGTGTTCCAAGAGATTACAATTTTCGTTTTTGTAATGTTCTGCTTCTATATGGTGGCTCTAGTGGGGAGGAAAGTGGATTGTTTGTTATGAAATTCTTTGAGGAAGTTAGCCTTTCTTTTTTCAGTACTGCCTAGTTAGGGTCTTAGGTAGATTTGCATGTGTTGAGTGTCTATGTGGTGAGTTTGTTCAATCTCTTAAGTGTTTGATTCTTTGGTATTTTAATTATGGATGGGTTATTGACTGTTATGTGAGGAAGTTTCTGTTTTGGTAATTGATTTAACACTATAATGGAATGATGGTCTTACGAATCTATCTTCATATAGCTTTTAAGTGGATATATGGTATTGGTTATTGTCTTCATAAGTGGTCTTGTTATTGCATATATAGGTAGTATTTTGTTGTGTTATTCTTGATTTTCATCATGTGTTGGAGTGTTGGTTGCCCTTTTGTTGTTGTAATGAATCTAAGTAGATGAGTATAGACTGTTTTCAAAGGAATCGTCCAGCGTTGCTTGGTTGCTGCTAAAAACCTTAACTGGAAACTGGTTCTGATAGGTAGAGAAAAAATGTGATTGTTGATGGCCTGGCAAAATCGGGTATTAATAAAATTTCTTTTTCAAATGGCGTGTCATAGTTAAGTGCTAGGGGATCATACTTTCAATGCGTTGAGAACAACCACTTGAATGTGCTGAATTTGGTCCTGCAAATTATATTATTTTCTTGTTCCATGGGGTGAGACCATTACCGGTTCTGGCATAGCTCTTCATTTCTTAGCTACTCGTGAATTACTTTTGGGATGAGTTTGTTATTGTCTGGGTCAAAGCATTGAGCCTAAAGAACACATGGAATTCTAGTGCCGCGTTTTGTAACTTTGTTTGTGTTGTAAAAGTGCCTTTGAGGGTGTTGTATCGAATACAGTGTTTTTCGAAACTGATGTGGTGTACTCTTTTTTCTCTATTTATAATTAGGGAGGTTTTTTAACGAGGCACGTGTCTTTGTCCTTGTATTGTATGGTATTCCTAATAAAATCATACAATATTTTACCTTTCAAAAAAGTATAGACTGATTTTGGGTGATTAGTATGTTCAAGTTGTAACATGGCCTAGTGGCTATATTTTGGATCTCGTTGATGGGGTCATTTTCTTTTATTAATAAAATTCCAATTTTGACGAGAAAATAAAATGTTCATCATTTCTTGCATGACTATGGTTTAATTGATAAAATAAAAAAGTTAAAAATTAGTTAATTTGACGAAAAAATAATTTACCGGGACTAAAAGTATAATGATAAACAAGGAAAACCAGAAACTTATTTTGTTGAAAGGAAAATGAAAGTGAGAAATTGTATAAAAAATTATACAATACCTAAAATAATTAATAACTGAATGTCAAGTGTATTTGAACGCATTAATTCTTGAATTTTAATGGACCCTAAACCTTATTATTATAAACAATTTTTAGAAGTTATATATTTTAATTTTATAATAAAACTCTAAACCTTATTATTTTAATTATGTCATTTTCATAAATTACTTTATTATTCACAACTCGCAAAAGCTTTAATTGTAAAGTTTATCATAAATAATTATCTCTTTGGTAAAATCTATCACAAAAATAAAAGGTTTAATTTATTAGAAAGAAAAAATATCACAAGGGTATGTTGGTCAAACATACATTCAAGTAATTTTATATTTCATAAAACAAACACTGTCATCTTACATTCCTGCCAAATAAGCCAAACAAGGTAATGTAATATTCCCAGTAATATTACAAGTAATGTAACATTCCAGGAATCCTATTCCCAAAGGCAATATTACATTCCGTGAACTAAACACACCCTAAATGATTTTGCAACCCAGTCCGTAGTTAGGTTGTATAATTGGGCAATAAAGAAGAAATAGGAGCAGATTCTCGATAGGAATGTTTAGGTTTTATAGTGTAAGTATGTGTTGGAAACCCGACAGACCCAACACACTCACTATGGAGGACCTAAGACTGACCACTAGTACTACACCAACTCTCTAAGTCGGTTAGCCTTTCTATCTTTCATTTTTAGTGCACAATAACTTAGGTGGCAGTGCCGACCATATACCAATTAGGCGGTAGAATCGACCATATACTATTCAGGCGGCAGAGCCAACCATATAACTTAGGCGGCATAGCCGACCATTAGTAACCAATTCAAGTGCACTAAGAAATACATAAACTAAAGCTCAATCAAGAGTCTTTTAATTACAAGGGAAACTAACACTTTTATTAATATACACAATAAATTAAAAGTATGTACCTATTTTTCTCTAGACTCACACTTGCACACACTCCACCTCACGTTCACTTGCACTCGTGCACTCTTTCACACTATCTCTGCACACACATTTCTCACCAACACACACTCTCACACACGTCACTCTCTCCTATTTATAGGAGATTTAGGTCGGTGGATCCACTATGTCGGTGGATAAATATTTTTTTCTTTCTTTTTTTATATTATTTTATTATTATAATATTTATATAACTATGCTTTCTAGAACAATGGAGAGAATGCCGGTGTATTCTTAACACCCCCTTCAACCACTTCTCTCTATAAATGGCTTGCAGATCATACAGAGTGCTTCACTGAACTTTTCAAACTTTAGTTTGTTTAGGCTCCTCGTGAATATGTCTACAGCTTGTTGTTCTATCTTTGCTAGCACCATTTTGATCTCTCTTTCAAGGACCTTCTTGACGAACTTATTTGTTGCTCCATTGTCGACTAAGGCACGTACTAATTGTCCTCTAATCTTCACTTGCTCGAAAAATAATCTTTTCTTTTCAAACGTAGGCACCTCGTCATTGTCTTTGATAGAGTTGAGGATATGGAGATATTGCATACTCTTATCTCTTTTTTGGGTAACTTGCTCTCTTTCTCCTTTGTTGTCTCTTTCCCTCTTGTTGAGCGAGTCTGAAATCTCTAATAGCATTTTATAGAGTTCTTTTGCTCGTGTCTCTTTCTCCACATTCTTAGGATAGAGTTGTCTTTTTAGCTCATTCTTGATTTCCTCCCAAGTAGCAATGGTGCAATCTCCATCCTTCATTTTACCATGCTTACGCCACAACCATAGTAGTATCATATCTTCCAAATAAAGTGATGCATGGTCGATCTTCTTAACATTGTCAATCTTCCTAGCATCCTCCACAACGTTTGTGGCTTGGATGTATTGTTCTAAGCTCCACGAAAAGTCATCTACATCCTTCGCGTTCTCATCCCCTTCATAAGACTTGGGTTTAGAAACTTCTACTCTCGAATAAGTTGGAATTAGGACGGATGAGGCAGCTCCCCCATCATGAGCTAGTGTCTTCCTAAGAAGCATCATCTCCTCCCTCATATTTTCCAATTCCCCACGTACCATCTTAAGTTCTTCCCTTAGGACTTTGTTCTCTTCTTTGAGAATAAGAATTTCACTAGAAGAGGTCTCACATTGTTGCGAACACTTACTAATAGTCTCGCTTAGGGCTCTCGACATTTCCCCGTAAAGCTCGTCGACTTCCTTTTGGCTTGAACGAAACTCCTTAGATATAGGTTGATGTATAACCGTCTTCCAGGTTCTTTTATCTTTCGAGGGTGAGCTTTCTCTTTCTTCACTTGGATTCAATGCTTGCTCTTCACTTTTTTTATTATCTTCTGAAAGTTCTTCTAGGTCATGAGATTTTGGAGGCTCAACTTTCTAAGGCGACCTCCAAGAAAAAGCTTCATCAAACACCAAATTCCTTGAAGTGTAGCACTTGCAATTGGTTGGATCACAACACCTTCAACATCTCTCATCATTGGAGCACCCAGAGTCGATGATCCAATCCTCCTCGTAATCATTTTTTGACTCTATGGTTGTTGCAAGAGCTGGTTTCTCCATGTCTTCTTCCAACTCTTCATCCATGTAGTCTATATTTGGATTTGTAATTGCAACGAGAGTTGGTGCTTCCATGTCTTCTTCGAACTTTCTTCATCATTATAGTTTCATCTTTGTGTATGTAGTTGCTACAAGAGATGATTCCTCCATTTCTTCCGTTAAATATTCTTCAACAAAAAGTCCACCGTCTATATCTCATTCTTCCTCGCTGATGGAATCTTCCAACATGACCTCATTCTCCTCCTCTTTTGTGGTGGTCATGTTTCCTTGGAAAGTCTGTCTCATGGGAAATATGCAATCTTGTGCAAAGTGGCCATTCTTGCCACAATTAAAGCATTCACGACTCTCCCTCATGGGTAATCTACAATCTCGAGCAAAGTGACCCTTCCTTCCACAATTGAAGCATTCACCACTTTGTCTTTTATCGTTCTCCTTGTACTGTTGGTGATAGTCTTCTTTTCTACGTCGTGCTCCCCCTGAAGTGTTACTTCTATCTCTCAGATGAAACTTGTCTCCTTGTGTCCTCATTTCCTTTGACACGCCTTGTCTTCTTAGCGTACCTTTCTTCTTGCTGGTGAAGAGTGCCTCATCTTCGTCTTTTATGGTTACGCCGTTCATCTGTTTGGCTAATTCCTACTAATTAGCCAACAGGTTCTCCATCTCGACTAAGGATGGTTGAGTAGGCCATCCCCTTACAGCGGTGATAAACCCATTGTACTCGGGTCTCAGGCCATGGATGATAATTCTCTTCATCCTTGCCTCGCTCACCTTCTCCTCTGGTGCAAGCTGAGATATTTTGCGACAAATAGATTTCACTTTGGTGAAATATTGAGCAATAAATAAGCTTCATTGCGAGATGCCCGCGAGCTCATTTTCCAAGAGTTGGAGGCGTGCTTCATTCTTCTTTGAAAATAATTTTGCCAAAGTTTCCCAGGCTACCTTTGAAATATTGAGCAATAAATAAGCATATTCGTGATGAGAAGACACCAAAGGTAGCCTGGGAAACTTTGGCAAAATTATTTTGGCAGAGTCTCCCCTTAGCACCTTGATGCCACGTCAACTAATGTAAGTGATTGTAAAGCAATAAATAAACCCAGTTCGTTGCTTGTGCTCCCAAAGCCTGCCATGCTGACTAACGCCCGACGTCCACTAAGATTGGTTCCAAACCAATAGCTTTACAATCACTGACTGTATTCTGGCAGAGTCTCCCCTTAGCACCTTGATGCCACGTCAACTAATGTAAGCATCCAACGCTTACCGAAACTTTACAGTCCCTGACTGTGTTTTGACGGAGTCTTCTCACAACGAACTGATGCACCGACTAATGTAAGCGTCCAACACTTACTGAAGTTTACTCCACTGGTAACGGTCCCGGACCGCCCCCTCTGATACCAATTGTTGGAAACCCGACAGACCCAACACACCCACTATGGAGGACCTAAGACTGATCACTAGTACTAAACCAACTCCCTGAGTCGGTTAGCCTTTCTATCTTTGATTTCTTACTGCACAATAACTTAGGCGACAGTGCCGACCATATACCAATTAGGCGGTAGAACCGACCATACACTATTCAGGTGGCATAATTGACCATTAGTAACCAATTCAAGTGCACTAATAAAAACATAAACTAAAGCTCAATAGGGAAACTAACACTTTTATTAATACACACAATAAATTACAAGAACGTACCTATTTTTCTCGAGATTCACACTTGCACACACTCCAACTCACGTTCACTTGCACCTGTGCACTCTTTCACACTATCTCTGCACACACATTTCTCACCAACACACACTCTCACACACGTCACTCTCTCCTATTTATAGGAGATTTAAGTCGGCGGATCCACTATGTCGGTGGATTTTTTTTTCTTTCTTTCTTTTTTATATTATTTTATTATTATAATATTTATATAACTATGCTTTATAGAACAATGGAGTGAATGTCGGTGTATTCTGTAACACCCCTCACCCAGTTTAGTCGTAAACCGGCTAAGGAATGCTACTCAAGCAACAAAAACCTGAATAATAATAAACTTTTGCCTAACTTAACCTATTTGATAAGTTAGACTCTTACATACATGTTTACACAATAAACATGATCTGTTAACACATTTCATACTTCAATTATTAACATGATTCAATCATCAATCAAGTCATAACAATTAAACTTAACATAGACACATATTACAAGCATAGAATGTAAACTAAATCGTTTCACCTAAACACCATGGCATTCGAAACATAAATAACTATATCCAAAATATCAATACTTAATCATATGATCCATGTAACAAGAATGCATAGCTTATTTCACCTAAATCTTAATCATTGAATCAACTAACTACATTAAGCTTTTTACCTATACCATTTGAATGACATCTTTACAAACAACATGGTATAATTCACACTATCATGAACCTAAAATCGTTACATTCATTCAAATAGAATGCCAAGGCAATTCAACCAAACCATCACACTATCATGTACCTAATTTATAAACTCAAACATACTTAAGCATTATTCAATATATTCGAATGTACTAGGGATCCATGAATTCATCTATGCACTTCAACTTATTCAATTAACATGCTATACATATCAAACATTCAATCACACTAACATGATCCTATGGTATAGTTTTTTATCACATCTCAATCCATCTATTTCAAGACAACATCCACACATTAATCAAGCTATCAAACATAGATATATCATCAAGGCACTGAACCATAAGTAATCATACCGTTATTTGTTGTCTAGCTCAAGTTTGCTACCAACCAAACCATGTTATCAAGTTATACAAACCAGGATATCTTGAATATATACATAGTCAAACATAGGCTTAAAATGCATGAACATGTATCTAATTACAAAACTAAGGCTACCATCTAGGAGTATACAAAAGGGTGAGTTCATACTTAAAGCTATAGCTTGTCTTGCCTTGCCTCCAACCGAGAAATCGTGCAATCTACGAACCTGTATTTTGGGAAGAACGAAATGAGAGTGATAAGTACAATTAAGTACTTAGTGAGGTAGCGACCTAAGCTAGGCTAGCATATTCATTTAACAAGTGTATTTTAGATCAAGGAAGGCCTAGCTCGGTTCACAAGAATCATGCTTGTACAAGGCTTGTATTCAATTGATCATATTTAGACATATTTTCATATCATTTCATTTAAGTTATTCTAACATTTATACATGGCAAATCGAGGTCACATGAGTACATATATCGATCTAATTTTTCAACCAATCAATTACATGTTATCAACAAGAAGTCATATGTATAACAATCAATAAAGTTTCATGGAATATGATATCATGTAAGCAAGCATAACAAGATCAATTTCATTTCATGTAAACGCAATTTCATGTCAGCAAGCTTTCTTATTCAATTTAAAGTTTAAACCTTGGATTATAGTCGAGTTTAGGTAATTGAGTTGCCAACCAATTGTCGCCAAAACAAGCATCTGGTCATATCCCTCCTACTATCGCCAAACACCATAACATACATCCCTCATACTGTCGCCGAATAAAAGGCCCTAGCCCGGTCTGTAGACCACCCAACACAAATGAGCTCAAGACTCTATGGCATGCCATCCTAACTATGACTCACTAGTTACCAAGGCATTATTTAATCATGTGATCAAGAATCAAGGATCATATAACAAGCTAGACAAGAATCATGGCATATTCAAGTGATAAATAATCATGTATCAAGATCAAGAGCCCTTAGGCTAATGAACCATTGTTCAATTTCAAGAGAGATCATTTCATGTCATGTTTCATCAAGGAACAAATCAAGACAATCAAGGCAGCAAGCAAGTTCATGTTCAAACTCATTATAGCACAAGTAACACATCAATTTACTTATTTTATCACATGTTACCATTAATATCATCATTCCCTTATATATTTACCAAGTATACTTTAAATTCAGTTTCATGGCATCATTCAAGATCATTAATAACATAAATAACTTGGTTAGGACCTAAGTCCTTACCCTAATGATAGCTACACTCACAACTCCAAGCTAGTCTTGTTCTTTAATAGCAATGCTCTTGTTCTTCTTATTTTGTTGCCCAACCCTTGATTCCTCCAAAATCTCTTCAAGTTCTCGATCTTGTTATTCACATACAAACATATATGAAACATATTAGAAGTCATGTAACCCCCTCGTCCCGGTTCGGGCGGCCGACCGGTTCGAGCGGGTCACACGCGGGGAAAACTGAAGCGAAACCCGTTAAGGCTCCAATTCGGTTAATGACCCTAGGAAAAACTTTCTTTTATTATTATCTTGTCTAGATGCCTTAATATGTCCTATGTGAAACAACGACAACAGAAGCAACAAGCGAGGTGAACAACCAAACAACAATTCAAAAACAGCCCATTTTAGCTTACACTGCAGACCGTATCGATACTGTAACACCCCCAACCCGGGCTGGAAGCCGGGGGCGTTGCCGGAGATCAGAAAACGGACAAACGGAACATATCAGACAATAGTGGAAGCATTTCGGAAAACGTGATATTATTTTAATCAGTATTTTATATTAATGCGCACGCGGAAAAATGGGCTAACAAAAACTTAGATATACTTTCTTTTAATCTTGCTACTAATTTTCGAGCCATTTAAAACTTTTATATTTATTTTCATATTACCATTACAAGTAAGTCATGATGTCGAACTCTTAATTAATCGATTACATGCCATTCAAAAACTTATCTAAACGGTCTAGGTGATTTCGAATTAATCCAAATTACCAATAACTAGTCAAGTCAATTTTCATGCAACACATAATATATTTCCATTTCATGGCATTTGATTTCCTTTACTTAGGACCTTACAAAATAACATAGCTTATATGCCCCTAAACATGTCAAGCTATCGACTATGGACAACAAAAAGAATCGACATAACCACTAGCTTGACTTACATTTTTATACACAAAATAATGAGGCTACCTACTTAAATACAAAACATGATTCTAGCCTCCTAACCAAGCATCACGGAGCATATAATTTCAAACACCGTTTCAAACTTAAGTTACGACCAAACACAACAAAACGAATCCTTAAACAGACTTCAAAGCCACCATCTAGGAGTCTAAAGATAAGACTTAGATCGTACATATTTCAGAACTGTGAACTTGAGAACTTGATAACTTTGATCCAACGAAAGCTAGCTTTAGGGTCCGAGCTATCCTACTAAGGTTGGGAAGAAGAAAACAACGGAGCGGTAAGTACAAAAAGTACTTAGCGAGGTAATGCTAAAACTAATTCATTCTTTGAGCTTAAGCGTGTTCAAGCATTGAGCTTACTTAGCTAGGTTTATTAACAATTCGGTTTCACCCAACTAAGCTCACATAAAATTCATACACATAGCATCATACATGTCATATCAGCATTCATAGCACATTCTCGACTACATAACATATCACAATAATTTATCACATGCTTGCATATAATTCGATCAATAGCATAATTCAATCCATTTTTGGCGTACTCAATATCATGCTTAGCAATTGAATAAATCAAGATCTCATGCTAAACCATACATAGCATTTTTAACTTATCAAGTCGAAATCACAAATTCACCATAGCATGTCATTCGAATGATCTCAAATTATCATTCAAAAATCAAAATTTTCCCTTACTTAATTACATGTATTCGAATAGGGTCATCACCCAAATTTCACATAATCGAACTTATAAGTAATTCATATGCTTCGTGTCATAACCGGAAAGGATCAATGTCCATATAGCATAGCATTTCATTTCATATCATAATCGGAAAGGATCAATGTCCACATAGCATAGCATTTCATATCGTATCATATCATGCTAAGTCACACAATCTTTTATCCACTTCATAAGCTTATTTAACTTAGCAAGTTCCATTCAATTCATGCACTTCATATCACATGGTAATTCATTTCATTTCTTTAATTTGGTTTCTTAGCCCAAGCATTTTATTTAATGTTTTGCCCATGGTAGAATAGTCGTAACAGAAATTCGAGCCATCGGAAGGGTAACACACATAACGGATATAGTTGCCCGCGGCAACGTCAAATATTGCACAAAGCAACGTCAAAGGGGATGCCCATAGCATCGTGTGTCTCGAACAGCAATCAAGATCACACATCTTATCAAAAGTACACAAAGTACTATCAAAGATTGCACAAAGCAATATCGGACGGTGAGCTCAGACTCTAGGCATGCCGTTCTTATGTAGAACGTCCAAACGACCAAGGGCGTAATCTTGTTAAGTGATTAGTTCATTATTTCATTTCATGTACATTTTTCAGAATTTAATTTGCATGCTCATTCGATCGTATCATCATGCATGGCAGCAACTTCATACATACATAATCATATGCATTTTCAAGCATAGCATAATCATACTATAGGGCAGTCCACATATTCATTTTATCAAATATGATCAAGAATCCATTTCATGCTTTTCCATCATACAATCATTCACATGGGCAGTCCACATTTTCACATACTCAATCAATTATCAAAATCCAAATCGACATAAAATTCATGGCATTTAACATCTTATAAAACAACCCACATATCGCACACAATCAAACATATATCACAAGTTTCAATCATGCATCCAAGTTCCTTTATATCTCCTTCCCTTACTAAACACATTACCGGATATCATTTAGTCCAATTTCATGCATAGAAAACATAAATTACAGAAAATTAAAGTGGTTCGGACACTAGTCCCAACCCTAAGGTAAAATTACACTCACGAAAGTTACACTCACGATCCTTAAGCTTGATCTCGAATTGAGATGCCTTTGCTTCTTCCTTTCGAACGATCGATCCTAGCTTCCTCCGAAATTTCTTCGCTATTCCGATCTTAACTCCCAACATTAAACAAATATACACCATATTAAGAAGCAATTCAACCATAACTACTTCACAATTTCAAGCATGAACTCCTAATTTTAAATTCTTACTTTTCATTAAGCTAGTTCGAGGACTAGTTAGCGTTTTAATCATAACTTTTTAATTACTACTCCAAAATTAACTTATCATATACCGTTGGAAAGGTATTAAACTCAATTTTACAGTCACGTGAACTTCATATTTTTGTCTTATCCGAATTAATATAGTTTATTACTTAATTATACTCATTTCGGTAAATCTGGACAGCATGCACTGCCCAACTTTAAAAAATTCATATCTTTCAATTCACATACTGAAATCGAGTTCCGTTTTCTCTCAATGATTCTAGACATATCAAAGTTTATACAGTATAAATTTCAGCTTCAAATACCTTATATCCGATTTTTGGTGAATTTCCAAAGTTACTGTTTTTACATTGAACACCACTGGACAGTTTTCTTAACTTATACTTTAGATTGAAAATACATTTAATCACACACTTGAACCTAAATTTCCTCCACGGTATGTCGTATTCTACTTTTCCATGATATTTTTACAGTCCATATAAACTTTTAATTTCAACATTTAAGTATTCAATTTACCGATTTCTCCAAATCAGTCCCTAATCTCCAAACTTTCGATTTCATGACCATTTTTAGTTCTAATCAAAATATCATCTTTCTAACTCATTTTTTCAGCAACCAATAGACTTTTATAACAAAATATTCATTCCTTGATAAATTTCTCCTAGTGAAAATTTTCAGATTTTAATCCTTAGCAAACTTTCCAAAAGCTCAAGATTTTATATTTTCTTTCAAAACAGTCCCCTTTTTACTCTATTCATGTGTTCTTGAAAAGTTTTCACATATTTCCATATTTTATCTTGTTATTTCATTCAAGATTCATATATCTTCATGTTCACACAAATTTTAGGTTTGCATGCATGGATTTTAACACAACCGAAAACTACAAAGAGTAGGAAACTTACTTTCTTTAATTTCTTGACAACATTAGCTACTTTCTTCAATTTCCTAGCTTAATCCTCCACCATGCAACCGAAAATTTCACTATTTTTAGCTCTCAAAATGGCTGACTATTGAGCTTCTCTCCTCCCCCATATTTTCCTTTTCTTCACGGCAAAGGAGAGCAAAATGAGGAAGGAAGACAAGCTTCCATCATTTGGATGATTTGATGGCTCTCTAAATTACCTATGAGCCCTTTTTACTAACTATTTTATTCTTAATTTACTAAGGGCAGCCCCAAGGATATTTTATCCTTAGCATGCAATTTTTACCATTTATAAGTCTTTTAATTTAATCACCAAATTGCCTTGTTTCATGCTTTATTGAATTTTATCAATTTCATCCGATTTCAAGGAGTATAAGGTTATTAAATTTCTTTTCGTATTCTTTTAATTCCACACTTTAGATCTTGATATCACTAACTCCATTTCATTAGTTTACCAATCGGCTAGACTAATTAATTCGAATCTAATTTCCTTTCTAATCCGAATTGGTGTACTAATTGCCCAATTGAGGACTTTAGGGACCAAATTGCATAATTCACAAATTCGCAAGCTCAATTGCTTCTAAGAATAAATAAAAAAAAATTAAATTCTACGGCTATAAATTCTAGGACGGAAATGTGGGTGTTACAGATACGCCCAAAGAGGGTATCGATACGCCTTGACTAGGTTAACTGGCCAAAGTCAACTCGAGGAGACTGTATCGATACGCTGGTCGACCGTACCGATACGCCCTCAACGGTCAACTTCTCGTGGTAAATGCTACGAAGACCGTTTCGAAACACCTAAGCCCGTTTCGATACCCTCAATTTCTCGTCAAAATCTCAGATTTCCAGTAGCAAAATGGTATCAAAACGTCTTCCCGCGTATCGAAACGCTTGGCCTGAAACAAGAGGGCCGTATTGATACGGGTCCAACCGTATCGATACCCCTGCTGCGAACATACATGTTTTAGCTGGTTTAAGGCACAAGGGCTGCCTCAATGACACCAACTAAGACCCCCAAACAAACATACATTAACTTTAAAGGCAAACACCCTACAACAAGCATGCTTAACAGATAACATACATGAAAGGGCCACACATGTAAAGGAATCATCATTCAACAAAATAAGCATACATAGCATTCAAGGTTTCATGCCTTAAAACAAAACATACACTTAAGCATTCAAGACATGCAAAATAAGCATGATTTACAAACCAAAATAAGGCATCAACAAGCCATAAACAAAACGTCAACTAATCAAGGAGTCTAAACAAGCTCCTAACACAAAACAACAACGCAAGTCCCCATTGCTTAACTATTACATCTCATAACTTAAAAGTCCATACTTGATGATAGCAAAAGCACAACTAGCACACTTGGAGGCCCTCTCCTTGACCAAGTAACCCTCGAACTACGGATCTGCATTGTCGAACAAAAGAGAGCGTAAGCATAAAGCTTAGTGAGGGTAAGCTCATAAAACAAACCTCGACAATGCAGGGTCCAAGCACGAGCAACAAACCAAGGAAGAATGCATGTTTTCTTACCTTTGAAGCCACATAAGTCAAATATAAATGATGCATGAACATAATATCAAATATCATGCCATGCTCAACATGTCCATAAACACAACCATATGGAAACACATTTGATAATACGTATTGGCACCTAGCTATGACCCGAATACACGGATAACAACCGTTGGAACTCACATCCAACAACTCAACCATTAACTTACGGTGGGATTACACTCATCACCTTTTCACGCGGAGGGGATTCCACTCATCCTCACGCCCCATCGATGGGACTCCACTCATCACCGACTAACATATAAAAGAAGATTTTCGGGCGTACCTGTACTCCATCTTGATGACAACCATCACCAAGACCTCGCACGCATTTCGACTCTCGTGTGCACACTAAACATCCTAATGATCAATCATTTGTACCCAAGCATACTAGTGCCAATACTAACACATTTCATTGATCAACCTCACAACTTTCTTACCAAATTCCGTGCTTAGCACGTACTCACCATAATTTACCATCATGCACAAACCACATTCCACAACCACATGTATATCACAATGCATCAAACATCATGCCTCAACACACATGTATATCACAATATACATAACAACATTAATCACAATGAATATGAAACATGAGGCATAACAAAGCATTTAGAAATTGAACCAAAGTCTTCCAAACTAAGCTTAGGATTAGACTGCCAATTTAATCCTAACTCTAGCTGGGTTTACCAAGTCCGACCTCGGTCCACATGCTTGAACCAACATTTGAAAACCAATTAAACCAAGTTGAAATCATTAACCACTCACCGGCTACTCCAAGCTCAACAAACTCTAGCCGATCAAACCACCAAGCTATCCGGATTCGTTCCCGAGGCTTCACCAACACAATTCCTTGCTTTTAAACAATCCAACACAATCAAAACAACCACATTTCAGTCCACAATCACTGTACCAAACCCGGAACACAAACCAAGCATCGAAATCAAGCCAAGACATTACCAAAACCCACATTTTGAGCAGCCCTATAGCACAGTCAAAAACCATCAATTCCAACACTTTTAACATTTCTAAAAGCTTCCAAAACAACCCTAACTATTATACAAACATCAGCCCTCAATTTCCAACACAAAACAGCCCCAAAACTCAACCTTTGAACTCCCTATAACCTCTCTAAAACCCAAATCCGTGAATCATTATAAAACCAAGTAAAAATCAAGTATGTTGGACCTTTTGGGCTACCAATAACATAAATAATGATAAGGAATTAAAAGCTTTAACAATGGACATTAAAGTTTGGATTTTTAACTTTGAACTTGAAAAACTCAAAACTCAAAACAATGAGTTTTAATGAAAACTAAAAGTATAGACATGAAGAGGAAGGTGAGAACGAGTCAAAAACATGTTTACCTTTCAAAAACCTTCAAAGATGAATGAGAATGGTGATGGAATAGTAACTCCAATGGTAGAGAAGAAGGGTGTTGTGAAATTTGGAAGAGAAGGGGGAAGAAGATGATAAAATGGGTGTTTTTAATTGTTTTGTTTTAATTTAAAAGTCAAAGACCATTTTACCCTTAATGAAATGAAATATTCACAAGAGCATGAAATCCATGGCTAAATGGGTTTAATTTAAAATATGTCCAACATATTTAATTATTTTGAAAACAAAGCCCGAAACATTATTTTAATATTTTATTTTCACCCGACCCTCAATCCCGGGTGTTACAACTCTCCTACACTTAAGGAATTTCGTCCCTAAAATTACCTGACAGAAATAAGTACGGAAACTGCTCAAGCATATCTGCTTTCCTCTCCCACGTGGCCTCTTCCACGCCTCTATGTCTCCACAACACCTTGACCAACTCTATGGTCTTGCCACGCAACACCTTGCTATCAGAAGCAAGTATCTCAACCGGTTCTTCATTATAAGACAAATCTGGATTCAGCTCTATCTCCTCAACGGGCATAACATGAGACAGATCTGATCTATATCTCCTAAGCATCGACACATGGAAAACATCGTGGATCTTTTCTAACTCTGAAGGCAATCTCAGACGGTAAGCTACTGGCCCAATCCGCTCAACTATCTCATACAGACCAATAAACCTCGGACTCAACTTGCCTTTCCGGCCAAAACGCATTACCTTCTTCCACGAAGATACACCCAGAAACACCTTCTCACCCACAGAAAACTCAATCTCTTTTCTCTTCAAATCAGCATAAGACTTCTGACGATCGGAAGCTGCTTTCAAACGGTCACAAATCAACTTTACTTTATCAGTAGCCCCCTTAAGCAAATCTGGCGTAGGTAACAATTTCTGACCCATTTCGGCCCAACAGATCGGAGTCCTACATCGCCTACCATACAATGCCTCATAAGGAGCCATCTGGATACTAGCCTGGTAATTGTTGTTGTAAGCAAACTCAACTAAGGGTAAATGCTTCTCCCAAGAACCCTGAAAGTCAATAAAACAACAACAGAGCATATCCTCTAATATCTGTATCACTCGCTCTGACTGACCATCAAACTGTGGATGATATGAAGTACTAAAATGCAAAAGGCTACCTAAGGCACTATGCAAACAACCCCAGAACCTCGATGTGAATCTCGGATCTCTGTTTGATACAATAGACTTCGGAACTCCATGTAACCTCACAATCTCGCAGATGTACAAATCCTCCAACTTGTCTAAAGAATCTGTGGTGTTCACTGCTAAGAAATGAGCACACTTAGTGAATCTATCCACTATCACCCAAACAGAATTATTCTTCGAAGGAGACAATGACAACCCTGACACAAAGTCCATCGTGATTCTTTCCCACTTCCATTCTAGAATTTTCAAAGGCTGTAACAAACCTGAAGGAACATGATGTTCTGCCTTTACCCTCTGACAAACCATGCAACGGATCACAAACTCGGCTACATCCTTCTTCAAACTAACCCAAAAATAATTACTCTTCAGATCTCGGTACATCTTAGTACTGCCCGGATGCATAGAAAAAGGACTCGAATGTGCTTCGCTCAGAATCATACGTCTCAACTCAACATCTTCAGGTACTACAACTCTGTCTCTGAAACACAACACATTATCATCATTGAAACTGTACTCTGTCGGTCTACCTTCTACAATATCCTGAACATGAGAAACTAAAGATACGCCTTGCAACTGTTTCTCTCGGATCATCTGAATCAACGAAGGCTTTACTTGCAACTCTGTAATCAAACCACCATCCCCCGATACACTCAGTCTAGCAAACATAGCTCGCAACTCAACTGCAACTTTTCTGCTCAACGCACTGGCTACTACATTTGCCTTACCCGGATGGTACTCAATAGTCAAATCACAGTCTTTCAACAATTCAAGCCATCTTCTTTGTCTCAAGTTCAACTCTCTCTAAGTCATCAAATACTTCAAGATTTTATTATCAGTGTAAACTGTGCACTTCTCACCATAGAAGTAGTGACGCCAAATCTTCAACGCAAACACAATTGCTGCTAACTCAATGTCATGCGTAGGGTAGTTCTTCTCGTGCACCTTCAATAGTCTCCAACCACCGGCTCATTAATAGGAGCCGCAACACGGGGTTCTTGACGAACCAACCTGGGTCTACCTCTAGGCCTCGACATAACCGCTCACAGATAACAACTACAACAATAACATACAAGATAGGGTTAGCAAGAGCAAGGGTCCAAGTGGCTCAAGTATGTTTCCCTAACTTAAAAATTTCTTTTTTCGATGTAATAGAAGCAATGGGACTCTACTAAACATGCTTCAAACAACACACATATACGATCAATTAAGCAAACATCAAGCATTCTTGATAAACAAGCAAACATGCTTACATGGCAAGCAAACACCGTGCAATTTGCAAGACAAGAATTTAACTTACCTTACTTACCTGCCCGAGGTCTGGGTAACCTCAGGCTCTGATACCAACAAGTGTAACCCCCTCGTCCCGGTCTGGGCGGCCGACCGGTCCGAGCGGGTCACACGCGGGGAAAACCGAAGTGAAACCCGTTAAGGCTTCACTTCGGTTAACAACCCTAGGAAAAACTTTCTTTTATTATTATCTTGTCTAGATGCCCTAATATGTCCTATTTGAAACAATGACAGCGGAAGCAACAAGCGAGGCGAACAACCAAACATCAATTCAAAAACAACCCATTTTAGCTTAAACTGCAGACCGTATCGATACGCCCAAAGAGGGTATCGATACACCTTGACTAGGTCAACTGGCCAAAGTCAACTCGCGGAGACCGTATCGATACGCTGGTCGACCATACCGATACACCATCAACGGTAAACTTCTCGTGGTCAATGCTACGAAGACAGTTTCGAAACACCTAAGCCCGTTTTGATACCATCAATTTCTCGTCAAAATCTCAGACTTCCAGTAGCAAAATGGTATCGAAACGTCTTCCCGCGTATCGATACGCTTGGCCTGAAACAAGAGGGCCGTATCGATACGGGTCCAACCGTATCGATACCCCTATTGCGAAAAGACAGGTTTTAGCTGGTTTAAGGCACAAGGGCTGCCTCAATGACACCAACTAAGACCCCCAAACAAACATACATTAACCCTAAAGGCAAAACACCCTACAACAAGCATGATTAACACATAACATACATGAAAGGGCCACACATGTAAAGGAATCATCATTCAACAAAAGAAACATACATAGCATTCAAGGTTTCATGCCTTAAAACAAAACATACACTAAAGCATTCAAGACATGCAACATAAGCATGATTTACAAACCAAAATAAGGCATCAATAAGCCATAAACAAAACGTCAACTAATCAAGGAGCCTAAACAAGCTCCTAACACAAAACAACAACGCAAGTCCCCATTGCTTAACTATTACATCTCATAACTTAAAAGTCCATACTTGATGATAGCAAAAGCACAACTAGCACACTTGGAGGCCCTCTCTTTGCACAAGCAACCCTCGAACTACGGATCTGCATTGTCGAACAAAAGAGAGCGTAAGCATAAAGCTTAGTGAGGGTAAGCTCATAAAACAAACCTCGACAATGCAGGGTCCAAGCACGAGCAACAAACCAAGGAAGAATGCATGTTTTCTTACCTTCGAAGACACATAAGTCAAATATAAATGATGCATGAACATAATATCAAATATCATGCCATGCTCAACATGTCCATAAACACAACCATATGGAAACACATTTGGTAATACGTATTGACACCTAGCTATGACCCGAATACACGGATAACAACCGTTAGAACTCACATCTAACAACTCAACCATTAACTTACGGCGGGATTACACTCATCACTGTTTCATGCGGAGGGGATTCCACTCATCCTCACGCCCCGTCGATGGGATTCCACTCATCACCGACTAACATATAAAAGAAGATTTTCGGGCGTACCCGTACTCTATCTTGATGACTACCATCACCAAGACCACGTGCGCATTTCGATTCTCGTGTGTACGCTAAACATCCTAATGATCGATCATTTGTACCCAAGCATACTAGTGCCAATACTAACACATTTTATTGATCAAACTCACAACTTTCTTACCAAATTTCGTGCTTAGCACGTACTCACCATGATTTACCATCATGCAAAAACAACATTCCACAACCACATGCATATCACAATGCATCAAACATCATGCCTTAACACACATGTATATCACAATATACATAACAACATTAATCACAATGAATATGAAACATGAGGCATAACAAAGCATTTAGAAGTTCAACCAAAGTCTTCTAAACTAAGCTTGGGATTAGACTGCCAATTTAATCCTAACTCTAAGTGGGTTTACCAAGCCCGATCTAGGTCCACATGCTTGAACCAACATTTGAAAACCAATTAAACCAAGTTGAAATCATTAACCACTCACTGACTACTCCAAGCTCAAAAAACTCTAGCTGATCAATCCACCAAGCTATCCGGATTCGTTCTCGAGGCTTCACCAACACAATTCCTTGCTTTTAAACAATCCAACACAATAAAAACAACCACATTTCAGTCCACAATCACTGTAGCAAACCCGGAACACAAACCAAACATCGAAATCAAGCCAAGACACTACCAAAACCCACATTTTTTTAGTATCCCTATAACACAGTCAAAAACCTTCGATTCCAACACTTTTACCACTTCTAAAAGCTTCCAAAACAACCCCTAACTATTATACAAACATCAGCCCTCAATTTCCAACACAAAACAGCCCCAAAACTCAACCGTTGAACTCCCTATAACCTCCCTAAAACCCAAATCCGTGAATCATTATAAAACCAAGTAAAAATCAAGTATGTTGGACCTTTTGGGCTACCAATAACATAAATAGTGATAAGGAATTAAAAGCTTTAACAATGGACATTAAATTTCGGATTTTTAACTTTGAACTTAAAAAACTCAAAACTCAATACAATGAGTTTTAATGAAAACTAAAGGTATAGACATGAATAGGAAGGTGAGGACGAGTCAAAAACATGTTTACCTTTCAAAAACCTTCAAAGATGAGTGGGAATGGTGATGGAATAGTAACTCCAATGGTAGAGAATAAGAGTGTCGTGAAATTTGGAAGAGAAGGGGGAAGAAGATGATAAAATGGGTGTTTTTAATTGTTTTGTTTTAATTTAAAAGCCAAAGACCATTTTACCCTTAATGAAATGAAATATTCACAAGAGCATGAAATCCATGGCTAAATGGGTTTAATTTAAAATATGTCCAACACATTTAATTATTTTGAAAACAAAACCCGAAACATCATTTTAATATTTTATTTTCACTCGACCCTCAAACCCGGGTGTTACAACTCTCCCCCACTTAAGGAATTTTGTCTCCGAAATTACCTGACGGAAACAAGTACGGAAACTGCTCAAGCATATCCGCTTTCCTCTCCCACGTGGCCTCTTCCACGCCTCTATGTCTCCACAAAACCTTGACCAACTCTATGGTCTTGCCACGCAACACCTTTCTATCAGAAGCAAGTATCTCAACCGGTTCTTCATTATAAGACAAATCCGGATTCAGCTCTATCTCCTCAACGGGCATAACATGAGACGGATCTGATCTATATCTCCTAAGCATCGACACATGGAAAACATCGTGGATCTTTTCTAACTCTAAAGGCAATCTCAGACGGTAAGCTACTGGCCTAATCCGCTCAACTATCTCTTACGGACCAATAAACCTCGGACTCAACTTGCCTTTCCGGCCAAAACGCATTACCTTCTTCCACAAAGATACTTTCATAAACCTCGGACTCAAGTTGCCTTTCCGTATCGATATGGTCATACACTTTGGGCCTCAATTTAAGCTTAGCGTACCGGTACACGGGAGTGTATTGATACACCAAAACCTCTCTGGAAATCTGAGATATTGACGAGATTTTGGCGTATCGGTACGGGTCTTGGGTGTATCGGTACGATATTTATCGTTTGATCGTGAGAAGTTGACCGTGGAAGGCGTATCGGTACGGTCAATCAGTGTACCGATACGGTCTCCCTAGTTTGACTTTGGGCAGTTGACCTAGTCAAGGCATATCGATATCCTCTTCTAGTGTATCGATACGGCCTGTTGTGCAAACTAAAATGGGTTATTTTAAATTGCTTGCTTTGTATGTTTGTATTAATTCGTTCTGTTTCCGTTGTCGTATTTCATATAGGAAGTATTAAAGCCTTTAGACAAGATAATGTTAAAAGAAATTTTCTAGGGTTGCTAACCGAAGTGGAGCCTTAACGGGTTTCACTTTGGTTTTCCCCGTGTGACCCACTCGGACTGGTCAGCCGTCCAGACCGGGACGAGAAGGTTACATTTGTTGGTATCAGAGCCTGAGATTTCCGAGACCTCGGGCAGGTAAGTGAGGTAAGTTTGAAGTGATATGTTGTTGCTATGCATCGGTGGATGTTTTGCCATGTATGTTGTTATTTGTTTGTTTGTATAGTGTTTGAAAGCATGTGTTAGCATGAATGTGTTGTTGAAGCGTAGTGTCAAGTTCCCATTGCTACTATTACTTATTTTGAAAAGGTTTTGTAAAGGAGTATACTTGAGCACGATTGGACCCTTGCCTTTGCTAACTTAATCCTTATCTGTTTGTTTGTTGTAGTTGTTATCTTGCTAGCCGTGAAATGAGACCAAAAGGGAGGCCTAGGATGGTTCAACCGGAACCACGGGCAGCAGCTCCAGGAGTTGAGCCAGTTATTGAGGCGCATGCTCCTCCACCTTCTCCTCGTCAAGCGGAAGGTGAGGCGAGAGCCGAGGGTGTAGAACCTCAGGTTGGCCAAGGACCGGCCGTGATAGATTTAGCTCCTCTAGTTCAGGCAATAGCCGGGGCTTTTCAGGCAGCAGTGGCTGGGGGTCAGGCAGTGGCACAACCTCAGAGTGAGTGCACCGGTTTTCCACTAGAGAGGCTTCGCAGTTTGGGAGGCGAAGAGTTCAGAGGGTTGGCACCCGAGAGATCCGAGACTTGGTTTGACAAGACCGTTCGTACTCTGACCCAGATGGGATGTACTGGAGCCCGCAGACTTGGGTGTATTGTATCTCTACTTCAGAGTGAAGCCTACACTTGGTGGGTCACCATTACTACGGGTATGTCGGAGGTCGAGATCACTTGGGAGTTCTTTGAGTCAGCTTTCTATAAGTAGTATCTGGGTCCCCGTTATCTCGATGAGAAGAAAAGGGAGTTTATGGCTTTGCTTCAGAGGAACTTGACCGTAGCCGAGTATGAGATCAGTTTCGTCAGGTTGATTCAGTATGCATCTGAGCTTGTTCCTACTGAGAGGGAACGTTGTGACTGTTTTCGCTATGGGCTGAGTGAAGAGATCAAGAGGTACACCTTGGCTACTGACTACATAGATTTTGATGTCTTGGTCGCTAGGGTTTAGGGTTTAGGTTTGACCAAACGTTCTAGTGGTTCTAGTTCTGGTGGTTCTAGTTCTGGAAATAGGTCTCGCGATTTTGATAGAGGTGATGGCAAGAGGCATCGAGACAATAGGCATCACTATGACCATAGACGTGGTGGTGGTAACCACGGTAGGGGGCATTAGGGCCAGAGAGCTGGTGGGCATTTGCCCGAGTGTGCTCATTGTGGGAGGAATCACACCGGTGAGTGTTGGGGAAACTTTCACTCTTGTTGGAGATGTGGAGCTAGGGATCACATTCGGCGTGACTGTTCACATCAAGTGGGGCAGGCACCGGTTCAGGCTCCCGCTAGAGCTAATGACTTTCAGAGAGGCCGTGGGCGCGGTAGAGGTAACTTCCAGCCGAGAAATGATGGCCAGAGAAACATAGCGTATGTAGTTGTTGTCCAGCCAGAGAGCAGAGGTCAGGCTAGTTTACGCTCAGCGTGAGGGTCAGCACGACACAGATTTGATTGCAGGTAACTTCTCGATACAGTCTCTGGGTTTGCTTTCTTTGATTGACTCCGGGTCTACGCATTCTTACATTTTGACTGAGCATGCAAAGTTGTTGAATTTACCTTGTGAGGTATTAGAGGTAGGAGTTAGTGTTACTAGTTCCTTCGGGGATACGATAGTGGTTAGGAAGATGTACAAAATGTGTCCGCTATTGGTTCAGGGGCATGTGTTTCCAGTGGGTGTGATGGAGTTACTATTCTATGGCTTTGATGTAATTCTGGGTATGGATTGGCTTACAGAACATAGAGCTAGGATAGATTTTGAGACTAAGAGGGTTTTATTGAAGCTTGCGGATGATTATGAGATTGTTGTAGTAGGTGAGAACGTGAAGTTCTTATCGAATGTAGTTTCAGCTTTAGAGGCTAAGAGGTTAGTTGAGTTGGGTTGTGAGGCGTACTTGGCCTACGTGCTGAATCCGAACATGAGTGAAGTTAGACCTCAAGATATCCAGATAGTGTGTAACTTTCTGAGTGTATTTTCGGAAGAATTGTCGGGTTTACCGCCTGATAGAGAGGTAGATTTTGCTATAGAGACTTATTCAGATTCAGCTCCTGTTTCGATTGCTCTGTATCGTATGGCACCGAAAGAACTGAAAGAGTTGAAGACTCAGTTGCAAGAGTTGACAAATATAGGCTTTATCCGACCAAGTTCTTCGCCTTGGGGCGCTCCGGTTTTGTTTGTGAAGAAGAAAGATGGAAGTATGAGAATATGCATCGATTATAGACAGTCGAAATCAGTTGATAGTGAAGAACAAGTATCCGTGGCCGAGAATTGATGATTTGTTCGATCAGCTTAGAAGTGTTTCAATGTTTTCTAAGATAGATTTGAGATCCGAGTATTACCAGTTGAAGGTAAATGGGGTTGATGTACTGAAGAAAGCTTTTAGGACTAGATATGGTCGTTATAAATTCTTGGTTATGCCGCTTGGTTAGACTAACGCGCCAGCTGCTTTTGTGGATATGATGAATAGAATCTTCCATCAGTACTTAGTTTAGTTTGTGGTTGTTTTCATAGGTGATATTTTGGTGTATTCGCATACCGAGGAAGACCATGACCGACATTTGTGGATAGTTTTGCAGACCTTGTTAGACAACAAGTTGTATGCAAAGCTGAGTAAGTGCGAGTTCTGGATCCGAGAAGTAGTCTTCCTAGGACATGTAGTGTCAGCTGATGGGATAAGAGTTGATCCGAAGAAGATAGAGGCCATTGTTTAGTGGAAGAAACCGAAGTCAGTAACAGAGATTCATAGCTTTCTAGGCTTAGCCGGATGCTATAGAAGGTTTGTGGAAGGTTTCTCGAAGATAGCCTCTCCTTTGACGAAGTTGCTTCAGAAGAATGTGTAGCTTGAGTGGTTAGATGCGAGACAGCAAGCCTTTGAGAAGTTGAAAGAAGCTTTGACCCATGCACCGATTTTGATTCAGCCAGAGTCGGGGAAAGATTACGTGATCTACAGTGATGCTTCATATGTAGGTTTAAGGTGTGTGCTCATGGAAGACAGAAGAGTGGTGGCTTATGCCTCGAGACAGTTGACGACTCACGAGCGTAACTATCTGACATATGACATAGAGTTAGCTGTAGTTGTGTTTGCTTTGAATAAGTTTCAGAGGCATTATTTGTACGATGAGAAATGCACAGTGTACACGGATCACAAGAGCCTGAAGTATATCATGACACATCGAGAGTTGAACCTTAGACAGCGTAGGTGGCTAGAGTTGTTGAAGAACTATGATCTTACGATTGAGTACCATCCGGGTAAAGCCAATGTAGTGGCAGATGCCTTGAGTAGAAAGGTAGCCATTGATTTGAGAGCCATGTTTGCTAGATTGAGCTTGTCCGGAGACGGTGGCCTAGTGGCTGAGCTTCAGGTTAGACCTACTTTAGGTCAGATGATTACAGAGAAACAGTTGCGAAACAGATCTTTAGCACCTCACGTGCAAAATATAGCGGAAGGAAGACATATATAATACATTTTCAGAGATGATGGGGTTTTGTGTTTCAGAGACAGAATAGTTGTGCCTCATGACGGTGATTTGAGACGTATTATTTTGAGTGAAGTTCATAACGGTCTTTTGGCTATACATCTGGATAGTACAAAGATGTATCGTGGGTCGAATATGAGTACTATTGGGTTGGTCTGAAAAGAGATGTTTCTGATTTTGTGAGCAAGTGCATGGTTTGTCAGTGTGTTAAGGCAGAATTTCAATTTCCGTCTGGTTTGTTACAGCCGTTGAGAATTTCAGAATGGAAGTGAGAAAATATTACGATGGACTTCGTATCAGGTTTGCATTTGGTTCCTTCTAAGAAGAATTCAGTTTGGGTGATTGTTGAACATTTCACAAAGTGTGCTCATTTCGTAGCCGTTCATACGACCTACTCTCTGGATAGGTTGGTCGATTTTTACATCAGTGAGATTGTGAGATTGCATGGTGTGTCGAAGTCGATTGTGTCAGGTAGAAAATTCGAGGTTTACAGCTAGCTTTTGGAAATGTCTACATAGTGCTTTGGGTACCCATCTGAATTTCAATACATCGTATCGCCCCCAGTTAGATGGTCAGTCAGAGAGGGTTATACATGTTTTAGAGGATATGTTGCGTTGTTGCATCATTGATTTTCAGGGTAATTAGGAGAAGCACTTGTCTTTAGTCGAGTTTGCTTATAATAACAGTTTTCAGTCGAGCATTCAAATGGCTCCCTATGAGGCCTTGTATGGTAGGAAGTGTAGAACTCCGATTTGTTGGGCCGAAGCGGGTCAAAAGTTGTTACCTATGCCGGATTTGCTTAAGGGGACTATCGATAAGGTGAAATTGATTTGCGACCATTTGAAGGCAGCTTCGGATAGGCAGAAGTCCTATGCCGACTTGAAGAGGAATGAAGTTGAGTATTCAGTGGGAGATAGAGTGTTCTTGAAAGTCTCTCCGTGGAAGAAGGTTATGAGATTTGACAAAAAGGGGAAGTTGAGTCCAAGGTACATTGGAGCATATGAGATCGTGAAACGAGTTGGTCCGGTTGCTTATCAATTACGTTTGCCATCTGAGGTTGAGAAGATCCATGATGTGTTTCACGTTTCGATGCTTCGTAAGTATAGGTCAGATCCATCGCATGTTATGCCTGTAGAGGAGATTGAATTGAATCCGAATTTGACATATGATGAGGAACCTGTGGAGATCTTAGCCTCAGACAGCAAGGTGTTGCGTGGTAGATCAATTGAGTTAGTCAAAGTGAGGTGGCAACGTCGAGGGGTGGATGAGGCCACTTGGGAGAGGAAGGAGGATATGGAAAGGCAGTCTCCTTATCTCTTTCAGTCAGGTAATTTCGAGGATGAAATTCCTTAAGTGGGGGAGAGTTGTAACACCCGAGTTTAGGGGTCGGGAGTTGAGTGTGTGAGTCGGGTTTGAGTCGTTAGACTCGGTTTAATTAAAATAGGCATTTGTTTTATTTTAAAAAGGCTTGAATTTTAGTAATGGCAATTTCGTAAATTTTCAAAAGTAAAGAAAAAAAGTTGAGTAAAGGCCTTTTTGGAACAAAAAAAGATGGTCTTCTTCTTCCTTGTTTCAAATTCCACGACCAAAAACCCCCAAAACCCCCAAGTACTATTCCATCAAGGCTCTTCATCATTTCAAGTGATTTCAACAAGGTAAACATGTTTTTAACTTCTCCTCTCTATTCCGAACATTTCTATGGTTTTAGATTCTTAAAAGCACCATCTTTTTAGATTTCAAGTTTTCAAGTTTTTGAAGGAAAAGGAAGAAGCTTTAAGAGTTTTTCGTTTAGCTCTTGATTTGATAAGTTTATTTATGCTTTAATCTAGTCCTTAGATGTATTATAACTTAAAATGGTGGGGATTTGTCAAAAATCCTGAAATGGGTTTTTGGGGGCATTTTAAAAGTGTTAAAACTTGTGTTTTTGGAGTGGTTTTGTGGTAGGTTGTTGGGCTGATGTTATAGTGATGTTTTTTGGGTTGAGAGGAGCTCGATTTGATCAACCAATGTTGCTCACCAAGTGGTGGAGAGGTGGATTTTTGGGTGTTAGGGTTTAGGAAGCTAGAATGGAAATGGACACAATGATTTATAGTGGTTCAACCTTCTAACCAAGGTCTACATCCACTACCTTAGCTCCCCACTAAGGATTTCTCAATCAATCCACTATTGATTCGTCCCCTTTTCTAGGCTTAGGAGGTAACCCTTACACACTATCAAGCTTTCTACCCAAAGCCTTGATTGAAACCCTCTCTTACAAAGAGAAACAAGAAGCAAACTTAAAACCCTCTAATAGGTGTTTGTTTGCACAATTAAGCACTCACCCAAAACCTAAAACACTTGAGCAAATTTGACAATTTTGGCTCACTAGTGTTTGTCTATACAAGAATTGACAATTTAAGCACTAAGACAATTTCTTGATCATTTGATGTTTGACAATATGAGCATTAGCCTTCTCTTGATGCTTGGAGGTCCCTTTTATACTCCCAAATGAGTTTGTAGCTGTTACTAGCCGTTGGGGATGAATTGGAGCCATTGAGGACTTTATTTCCCTTCATAAATGCTGTTCTGCAGCTAACGGTATCGATACACGTGGAACGGTATCGACACGGCCTTCATATGAACTAGTCGTTGGGCACTTGCCAGTTTGGGCGTATCGATACGCTTGAGGGCGTATCGGTACCCTTTGACATTTAAATGGCCGTTAGGAAATAGCCGTTGGGGTAGTTAAAATGGGATCGGTACGCTGACGTGGCGTATCGAAACGACCCCACTCCGTATCGATACACTAAACCCTCGTATCGATACGGGTTTTGACAGTGGCCAAACTGGGGCAAAATGGTATCGATACTGGTACAATGGTATCGATACTGGTACTTTGAAATTACGAGTTTGGCTATTAAAAACATGAAAATTCTTTGTCAAAAACCTCTTAAAATACCTCAAACATAATTTCAAGTTGTTTGGACTTAAAACCAAGTTTTAAATTCTTTTCAAATTAGTCCAAAACATTTTTCAATTATTATATCAAAACATTATTTCTACAATCTCCCCCTTTTTGATATAATAAAACTAACTTGAAAAATTGTTTGGGATTCTCCCCCTTTAACTTTAAAAATGTGAATAAGAGATTAAGATATGAAATCAATTTAGGCTCCCCCTTATTCATTTGAAAATTCAATTTTTCAAACCATTTCTCCCCCTTTTGTTATATCAAAAAGAATTTAAAACATTAAGTTTAAAATAACAATAGAGGTAAAAACTTTGACACAAATAAGAATTTGGTTTAAAAATGGCTCCCCCTTACTCAAAGCATCATCAAAAGTGTTAGTCCATCATATATGATCATCTAGTTGACATAAAAGAAAATAAAACAAATAAAATCAAGAGCAACTAGATTTTTACCAACACTTGAACCCAAAGGGAGGATGTGAAGCCTTCCTTCTTCAAGTGTTCTTCCTTGTGTGCATGGAGCTCCCCCTCAATGTTTGACTTGTTGAACATCTCCATCACACCTAGCAATAGACAATCAAGTAATTTTTGGTATCCAAATTGCTTTGGATCCATGAACGTTAGAAACACAAATTTTTGACCCCTTAGGAATCCATTTTTCAATGTCATCCTTTTTAATTGAAGTGGTTAGTCCTTTTGGGACCCAAACACTTCTAAAACATTTACCATTTTTAAATCTAAGGGCACTAGATTGTCTAACATAAAAGTTTGATTTTCCAAAACTATTTTTCTTTTGAAGTTCATTTGAAATCAAATCTTTTTCCTTTTTGAAATCATCAACTTCCTTTTGATGATCTCTTTCCATCGTTTGAAGCAAGTTTTGTAAGTTTAAAACTTTAAGCTCAAAATCTTTAATTTTTGCTTCAAACTCTAAATTGGTTTTAGAAAGCAAATCATTTTCGGTTTTCAACTTTGAAATCAATTTCTTATTTTTCGAAAATGAAGTCTTGAACTCAAAAACCAATTCATCATAGGCTTCTTGTAACTCATCAAAAGAATATGAATTTGAACAAGATGAGTTAGAAGTTACCTCCCCCTCATTGAGGGCCATCAAGCATAGGTGGGCTACTTCATCATCAGTGGAGTCTTCATCACTCCATGTGGCCACATATGCTTGTTTTGAAGACGATCCCTTCTTTTTGGATTTATGGGAGTCCTTCATCTTCTTCACCGATTCAAGCTTGGATTTTTCAATTTTGCTCTTCATGAACCGGGCGAACTTGTTGAAGAGATAGTCCATATCTTCATCTTCACTATCCTCCTCACTTGAATCTACGTGATGGCATGTGGAGGACTTGAGAGCCATGGCACTAGCATTGATGCCAAGCCCTTTGATTTTCTTCTCTCCCATAGCTCTAATTTCTTCCCTTTTCTTCTCATCCTCTTTGTTCTTCTTCATGATTTGATGAGTAAGAAGAGACCCCATGAGTTCATCAAGCTTCAAGGTTTTGAGATTCTTGGCTTCGATGATGGCGGTCCTCTTTGAGTCCCATGACTCGGGAAGTGAGTAGATGAGCTTTCGGACAAGCTTTTCTTCCGGGATGACTTCTCCATAACCTTTAAGACCATTGGTGATGATGGAGAACCTATCAAACATCTTCTCGATGTTCTCTTCCGGATCCATCTTGAAGTTTTCATACTCTAAGGTTAGGAGCCCAATCTTGGTCTCCTTGACTTCATCGGTCCCCTCGTATGTGACTTCAAGCTTGTCCCATACCTCCTTGGCACTCTCACAAGAAGACATCTTCTCATAGATGGTTGGGCCAAAAGCACAAAAGAGCATGTGCAAGGCTTTGCAATTAAGCTCCATCTTCTTGCGATCGTCGGCACTCCATTCCGCTTTGCTTCCTTGAGGCACGAACGGACCATCTTCAACTATGTCCCATAGCTTGTAATCTCTTGACTTCAAGAAGAATTTCATTTTTATCTTCCAATGGGCATAGTCATTTTCGTCGAAGAAAGGCGGTTTGTCTATGGATTGCGCCATTTGAGCCGGTTGATGAACTAGTGATCAAGCTTGCCGGATCTTCTCAATAGGATGTGAATCCCCTTCGATTGAGCCAAGCTCTGATACCAATTGTTGGGTTGAGAGGAGCTCGATTTGATCAACCAATGTTGCTCACCAAGTGGTAGAGAGGTGGATTTTTGGGTGTTAGGGTTTAGGAAGCTAGAATGGAAATGGACACAATGATTTATAGTGGTTCAACCTTCTAACCAAGGTCTACATCCACTACCTTAGCTCCCCACTAAGGATTTCTCAATCAATCCACTATTGATTCGTCCCCTTTTCTAGGCTTAGGAGGTAACCCTTACACACAATCAAGCTTTCTACCCAAAGCCTTGATTGAAACCCTCTCTTACAAAGAGAAACAAGAAGCAAACTTAAAACCCTCTAATAGGTGTTTGTTTGCACAATTAAGCACTCACCCAAAACCTAAAACACTTGAGCAAATTTGACAATTTTGGCTCACTAGTGTTTGTCTATACAAGAATTGACAATTTAAGCACTAAGACAATTTCTTGATCATTTGATGTTTGACAATATGAGCATTAGCCTTCTCTTGATGCTTGGAGGTCCCTTTTATACTCCCAAATGAGTTTGTAGCCGTTACTAGCCGTTGGGGATGAATTGGAGCCGCTGAGGACTTTATTTCCCTTCATAAATGCTGTTCTTCAGCTAACGGTATCGATACACGTGGAACGGTATCGATACGACCTTCATATGAACTAGCCGTTGGGCACTTGCCAGCTTGGGCGTATCGATACGCTTGAGGGCGTATCGGTACCCTTTGACATTTAAATGGCCGTTGGGGTAGTTAAAATGGGATCGGTACGCTGACGTGGCGTATCGAAATGACCCCATTCCGTATCGATACACTAAACCATCGTATCGATACGGGTTTTGACAGTGGCCAAACTGGGGCAAAATGGTATCGATACTGGTACAATGGTATCGATACTGGTACTTTGAAATTACGAGTTTGGCTATTAAAAACATGAAAATTCTTTGTCAAAAACCTCTTAAAATACCTCAAACATAATTTCAAGTTGTTTGGACTTAAAACCAAGTTTTAAATTCTTTTCAAATTAGTCCAAAACATTTTTCAATTATTATATCAAAACATTAGTTCTACAATGTTAGAGAGGTGTTTTGAAGGTTTTTAAAGGTATTTTGGGTGTTGGAATTGGTGGTTTTCTGCTGGGTTTAATGGGAGTACGAAAATGAAAATTGTGGTTGTTAGTTTTGGCTTGAAGTTGTTGAGAAGTGGATTGTGTTTGAAATCTGAGTTGTGACTGTGTATTTTGGATGTTTTGTGTAGTAATGCATTGTTTTTGATTGGTTATAACCAAGGGGAAACGTTGGAGAAGGTTCGGGCACGATTCCGGAAGTTGTGGAGACTTGATTCGGCTTTTCTCGATTTGCTTAAGAAAGTTTGGTGAGTGGAATCTTTCAAATTTGTTTAAATTGGTTCAAGTGTATGGTTGAGGAGTTGTATTGAGCTTGGTAGGCCAATCCAAGGTAGAGGTTAAGTTGGTAGCTTGACTTCTCGTATGTTTTATGAGTTTTGCTAAGTATGCTTGATATAAACTTGTAAAGCATGTGTTGATTATGTATGTGATATAAACATTGACGTGTGTGATGATTGATATGTTGATATGCATGATGGATTGTCATGGTGTGACTTGATAGTATGATTGGCACTAGTTAAATTACCGGGTATAAATGATCGATCATTAGGATGAGAGTGTGCACACGGTTGAGTCAAATTCGTGTGTGGCCTTGGTGGCGTAAAGTCATCAAGGAGGAGTACGGTGATGTAATATTCCACCGGAAATTTTATATTATTACGTGATGATGAGTGGAATCCCATCCGTAGGGTATGTGATGATGATTGTAATCCCATCCATGCAAGGTCCGGTGATGTGTGTAATCCCACCGAAGGTAACGTTGTTGTTGAGTACGTTGGAGGTGAAAGCCCAACGGAAGTTATCCGCATATCCGAGTAAACTAATAGTGGCCAATATACTTGTTCATGTGGTTTGTTGTTAAGATTAATTGTTAAATCTTGTTGGGCATAACATGAGGTAAGATTCCATGTTAGTGCATTCATGTGATGTTAGCTTGATTCTATGTTGATGCTTATGTATGCATGTGTGTTATCTTAAGGATGGTATGCTTAAACCATGCATTGTCGTTGTTTTTGGTTTTAGAGCACCCTCACTAAGCTTCTAGCTTACGCTCTCGTTTCCGACAATGTAGATCATTAGCATGGAGTTAGCAAGGAGCAAGGAAAGGGGCATTCCAAGCTTTTGTAGTTGCTCAAGTATGGTTTAGTAAATAATGTGGTAGTTTAGCAATGGGACTACTATGTATTTTGTATGAGCGTTGTTAGACTCATATATGTTGGGTTGTTGTTTATGCCTTGTTATGGATTTGTAAACCATGTTATGTTATTGTCTAATGATTTGTGTTTTGAAGGCTTATGACCTTTGTTCCATGAATGCTATGTGTTGTTTTGAGAGTATGTAAACCTTGCTAGTGAATGCTTGTACCTTTTGGCTAATTAGACCCTTTATGTATGTTTTGGATGCAAGTTTCTCTTAAGTATGGTTGCCTTGGTGTTAATGCTCCGTTGTTCGTTTAAATTGTTCTGTATGCTAATTCTTGGTTGCTAAGTGTTGTATGAATGTTTGTTTGTGGCTAGGTAAGTCGTAAATTGCATTTAGAGTTGAGTCTTAATGTGTTTTGCAGCTAAATTAAGGCTTTCAGTGCAGGGCGTATCGATATGCCCAAGGGTCGTATCGATACTGTCCTACACTTTGGGCCTCAGTTTACACTTAGCGTACCGATACACAGGGGTGTATCGATACGCCAAAACCTCTCTGGAAATCTGAGATATTAACGAGATTTTGGTGTATCGGTACGCGTCTTGGGTGTATCGGTACGGTTTTTATCATTTGAACGCGAGAAGTTGACCGTGGAGGGCGTATCGGTACGGTCAACCAGTGTACCGATACAGTCTCCCTAGTTTGACTTTGGGCAGTTGACCTAGTCAAGGCGTATCGATACCCTCTTCTAGTGTATCGATACGGCCTGCTGTACAAACTAAAATGGGTTGTTTTAAATTGCTTGCTTTGTATGTTTGTATTAATTCGTTGTGTTTCCGCTGTCGTGTTTGTAACCCCCTCGTCCCGGTCTGGGCGCTTGACCGATCCGAGTGGGCCACACGGGGAAAACCGAAGCGAAACCCGTTAAGGTTCCCCCTCGGTTAGCAACCCTATTTTTTATATTTTAAAATCTTGTCTAAATGGATATTAAACCCTATGTGGTCAAACAACGGAACAAGAATACAAGAGACAAACATTCGAACCCAAAACAGCAATTAAACAGCCCACTTTTAATCTTTTAAACAGGCCGTTTCGAAACGCCCTTGAGGCGTATCGAAACGCCTTGACCAGGTCAACTGACCCAGAGCCTTTACAAGGGGCCGTATCGAAACGGGGGTCAACCGTTTCGAAACGCCCACGACGGTCAATATCTCGTGGTCAACGAGATTTTGACCGTTTCGAAACCTTCACACCCGTTTCGAAACACCTTCATCTCGTGAATTTCTCAGAATTCCAGTAGCCAAAACGTTCCGATACGCGTTTCGGAACAGGGGTCCCAAAGGCCATACCGTATCGAAACGCGTTCCGATACGGGGTCCCTGAAGCCTACCCGTTCCGAAACGATCTCTCCCGTTTCGAAACGCCGGCAGTCTGTAACCTTTGAAATACAGATTTAGGGGTGTTTTGACAAGTCTAAAGGTCCCATAGGACCCCTAAAGGCACATAAAACCATCAAACAAAGTCTAGAGGCATACATCCTAGATTTAACATACTCAAACACATACAAGCATGGATTTGGACAATCTTTCTAACATGACAAATTACACATTAAGAGCCTTTCATACAAGCATGCTTGAAGACATTAAAAAGAACCAATAAGCATCATACATATCAAATGAGTTCATATGCCATTCAAAGCAACTTAAGCATTCATAAGACATCTATCGTACTAGCATTTGGCAAGTTATATCATGCTTACAAATCAAGTCAACCATAGACATACATCAAGACTCGAATCAACAATTCCTATCCCATATCATATCTATCATCAACATACATACAACAATGCATCCAACATGCCTCAACATACATGTATACAACATATATATATAACCAACACCATCACGATTTAACACGAGGCATATACAACCATTAAAGAGTGCAACCAAAGTCTCTAATCAAAGCTTGGGATTAAGCTACCACTCTAATCCCAACTCTAGGTGGGTTTACCAAGCCCATCCTAGGTTCACATGCTTGAACCAAATACTCAAAACCATTTCAAAAACATTTAACCACTCACCTAAGCTTCCAAGCTCCAAGCCAAGCAAGCAACCTCCCTAAAATTTCCGGATTTCTTCCCGAAGCTTCCCCAACACAAATTCCCGCTTCTAAACAACCTCGAACACATTTCAAACAATTCCAAATCAGCCCAACATCAAAATACCAACCCGGAAAACAATTCAAATACAATTTACAACGTTGCAAGCCATGACCAAACCCCATACTTTGCAATTTCGGACAACCCACATACCCTTTCCAAAATCCATGTTTTCAACCTCTTTAGCACCCTCAAATGCTTCCAAAACAGCCCCCAACTATTACCCTTACATCAAACCTCAATTTCCAACACAAACCACACCCAAAACTCAACTAAAAACCATCCTAAAAACCCACCAAAACCCAAATTCGGGAATCATGTTAAAATACTTTAAAATTCACATATGTTGGACCTTAAGAGTTGCAAACAACTTATCTAACCATAATAAATCGATAGCTTAAGTTAAAGACCATAAAGCTCTCATTTTTAAACAAAACCCTAAAACTTTCAATTTCAAAAATCATGAATAATAATGAGAAATATTGGTACCAACATGAAGAGAAAGACAAGACCAAGTCAAAAATATATTTACCTTTCAAAAAGCTCCAAGATTGAAGGAGAAATGAGATGAAATGGGGAGATGGAGAAAGAGTCCTCCATTGTCGTGGAAATGGGGAGTTGAGGAGAGATGAAGATGACAAGCTTTTTGGTTTTAATTAAAAAGGGGTTTAAAATTTGGAAGTCCAACTATTTATAAAAATGCCATTAAAATGGCTATTGGGCTTAACATCAAAATTTTGGTCCAACACTTTTAAATTTTATTTTTGCAAATCAAAACCGAGGTATTATTTTATTTATTTATTTCTCCCGACCCCAAAACCCGGGTGTTACAACTCTACCCCACTTAAGAAAATTTCGTCCCCGAAATTTATCGGACAGGAAGAATCACAGAAGCTGTCTCTCCACACTTCCTTCTCATCACAACATATTAGCCAACTCATAGACTTACCACGCAACAGCAGCTATCTAACACCAAATCTCAACTGATTCTTCGTTGCACGCAAATTTCAAACTCAACTCAATCTCTTCTACAACATGGCATGGAACAAATCCAACTCACACTTCTGAATCATAGTTACATAAATCACCTCGCAAACCTCTTTCTAACTCTGGTGGTAACCGTGACAAACGAACAACGGAACTAGTCTGACTCACAATCTCAGGCAGCACCGTACGAACAGTTGGATCATAACCTTCTCTAACTGAACATCTGCCTTCAACGGACAACCAGACACTATGCAAACGTCTTCAAAATAATCTAGCAGAAATTTCGGATCTCTATTATCCACTTTCATTACGAATCTTCCACAGATGTGGCGAACTAGAAGAGACTGAACTCGGTCTTGACATGCTGGAAATTTACATACTTACTCTCATACTAAACCACATTATTCGCCCACTCAATCTGGAAGTACTCATCTTCAACCCACACTACGTCTTCATACTACTCAGATGCAATACGAACGAACTACCATGTGCTTCGGCAAAAACAATACGTCTTAAAACACTATGTCAATCTGTACAACTATTCTGTCTCTGAAACACAAAACTCTATCATCTCTGAAACTGTATTCTGAAGGTCTTCCTTCTACTATGCCTCGCACGTGAGGTGCCAAGAATCTGTCTTGCAACTGTTTCTCTTCAAACATTCTGACTCAGCGTAGGCTCAACATGAAACGCGGCCACAAGAATACTGGCATTCGGCTAATACAACTCGCAACCCAACTACCAATCTAACAACAATCACTACTCGGAACATCGGTCACTACGGAGGCTATCTTCGGATGGTACTCAATCTTGATATTACAATCTTCAAGCGGTTCTAACATTTCATGCTGTTCAAGTTTTCACCCTTCCTAAGTCTTCAAATATTTCAAGTTCTGATGATACGTACATACTCACTGTACATTCTTGCTATACAAGCTTTGTCTCTAAGTCTTCGAAGCAAATACAACTGTAATTAACTCTATGTCTCATGTCGGATAACTCTTCTCACAATCTTCCAACTAGCTCGATGAACAAGCCACAATCTTCTGTCTTGCAAGCACACAACCTAACTTTACATGTAACACATCACTATGGTTCGCAAACTCTTTTTTTTATAGACTGATTCAAGGTCGAAGCTCTCTTCAAAGTTCTTTTCAGTTTCTCAAGGGCTCATTGTCTTGCATCTGATCACACAACTGTCACAGTCTTCAATTTCTTCCAACTCACATCTTCTTCTGCCTACTTGGGATTTTCTCTAACACACTCGGCTGAACTACAAGTCTTGAGAGAACATCTTCCTTAACTCGGAGTTCACATTTGCTCAACTTGGTATACAACTGATTCTCAAAAAGGATCTACATCCCTAACTTCAAGCTTGTCATGCTCTTCTTCGGTACTTGAATATACCCCCGTATCATCTATGAGAATTACTACAAACTGACCAAGGAACTCAGGAAAATATTCTGCTCAACGTCTCTATGAAGGTAACTATTACACTAGTCAAACAAAACGACATAACTCAGAGCTCAAGGCGATCACATCTTGCCCCTAAAGTTGTCTTCGGTACTTCAACTTTTCTCACTTTTAACTAGCAGTAAACGGATCTCAAACTAATCTTCAAATAGACTGAAGCACACACTAACTGACCGACAATCCACTGACACTCGAAAACGGATACTAATCATTCACTGTCACTTGTTTCGACTGTATGTAATCTGAACACATTCTCGTACTGTCACTCTTTCTTCTTCACAAATTACACTGTAGGACTCTGAGATGATGCACTAGGCCTAATGAATCTAAGGTCTAACAAGTCTCGAAGCTAATTCTTCAACATTCTCAATTCTGTCGGAAACCATAAGATACAGAGCAAACTAAAACACGAGCAACTCGATGACGACATCAATAATAAACTCTTCTTCTCTGTTAGGAGACAAACCGGGCGTTTCTTCTAAACACTTCTAGGAAGAATCACAAACTATTCTAGCATTCTGCGGTCTAGTCTTCATTCAAAATCAAATTCATCACAATTACTAAGCAAGCCTGTCAACTAAACTCAATCAATCTTTGACCTCTAAAACTGGATCAACATTTGACAAGGAGTTCACATCCTCACTTATCACTACAGTCTCACAAAAATATGTAACTTCAAGGCAACTCTTTCTCTCTCTCAACGTATATCCTAGCTTATGCTCTATAAGCCAAGCCATGTCAAAAAGTTACATCGAAACCGTAGGAAGACAATCGCTTCACATCTACTAGAAACTAGTAACTCTGAACTACCAACAAACATCTTCTGTACATCTTCCTGATCACTACCATCCCCCTAAAGTCTAGTCCCATGTGTCCCTACATCCAAGGTCTCAACAAGGATATCAAATTTCTTTGCATGCTCACACAAACAGACAAATCTGCAGAGATGGCAACTTCACAAGTACACACTGATAGTCTTCGGTCCTCTGTTTTTAGACTGATTCTTCAACAAAATCTGACTCTTCTAAACTGTTCTTAGAGCATCTCGTAACTTCAAGACTCAATTCTGATCGCACACAAACAGTCTAGCTGGACTTGTTCTACCCCTACCAAACGGTCCTGAAGTCCAAGCTCAAGGCTCCCTTCTCGGCTCAACTATATCGGAAGTGACTTCACCTCTTCCGCTTGCTGGAGAACAACTCAACGTACACTGACCCAATCACACAAACTAGCTCCCACTCACGGACACTGACCGGCTGTCTTGTATCGAAATCATAGGCTGAACCCCCAACGGTCACCAACTAACACTTCTGAAATTCATATTACTCACACGAGACCCCTACCTAGATCTCGCCAAAAGAACTAAGGTACTCATACCTACCTCTGACACCTCATTGAGCACATTCAAACTTGCATGCTTGTTAACAACATATGGAAGTACGAACTCAGAACCAATCAGAAGAGACAAACTCAAAACTGTACCAAGGGCTTACCCACTATAACATAGACATCACTTTGACTCTCACTCAAAGGTCTTCGCTTCTTTTCACCAACTAATACCAAAATCGGTCTCATCGTCTCTCACCAACAAGAACCAACCACATATACCGTCTCAAACGAACGAGTTGTACCTCAATCCCGGTACGACCATACCTCCCTAACTAAGGTGATGGACTCCCTCAACATTGTCCACCCTTTTCAGAAACTACAACTTCTATTTACCGAAAAGCAATTTAAATAAACAACAACATCAACAGTAAAACAAACAAGATTGGGTTAGCAAGGCAAGGCTTCCAAGTGGCTCAAGTATGTTTCCCTCACTTAAAATCTCTTTTTCCGATGTAATAGAAGCAATGGGACTCTACTCAACATGTTTCAACAAATCAGCACACATACAGGCTCAACCAAGCATATAACAGGGCATACTTGTTAAACAAGCAACATATGCTTATGGTCCAACAACATACATTCTCAATCAATCAGTCACACATCATAGCATACACGGGTAACGAGTAACATGCTTTTAAACAAACAATCAACATACTTGTCACACAAGCAATCATACTTACAAGGCAAGCAAACACCGTGTATATTAATCAAAAACTCGAACTTACCTCACTTACCTGCCCAAGGTCTCGGCAACCTTAGGCTCTGATACCAACAAATGTAACCCCCTCGTCCCGGTCTGGGCGCTTGACCGATCCGAGTGGGACACACGGGGAAAACCGAAGCGAAACCCGTTAAGGTTCCCCCTCGGTTAGCAACCCTATTTTTTTTATTTTAAAATCTTGTCTAAATGGATATTAAACCCTATGTGGTCAAACAGCGGAACAAGAATACAAGAGACAAACATTCGAACCCAAAACAACAATTAAACAGCCCACTTTTAATCTTTTAAACAGGCCGTTTCGAAACGCCCTTGAGGCGTATCGAAACGCCTTGACCAGGTCAACTGACCCAGAGCCTTTACAAGGGGCCGTATCGAAACGGGGGTCAACCGTTTCGAAACGCCCACGACGGTCAATATCTCGTGGTCAACGAGATTTTGACCGTTTCGAAACCTTCACACCCGTTTCGAAACACCTTCATCTCGTGAATTTCTCAGAATTCCAGTAGCCAAAACGTTCCGATACGCGTTTCGGAACAGGGGTCCCAAAGGCCATACCGTATCGAAACGCGTTCCGATACGGGGTCCCTGAAGCCTACCCGTTCCGAAACGATCTCTCCCGTTTCGAAACGCCGGTAGTCTGTAACCTTTGAAATACAGATTTAGGGGTGTTTTGACAAGTCTAAAGGTCCCATAGGACCCCTAAAGGCACATAAAACCATCAAACAAAGTCTAGAGGCATACATCCTAGATTTAACATACTCAAACACATACAAGCATGGATTTGGACAATCTTTCTAACATGACAAATTACACATTAAAAGCCTTTCATACAAGCATGCTTGAAGACATTAAAAAGAACCAATAAGCATCATACATATCAAATGAGTTCATATGCCATTCAAAGCAACTTAAGCATTCATAAGACATCTATCGTACTAGCATTTGGCAAGTTATATCATGCTTACAAATCAAGTCAACCATAGACATACATCAAGACTCGAATCAACAATTCCTATCCCATATCATATCTATCATCAACATACATACAACAATGCATCCAACATGCCTCAACATACATGTATACAACATATATATATATAACCAACACCATCACGATTTAACACGAGGCATATACAACCATTAAAGAGTGCAACCAAAGTCTCTAATCAAAGCTTGGGATTAAGCTACCACTCTAATCCCAACTCTAGGTGGGTTTACCAAGCCCATCCTAGGTTCACATGCTTGAACCAAATACTCAAAACCATTTCAAAAACATTTAACCACTCACCTAAGCTTCCAAGCTCCAAGCCAAGCAAGCAACCTCCCTCAAATTTCCGGATTTCTTCCCGAAGCTTCCCCAACACAAATTCCCGCTTCTAAACAACCTCGAACACATTTCAAACAATTCCAAATCAGCCCAACATCAAAATACCAACCCGGAAAACAATTCAAATACAATTTACAACGTTGCAAGCCATGACCAAACCCCATACTTTGCAATTTCGGACAGCCCACATACCCTTTCCAAAATCCATGTTTTCAACCTCTTTAGCACCCTCAAATGCTTCCAAAACAGCCCCCAACTATTACCCTTACATCAAACCTCAATTTCCAACACAAACCACACCCAAAACTCAACTAAAAACCCTCCTAAAAACCCACCAAAACCCAAATTCGGGAATCATGTTAAAATACTTTAAAATTCACATATGTTGGACCTTAAGAGTTGCAAACAACTTATCTAACCATAATAAATCGATAGCTTAAGTTAAAGACCATAAAGCTCTCATTTTTAAACAAAACCCTAAAACTTTCAATTTCAAAAATCATGAATAATAATGAGAAATATTGGTACCAACATGAAGAGAAAGACAAGACCAAGTCAAAAATATATTTACCTTTCAAAAAGCTCCAAGATTGAAGGAGAAATGAGATGAAATGGGGAGATGGAGAAAGAGTCCTCCATTGTCGTGGAAATGGGGAGTTGAGGAGAGATGAAGATGACAAGCTTTTTGGTTTTAATTAAAAAGGGGTTTTAAATTTGGAAGTCCAACTATTTACAAAAATGCCATTAAAATGGCTATTGGACTTAACATCAAAATTTTGGTCCAACACTTTTAAATTTTATTTTTGCAAATCAAAACCGAGGTATTATTTTATTTATTTATTTCTCCCGACCCCAAAATCCGGGTGTTACAGTGTTTCATATAGGAAGTATTAAAGTCTTTAGACAAGATAATGTTAAAAGAAATTTTCTAGGGTTGCTAACCGAAGGGGAGCCTTAACGGGTTTCACTTCGATTTTCTCCGTGTGACCCACTCGGACTGATCAGCCGTCCAGACCGGGACGAGGGGGTTACAAGGGTGTTGTGGCAAAGAAATTTTTTTAGAAGAGTGCCCACGAAGGGCATAAAGACGGAGATACAATAATTTATTAAACGAATGAGGTTGAAAAAATGTATTGTTCATTTATGTTCATAAACGAATTCATATACTAACACATTTATAAGCTTGTTTTATCAACTCTCGATAATGAATGCATTAGGGAAATCCTTTAGAGGCTTTGGATCTTACGTGCGAAGGCTTTGTGGCAGAGTATCTCACCGGAGGAGTCCCGTGAATGGACATAAAACAAAGGTACATCCATTTATTAAACGAACGAGGTTGGGCAAATGTGTTGTTCAGTTATGTTTATGAACAAGTTCATTTATTAACACATTTATAAGTTTATTTTTATTAGTGTCCATTTATTTCGAGTTAATATTTGAAAAATATTTTTGTTTGTTTTATTTATAATATAATAATAAATATTTATATTTAATTATTTCATAAATAGAAAATAAATATTTTCATTTTAAAGTTTATTATTTATTATTTATGAACATATTTTTACTCTCGGACATATTCTACTAAAATACATATCAAGTCGGCCTCCTCGCCTATAAAAATACTCTCAGCATCCTCCAAGGTAGGGGTGTTTAATCAATTAATTCGGTTAACCGACCGAACCGAATTAGCTAAATATTATTAACCGAAATTTTTAATCTTTTAACCGTTAACCGAACTAAACTTTTTTTTAAAAAAATTAACTAAGCCAAACTTTGTTCGGTTAATTTTCGAATTAACCAGATTAACTATGAAACATCTAAATTTTTGATATATATATATATATATATATTCGGTTAATTTTACTTAATTCGGTTAATTCCCACATAGTTTAATATATGTTTAACATATATAACATGGTTAATTCAGGTAATTCGGTTAACCTATTTCGAATCGAATTAACTGAAAACCGAACTTTCAAAGAAGTTTAACGATCAATCAGTTTAACATATAATTAATCGACCGAAATTTCGATTCGATAAATTAATTAATTTTAACCGAATTTTGAACCCCTACTCTAAGCTGTAAACCACGTCCTCTGCGCCACCTATGGTGTGAATCATCACAATTACCCCATCACCCTGGGTAACTTTTATGTTAAAAAAAATTATCCTTTTAATTTTAATAAAGTGATCATTAATTTGCTATTGATTCCGTTACTATATATTGTCAAAGCCAATTAAATTAAATTTAGAGTAAAATTTACAAATGGTTATTAAATTATTTTAAAATATTTACTTTAATCATTAAATTGTTAAAAATTATAAAATATGCTTTAAATTTTAAATTTTGTTACAAAACGGACAATGAGTCATTAACTATTGTTAACAACTTAACGACGGGTTGACTGCACAACTAAAATAATATATTAGTTGTTATAAAATGGTCATTGAACATTGTAAATGTTACAAAATGGTCGTTGGACTGTTTAATTGTTATAAAATGGCACAATCACTACTTAATTGTTACAAAATAATCATTGAACTATTTAATTGCTATTTAATAGTCATTAAAATATTTAATTGTTACAAAATAGTCATTGAACTATTTAATTGTTACAAAATGATCATTAAACTATTTAATTATTACAAAATGGTTGGTTATTACATGTTATGTTGTAATTTTTTTGTTGTATGTGGACATTATGCATGTTCTATGGCTTGTTCTCATAATGCGACAATTTATGTATTTTAGTACTGCACATTATGCATGCTTAAGATTATGCCTATAGATCATTTTTTATCAACAAGTATGATTTGATTAATGAAAATCATACAAAAAAATATATCATGTGCATCATTAAAAATTTCCTTAAGCTTATGGTGGAAGAAAAGATTACAACATAATAATAAAAAAACCAAACATCAAAACAAAATATAAAAAAATCAAAATAGTGTCTTTTATAATATCCTTCCCTCACCCAATGGTCGAAATCCCCACCAATTTACTCTAAGCCAAAGTCGAACGAGCCTTGCGCAAAAGCGCCTTATGATCATCAGAATCTGAAACTAAAGCTTAATTATTAACATCCAAACAAGGATCAGAAGCTGTCGCGACCCTTCTCACCGAATCCTTGCGAGGTATGTTCATATTAGTTTGATGTAATTTATGTTGCAAGTGCATAGTCAAACGCCATTTTTGCCTACCTATCATTAAGAGCATATTTAGTGTGTTGAAATTAATTTAAGGGGTTTCAGATTAAAATTGCATATTTGAATATACATTTTTGTTCAGTAAGTATCGATACACTCTGTTTAGAGTATTGGTACGCTCTCTAGAGTACTAGTACAGCACCTTTGTATCGATACTAAAATTGGCTACTGATTTTTTTTTTTAAAATGCAAGTATTGGCCTAAAACAAGCACCAAGAGCTTGGTACTACATAATTGATTCTTATTTGCAGAAGTTAAGTTTTCAAAAGAGCGTTAATCAAGCTACTTTGTATCTCAAGAAAGATAAGAATGCTATTTTGCTTGTTGTTTCCCTTTATGTTGATGATTTGCTGGTGATGAAGAGCAATGACAAAACTGTTTCAGAATTCGAATTGAGTATGCAAAAAGAATTAGAGATGTCTAATCTTGGCTTGATGAGCTACTTTCTTGGGATGGAAATTAATCAAAGCAAGGATACCTATCTTCATTTCACAAAAGAAGTATGCTTCAGATGTTCTAACGAAATTCAAGCTGGAATCTTGCAAGAGAGTTGATTCATCATTGCCTTTGAACTTGAAGTTATCCAAAAACGATGGTGAGAAACTCTGTAGTCCTTCTATGTTCGGAAGCATTGTTGGAAGCTTACTCTATTTGCCAGCTACAAGACCTAATTTAATGTTTTCTGCAACAAGTTATCAAGGTTTTTGAGTTCACCTACTGATATTCATCTAGAAGTTGCTAAAAGGGTTCTTAGATATGTTAAGAGTACAATAGGTGAATGGCTGAGTTATTTGAAGATGGGTAGTGTGATTTTAACTGGATATTCTGACAGTGATTGGGCAGAGAGTTTGGATGATATGAAGAGTAAATCCGAATATGTTTTCAATTTTGATTCAGGTGCAATATGTTGGAACTCAAAAAAGCAACAAGTTGTGGCTCAATTGACTACAGAAGCTGAATACATCGTTGTTGCTGTTGCAAATCAAGCGATTTAGTTGAGAAATTTACTTTTCGATCTTGACTTTGAGCAAGAAAGTGCTACTGTTCTTTTGTGTGACAACAAGTTTGCTATTGCTATTGCTGAAAATTCAGTTCAGCATGGCAAAACAAAGCATATGAACGTGAAGTTTCATGCAATTCGCGAGGCTGAGAGGAATTCATTGCTTAAGATGAAATTTTGTTCTTCTAAGATGCAGGTTGCTGATTTGATGACAAATTCCAAGGAATAGAATTCATTTCTAAATCATAAGCTTGGTATGACCAATATCAACCTCAAGGTGGAGTATTGATATATGAGTCTGATATTGGATAATTAGTTTTACTTTGTGTGTGTCAGTAGTAATGATAATTAGTAACTATTTTTCAGATTTTTATTAGTCAATTAACTTTAGTAAGTTGACAACTATCAATTTAATTTTTTGTAATCATTTTAAGTGAGTTGTAATGAAGTAGAAATGTAATGTGAGCTTGCTGCAACCCTTTTATATTTTATCTTCTTCTTTAAAATCGTTATTTTTTTGCAGCACATATTCAAAACTAGTTTTCTGCATAACTGCAAGTGGTTTTCTTGATTAAAATTGGTTTTTCATAACTGCAACTGATTTTCTTGTTCGAAACTGATTTTAAGTTGAAAATTGATTTTCTGCAGACACCAACTGGTTTTCTTGGCCACCAACTGATTTTTTTGGTTACCAACTAATTTTTTGATTTTTCTGCATACACCAACATGAGACAAATTGATTAACTTTGACATTAATAGAATTCTAAAAAGTAATTAAATTATAAAAATTAAGAGGGTTAATGTTTAATTTCACTAATTTAAAAATCGAAATGTCATAAAATATAATTAAACTAGAAAATTGAGGGGTTAAGGTTTAATTTCATTAATTTTCTCTGGCATGGCTTTAAAAAATATCAAACCAACAAAATTTGGGAGGGACAATGACTTAATTCCAATGATTTTAAAAGCATCAATGCCCTAAACTGCAATTAAATCATTTAAAGTTATGGGGGCAATTGCCCTCCCACCTTCCATGTAAAATCTGTCCCTGTTGCTAAGCTCATCAATCAGATTATTTCAGAAACTTCATTAGAAAAAGATATTTTTCCTCCCTTAGTTTACAATTGTAGTTCTTCACTAGCAAAAAGTCAAATTTCTTTTTGTAACTTCATGTTATGAAATAGTGCAAATAATTATCTTAAAGTAAAAATGCATCCGGAATATAACCAAGATGAAGTAAGAACACATGCGTCTCAAAATGCATCAGATTATTTCGAAGTTCACTCTTTTTGAAGCATTCTCTGGTAATGATGTCCTTATTGCTGCAAACTCATCAATTCTGCTAAAATTAAGACACATAAAAACTATTCTCATATAACACACACAATGTATCAGGTTCCTTTTGGTATTATACGAAAATCGATCTAGATAGGTTAAAGTTTATGCAATTAAGGCCGGAAAAAATACCTCCCATCACAGATATATGCTATGGCCAATGTAGCCATTGACAGAGTTACCCTTGATAAGGATGAAGAAAAAAGATTAGTACGATAAAATGCGAGGTTCTAAAGAGCCCCTGCATCCTGAGATTTAAATAGCGGTATACTACCGTGGCAAAATTGTACAACTAGGGATTTCTTTAATAAGCAAAAAATATGTACAACTAGGGATTTCTTTAATAAGCAAAAAATATGTTTATTTAAATTAAATGGGAGTCAAAGGCTGGTCAAGCATGATCCAACGTGGCAAAATTGTGCAAACTCAACCAGCCATATGTGTCACATCAAACTTTCGTGATTTTTTAGGGTTGCAATGTTGACTTTCTCATTTGGTTTTTCTGCAAGTTGAATATTAGTGTAGAAATATATATTTTGATATAATAATTAAAAAATATTTTGAATTAAATTGAAAAAAATTTAAAACATGCTTTTTAGTCAAAACAACTTGAAAATAAGTTTGAGGTGTTTTCAAAAGGTTTTGGCAATGATTGAAACGTCTTTAAGTAGCCAAATCAGTGCTTTTAACTTACTCCTTTCGATATAGGCATGATCTGTATCGATACATTTTGAAATTGCCAAAATCCGTTTCGATACAGCGCTAACCTGTTTCGATACGGACAGAGGTTGTTTCGAAACACCCTTTAGTGTTTCGATACGCCTACGTGGTATACACCCCCAACGACTATTTCCCAACAGTCTTTTGAATTGCAGGCTGTTTCGATATGACACTAGACGTTTCGATACGACCCAAAGTGTTTCGATACGACATACTGCATCAGACTCTAACGGCTAGTTCTGAAGAAGGGCGTTTCGATACAGCTACCCGTGTATCGAAACATACATCACCAGAACTGCATTTATGGTAGGAAATAAAGGCTCCAACGGATCTAATTCAATCTCAACGGTCCTTAACGACTACAAACTCAATTTGGAGTATAAAAGGGACCTCCAAGCATCAAGGAAAGATTAATGTTTCAATTGTCAACAACATTATGATGAGAAAATTGTTTTAGGTGCTTAATTGTTTATTCCTTGTATAGACATCACTTGTGAGCCAAAATTGTCATATTTGCTCAAGTGCTTAGGTTTGGGTGAGAGTTAAAGATTGCAAACAAAGACCTATTAGAGGGATTTTAGCTTGCCTATTTTGTTTCTCTTGTAAAGAGGGTTTACTCAAGCTTTAGGCTAGAAAGCTTTGAGTGTGTAAGGGTTTCCTCCTAATCCTAGAAAAGGGGACGAATCAATTAGTGATTTGATTGGGAAATCCTTAGTGGGAGCTAAGGTAGTGGATATAGGTGCTTGTTCGAAGGCTGAACCACTATAAATTCACTGTGTCATTTATTTTTGGCTTCCACAAATCAATTGCCCAAAAATCTAACTTCTCCACCACTTGGCTAGCTAAATCGGTTGAATGAAATCGAGCCTATCAAGCCTAACAATTGGTATCAGAGCGAGGATCAATCTAAGGGGATTAACATGCTATTGAGGCGATCTGGGAGCTCGATACAACAATTCAATCAATCGGTCGAATGACGCAATATATCGACAAGCCACCATTCTTTGACGGGACCAACTACGCTAATTGAAAGATTAGAATGAAGTTCTTCATCAAAGCCAAAGACTACAAGCTTTGGGATATTGTTCAAGAGGGTCCTTATGTGCCACAAAGAGTAAAGGCAAAATGGAATGTGGATGATCGCAAGAAGATGGAGCTTAATTGCAAGGCTTTGCATATCTTCTTTTGTGCATTTGGCCCCAACATCTATGAGAAGATGTCCTCTTGCAAAGATGCAAAGGAAGTATGGGACAAGCTTGAAGTCACATACAAAGGAACCAACGAAGTAAAAGAGACCAAGATCGGCCTTCTCAACCTCAAGTATGAGAACTTTAAGATGGAACCTCATGAAGACATCACTAAGATATTCGATAGATTCTCCACCATAATAAATGAGCTCAATGGCTATGGAGAAATCATTCAGGAAGATAAGCTTGTCTGAAAGCTTCTCTATTCTCTTCTCGAGTCATGGGACTCAAAGAAGACCGCCATCATCGAAGCCAAGAATCTCAAGACTTTAAAGCTTGATGAACTCATTGGGTATCTTCTCACTTATGAAATTATGAAAAAGGAAAAGAAGAGGAGGAGAAGAAGGAAGAGATAAAGAAGATGGGTAAGAAGAAAATCTTGGAGCTTGGCATCAACACTAATGCCATTGCTCTCAAGTCCTCCAAGTGCAACCATGTTGAATCAAGTGAGAAGGAAAGTGAAGAAGATGAGATGGCCCATCTCTTTGAAAAGTTTTCCCGATTCATGAAGAACAAAATGAATGAATTCAAACATGAATCGAGGAAGATAGAGAAGGCAAGCTCTTCAAGCCATAAGAAGAAGACATGTGTGGCTACTTGCAGTGATGAAGACTCCACCGATAATGAACAAGCCAATATTTCCTCATGGCCATCGAAGAAGATTCAAGGGTAACTTCTAATTCATCTACCTCATGTTCATATTCTTTTGATGAATTACAAGATGCCTATGATGATTTGGTTTTAGAGTTTAATAATCATCTTTTGAAAAATAAGAAAGTGATTTCAAATTTGAATATTCAAAATGATTTGATTTCTAAAATAAAAATTGAACTTGAAGCAAAACTCAATGAGTTTGAGCAAAAATGTGTTGATTTACAAAATTTGCTTCATAAAGTTCAAGAAGAAAAAAAAATTGATTTCCAAATAACTTGAAAAGAAACAAATTTTGGAAAATCAAATTTTTATCAAAGACAATCTAGTGCCCCTAGATTTTTAAATGGAAAATGTTTTAGAAGTGTTTGGGTTCTAAAAGAAATAATCACTTCAACTAAAAGGGATGAAATTGAAAAATAGATTCCAAAGGGGACAAAATTATGTGCCACTAACGTCTATGGATCCAAAGCAATTTGGATACTAAAAATCACTTGATTGTCTTGTTTAGGTGTGATGGAGAGTGATCAACAAGTCCAAATATGTAACACCCCAAATAGGGCCTATTAGTATTATGACTACTAATCAAGAATCTAACTAAGTTTAATTAAACCTTAATTAGAAATGATTAAGATTATAAATAAAAGGAAAGAGAAGTGGAAACCTAGCAAGGACTAGATTAATAAGAAAGCAAACATTAATAATAGAAATTAAGGACTACATTGGAAGAATTAGCAATGTACTGCCAAAATTTAAAATAAAAAGAAGAGAGAATCGGTTAGTGACCAAATTGAAGGAAAAGCAAAGTGAGGTGCCAAATTAAAAGAGGCTAAAATACATAGTTTACAAACTTAAGGTTTGGATGCTAATTAAAACTTAATGAGGGGGCATTACATGTGTCCACTTCTCTCTCCCTTGGCTGACCACTAAGGTGGGTAAGCCTCATCTTCTTCCTCACTTAATCAAATAAGAATTAGAGGAAGGAGAGAGAATTGAGAAAAAGCTTTAGAGAGCTTCCATGGTGGTTTGATGATCCATACATAAAAAGGAGTTGGATTTGGCTAGCTAAGCTTGTTGGGAAGGTAATGAACTCCTTTACCTTATATAAAATCAATGTAAAGTAGTTTTATCTTAGTTATTTGCTTGCTGGAAATTTTGAAAGCATGTAGGATAAAATGAACCATGGTTGCTGGAAATTTTAGAAACACACACAAATGACTCCTTATGTTACTAGAAAATGAAAACAAGCATGATAACGGGTATGAAGTAAGATGAAACTGTTTTTACTAGGTAAAAATGTTGTAATTACTAAAATGAGGCTTGTTGCTAGAGAAAAATAAGTGTGCACATGATTAAGTTGCTGGAAATTGATTTAGGTAGCACTTGAGACTGTTTTACTAGGTAAAACAATGCACACATGTTAATTGGGGTAAATTGGCAACATGCTCTGTTTTAATGTAAAGTGCTCATAAGTCTTATATTTTGTATGCATTCCATCTCATATTATTGTTATTCTTAAGTGCATTTTAGGCATATTTAAGTGCATGCATGCATTATTTACAATATTCTTTGCTTTACCTTGCTTTTGTTGAATATCTTTAATTTGGTGAGAAAAGATATTGTTTTAGTTTAGTTTGCATTACAAGTGCTGGAGACTAATGATAGAGAGAGGAGCTGATGCTGAGGCAGCAAACCAAGGAGTTGTACTGAAGCAGTTCAATTCAGAGAAAGACGCTGCCAAGTACCTACCGCCGCCATGTCTGCCGCCCAAGGCAGCAACTTAGGGAATTGGCAAATTGAAGTGTGGTTGATAGAACATAATTTTCTGAGTCCAATGAGCCCATCCATGCAATTTACTGAAGCTGGAAACAACGGACAAACCGATAAAGGAGAAAATATCTAAGGCGGCCTAAGCTTACTTGCGGCACAAGGAAACGCCAAGAGAAGTCCAAATTAAAGTCAAAGAAGTCATATTTAAAGATTGCATTTAATGAAAAAAGCTACTTTATCATGAGGAAGACTTCTACTCCAAGAAGGACTTAACCTAGGCTATGCCCTATATATACTTGATCATATTTTGTATTTGAGACATCTTAGAATCTCTATAGTCGGTAATAGCTTAGGTTTCTCTTGTGGTTCCTTGCCGCCACTATGTTCTAATTTTTCTTAGGGTTTGGGTTGTGCTGTAAAGTAGTTGTGAGAACGCTTGTTTAGGTTCAAGTTTGTTATTGCAATAAATTCAATGTTTGCTTATTTCATGTTCTTTATTGTTTTCAATTGAGTTCGAAAGATCGAATGTGAGCAATCCATTTGTTTGGCATCGAGAGAGTCAAACTCACGAAAGAAGAAAGCACAATCTTATCCATACCAGGTGTTGATCAATCTATCCTAGACATAGGTTAGGGTTTAAAGCGGCTAAAAGATGACGAACCAAAGGTTGCTGTTCATTGCAAGATTCACACCGACATGTATTATATGCAGCGGGCATCAAAAGTATTCTAGCTTAGACATAAGTAGAATCGTTCTCGAAGCGTTCTGCCGAGCCTTGAAGGTTTGCCGAGTTTGCCGTCGAGCCAATCATCTATTCCACCTGCCGAGGCAACGAAAGTTGTTGAAACATCAATCTGCCATCTTCCGTTGAGGCAGGAAAGTCTGGCAGCGCAAGGCAACTTAACTAATTCAATGCGGTTTCACACTACGAAGAAACATAATCTGGCCAATTCTATCAACTTGATATATTCTTTAATTTACTTGTGTTTATTTACTTTTCTTTTAAACAAACTGAAATTTAATTGTGTATTTAATACTCTTTGTGCAGGAATTTATATTTGAATTAACTATCTAATTCTCGTGGGAGACGATATCTTTTATACTATAACTTGACAAGAGTGTGCACTTGCGCTCATAATTGGAGAACACCCAAACGCTCTACAAGTTTTTGGCGCCGTTTCTGGGAATTGGCAATAGTAAATTCATCTTTATTTTTCTGCACTTTTAGTTTATTGCATTTAATTTCAGTTTTTATTGTTCCTTTTTATTCGAAAAAAAAGAATATTACAATTCTCTTGTCTAGTGTATGACCAGAGCCAACCCGTCGTCCGAAATCATTTACATAGGCGAGATCGAACGAAGAGCAAGGAAACTAAAGAAAGGAGCAAGACAAGCCCTCGGAAAAGCTAATGAAAAAGGAAAAGCAGAGGCGGCCATGCATTACGGCCAAGACAACAACCCTGCCAATAATGCCCAAAACGGCATGGACAAGTAGCAAGATCCATCGCATGTGCAGCAGTCCCCAATTCAGCCCAAGCAGCAACAATATGTGCGAACCACCAGGGATTACTTGGAGCACGATTTTAGAGGATTTGATCCAACTGTCGCAGAGCTAGAAATTGAAGCTGATCACTTTGAGGTGAAACCATTGATGTTCAACATGATAAACACATTGGAGCAATTTGGAGGAACTACCACGGAAGACGCTCGACAGCACTTGAGGGGGTTCCTTGACATTTGTAGAGTTTTTAAGATACATGGAGTCCATCAAGATGTGCTTAAACTGAGACTATTTCCCTATTCACTAAGAGATAGGGCAAAATAGTGGTTGAATAACCAACCGGCAGGATCGTTTAACACTTGGATGGAGCTGTGCAAGGACTTCCTTGACCGTTTCAGCCCTTCAAATGTAACAGACAGGTTAAGAAACGAGATCCCTACTTTCTGCTAAGGGGATGATGAACCGATGTATGAAGCATGTGAACGATACCAACATAAGCTAAACAACTTCCCGCTTCACAGTTTCCCCACCTTGACTCAAGTGTAGATGTTCTAAAATGGAGTCAATCAACCGACAAGAATGATGCTTGATGCTTCAGCCAATGGAATCATCCTAGACAAACCACTCGAGAAGGCACTACAAATTTTGAACAGAGTAGCGAAAAACGACTACAAGTTCCCTACAGCCCACTGCGGCGGCGTGAGGCGGCTAGCTGTTGCGAACGAAGTAGAAACCATTGAATCTGTCACTGCCTGGATAAACTGACACAGCTGGTGATGAATATGGCCAAACCCACTGGGAAAACATATGAGGTCAAAGTTGTGGAGCCCTTATGTGATAGGTGTGGGGGCAACCATGATTCCTCTGAATGCAACAAATCTACCAATTTCATGGGGACATATGAGAGGAAAAGCAGGCCCAACACCAACGCGTACAATCCATGTTGGAGAAAGCACACAAATTTCTCCTAGAGTAACCTTAACATGGCTGCAAATCCAACCCAACAACCAGGAGGATATCAACAGAACCTATCCCGGCAGCAGCCTCAGCAGCAACAGAATTCGAACAAAAATTCACTCAAATCTACTTTACATACTTTTATATCTCGCGCTAGTGATTTTATTGTTCATACTAATAAATTTATTGACAAGACTAAGTCCTTCATAGACAGGACTGAAATACGGATGAACAACTAGGAGGCAACAATAAAGAATCTGGAGACTCAGTTTGGAAGGTTCGCCGAGATTGTTAACACTAGACCAATGGGTGGATTACCCAGTGATACTGAAACAACACCTGCCGATTTACATGTTAAACAAAATCTAGTTCATGCCGCCAGAAACCCTGCCACGGTAGCCTCTGAGAAGGACAGCACGAAAACACAAACAGGGCTTACAAACGACACTGTAGATGACCAGACAGAATCTGAACCAGTTGTTGCTCTCCAGAATAAGCATTTGTCCAAGGCGAAAATCGAAGATACTAAACCTCCACCACCATTCCCACAACGATTGAAAAAATAAAAGCAGGACATGCATTTCAGAAAATTTCTGGATGTTTTGAAGCAAGTAAAAATCAATCTACCATTGGTGGAATTGATCGAACAGATGCCCAGCTATGCTAAGTTCCTAAAGGATATGGTAACCAAAAGAACAAGAATCGAGGAATTCAAGACAATGGCAGTAACAGAAGGATGCATGGCAATGCTGCACAATAAGGCGCCGCCCAAACAAAAAGATCAGGGCAGCTTCATAATTCCTTGTAAAATAGGCAGCAACCATTCCGTAAGAGCCCTATATGACCTAGGGGCAAGCATCAACCTAATGCCGAAGTCTGTTTTCCAGAAACTAGGGATATAAGATGCCCGTCCAACGACATAATGCTACAGCTAGCTAATAGAACTTATGTGCAACCAGAAGGAAAAAATGAAGACATCCTGGTGAAGGTGGACAATTTTTTTCCCTGCCGACTTCCTAGTAATAGACTGTGAGGCAGACGAAAGGGTACCGATCTAGACGTACCAACTAGACCTAGAGATTGAACGCACGTACCAACTCAGGAACCAAGCTCAACTCTTGAAAGCAAGAAACAACTATCTTGAGGAGAAACTAGAAGCAATGGTGAACGAAAGGCAAAACGACAGGGTAGATGACCCAAACAACAATAACTAGAGAGTTATTGTTGATCCTCCCCAAGATGCCCGGAATGAAAGTCCTGCTATCGCTGCCGCACGGCAGACCTGTCGCGACTACATGGACAATGACCATGTTGAAATGGAAACCACCTTGCCAGACATGGAAGCTGAAAACTTCGAGCTAAAACCTGTCATGTTCAGCATGATAAATTCCGTTGGCCAGCTTAGTGGTTCTGCAACCAAGGATGCTCGAGAACATCTGAAAACATTCCAAGAAATCTATGGATCGTTCAGACTGCCAGGAATAAATCTGGAAGTACTGAGGCTCCGGTTACTTCCCGATTCATTGAGAGATAGAGCTAAAACTTAGTGGAATAAATTAACGTCGGGTTCAATACGAACTTGAACAGATCTCTCTCGTGAATTCTATTCTTGTTTTAATCTTTCTCATTTATCTGAAAAAGATTGCGTAACGAGATTGCTACTTTTCAACAGGAAGATGATGAACCAATGCACGAGGCGTGGGACAGATTTACAACTCTTTTACGGAACTGCCCGATGCATGGATTTCCCGTGTGGAATCAGGTCGTCAAATTCTACAATGCTGCCAACGCACATACTCGAATGAGAATAGATTCAACAGCGAATGGCTATTACTGGATAAGGAACTAGACGAGGCAATGATAGTGTTGAAGAAATTAGCAAAGAACGATGAGCAATTTCCTACAGCTAGGAGAGGGGGCAAACGAGGAATATCTGTAAAGGATTACGAAGGTGATAATTCGATGAAATCAGAGGTTGCATACCTCACAAAGATAGTCGAAAATCTGTAACAGAAAGATTCTAAAGCCGTATATTCTGCAGAAGAGGTATGTGAAACATGTAGTGGAAATCACAGTTCAGAAGACTGTCCTTTACAGCTGGAAGAAGGGATGTATGTTGGGAATTATAACAAACCAAGAAATTATGATTCCAACAATTACAATCCCAACTGGAGAAAGGACCCAAAGTTTTCTTGGAGCAATCCGAACAATGCACTGAATCCTTCAGTGCAGAACAACCAAAACCAAGGAGTACCCAGAATTCTGTCACGACAGCATCCACAACAGCAACCGCAAAAGCAGCCGACAGCAGCACCTAGCATACTGGAACAGACCTTGGCAACTTTTATGTCACAGAAGGGAGCATACATGGCAAACATGGATCGCTTTGTCAAGAAAACTGAGTAATTCATGGACAAGACAGAGATGAGGATGACAAACCATGAGGCTACCCTAAAATCTCTGGAGACACAAATGGGCCAAGTATCACAGTATATCAAACCGAGGTAGAACGAAGGATTCCCTAGTGATATTGAGGTCACTAGAAAACCCACACATGAGCAGTGTAAAGCCATTACAACTAGGAGTGGGAAACAATTACAAGGGCCAACGATAAAGGACATACAAAGTGAGGATCCGACCCTAGAAACACATGCCGTGAACACTGCCCCGTCAGAGGAGAGACAACATACTGTCGACAAACCTGCCGCGACAGCAGAAGGGACAGAAGAGCAAACAGAGGATGCTGAAGAACTCAAACCTCCTCAAATTCGAATTCCATGTGGAAGACGTCTTGAAGATTACCGTCCTCCACCCCCTCTTCCACAGCAGTTACAGAAGCAGAAACAAGAGTACCAACTCAAAAAGATCTATGATATTTTTAAGCAAGTACACATTAACATACCGCTACTAGAGGCCATCAAGAAGATGCCCGGTTATGCAAAATTTCTCAAGGACGCAATGTCAAAGACGTCCAGACTTGAGGAATTTGAGACGGTAAAGATGACAGAAGGATGCATGACAATCTTGCAAAAGCATCCACCCCAAAAGAAGAAGGATCCTGGGAGCTTCATTATACCGTGAATAATTGGCGATAAATTCGTGGGTAAGACACTTTGTGATCTTGGTGCTAGCATAAATCAAATGCCCAAATCTGTGTTTCAGAAATTAGGTATTGGACAAGCAACGCCCACGACAGTCATGCTGCAGTTGGCAGACCGCTCTTACGTACAACCAGAAGGGAAGATCGAAGATATTCTTGTAAGAGTGGATAAATTTATTTTTCCGGCTGACTTTCTTGTTTTAGACTGTGAAGCAGATGAAAACACACCGATCATCCTGGGGAGACCCTTCCTAGCTACAGGCAGAATTGTGATCGATGTTGAGAAAGGAGAACTGACCATGAGAGTGAATGATCAGCAAATCAAACTCAATGTTCTCCAAGCAATAAAACAGGGTAATGAAGAAGAAGAGTGCAAGGCAATCTCTGAAGTAGTCTTTGACCAACCCTGCATCAGGTCGAGCTGCCACGACAGACAGTTTGGTCACTGCCACTACAGTCACCCAGAAGACTGCCACGGCAGCAACGACGATAGTGACTCCTCAGACACAGAAACATCTGACACTGAAGGTCCTGAGGAGGTAAATTGGATAGGCACACGTCACAGAAACATCAGAAACATCTGACACTCAAGGACGCAATGTCAAAGAGGTCCAGACTTGAGGAATTTGAGACGGTAAAGATGACAGAAGGATGCATGACAATCTTGCAAAAGCATCCACCCCAAAAGAAGAAGGATCCTAGGAGCTTCATCATACCGTGCATAATTGGCGATAAATTCGTGGGTAAGACACTTTGTGATCTTGGTGCTAGCATAAATCAAATGCCCTAATCTGTGTTTCAGAAATTAGGTATTGGACAAGCAAGGCCCACGACAGTCATGTTGTAGTTGGCGGACCGCTCTTACGTACAACCAGAAGGGAAGATCGAAGATATTCTTGTAAGAGTGGATAAATTTATTTTTCCTGCTTACTTTCTTGTTTTAGACTGTGAAGCAGATGAAAACATACCGATCATCCTGGGGTGACTCTTCCTAGCTACAGGCAGAACTGTGATCGATGTTGAGAAAGGAAAACTGACCATGAGAGTGAATGATCAGCAAATCAAATTCAATGTTCTCCAAGCAATAAAACAGGGTAATGCAGAAGAAGAGTGCAAGGCAATCTCTGAAGTAGTCCTTGACCAACCATGCATCAAGTCGAGCTGCCACGACAGACAGTTTTGTCACTGCCACCACAGTCACCCAGAAGACTGTCACGGTAGCAACGACGACAATGACTCCTCAGACACAGAAACATCTGACACTGAAGGTCCTGAGGAGGTAAATTGGATAGGCACACGTCTAGGTAAGTTCTTCGAGACTTTAAATTATACCTCGAATGAACATGTAATCTAGAAGCCTTCCATTGAAAAGCCACATGTTCTAAACCTTAAACCCCTGCCAGGGCAGCTTAAATATGTCTTTCTTGGTTTAAATGATACGTTTCCCGTAATCATCTCTTCCAAGTTGATGCAGGAACAGGAACAACAGCTGATAAAAATGCTACAGCAGCATAAGAAGGCCATTGGATGGACTATAGCTGATATCCAAGGCATCAGTCCGGTGTTATGCATGCACAAAATCCTCTTGGAAGATGATCATAAGCCGACCATTGATGCCCAAAGATGATTGAACGAGGCTATGAGAGAGGTGGTGAGGAAAGAAATTATCAAGTGGATTGTTGAGTGTGTAAAAGTTCTATTATTTACACCCTTTTTAACCCATATTTCTGCTGCATTCAAGCATCGTTGCATTGCATTTAGGTTAGTTTACAGTAAAACATCACAAATGGATTAAAGGCACGGATTCTACTAAAAGATGGCTTATTTTGCAGGTTGCTGCCATCGTAAACGGTGAAGGCTGGCGCAGAGCAGAGAAGCAGGAGAGCTGAAATGGACAAGTAGACGACGAGGAAGAAGCTGCCATGGATCTGTCGTGACAGCAAGGTGACAGCAGCCTTATGAAGAGGAAAAGTAAAGTGGACCTCGATAGATAGAAAAAAATCTGCTCGTCTGTCGTGTGAAAGCCAAATATTTTTCCAAGCCCCGGATCAAAGGATATGTCAAGCCAAAGCTCAAGGAGAGGAATTCCCATGAAACAAGGAGGTGGCTGAAAAGTAGGAATCCTTAGAGATTAAGCATTCATTAGAATCTTACTTTTCATTAAAGTTGTAATCCTTGTTAATTTAGAATACTTGAGCCCAAAGCTTATATAAGGGCATAGATTTAACCTAGGAACAATAATACCCCATAACCGATAACCTAAACCCCTCTGCCGTTTACCCGTCGTCGACATGTTCTAAATTCCCCTTAGGGCCACGGGTTGTTTTGTAAAGTAGTTGCAAGGGTTGTTTTGTTTTAGGATTTTCCAAGTTCAATAAAATAAACTTCAAGATCTCTTATTTTGGTTTTAATATCTTGCAAGAGCATCGGGAGAGCATTGTGAGGTTATCTATTTACTTAGCATCGGGAGAGTTAAGTATACGAAAGAAATAAGAGCGAGTTCTCTAGTTTATAGTTGAACTATCTTGTGCCTAGGGATAGGGCAAGGTTAAGTGGCTAAGGAAGAATTCATACACATCGGTGTTCATCTTTCGATTCACGCCGGGAGGTATCGTCAAAGACGTGATCATCGACAGACTTGGACCTAGGGATAGGCCACGGCAGATTTGGGATTCTTTCCAAACTTGAACGTACTGAGTTGGTATGTTTGCTGCCGCGACGACCAACGGACAGCTGCCGCGATAGGTGCTGTCGGCGACAGGCGTGACGACAGAACTGGAGTTCCTAAGCAATACAACACATGCACTACTGAGCAATTCAATACCAGCCCATTCTCTCTATCTTGATTACTCTATTCTTTTATTTACGTTTTCCTTTATTATTCTCGTGACAACTCTCAATTATTTCCTTTACTTCGTGCAGTGAAATTAGGTGAAGCTATTGGCCCAATCCCTGTGGAGACGATAATCTGATACATCGTATCACTTTACTACTTGCGTCGTGTACACTTGCACTACAATTGCGATAGACTCTTTTACACGCAACAAGTTTTTGGCGCCGTTGCCGGGGATTGACAACATAACTACACCTTTCTTTTATTGCACTTTTCGTTTTTGTTTTTTTTTCTTTTAATTTTTCTTTTTCTATTTTTCGTTAGTACTTTAAACTCTTGCTTTTCACAAGGTTATCTTGTTTATGCACAGATCTAAAAGAGGCGAAGATCCTGAGTATAAATTAGATCCGGAAATCGAACGTTCCTTCAATCTCAAGAAACAACTTCGCCACCTTTTAGACAGGAACGAGTACCTTGAGGAACAGCTAGAGAAGATGGCCCGTAATCCGCCCGCTGGTGATGGTGTACCGCCTGTCGGCGACCTGCCCGCAACAGCTGGACGACGGTCATGTCGTGACTACATGCTGAACGATCATGTAGAGCTGGAGACCACACTGCCGGATATTGATGTTGATAACTTCGAACTCAAGCCTGTCATGTTTAGTATGATCAACAACACCGGGCAGTTTAGTGGTGCTGTGACAGAAGATGCTAGGGAGCATCTCAAGACGTTCCAGGAGATCTGTGGTTCGTTTAGACTGCCAAGAGTTAATCCGGAGATACTGAGGCTTCGGTTATTTCCCCATTCATTGAGGGACAGAGCTAAGACTTGGTGGAATAAACTAACACCGGGTTCAATCGTAACTTGGGCAGATTTTTCTCGTGAATTCTTATCTCATTTTAATCCTTCGCATTTATCTGAGCGATTACGTAACGAAATTGCTACTTTTCAACAGGAAGATGACGAGCCAATACACGAGGCCTGGGACAGATTTACTACTCTTCTTCGAAACTGCCCCATGCATGGATTCCCCGTCTGGAATCAGGTAACTAAGTTCTATAATGATGCTAACTTACAAACTCGCATTAGAATTGATTCTGCAGCAAATGGACTATTATTGGATAAAGATCTAGACGAGGCATTACAAGTTTTGAAAAATCTGGCTAAGAATGAGGAGCAGTTTCCGACTGCAAGAAGAGGGGGTAAACGGGTACTTGCTGTCAAGGATTATGAAGCCGACAGCACTATGAAATCACAGGTAGCATTCCTTACTAAAGCAATGAAAAGGTTGTTGAATGATGATGGATTACAAGGATTTGCTGTTGAGGAAGTATGTGATATCTGTGAGGGAAATCATAGTAGGGATGAGTGCCCAATACAAGTAGAAGAAGGAAAATATGTTGGAAATTACAAGCCAAATTACAATTCCAACAATTATAACCCCATTTGGAGGAAGGATCCCAAATTTTCCTGGAGTAATCCTAACAACGCCCTGAATCCGCAAGCACACAATCAGAATCAGGGAGGACCTAGATTGCTGACGCGACAGCAACTGCCGCAGAACCTGCCACCGCAGCAGCAACAGCAGCCACCACCTGCCACGAGCAGTATATTGGAACAGACTCTGGCCACCTTTATGTCTCAGACCGGAACTTATATTGAGAATATGAATCAGTTTGTTAAGAAGACAGAGAACTTCATGGATAAAACCGAGATGAGGATGACAAATCATGAAGCTACTTTGAAATCTTTGGAGACACAAATGGGTCAGGTTTCTCAACATATTAAGCCGAGGCAGAATGGAGGATTCCCTAGCAATACTGAAAATGCTAGACCACCCACACATGAGCAATGCAAGGCAATTACTACTAGGAGTGGGAAGAAACTACCAGGGCCGGAAAAAGAAGCTGAATCAGTAAAGGAACCAGCCGTGGATAAACTTGCCGAGGAAGCTGCCCCGACAGGTGATAAACAGACTGCTGCCGATGAACCTGTCACGACAGCAGAAGCGACAGAGGAGAAAAATGAAGAACATCGTCCTCAGATTCGTATGCAGTGGGAAGGACGTATTGTTGATTACCGTCCCCCACCACCTTTTCCTCAATGGATACAGCAAACTAAACAGGAATCTCAACTTAAAAAGATCTATGATATTTTTAAGCAGGTTCAAATTAATATTCCGCTGTTAGATGCCGTTAGGGAGATGCTTGGTTACGCCAAATTTCTCAAGAATGTCATATCAAAGAAATATAAATTCGGGGAATTTGAAACGGTAAGGATGGCAGATGGTTGCATGAGTATTCTTCATCGGCAGCCACCCAGAAAAAGAAGGATCCGGGGAGCTTCATCATACCTTGTGTAATCGGAGACAAATTTGTGGGCAAGGCACTTTGTGATCTTGGTGCTAGTGTTAATTTAATGCCAAAATCTGTTTTTCAGAAATTAGGTATTGGAAAGGCGCGGCCCACGACAGTAACTCTGCAGCTGGCAGACCGCTCTTACGTTCATCCAGAGGGAAAAATTGAAGATATTCTGGTAAGAGTGGATAAGTTTATTTTTCCTGCTGACTTTCTTGTTTTAGATTGTGAGGCAGATGAAAATGCACCAGTCATCCTTGGGCGACCCTTCTTAGCCACGGGAAGATCACTGATTGATGTGGAGAAAGGAGAACTCACTATGTGCGTGAACGATCAAGAGATTAAATTAAATGTTCTCCAAGCAATGAAACATGCTGATGTGGATGAGGAATGCAAGGCTATCATTGAAGTAACCCTTGATCATCCATACATTAGGTCGGGCTGTCATGATATAAATTTTGGCCACTGCTGCGACAACCACTTACAAGCCTGTCACGACAGCAACGAAGACAGCTCCGACGACAGCAACTCCTCTGACTCCGATACATCTGATACTGAAGATCAGGAGGAGGTAAACTGGTTAGGCCATCGTCCAGGTAAGTTATTCGAACCTTTGAATTACACTTCGGATAACCATTTAATCCAAAAGCCATCTACTATTGAACCACCTGCCTTAGAACTGAAGCCTCTGCCAGGGCAGCTTAAATATGCTTTTCTTGGTTCAAATGATACGTTGCCCGTAATTATCTCTTCTAAGCTGCCGCAGGAACAGGAACGACAGCTAATCGACATGCTAAGGCAGCACAAAAAGGCAATTGGATGGACGATAGCAGACATTCAAGGCATTAGTCCGGCGTTATGCATGCACAAAATCCTCCTGGAGGAAGATCATAAGCCAACTATTGATGCCCAAAGGCGGCTAAACCATGCGATGAAAGAGGTGGTGCGTAAATAGATAATTAAGTGGTTAGATGCTGGTATTATTTACGCCATCTCCGACAGCAAATGGGTGAGCCCGGTGCAATGTGTTCCAAAGAAAGGAGGAATGACCGTGATAACCAATGAGAACAATGAGTTAATCCCAACCAGGACTGTGACCGGTTGGAGGGTTTGTATGGACTATCGGAAGCTTAACAAAGCTACCCGAAAGGACCACTTTCCTTTACCCTTTATTGATCAAATGCTTGATAGATTAGCGGGTAAATCTTACTATTGTTTTCTTGATGGTTACTCAGGTTACAACCAAATTGCTATTGCACCAGAGGATCAAGAAAAGACGACTTTTACATGCCCCTACGGAACGTACGCTTTTAGGAGAATGCCATTTGGACTCTGTAATGCACCTGCCACCTTTCAAAGGTGCATGATGGCCATATTCTCCGACATGGTAGAGGACTTCTTAGAAATTTTCATGGATGATTTTTCCGTCTTTGGAGACGATTTTGAAAGCTGCCTTGGCAATCTTCAAAAGGTACTTGAAAGATGTGAAAAAGCTAATCTTGTTTTGAATTGGGAAAAATGCCACTTTATGGTGGGTGAAGGGATAGTCCTTGGCCATAAGATTAGCTGCCGTGGGATAGAAGTCGACAGGGCCAAAATAGAAGTCATAGAGAAGCTGCCGCCGCCAACCACAGTCAAGGGCATAAGGAGTTTTTTAGGGCATGCTGGTTTTTATCGAAGATTTATCGCAAATTTCTCAAAAATCACCAAGCCCCTATGCCATCTCTTAGAGCATAACCGACCCTTTGACTTTAATGATGAATGTACTGAAGCATTCAAGGTTCTGAAGGAAAAACTAGTGACAGCCCCCATAGTACAGCCACCAGACTGGACACAGCCATTTGAGATTATGTGTGATGCTAGTGACTATGCTGTCGGGGCAGCACTTGGGCAGCGCAGAAATAAGCTGTTTCATGTCATATACTACGCCAGCATGACATTAAATGACGCCCAAGTGAACTACACCACCACAGAAAAGGAGCTATTAGCTGTGGTGTTCTCCATTGACAAGTTTCGTTCTTACATACTTGGGACGAAGGTGATAGTGCACACAGACCATTCTGCCCTGAAATATTTGTTCGCAAAGAAGGATGCAAAGCCTAGATTGATACGGTGGATCTTGCTATTACAAGAATTCGACCTAGAGATCAAGGACAAAAAGGGGACAGAAAATCAGGTGGCAGACCACTTGTCAAGATTGGAGAAGGGACAGAGTCTACCAATTGACGAGACAAACATACTGGAGACCTTCCCAGATGAGCAGCTCTTTGCTGTCGCAATCGCTACCGCAACAGCTATGGCGACAGGTAAGTTTTCTGAACTCCCCTGGTATGCTGATTTCGTTAATTTTATAGTTAGCGGAATACTTCCTTCTGATCTTAATTATCAAGCCAGGAAGAGGTTCCAAAATGATGTCAAGCATTATTATTGGGACGAACCTCTTCTTTTCAAATTATGTGCAGATCAGGTTATAAGGAGGTGTGTACCACAAGAAGAGCAAGAAGACATTCTCCATCCCTGTCATGCTTCTCAATATGGAGGTCACTTAGGAGGCAACAAAACTGCTGCCAAGGTGCTGCAGTCAGGGTTCTACTGGCCGACACTGTATAAAGATGCACAGGACTTTTACAAGAACTGTGACAGGTGCCAGCGGACAGGTAACATCTCGAGGAGAAACGAGATGCCACTGCAGAACATTCTGGAAGTCGAGATCTTCGACGTTTGGGGGATTGATTTTATGGGACCTTTCCCATCTTCATGTGGAAATTTATACATCCTCCTAGCAGTAGATTATGTCTCTAAGTGGGTTGAAGCTATCGCCACACAAAAGAATGATGCCAAGACGGTCCAAAAGTTTTTACACAAAAACATTTTTTTGAGGTTTGGCATCCCTAAGGCGATTATCAGTGATGAAGGGAGACATTTTTATAATAGGGTAATTGCTGCCGCCTTGAAGAAATATGGTGTCAAGCACAGGATCGCGACAGCATACCACCCACAGACCAATGGACAGGCTGAGATATCCAATAGGGAAGTGAAGAACATTCTTGAGAAGATGGTTAAACCAACTAGGAAAGATTGGTCTTTACTTCTGAATGATGCACTATGGGCATATATGACAGCTTTTAAGACTCCGTTGGGCATGTCTCCATACCGACTGATTTATGGAAAAACCTGCCACTTGCCTGTCGAGATCGAGCACAAAGCATACTGGGCAATCAAGGCAGTGAATATGGACTTGGACAAGGCAGGCCAGAAAAGGCTGTTAGATCTGAACGAGCTTGAAGAAATACGGACAATGGCCTATGACAACGCAAGAATCTACAAGGAAAAAACAAAGAAGTGGCATGATAAGAAGTTGCTGCCACGACACTTCTGCCCAGGGCAGCTTGTGTTGTTGTTCAATTCTAGACTGAAACTCTTCCCAGGAAAGCTAAAGTCTAGATGGTCTGGCCCATTCCAAGTGGTACAAGTTTTTCCCCATGGTGCCATCACAATTCAATCATTAAAAGACGGGCACCAATTCAAAGTTAATGGACAGCGCCTCAAGCATTATCAAGGGACTGAAGCCCCAGGAATACAGGAAGTGGTTACTTTAGGAGATGCCCCACAAGGCATCCCTAATTTAACCTAAGTTTTATTATTTATTTATTTACATTATTTATTATTTATTAGAAAATTAGATTTATTTTAGTCGAATAATGTTTTTATTTTTCTGTCTTTAGGAAATAAAGGAGTCAAGAAGAAAAGGAGAAGTGACCCAAGCCCACCATCCATCCATCAGCCCAACAGAGCCCATTTATTGAAGCCTGTCGTTTCGGCTGCCGCCGCAGACGGATAAGACAGGCTGTCAACAGACTGACACGACAGACGCAGAAGCGTGTGGCAGACGCGTAGCAGACGTATAAATACGTGTCAGACGCGTCAGACACGCTAAATCCCAACAGTCGCTCCGTTATTCACGCCTTCCTCTGTTTCCCCTCTTCATCATGTTCTAAACACCCCTAGGGCTAAGGGTTGACTCTGTAAAGTAGTTACAATGATTGTACTGTTTTAGGAATTTTCTGTCAAGTAATAAAGGCTTCAAGTTTATTTATTTTGGTTTTTCATATCTTGCAAGAGTATCGGGAGAGCATTGTGAGGTTATCCATTTGTTTGATATCGGGAGATTCAAGCATACGAATGGAATAAATAAGCGTTTTCCAGTTTATGGTTAAACCATCTCGACTTAGGGATAAGTACGAGGTTAAGTGGCTAAGGAAGAACTCAACAACATTGATGTTCACCCTTCGATTCACGCCGGGAGGTATCATCCAAGAAGTCTCCATCAACAGAACTTGGGCCTAGAGATAGGACAAGTCAGAGCAGGGATTCTTGCCAAGCTTGAAGTACAGAGTTGTTGATCGATGCCGCGACGACAGAAGACAGAAGTTCACTAACAGTGCAACACCTGCACTACTCAGCTATTCAATAACGGCCCATTTCTTAAACCTGATTCCTTATTCTTTTACTTTAGTTGTTTATCAAGATTATTTCACCAATCCAATTAAACTATTTCTTTCTCTTGTGCATCAATTCAAGGATAGAGTTATTTCTAGTCCCTGTGGAGACGATATCTGATACTCAAAGTATCACTTTACTACTTGCGTCGTGCACACTTGCACTATTTGCGATAGGACTCTTTTACACGCAACAATGCACATCCTAACATAACCCAATTTTTATTTTTTTACTTTTATGCATTAGGATTAGATTTAATTTTCACATCTTTACTTTTTCTTGAAATTTATTTAATTCTCATTTTTTGCATTTAATTTATTTCAGGTTAGGAATGAAGGCAAGACCAAGAAGAAAAAAAAGAATAAAGGAGAGTCCCAACCCAGCGGCCAAGGCGGTCCAAGGCAGATTAGCATAATGGCTAGCGGCTTCATAACGGCTAGCCGCAACAACTACATTTGCAACAGCTAGCGGAACGGCTATCTGCGCAATGCGCCACAATCATTGCCGCCTGTTGGCAGCGTGCCCACTAAGGCAGCGGAGAATAGCAGCTATATAAGGCCAACTATTCTCTTCTTATTTTTCACTTTGCTCTATCTTTTTCTTTTAATTCTTCTTGTCTTGTTTTCTTTCAAGATCTCATATGCTTTATTTTCTTGCAACTTCTTTTTCTTTAAGAAACACAGTCGTTCTCACAACCATGACAACATCAAAACCCACTGCCTCATCTTCCAAGCCTACCTTCCAGAGGTTCCTGAACGCTGACGTAGCGGCAACCTATCGGCAGTACTTCGCGGAGTGGCAAATCTGGGAAGAGATTGGTTTCTAATACACAAGGCAAGATGGGGATCTTGGCCTTGAGCCCACCGTATTCAAAAGAGTCTACACCCTAGGATGACACATTTTCACACGACAGCCAGAGGAGATAAACACCAACCTAGAGCGAGAATTTTATGCCCACAAACCAACCTCAGGAAACCCCTTCGTCTACGTTCGCGACGAAGGTGTCAAGCTCACATCGGCAATGATAAACAACTTATATGGGATAGAAATCAAAGGGAATCCGCACAAAGAATGGAGTTTGGGTTTAACTGCATCAGGCTACAAGAAAATCAAAAGAGAAATCTGCCAGCCAAATGCCAAATGGCTAACCAAAAAGAATAACAGTTCAGCTAACCGCCACGACCTGCTGCCAGAGGCCATTCTTTGGAGTAACTTCATCCAGCGCCGCCTAATGCCCACTTCACATGGTTCTACAGTCAACAGGACGCAGCTGGCCCTAATCTATGCATAATGAAGGGGCGGCCAATCAACGTTGGGAAGTAATTCTTGAAGAGGTCTATACCCATGCAGCCAAACCCAACTCCAAGGGACCCCTAGTTTTCCCCTCGCTCATCATCGGCCTCTGCGCCAACTTTCGTGTACCGCCGCATCCCAAAGATACCATCATTGCTGCCAAGGAAGGGTGGACAAGTTTATGAATTTGTTTTCAGATATTTTATTAATTATCAGAACATTAATTCAAACGTTGAGTTTTATAATAATTGAAATATTTATTAAGTTTTACTTACTTAATAAAGTATCTTAAATTATAAATTATTTTAACCTAACACTGTTTCTTGAGGAACAAGTTTTCAAACGAGACTTTCTAGATTCGACCCATTTCTTCTGGGCTGGATTTAGGAGGTTACATTTAATGGTATCAGAGCTAAGTTCAACCATCGGAATGTGAGGCTCACAAAAGTTATTTTCAAAATGTTTTCAACTTTTGCATGCATTTGAAATATTTTGGGATAAAAGGAGTTTTTTTTTTGAAAAATATACTATGGTATTATATGATTTTGACTTCACTCTTTCCAATGTTCTTAAATCCGAGACTCTAGTGCTGATTCTAACTCTGGGTTATTACCTTTTGTAGATAGTTCATTATGCCACCGCGTAGGAGTCCTAATCTATCATTTTTTCTAGGTCGTGGCTGAGGTTGTACTGCCACTGTTGGTAGTGATCATCTGCCTTCTGTTGAGCAAACAGAAAATCGGAATGAGATATCGGATAATGAGAATGAGCCCTTGGGAGGACATCAGATTGGGAGTGATAACTCACTTGATATTGAGGACATTGAGACATTTCAGTTGGACAATGCTACGGTTCACCGTGAATTACTCCTTTATCTCTGTCAATTAGAGGGTTCGAGGAAACTCATTTCTACATAATTTATAGTTGCAGGGATGAAATTGTTTAAGGGTAAGACTGGTACACGTCCAGCTGATTCAAAATATTGGCTAAAGAAATTGCAATGATTGTTTGTTGAAATGGATTACCCTGCCAATTAGAAATTGAGTGTCGTTGTATCATTGCTAGAAGGTGAAGCTTAAAATTGGTGGGAGTCAGTGGTTGATCTTGTTCCATCTAGTTAGCTTACATGGGAGTTTTTCCGACAGGCTTTTCAGGATCGATGTGTAGGAGTCGAGTTCTTAGAGAAGTGTCGCGATGATTTGATGAATCTAAAACAAAACAATATGTAAGTGGATGATTATGAGATAGAATTTTGGAGGTTGGCCAAGTATGCTCCATTGTTAGTTGCGATTGAGAAAGATAAGTGTGACTGGTTTTTGAAAGGACTTCATTTACCTATTTAGAGAGATGTTGCTACGCATCATGATAAAATATTCAGCGACAAGGTTGATCGGGCTAAAAATGGTTAGAGGATTCTTGCACTAATGGAAAAGGAGGAATTTCAGAATTCATAGAAAGTCGTGAAGCAACCAGACATATCTGCTCAGCCTAGTTTTGTCAACTCGTCTGGAAAGAGGTCTAGAGATGAGTTTGTTCCTCATATTTATCAGAAAGTGAGACATGCAACATCGACAGTTCCGTTTGGCAGCGTGGGTAGTATAAACGTTTGTCGGCCTATCTCTATATGTGGTTATTGCAATAAGAAGCATAACGACGAGTGCAGATTGATGAACATAACGTGTTTTAGATGTGGTTCTCAGGATCAGTACTTAAAGAATTATCCACGACCACCTACAAGTTTATCAGTGCAGAGTCAGACACATGCATCAGTTCATGCACCTCACCAAGGTAGAGGGCAGTTTAGATCAGCTTCTTCTGGTATAACTAGTAGAGGTAGACCTGCTCAGATAGATAGGTCAGCTGGATGTAAGTTTAGACGACCGAGTTCAGTATATTCGACTGGAGTTCGCGTTGGATGTGATGATATGCACAATGACGTAGCAAGTACATTTATGATGTTTTTAGTTCTATTTTGGTTATGATGGATTATGAATTCAGAATAAGAAAGTATTGAATGTGTTAGTCAATTGTGATATCTGCTGCTGAGTCTGAAAATTTTGAGGATGAAATTTCTTTGAGGGAGAGAGAGTTGTAACACCCCAAATTTTCCCTAATTAGGAAAATCCCTAATTTCGAAATTGCTAATTTTAAACACTATAATTTGGGGAATTTCTAATTCAAAACCCTGATTTGAATTTAAGGATTAATGAGCATAAATTTTGTTTTAGTGACCTTTTGTGATAAATTAAGTTTTTGTGGGATAATATGAAAATGGGTTAACCTAGAAACCTTTATATTGCGATTTACCCAAATTTTTGGGTAAAATAACCCTAGGTTTGTGTTAATTCGTTGGATGGCTTTCATTTTGTATTTGCAACAGTTTTTCATCTCTCCCACCTTCACTTACATTTGAGTTAAACTTCTCGTCACCTTTCGCTCCGATCGAGCCCCGATCAGCCACCATTCGTAGCTGTGTAGCGTACCGTCGGTACAACTTTGTTATTCGTCAGTTCGCGAGCAAAGCCCAACCATCAGATTAGCTGTGTTGGCCATCGTTAGCAAAAGAAAAGAGAGAAACCGTTCAGTTTTTCCTTGTGCGACTGTTCGCTGTTGTGTCCCCATCCCCTTCGAACCAACCTTTGGTCTCCGACCGTCTCTCTCGTTTCTATCTGCTCAGAATCTGAAACAAGCCTTTCGGTTTCCTTGCACCGCCGTTTGCTCTGCCTCTTGTCTATCGAATCCGGCGTTGGGTAAGCCTCTTTGAGTCTTTGTCATCTTTTTCTTTAGTGATCGGATTGTTTTTGAACTTGTTTACCTTTTGGACTTGGCCAGAGTGACCATTTTGGTCACTGTTGGAGTCACCGACAAGCTGCACAAATCGTGTTTTGTCGTTGCTCTATTGTTGCAACATCGTTGTTGCCGTCGTCGTGCCTACACTGTCACCGTTATTGTTTGTCATCTCTGCCACCTTGGCTTCCATTGCCGTCGTTTCGAGTGCTGGAACCCTAGCCCCATATCTGATGCTAGGGTTGAGAGAGATAGGCTAAGTGTGTTGTGTTGTTGGGCTGAGTGTTGTTGGTTGAGCCCAACTGTGGGGTTTGTGTGTGGGTTGTGGGTTGTGTGGGTGTGGTTTAATAGAGTTGGGTGTTGAGGCCTTGTGTGTGTGTGTTTGGTGAGCCCAACCGAGAAGCCTTGAGAGTGGGCATGTGTTGGAGCCAGTTTCGAATATAAGTTGAATCGACTCGTGTGAACCGGCTGAACCTGAACCGGACAAGTAATTGAACCAGACTTGTAAACCAAATCAGATTATGAGTCTTGAACCGGATTTTGACTGTTGACCGAACCTGGTTTTGACCAGTTGACTTTTTGACCTTGAACTAGTTTGATAGATTTTAACTGTTTGACTTTGGACTTTGACCCGTTTGACCAGAGTTGACTAGTTTGACCAAAGTTGACCATTGACCAGTTTGACCAGTTGACATTGACTTTGACCAGAGTTGACTTTTTTAGACAATCTCCCTCTTGACCTTTCTCGACATCTTGAGTTCATATCCGCTGGCCGTTTTGTCTAATTCAAACTTGAAAGCTCTGTTGTACTATTACAATTTATTTGTACATAGTAATTTCAAAAGAATGGAATATAAGATAGAACTGAGTTATTCTCCTGTTCATGTACCGACCTTGAGACCGAGGAGTTACCTCCAGTTGGAAAGGCCGACCGTACACGTTCTTCGAGATCTTTCCATGAATATATCTTCAATTCAGTTCTTAGTGTTTTAGTAGGTGGCTTAGTGATAGTAATAAATATTAATATAGAGTTTTACCTCGTAGGTTCTGATTCAGCTAGATCTGAGCGTGAGACGAATTTTTCTCGGCATTAGACCTACTGTTGCTAAGGTGTGTTTCTTAGGGTGTTTAAATAAATGTTTTATTTGTGCTTGATTTAATAATTTGAATTGTGTTTTGAGACTGTTTGAAGTATCATGCATCATATATAAATTGTGTTTTTAAATCAAGCATCTGATTTTCGGAAAATGTGACACTCATAAGAGTTTAGATTTTTTGTTTTAAAAATCATATCATGAGTCATAGGATCAGAATAGTGTTAAAAATGTAAGGGCAACCTCCACTCTGGCGAGGGCAACCTCCAATCTATATGATATCAGATAGTTGGGTATTGTGTCATGCATCAGACAACATAACATTTATGAATTTGATTTATCGGATACACTGTGTTTTAGAAATGAATTTATCGGAAAATAAAATATTGTTTTGTTTTGAGTTTTTTTTGCACTTAAGGACACACTAAGCTCTTTAGCTTACACCCCTTAGTTTTTCTTTCAGATATTCAGAGTCTTTAGACGACTCGGTACTTGGAGCATCTCATATTTATTCAGATACTTTATTAATTGCTATGAAATCTTTTGTTTACTTCAGATTACTATTTTAACATTATTTGTGTTATTTATATAATTTTGGATATTGGGTTTGTTATTATTTTGGGAACTATTTAATGCATGCATTTATGAATTTGTTTTCAGATATTTTATTAATTACCAAAACATTGATTCAAACATTGTGTTTTATAATAATTGAAATATTTATTAAGTTTTACTTATTTAAACAAGTATCTTAAATTATAAATTATTTTAACCTAAAATTGTTTCTTGAGGGACAAGTTTTCAAACGGGACTTCCTAGGTTTGACCCATTTCTTTTGGGCCGGGTTTAGGGGGTTACAATGCCGATTGATATGAGATGTTGCCATGTTCACTTATTCCTTGTTAAAATTTCTTGCTTGAGACCTTACCTAGGTGACCTAAACTTTAGAACCTAGATAAGTTGTGCTTGCTCTAAAATTGGATTATGCTTGTTATCTCACTAAGTACACAAGTGTACTTATTACTCTCATCTTCCTTCTTCCTAAATAATATGTTTTAAATTGCTTAAAAGTTAGCTTCCTTGAGCCTGAAGCAAGGACACCTTTGAGTTCCAAGTATGGACTTTGTTTTGTTTTGTATTTCCTAATGGTGGCACAAGTTATGTGTATATATTTTATGAGATTATGCATTTTGAAAGTTGTATATATGATACTTGGTTTGTATGAAATATAAGGGCTATGAAGTGCCTTATTTTTGATTGGATGTGAAAGTATATACGAATGCTTGTTGCTTGAAGGTGGGATCTTGAATAATGGGCTGTTTGGAATGTATGATTGTGTGTGTGTGTGTGTGTGTATATATATATATATCAATTGGACTATTTTGGAGTGTATATGAAGCTAATGGACTGTTTTGACATGTTTGTATGTATACACAAGTAAATGGAATGTTTGGAATAAATACACGAGGCTAATGGACTGATTCGATATGTTTGAATGTATACATGAATACTTGGACTGTTTTGGATTATCTATGCAGCTAATGGACTGTTTTGATATGTTGTATGTATACATGGATAAATGGCATGTTATAAGAATACCATGAAGGATCGAATGTATGTATGTATATATATATATATATATATATATATTCTTGTTTGTTTCGAATGAAGGAGGATCTAGGGCCTACATGTTAGATGTTTGAATGATACGATATGTTCGAATCTTTGATGATTGATTATGATCCATGTATTATTCGAATCTCTTGAATGAATTAGGGGGCCTACATGTTAGATGTTTGAATGATATGATATGTTCGAATCCTTGATGATTGATTATAATCCATATATTATTCTAATATCTTGAATGAATTAGGGGTTCCTTGAATTATAAGTAAATGCATGAACATTGTTTGTATGGATTGAATTTGTAAATATGTTAGTTTAAGGAAACTTATCTACTAGTGATGAGTTATAAGATGAAAATTTTAAATTACCCCTAATTTTCCATGCCTCAAATACTTGTCTTTTGATTGTGTATGATTAATTTAACAATTAACGCACCTTGCTCAGGTTACTACTAACCCGGGTGAGGGGCGTTACAAAATATGATGAGGAGCTCCATACACACAAGGAAGAATAGTTGGAGAAGGAATGCTTCACATCCTCCCTTGAAGTTCAAGTGTTGGTAAAATTCTAGTTGTTTTTGTTTTAATTAGATTATTTTTCTTTACAACTAGATTAACATATTGTTGGACTAACAATATTTGATGCTTTGAGTAAGGGGGAGCCAATTTTTAAAACCAAAAGTTTTTAATTGTGTCAATTTTTATTAACCTCCTATGTTATTTTGAGCTTAATGTCTTTTAAATTCTTTTTGATATAACAAAAATGAGGAGAAATGGTTTGAAAAATTGATTTTTCAAGAGAATAAGGGGGAGCTTTAACTTCATTTAATTTTTAAAACCTCTTATTCAAATTTTTAAATACTAAGGGGGAGAATCCCAAACAAATTTTCAAGTTGGTTTTACTATATCAAAAAGAGGGAGATTGTAGAAATATATGTTTTGATATAATAATTGAAAAATGTTTTGGACTAAATTGAAAAGAATTTAAAACATGCTTTTAGTCAAAACAACTTGAAAATAAGTTTGAGGTGTTTTCAAAAGGTTTTAATAATGTTTGAAACGTCTTTAAGCAACCAAACCAGTGCTTTTAATGTTCGATACAGGCATAATCTGTATCGATACATTTTGAAACTGCCAAAACTCGTTTCGATACAAGGCTTACCTATTTCGATACAGGCAGGGGTTGTTTTGAAACACCCTTTGGTGTTTTGATACGCCTATGTGGCATACACCATATTGAGTGGATCGTTCAATCGATAAATGCCAATAGGGGGAGAATTGGATTTTTAAATTGGTTGGTAGGGTAGTGGTAAAATAAAAATTGAAGACAAAAGCACTTATAGTGGTTCAAGTTCCAAATGAACTCTACATGCACTACCTTAGCTCCCACTAAGGATTTTCGAAACAACTTCACTAATTGATTTTCCCCTTTTCTAGGCTTAGGAGGAAACCTTTACACAAATGGTCAATTTTCTACCAAAAATTGACCAAACCCTCTCACAAGTTTACAAAGAAGAAAGTGGCAATTACAATGTATCTCTTAAGACTAATATTGCCCAATTTCAAACACTCAATCCAATTGAATCTGAAAGAAATACGAAATTACAAAGAATGACAATTGGGGTTTTACAAAGATATTGGAATTTAAGCACTTGAGCTTGGATTTGGTGTAGGATCGTTTCTCTTAGGATAAATAGTTGTTGCTGGTTGTTTTTGGACTCCCTTTTATACCTTCTCATTCAATTCTAGCCGTTGGGGTAGTTGCCATCATAAATATAGCCGTTGGGATGTAATTTTCCCACCATAAATGCACTTATGCAACTACCCGTTTTGAAACACCTGTACCTGTTTTGAAATAGACCAAAATAAAAATAGTCGTTGGGGTGTAATTAAGAGAACTATCGAAACGAACACGATAGTTTCGATACGCTAAGAGCCCATTCCGAAACGACTTGACATCTGTTCTGAAACAATTTGAATCTGCCAAAACTCGTATCGAAACGTTCTTAAATCGTTTCGATACATCTTAACCGTTTTGTGAAAATTAGTTATAAATTGCAACGGTCATAAAATTTAAATCCAAGTTCAAATCTCGTTTCGAAACGTTTGAGATCGTTTCGATACAGCCTTGTCGAAACGGATCTGCTCGTTCCATTGGTCTTCATCTATTTCGAAACATAGGGTCGTGTTTTGATACTACCGTATAGAAACGGGAAGACTAGTTCTGAAACGGATCTGCTCGTTCCATTGGTCTTCATCCATTGGTCTTCATCTTAAGGGCTGTTTCAAAACGATGACTCAAAAATCACTGTTTTGACTTGGAAAACACTTAGAAAAAATTGTATAAAAATTTGGTTTTGACTTGACTACTTTTCTTAAAAGTTTTGGGAAGTTTTGAGGACTTAAAAATTTATTTTCTATTTTGAATTTAGTCTTTAAATCCTTTGTTATATCAAAATCAATTCTTTTGTTTTACAATCTCCCCCTTTTTGATACAACAAATCCAAGTATAAGTTTTTAAGTGTTTTGAAATCTTTGAAAAAGTTTTAACTCCCCCTCAATTTAAGATACGTTTTAAAGGTTTGAAAAGTTGAAATTTAAAGCACATGAAACTTAAAATCAACTTAAAAACACTTAGGCTCTTAGGAATTACTTCTCCCACTTTTTGTTAGATCAAACATATAATCAAGGCTAATGAGAATAAAAGAGGCATAAAGCATAAATCAAACAACATAATAGCATAGATAGCATTAAGTTCATGAAACAAATCCAAACATAACATCAAACTCAATCCTAAAAAATGAAATCAAAGCATAAGTCTTGAAACAAAAGACATAGATAGGTGCATAAACTCAAAATATAATGATATGCAATAAGCCTAAGGTGCCTCATCATCATCATCGCTTCCAATGTCATCCAAGAAATCATCCTTGTCCTTCTCTTGATCCTTGCGAAAACGCCTCCAATCACCATAGAAGTTGGTGAAGGAGAGATCCATGGATGATTGTTGGGTTTCAAGAGAGGTAAGGCAATTCTCGTTGCCAAGAACACGATCCTCCAAGGATTGTAAACGAGTGCTGATAGCTACAAACCCGGAAGCCATGTTTGTGTCCATGGTGTTGAACATCTCGATGAGGAAGGCCATGGGAGCATCATTGTGAGGAGCTACAACGAGAGCTTGAGCTTGTGGTTGAGGCTCTACTTGAGGTGCTTGAGCTCTACGATCAACTCGAATCCATTCACCAAGTGTGTAACGAAATCCGTAAATTATGAGAGAAGACTCACCAAGCTTTTGCTTTTGTTGTTCCGGAAAATCGTATGAGACATCAAGGCCAATGCGAACAAAGATATAGCCCAAAATAGTCTCATAGGTGAAGGAGGTGATGGAGTCGGATAGACGATGCCTCACAAGATGGACCATCGCGGCAAATATGATATTCACCAAGTTAGGTTGTTGTGCCTGTCGGGAACACTCGTTCCAAAAAGTGTCAACTTGGCAGATATGGGTAAATTTTCCTCCGGATGAGCGAAAGAACCAAGAGATGATCAAGTGCAAGAAACAGTCATGGGCATCCAATGTGAGAACCGATCCGGTTTGAGAACCAAAGTGGGTTTCATCCTCAATACCCTCATCAACAAGCCCAAGGATGTTCACTAAAGTGGATGGATCAATGCGAAATTTCTTGCCCAAGATGTAAGACTCAATAGCAATAACTTCATAACGATCTTCATTGCTAATAAGATTGGCATTGGAGTAGAAAAGCAAAACCATGTTTTTGTAGACGATGTCAGGAATATTCATAAAGCTTAGGAAACTCCATTGTGTTAAAAGATGTAGGTACTTGAAGGAGAAACACTCGGAATCAAGGAATGCCATGTCTACAACTTTCTCTCGTCGAACAACGTCATCTTGAAGAATTTTAAAGCGATTCCCAGCCTCTTGGTTTTTATGACTTTTGGAATAGAGGAGGGTAAGGTTTGGACGAAAATTGTCATCAGGGTTCGAACCTTCACCCCTTCAATCTTTCTTTTCTTAGAGTCCATTAAAAACACCAAAAAACAGAGCAAGCAATAAAATTTAAGTGTGTGCATTAATAACTAATTCGATCCAATAAGAATCCTATTAAGATTTTTAAAAACACTTTGAAAGTATATACATAAAATAAAATTTTGATGAAAACAAAATTGAAAAAACAGTGTAAAAATACAATTAAAATAAAATATATTCGAACCAAAAATTTTGAGATTTTGAAAAAAATTTACAAGATTTTGACAACCCATAATGTAAAACAAGTATTCTACACAAAACTATAATTTTTAACATAATATCGAACAAAATAAAAAGAAAAAGATAACAAATACCTCAAAAATGGGATTTTAGGAGGAATTTTTGGATGAAATTTCACAAAATTGATGAAGCTTGCTTAGATTTACGTTTAGGAGTAAAAGCCCTCAAGTGTTGATGAAAAACAAGAGATTTGGAGGGGTTTTATAGATGAAATCAATTTAGGGTTTTTGAGAGTTTGTGTGTTTAATTAAAAGAGTCTTTTAGCATTTAAAACCCTTTAAATTTCGCTTTTCCAGATACGCGTTTTGAAACGGGAAAGATCGTTTCGAAACAGGCGTACCAAAACGTCTACAAATGTTCCAAAACTGATTAATCGTATCGATACAGGTTTGACTGTATCGAAGCCCAATAGTTCACCCGTACCGAAACGAGGAGGGGTCGTTTCGATACAAGTTTTAACAGAACCAAAACGTTTCTAAACAGGAGAGGTCGTTTCAAAACATCTTGGTCCATATGTGTTCTTTAGAGGCAACCCGTATCAAAACAGGGTGACCCGTTTCAATACCAATAGCCCTGGAAGAGCAGATAAGGCACTAAAATGTAGAAAAATCTAACTTTGATTGATCATAGATGCATGAATGAGATGTATGAGCAAATTTAACATATCAAAACATAAACATACTCCACCTAACTATAAGAAAGGATGCAATTAAGATCAAAAACACATAAGCATGGGATTTAACAAGAATTCAAGCAATTTTATGGCACAAATGTCCTAAAAGGTCAAGATAGGCTAGTTAGACCTAACTCTCTCCTAAGGGACCAAAAATGCTCTTTATCTAGAGGTTTGGTAAAGATGTCCGCTAATTGATTTAAGGTGTTTACAAACTCTAAAACAACATTTTCCTTAAGGATGTGATCTCTAATGAAATGATGCCTTATTTCTATGTGTTTGGTTCTAGAGTGTTGGATAGGATTTCTGGTAGACATATGGCACTAGTGTTATCACACTTAAGGGGTATGGTGTCTACCTCAATTCCATAGTCTAAGAGTTGTTGTTTCATCCAAAGGACTTGAGCACAACAACTCCATAAGGATATGTACTCCGCTTGGGTGGTAGCTAAGGCTACATTATTTTATTTCTTAGAGAACCAAGATATGAGCATACTACCTAGGAATTGACAAGTGCCGGAAGTAATTTTCCTATCTATCTTACAACCCTTGTAATCCACATCCGAATAAGCATGAAAGTTAAATGTTGAGTCTCTAGGATACCAAAGGTCTAAACAAGAAGTATCTCTAAGGTACTTAAAGATCATTTTAACGGCTATAAGGTGTGAATCTCTAGAACTAGCTTGGAACCTTCACACAAGCAAACACTAAACAATATATCCAGTCTACTTGCGGTAAGGTAAAGCAAAGACCCAATCATAAAACGATAAATCTTAGAGTTAACACACTTACCTCCTTCATCTTTGTCAAGCTTTGTGGATGAGCTCATTGGTTTAGCTTGAGGCTTTGCTTGCTCCAAGCGAAACTTCTTGAGCATATCTTTGATGTACTTAGCTTGATTGATGAAGATGTCATCCTTCATTTGTTTGATTTGGAGTTCCAAGAAGAATGAGAGCTCCCCTATCATGCTCATTTCAAATTCACCTTGCATCAACTTAGAAAAATCTTGACAAAGCAACTCATTAGTAGAAGCAAAAATAATATCATCAACATAAATCTGAACTACTAAGATATCTTTGCCATTGTTTTTAATAAATAGTGTTGTGTCCACCTTTCCTTTTTCAAAACCTTTTCCAACTAGAAAACTTGATAATCTTTCATACCAAGCTCTAGGAGCTTGTTTTAATCCATATAAAGCTTTTGATAATTTGAAAACATGGTTTGGAAAAATGGGATCTTCAAAACTCGGTGGTTGTTCCACATACACTTCTTCGTTTATAAAGCCATTTAAAAACGCTCTTTTGACATCCATTTGAAAAAGCTTGAAATCATGATAACATGCAAATGCGAGTAACATCCTAATTGCTTCCATTCTAGCTACGGGTGCATAGGTTTCATCAAAATCAATTCCCTCTTCTTGAGTGTAACCTTGAGCAACAAGCCTAGCCATGTTTCTCACTATGTTACCACTCTCATCTAGTTTGTTTCTAAAGACCCATTTAGTTCCTATAGTAGATTTGTTTCTAGGCCTATCAACTAATGTCCAAACTTTACTTCTCTCAAATTGGTTTAACTCATCTTGCATAGCCATAATGCAAAAGTCATCTTTTAATGCTTCTTTAACATTCTTAGGCTCAATGCATGAGATGAAAGCAACATTATTAAGCATTTTAAGAGAAGAACGAGTAGTTACCCCCTTGGATGGATCACCCAAGATCTCACCACCTTTAACGTAGTTGTACTCCCTTGGGTAGCTCACTTCCTTTTTCCTCAAGAGACATGTCTTGCAATGCTTCTAAAGACGGTTCTTGTGCTTCTTCCTCTTTGGTTGGAATCTCATTCACCTTTGATGATTATCCACCATCATTGGCTTCAATGATCCATACATCATCATCATCACAAGAATCTTTCCTCAAAAGGAGGTTTCATCGAAAACCACATGAATAGATTCCTCTACAACTAATGTTCTTTTGTTAAACACACGATAGGTTTAGAGTTTAAAGAGTAACCTAGAAATATAGCTTCATCACTCTTTGCATCAAATTTACCTAAATTATCTTTTCCATTGTTTAAAACAAAACACTTGCAACCGAAAGGACGAAAATAGCTAATGTTAAGCTTTTTAGATTTTAAAATATCATAAGGAGTTTTTTTTCAAAATAAGCCTAATCATTACTCAGTTTATAATGTAGCAAGCAATGTTAGTGGCTTTTGCCCAAAAATACTTGGGTAAATTATTTTCACAAAGCATAGTCCTAGCTATTTCTTCTAAAGTTCCATTTTTCCTCTCAACTACCCCATTTTGTTGAGGAGTGCGAGGAGCCAAAAAATTATGGCTAATCCCATTTTCATTACAAAAATCTTCAAAACCCATATTTTGAAATTCGGTTCCATGATCACATCTAATATGTAAAATTTTAAGTTCAATATCATTTTGGGTTATTTATGAAAATGTGATGAAGTATTCTAAAGCCTCATCTTTGGTGCTTAAAAAGAGAACCCAAGTATACCTAGAGTAATCATCAACATGAACAAATACATATGATTTTCCACCCAAGCTAGTAGTTATAATTGGCCCAAAGAGATCCATGTGGATCAATTGCAAACATATACTTGTAGAAATAGCATTAATGGACTTGGAGGCTCCATGTTGTTTACCTTTAGCACATGCATCACAAATTTTATCTAATAAGAACTTGAGCTTAGGTAGGCCTCTAACTAGATTAAGGGAAACTATTTTTTTCTAAAACGCTAAAGCTAGCATGTCCTAGTTCCCTATGCCATAACCATACATCATTTTCATTTTGTGCAACTAAGCATGCATGAGATGTATGAATGTCATCTAGATGCACCATATAAATATTGTCTATGCGATGACCAATGAGTATTGTTTTGTTAGATTTAATGTCTACTATTCTACACCCATTTACATCAAACGTGACATTAAACCCTTTATCACACAATTGACTAATGCTCAACAAATTGTGTTTTAGACCATTGACATACAAAACATTTTCAATAAGTATGGAAAAGTGATTACCTATGGAGCCAATACCTTCAATGTGGCCTTTGGAGTTGTCACAAAAAGTTACTACTACTCCACATTTTGGCTTTAATTCCATGAATTGACTCTTGTTTCCGGTCATGTGTCTCGAGCATCTACTATCAAGGTACCATGAAGTTTGACTTTGTGCTTTGGCCTTGTAGCAATGCTCCCCCTACAAACAAAGAGTTTAAACTTTGATTTTTGGTGCCCAAATCATTTTGGGTCCATGAGTGTTAGCTCCCAAAAGCTTGGTTACCTTAGGAATCCAAGATAACAAGGCATTAACATTATTAGATTTTACAAGTTTCTTAGGAACCCATACACTTCTAATCTTTTTAGTCCTAGAATGCCTATAGGAGCCACTTTGTTTGTAGTTCAAATTCTTTCTTTTTGTAAAGTTGGTTTTTGAAGATTCACCCTTTTCAAGCTTTGAAGAACCAACACTTTTGAAAGAATTTTTGAGCTCATTGAGCTCATTCACCAATTTTTGGGGTTCATCATTACATTGAGAAAGAATGTTGCTCAAATCAATATTTTCTTTTTCAAAGAACTTTAGATCATCTTGCAAGCTTAAAACCTTTTTCTCAAAATCTGAGTTAGTTTTAGAGAGTAAATCGTTTTGAGCTTTCAAATCTAAAATGACCTTTTTGTTTTTCGAAACGGACTCCTTATATTTCTCTACTAACTCATCATATACCTCTTGTAACTCATCATATGCATCATGCAATTCATCAAATGTAAAATCATAACAAGATAAGTTAGAGGTTACAATAGAATCCTCCTCAAGAGCCATGAGGCAAAAGTTGGCCACTTCGTGTTCCTCATCCTCAGATGACTCCTCATCACTCGAAGTAGCAATCTTGGCTTTGAGCTTCTTCTTCTTCTCAAAGCCTTTCTTCTTGAGTCGAGGGCAACAGAAACGAATGTGACCCTTCTTCTTGCACTCAAAGCAAATGATAGGATCATTTTCCTCTTCTTTGCTTTTGTTCTTGAAGTCTCTCTTTCTTTGAAATTTCAATCCTTGGTTAGACTTCATGAACCGTAAGAAGCGTTTGGCTATCATTGCCAACTCTTTGAAATCTTCCTCCTCACTAGAAGAGCTCTCCTCTTGTAGAGAGGCCTTGAGAGAAACTCCTAGCTTCTTTTTCTTGTCCACCTCTTGCTTCTCTATTCTCCTTTCTTCATTCCTCTTTTCCTCTTCTCTTCTTTGTTTCATAATCTCATGAGTAAGGAGAGAACCAGCTAGCTCATCAAGCTTCAAGGTCTTCAAATTCTAGCTTCAATGATGACCGTTCTTTTACCATCCCAAGATTCCATGAGAGAATATAAAAGCTTCCTAACTAGCTTGTCTTCGAGAATCACTTCACCGAATCCTTTTAGACCATTGAAGATGATCGAAAATCAATCAAACATCTTGGAGACACTCTCATCGGGATCCATCTTGAAATTATCATAACTCAAATTTAGTGGCCCAATCTTCGTCTCCTTAACATCGCTAGTAGCTTCGTATGTTGTCTCAAGAGTATCTCACACTTCTTTTGTGCTCTGGATTGAAGAAACCTTAGAATAGATGTCCGGACCAAGTGCACAAAAGATGATGTACAATGCTTTATCGTTGACTTGCATCCTTCTTTTATCTTCCTCAGTCATCTCCGATTTCACCTTCGGGACAAGTCTTCCTTCATCATTTCTTTTCATTGGAATGTAAGGCTCTTCTTCCACTACATCCCATAACATGTAGTCGGTGGATTTGATGAAGAGACGCATCCTATTCTTCCAATATAGGTAGTTTTCCCTATTGAAGAATGGTGGTTAAGTGGTGGATTGAGACTCGTAGAGGTTGGAGGTTGAGGTTGATGCCATGGCTTGACTAGAACTTTGATCACACTCTTCTAGGATCTCTTATTGTGGTTGTTAATCCTTCAAAAGAGGTAGACTCTGATACCAATTGTTTAGTGGATCATTGAATCGATAAATGCCAAGAGGGGAGGTGAATTGGAATTTTAAATTGGTTGGTAATGAAGTGGTAAAATAAAAATTGAAGACAAAGGCACTTATAGAGGTTCAACTTCCAAAGAACTCTACATCCACTACCTTAGCTCCCACAAAGGATTTTCCAAACAACTTCACTAGTTAATCTTCCCCTTTTCTAGGCTTAGGAGGAAACCTTTACACAAATGGTCAATTTTCTACCCAAAATTGACCAAACCCTCTCACAAGTTTACAAAGAAGAAAGTGGCAATTACAATGCATCTCTCAAGACTAGTATTGCCCAATTACAAGCACTCAACCCGTTTGAATCTGAATGAAATAGGAAATTACAAAGAATGAAAATTGGGGTTTTACAAAGATATTGGAATTTAAGCACTTGAGCTTGGATTTGATGTAGGATTGTTTCTCTTAGGATCAATAGTAGTTGCTGGTTGTTTTTGGACTCCCTTTTATACCTTCTCATTCAATTCTAGCCGTTGGGGTGGTTACCATCATAAATATAGCCGTTGAGATGCAATCTTCCCACCATAAATGCACTTCTGCAACTACCCGTTTCGAAACACCTGTACATGTTTCGAAACAGACCAAAATAGAAATAGTCGTTGGGGTGTAATTAAGAGACCGTATCGAAATGGACACAATAGTTTCGACACGCTAAGAGCCCATTCTGAAACGGCTTGACATACGTTCTGAAACAAATGTTAACAGATTCAAAACGTTTCGAAACGCCTAAGGGTTGTTTCAAAACAGTGACTCGAAAATCACTGTTTTGACTTGGAAAACACTTAGAAAATTTTGTATAAACATTTGGTTTTGACTTGAATACTTTGCTTAAATGTTTTGGGAAGTTTTGAGGACTTAAGGATTTATTTTCTATTTTCAATTTAGTCCTTAAATCCTTTGTTACATCAAAATCAATTCTTTGGTTTTACACACCCCAACGGCTAAAACCCCCAACGGATATTTCCCAATGGTCTTTTGAATTGCAAACTATTTCGATATGACACTAGACATTTCGATATGGGCGTTCCGATACGGCCTAAAGTGTTTCAATATGGCATACTGTATAAAACTCCAACGACTAGTTCTAAAGAAGGGCGTTTAAATACAGCTACCCGTGTATCGAAACAGACATCACCAGAACTGCATTTATGGTGGAAAATAATGGCTCCATGGCTCTAATTCAATCCAAACGGTCCTTAATGGCTACAAACTCACGTGAGAGTATAAAATGGACCTTCAAGCATCAAGGAAAGACTAATGCTTCAATTGTCAACAATATTAAGATGAGAAAATTGTCTTAGGTGCTTAATTGTTTATTCCTTGTATAAACAATACTTGTGAGCCAAAATTGTCATATTTGCTCAAGTGTTTAGGTTTGGGTGAGAGCTTAAAGAGTGCAAACAAATACCTATTAGAGAGATTTTAGTTTGCCTATTTTCTTTCTCTTGTAAAGAGGGTTTACTCAAGCTTTATGCTAGAAAGCTTTGAGTGTGTAAGAGTTTCCTCCTAATCCTAGAAAAGGGGACGAATCAATTAGTGAATTGATTGGGAAATCCTTAGTGGGAGCTAAGGTAGTGGATGTAGGTGCTTGTTCGAAGGCCGAACCACTAAAAAATCATCGTGTCATTTGTTATTGGCTTCCACAAATCAATCACCCAAAAATCCAACTTCTCCACCACTTGACTAGCTAAATCGGTTGAAGGAAATCGAGCCTATCAAGCCTAACAATTATTGAATATAATGTATTGTAGTGATTTTAGGGGATCCATAGAAAAAACAATCTGTTACGTGTCAAAATTATATGAATAAACGGTGCCGTTTATTTTAGCATAGCCAATGACAATGCTATGTCGTTTTATGCGTTTGGGGGTTAAAATTTTGTGGCTTAATGCATAAAATAGCCCCTAAAGTTTACCACTTTTCCCAACTTGGTACTTAACGTTTCATTTGGGACGTTAAGCCCCCTAACGTTTTCACCGTTACCCATTTTGCCCCAAACCGTTACTTTTGCCGTTATAGAAAAGTTTTCAACCGTTAAAAAAAAAATTCAACCAATGAGATTGCGCCACATCAGCTCCTCTTTGATAGAATAACCTGACTGGTTTTATTAAAAGGGTAAATGTCATGTCAAGTCTCCCATGTTTATTTTTTATTCAATTTAGTCATTGAAAAGTCTATTTTTACCTAAAATTGACCCCTATTTGTTTCTAATTTTTTAATCTAGTCCAATATTTGTTATTAATAATAATATTGTTTTATTTAAATGTTATTATTTAATAAAAAATAAATTAAATATTTAATATTATATTAGTAACTTTTGTTAAATTAATCCTTACTAATTTAATATTATATTATTTTTTAATTCCAAAATAAATTAGATTTCTAATTTAGACCCATCAAAATAAATTAAATGTTAATCTTAAATAGTTTCCAATTACGTCCCAAAATAATAGAAAATTGAACCTTATTTGTTTTTAGTATTACTTATTCGAATAATATTCTTTTTAGTCCAATATTTATTATTATTTATAATATTATTTTATTTAAATGTTAATATTTAATAACATATTTAATAAAATAAAATAAATATTTTATTATTAAATTTGTAATTTTTTAGATAAATTAAATTACTTGAAATTGACCCTAAATAATTACTTATTCAAATTGTATTATTTTTTGAGCAAAATTTGAACTATAATTTTCTATTAGTTTGTTCACTTTCAATTTCAACGAATCTCCCAGCAAATCCCCAACAAAAGAATCAATTTATGTGAATTGCATGTGTCGTAGTTCATGGTATATATATGGTGTCTCCTGCAATTTATTTGATGTTGTAGTTGCTTTTTAGTAATTTTAAAAGAAAATAATACTAATCTTAAAAAATTAATTTAATTTGTCTTTATTAAAAATATTTTAATTTTAAATTAGTAAAATGTAATTTATATAAAAAATCGTTTAATGTTAAATTAGATAAATTAAGAGACTAATTTAATATTAAATTAATATCAAATTATTAATTTAGGACGTAATGAGACTAAATTATAAAATTAATTTATTTTGGGACGTAATTGGAAACTATTTAAGATTAACATTAAATTTATTTTGATGGGTCTAAATTATAAATCTAATTTATTTTGGAATTGCAAAAAATAATATAATATTAAATTAGTAAGGATTAATTTATCAAAAATTACTAATTTATTATTAAAATATTTAATTTATTTTTTATTATAGTAACATTTAAATAAAACAATATTATTATTAATAACAAATATTGGGCTAAATTAAAAAATAGAAACAAATAGGGGTCAATTTTAGGTAAAAATAGATTTTTCAGTGACTAAATTGAATAAAAAAATAAACATAGGAGACTTGACATGACATTTACCCTTTTAATAAAATCAGGCGGGTTACTCTATCAAAGAGGAGCTGATGTGGCGCAATCTCATTGGTTGAAATTTTTTTTAACGGTTGAAAACTTTTTTGTAACGGAAAAAATAACGGTTTGGGGTAAAATGGATAACGGTGAAAACGTTAGGGGCTTAACGTCCCAAATGAAACGTTAAGTACCAAGTTGGGAAAAGTGGTAAACTATAGGGGCTATTGCATTAAGCCAAATTTTGTTTTCAGTTTTGTTGTAGGATGCCGATGAAGTGGAATGAATGCTTGTTTCTCTTGTCATTCGTCAAATTCTATGTTCTTCGTCTCCTTTTGCTCTTTCTACTTTTTCCATCTCCTTTGATTCTTCTTCTTTATTTTATACTGTATCAAAGGCGTCGGAGCCATCTGTCCTGACCAATTTTTTTTCTCTTAAATCTTTCCTACTTTTCAAAAAATTCCCTCAATTTCGTTTACTTTCACTCCCAATTTATCTGGTTCTCATATTCTTCTGAATACTCAGAGCTTTCGACATGGCCATGGTCCAAGATATTAAATTTGAGGTTATTGGCATTCCTCAGGAGGTGATAGAAATGAAATCTTTCCTGGAAGCTGTGTTGGGCCAATCATGCAGCTCGAATGGAATTTTGGGTGTGTCACTAACGGATGGGGTGACTCTTGAGCTAGCTAAACGGGTTGAAGAAGAGTCAATTGCAAAAACAATGGCAGCATCTGCTACACCAAAAATTAACTCGGAGAATGACGCTATGCATGCGGAGAAGGTGTTTGATGAAATGCCTACACGAGATGATGAGGTAAAAGTTGATAAGCATATCGACGTGGTGTGTGGATGTTTGAACGAGTTTCAAAATTCGATAGCTTTGAGCGAGAATGATGATTCTCGGGAACTTCTGATGTCATATGTGGCAGAAACAGTGATGAGCAATAGTTCGTATAGCCCGACGCCTAAGGTTACAACTCCGAGAACTCCGATAGGTACCTCGAATCCGAATCTGAATATTGTGCCTAGGGTTATTAGGAAACCGAATTCGAATTTAGAGGATATTATTAACTCAATTACGGGTATTTGGATAGACAAATTGAATATGGAATTTAAGAACTCAAGTAGTGTTGAACTAATTAAGAACCATACAAGTTTGGGTGATTATCAGTTTAGGGATTTGGATAGTAAAAAGGTTGATACATCTAGACAATTGAGAGTTTATATTGGCCATGATTTTTGTATACCTTCACAACAGTTGCTGGCTGTGTTTTCTGGAGACACTATTCAGGGAAGAATTTTTTCTCGTTAACTATGGTTTAACATCTTTTCCAGCAATATTTAATAGTGCACTTATAGAATATAAGGCTTTGTTCAATGTAGAAAAAGGGGCAAGGAGCTCATTTGCACCAAAAATTTTCAACTCTTTGGGTGTCATTATTCCTGAGAGTAGATTTTGGGAATCATATGAATCGTGTTCAGATCATATTTCGAACATGGATGAGTCGATTAGGAAAAATTTTGACCCTAGAGGATATTGGTTTGCCAATGTTTTAATGAAGCCATCTTTGAATCTTATGCCAAATTTGATCAAGCTAACAAGCACAATGACTGATATTTGGTCCAATCATTTAAAAGATTCGATTGATTTAGCATCGGTTCTTATTAGTTTTATTTCATGCTTGTCTTCTTTTATCTTTGAGGACAAGGATTTCTCAAGCATGGGAGTTTGGGTGCAAGCCCAATTGAACTAGAATCTTTTGTTTCATATTTGTGTGGGTAATGCATTGATTGACATGTATGAAAAAATTGGGTTCTATGGATGGTGCTTGGGGTGTTTTTAAAGTAATTGGTGATAATTCTATTGTTTCATGGATGAAAATGACAATGAGGTGTGCACAAAATGGTCAAGCTAGAGAAGTTGTTAACATTATTTATGGGATGATTAGGAAAGTTATAAGACTGGTTCAAGGAAGTAATGATTTTAGGAGTCAAGGTATTTTCGAACCCGGGGGACTCTTTTTCACCGATGTCGCAACATTTTTGATTTTCTCCAAAAGAGCATTTGGCAAAGTTTGGTCAAATCATTTCAAAGACAAATTAAGAAGAACAATAAAAAGTTGTTCTTTTATCCTTGTGGACAAGGATTTCTTCGACCAAGGGAGTATTGTTACGTGTCAAAATTATAAGAATAAATGGTGTTGTTTATTTTAGTATAGCCAGTGACAATGCTATGTCGTTTTATGTGTTTGGGGGTTAAAACCCTATTTTTGGTTTTGTTGCAGGATGTCGATGAAATGGAATGAATGATTGTTTCTCTTGTCTTTCCCCAAATTCTATGTTCTTTGTTTCCCGCTGCTCTTTCTACTTTTCCCACCTCCTTTGACTTTTCTTCATTATTTTGTACTGCATCAGCATCTATTTGACTTCTTCACTCATTACATTCCGCACCAAGAACCGAGATTCAATCTCAGCGAGACGCGGAAAACAACTAGGAGGAGCACTAGAACAGTTTGCCCGGTCCTTACTTGTGAAAAGTGCTCGAAAGAAATCCATCGCATGCCTCTTTAATATACTAGGATCATCACACCATTCACCATTATGAAGTTTAAGACCCCAAACAGAATTGCGCCTTTGCGGAGCCATATCATATGCATGGAAGAATTTAGTGTTTCTGTGACCTTTATCAATCCATCGACAACCAGACTTCTGATGCCAAATACTTTCTTCCTGGTTATGGACATTATTAAGCTCATCTTTTAATTCGATCTCTAAGTCATCCAAGAATGAGGAGTTAGAACATTCCAAAGCCTCCTCAACCCATTAATATGTGCTAGGAGTTGAAATTTCCGCCTATCAATGTGACTAAAAGTATCATGATTCCAGGTCTTGAACTTATCTTGTAGTGTCCAAATATTATCACCCAAATTCCCAGCCAACTTTTAAGACTCCGCAACCAACTCAAGAAACCCAGGGTGGTCACTCCACGCATCAATGTAGAGGAACGACTAAGGGGCTAGAATATGAGACCTTGAATTAGGCGACATAAGAATAGGTCTATGGTTTGAACCCAATTTTTGAAGATACTGGACTTCCGTGCATGCAAAGCTATCCAACAATTCTTTATTACAAAGACATTTTTCTAATCTTTGAAATAATGATCCCCTCTTCCAGGTAAACTGAGGACCGATGAAACCCATGTCCAGCAGACCAAATAGAAATAAGAAATCACAAAAGATAGGACCACCACATGTACGATTCGACGAACCCCTATTCTTTCATTCAAGTTGCAGATAGCATTGATGTCGCCACCAAGAGTTCATGGGTGACTCGACAATGGCTCCAAAGCTTGCAATTGATCCCAAATTTGCCTCCTTTTCCACAAATCAGGACTGGCATAAACAAATGTAATGAAGAAAGGGAAATTATTTGCTTTATCGGAACACAAGCCATGGACGAATTAGTTCGAAATAACCATAATGTCCAAGTTGATCGAATTCTGCCACAAAATCCAAATACTACGAGAAAAAACCGGATGCTTCTATTCGGAAAGAGAATTCAAAACCTGACCTTCGAGTAAAATCATTCGCTTTAGTCCCAGTAATCCTCACTTTCATCAGAGCCACAATATCAAGATTATACGATTACACTAAAAGCAGAAAGTACCTCCTAAACTCTCGTATAAGCACACCATGCGTGTTCCAAAATATTGTAACACCCTTGAACAAGATGTCACATTTGGGCCTCAAGCCCAACCCAAAACCATAAAATTTCTCGATTTGATTTAACCCAAAAGGTATTTCTTAAAAACGTTTAAAACCAAAAGTGGAAAATATAGATAAATAATTAAAACGTTACAAAGGAGCTCCAATTTAAATTCAAAACATTTGAACATTCAATTTGATTAATAAAATTTTAAAAAAAAAGATTACAGACTCTATCATGGAAGGTCCTATGAATACACAGCCCGCTAAAACAAGTACTATACTTTGAACAACACCACATGCTAGAATCTCGTATTGATAGTGCTCATCGATCCCATGATCCGACGATCAACCTACGCACAAAAACAACGATTCCGAGCGTTGAGCTTACAAAGCTCAGTTGTACACATGTACTCTAATATTCTTTATGCTAATCATAAACATACACATGGAAGCTAGTACGAGCAATAAAAAGAGATAAATAAACACGTGGCGCTACCATCGGTTTCCTAAACACATGCTCTTATCATAGCAATCGTCATACATGGCACACAAGGCCCAACCATACTCAAAACATGACAATATAACATCAAATAGATATGGAGCTACCTCTAGCCGCCAAATCATATAGCATAGCAAGAAAGCATAAGCTTCTTATAGTATATAAGCATTACACCACAATATAGGAGTGAGGCCTGGTCCCACTAAGCATCGAGATCATACACTCTGAGAAAGGCTCGGTTCCACTAAGAATCAGGATCATACACTCTTTGGGGTGACGCCCGGTATCACTAAGCGTCAAGATCATATACCCATGCTTGGAATCTCTCATCAAGCATCTTCGAATGAGGCTCGATTCCACTAAGCATCAGGATCATACATTCGGTAATCTTTAACAATGTTGTTGCAACACACTCTTTCTAACACTAGGTATACGGATCCTACCAAACAATGATAACTCAACCATCTAGGTGTGCATATCAACACATAGGAAGGACACGTCTACCACACAACACACAACACACAACATCATATGATCCACCAAGGATTCCTACGGTTGCTATTACCATCAAGTCACCAAACGTTTACCAAGTTATTAATTACCATGGAAGTGTACGTTAATCATCCTCATTAATTATCTCTATTCGTCCATTTTATCTCACTAACATTCAACATCAATTTCCATTTTTTATTCGCATTATAGATTATTTCATTTAATGGGTACTAGTACTCGAACACAAGTATCGATAAGGTACCCCTAGGCACCGATACTCACACGCTTATTGATACTAATATAGCTTACTGGAAATCCACAATTTCCACAACTACCGGTACGAGTCAACCCGTACCGATACGGTCCACAATCGTATATCGGTACAACCGAAGCTCATACCGATACCCTATACACGGGTTCACACCATTTCCTTGATTTACGGTTTTACAATACTTTATTCAATCTCTAAAGCTTATGAAAGTCGTTATGGTTTGTTTACTAACGTATTCATTCAATTATTATTAATTACCGACACTATAATAATATAATCAAGTATTTATCCCTTAAGCATAACTTCTATCAAATCACGTCAATCTATTCAAACAAGCATACAAAGCATCACAATTTATCAACCAATCAATTTATCACCAAATAATTATACGAGCATCTCAAACAACCATAAACGGTCTCTAAAGCCTTCATCAGTCTCATCATATTTGCAACATCATCATGTATCTTATAGATATCAAGTCTCATAGTATCGGTCTTAAAACATGCATATTCACCGTCTACCTATTTTGCAGATACTAACACGTAAATCAATCACGTTTATGATGCTCATGAAGCAATATAAGTTCGAGGTGTACTAACCTAAAGCCAAACCGATAAATCCCCATCCAAGCTTCTTCAATCATCTCTCTAATTCCAATATTCGAGTCCACCAATTCCTTGGATAAAGCAAATACGACTACATAAGTTATTTCACATTATCAAGCTACTTTAGGAGATAAAACATGCAAAAACATCTTATTGGTTTCTAATTTGGAGAAACAGACTATGCCAACGGACTCAGAACGTTGAGAAACCCTCGGGTCAGGTCTCCCAAAAAATTCAACGACCCAGTCAACGATCAATGACTCAGTGAACGGTCAACGACTTCTACCCGACTTGACTTGGACGGCTCAAATGGCTTTGACTGCTGCAGGATAAAGCTCAAGTGCAGCTGGTGGCGCGTGTAGCGCATGCGGTGGCTGGACGATGGTGGTGAGCTCCATATCCGCTCATCTTCAATTGGTGAATCTAATGGTGCCCTCGGTTTGCGGTGGTGGACGACAGTTTGTGATGTTCGAGCTTCTTTGAATCTTTATTCTTCTCACCCTGACAAGTGACGATGGCGACGGGGCGACCACAATCGGACTCGTCTCGGTGAGGCGGAGCTGATGACGATGGTGACGTCGTCAACAGACAAACGGACGACAATTAAACTTGGTTCAAACACTTTCTGTCTCTAAAAACCCATTTCTCTCCCCAAAAGCCACTTTCTCTTTCATCTCTAAATTTTCAGATTCCCCTATTTTCTCCTTTATCCACTTTTCAGCCACTTTAAATTAAATACACCCTTTCCCAACAAAATGGGTAAACCAAATAATAAACACCCATCTTTCTAATTGTTTTTACTTTTACACTCGAACTTAAAATCCTTATTTGAATTAATCCAACAATTCATTTAATGAGCTTTCAAAATTAATTCTTCTTATTTTTAATTACCAACTTAAAGATTCGAAACCCGGATCTAGGACCCATTTATCTAACCCGAAATTTGGGTCGTTACAACTCTTCCCTCCTTAAAAGAAATTTCATTCTCAAAATTTGTATTCATAAACCAATGAAGATGCTCAAACCATTACAACTCTTCCACGTTCACAAAGATTCCCGCAACACCACTATGATCTCTCACAACACTTTTCAATCATGACCCTTGTCTTCTAACGGTACAAACCCAATCAACTGACCATTTCTTTTAAAGAGATCCATCACTATTTGGTTTATAACCAAATCCATGGAACAAACCTAACGGTACCTTGACAGAAATGTCATACAAATACGTCATCAAAGAAACTTAACTTATGTTGTAGAACCCAAAAGATTGTTGTACAACAATATCTTTCCACAACTGTGTAAGATCCAAAAGAACAAGGGGTTAAACAGTTGTTGCATCGAAAAAAAAACGATTCCTCTCGTGGTGACTCCTTAAATGGAGCCTCTAATTTTGACGGTATCCCTTATCAATATCATTGCTTTCCCGGTGCAAGACTTCTAAAAACAAACGACGTCTCCATTCGCCTCAAGCACTTACCTTAAACTTGGCATGATAACTCATATCGGTAACTAAAGCAGCTCCTAGTAACTCGATTCATGCAAGAGTCTTACACTTCAAACTATAACGTTTATGCAAAACACGACACCTGTACCATAACTCGAATCTATCATCGCCTGAAATCCCAACAAAGGATAAGGTCCACCATGAACCTCGAATCTTGCATCAAAAGGTAGAATGTACACAATGTAGTGTCGTATACCCAACCCACAACGAAACCAAGCAGACTTCTATTTGTATTCTCATCTTTGCTGAAAACAAAAACCGATATCTAGCAAGAAAATATTCCATTACTCAGCAAAATTCCATCGAAACTGTGCACTCATCGATCCTCTACAAAATCCACGATCAACTATTTAATTTCCACCGATGAATATCAAAGCATCACAACAACTCCAAAGAACTCAATGTTTGATCCTCAACTGATGACAAGTCAAACACTTATCATGGTCTCAAACACACAACTCCACACTGTCTCCCAAAACACGCGGCGAAAGTTTAGTACAAATTGTTGCTATCAAAATTCACCATATACTGACCACTGTATTATATAGGAAGAATATCTTGCATTGATATATCTTTCTCTAAGAAAACCACAACAAGATCTCAAATTCCATTAGAAACCATCAAACCTAACTTCAATCATAACAGTGTGTCCTCTTAATTACAATTAGATGCTACTTCTCGCGGCTTCTAAAGTTACCCAATCCTCAACTTGGAGCTTAACCATCAAACGCACGAGTACCGATACTGACCGATTAGTACCGACACCAGATGAATCGAGTGTCGGTAATGTGTGAATCTTGTACTGGTACTCCCTTACATGACCATCACTTGCGATGCTTGACCACCCCACACGGGTAGCATGATACTCTAACCCGAACTAACTCCGTACAATCCATCACTTATCGATTTCACTTTACTTAGGTGGTGATCGATCACACGATCAACAGTTCTCAATTACTTCGACTCATGTTGTTATCCAAAACTCAAATTTCTTTAAAGATCAAGTACCTAAAATTTCACATTGTTGGGGTCAGCATAACCTTCCCACTTCTAGCACAAAAAATACAGCCCTGCCAATAATAAAAAACATCCTCTAAGATCTTGAAATCTTATTTGACTTTAATTGAGTCAACACCACTATCACAACAAAATGGTCCCATGCAGCTTGGATCTTCACCAATGTTCCTCGACTCCTTTTGAGGAAACTATGATACAAATCAAAAGCATTTAGGAAGTCTCAACCCTTGCTTCCTTAACTGATTACACGGTAACTAACCTTTCCAATACACAAGGTCATTATCTCGTCAACGCTCATATTTCCATATTCTTATACATTCACACGTGTCATGTAAAGAATCAACTTACATTTAAGAGACAAAATGGTGGCCTCCACCCTATCATCACTAAAACACCTCAAACATAACTGTAGACATCAAACGTTACCACGACACGCTCTAAAGAGAGAAATCCTCATTCCAAAATTCATTTCGAAACTATTAGCCTCCAATACTTTAACCGTAAACATCTCATTCTCGAACCAATCCCAAAAAACACATGTGTGCTTCACAATCAGTTAAACGAGTCATCCTCCCCAGGAGACAAATAACTTGCCATTCACTGTCAGTTAACAAGCTATCAACGGTTTAAGCATCTCCTCAAAGAACCAATTTCTCACTAGTGAAAAAACTCGGTTCTCCCTTGGTCAAAACTCTTAGACAAAAGAAACCTCGTTCAAGTTGCATCTTCACAATTGAATCTCTAACTCTCTCACCGGGTCGATGTCCTCTAACAAGGGCGATGGGCACTAACTGTTAGGATCGCCGATACACCCCATGGTGTAGCGAAAAAATAATCCGACGATATAATCAGGGATCCATGTACAAGAAATCAAATTCATGAGGAAAGGATGCTTAATTTTACCTTGGGTTCCTGGAAAAACAACAAGTCAGCAGTGCAGTCACGATTAATTCGAATCTCAAGCCTCCACTGAAAAGTCTCGACCTCTACTCAGTTCACTCGGTCGATCTAGAGCAAATTTTCTTTTCTCAAAAACTATTCTTGATAATATCTCATCTAAAGGAGAGAGACAACTGCTAGACCACACTTCTCCTTTTATATACAGTTACCCTAACTCTTAGGGTAATTTAATTCAAATTTTATATCTATTAAAAGAACTATAATTAATTATATACTTCATCCATGTACAATAAAATTGTACAATTATAATCTGTTTGATATTTGCTCAATTCAACCCTTAAGTGTGACCCTGTAGGTTCCCGTAACATTAGTAGTAATTATTAGAACCATTCTAATATTACGGACAACGAGTGACATCTAGCAATGTATCATGGTCATCTAAGTTACAAGAAGTCATTATTCAACATAACTTTTTTTTGAAAGATATTTTGTATGATTTAAGATGATTCAACATAACTTCTTTGTGACTAACTTCTTTATGTATTATATCCTTTTTTCCTTTATATCTAGAATATGCACAAGCCCTGGAACAACCACACTTGTATAGCCCATCTAATATTTCTTGATATCTAAAGTAGACTACAATAAACGAACAATTTATGATATCTCATATCAACTTGTTCGAGCATGGCCATGCATTTCTATTCTGACTCAATCAAGTGGCCTATGATATAACTCATATTATGTAGGAGGGACAAATCCTATCTTGATCATTCACGTCCCACTACATATATAGTTATATGTTTAACATTAGTCTTCAATCTGCAACTAGTTACAGAGTATGTTTAACTGTATCAAAATATATGACAATATATGTTGAGATAGTAATGATCTCAAGTCTGAGGATCATACATGCAGTCTGTAGAGCGTTAGGGTGTTCTTTATTTGTGAGCGCAAGTGCACACCATGTCAAGTTATAGTATAAAAGATATCGTCTCCATATGGATTGGAATAGCTCCTATGAAATGTTTCCTGCACAAAGATTTAGTAAAAGCACCATTAAATCTCATGATGTGGAAATATAAAAACAGAAGTAAAGATAAAGATAGTGATGAGAGAGTTTGGGCGATAAGCTGGGTAAGACAAGTGCAGCTTAGTAGCTTGTGGACTACATTGTAAGGCTTTGAGTATGCTTTGCGCTGCCATGATTTGCTGCCTCGGCGGGTAAGGCGGGTGGCAAACTACGACCCTGTCACGCGGCCGCAGCAGGTTACTGCCTCTGCAGCGGTGTGTACTGTCTCGGCAGGTGGAACAGAAGGAAGTCCCGGCGGCAAGTCTGACAATCATTCCAAGTTCGACAGGATAGTCGACAGTGACCCCTCCTATTTCTAGGTTAGGATGCTCGAGATTTCTTAACTTGAGTATCCCCGCCTGTCGCGCAGTAGATACTATGGAACCAAATTAATCAACTCGGTTAGTAATCCCTTTTAGCCGCTGAAACTTGTGAACTAGTGTGGAACCAAGTTAGTCACGCCTCCCGTTGTGACCGTGCTTAACCCTTTCGTGAGCCTTGCACTTTCGTGCCCGACAAATGGATTTTCTCTTCAAACGATTGGTGTAGAAAGATTGAAAGAACAAATAACATAGATTAAGCAAACTCAGAACTTTATTGAAATCATCTCAAAACTATACAAATGTTTCCCAAATTACTTTACATACACGCGCCTAAACCCTAGGAGAGTTGGGCCGCGACCCCCAACACTCCAACCTATCTAGTTATCTCCACATCTACCCTCTCACCGGAAGATGCCCCTAATCCCTCACGACAAGTATGCAAGACACGACATGCCCCTATACCCTTACATACATTGGGTATATATAGGGCTCATGACCTAAATTTGAGTCCTTCTTAAAGTAGAAGTTCTAAAAGTATATTTACATTAAATACAGACTCCTTTTTGACTTAAATACAGACTATTTGGACGTTGCCTTCTTCCGCAAGTAAGGATAAGTATTCCTACTTATCGAGATTCAATCATCTCTACCGGCCGCTACAGGCTTCAGGAAATTGCAAGGCTAGGCTCATTGGGCTTAGGAAATTTCCCTCCTGAAATCGAGACCCATCTTGGCTAATTTAGTGTAAGTCCTGCCCGGGCGGCACTTGGCGGCATTGCTGCTCTGGCAGCGTCCTTGGCAGCATTGTTGCTCTGGCAGCGTCCTTGGCGGCATCTTTGGGCTGCTTCAGTACATCTCCTTTGGCTCCAGCTTTCTCGTCCAGTTCCTTCCTCTCCTCTCCTCTCCTATCTATAGCACCTGAAAACAAAAACTAAACTAAATCAGCAACTTTTCTTCACCAATCATAAGATATTGAATACAAGCATGGTAAAAGTGAAAATGTTGTTATAATGCATGCAATGCACATAAATATGCCTAAATGTACTCAAGAACAACAATACTAAGGGCAGGAATGTGTACAAAATATAGAACTCCTGGACACTCTACACACCCCCAAACTCAAACTATTGCTTATCCTCAAACAATGCAACCTAACTAGTAAATCTACCCTTAGCACAAAATTAATAGAACGTTAGCTTTTAACTTGATTTCTTGCCTCAAGGTCGTGGCACCTATATAATGTTAGTGACAGGGAATGACATAAAATAACTTAGATTAGTTTTCTTAATGCTAGTACAGTGTGTGTAGGTCCGTGTCAATGCTAAACATGCTAAATTTACCAAGTTAACAATGTTTGCCTAAAATAATTAAATCACTTAAATGGATACAAGTCGATGCCTTGGCAGCACAGTTAGGCACTTTTGTTTTCTCTTTTTTTTATCATGGCTTTAAGGGCTTCAGCTCATCACAACTATTCTCTGGGTTTGAAGCTAAGATAGGTACACTCTACGAAACTTTGAACCCTTTGAATAGAGTCATCCCGTGAAGACTTTCATTCACTTTTGCTAATTTGTCCGTCACTTGATTTATATTCATGGACTTTGATAGCAGCGAAGTGTCCTTGCTCATGATCCTTCCTAGAGTCTGTTTTGGGCACCTCTAGGGTATTTATCGTTTCTGCCTAGAGCCTGTTTCGGGCACCTCTAGGGTTTGCACTTTCTTTGTTGTGCTGCCGTGGCGGCAAACCTGTGTTTAATCAAGAAACTTTTATTAATGAAGGCAGGCAATGTTAAACTTAGAACTTAAGAAAAAAATCAGCATTTAATAAACAAGTGTAAAGATAATTGGCACAAAGAAAAAGTTTCTAAGTATTTTCATGCTTCTTCCCAAAGTCAGGTTAATTTTTTTTAGAGTGGTGCAAGTATAAGTAATCGGCTAAGCTATCATAGGCACACATTTTGAACTAAAGATTCTATTTCATTAAGTACCGGGGGCAGAATTTACAAATGCTACTATATGCGATGAATCTAAAACAAAGAGGACTAATTCCCCCCAAACTCAAGGTTGGCATTGTCCTCAATGCCTCTACAAAATAAAAAAAGATAACAAAACACAAAAAGAAAAAAAAGAAAAATTAAAAATAGAAAAATAAAATAAAATATAAAAAATTAAAAAGAAAAGAAATGGTGCTATAAACTGGGGGAGTTCCCATCTGTTGTTGCCGCATCAGAGGAGGATTCTGAGGACTGTTGCAGGATGAGGCGATGCGTAGCAGATGGTCTATCTATCGGGCTCTTTTTCTTGCTACGCGGCCGCTGGTTGTGGCTGGGGTGGGCTTTCTTGGTTTTTCGTTCAGCTTCTCCACCCAAGGGATCTACTGCTGGCCACTTTCCCTTTCGTGCTACCTCAGCCGGTACATCTTCAATGGAGTCTGAAATCTTCCTGTCTGAGAAGCCGGGGTCCTTGGCAGTAGTGGCTTTGGCTATTGGGGAGGCAGCAGTGGTCTCCTCGTCCTTCTCTGATTCAGAGGAGGAGGAGATTCCGTAGGGCTGTATATGGGTTGGGGAGGTTCTTCTCTTTGGGCGGTAGTGTGGTGCTTCGCTGTCGTCGGCGGCAGGAGCAACAGCAGGTCTTGGAGTGATGTGGACTGATTTTGATGCTGCTAACTTCGTTGGAAAGGCAGGCAACTGGGGTTCGACGTCCTGGTATTTGTCCAGCAGGTAAGCCACAAAGGCCTCTTGCACGTATGCTACATATTTGGTGAAAATCACCTGCTTTTGCTCTATCCACTGGCAGCTTTCCACTAGGCTGCGCAGTAGGGGATTGCGTCAGACGTAAGGGCAACATCAGTACTGCCTGCTGCAGCTGGGGTGGCGGCAGCTTGGGACGGCGGCTGGGAAGTGGAGGGTGTTTCTGTGTAATTCCCTGGTTTTGGGCCTAGATGTTTTAGACATCGGATCGGTCCGGTCGAGAATTGTTCGAATCGCATAAGTTGATTTAAGGAAATCAAGGATCGAGATATGATAAAATTATGATAAAAATTACTAAAATCCTCTAAAAATATGTTTAAGAGGTTGGTTAAATCAATTTTACAAAAAGGGTTTTGGAAAATGGACATTTTGAGTAGTGACCAAATTGTAACGTTTCAAAACTGGGAAAATGTAATTTTTAAGGTGGAAGCCAAAATCTTAGAATCTTTAGGGGGCTTTAAGTCAATTCGACCTTTTCTCAATATGACATGTGTTTTAAAAGGGTTTTTAATTAAATGATTTTATTTGGATTTATATTAAAATAATTAAAAGGTAGTTAAAGTGAGATTTCATTTGACGTAACTATCAAAATCTCTCTCATTTTCAGCAAAACACAAATTCACTCATCTTTTTCCAGAATTCTCACTTCTAAAAACTCTCTCAACATTTCCTAAATCATTTTTAAGAAATCTCTCTTAGTTCTTCAAGATTTCACTAAGGAAAACTTGTCATTCATTGAGAGAAGCAAGGATTGGAGGTAAATCCCGTTCTCAACCTCTAATCTAAGTTTTTTTTATTGAAATTCTCAAGATATTTGGCTTCTAAATACTATTTTTGGTTGAGTTTTTAATATAGTTTTGATTGGAGATCAAAATCTTGTGAAATTATGGTTGAAATCTTAGTTTTCAGATTTGTTGAGTTAGGCTCTATTTTGTGTTGATTTTAATTGAGTTTTAAGTTTATTTATATGTTTAAATGAGTTGTTGACAACATAGATCCCGAAATCCTTGAGATCCTTGAAGTTCTTGGTTGTTTTAGGTGAGATTTTGGAGTGTTTTGGTGGAATGTTGCTTGCTAGAGGTATAAGGTTGGGTTAAGATGTTTGTTAGATGTGTTTTGATGTTTATAATGCTTTGGAAGTGATGTATGTTGGCTGGGCTTGGTTTAGGAAGCAATCGATTGAGTTTTCGATTACTTTGGATGGGTATTTTGGTGTTGTTTAGGAGAGCAACGAGTTTGTGAGTTGTTGCTGGTGTTAGAATGCATTTTAATGCATTTAGATCTATGTTTTAATGATGTGAAAACATGGGATCTTGATCTGGAGGCAAACAAGGTGATTTTGGAAGCTCCGGAGGTGTAATTTCTATGTCGGCGAACAAGGCTTCGCGTATCAGTGAGTGGAAATGCAATTTCCTGCTTTGTAATGCTTCGAGTGTGATCTTGAGAGCTTAGTGTAAGTTTGACACACTTAACTAAGCTCAAGTGTAAGTATTTCGGTAATCCCTCTCTTGGAAATGTGCTATGTTTGATGAAATTGCACTTGAAGTAAGAGTGGATTTGTTTACTGTTTTTAAGCATGTTTAAGCATGGTTTAATGCTGGTTTTTAATGCCATTATGTTAAGGATGCACTAGGTAGTGATCCTTGGTTTGCTTGTGTTGAATGCATTTGATATTAAGCATGTGATGCTTGTGAAAGTGGCATTGTGGTTATGCTTGTAAAACAGTGGATTAATGTGGTTAAATGATTATATTGGCAAGTGATGGAAATGGTGTTTGGTTACTTTAATCGGATATAGTTAGCCAGTTATAGGATTGAGTGCACCGTGAATAAAGTCGCCTTGGAAGTCGAGGGGTTGTGATTGTGCCGTAATCTCCATCCAAGTACTCTAACGATTGAGGTTAAGATCACAACGGTGAATGGTTAGTCCCATGTGTGAGTCTTGTGTATGTGTCCTATTCTCTCGTTAGTGGAACTATACAACTACCGATGAGTGATGTTGAGGGGTTGTGATTGTGCCATTAATCTCCATCACGGGTGTTGAGGGGTTGTGATTGTGTCATTAATCTCCACCTTGTGTAGTCTGGTAGTTTGTATGAAGCGTGGGGGAAAACGCTTGTAATCCGCGTATCCGATTGTGTCTTGTGTTGAAATGGTTTATGAATTATCACTTGTGAGCCAATATAATGTAAATGAATAATGTGAAGCATGAGATGCTTGTAAATAATGCAAGAATGAATGAAATGCTTGGTAGAGCATGAGCAATGGTTTAATTGATGTTTTTAAAGTGATGCATATGAGCTTGTGTTTATTTAAATGCATTGTTGTCTTGAGAAGACATGGTTTATGAAAAGTATGTGATAAAAGTGGTGGTTTTACAAATAATGTTTAATGCATTGATGAATGTCGTTTAGCGATCCTCACTAAGCTATATGCTTACGCTCATTTGTTTTATCAATGCAGAGAATTGATCATTTCAAGGCAGCCCAAAAGCAAGAGGAATCCAAGGCTTTGTTAAAGAGATGTATGTGGTTCACTCTTAGTGTAATAAGTGGCAATGGGTGGGACTTCTACTTTCCGATTTTGATTGGAGATGTTGGTTATTATAAGCATGTTTAGTTTCTGGTTGTGGACTTGTAATTGGCCTTTATATGGTCCTATGGCTTGGTTGTGGTGTTTTACCCTTTTAATAGCTTTATGTCTCAAGCATGCTAGATTAGCTAAATGCCATCATGATATGAATTGGTTGATGAGTATGTTTTGCTGTTAGTTGGTGTTTGAAAGTTTATTAGATAGAATATATCTTGTATGCATGATTTGAGCTTGCTTGAATGTGATATGATATGTTTAAATGATGTTGTTTGAAGCCAATCTGGTATGCGTATCGATACACGAGGAAGGGTATCGATACGCTAAGGCAAAATGAGGCAATTCTGTACAGGGGTATTGAAACGGATTGCCCGCGTATCGGAATACCTAGGCCAAGTTTGAAGGTCGTACAGATACGCGAGGAAGTGTTTCGATACGCTTGAGTCTTCTTTAGCTACTGTCTTCCTACGTATCGATACAAGTCCAAGTGTATCGATACGAGTAGTTAAATTTCAGTGCTCTGCACTGTGCATCATTTGTTGGCGTGCTCTTCTTGTCCATCCTTCCTTGGCAGGAAGAATTCTATCTCTTGGGCGCATGGGCACGTTAAAATTGGCACAAAGGCCAGAAATGAGTGCAAGGAAAAGAGTGGACTTTTGGTAGCTGGTTTCTCCGCGTGGGCATAAATTTCATTGATTATTACCTCACCCATGTTGTTTTCCGCCCATTCATGCATGCTTGGTATCAGGCGGATCCATGGATGCTTTGTATCAGGCAGCGCTGGATGAAATAGCTCCAAAGTGCTGCCTCCGGCAGCAAATCTCGACGGTTGACTGCCCCTTATTCTTGCCTGTTAGTCATTTGGTTTTTGTCTTGCAGAGCTCTCTCTTGAGTTGGTTGTAGTCAGGCCCCGTAAAAAATGATTCCCACTCCCCGTGCGGGATGCCGCTGACTTCAATGTTGTAGAAGTAGTTGATCATGTCAGCTGAAAACTTCACTGCTTCTCCTCGAACGTGGACGAAAAGACTCTCCGGGTTTGGTTTGTAGGCATAGAATTCCCGCACGTGGTTGTTGTTGATTCCCTCTGGCTGCCGTGTGAATTGATCCCAGCCCATGTTGTGAATCCTTTCGAAGAGGTAGGGTTCCAATCCAAAGTTCCCATCTGATTGAGTGTAGTGGAATCCCATCTCTTCCCATAGTTGCCTTTCTTTATAAAACTTGTTGTAGTTCTCTTGGACAGCGAGATTTATGAACCTCTTGTATTGGGTGCTGGAAGTGGCGGCAGGGCGTTGTGATGAAGCCATAATCTAGGGGATGGTTGTTTTCCTAAAGAAAGTAAAAAGAAGGTAACATAAAATAAAGCAAGAAAATCTTTGAAACAAAGACTGTAGAAAGAATTTCAGATCAAAGGAGAGAGTAAAGTGAAGAACGGGGTGGGAGAATAGTTGGCCTTATATAGCTGCTTCTCTCCACTTCCTTGGCAGGCACGCTGTCAACGAGCAGCAATAAATGCGGCACAAATAACAAGGTTCTAGCTGTTATGCAGATATCCATTCTGCTCGTCGCGACAAACTAGCCGTTGCGGCTAGCCGTTATGAAGCCACTAGCCGTTATGCTCATCTGCCATGGGCTGCCTTGGCCGCTAGTTGGGCCTCTCCTTTATTCTTCCATCTTTCTTGAACCTTTTCTTCCGTCCTAACCTGAAATAAAAAAATAAATATAAAGATTAAATAAAAATTAAATCTAATCATAATAAAAATATATTGAAAATTGAAATTAAAAATAAAATAATAATTAGGTTATGTTGGGCTACGCTTTTCCCAAGCATAACCACTTCCTGAGGGTTTTTGTGTTTGGCTATTAGTCTGGGCGTGTCCTTCCCCTCCTCAGGTGGATGTTGCTGCCAACCTTGCTGCCCTAGAGAGACATACACCAAGAAAACAAAGAGGCTATATATATATAATATTTTTTTGATTAAATGAAAAGAGAATTAATGAGCAAAAACTAAATAGAAGTGTAGAAATTCAAACGTAGTTGCTGTTGCCAATCCCCGGAAACGACGCCAAAAACTTGTAGAGCGTTAGGGTGTTCTCTATTTGTGAGCGCAAGTGCACACTTTGTCAAGTTATAGTATAAAAGATAACGTCTCCACAGTGATTGGAATAACTCATATGAAAAGTTTCCTGCACAAAGATTTAGTAAAAGCACCATTAAATCTCATGATGTGGAAATATAAAAACACAAGTGAAGATAAAGATAGTGATGAGAGGAATGATAGGGAGAGTTTGGGCGATAAGCCGGGTAAGACAAGTGCAACTTAGTATATTGTGGACTGCATTGTAAAGCTTTGAGTATGCTTTGTGCTGCCATAATTTGCTACCTCAGCGGGTAAGGCGGGCGGCAAACTACGACCCTGTCACGTGGCCGCAGCAGGTTACTGCCTTTGCAGGGGTGTGTACTGTCTCGGCAGGTGGAACGGAAGGAAGTCCTGGCGGCAAGTCTGGCAGTCATTCCAAGTTCGGCAGGATAGTCGACAGTGATCCCTCCTATTTCTAGGTTAGGATGCTCGAGATTGCTTAACTTGTGTATCCCCTCCTGTCACGCATCAGATACTATGGAACCAAATTAATCAACTCGGTTAGTAATCCCTTTTAGCCTCTAAAACTTGTGGATTAGTGTGGAACTAAGTTAGTCACACCTCTCATTTTGACCGTGCTTAACCCTTTCGTGATCCTTGCACTTTCGTGCCTGACAAATGGATTTTCTCTTCAAACGACTGGTGTAGAAAGATTGAAGAAACAAAGAACATAGATTAAGCAAACTCATAACTTTATTGAAAACATCTCAAAACTATAGAACCATTTCCCAAATTACTTTACATACACGCCTCTAAACCCTAATAGAGTTGGGCCGCGACCCCGAACACTCCAACCTATCTAGTTATCTCCCCATCTACCCTCTCACCGGCGGATGCCGCTAATTCCCCACGACAAGTATGCAAGATACATCATGCCCCTATACCGTTACATACATTAGGTATATATAGGGCTCATGACCTAAATTTGAGTCCTCCTTAAAGTAGAAGTTCTAAAAGTATATTTACATTAAATACAAACTTCTTTTTGACTTAAATATAGACTCCTTGGACGTTGCCTTCTTCTGCAAGTAAGGATAAGTATTCCTACTTATCGATATTCAATTAGCTCTACCGGTCGCTACAGGCTTCAGGAAATTGCAAGGCTAGGCTCATTGGACTTAGGAAATTTCCCTCTTGAAGTCGAGACCCATCTTGGCTAAGTCGGTGTAAGTCCTTCCCGGGCGGCACTTGGCGGCATCTTTGGGCTGCTTCAGTACAACTCCTTTGGCTCTAGCTTTCTCGTCCATTCTTGTCCTCTCCTCTCCTTTCCTAGCTATAGCACCTGAAAACAAAAACTAAACTAAAACAATAACTTTTCTTCACTAATCATAAGATATTCAATACAAGCATGGTAAAGGAGAAGATGTTGTTATAATGCATGCAATGCACCTAAATATGCCTAAATGTACTCAAGAACATCAATAATAAGGGCAGGAATGTGTACAAAATATAGAACTCCTGGACACTCTACACAGTAACCACCATAAGCAATGTTGTGACCGTCACATAATAATCCAAGACATATGCTCATAACGGGTCAATCCAATATGTTGTTCTTTAACAATGTACTCATTTATCGATTTTGAAATCTTTATATCAATGACAACTCATTGTCATCAATCAACTATATTTTAGCCTTGAACGCATTATTATTGTCCATGCCCATAATAATACTCAGATAAGTATCTTTTAATAACAATCATATCATTATATGAATTTCGTTATCTTTCAGTTTGTTTAAGACACATAAGAAACATAATAATGTCATTGCCTTTATTTAATAAACACGATAAAGAAAGTATATCAGTACAATCATCTCATGATTGGTCTTTGGGCATTCTCTAACAATCTCCCACTAGCACTAAGACAAATCACTCACATATCTAATTACGAGTGACTCAATGTGAGGATCATGCTTCTGCTGTGTCAGAGGCTTCGTCAAGGGATCAACGACATTATCATCTGTGTGTACTCTGCATATTTCCATATCTCATGGATCAATGATCTCTCGAATGAGATGGAAGCGCCTTAGAATATGTTTGGATCGTTGATGATATATGGGTTCCTTTTCTTGTGCAATGACTCCATTGGTGTCACAACAGAGTTCTATAGCATCTAATATGCTGGGAACAACCCCTAGTTTAGATATGAACTTCTTGATCCAAACAACCTCTTTTGCCACTTCACTGGCTGCAATGTATTCAACCTCTGTTGTAGAATCAACTATTGTGTCTTGCCTTGAACTTTTCCATCTCACAACACCTCCATTATGACAAAATACAAAACCAGATTACGATCGTGAGTCATCCTTGTCTGTTTGGAAGATAGCATCCGTGTAACCTTTTACACTAAGCTCTTCTTCACCTCCATATACAAGAAATGTATCCTTAGTTCTTCTTAATTACTTAAGAATATTTTTAACTGTAACCCAATGACCTTCACCAGGATTTACTTGATACCGACTCGTCATACTTAAAGCATACAATACATCCGGTTGAGTACATATCATGGCATACATGATAGAACCAATAGCCGAAGCATATAGAATATTATTCATCCGTTCTCTCTCTCTCTCTCTTGTGGTGTTAAAGGACACATTTCCTTCGAGAATGATATACCATGTCTCATAGGTAAAAATCCCCTTTTGGATTCTTCCATGCTAAACCTTTTCAGCACTTTATCTATGTATGTACTTTGACTGAAACCTAGGAGTCTTCTTGGTCTATCTCTATAGATCTTAACTCCTAAGATATATGTTGCCTCACCCAAATCTTTCATAGAAAAAAAAAACTGCCTAACCAAGTCTTAACAGACTGTAAAGTAGGTGTATCATTTTCTATGATGAGTATGTCGTCTACATACAAGATTAAGAAGGAAAGAATGCTCCCACTAGCCTTATTATAGACACAAAGCTCATCTTTGTTTCTGATAAAACCAAACTCTTTGATTGTATCATTGAATGAAGAATCTAGCTTTGAGAAGTTTGTTTTAGTCCACAAATAGACCTCTGTAGCTTACAAACCTTTCCAACATCTCCTAGAGCGGCAAAGCCTTCTAGTTGTGTCATATACACATTTTCTTCAAGTTTCCCATTAAGGAAAGTGGTTTTGACGTCCATTTGCTAGATTTCATAATCATGGAATGCAGCCATTGCAAGCAAGATCCGGATAGATTTAAACATAGCTATAGAGGAGAAAGTTTCGTCATAGTATATACCATGAACTTGTAAAAAATCTTTAGCCACCAATCGCCCCTTATATGTTTGTACATTACCATCCATGTCAGTTTTCTTCTTGAAAACCCATTTACACCTTATAGGTTTGACCCTTCAAGTGGTTCAACCAAAGTCCATACTTGGTTTACTAACATGGAATCCATCTCAAACCTCATGGCTTCAAGCCATTTCTTAGAGTCTGGGCTCGACATTGCTTCTTGATATGTTCTAGGATCATCTTGATCCATATGAAGAACATCTCTATGTATGGTAACGAGAAATCCATATCTCTTAGGTAAATGTGGTTCTCTCATAGACCTTCGCAATGGCTGTGTTTCTAAATCTGTTGATTGTTCCTCAACAATTTGTGGAACCTACTCAACCAATAGTTTATTGATCTGTTGTTCTCGAACTTCTCCAAGTTCAATGTTTCTACCATCCCCATTCTTTGAGAGACATTCTCTTTCACGAAAAACTCACGTTCGAGCAACAAACACTTTGTTCTCGCTAGGATTGCAGAAATAATATCCTTTAGTTTCTTTAGGATATTCAACAAAGATGCAGTTTTGAGATTTAGGTTCGAGCTTTGTAGACATATAACGTTTGACATAAGCTTCACAACCTCAAATCTACATAAAAGACATGCTAGGACGATTCCTAGTCCACATCTCATATAGTGTCTTTTGAATCGATTTAGATGGAACACAATTTAGTATGAAAGCAATTATTTCAAGTGCATGTCCTAAAAAAGAAGTCGGAAGATCCCTATGACTCATCATTGATCGAACCATGCCTAACAGTGTTCGATTCCTCCTTTCAGAAACTCAATTCCATTGTGGTGTACCAGGTGGTGTAAGATGTGAGACAATCTCACACTCTTCCAGGAGAATCATCAGACTCCATGCTCAAGTATTCTCCACCTCAATCCGATCGAAGCGCCTTAATGCTCTTCCCCAATTGGTTATGTAGTTCATTCTTGAATTCCTTGAACTTTTCAAGGGCTTCAGATTTATGGCGCATCAAATAAATATACCCATACCACCTAAAGTCATCAGTGAATGTAATGAAGTATAGGAACCCACCTCTGGCTTGTGTATTCATTGGCCCACATACATCACTATGTATGAATCCCAATAAATCATTTGCTCGCTCACCTTTACTATTAGAAGAAGCCTTATTCATTTTCCTAACAAGAAAGATTCACACACATCAAATTGTTCGAAATAAAATGAATCTAAGAATCCATCTTTATGGAACTTTGATATGTGTTTCTCACTTATATGGCCTAAACGACAGTGCCAAAGGTAAGTTTTATTAGAGTCATTTGTTTTTTTCCTTTTTGTATTTATGTTATAAATAATATTATCTTGATCCAAAACGTAAAGACCATTGATCAATTGTGCCGACGCATAAAAAACATTATTGAGATAAAATGAGATGCAGTTATTCTTAATAATTTTCTCAAAACCAATCTTTTCCAAACAAGAAATAGAAATAATGTTCTTAGTCAAACTAGGCACGAAAGAGCAATTCTCTAAATTTAATTCAAGTTCACTAGGCCAAGGTAAAACATATGTCCATATAGCTAATGCAACAACTCTTGCTCCATTTCCCACTCGCAGGTCCACGTCTCCCTTAGCCAGATTCTTTCTCTTTTGCAGTCCCTGTACTTAAGTACAAATGTGAGAACCACAACCGGTATCTAATACCCAAGAAGTAGATGTTGACAGATTAACATCAATAACATAAACACTTGAAACGAATGCTCCGTTTGCTTTCGCTTTCTAACCTCTTCAAGGTAAGCAGGGCAGTTTCTTTTCCAGTGTCTGGTCTTGCTGCAGTGGAAATATTTTCCTTCCTTTCTCACCCACTTTAGGTTTTACTGCATCATTTCCTTTGGGTTTGGCCTTGCCATTACCTTTAGGCTTTGCCATTTCTTTGTTCATTACCTTTCTTTTTGTCATTGCGGATCATCAAAATGGACTTAGGTCTAAATTTTTCATATTACCCTCAACAGTTCATAACATTTCGAGTAATTGTGGCAAAGTCTTGTTGATTTCATTCATATTGAAATTTAGGACAAATTGATTGAAGCTATCCAGTAACGATTGCAGGATGACATCAGTGGCCAATTCATCATAGAGAGGGAATCCTAATTTCTCCAATGTTTGGATATAGCCCATCATCTTGATGACATGAGCTCATACAGGTGATCCCTCTGCCATTTTGCATTGAAATGGAGCTTTAGAGGTCTCATACCTCTCTTGATGTGCTTGTCCCTTATACAATTCCTTGAGGTTTTGAATCATATTGTATGAAACCATATCCTCATGTTACTTTTAAAGCTTAGGGGTCATGGTGGCACGCATTGGACATCCTATGTCTAACATGTCATCCATGTATTTTTTATACTTGTCTTTTTCAGATCTAGAAGTAGTGGCTGCCGATTCACCATGAACGGGTTCTTCAATGACATATTCCTTACGTTCTTGCTTGAGAACAATTCTCAAATTATGAAACCAATCAAGGAAGTTCAATCCATTCAACTTATCCTTCTCAAAGATCGATCGGAATGATAGTGTGTTGTTGTTTGCCATTAATTCTACAATAATGGAAATATATAAAGTAAGTAAATTTACCAAGTTTAAAATTTATAAAAAGGTCTTTATTAATAAATTACTCCCACTATTTTATCCAAAATTTAAAAACCCTCATGTTTTAATGTCGGAAAACTTCTCAAAAATTTTCTAGTGAGAAAGGATCCATATTTCACCCTAATTCTCAGTTAGTTTGGCTTTTCTCTTAGGAGAATGGTTATTTATGTAAGCAACACTTTGCTAATTACATCTTATGTAATTCCTTCATTTGGTGAACAACTCTTGTTCTAATCATCTTTGTTATTACCAATATTTCAACCAGCGAATGCCACTTGCTTATTCTTCGCATTTAACCAAGATAGACTTAGATGCCAATGCTTTGGCATAACCCATATAATATCGATCGAGGTATTAACAAGGGTAAATATTGGACGGTTCGATTAGCTTAGATGTTATGGAGGGATTTTCACTATAATCTCATAATTATTCCTTTTAATATTAGGCCCTTATTGATCTCATCAATTTATTAGCATGCTAACATATCATCGATTTCATCACATACATGATATATATAAAACAATGAATAAAATGCAATGGTTACAGCCCAAAAAGAACTAAGGTAGCCCATTCCAAGCCAATGGGAGAACCAATAAACCTAAAGATAAAGGCAACTTCTCAAGCATCTTCTCGCTTTAGTCAGTCCAGTCTTCTGCTCCTTTGAATATTCACATGATTACATGTAACACCATGAATTTGGGCCTAGGAGTTAGCCAGATAGATTGGACGGTTCAGGCAAACTGGATTAAACGATTCAGACTAGTTTTAGAATTAATTCAGATTAAATGGTTTTGGTCGAAGGAAAATATGGGAAAATAGTCTAAAATATTTGAATAATATATTGAGGTTTTTGGTAAGCTCAATTTGATAAACTAAATCGGGATTAAATGACATTTTGAGTTGGTTACTAAAATGAAAGAGAGTCAAAACTTAGAATCTTTAAGGAGCAAATATTCCAATGTTTTTAATCAGACTTTTCCCTTAATTTAGGTTCTTTTAAATGGTTTATTAAATAAAAATAAAAAAGGATTAATTAAAAAGAGTTTTAAAGATTAAATCATTTTCTTATGTAACCACCTTTCTCTCAACTTTTATGTCCATCATTCTTAGCAGCCAAACTATCTATTTTCAATCAAAAATGAAGAGGAATCAACTCTTTTGATTGCCTTTTTGATTTCCTAATTGATTCTTGGATTTATACACTTGATTTCTTGAAGATTTCATACAAACAATGCCAATTAAGGGGAAATAAAACCATTAGAGGTCATTTTCATTTTCCTCCTCTAATCAAAGATTCTTTAGAGAAATTCTTAAGTTCTTGACTCTTTTGATTTGTTTTTAATGATGATTTGATTATGTGATGCTGGAATATTGTTTTAATTAAGTTTTTAATGAGGAAATTAATTGAGATTGTTTAAGGGTTGAAATGGCTATAGTTTTTTATTGATTTAGAACATATCTAATGTAACCCCCTTAGCCCTGCCTAGACGCCCGACCCGAACTGAAAAGATTACACGGGGAAAACCAAAGTCAACTCGTTAAAGTCAATCTCGATTAGTGACCCTTTTTTTCTTTTTATCTTATCTAGTTGCGTCTTATTACCATATACAATGAGCAATTTGATTTAGCGAAAGCGACACAACGAACGGGACCCAATTAGGGGTTCAATTGCACACAAACGTCTTTTAGGGACTAAATTGTAAATTCCTAGAATTATAAGGATTAAACAAGTTTTTAACTTACCAATCCAAAATTAATCATATTACATGCCAGCATGTCAAATTGCATCTTAAACAGATCATCCAAACTCATTTAATTAAACATTCAACATTCATGGACCATATCGTAAGAAAACAGAAACCTGAAACAATTCAAATTCAAATCCAACGGTCAGGTGTTACGAAACACAAGACCCTGTATCAGAACGGTCATTTCGAAACCAGGTTGACCGTTTTGATACGCGGGTGTGTTCCGAAACCTGTATCGAAACAATGCTTTCCAGTAGTAAAATGTTCCTAAACGTGTTTTCGCGTTTCGAAACCCCATGACCATTCCAAGCCATCGTTCCAAAACAGATAAGGGCGTTCCGAAACGCCTTTCCCTGTAACTTCTATAAATGCTGGTTTTACTCAACTAAACACTTTCGAAATCATTCCAACACATGCCACATCACACATTAAACATGTATAAGCATCAATGTCCATCATTACGAAGCACAAACTAAAACGTACCTTCAATCATGCAAGCATTATGTCTATAGGCATGCTTCCTAGTCTTCAAAACCATACACAAGCTAAAAACCACATTCAAGCACAAAACAATCCTCAAAGGCCATTTACAAACAAAAATAAGCAAACCAAACATGCTTAGGGTGTTTAACATCACCAAATACTAACAAGAGTAGAAATCCCTCCCATTGCCTCCTATTACACCAAGGTGAAACTACATACTTTGTTTAAACAAAAGCTTGGATTCCACTTGCTATCGGGTTGCCTCGAATGCTCAATTTTTTGCATTGATGAAACAAATGAGCGTAAGCAAAAAGCTTAGTGAGAATCGCTAAAAGCAACATTCATCAATGTATTTTATATAACCATTGCATCATCAATTGCAAACTCATGCCATTCTTAAAAACATGCTCTTCTAAGCATCAATGCTCTTTTCAAACCACATGCTTTAGTCATCATTTAAATAACAGGAAATAACTTTTTGCTCAAGCTTAAACCAAGCATCACATGCATTCTAGCATAAACCACAAGCATCTCATGCTTAAATCATCAAACAACAACATTATATTGGCTTGCAAGTGATCCATTCTCAATGATACCAAAACCAACACAAATGACACAATCGGATACACGGATTACAAGGGTTGTCCCACACACTTCATACACACTACCGGACTACACAAGGCTCACACATGAGATCAACCCTTCATCCTTGTGACACTCGTGGTGGAGTATAATGGTACAGTCACAACCCCTTAACACCACTCATTGGTAGTTGTATAATTCCACTAATGAGAGCACGAGACACATAACACAAGATACACACGGGGGATTAACATCCATAGTTGTGATCTTAACCTCAATCTTTAGGGTACTTGGATGGAGTATGCGGTACAATCACAACCCCTCGACATCCAAGGCGACTTTATTCACGACGCACCCAATCCTATAGCCGGCTAACTATATCCGATTAAAGTAACCAAAAACCATTTTCATCACTTGCCAATATAATCATTTAACATTAATATTCCACTGTTTTACAAGCATAAACATAATTCCATTTACACAAGCATAAACATGCTTAATATCAAATGTACAAATCACATAAATCCAAGGATCACTTACCATGTGCATCCTTAACAAAATGGCATTAAAAACCAACAACCTCAATGCTCTAAAACATGCTTTAAAACAGTAATTAAATCACATTCAACTCAAGTGCATTTTCAACAAAACATAGCACATTTCCGAGAGAGACTTCGAATCACTTAGTCTTGAGCTTAGATAAGTGTTTCAAACTTACACTAAGCTTCCAAGACCACGTTCAAAGTGTTACAAAGCTGGAAAATCCATTTCCACTCACCGATATGCGAAGCCTTGCTCGCCGACACGAAAATTACTCTTCCGGAGCCTCCAAAAACGTCTCGTTTGCTCCCAGATCAAGATCCCCTATTTTCACATCATCAAAACAGAGATCTAAATGCATTAAAATGCATTTCAACACCAGCAACCAATCACAAACTCGTTGCTCACCCAAACAACACCAAATTACCCATCCGAAACAACCAAAAACTCAATCGATTGCTTCCTAAACCAAACCCATCCAACATACATCACTTCCGAACAATTATAAACATCAAAACACATCTAAAATCAACTTAAACCCATCCTTATACCTCTAACAAGCAATACTTCATCATTTCACCTCAAAAACCCAACTAGAACTATCAAGAAACTCAAGGATCTCAAGGATTTCGGGATTTATATAAAAAAACCTCTTTTCAACATATTAACAAACATGAAACTCAATTAAAATCAATCCAAAACAGAGCTTAACAAAACGAGTCCGAAAATCAAGAGTTTCATCATATTTTTGCAAGATTTCAATCTCAAATTGAAACTATAATGAAAACTTAACCCAAAACATTAATTAGAAGCCAAAGATCTTGGGAATTTCAATAAAGAACCTAAATTGAAGGGTGAGAATGAGATTTACCTCCAATCCTTGCTTTCCTCAATGAATGACAAGTTTTCCTTAGCAAAAATCTTGAAGAACTTGAAAGAACTCTTGAAATTTGTTTAGAAATTATTGAGAGAGTGTTTGGGAGAAAAGAATTCTGGAGAAAATGAGTTAGAATTGTGTTTGGCTGAAAATGAGAAGAGAAAGGTAGTTACGTCAAGTGAAATCTCATTCTTCTAATTTTTTTAATTTTAATTTAATAAAAATCCTTTTATTAAATCACTTTAAAAACCCCTTTTAAAACACATGTCATATTAAGGAAAGGTTAAATTGCAATAAAGTTCCCTAAAGATTCTAAGATTTTGGCTCCTCTTTTAAAATCACATTTTCCACAGTTTTGAAAATTTACATTTTGTTCACTACCCAAAATGTACCAGCTCTTCCGAAACTCTTTTTGTAAAATTGATTTGACCAACCTCTTAAACATAATTTTAGAGGATTTTAGCAATTTTTACCATATATTTATCCTATCCCAATCCTTGATTTCCTTAAATCACTTAATGCGATTCGAACCGTTTCTGACCAGTCCGGTCCGATGTCTAAAACATCTAGGCCCAAAACCAGGGCGTTACAACTCTCCCCCACTTAGGAAATTTCGTCCTCGAAATTTTACCTGAGGGAAAAAAGTGCGGAAACTGCTTCAGCATGTCCGCCTTACTTTCCCATGTAGCCTTCTGAACTCCTCGGTGTCGCCACAACACCTTCACAAGCTCTATCGTCTTGCGACGAAGAACTTTGTTCCTCACATCCAGAATCCTAACTAGTTCTTCATCATATGACAAATCCGGATTCAACTCTATCTTTTCAACAGGCATCACATGCGAAGGATCCAATATGTACCTCCGGAACATTGAGACATGGAACATATCATGTATCTTTTCCAGCTCTGAAGGCAATCTCAACCAATATGCCACAGGACCAATATGCTTCACAACCTCGTAAGGTCCAGTGAACCTTGGGCTAAGCTTACCCTTACGCCCAAATCTCATCACCTTCTTCCAAGGCGATACCTTCATGAACACACGTTCGCCAACCGCAAACTCAATTTCCTTACGCTTCAGATCCGCGTAAGACTTTTGTCGATCCGATGCTGCCTTCAAACGCTAACAAATGAGCTTCACCTTCTCGATGGTTCCCTTTAACATAGCTGGCATCGAAATCAACTTCTGCCCAACAAGGTGGCGTTCTACATCTTCTCCCATTCAAAGCCTTGTATGGAGCCATTTGAATACTGGCTTGATAACTATTGTTATACGCAAACTCAACCAACCACAAATGCTTCTCCCAAGAACCCTAAAAATCTATTATGCAGCATCTCAACATGTCCTCAAGCACCTGGATCACACGTTCCGACTGTCCATCCGTCTGAGGATGATACGAAGTACTAAAATTCAACCGTGTACCCAAGGCTTGATGTAAACATTCCCAAAATCATGCTGTAAACCTCGGATCCCTATCCGACACAATGGACTTTGGCACACCGTGCAACCACACAATCTCAACAATTTACAACTCAACCAACTTATCCAAGGTATACGTAGTCTGCACCGGAAAGAAATGTGCACACTTCGTGAGGCGATCAACAATCACTCAAACCGAATTCTTCTTTGACGGTGACAATGGCAACCCAGACACAAAATCCATGGTAATTCTCTCCCACTTCCATTCTGGGATTCTCAAAGGCTGCAACAACCCAGAAGGAACCTGAAGTTGAGCTTTCACTTGCTGACACACCATGCACTTACTAACGAACTCAGCAACATCCTTTTTCAACCCCACCCAGTAGTAGTCATCCTTCAAATCACGATACATCTTCGTACTACCAGGATGCATAGCAAAAGGAGTACTATGAGCTTCAGTCAGAATAGTGCGCCTCAACTCAACATCATTTGGCACCACTATTCGACTTCCAAAGCACAGAACACCGTCATCATTAAAACTGAAATCCAAAGGCTTACCCTTCGCGATGTCCTGAACATGAGGAACAAGGGAATCATCAAGCAACTGCTTATACTTGATCAACTGTATCAGAGATGGTTTCACTTGCAACTCAGCGATAAGACCACCAACACGCAATATGCTCAAGTGAGCAAACATCGGCCTCAACTCCACAGCCACTTTCCGGCTCAAAGCATCGGCCACAACATTAGCCTTGCCCAGGTGGTACTCGATCGTCAAATCATAATCCTTAAGCAACTCCACCCAGCGAAGTTGCCTAAGATTCAACTCATTTTGAGACATAAGATACTTCAAGCTCTTATGATCCGTGAACACAATACACTTCTCGCCGTACAGGTAATGCCTCCAGATCTTCAAAGCAAACACAACAATCGTAAGCTCAAGATCATGAGTAGGGTAGTTACGCTCATGCACCTTCAACTATCTAGATGCATAGGCTACCACCTTACCTTCCTGCATCAACACGAAGCCCAAACCAACAATAGACGCATCACTATAGACCACAAACTCCTTACAAGACTCAGGTTGAATCAGAACAGGAGCTTGCGTCAAAGTTTCCTTTAGCTTTTCAAAAGCTTGCTGCCTCACATCCGTCCAGTCAAAGCGAACATTCTTTTGCAACAGCTTGGTTAAAGGTGCAGCAATCTTCGAGAAATCCTTGACAAACCTACGATAATACCCGGCAAAACCAAGGAAACTTCGTACCTCCGTTACCGACTTAGGCACCTTCAAACTCATCACAGCCTCTACTTTGTGCGGATCAACGCGAATACCCTCAGCTGATACGGCATGCCTTAGGAAGACCACCTCTTTAAGTCAAAACTCACACTTACTTAGCTTGGCATACAATTAGTTCTCCAACAACGCTTGCAAAACGATTCTCAAGTGTCTATCATGATCCTTCTCGGTACGCGAATACACAAGGATATCATCGATGAACACCACCACAAACTTTTCCAAGAACTCATGGAACACACGATTCATCATGTCGATGAAAGAAGCAGGTGCGTTGGTCAAACCAAACGACATCACTAACAACTCATAATGCCCGTACCTTGTCCGAAAAGCTGTCTTAGGTACGTCCACATCCTTCACCTTCAATTGGTAATATCCTGACGTGAGGTCTATCTTAGAAAACACTGATGCTCCTCAAAACTGATCAAAGAGATCATCAATCCTAGGCAAGGGATACTTGTACTTGATCATCAACTTGTTCAGTTACCGATAATCTATGCACATTCTCATTGTCCCATCTTTCTTCTTTACAAATAAGACCGATGCACCCCAAGGTGACACACTCGGCTGAATGAACCCTCGATCCAACAACTCCTGTAGTTGCATTTTCAACTCCTTCAGCTCTTTAGATGCCATGCGATAAGGAGCAATGGACACCAGAGTCGTATTCTCATACAACTCGATACCAAAATCAACTTCCATGTTTGGTGGCAACCCAATCAAATCTTCCTGAAAGACACCTGGAAAATCGCAAACAGTTCTGATGTCATGCACACGTACATCCTTCGTGCCAGGATTAATTACATAGACAAGATAAGCCTCACAACCCATCCTCAGCATACGGCTTGCTTCCAAAGCCGAAATCGCATTCTACTAGAATTTCAGATTCTCGCCTACTATCACCACTTCATAATCATCGACAAGCTTTAAGGTGACCCGTTTGACATCAAAGTCAACCACTGCTCTATGCTTATTCAACCAATCCATACCAAGGATCACATCGAAACCGTAGAAGGGTAACTCCATCAAATTCAAAAGAAAAACATGGCCTTGCACAGATAAAGGGCATATCATATATAACTTCCTAGTGCCTACAGTCTCACCAAAAGAACTAGTCACTTGCATTCCTACTTTGAGCAACTCAACAGGTATATCAAGAAAATACGCACGCTCACTCAAAATATAAGAATGTGTAGATCCAGAATCAATCAAAGCCATCAATGATAAAGACTGAAGAGCAAAGGTACTTACGATAACATCGGTATCATTGCGCTCCTCGCGCTGAGCATAGACCCTCGCAGGATCGCCTCCCTCAGGCCGAACTACCACCACGTGAGCAATGCTTCATTGACCCTCATCTCTCCTCTGAAAGTTCCCTCGTCCACGCCCACGGCTTTTCTAAGGTGCAACCGCAGCAGGTGCATATCATTGGCCTCCACCAGCCAACAAAGGACACTCTCGCCTCAAGTGATTCGCTGAACCACAGTTCCCGCACGAACTCCCTGTTACCACCACAAGAACCTGAACCTCCCTAGCCGCTCGAGGATAATCTCACCTCAGATGACCCTGAGATCCACACGTCTAGCACATGTTCTGTTCTGCTCTCATTCGATCTCCCTAAGCCGGTGCACCATGTCCAGCATTGCCCGCCTAGCAGGCTGATATCTCTTATCTCGTCCCCTCTTATTCTATCCACCTCCGGAACTAGACTCAACTGCTCTCTTTCAAGAGCTAAAACCAACTACTCGAGATGCCAAACCCAAATTCTTTTCAATGTCTTTGGCTCGATGCAACAACACATCGAAATCGGTGTAATCCGCAGCCAACATGTACGTCTTGGTTTCTTGCAGCAACACGTACCAGAAGCGATCACAGCAATGAATCTCATTAGGTATTAGCTCAGGGGCATACTGGCTCAGACGTACGAATTGGACCACGTGCTCAGCCACAGAAAGGGTTCCCTGAACTAGCGACATAAACTCGCGTTTCTTTTCATCCAAGTATCTCAATCCTAGATACTTTCTCTTAAAAGCGCCTAGGAAAAACTCCCAATCTACTTCATTGGGTTCCATTCTAGCAATGGTGGTCGTTCACCAACTATACGCATCACCCTGGAGAAGAGAAACAACGCACCCCAGCTTGCGCACATCATTACAGCCCATCTGATCCATGATACGGATCGTGCTTGCCAACTAAGCTTCTGACGCCTCAGGGGACATGCCAAAGAACTCAACAACTTCTAGGCTTCTCAACCTCTCCAAAGGTAAACCCGTCTGCCCAGCTGCAGGGGCCTGTACATACGCTCCGGCTACTGCGGCCTGAAACGCCCCGATGATCGCCTGAACCAACGGTGTTAGATCACCCAAACCCGGACCAGCATGTCATTTCTGCTCCTGCTCCCCACCTCTAGGTGGTGGCGGAGGAGGCAAATTTCCACTATGAGGGACATCAGCCCCTTGCTCACCTTGGTCGCCCTGCTCACCCGCAGGCACTATCGTGTTCGACCTTAGCTCTCTCCTCGGACCCATAGTGCAATTTTTAACAAGGCATAACAATAAAACAAAACAAACCATTTAGGCCAGCCTCAAGCAAGGATCCAAGTTCAGAAAAACATTTAATCAGTGTAATAAGGCAATGGGCACCCCGATTTCCCTCAAACATAACATAACATACAATGACATATCATGCTTTCCATCAACCAAAATCAGCTCATATCAACATCTCGTCATCAACATACAATCATATTCATCTCACATATGATTTACATCAATCAAGCATAGCATAAGCTCCAATATTCAACCAAAATCATGCTTTTCAATCAACACACATCAACACATACCAATTTCACATACCAACATCCACAATTCTTTCGTAACCTAGCTCTGATGCCAACAAATGTAACCCCCTTAGCCCAGCCTAGACGCCCGACCCGAACTGAGAAGATTACACGGGGAAAATTAAAGTCAACTCGTTAAACTCAACCTCGATTAGCGACCCTTTTTTTCTTTTTATCTTATACAGATGCGTCTAATTACCCTAAATGATTAGCAAATTGCTTTAGCGAAAGTGACACAGCGAACGAGACCCAATTTAGGGTTCAATGACACATAAATGTCTTTTAGGAACTAAATTGTAAATTCCTAGAATTATAAGGATTAAACAAGTTTTTAAGTTACCAATTCAAAATTAATCATATTACACGCCAGCATGTAAAATTGCATCTTAAACAGATCATCCAAACTCATTTAATTAAACATTCAACATTCAGGGACCATATCGTAAGAAAACATAAACCTGGAACAATTCAAATTCAACGGTCAAGTGTTTCGAAACACAAGACCCTATATCGGAACGGTCGTTCCGAAACCAGGTTGACCGTTTCGATACGTGGGTGCGTTCTGAAACCCGTATCGAAACAATGCTTTCCAGTAGCAAAATGTTCTGAAACGTGTTTTCCCGTTTCGAAACCCCATGACCATTCCATGCCATCGTTCCGAAACAGATAAGGGCGTTCCGAAACGCCTTGCCTTACAACTTCTCTAAATGCGGGTTTTACTCAACTAAACACCTCCGAAATCATTCCAACACATGCCACATAGCACATTCAACATGTATAAGCATCAATGTCCAGCATTACGAAGCACAAACTAAAACATACCATCAATCATGCAAGCATTATGTCTATAGGCATGCTTCCTAGTCTTCAAAACCATACACAAGCTAAAAACCACATTCAAGCACAAAACAATCCTCAAAGGGCATTTACAAACCAAAATATGCAAACCAAACATGCTTAGGGTGTTTAACATCACCAAATACTAACAAGAGTAGAAATCACTCCCATTGCCTCCTATTACACCAAGGTGAAACTACATACTTTGTTTAAACAAAAGCTTGGATTCCACTTGCTATCGGGCTGTCTCGACTGCTCAATTTTCTGCATTGATGAAACAAATGAGCGTAAGCAAAAAGCTTAGTGAGAATCGCTAAAAGCAGCATTCATCAATGCATTTCATATAATCATTGCATCATTAATTGCAAACTCATGCCTTTCTTTAAAACATGTTATTCTAAGCATCACTGGACTTTTCAAACCACATGCTTTAGTCATCATTTAAATAACAACAAATAACTTTTTGCTCAAGCTTAAACCAAGCATCACATGCATTCTAGCATAAACCACAAGCATCTCATGCTTAAATCATCAAAAAAACAACAACATTATATTGGCCTGCAAGTGATCCATTCTCAATGATACCAAAACCAACACAAATGACACAATCGGATACGCGAATTACAAGCGTTGTCCCATACGCTTCATACACACTACCAGAATACACAAGGCTCACACACGAGAGCAACCCCCCATCGTTGTGACACCCGTGGTGGAGTATAACGGTACAATCACAACCCCTCAACACCACTCATCGGTAGTTGTATAACTCCACTAACGAGATCACGAGACACATAATACAAGACCCACACACGGGATTAACATCCACCGTTGTGATCTTAACCTCAATTTTTAGGGTACTTGGATGGAGTATACGGTACAATCACAACCCCTCGACATCCAAGGCCACTTTATTCACGGTGTACCCAATCCTATAGCCGGCTAACTATATCTGATTAAAGTAACTAAAAACCATTTTCATCACTTGCCAATATAATCATTTAACATCAATATTCCACTGTTTTGCAAGAATAAACATAATGCCATTTTCACAAGCAGAAACATGTTTAATATCAAATGTACAAATCACATAAATCTAAGGATCACTTGCCATGTGCATTCTTAACAAAATGGCATTAAAAACCACCAACCTCAATGCTCTAAAACATGCTTTAAAACAGTAATTAAATCACATTCAACTCAAGTGCATTTTCAACAAAAACATAGCACATTTCCGAGAGAGACATTCAAATCACTTACTATTTAGCTCCCTAAAGATTCTAAGATTTTGGCTCCTCTTTTAAAATCACATTTTCCACAGTTTTGAAACTTTACGTTTTGGTCACTACCCAAAACGTACCTCTTCCGAAACCCTTTTTGTAAAATTGACTTGACCAACCTCTTAAACATAATTTTAGAGAATTTTAGCAATTTTACCATATTTTTATCCTATCCCGATCCTTGATTTCCTTAAATCACATAACGTGATTCGAACCGTTTCCGACCGGTCCGGTACGATGTCTAAAACATCTAGGTCCAAAACCAGGGCTTTACATCTAAAGTGTGTTTTAATGTTATGAAAAGATATTTTCAAAAGAAATCATAAAACTAGGTGAGTTGCTAATTTTATAGGTTGAGAATAGTTGGATTTTTGGGTGTTTAAGTTAATAGATTGTTGCTGGAGTTATATGATGGTTATGAGGATGTTTTTAGATGTTAAATGACGTTGATTTGATGATCAAATCGTTAGGTAATGGCTGGGCAATGTTTAATTTGATTTTGGTGATGTTTTCAGTTATTTTTGGAAGGCGATTGATGGTGTTTAGTTAGATGAGTTGAGGAGTTGGTGTTGCTGGAATTATAGATGCATAACGATGCATTAATCCTCTATTTTTATGTGGATCAAACAGGGGAGATTGATCCTTCATCATTTGACGAGGTTTCGATAGCTTCAGACGCTTGATTTCGGATCAACAAGTAGAGCTTGGTCTGTCAGTGAATAGAGACATGGTTTTCAGCTTTCTAAAGGTTTGAAAGTGATTTTGGAGGTTTTGATTTTGCTTGAAACGCTGATATAAGCTCGGAAGAAAGTATTGGAATATTTCACTCTCGTTTTCGGTTTTATTTAAATACATTCTCATGCTCTTAGATTTGATTACTTAGTGTTATATGCATGTTTTAGAATTGAAAGATGTTGCAAATGTTCATATGTTGATTTATGAGTTTAGAAAATGATTTGCAACATGATTTAGAAAATGCTATGTACATGGTTTATTGCATTTGAAATGAGATATTGGATATTGGTTTGATTGATGCATATGAAAAATAGTAAGGTAATCTGGCTTGAAACGATATATTGGCAAGTGACAAATAGTTAAATGTTATCGGATATAGGTTGCATGTCATAGGATTTAAAGTGCACTATAATAAGTCGCATCATGTGGGTTAGAGGTAGCTCCCCCATGGGAACCGCAGTGGTTGAGGTAGAATGTGATCGATTTCTCCCGCTGGTGGATTTATACATCATAATTATTAAGGTGGTAGTTGTTTCAATGCTCTGGTTCAAAGGAGTATGTAGAAAGTGGTAGAGACGCCACTTGGGAAATTCGTGTATCTGATGTGTTTTGCAAATAGAAATGGTTTTGTTTTGGGTCACATGGAATGCCAATATATGAGAATTAATGTATCATGATACATGAATAGAATTTGTATAAAGCGGTTTATACATGAGGTACTCTTTAAGCTTTTCTTATAGATGAACAAGCATGTGAAGGCTTAAATTGAGGTTTGCTTTTGAAAATGATAGAAATCAATGATACATGCTTAGAAAATGGTTTATCCAACTTCTTTTAGAAGAAGAATGAGGCATGATATGTTTTTGGGCATGATTATGGGATATATGTTTTAGAACAAATCTTTTAAAAGCATTGTTGAGTGTTTTCTTCGAGCATCCCTCACTAAGCTTTTATGCTTAGGATCTCTTTTCTCGTCAATGCAAATAAATAAGTTTCCCAAGGCAGCAAGCAAGCAGGAAGGGAATTCCTAGGGTTTAGAGTTTTCACAAGTATGGTTTGTAAACTAGACAAGTAGTAATAATGACAATGAGGGTTCATTGTTGATTTGGGAGTGTATTTACTAAACACCTTGTTTGAGCAAGTACATATGGTTGGTTTGAACTTGTAAATGGCCTTTGAGGTTTGATATTTTCTTTGGTTGGTGTTTTGGATTGTTAAGTGATTGGTTGCTAGGAAGCATGCCTTTAGTATTTCAATTCATGATCGATAATTATTTTGAAGCATGTCTCGGCGATCTTCTGTTGTGGTTTTATTCCTTGATTGTTTGTCAATATGTTAGAACCATGTTAGAATGGATTTTCTTTGTTAAAAGCATGTAAAACCAGAAAATTTGGACATTATAGGCCCAAGTGTTTTGATACACGACCTAGCGTATCGATACAATATGCTTGATTTTACCCAGGTGCTTCGATACGCGAGCAACTATATAGATACGACCTAAGCATTTTAGCTGGTCATTTCGATACGCGATGTAGTGTTTCGATACGCGTTTTGGTTATTGGAAACTAGAATTTCAAATGCGTATAAGCGTACAGATACACCTACACGTGTACCGAAATGCCCAATAGTTTATGTAACACCCGTGTTTTGGGGTTAGGAGTTAGGCGTGTGTGTTTGGTTCGAGTCATCCAAAATCGGTTTAATTTAATTACACTTTAATTTTGAGTTAAATGAGATTTAAAATTAAGGAGTGGCATTTTTGTAAATAAGTTGAAATAGTGAAGACACCCTTTTTGAATCAAAAAGAACAAAAAAAATAAAGCTATCTTCCTCCCCTTTTGAGTTTCCAACGTGAAATAGACCCAAACCCCTCCCAAAACCCCAATCTACTATTCCATCCATTTTCTCCCTCAATTCAAGAGCTTTTTCGAAGGTAATTTTATAATTGAGTTCTCCTCATCATCCTAATCATTTCCATGGTTGTAGAATTCAAAACTATCAATATTTGTGTTTTTCAAGTTTGATGAAAGTTTGGATTTTTAATGGGTTTTTCATTTGTTTTTGGTTTGTTGAGTTGGGTTTTGAATTAGTCTCACCTAAATACACCTAATATCTTGAAATGGAAGGATTTGGGGAAAAATCCCGAAGTGGGTCTTTGGGGCATTTTTTGAAGTGTCTAAACTTGAGTTTTTGAAGTGTTTTTGTGTTGGGTTGAAGGGTTGATGGTATAGGGTTGTTAGGATGGTGTTTTGGAAGCCTTTATATGTCATTTGGGTGATGGAAATTGTGGTTTTCAGCTGGGTATTTGGGGAGCACGAAAATCAGAATTTTGTGGTTAGTTTGGGTTTGAATTTGTGAAGCTTTGACATGTGGTTGTGAGTTGGGTTTGTGGCTGAGTTTAGAATTGAATTGGTTGAGTAATATTTGTCTTTTGATTGGTTAGAAGCTAGAGGAAGCATTGGAGAAGGATCGGGATCGAATCCTGGAATTGAGGAGGCTTGACTCGCTTTGCTTGGTTTGCTAAGGAAGGGTGGTGAGTAAAACTTTAAATTGTTTTAAAGTTGGTTCAAGTGTGTAGTGGAGGTATTGGAATGAGCTTGGTAGACCATTCCAAGGTAGAAGTTAAATTGGTAGTTTAACTTCTTGGTTGTTAATGATGCTTAGATGCCTATGCCTATTTTGATCTTGTGAAGTATGAATTGACTTTGTATGTGTATACATTGTTGTATGTGATGATGGTTGTATGATATAAATGATGGTTGTTGTGATGTGGTTTAAAAGTAATTGGCACTAGTTAACTTACCGGGTATAAATGATTGATTATTAGGATTAGTGTGCACATGTTTGAGTCAAATTCGCGCGTGGCCTTAGTGGCGTTAAGTCATCAAGGAGGAGTATGGTGATGTAATATTCCACCGGAAATTTATTTATATTATACGTGATGATGAGTGGAATCCCATCCGTAGGGCATGTGATGATGAGTGGAATCCCATCCATGAGAGGTCCGGTGATGAGTGTAATCCCACCGAGGTAATGTTGTTGTTGAAAGTAAATCCGCATATCCGAGTAAACTAATAGTGGCCAATGTACTTGCTCTTGTGATTATGATGTTGAGATATATGATTTATATTGTTGAGCTTAATATGAAGTAAGATGCCATATTTATGACTCTTGTGATGCTAGCTAGGTTGCTATGTTGATGTCTATGTATGTTGTGTGTGATGTTAAGGATTGCATGCTTGAACCCTGCATTGTCGTTGTTTTTGGTTTTAGAGCATCCTCACTAAGCTTCTAGCTTACGCTCTCGTTTTCGACAATGCAGACCAGTAGCTTGGAGTTAGCAAGGAGCAAGGCGAAGGGATGTTCCAAGTTTGTAGTTGCTCAAGTATGATTTAGTAAATAAAGTAGTAGTTTAGCAATGGGGCTACTATGTGTTTTGTATGAGCGTTGTATGACTCATAGATGTTGATGATGTTTATGCTTTGCTTGGACTTGTAAACCATGTTAAGCCTTGTTGAATGCTTGTTTGAGATGCTATGCTTTTGGATGAATACATGTGTTAGTGACGCATGTAAACCTTTATGTGAAGACATGTGCCATTTGGCTTTTGAGCTTTTAAGCATGCCTATTTATGCAATGTCTATCTTTATGTGAATGCCATGATGTATATGTCTTATTGTCCATCTAAATTGATCTATATGTTAGTTCTTGGTCGTGAAATGTTGTATGAATGCTTGTATTTGGTTAGGGAGGTCTTAAAGTGAATCTAGAATCAAGTCTTGTGCCGTTTTGCTGAATTTTGAGGTCTTACAGTACAGAGCGTATCGATACGCCTGAGGGCTATATCGATACGGTTTGAACTCTAGGACTCCGTTTTGGCTTGGTGTATCGATACACGGGGGCGTATCGGTACGCTCAAAGCTCACTGGAAATCCGAGAAATTGGTGAGGCTTTTGCGTATCGATACGGGCTCTAAGCGTATCGGTACGGGTTTATCTCGTTGACCACGAGATGTTGACCGAGAAGGGCGTATCGATACGCTCAAGGGTTGTATAGATACGGTCTTCCTGTGTTGACTGATGGATGTTGACCTTGGTCAAGGCGTATCGATACCCTTGATTGGTGTATCGATACAGCCTGCTCTGTAAGTATAAAATGGACTGTTAACATGTTGTTTGGGGTTCGGTTGTGTATCTTCCGTGATGTTTTCCGCTATCGTGATCACTTAGGAAATAATATGCCTTTAGACAAGATTTAATTAAAAGAAAATTTCTAGGGTTGCTAACCGAGGGGGAACCTTAACGGGTTTCGCTTCAGTTTTCCCCGTGTAGCCCACTCGGACCGGTCATCCGTCCAGACCGGGACGAGGGGGTTACATTTGTTGGTATCAGAGCCTGAGGTTACCGAGACCTCGGGCAGGTAAGTGAGGTAAGCTTGATGTGTTAACCAATTGTTATGTTTCGGTGTATGCTTTGCCATGTATTCTTGTTGTTTGATCGCTCATATGGTGTTTGGAAGCATGATTGTTGCGTTTGGTGTAGTGTCGAGTTCTCGTTGCTACTATTACTTAATTTAAAAGGGTTTTGTAAAGGAAAGTACTTGAGCACAGTTGGACCCTTGCCTTTGCTAACTTAATCCTTATATGTTGTTTGTTGTAGTTATTATCTTGCTAGCTGTATCATGAGACCACGAGGGAGGCCTAGGATGGTTCAGCCGGAACCACGGACACAAGCTCCGGGAGTTGAGCAAATTGGTGGGGCGCAGGCTCCTCAACCTCCTCCACCTCCTCCTCATCAAGAGGGAGGTGAGGCGGGAGCCGATGGTGTAGGACCTCAAGTTGGCCAAGGACCGGCCGAGATAGATTTAGCTCCCCTAGTTCAGGCGATAGCCGGGGCTTTCCAGGCTGCGGTGGCTGGGGGTCAGGCAGTGGCACAACCCCAGGGAGAGGGTACTGGTTTTCCATTAGAGAGACTCCGCAGTTTGGGAGGTGAAGAGTTCAGAGGGTCGACACCGGAGAGGTCTGAGATGTGGTTAGAGAAGACCGTCCATATTCCAGCATAGATGGGATGTACCGGGGAACACAAGCTAGGGTGTGTTATATCTCTGCTTCAGGGTGATGCCTACACTTGGTGGGTCACCATCACTACGGGTATGGAAGAGGTTGAGATCACTTGGGAGTTTTTCGAGTCAGCTTTCCGTAAGAAATATATGGGTCCTCGTTATCTCGATGAGAAGAAGAGGGAATTTATGGCTTTGCTTTAGGGGAGTATGACTGTGAAAAACTATGAGATCAGATTTGTCAGGCTGAGTCAGTATGCATCCGATCTTGTTCCTACTGAAGTGGAACGTTGTAACCGTTTCCGCTATGGGTTGAATGAAGAGATTAAGAGGTACACTTTAGCTTCTGACTACACAGATTTTGATGTCTTGGTCACTAGGGCCAAGGACTTGGAGCACAGTTTGGGCTTGACCAAACGATCTGGTGGTTCTAGTTCTGGGAAGAGATCTAGTGACTTTGATAGAGGTGATGCCAAGAGGCATTGGGACAACAGGCATCACTATGACCATAGATGTGGTAGAGGTAACCACAGCATGGGCCAACAGGGCCAGAGGGCTGGTGGGAGGTTGCCCACGTGTACTAGTTGCGGGAGGAATCACACCGGTGAGTGTTGGGGAAATTTCCACTCATGTTGGGGTTGTGGAGCTAGGGATCATATTAGGCGTGACTGTCCATATTAGGTGGGGCAGGCACCGGCTCAGGCTCCTACTAGAGCCAATGACTTTCAGAGAGGTCGCGGGCGCGGTAGAGGTAACTTCCAGCCGAGGAATGATGGCCAGAAAAACATAGCACACGTAGTTGCAGTCTAGCCAGAAGGCGGAGGTCAGGCCAGAGTTTACGCTCAGCGTGGGGATCAGCATGACACAGATGTGATCGCAGGTAACTTCTCGATACAGTCTTTGGGTTTGCTTTCTTTGATTGACTCCGGGTCTACACATTCTTATATACTGAGTGAGCATGCAAAGTTGTTGAAATTTGCCTTGTGAAATATTAGAGGTAGGAGTTAGTGTTACTTGTTCCTTCGGGGATACGGTAGTAGTTAGAAAGATGTATAGAAGGTGTCTGAAGATGGTTCAGGGACATTTGTTTCCAGTGGATATGATGGAGCTACCATTTTATGGCTTTGATGTGATTCTGGGTATGAACTGGCTCACTGAGCATAGAGCTAGGATAGACTTTGAGACTAAGAGGATTTCTTTGAGACTCACAGATGATTATGAGATAATGGTGGTGGGTGAGAACGTGAAGTTCTTATCCAACGTAGTTTCGGTTCTAGAGGCTAAGAGGTTAGTTGAGATGGGTTGCGAAGCATATTTGGCCTATGTGATGAATCCAAACATGAGTGAGGTTAGACCTCAAGACATCCGGACAGTGTGTGACTTTCCTAGTGTGTTTTCGGAAAAGTTGCCGGGTTTACCACCTGATAAAGAGGTAGAGTTTTCTATAGAGACTTATTCAGATTCAGCTCCTGTTTCGATTGCTCCGTATCGTATGGCACCGAAAGAACTGAAAGAGTTGAAGACTCAGTTGCAAGAGTTGACAGATAGAGGCTCCATTCAACCTAGTTCTTCGCCTTGAGGTGCTCCAGTTTTGTTTGTGAAGAAGAAAGATGGAAGCATGAGAATGTGTATAGACTACAGACAGTTGAATCAGTTAACAGTGAAGAATAAGTATCCGTTGCCAAGAATTGATGATTTGTTTGATCAGTTGAAAGGGGCATCAGTCTTTTCGAAGATTGACTTGAGATCAGGTTACTACCAATTGAAGGTAAGAGAAGTTGATGTACCGAAGACGGCCTTTAGGACTAGATATGGTCACTATGAGTTTTTAGTCATGCCTTTTGGGTTGATTAATGCACCGGCTGCTTTCATGGATATGATGAATAGGATCTTCCATCAGTACCTAGATCAGTTTGTAGTTGTCTTCATAGATGACATCTCGGTGTATTCGCGTACCGAGGAAGAGCACGACCAACACTTGAGATTAGTTTTGAAGACTTTTTTAGATAATCAATTGTATGCGAAGTTGAGCAGGTGCGAGTTCTGGATCTGAGAGGTAGTCTTCCTAGGGCACGTAGTGTCAGCCGATGGGATTAGAGTTGATCCGAAGAAAATAGAGGCTATTATTGAGTGGAAGTAACCGAAGTCAGTAACAGAGGTTCGTAGCATTCTAGGCTTAGCTGGATATTATAGAAGATTCGTAGAAGGTTTCTCGAAGTTAGCCGCTCCATTGACACAGTTGCTTCAGAAGAGTGTTCAGTTTGAGTGGTCAGATGCAAGACAGAGAGCCTTTGAGAAGTTGAAAGAAGCTTTGACTCAAGCACCGATCTTGATTCAGCTAGAGTCTGGAAAAGACTATGTAGTTTATAGTGATGCTTCCTATGTAGGCCTAGGTTGTGTTCTCATGCAAGACAAGAGAGTGGTGGCTTATGCCTCAAGACAGTTGAAGACTTACGAGTGAAACTATCCGACCCATGACATAGAGCTAGCTGCAGTTGTGTTTGCTCTGAAGATTTGGAGACATTATATGTACGGTGAGAAATGCACAGTGTACACAGATCACAAGAGTTTGAAGTACATCATGACTCAGGGAGATTTGAATCTCAGACAGCGTAGGTGGTTAGAGTTGCTAAAAGACTATGATATTACGATTGAGTACCATCCGGGTAAGGCCAATGTAGTGGCCGATGCTTTGAGTAGAAAGGTAGTTGTAGATTTGAGAGCCATGTTTGATAGATTGAGCTTGTCCGGAGATGGTGGCTTGGTGGCCGAGCTTCAGGTTAGACCTACTCTAGGTCAGTTGATTAGGGAGAAGCAGCTCTTAGATAGATTTTTGGCACCTCACGTGCAAGATGTAGCCGAGGGTAGACCTTCAGACTACAATTTCAGTACCGATGGGGTCTTGTGTTTTAGAAATAGGATAGTTGTGCCAGAAGACAGAGACTTGAGACGTACGATCTTGACTGAAGCGCACAGTAGTTCGTTTGCTATGCATCCTAGAAGTACGAAGATGTACAAAGATTTGAAGAGTGAGTACTTTTGGGTTGGTTTGAAGAGAGATGTAGCCGACTTTGTGAGTAAGTGTATGGTGTGTCAGAGAGTGAAGGCGGAACATCAGGTTCCCTCAGGTTTGTTGCAACCGTTGAGAATTCCGGAATGGAAATGGGAGAATATCACCATGGATTTTGTTTCAGGCTTGCCTTTGAATCCTACGAAGAAGAACTCAGTTTGGGTTATAGTGGACCGTTTCACGAAGTGTGCTCACTTCTTAGCAGTCAATACGACTTACACTTTAGATAGATTGGCCGATCTGTACATTGGTGAGATTGTTAGACTGCATGGTGTGTCGAAGTCTATTGTGTCCGATAGAGATCCGAGGTTTACAGCTCGATTTTGGGAGTGTCTGCATACAACTTTGGGTACCCGTTTGAATTTCAGCACGTCTTATCATCCTCAGACCGATGGTCAGTCAAAGAGGGTTATACATATTTTAGAGGATATGTTACGTTGTTGCATCATTGATTTTCAGGGTACGTGGGAGAATCACTTGCCTCTAGTTGAGTTTGCTTACAATAATAGTTTTCAGTCGAGCATTCAGATGGCTCCGTATGAGGCCTTGTATGGTAGAAAGTGTAGAACTCCAGTTTGTTGGCCCGGAGTGGGAAAGAAGTTGTTACATATGCCTGATTTGCTCAAGGGGACCACCGATAAAGTGAAATTGATTTGCGACCGCTTAAAGGCAGCTTCGGATAGGCAGAAGTCCTATGCTGACTTGAAGAGGAAGGAAGTTGAGTTCTCAGTGGGTGAGAAGGTGTTCTTAAAAGTGTCTCTGTGGAAGAAACTAATGAGATTTGGCCGAAAGGGGAAGTTGAGTCCGAGGTACATATGACCGTATAAGATTGTGAAGAGGGTTGGCCCAGTTGCTTATCAGTTGCGTTTTCCATCCGAGCTAGAGAAGATACACGATACGTTTCATGTTTCGATGCTCCGTAAGTATAGGTCAGATCCATCACATGTTATGCCTGTAGAAGAGATTGAATTGAATCCGGATTTGACTTATGAAGAAGAACCAGTTGAGATCTTAGCTTCTGACAGTAAGGTGTTGTGGGGTAGATCGATTGAGTTAGTGAAAGTGCGGTGGCAACGTCGAGGGGTGGACGAGGCCACTTAGGAGAGGAAGGAGGATATGGAAAGACAGTTTCCTTATCTCTTTCAGTCAAGTAATTTCGCGGACGAAATTCCTTAAGAGGGTGAGAGTTGTAACACCCGTGTTTTGGGGTTAGGAGTTAGGCATGTGTGTTTGGTTCGAGTCATCCAAAATTGGTTTAATTTAATTAGACCTTAATTTTGAGTTAAATGAGATTTAAAATTAAAGAGTGGCATTTTTGTAATTAAGTTGAAATAGTGAAGACACCCTTTTTGAATAAAAAAGAACAAAAAATAAAGCTATCTTCCTCCCATTTTGAGTTTCCAACATGAAATAGACCCAAACCCCTCCCAAAACCCCAATCTACTATTCCATCCATTTTCTCCCTCAATTCAAGAGCTTTTTCGAAGGTAATTTTATATTTGAGTTCTCCTCATCATCCCAATCATTTCCATGGTTGTAGAATTCAAAACTATCAATATTTGTGTTTTTCAAGTTTGATGAAAGTTTGGATTTTTAATGGGTTTTTCATTTGTTTTTGATTTTTTGAGTTGGGTTTTGAATTAGTCTCTCCTAAATACACCTAATATCTTGAAATGGAAGGATTTGGGGAAAATCCCGAAGTGGGTCATTGGGGTATTTTTCAAAGTGTCTAAACTTGAGTTTTTGAAGTGCTTTTGTGTTTGGTTGAAGGGCTGATGGTATAAGGTGGTTAGGAAGGTGTTTTGGAAGCCTTTAGTAGTCATTTGGGTGTTGGAAATTGTGGTTTTCAGCTGGGTATTTGGGGAGCACGAAAATGAGAATTTTGTGGTTAGTTTGGGTTTGAATTTGTGAAGCTTTGACATGTGGTTGTGAGTTGGGTTTGTGGCTGAGTTTAGCATTGAATCGGTTGAGTAATATTTGTCTTTTGATTGGTTAGAAGCTATAGGAAACATTGGAGAAGGATCGATATTGAATCCGGGAATTGAGGAGGCTTGACTCGCTTGCTTGGTTTGCTAAGGAAGGGTGGTGAGTAAAACTTTAAATTGTTTTAAAGTTGGTTCAAGTGTGTAATGGAGGTATTGGAATGAGCTTGGTAGGTCATTCCAAGGTAGAAGTTAAATTGGTAGTTTAACTTCTTGGTTGTTAATGATGCTTAGATGCCTATGCCTATTTTGATCTTGTGAAGTATGAATTGACTTTGTATGTGTATACATTGTTGTGTGTGATGATGGTTGTATGATATAAATGATGGTTTTTGTGATGTGGTTTAAAAGTAATTGGCACTAGTTAACTTACCGGGTATAAATGATCGATCATTAGGATTAGTGTGCACATGTATGAGTTAAATTCGTGCGTGGCCTTGGTGGCGTTAAGTCATCAAGGAGGAGTACGGTGATGTAATATTCCATCGGAAATTTATTTATATTATACGTGATGATGAGTGGAATCCAATCCTAGGGCATGTGATGATGATTTGAATCCCATCCATGCGAGGTCCGGTGATGAGTGTAATCCCACCGAGGTAATGTTGTTGTTGAGAGTAAATCCGTATATTCGAGTAAACTAATAGTGGCCAATGTACTTGCTCTTGTGATTATGATGTTGAGATATATGATTTATATTGTTGAGCTTAATATGAAGTAAGATGTCATATTTATGACTCTTGTGATGCTAGCTAGGTTGCTATGTTGATGCCTATGTATGTTGTATGTGATGTTAAGGATTGCATGCTTGAACCCTGCATTGTCGTTATTTTTGGTTTTAGAGCATCCTCACTAAGCTTCTAGCTTACGCTCTCGTTTTCGACAATGTAGATCAGTAGCTTGGAGTTAGCAAGGAGCAAGGCGAAGGGACGTTCAAAGTTTGTAGTTGCTCAAGTATGATTTAGTAAATAAAGTAATAGTTTAGCAATGAGGCTACTATGTGTTTTGAATGAGCGTTGTATGACTCATAGATGTTGATGATGTTTATGCATTGCTTGAACTTGTAAACCATGTTAAGTCTTGTTGAATGCTTGTTTGAGATGCTATGCTTTTGGATGAGTACATGTGTTAGTGATGCATGTAAACCTTTATGTGAAGACATGTGCCATTTGGCTTTTGAGCTTTTAAGCATGCCTATTTATGTAATATCTATCTTTATGTGAATGCCATGATGTATATGTCTTATTGTCCATCTAAATTGATCTATATGTTAGTTCTTGGTCGTGAAATGTTGTATGAATGCTTGTATGTGGTTAGGGAGGTCTTAAAGTGCATCTAGAATCGATTCTTGTGCCGTTTTGCTGAATTTTGAGGTCTTGCAGTGCAGGGCGTATCGATACGCCTAAGGGCCATATCGATACGGTTTGCCCTCCAGGACTCAGTTTTGGCATGGTGTATCGATACACGGGGGCGTATCGATATGCTCAAAGCTCACTGGAAATCTGAGAAATTGGTAAGGCTTCGGCGTATCGATACGTGCTCTAAGCGTATCGGTACAGGTTTATCTCGTTGACCACGAGATATTGACCGAGAAGGGCGTATCGATACGCTCAAGGGCTGTATCAATAGGGTCTTCCTGTGTTGACTGATGGATGTTGACTTTGGTCAAGGCGTATAGATACCCTTGATTGGTGTATCGATACGGCCTGCTCTGTAAGTATAAAATGGACTGTTAACATGTTGTTTGGGGTTCGGTTGTGTACCTTCCTTGATGTTTTCCGATGTCGTGATCACTTAGGAAATAATATCCCTTTAGACAAGATTTAATTAAAAGAAAATTTCTAGGGTTGCTAACCGAGGGGGAACCTTAACGGGTTTCGCTTCGGTTTTCCCCGTGTAGCCCACTCGGACCGGTCATCCGTCCTGACCGAGACAAGGGGGTTACAGTTTATTCAGGTAAATGTGATCCATGATTTATTATTCTTTTGTTTATGTCCATGTTTGTTAAACGTGCAAATGTTTGAGTTTGGGATGTTGTTTTAAGTTGATTTTTTACCAACGAGCATGTAATATGACTAAGTGGGGAATGGAAAATTAAAACATGGGTAAGTCCCCATAATTTTTCCTGTTTTGCAAATTAGTTCCTATATCGCGTGTATGTGCAATTGAATGCCAAATCGATGATCATTTGAGTTGAGATTTAATATGCTACTAGTATTCTCACATAGGTTTCCCTAATTTCATCTAGATATATACTATAAAACGGCCGTTTATCGAGGTGAACCTTCATGGGTTCTCTTCGGTAAACCTAGTGTAACTCACTCGGTTCGGTGTATTGGTCAGATGGGGTCAAGGGGTTACATTTGTTGGTATCAGAGTCAGGTTTACTATAATTGGAAGGTAAGTTGTGATGCTTGTGATAATGTTGATTGAATTGTATTTCAAGCATAATGTTTGATAACATGATTCTTTGGTTAGAATTTGTTGTGTTGGGATACCATTTGGGAACCCATTGCCTTATTACTACAAGTAAGAAATGTTTTGATTTGAAACGTGAACACCTTGGATTCTTGCTCAAGCTAGCCTATTTGTTTTCCTTGTTGTATTTTCAAGCTACAGATTCATATTGTTTTTGGAAATGGGACCGAGACGAGAGCTTAGAATTAATGCTAGAAATGTTGAGAATGAGCATGATGATGGATTTCCACCCCCATCCACTGAATCCTCCTGGAGGTGCTAGAGATGGAGGTGGTATGATTCAGGCACCGTGAGAGCCAGTTTTAGAGAAATGACATCGTTGATCTAGGCTATGACTGGAGCGTTCCAGGAAATTGTGGCTAGAGTGCATGTGGCAGCACCGACACCTGCACATGTTAATCCTGGACTTCCATTGTAGCATTTGCAGCTTGGAAGGAATTGAATTTAGAGGTTTGGCTCCGGAAGCTTCTGAGGAGTGGTTTGCAGGCACTCAAAGGATTATTGAACAGATAGAGTGTTATAATATTCGAAAGTTGGGTTCTACAGTGTCCTTGCTTCATGGAGATGCTTATAGATGGTGGACTACTACCATTGTAGGGATGGAACATGCGGATGTGACCTGGGAGTTCTTTGGAACTACTTTTCGAAAGAAGTTTTTGCGAGCCCGTTATCTGGATGAAAAGAACCGTGGGTTTATGGCATTAGTTCAGGGTAACATGACTGTATCAGAGTACGAGGTTTAGTTTGTTCGGTTGAGCCAGTATGCCCTTGAACTGGTTCCCAACGAATATCAGTGGTGTGATCATTTTCGATATGGGCTGGTTACGGCAGTGAAGACGTACATGTTGGCTTTAGATTATACGGAATCTGATCTCATGGTTACTCGAGCTAAGGATATAGAGATGAATATGGGTTTATCCTCTTGTGCAGGGAAATTCTAGTTCTGGAAAGAGATTTTCTAATTCAGATGTGGGTTGTGGTTAGTATAAGAAGTACCGAGATAGGAGGTACCGCCCTGATCAGAGACGTGGTGGTGGGAATATTGGGCGAGGGAAGCAAGGTCATAACACTTTTGTTCGTACACCTAATTGTGACCGTTGTGGGAGGCGGCATGCAGGAGAGTGTTGGAAGACTATTGGAACTTGTTGGAATTGTAGTTCACGAGATCACGTGAGGTGTGATTGTTCGCAGTTGGTTAGAGATGGATAGGCTCCCGCACCTGTTGGTGTGCCGTAGAGAGGCCATGGGCGTGGTTGAGGTAATTTCCAGCACAGGGATGAAGGTCAGAGAGTTGTTGCTCATAATGTGGTTGTTCAACCCGAGGGAGGAGGACCCATGAGGGTTTATGCACATTGCTAGGGGAGGAATGATACGGACATGATTGCAGGTACTTTCACTTTGCAATCCATGTCATTACTTTCTTTGATAAATTCTGGTTCTACACATCCATATATTTTGCGCGAGAATGCATAATTGCTTGATATTCATGTAGAATTGTTGGATGAGAGTATGCGAGTGATAAGTTCTTTTGGAGAGACATTTGTTGTTAGGAGGTTATTTAGGAGATGTCCTTTAATGGTCCAAGGTCATGTCGTTGACGTTCTATGGTTTTGATGTGATTTTGGGTATGGATTGGTTAGCTGGACATTAAATTGTGGTTCATTTTGAAACCAAACGAGTTTCGTTGAGACTAGTCGATGATTATTAAGTTGTGGTGATGGTTGAGAATGTCAAATTCTTATCCAATGTTGTTTCGGCTATAGAAGCGCAAAAGTTGTTGAAGTTTGGCTGTCAAGCATACTTGGTCTATGTTATGAACCTGAATATGAAGGAGGTACGTCCCCGAGATATTTGTATTGTTTGTGATTTTTTGGGGGTGTTTCCCGAAGAGTTGTCTGGATTGCAGTCGGATAGGGAGGTAGAGTTTTGTATCGAGACGTATGCAGATACGGCTCTGGGGTCAATTGCTCTGTATCGCATGGCGCCTAAAGAGTTGAAAGAGTTAAAGACGCAACTTTAGGAATTGTTGGGTCATGGTTTCATCCGACCTAGTGTTTTGCCTTGGGAAGCTCCGGTGTTGTTCGTGAAAAAGAAGGATGACACTATGAGGTTTTGCATAGATTACCGGCAACTGAACAAGTTGACAATTAAGAAAAAGTATTCTTTGTTGCGGATTAACGACTTGTTTGATCAATTTCAGGGTGCTACGGTTTTTTGTAAGGTCGACTTGACATCGAGATACTATCAGTTGAATGTGAAAGATAGAGATGTGTCGAAATTAGCTTTTCGCACACGTTATGGGCATTATGAGTTTTTAGTGATGTCGTTTGGGTTGATGAATGCACCTGCAGCTTTCATGTACATGATGAATCAAGTGTTCCATGAGTTATTTGATCAATTTGTGGTGGTGTTTATTGATAATATTCTTGTGTACTCACGTATCGAGGATGATCATGATAAACATTTGCGAATTGTTTTGCAAATTTTATTGGATAATAAGTTTTATGCTAAGTTGAGCAAGTGTGAGTTCTGGATTAAGGAAGTGGTTTTCCTTGGTCATGTTGTTTCGGCTGAAGGTATTCGTGTGGATCCGTAGAAGATTGAGGTGGTTGTAAATTGGAAACAACCTAAATTGGTGATGGAGGTTTGTAGTTTCTTGGGGTTAGTGGGTTACTACTGTCGCATTGTTGATGGATTCTAAAAGATTGCCGCTCTTTTAACTAAGATGTTACAAAAGGACGTTCGTTTTGAGTGGACAGAGGCGAGATAATAAGTTTTTGAGAAGTTGAAGGAAGCTTTGACGCAAACTCCTATCTTGATTCAACCTGAGTCAGGAAAAGAGTTTGTGATCTATAGTGATGCATCTTATGTTGGTTTAGGGTGTGTGTTGATGCAAAGTGGGAGAGTTGTGACTGATGCATCTAGGCAATTGAAGGTGCACGAGCGCAACTATCCTATGCATGATATTGAGCTAGCCGCATTTGTGTTTGTATTGAAGATTTGGAGGCATTACCTTTATGGTGAAAAGTGTATTGTGTACATGGATCACAAGAGTTTGAAATATTTAGTGTCGCAAAAGGAGTTGAATCTTAGGCAATGTAGATGGTTGGAGTTGCTTAAAGATTATGATTTGATGATTGAGTACCATCTGGGAAAAGCTAATGTTGTGGCTGACGCTTTGAGTAGAAAAGTTGTCGTGGAGTTGAGGGTGATGTTTTCATGGTTGAGTGTGATGCGAGATGGAGGCTTGTTGGCCAAATTGCAAGTTAAGCCACCATTAGTACAATTGATTAAGGAGAAATAGCAGTCTGATGATTCGTTGGTACCACTTGCTAAGGACATAGCGGATGGTAATCCAACGAACTTTTGTTTTAGTGATGATGGTGTCTTGTGCTTTAAGAGTCAAATACTGGTGCCAAAGGATGAGGAGTTAAGGTGCACTATTTTGATCTAAGCGCATTCCAGTCCTTTTTCCATGCATTTGAGAAGTACAAAGATGTATTAGGATTTAAAGAATGAATCTTTTTGGGTTGGATTGAAAAAGGATGTAGCGGATTTTGTTGCTAAGTGTATGGTATGTTAGTGTGTGAAAGCTGAGCATCAATCTCCTTCCCAGTTGTTGCAACCGTTGAGGGTACCAGAATGGAAATGGGAGAGAATTTTTATGGATTTTGTATCCGGGTTGCCTTTGATGCCGTCTAAGAAGAATTCTATTTCGGTAACTATGGTTCGTTTTACAAAGTGTGCGCACTTCCTAGCTGTGCATACACGTATACGTTGGATAAGCCAGCTGATTTGTACATTGCAGAAATTGTGAGGTTGCATGGGGTGCCTAAGTCTATAGTTTCAGATAGGGATCCGCATTTTACTGCGAGGTTTTGGGAGTGTTTGCACAGAGCTTTGGGTACACGATTGAATTTAAGTACTTCGTATCATCCTTAGACGGATGGTCAGTCTGAACGTGTTATCCATGTGTTGGAAGACACGTTGCGGTGTTGTATCATTGATTTTCAAGGATCGTGAGAGTAGCAGTTACCATTGGTGGAGTTTGGTTATAATAACAATTATCAAGGAAGTATTCAAATGGCTCCCTACGAAGCTTTGTATGGTAGAAAGTGTCGTATACTACTTTGTTGGGCTGAGGCGGGAGAAAATTATGTATCTTTGCCCTATGTGCTGAAGGACAATAACGAAAAATTGAAGCTTATTAGTGATATGTTGAAAGGGGCTTCGGACCGACAGAAATCCTAGGCATATTTGAAGTGTAGGGAAGTTGAACATGCAGTTGGTGAAAAAGTTTTCCTGAAAGTATCGCCTTGGAAAAAGGGGATGAGGTTTGGTCGTAAAGGCAAGTTGAGTCTGAGGTTCATTGGACCCTATGAAGTGTTGGAGCATGTTGGTCCGATAGCATATAGATTGATGTTACCTCCGGAGTTGGAGAAGATACATGATGTCTTCCATGTATCGATGCTCCGAAAATATAGATCGGACCCGTTGCATGTGATGCCTATTGAGTAGATTGAGTTGAATCCATATTTGACCTATGATGAGGAACTGGTGGAAATCTTTGATGTTAGTAGCAAGGTTCATTTCGGTAAGACAAACAACTTGGAAAATGTAATACCCCAAAAATACCCCTAATTTTTGAACCCTAAATTTTAAAATCCATAATTTGAAACACTAGCATTTGGGAATTTCTAAATGAAAACCCTAATTTGAATTTAGAGAATTACTTGGGAATAAATAACATTTCAGTGACCTTTTTGTTTTAAATTCAGAATTAGTGACCTTTTTGTTTTAAATTCAGAATTAGTGACCCTTTTGAAATACGGGTAATATTGTGAACCCTTCCCCTATTATTTACCTAAAGGTTAGGTTTTAACTTTTTGTTTCAGTTATGTCGACCCTTCATATCTCATGCTGCAGTCGCACTCCCTCACCTCTGTCTCGAGAATAACCTCTTCTTTCCCTCAGTTCTGATTAAGCTCCGACGAGGGAGTTTGCATAGTCTGTTCAGAGAGTTGCCGATGCCATTCATATCCCTTCACCCTCCGACCTGAACCTACCCATTTGTTCACCATCTTCCCTTATTGTTTGCTCGTAATCAGTAAACAACCTTTCAGTTCTTTTGCTCTGTAGTGTGCTCTATTGTGTGTGACGCTGTTCTTCGGCTACCTAGAAATTGTGGAGAGACCACTCGACCTTCATCGTTTCTCGCTCCACCTCTGCTTCATTTGTTCGGCCGTTCACTCTGCCTTTTCCCTTTACCGACAGATTTATTTGGCGTGGGTGAGTCTGTTGTGTTTTCCTTTTGTTGTTGGGTTTATGTAATCATTATTTTCATTCAAACCTAGGTCAAAAATTGTATTACCCCAAAATTTATGCCCAAATTGTAAACCCTAAATTTGAAATATCCCTAATTTAAAAACCTTAATTTTGAAATCCCTATAATCAAAACCCTAGAAATTAGGGATTTAATTATGAAACCTAAATAAGAAATTTGGGGATTGATTGAATTTTAAACAAATTTAGTGACCTTTTTATAAAGAATTTATATGAGGTGCTACCTCGTGAACCCTAAAAAACTCAAAAACCTACCTAGTAGATTACCTAAAAGATTAGAGTTTTTAAACCTATTTAACCCATTCTTTTCCTTATTTTATTGTTGTCGTTAACTCACCCAAATAACCCCCAATTCAGTTCCATCTTCTGCCACACAAACTTTTGTTTTCTACCCTTTTTTATCCTTTTTTACACAAATGTTTAGACCATTGTTTGTGAAATTCAAATGCATGTTTGTCCAATTTTGAGCGAAACCCATCTCAGCCAAGCTCTTGACGCGTCCATACTATGCTCTTGTCAGTGCGTATTGTTAGACAACGTCAAGTCATAACCATGTACTAAAACATCAGATCTAGTATTAGATCTGAGACGTCCTCTGCAACATTAAAGCTATTGTTGTTAGAGGTGTGTTTTCTTCCGGTACTATAATTAAATTATATATTATTTTTCTATGTGTTTTTGTTTTACCCCTTATGTGATTATTTATATGTATTATGGCTTGTATGATTGACATGACGTGCATACGATTTTCAAAATGTGTTTTAATTATGACTTATGAAACATCGGATTTATGGATCTATGATTTATGGACTATGGTTTATGAAGTATGTTTATGGAATATCAGATTTATGGAACTGGGTTTATGAAATTTGATTTTTAATCATCATGTATGTATGAGCATGGTTTGGGATTTGTACGGAGGAAGCAATGGTTTTTACCACACATCGATTGGTGACGTTGTACTGAGGAGTTCTAGGGAACTTTCCTCTTGGCGATTATAGTTGGGTGCATTGCATTGCGCTTGTGATTTATGTGTTATGCTTTAAAGAATTTTAAGAAGATATTACTATGTTTTTTACGACTATGCTTTTCTTGTACTTTAGAGACACACTAAGCTCTTTAGCTTACTCCCTCATAGTTTCCTCTTACAGATATCTTTGGACTTTAGGCGACGTGGTACATGGAGGATCTCAATTTTATCCGATTATTTTATTATTCAATATGAACTAAACTTAAACTATCAGATTATTATTATTCTATGTTTTGGGATATTTACGTATTTCAGATCGTGGAACTTTATATTTTGGGATTATGTTTCAGCATATATTTACAGACTTTATTTTAGATATTTTATGAAATGATCATAATATTTTTATAATATTTGAGTTTTTAAAACAATTGTGGTATTTACGATACTTATTGTTAATTGATAATTAATTTGTTTTTATAAATTATTTAAACCTAAAATTTATTACTTGCGGGAAATGTTTTCAACAGTGACTTCCTAAATTCGGTCTTTTCTTCTAGGCCCGGTTTAGGGGGTTACAAAAAAGATGTTTTGGTCTCCGTTTTGATGTTTCTAGTGAGTCGTCACTATCCTTGTTGATTTGTTGTCCTCGCTTGTGCTTCAACTGCCAACTCCTTGCAGTTGTCGTTTGTCTCGCCGTTGTGTGGTTACATCGTCGTCGTTGTTTGGGTTCTGCAAAACCAAAGATGTGTAACCTATGGATGAAATTCAAAAATGGTTGTGGGCAAGTGTGGTCATGTATTGACCTTGGCATCGTTGTCTGTGTTGCCTTGCCTCGGCGTTAAGTCCGCACTGCCGCCGCCTTATTTCCCTCGTGTCGTCATCGTTTCTTACCCTTGTTGTTGACATTAAAAGTTCCATAAACCCTAGTGTTGGCTGCAACAATGAGTGTTGGGTCATCAGATCTTGTCTATTGGGAAGCTCGAGTTGAATGTTATTCGGTTGAGCCCAAATAGTGATGTTTTGTGTGAGCCCAAAATGCTTAACCCAAATCTATGTAACATGCTTGCTATCAATCCCCTTTCAAATGTAATAACCCAGATCTTTGGATCACCTTTAACCCATATATGAATCGGACCAAGTTGGACAAGTTTGTCAATCGAACCGGTTTAGACCAGTTGACATTAACCAATTTTGACTCAAATCGAACCTTGACCGCTGACTAAACCGGTTTGACCTTTGACTAATTTGAGCGTTGACCATGACATTAGTGTTGACCTTTGATCGTTAGAGTTGACTTTAACCAGAGTTGACTTTTTCGGATAACCTTCTTCTTGAACTTTTTCGACGTCCTGAGTGTGTATCTGTTGCCCGTTTTTTCAAAGTCTATCCCTAATACTTCATTTTTCTATTTACAATTAATTTGAGCTTAGGAATTTCAAAATAATTGATTATTGGTTTGATTCGAGTTATTCTCGTGTTCAGGTTATTACGACTTTGAGGTTGACGAGTTACCTCATCTTGTTCAGACCGATCGTGCATGTTTCACGAGGTCTTCGCCTAGACCTGAGCGTGATTCACATCCTTCTTGATATTAGAGCTTCTGCCCACTAAAGGTGTGTCTCTTCCTGTGCTATAAACTTGTGTGTTTCTTTCATGCTATAAACTTGTGTGAAATGAGATTTTTACATCTTGTGTGATTTATTCTATGTTGCGATCTTTGAAAGTTTTCAGATATCAAGTATAGCATATCAGGCTGTGTTTTAACTAAAAACCATATTTATCATATTGTGAAATATCATATTTTTGAAATCGTAAAACATCATATTTATAGATTCATGCAACTTGAATTTTTAACAATTCAAGTTTCAGATGAGTCTTGGATTTTAAAATCAGCATCATATCATTATGTGTACATGGATTGAGATTTGTTCGGGAAAGTTCAACTATTTCTCCCTTTGGGCTGAATTCTACTTCGGATCAGTGGTTCTCCCATTCGGGCTGAGTTCCACTTCGGATGGTGCAATAGAGAGAGTAGGTTCCGGGGAACCTTACTTTTTGGTGTATCGGAGATTGGGTATTGTGTTTCATGTGCATTAAACATCATATCATCATGATTCGTTTTTGTTATGTTTTCAGGAAAGACTTTGTTGGAAAATAAAAATATTGTTTTATTTTGTGGTTGTTTGCACTTTAGAGTCACACTAAGCTCTTTAGCTTACACCCCCATAATTTCTTCTTCCATATACTCAAACTCTTTAGGCGACTCAGTACTTGGAGCATCTCACATTTTATTCAGATATTTTCAACATTAAGTATGAACTCTTTTTAATTATTCATGTTTTTATTTTTGGGAAATTATTGTATTGCGGAAATTGGGACTGTTATTTTTTTGGGACTATTTTTTCAACTATATCCATTTAATTGGATATTTTATTGATTTTTCAAAATGTTATTTTAGTAGTTAGATTTGGTCGAATGAATCATTTATTGAGTAATAATTATTTGGATTTCAAAATATTTAAAGTTAAATTCGGTTTCTTGAGGGACATGTTTCAATCACAAATTCCTAGATTCGGCCCATTTCTTCTAGGCCAGGTTTAAAGGGTTATATTTAGTGGTATCGAAGCTTAAGTTCAACCCTCGAACTGTGAGGCCCACTACAATTGTTTTCTAAATGTTTTCGACTTCTACATGCATCTGAAATGTTCTGAGATAAATGGGCATTTTGTTGAGAAAAAAAACTTATTACAGTTTCGCTTGATTTTTTGGAATTACTTTAACATTCTTTTAAAAATCTGACACTCCAGTACCGAATTTGAATTTAGGTTATTACCTTATGTTGATAGTTGTTATGCCACCACAAAGGAGTTCTTGTTTTTTGATTGGTCGAGGTCGTGGCCGAGGCTGTACCACCGCTTATAGTAGTGATTATTCTCCTTATGTTGATCAAATTAGAAATCAGAATGAGATATAAGATAATGGGGTCAAGCCGTTGGGAGTACATCAGATTGGGTGTGATGCCTCGCTTGACGTTGAGGACATTGAGACAGTTACGCCGGACAGTGCCATGGTGAACCGTGAGTTCCTACGTTATTTCCGTCAGTCAGAGGGTCCGAGGAAACCTATATCAACATAATTTATAGTTGTTGGCATGAAATTGTTTGAGTGTAAAACTGGTACACATCCAGTTGATGAATAGTATTTGTTAAAGAAGTTACCGGTTCAGACCAGTTGACTTGAACCAATTTTAACCCTAAATTGGACCTTGACCATCTTCGATCGGCAGAAGGCTTATGCTGATAGAAAAAGGAAAGATGATCAACATAACGTTGGAGACAAGGTCTTTCTCAAATCGTCTCCCTCGAAGAAAATATTTTGGTTCAAGAAGAAAGAGAAGTTGAGCCCTCGATTTATTGGACCTTTCGAGATCACTGAAAGGGTAGGCCTTGTTGCCTATCGGTTAGCTCTTCTAGAAGAATTCACTAAGAGATCAATATCCACATCTATTCCCTTCAGGTAAATTCGAGGACGAATTTTCTTGAAGGGGGAGGGATTTGTAACACCCCAAACTTTTTCTTGAATTTATCCTTAAATTTTCGGCCTAAGGCTTAGGTGACTAGAATTCTTGTTTAAAGAAACATGACTAAAATGCAAGGAACTATAAATTAGGACACCAAATTGGAGTGACCAATTTTAAATCCCATCCAATTCCGAGCATTGCATGATAAACAAATAAATGAAAGTGGATCATTCATGTGGCAATGGATGGCTTGGGACACATTAGCTTGGATATCTTAGTAGGATTGGGGTCATATGATTCAACTCCATTATCTTCTTCTTCTTCTTCTAATGAAGAACCCGAGAAAAAGGTTAGAGAGAATGTGAGAGTAAATCCATGGTAAACACATAGAAATCACTTGATTTTAAGCTGGCTTTGGTGCCTGATTGATTTCTTATATGCAGATCGAAGTAAGTTCCCTTGTTGTTGTCATTTTTGTAGTTGATTGATCATGTTATAGGTGTTAACAATTTTGATTGTTAGAATATGGGTTAGTACTTTGTATTAATGGAGAATGGAACTTGAATTTTGTGGCCAGATTTAGGAATGGTTAACTTGAGTATTAACCATTCGAATGAAACACTTAAGTGAGTCATGCATATAGATTGATCAATTGAGAATTGAAATCTGCTCTGTTCGAATGGTGGTAAATAGATTTTGAAGAAAATATCATAACATGTTAAGCTATTAAATTAGAGTTCTGGTAAGCCTTCTTAATAGAGTTGTTAGTCAAATAATTTTGAGATGAAGATAGATGTTGTAAAACAGTTTTAAGACAATTTGAATAGAAATGCGAAACTTCCCTGCGTGTTACAGTGAAAGCAGTTTTGAAAATCTACATTAGCAGTCACTTTGAAAATTCACTATAAATTGTATAGGTGGAATTAGAATCTGAAGCTCATATGGTTGAAAATTGATTATGTCTACTTTCAGTTGAAATAAACCTTACCTCATTCTGGATTCTATAGTCCCTGGTAGAAGCAATTAACTAAGAACAGTGCAAACTGCCTGGAGACAGAATTTAGGGTAACTTTAAATTAAAATATGTATTGAAAAATAAAGAGTAAGGAGGCAAGGAATATATGGTTAGAAAGCTGGTTTAATTAGCTTTCCAACGGTGTAAACAACATGAAAATTCGATGTATAAAATGAAAGTTATGATGGATTAATTGAGTATTACACAATCTGCTTGTTAACAATATCTTGTTTTAATGCTAGGATGCAATGCTTGGGAAATAGTGGAAACTGTTTGAAAGATTCATACATCTTATATGTCTTGATGGATCAATGGAATGGTTTTGATATCATAATATTGTTGTATGGTCTAGATAAGGGAAGGACAGATCCATGAGAGGATAAACAAAAAAGGTAGTGTGATTTGTGAACGAGATTAGCTTGGAAAAATTAGTGAGTGCGGCATGTTTTCTTGCATTATTTATACTTGCTTGCATTTTGTATTGGTTGCTTGCCTAATAAGGTAATGTGCTTGTTGGATATGTTGTTTGAATAGGAGAATGGTAAGGCCAGGGTGAGTTGGGATAAATTCCTTTTGATTTCATGTGTGTACAACACCCTATTTGCAAGGGTATGGTATCTTAGATCGAATGGATTTGATTGCTAGATTTGTTGAAGCTTGTGTAACATTCTGCCCTTGTAATTGTTGCTAGTTTGTTGAATTTTCTACCTAGAGTTGTGTCTAGGTCTGGTTTAGATCATTGGCATGCCAATAAGAAAATCTGAGCTCATCCTGTTAAAACTTGGACTAAGGTCCCCTGTTAGGCACAAGAGTGCCCCTAGATTACTTGAAGAGAACCTTGTATATCAATGGTACTTAGACCATTGCCTGTAATTGTTAAATTGAATGATTCATTGTAATTGCCTGAAAACCTAGCTAATGTAACTAGACTGTTCAACATTGATTGCCTGCTATAATCAAATTGGATAAGATGATATGTTATTGAGTGTTCAATTCAAATGAATTGCTCGTCAATGTTGGGTTCGCATGTAATATATGAAAATTTTTGTTGGTAGAATTAAGCTTGAATATGCTTCTTGCTAAATAGATCAAAATCCTATTACTTACATGTTCAAAGCTATGAAATGGCTCTATGTATGTGCATCAATTTAAGGATTGCATGATTTGATATGTTACTTTCATAAGCAATTCGATTATGAGCTTAGTATAAATTGAATATACTCATGTATATTGTAATGTACCTCATAGTTTCTCCCTTCTTTTGTGAAAATTCTTGTGTGAAGTTACTGACCACTCACCCTGTTTCTTCCCCAAGAAAACTAGATTAAAGAACTTGTTGGGAATCAAGTCTAGGACAGCAGAAGCACAAGGTTATGTGATGTTTGGTATAGATATAACTCCTAGAGAATGTGGCACTAGGTTGAACTTTAAAGTAGAAATAGTTGGGATACTCCGGGGGTTTGTATTAGATATGACTTTAATATGGATACTTTTGTAAAGGCATATATATATATATTGTTTATGACTATATGCTGGAAATGATTGAATTATGAGCTCATTATGGTGATAGTTATACTTTCTATTGAATTGTATAATTAGAGATCTTTATGGCCTATATGATATGGATGATCTTGAAGTCGAGTGCTAGATGGTGAACCTAGAAAACTAGTAATACTATAGAAATGTATGCTTGGACCCCAAATGATCTTGGGAACCCCTTGTTGTCAAATGCTTTTAGTTGGTTACTAAAAACCTCATGTTAGCCTTAAACTTGATGTACTCGTTAATGATTCACATGGTCTTGTATAATTGAGGTATAATTTGTAAACACCTATCTCCATAACCTCAAAATTAATATTGAACCTACCTATAGGTAAGATAAGTGGTAGATTACATCTCCTGATATAGAACCTTAACTCGGATAGCTAATGAAATGTACTTAGAACTTCTATTGGTACCTTATTGAAGGAAGAATGACTCGAAGATGTTTGAACCATGATTCTATAAGTTGTGTAACCTCTATAAACTCTAGGATCTTTCTGTATCAACTTGATTCATGTATCTTCTTGCATGTTCGACCATAGTACTTGGTTAATATGTCTAGCCAATGTTTGGATTGATTGATGCTACCATCTTGTTCATTCGAATGCCTTATTAGCATCTAGCTTGTTTCGATGGTAGTTTTATGATAATGTATCACATAGTTATGGTATTATCTAATTGATTGTTTGCATGGCCTATAATACTCGTTGCTTAGTTTAAATAATTTCTAGTAGCAACCTATCTTGGAGTTCCTGTTTAAGCCTACTTACTTTGGTTTAAAGGTCCCATAATTAGATCTTTCTCGATATGTCATATAACTTGTTAGATGCTTGTTCTCCTAGAATAGTGCTATCTTCTAGGCCAGGGTATGGGTTTTACAATTTGGTAATCAGAGCTAAGGTTTTAGTCGATCATAAGACTAAGCCAGCTAGATAAAGTGCCACTTAGGAGTTGAAGTATATGTGCTTATGGCCTTGCCTAAGCAACTTTCTTTTGAACATCAATTACAGATGTCTGATACATATTTAGCTCAAGATAATAATAGCCCAGGTGGCTCATCTAACAAAGGAGGTAGTGTCAAATTGGGTCAGCGGCATGCAGATCCCCCAAAGGCTGCAGAACCACAACCTAAAGCTCCTTAGGTCAATCAAATCCATAAGGAATGCCTGCTTAGTATGACTGATTTGTTCAATCAAATGATCAGCAATATGAAGCAAAATAAACCTCCCGAGCCTGCAACAGTTAGGTCTAGGGCCCCTATTGAAAAACTAGCTCAACATCTATCCTATACGTTCGCGAGATCTGATGTCGAGAACCTGGAAGCTTAGAATATTGGCTGGAACCTACTGTTAGAATTTTAACCAAACAACTTCAGTTTACGAATGATTACAAGTTGGAGTGTGCGGTGGCCTTTCTTGCGGATGAAGCTTTAAACTGGTTGGAGACCACTATCCTCATTGTTCCTGAAGAATCGGTCACCTGGGAATTCTTTCTGAAAGAATTCCAAAAGAGGTACGTAAGCGAGCAATATTTGGTCGGAAGAAGGAGATGTTTCTTGCCTCTGAAGCAAGATGGGAGGCCCACCGAATAGTACATCAGTGACTTCTGTAAGTACAGATCCGAATACATCAAGAAGGAAAAGGACAAATGTCGGATGTTCATCGAAGGGATAAATGATTAGTTGAGCCTGATGTTTGTGGCTCTCAAAATAATAGACTTTAAAGATTTGGTGAATCGGGTCATTGCAACGGAGAGTCGAATGAAAGCAGCTGAAAAAAGGAAATAAAGCTATTCAAGGAAGGAAAAAAGGCCCCGGAATGATGCCAATCCTCAATGGCATTCGAAGAAGATGAAAAATCCTGGAGGAAACTCCTCGGGTTATGTTACTTCACTAAGGGGTAACTCTATTCTAAAACCTCAAACAACAATCAAATCTTCGGCCCCAACAATTTCTATTAATAGCTCAAAAAATTTGGGAAGGGATCCGTAATCTCGACAATGCAATGTTTGTCAAAATTTCCATTCTGGCCAATGTAGAAGAAAATATAATGCTTGTTTTCGATGTGGAATCTTGTATCACTATGTTCGGGATTGCCCTCAGCCTGTTGTCAAGCTTGAGGTGAAGGTGGCCTCAAATTCGAACCAAGCTTTTCCTTTTAATGGTAGGAGATCGAAACCAGCCCAATCCGAGAATTTAGGGAGGACTCGAGGCCAAGCTCCTGCAATACCCATCAAGAGTCTCGGAACCCTTCTCATGTTTATCACATCTGAAATTGGGATTAGGAAGAAGCGCCTGATGTTATAATAGGTACTGTTGAACTAAACGAAAACTTTGTTTACACTTTAATTGATTCAAGATCCACTCACTCGTTTATTTTCTCTTCATTGCTTGTGAAGTTACACTTGAAACCTGAATCTGTAAATCCAAGGCTAGTAATTTCGAACCTTGTAGAAGGAACCATGTTTGTAAATCTCATCTATAGAAATTGCCTCCTATACATCCGAAACATTCCTTTTCCTATAGATTTGTATGTTCTACCTTCCTGTGAGTTTGATCTAATTCTGGGTTAGTCTGGTTAGGGAAGCACCAAGCTTGGGTACACTGTCAAAATCAAAGACTTTTTCTCCGAGGTTTTGGTAAAGAATCTATCCTCTTGATAGATAAGAAACCAACTTCAATTGTTGCTACTATGGTAAACCGAGATGAATTTGATTTTGGTCGAGAAACTATTCGAACTATATCTAAATTCCTTGATGTGTTTCTTGAGGAACTCCCGGGGCTACCACCGAGCGTTGGAGTGGAGTTCAAGATTGAGACGCAACCGGGAACCAACCCAATATCTATCACTCCTTATAGGATGGCTCTTATTGAATTAAAAGAATTCCAGAAGCAATTACAAGAGTTGAAGGACAAAGGGTTCGTTCGACCGAGCTCGTCTCCCTAGGGAGCCACGATACTCTTTGTCAAGAAGAAAGATGGATCGATGAGATTATGCGTAGACTGCCGGCAACTTAATCAGGTTACGATTAAGAACAAGTATCCGCTTCTAAAGATCGAAGATCTTTTTGATCAATTAAAGGGTGCTTCGGTGTTTTCAAAGATTGACCTTAGATCGGGTTATTGTTGCGTGTAAAAGAGTCTATCGCAATAGAGTGCAAGTGTACACGACGCAAGTAGTAAAGTGATACACGAAGTATCGGATGTCGAATCCACAGGGACTGGAAATAGCCTTAACCTTGAATTGCTGCACAAGAAAGAAAGAAGATAATTTAATTGTTTGTAAAGGAATACTAAAGAATACTGAAGATAAAGGATTAAAGGATTCAGGATAGAGAAAATAAGCCGATATTGATTTGCTCAGTAGTGCAGATGTTGCACTGTATATGAATTCTTGTTCTGTCGTCGCTTTTGTCGCGGCAGCACCTGCGGCGGCAACGATCACACAACTCTGTACTTCAAGCTTGGCAAGAATCCCTGTTGTGACTCGTCCTATCCCTAGGTCCAAGTCTGTTGATGAACACGTCTTTGATGATACCTCCCGGCGTGAATCAAAGGATGAACACCGAAGTTGTTGAATTCTTCCTTAGCCACTTAACCTCGTCATATCCCTAGGTCCGAGATAGTTCAACCATAAATTGGAGAACTCGTACTTATTCCTTTCGTATACTTAACTCTCCCGATATTAAGTAAATGTATAATCTCACGATACTCTCCCGATACTCTTGCAAGATGTTGAAAACCAGAATAAGCAAACTTGAAGTTTATTTTATTGAACAGAAAAAATCCTAAGACAATGCAATCCTTGCAACTACTTTACAGAATCAACCCTTAGCCCTAGGGGAAGTTTAGAACATGGTGAGAAAGGGGAAAACGACTAGGGTTTAGGGGAAGATGGCTAGAGAATAAGATATACTTCCCTAGGTCGAATTACATGCCTTTATATAGGCCTTGGGTTCAAGTTTTCTAATATGGCAATAATACAAGTTTAAATTAAAGTACAATTCTATTAAAGACTAAATTTTTAGAGTAGATGTCTTTAATTCGTCATCTTTTCTTGCTTTGGGTTTCTTCCTTGAACTTTGGGCTTGGCCTTCATTCTGATCTATGGCTCAGAAAAATATATGAGTGCTCCACGACATACCGACTTAATTTCCTCTTTCTGTCGAGCCTCACTTCACTTTTTCCCTTCAACATGGTTCTCGTCATTGGCTGCCACGGCAGCGGCCACGACAGCGTCATTCTTCTCGACTACAGTCCTGTTTTCCAACTCTGCTTCTCCACTACCCTTAGTCTGCTACAGCAGCTGCATGCAAAAGTAACCAAGATCAGTAGCAACTGTGCCATTTTATATAATTGTGATGTATATATGAAATATATCCTAAATGCAATGAATTATACTTGAATGCAACAGGAATATGGGTTAAATAAAGGGTAAAAAGTAGAACTTTTGCACACTCAACAGTTACTATCAAATGAGAGTAAGGGAGTCTGACATCCCTTAAATTGCCTTTAGAACTCGGTATGACCACTACGAGTTCCTGGTGATGCCATTCGGTTTGACAAACTCCCTTGCTACGTTTATGGATCTTATGAACTGAGTTTTTAAACCATTCCTAGATAAATTTATCGTTGTTTTCATAGATAACATCATGGTCTACTCGAAAGGCAAAGATGAACACTCCAATTATGTCATAATTGCTTTGCAAATCCTTAGAGAACTTGAACTTTATGCCATGTTCGACAAATGCAAATTATGGTTGCCTGAAGTATCATTTCTCGGGAACGTGATCTCATCCGAAGGGATTAAAGTCGACCCGAACATAAGTCCAAATTTACTTGAACGGCGACCTCCAAGGAATGTGAGTGAAGTTTGAAGCTTCCTTGGCATGGCAGGATATTATCGGAGATTTGTTAAGGGCTTTTCCATACTAGCCGCACCCTTGACTAAGCTCTTATGAAAGGAGGTACCATTTATATTGTCTGAAGAGTATCAGAGGAGCTTCAATTAGTTGAAACATGTTCTAACTCAAGCTCCAGTGTTAACTCAATCAGAATCAAGAAAGGACTATATTGTGTTTAATGATGCCTCATATTTAGGCTTGGGATGCGTCACGATGCAAGGAGATAAGGTTGTGGCCTACGCTTTCCGACAATTGAAGTGACATGAATTAAATTATCCAACCCACGTCTTGGAATTAGCTGTTGTATTGGTTGCTCTAAAAATCTGGAGGCATTACTTGTTCGGGGAAAGGTGTTATCTATATACGGATCACAAAAGCCTAAAATACCTCCTAACCCACAAAGAATTGAACCTCGGAAAAGAAGGTGGATTCAACTCCTCAAAGACTATGATATATTCATAGATTATCATCCCAGAAAGGTCAATGTTGTGGCTGATGCACTCAGCCGGCAACATTCCCGTGGTAAGAAATTGATTTGATCAAATTTCCCCCCATTTCATTTGAACTAAACCTTCAATGCTCTCTAAGATTTTCCTTGTGAATTTTTGTAGCCTCATCATCCATATATGCTCATTTTCGATTGATCAAGAAGTAGGGAACACTACCTACAGAAGGAAATCCTCCGTAAAGCTCACATTGTTGATCTTATGTTAGATAATGGTTCTTGGAATTTTTCCTTACTTTATCCTCTACTTCCTGCTCACATTGTTCATCATATTGCAAGTGTAAGATGCCTGATGGCAAGTGATTCTATGGATTCTCGTGTATGGCGCTGGGATCCTTGTTTCTCGATCGGTAAAGCTTATGATATATTGATGAAGCCCACTCGTAATCCAAGTTCAGCACATTAGAAAATTATTTGGCAACTGGCTATTCCACAAAGAGTTCGATTTTCCTATGGCTGGCCTTCAATACTAAACTTTTGACTAATCAGGAACATCACCGATGCACCCTTGCCGTGTCTGGTGTTTGCTCTTTATGTACTGCTTCCAATGATTCGATTCTCCACTCTTTGTGTGCCTACGTTGTTGCCCACGCTGTTTGGGATCAGATTAATCCAACCGCTACCATCCCTAATTTTTATAAGTACGATCAAAGTACTTGGATCCTCCATAATCTTCAGCAATCCACGTTTTTTCCAATGATGGAAACCTCCTTGATCATTACCTTTGTGGCATTCTGTTGGCACATTTGGAAGGCCCGCAATGACCAGTTCTTCAATGACTCATGGCCCTCCCTGTCAACCACCTCTTATCGCAGCATTACATTGGTGACATACTATGCGTCGTGCAAAGTTTTTGTCCCTCCTCGAGTCTCGACCATGGCCATCATAGAATGGTCTCCACCGTCGGCTCAATGGGTTGCTCTCAACCCTAATGGTGCAGCCTATTTATCTACTAGATTTGCTTCTATTGGAGGCCTCATTCGAAATAATTATGGTACTTGGTTGCTTGGCTTTAATCGAGGTATTCGTGTCACTGATGCATTTCAAGTTGAGTTATGGGCTATACATGAGGGTCTTCACCTGGCTTGGAACCTTGGTTTTGAATTTATAAAGGTCCAGTTTGATTCAGCGCACGCTATCTCGACTATAAATGCAACGGATGCTCGTACTAGTGCCTTTCCTCTTGCCCAAGCTATCTCGGCTCTTCAAAATCGCGGATGGGTAGTTGAATTCCTTTGGATCAATAGAGAAGCTAACCATGCAGCCAATGCTTTAGCAAAACATGCTGACTTCTCCAGCTTTTCACTCATGCAGTTTGACTCCACTCCTTCCTATGTTCAAACCCTCCTCGTGAGAGACGTGGATGGCCCTCCCTATTGTAAAAGTAGCGCGCTCTAACCAAGTAGTTTAGTTTTCATTACAAATAAAAAAAATTATTATCAAAATTGACAAGTTGCATAATATAAAAGGGGTGAAGATTTCTTTTTGTTAGTTCAATCATTTGATCCTTCATTTCAATTTCTTATATTGATTAATTGGTAAATTTCGATTTTTCAATTTTATATCTTATATTATACCAATTAAGTTGGATAATTGAGTGACTAGTTAACCATAATATTTGCTTCAGGTAATGCTTTTTTTTACTTTTCTTATTAAAATATCAAATATGATAATATAATAAATTTAATAATTGTTCGGTTGTGATAAGTGTAAAAGCAACTAGAATCACTAGAATATAAGATATGTTAATGTAGAAAATTTAAAAATATTATATATAACTGATCAGATTGGTTATGATTTTTTTATCCCAACCGAACAATTATTAAATTTATCATATTATCATATTTGAAATTTTAATAAGCAAAGTAAAAAAAACATTACCTGAATTAAATATTTCAGTTAACTGGTCAATCAATTAGCCGATTTAATTGTCACAATATAAGATTGAGAATTGAATAATATGTTTTTACCAACTTATCAAATTTATTTTTTAAGGATTAATCGAACCTGATTACGATGCATATTTTTTTAAATAAATTATTTCAATTTGGTTACGATTCACAGTTTTAAGAAAAAATGATTAACTAATCTAATCAGTTATATACAATATTTGTAAATTTTATGCATTTAAATATCTTATAGTCTAGTCATTCTAGTTGTTTTTACACTTATCACAATCAACCATCATTAAATTTACAATATTATCATATTCGATTTGGTTACGACTCACAGTTTTAAGCAATTAATAAAAATAGGCACACTTCGTAAGTTGAGTTATTAAATTGAAAAATTTTAAACTCTAGTGACCAAAATAAGGGTTAGAAGAAAGTTGGGTGATGAATGGTATAGCTTATCCATTATTTTATTCAGTGAAAAAGAAAACTAACATGCCACAACATCAGCTTCTAACAGGATGGACCATACTGAAAGCGCTCTAAAAGTTAAGTGAATAAAATGAAAACGAACTAAAAGTTAAGTGACTATATTGCAAGTTTTAAAATTTCGGTGACCAAAATGAAAGCGCCTTAAAAGTTCAGTGACCATTTATGTAGTTTACCCAAATGTTTAAAATTAAATTTGAACAAAAACTCAAACAACACGACTCGACTAAAATTTCATAAACTTGAATCGACTCGAAAAAAAATTTAAAGAAAGTTTGAGTTTTAAAATAGAACTCGTAAAATTGACTAATTCGAAATATTTTGACCTAACCTGATCGAATACTCACAGTTAAGCCTTTATTAAAATTTAATTTAAATATATTTTATTATTAATTAAATAAACTTAATCAAAAATCCTAACATGTTAGCTGACATGTCACTCTACGTATGAAACAAAACACCACACGTTTACTCACCTGTAAAAAAAATTCATGTGGGAAGGGAGACGTTAACTCAACTGTAAAAAAATTGCATGTAGGTGGGGACACGTCAACTCAACTTGAGAAAAAAATGCACGTGGGTGGGGACAATATTGAACAATGTACATGTTATTAGTTCAATCACATATCCTTGTTAATATCTTTTTAAAATTGATGTTTTATTTAAAAAATATTAAATAATTTCAACGATTAAAGTGACGTCAAATCTCCAATTTTTTTAATAATTTAACTAATATTAAAATGAATAGTTCATTATGTGGGTAAATATTATTATATTAGTACGGACAATATTAAAATGGTTGGTGGGGTGGGTTATTCCTTATAAACATAAAATATTTCGTTATTGTCCCTTACCAAAACAATTGTACTTTATAAAGATACTAAATTTCTTTTCAACTTAAGTGTACTGTTAAAAAAATTATTATCAAAATTGACAAGTTGTATAATATAAAAGGGGCGGAGATTTCTTATTGTTAGTTCAATCATTTGATCCTTCATTTCAATTTCTTTTACAATGGAAATAATAACATTTCATATTGTATTGATAGAAGTAGTATCCATCAAGTTGCTTATGTTGTTATTTAAGAAGCCGAGGAGCACAAAGGTTAAGTTTCCATCAGGTCCCTATGGCGTACCTCGAAACGTTAAGTCAACTGTAAAAAATTGCATGTGTAACCCCCTCGACCCGTCCTGGCCGATAGACCGAATTGAACGGATCACACGGGGAATATTGAAGTAAACCGGGAAGGCTTACCTCAATAAACGACCCATTTTTTCTTTTTATCTTGTCTAGGTGTAACTTAGGTTCCTATGTGCATGCACACAAGCAGCGGATAAAACGTCCTCACAATCGCCTATTAATAATAGCCGATTTAAGGTTTAAGGACCATTTTGTAAATTTTACAAATTAGAAGGGTTATTATCAGATTCAGGTTACCAACCTTTAATGAAGTTCATTACATGCTTCTCGGTAAAAACTCAGCTTAAAACGACCATTAGAACCCATCCAATTGCATACAAGGCAAACATGGACCAAAATGTAAGAAATAGAAACTCAGAACAATTCAAAAACTGTATTAACAGTCGAACGTTTCGGAACGGTGAGCCTTGTATCGGAACGGTCGTTTCGAAACACAGTTGACCGTTTCGATATGCGGGTTCGTTTCGAAACCTATTAAAACTCGTTTCGGATCGATGGTTCACAGAAGCAAAATGTTTCGGAACATGCCTCACCATTTCGAAACACCAAGGCCATTTCAAGCCACCGTTTCGAAACAAGCAAGGTTGTTTCGAAACACCTAGGCCTGCAATGTTTTAAAATGCTATTTTAAACCAACTTAAACCATCTAAAACCATCCCGACATATGCCCAAACCTGTTGGCAACTCAAATATACATCAACAACAACTTATACGAAGCATAGGCATCATCATAGCATCATACACAATAGCAAAGAGATTAAAGGCATGTTTCCTAAGAGTTAAAAGTAGCAAGAGGTCAAATTGCATATCCAAGCATAAACCAAAGCTTAAAGGCCATTTACAGAACCAAATAAGCAAATTAAACTTGCACCAAAACAGAAATTACTAAACAAACATCAATCTTAGCATTGGACACCCCCATTGCCTTTTTTACACTAGTTCAAGAACACAACATACTTTTAAAAAGCATCTTGGTGGGATCCCTTGTAGATGCTGCCTCCAAAAGCCTAATTATCTGCATTGATGAACAAAGAGAGGATAAGCATACAAGCTTAGTGAGGATTGCTCAAAACCAAAAACATCATCAATGCACAAAACCATTTTTCACTCCTTTCAAAACCATCATGCTTCCTTTGACAAAACATGCACTTAATCATCAAAACCATTGTGTTAACATCATGCAACATGATACATATAAATCCAGCAATTAAACCATTGCTTCTCACATTTCAAGCCTTCCAAGCATATTCACCTTTATGCTAAGCTTTAACCAAAACATGCATATTTCAAATTATGCATTTACAACATTTTCCACAATATTTCATTTCATTATATTGGCTCACAAGTGATAAACAACATTCTCAAAACACATCGGATACACGGATTACCAAGGGTTGTCCCACGCCCTTCATACACTCTATCAGAATCTCAAGGCTCACACACGAGAGCAACCCTCCATCATTGTGACACTCGTGGTGGAGTATTAGGTACAATCACAGCCCCTCAACACCACTCATCAGTAGATGTATAACCCACTAACGAGAGACGGGACACACACAAGGTTCGCACCCGGGAGCTACCCTCAACTGTTGCAACCTTAAACAATCATCAATCGTTAGGGTACTTGGATGGAGTTTTCGGTACAATCACAACCCCTCAACATCCAAGGCGACTTGTTTATAGTGCACCCAATCCTATAGCCGGCTAACTATATCCGATTTCATTTATAAAACACTTTATACAACATCACTTGCCAATATAACCCATAACTCATGCATACCTCACTGTTTTTACAAAGCATCCATGATAAGCCATCATTCAAGCATTAAATCATGCTTCAAACCTCATTCATCAACACATGCATACAAGGATCACTTACCTAGTGCATCCTTAAACCACATGACATCATAATATACATTATATCTACTCAAAACATGCTTTAAAACAGTAGATAAATGCAATTAAAATCAAGTGCAACCAAAGGCTCAAACTAGCACAATCCGGAAGAGAAATTCACTTTACTTACTTCCGAACTTAGTAAAGCGTTGCAAGCTCTTACTAAGTTCCCAAAACCTTTTCTAAAATATTTCCACGCTGGAAAACCAAGTTCCACTCACCGACTCGCGAAAACACACTTGCCGACACAACTATCGATCGTCTGATGCCTCTAAAACCACTTCGTTTGATTCCGGATTACTATCCCCTATTTATAACACATTAAAACACATGTTCAATGCATTAAAATGCATGCAAAACACCAGCACTCAAAAGAAATCCCGCATCTTTGATCTAAAGCATCAATTCACCCATCCAAAACAACCGAAAACTCAATCAATTGACCTCTAACCTCAACCCAGCCATTACCCAACACCTCCAACACGTTTTAAGCATCAATCAACATCCAAAAACAACATAAAACCATCCTTATACCTCCAGCAACTCGGATCCCACTTAAACACCCCAAAAACTCAACCAAAAACACTTCAAAAACCAAGAATCTCAAGGATTTCGGGATCTCTATGATTAAGACTCCACTTCAACGCCAAAAACGTTTCAAAACTCATTTAGAAATCATCTCAAACCAGCCCAACCATTACAACTCCGAAAATCACATAAAGTCCATTTTTCTACCAAGATTTCAATGTTTTATCAAACTAACAACAAAAGCTTAATCAAAAACATCAATAAAGAGTCAAATATCTTTGGAATTCCATTAAAGAACCTTGATTAGAGGGTTAGCATGAAATTTATCTCCAATCCTTTCTTCTCCTCTAATCTGGCAAGATTAGCTTGAAAGAACTTGAAGGAAAAAGGGAGAAATAACCAGGGAAATGTAGGAAATCAAAAGTGAATTTGAGAGTGAAGAAAATATGGAAATTTGAGAGAAAATGAAGAGTTTGTGGAAGAAGTGAAGAATAAAAATGAAAATGATAGTCAAAATCTTTTTAACCGATTAACTAACTTTCTAATTAAACCAATTAAAAGCCTTTTTAATTTTTAATAAACATTTAAAACACATGCCAAATTAGGGAAAATGCCTTATTGCCAAATAGCTCCATAAAGATTCTAAGATGTTGACTCCTCTTGAAAAACACATTTTCCAAACTTTTAAATCTTTACATTTTGGTCACTACCTAAAATGTATACTTTCAAAAACCCGTTTTATAAAACTGATTTAACCAAACTCTTAAATATAATTTTAGAAGATTTTAGGGATTTTTATCATATTTTTATCCCGTCCCAAACCTTGATTTCTCCAAACCACCTTTTAACGGCTCAAACAACCGACTACCGGTTCCACCGGCCCAACTTGACTCGTAAAACACCTAATCCTAAAATCGGTGCATTACAACATGTGGGTGGGGACACATCAACTCAACTTGAGAAATAAATTGCCGGTGGGTGGGGACAATATTGAACAATGTACCTGTTATTAGTTCAATCACATATCCTTGTTAATATCTTTTTACAATTGAAGTTTTATTTAAAAAATATTAAATAATTTCAATGATTAAAGTGACATCAAATCTCCAATTTATTTAATAATTTAACTAATATTAAAATGAATAGTTAATAATGTGGGTGAAAATTATTAAATTAGTACGTACAATATTAAAATGGTTGGTGGGGTGGGTTACTCCTTATGAACATAAAATATTTTGTTAATGTCCCTTACCAAAATAATCGTACTTTATAGAGATACTAAATTCCTTTTCAACTTAGGTGTATTACTGAAAAACTTATTATCAAAATTGACAAGTTGTATAATATAAAATGGGCAGAGATTTCTTATTGTTAGTTCAATCATTTGATCCTTCAAGAAGCTGAGGAGCGCAAAGGTTAAGTTGCCATCAGGTCCTTATGGCGTACCTCGAGACTCTAACTCAACTATAAAAAATTGCATGTGGGCGGGGACACGTCAACTCAACTTGAGAAAAAATGTACGTGGGCGGGGACAATATTAAACAGTGTACCTGTTATTAGTTCAATCACATATCCTTGTTAATATCTTTTTAAAATTGAAGTTTTATTTAAAAAATATTAAATAATTTCAACGATTAATGTGACATCAAATCTCCAATTTATTTAATAATTTAACTAATTTTAAAATGAATAGTTCATTATGTAGGTGAAAATTATTAAATTAGTACGAACAATATTAAAATGGTTGGTGGGGTGGGTTATTCCTTATGAACATAAAATATTTCGTTATTGTCCCTTACCAAAACAATCATACTTTATAGAGATACTAAATCCCTTTTCAACTTAGGTGTACTGTTGAAAAAATTATTATTACAATTGACAAGTTGAATAATATAAAAGGGGCGAAGATTTTGTTGTCACTAGAATTTCACCCACCATTATTAAATAATTTTAAAAAATAATTAAAAAACCCTTTTTATAATAAAAGCCCCCCTTTCTAAAATAAATAAATAAAACAACAACAAAAACCATCCCAAAAGGCCCTGTAACACCCGGGTTTAGGGGTCGGATGGAAATAATATTAAAATATTGTTTCGGGTTTTAGATATTCGAATCAAAAAAATTATATGTTGGATCAAAATTGTTTTGGGAATTAAATCCCATGGATTTTATGATAAAGGAGGATTTGCCATCTCATTAATGGCAAAATGGTAAATAAGATGAACTTTTAAAATTAAAACCCCTTTTTGTTGAATTAAAACATGTGCTCATCTTCTTCACCCCATTTTCACCATTTCAACGACATGGAAGCTCTCTCCCTCCCCCTTTCATCATTTCATCTCTTTCAACTTCATCTTTGGAGCTTTTTAAAAGGTAATTGTGTTTTTGACTTGGTCTTGTCTTCCTCTTCGTGTTGGTACCAATATTTCTCATATTCTTTCATGATTTTTGAAATGTGAAATTTTAGGGTTTTGTTTAAAAATGAGAGCTTTATGGTCTTTAACTTAAGCCATTGATTTATTATTGTTAGCTAAGTTGTTTGCAACTCCTAAGGTCCAACATAAGTGAATTTTAAAGTGTTTTATCATGATTCCCGAAATTGGATAAAAATGGGTTTTTAGTTGAGTTTTGGGTGTGGTTTGTGTTGGAAATTGAGGTTTGATATTAGGGTAATGGTTAGGGGTTGATTTGGGATTGTTTGTGGGTGCTATGGATGTTGGAAACATGGTTTTTGGACATGGTTTAGGGGCTGCCCGAAATTGCAAAGTGTGGGGTTTGGTCATGGCTTGCAACGTTGTAAATTTGATTTGAATTGTTTTCCGGGTTGGTATTTTGATGTTGGGCTGATTTGGAATTGTTTGAAATGTGTTCGAGGTTGTTTAGAAGCGGGAATTTGTGTTAGGGAAGCTTCGGGAAGAAATCCGGAAATTTGAGGGAGGTTGCTTGCTTGGCTTGGAGCTTGGAAGCTTAGGTGAGTGGTTAAATGTTTTTGAATTGGTTTTGAGTATTTGGTTCAAGCATGTGAACCTAGGATGGGCTTGGTAAACCCACCTAGAGTTGGGATTAGAGTGGTAGCCTAATCCCAAGCTTTGATTAGAGACTTTGGTTGCACTCTTTAATGGTTGTATATGCCTCGTGTTAAATCGTGATGGTGTTGGTTATATATATATATGTTGTATACATGTATGTTAAGGCATGTTGGATGCATTGTTGTATGTATGTTGATGATAGATATGATATGGTTATTCACGTGTGCAAAATATGATGTGTTATGGTTGTTAATGATGTACATGTGTGTTGTCATGTGAAATGAGATTATGAGGTGATTGCTTGATCCGAGGATCATGGTGAGTACATGCTAGGCATGGAAATGTGGTTTGTGCATGATAGTAAGTCATGGTGAGTACGTGCTAAGCACGGAAGTTGTTAATAAATGGTATTGTGGAATGTATTAGTATTGGCACTAGTATGCTTGGGTACAAATGATCGATCATTAGGATGTTAGTGTGTACACATGAGTCAAAAGTCGCGCGTGGCCTTGGTGGTGTTGAGTCACCAAGGAGGAGTACGGGTACGCCCGGAAATTGTATTTACATTAGTCGGTGATGAGTGGAATCCCATCGACGAGCGTGAGGATGAGTGGAATCCCCTCCGCGTGAGATGAGGCGTGAGGATGAGTGGAATCCCCTCCGCGTGAACGGTGATGAGTGGAATCCCACCGTCAGGTAATGGTTGTGTTGTTGGATGTGAGTTCCAACGGTTATCCGCGTATTCGAGTCATAGCTAGGTGCCAATACGGATTGTAGTTTATGTTGCCATTATGTGGTTAATTGTGAGCCAATGTGATTTGGGATGTGTTGCTAGCATGGTTTAATATATGTGATTTCATGTATTGTGGTTTTGAACATGTTGAGCATGACATGATATTGATTATATGTTCGTGCATCATTTAGAATCATGGCTCGTGTGGACCGGAGGTAAGAACATGCATTTTATCTTGGTCGTAGCTCGTGCTTGGACCCTGCATTGTCGAGGTTTGTTTTTGAAGAGCTTACCCTCACTAAGCTTTTATGCTTACGCTCTCTTTTGTTCGACAATGTAGATAAATAGCTTGTGGGTGGCAGAGGCAAGGGAAGGTCTCCAAGTGTTGCTTTTGGTGAGCTCAATGTATGGATTTTAAGTAATAGAGTGTAATAGTTAAGCAATGGGATAGGAATTGTTGATTCGAGTCGTGATGTATGTCTATGGTTGACTTGATTTGTAAGCATGTTATATCTTGCCAAATGCTAGTACGATGGATGTCTTATGAGTGCCTAGGTTGCTTGAATGGCATGTGGACTCACTTGTTATGTGTGATGCTTATTGGTTCTTTTTAAATGTCTTCAAGCATGCTTGTATGAAAGGCTCTTAATGTGTAATTTGCCATGTTAGAAAGATTATCCAAATCCATGCTTGTATGTGTCTGAGTATGTTAAATCTAGGATGTATGCCTCTAGACCTTGTTTGATGGTTTTGTGTGCCTTTAGGGGTCCTATGGGACCTTTAGACTTGTCAAAACACCCCTAAATCTGTATTTCAAAGGTTACAGACTGCCAGCGTTTCGAAACGGGAGGGATCGTTTCGGAACGGGTAGGCTTCAGGGACCCCGTATCGGAACGCGTTTCGATACGGTATGGCCTTTGGAACCCCTGTTCCGAAACGCGTATCGGAACGTTTTGGCTACTGGAATTCTGAGAAATTCACGAGATGAAGGTGTTTCGAAACGGGTGTAAAGGTTTCGAAACGGTCAAAATCTCGTGGTCAACGAGATTTTGACCGTCGTGGGCGTTTCGAAACGGTTGACCCCCGTTTCGATACGGCCCCTTGTAAAGGCTCTGGGTCAGTTGACCTGGTCAAGGCGTTTCGATACGCCTCAAGGGCGTTTCGAAACGGCCTGTTTAAAAGATTAAAAGTGGGCTGTTTAATTGCTGTTTTGGGTTCGAATGTTTGTCTCTTGTATTCTTGTTCCGCTGTTTGACCACACAGGGTTTAATATCCATTTAGACAAGATTTTAAAATGAAAAAAAAATAGGGTTGCTAACCGAGGGGGAACCTTAACGGGTTTCGCTTCGGTTTTCCCCGTGTGGCCCACTCGGATCGGTCAAGCGCCCAGACCGGGACGAGGGGGTTACATTTGTTGGTATCAGAGCCTAAGGTTGCCGAGACCTTGGGCAGGTAAGTGAGGTAAGTTTAAGTTTTGAATTGATATGCACGGTGTTTGCTTGCTTTGTAAGTATGATTGCTTGTGTGACAAGTATGTCGATTGTTCGTTTAAAAGCATGTTGCTCGTTACCCGTGCATATTGTGATGTGTGATTGTTTGATTGAGAATGTATGTTGTTTGATCGTACGCATGTGTTGCTTGTTTAGCAAGTATGCCTTGTTATATGCTTGGTTAAGCATGTATGTGTGCTGATTTGCTTGAAACATGTTGAGTAGAGTTCTATTGCTTCTATTACATCGGAAAAAGGATTTTAAGTGAGGGAAATCATACTTGAGCCACTTGGAACTTTCCTTTGCTAACCCAACTTGTATGTTAAATTGTTGATTGATTTATTGCTTTTAGTAAGTTTGGGGCCAGTGTGTGGGCCGTAAATCGGTGAGTGGAAGTTGTGGTTTTAAAAATGTGGATGATGTGGAGGAAGTTCCTTGCTATAGTTGGGGGAGTATGGTTGTACCCTAGTTGAGGTACGATTTGTTTGCTCGAGTCAGCATGTGTGTGAGTTGGTTCTTGTTGGTGAGGGACGATGAGACCGATTTTGGTATTAGTTGGTGAAAAGAAGCGAATACCTTTGAGTGGGAGTCAAAGTGATGTCTATGTTATAGTGGATAAGCCCTTGGTACAGTTTTGAGTTTGTCTCTTCTGATTGGTTCTGAGTCCGTACTTCCATATGTTGTTAACAAGCATGCAAGTTTGAATGTGCCCGATGAGGTGTTAGAGGTAGGTATGAGCACCTTAGTTCTTTGAGCGAGATCAGGGTAAGGGTCTCGTGTGAGTAAGCTGAAGTTCAGAAGTGTTAGTTGGTGACCGTTGGGGTTCAGTCTATGATTTCGGTGCAAGACAACCGATCAGTATCCGTGAATGGGAACCGATTTGTGTGTTTGGGGCCAGTGTGCGTCTGGGCGGTTTTCCTGCATGGTTGTCTGTGTGTGCTTAGAACTGTATTTTTGAAGTTTTTAAATGCTCTACGAATAGTCTAGAGGAGTTAGATTTTGTTGAAGAATCAGTCTGAAAACAAGAGGACCGAAGACTATCAGTTGTGTACTTGTGAAGTTGTCATCTCTGCGGATTCGTCTATTTGTGTGAGCATGTAAGGAATTAGATATCGTTGTTGAGACCTTAGATGTATAGACGCATGTGACTAGCCTTTAGGGAGATGGTAGTGATCAGAAAGATGTACAGAAGATGTTTGTTGGTGGTTCAGAGTTACTAGTTTCTAATAGACGTGAAGTGATTGTCTTCCTGCAGTTTCAATGTGCCTTTTGACAAGGCTCGGCTTGAAGAGCAAGGAGTTAGTGTACGTTGAGACAAAGCAAGAGTTGACTTGAAGTTGCGGACTTATGTGTGACGATAGTGGTAGGTGGGGAGGTGAACTTCTTGTTGAATGTTGATCCAGTTTTAGAGATCAAAGATTGATTGAGTTTAGTTAACAGGCTTGCTTAGCAATTGTGATGAATTTGATTTTTGAATGAAGATTAGACCGCAAAGTGTTAGGATAGTTTGTGTTTTCTTCTCCTATAAGTATTTGGAAGAATTGCCGGTTTACCTCTTGTTAAAGGAGAAGAGTTTGTTATTGAGACCGTTTTCGAGGTTGCTTTCGTTTTGTTGCTCTGTAACTTGTGAATCCCGGAAGAATTGAGAATGTCGAAGAATTAACTTTGAGATTTGTTAGACCTTAGACTCATTAGGCCTAGTGCATCATCTCAGAGTTCTACAGTGCAATTTGTGAAGAAGAAAGAGTGACAGTACGAGAATGTGTTCAGATTGCATACAGTCGAAACAAGTGACAGTGGATGATTAGTATCCGTTTCCGAGTGTCAGTGATTTGTTGGTCAGTTAGTGTGTGCTTCAGTCTATTTGAAGATTAGTTTGAGATCCGTTTACCACCAGTTGTAAGTGAGAAAGGTTGAAGTACCGAAGACATCTTTAGGGGCAAGATGTGATCACCTTGAGCTCTAAGTTATGTCGTTTTGTTTGACTAGTGTATTAGTTACCTTCATAGAGATGTTGAACAGAATATTTTCCTGAGTTTCTTGATCAGTTGTAGTAGCTCTTCTAGATGTCACGTGAGTATATTCAAGCACCGAGAAAGATCATGGCAAGTTTTGAAGTTAGTGTGGTAGATTCTATTAGAGAATCAGTGGTATGCCAAGTTGAGCCAACGTGAACTCCGAGTTAATGAAGATGTTCTCCTAGGACATGTAGATCAGCCGAGTGCATTAGAGTAAATCCTAAGTAGGCAGAAGAAGATGTGAGTTGGAAGGAGCTGAAGACTGTGATAGGTATCTATAGTTCCTAGGTCTAGCATTGTTACTATCGGAGAATTGTGAATAGTCTTTCGAAGATAGCTACTCCTTTGACAGATTGCTACATAAGAATGGCCAGTTGTGTGGCCAGATGCGAGACAACGAGCCCTTGAGAAACCGAAAGAAACTTGGAAGAGAGCTTCGACCTTGAATCAGTCTATATCAGAAAAAGAGTTTGCGAACCATAGTGATGTGTTACATGTAAAGTTAGGTTGTGTGCTTATGCAAGACAGAAGATTGTGGCTTGTTCATCGAGCTAGTTGGAAGATTGTGAGAAGAGTTATCCGATATGAGACATAGAGTTAATTACAGTTGTATTTGCTTCGAAGACTTAAAGACAAAGCTTGTATAGCAAGAATGCACAGTGAGTATGTACGTATCATCAGAACTTGAAATATTTGAAGACTTAGGAAGGGTGAAAACTTGAACATCATGAAGTGTTAGAACCGCTTGAAGACTGTAATATCAAGATTGAGTACCATCCGAAGATAGCCTCCGTAGTGACCGATGTTCCGAGTTGTAATTGTTGTTAGATTAGTAGTTGGGTTGCGAGTTGTATTTGCCGAATGCCAGTATTCTTGTGGCCGCGTCTCATGTTGAGCCTACGCTGAGTCAGAATGTTTGAAGAGAAACAGTTGCAAGACAGATTCTTGGCACCTCACGTGCGAGGCATAGTAGAAGGAAGACCTTCAGAATACAATTTCAGATATGATAGAGTTTTGTGTTTCAGAGACAGAATAGTTGTACAGATTGACATAGTGTTTTGAGACGTATTGTTTTGGCCGAAGCACACGGTAGTTCATGTATATTGCTTCTGAGTAGTATGAAGACGTATTGTGGGTTGAAGATGAGTGTTTCTAGATTGAGTGGATGAATGATGTGGTTCAGTATAAGAGTCAGTGTATAGTTTGCCAGTGTGTCAAGACCGAGGATCAGTTTGCTCCTAAATTGTTTTGAAGACGTCTGCGTAGTGTTTGGTTAATTGATGAAGTCGGATGATCAGTTAGAGAGAGAGTCATCGGTCAATTTTGAACAGTGCTGCATGAGTTTGTGAATTGGGCTGGTTCTGTTGTTTATTTGTTGCGGTTACCACCAGAGTTAGAAAGAGGTTTGTAAAGGGGTTCTGTGTATCTATGACTCAGGAGTGTGAGTTGGATTTGTTTCATGCTTTGTTGTAGAAGAGATTGAGTTGAGTTTGAAATTTGCATGCCTTGAAGAATCAGTTGAGATCTTAGTGTCAGATAGCAAATGTTGTGTGGTAAGTCATTCGAGTTGGTTAATATAGTGTTGAGAAGACAAGGAAAGTGTGGAGTAACACGTTTTAGTGGCTCCCCATGTTCGATAAATTTCGGGGACGAAATTTCCTTAAGTGGGGGAGAGTTGTAACACCCGGGTTTAGGGGTCGGATGGAAATAATATTAAAATATTGTTTCGGGTTTTAGATATTCGAATCAAAAAAATTCTATGTTGGATCAAAATTGTTTTGGGAATTAAATCCCATGGATTTTATGATAAAGGAGGATTTGCCATCTCATTAATGGCAAAATGGTAAATAAGATGAACTTTTAAAATTAAAACCCTTTTTTGTTGAATTAAAACATGTGCTCATCTTCTTCACCCCATTTTCACCATTTCAACGACATGGAAGCTCTCTCCCTCCCCCTTTCATCATTTCATCTCTTTCAACTTCATCTTTGGAGCTTTTTAAAAGGTAATTGTGTTTTTGACTTGGTCTTGTCTTCCTCTTCGTGTTGGTACCAATATTTCTCATATTCTTTCATGATTTTTGAAATGTGAAATTTTAGGGTTTTGTTTAAAAATGAAAGCTTTATGGTCTTTAACTTAAGCCATTGATTTATTATTGTTAGCTAAGTTGTTTGCAACTCCTAAGGTCCAACATAAGTGAATTTTAAAGTGTTTTATCATGATTCCCGAAATTGGATAAAAATGGGTTTTTAGGAGGGTTTTTAGTTGAGTTTTGGGTGTGGTTTGTGTTGGAAATTGAGGTTTGATGTTAGGGTAATGGTTAGGGGTTGATTTGGGATTGTTTGTGGGTGCTATGGATGTTGGAAACATGGTTTTTGGACATGGTTTAGGGGCTGCCCGAAATTGCAAAGTGTGGGGTTTGGTCATGGCTTGCAACGTTGTAAATTTGATTTGAATTGTTTTCCGGGTTGGTATTTTGATGTTGGGCTGATTTGGAATTGTTTGAAATGTGTTCGAGGTTGTTTAGAAGCGGGAATTTGTGTTGGGGAAGCTTCGGGAAGAAATCCGGAAATTTGAGGGAGGTTGCTTGCTTGGCTTGGAGCTTGGAAGCTTAGGTGAGTGGTTAAATGTTTTTGAATTGGTTTTGAGTATTTGGTTCAAGCATGTGAACCTAGGATGGGCTTGGTAAACCCACCTAGAGTTGGGATTAGAGTGGTAGCCTAATCCCAAGCTTTGATTAGAGACTTTGGTTGCACTCTTTAATGGTTGTATATGCCTCGTGTTAAATCGTGATGGTGTTGGTTATATATATATGTTGTATACATGTATGTTGAGGCATGTTGGATGCATTGTTGTATGTATGTTGATGATAGATATGATATGGTTATTCACGTGTGCAAAATATGATGTGTTATGGTTGTTAATGATGTACATGTGTGTTGTCATGTGAAATGAGATTATGAGGTGATTGCTTGATCCGAGGATCATGGTGAGTACATGCTAGGCATGGAAATGTGGTTTGTGCATGATAGTAAGTCATGGTGAGTACGTGCTAAGCACGAAAGTTGTTAATAAATGGTATTGTGGAATGTATTAGTATTGGCACTAGTATGCTTGGGTACAAATGATCGATCATTAGGATGTTAGTGTGTACACATGAGTCAAAAGTCGCGCGTGGCCTTGGTGGCGTTGAGTCACCAAAGAGGAGTACGGGTACGCCTGGAAATTGTATTTACATTAGTCGGTGATGAGTGGAATCCCATCGACGGGCGTGAGGATGAGTGGAATCCCCTCCGCGTGAGATGAGGCGTGAGGATGAGTGGAATCCCCTCCGCGTGAACGGTGATGAGTGGAATCCCACCGTCAGGTAATGGTTGTGTTGTTGGATGTGAGTTCCAATGGTTATCCGCGTATTCGAGTCATAGCTAGGTGCCAATACGGATTGTAGTTTATGTTGCCATTATGTGGTTAATTGTGAGCCAATGTGATTTGGGATGTGTTGCTAGCATGGTTTAATATATGTGATTTCATGTATTGTGGTTTTGAACATGTTGAGCATGACATGATAATTATTATATGTTCGTGCATCATTTAGAATCATGGCTCGTGTGGACCGGAGGTAAGAACATGCATTTTATCTTGGTCGTAGCTCGTGCTTGGACCCTGCATTGTCGAGGTTTGTTTTTGAAGAGCTTACCCTCACTAAGCTTTTATGCTTACGCTCTCTTTTGTTCGACAATGCAGATAAATAGCTTGTGGGTGGCAGAGGCAAGGGAAGGTCTCCAAGTGTTGCTTTTGGTGAGCTCAATGTATGGATTTTAAGTAATAGAGTGTAATAGTTAAGCAATGGGATAGGAATTGTTGATTCGAGTCGTGATGTATGTCTATGGTTGACTTGATTTGTAAGCATGTTATATCTTGCCAAATGCTAGTACGATGGATGTCTTATGAGTGCCTAGGTTGCTTGAATGGCATGTGGACTCACTTGTTATGTGTGATGCTTATTGGTTCTTTTTAAATGTCTTCAAGCATGCTTGTATGAAAGGCTCTTAATGTGTAATTTGCCATGTTAGAAAGATTATCCAAATCCATGCTTGTATGTGTCTGAGTATGTTAAATCTAGGATGTATGCCTCTAGACCTTGTTTGATGGTTTTGTGTGCCTTTAGGGGTCCTATGGGACCTTTAGACTTGTCAAAACACCCCTAAATCTGTATTTCAAAGGTTACAGACTGCCAGCGTTTCGAAACGGGAGGGATCGTTTCGGAACGGGTAGGCTTCAGGGACCCCGTATCGGAACGCGTTTCGATACGGTATGGCCTTTGGAACCCCTGTTCCGAAACGCGTATCGGAACGTTTTGGCTACTGGAATTCTGAGAAATTCACGAGATGAAGGTGTTTCGAAACGGGTGTAAAGGTTTCGAAATGGTCAAAATCTCGTTGACCACGAGATATTGACCGTCGTGGGCGTTTCGAAACGGTTGACCCCCGTTTCGATACGGCCCCTTGTAAAGGCTCTGGGTCAGTTGACCTGGTCAAGGCGTTTCGATACGCCTCAAGGGCGTTTCGAAACGACATGTTTAAAAGATTAAAAGTGGGCTGTTTAATTGCTGTTTTGGGTTCGAATGTTTGTCTCTTGTATTCTTGTTCCGCTGTTTGACCACACAGGGTTTAATATCCATTTAGACAAGATTTTAAAATGAAAAAAATAGGGTTGCTAACCGAGGGGGAACCTTAACGGGTTTCGCTTCGGTTTTCCCCGTGTGGCCCACTCGGATCGGTCAAGCGCCCAGACCGGGACGAGGGGGTTACAGGCCCATTTTGTAAAACCCATTTCAAAAAAATAAGCTCACCTTGAAATGCAAAACCCACTTTTAAGAAGAAAAAAACATTTGAGTAAATAATAATATATAATAGTAATAAATGTAGAAAAAAGGGGAAATAAAATGACAGCAAAAAAATAATAAATGAAAAAACTGCAAAGAAAAACATCAAGAAATAGAAAAAAAACATCAAAAATATTTTAAAAAAAGGGAACCAGCCTGCGTCACGCGCCTAGCACATGTGCCGCACGTACGTGGGCTGGTTCCTTGAAACCCTTGTTCGACGCACTGCCTGGAGTCAATCGTCGTCCACCGGCCACAGCTGTAACACCCGGGTTTGGGGGTCGGGTGAAATTAAAATATTATTTTGGGCCTCATATTTTCAAAACAAATAAAATTTATGTTGGGCTTGTTTTGATTTAAAACCCAAATTTCATGGATTTTAGAAATTGGAAGATAGCCATTTCATTAATGGCAGTTCCGTAAATACTTGGACTTGTGAAATAAATCCCTTTTATTTCAAAATACCCAAAATATTCATCATCTTCTTTCTCCCAAAAACAAAACCAACGTGAAAACCATTTTCACCATTGTGTTACTATTTCATCTCCTCCCTCCATCAACCTTGGTGATTTTTAAAAGGTAAGAACACTTTCGAGTTGTCCTCACCTTCCCCTTTCTCCCCATGTATTTAGTTTTCCATGAAACCAACTCTTTTGTGTTTTGAGCTTTTGCGCTTTTAAGTTAAAAATCCAAACTTTGTTGTTCAATGTTGAAGCTTTTGATTTCGTATTATTATTTATGTTATTAGCAACTCAAATGGTCCAACATATGTGAGTTTTACTTGGTTTTATGTTGATTTCCGGATTTTAGTTTTGTTGGGGGTTTTAGAAGGGTTTAAGGTTGGTTTTGGGGCTGTTTTGGGTGAGAACTTGTTGGCTTATGGTTGGTTGATAGTTAGAGGTTGTTTTGGAAGCTTTTAGGTGTATTACAAGTGTTGGAATCGGTGGTTTTTGGTTGTGCTTATGAGGTGCTCGAAAATGAGAGTTTTGTGGGTGTTCTTGGCTTGTTTTGATGCTTAATTAGTGTTATAAGTTACAGCAATGGTTTGTGGTTGTTTTGGTGATTAATAGAGTGTGTTTGATTGTTTAGAGACAAGGAATTGTGTTGGTGAAGCCTCGGGAACGAATCTGGATAGCTTGATGGATTGATCGGCTAGAGTTGTTGAGCTTGGAATAGTCGGTGAGTGGTTAATGATTTCAACTTGGTTTAATTGGTTTTCAAATGTTGGTTCAAGCATGTGGACCTAGGTTGGGCTTGGTAAGCCCACCTAGAGTTGGGATTAGATTAGTAGTTTAATCTCAAGCTTAGTTTAGGAGGTCTTTGGTTGAACTTCTAAATGTTGATATGCCTCTTGATTCATTACTAATTGTGTCTAATGTTGTTATGTATATTGTGATATACATGTGTGTTGAGGCATGATGTGTGATTCATTGTGATATGTATGTGGTTGTGAAATGTGGTTTATGCATGATGGTAAATCATGGTGAGTACGTGCTAAGCACAGAAATTGGTAAGAAAATTGTGATGTTGATTAATGAAATGTGTTAGTATTGGCACTAGTATGCTTGGGTAAAATGATCGATCATTAGGATGTTTAGTGTGCACACGAGAGTCGAAATGCGCACGTGGTCTTGGTGATGGTAGTCATCAAGATGGAGTACGGGTACACCCGTAAGTCTTCTATTATATTTTAGTCGATGATGAGTGGAATCCCATCGACGGGGCGTGAGGATGAGTGGAATCCCCTCTGCGTGTAACGGTGATGAGTGTAATCCCACCGTAAGGTAATGGTTGTGTTGTTGGATGTGAGTTCCAACGGTTGTAATCCGCGTATTCCGGTCATAGCTAGGTGCCAATACGTTTGATATATGTGTTTCCATATGGTTGTGTTTATGGACTTGTTGAGTATGGCATAGTAATGATATTGTGTTCATGCATCATTTATATTTTGACTCTTGTGGTTTCAAAGGTAAGAACTCATGCATTCTACCTTGGTTGTGTTGCTCGTGCTTGGACCCTGCATTGTCGAGGTTTGTTTTATGAGCTTACCCTCACTAAGCTTTATGCTTACGCTCTCTTTTGTTCGACAATGTAGATCCTTAGTTCGTGGGTTTCTTGTGCAAGGAGAGGGCCTCCAAGTGCGCTAGTTGAGATTTTGCTATCCTCAAGTATGAAATTGTAAGTTAATGATGTAATAGTCAAGCAATGCGGATGTATGTGGTTGTTTTGTGTTAGGAGCATGTTAGACTCCTTGATATGTTGTTGTTATGGTGTGGCTTGCTATGCCTTGTATGTTGGCTTAGTGCCCTTACCTTTATGCTCTTGTGCATGTTTTTGTCTAAGGCATGAACCTTAATATGCTATGTATGACTCTCTATGGTAAATGCATGATTCCTTTGAATGTATGATCCTTGTTTGTTTCGAATGTCTCCTATGCTGAAACCTTGGTTGTTAAATGTTGAATGTATGCTTTCTTTCGCCTAGGCGAGTCTTAATTTGCATCTAGAGTTGTGTTTTGGAGTCCGTAGCTGCAAATTTGAGTATTGCAGTGCAGGGCGTATCAGTACGCCCAAGGGTCGTATCGATACTGTCCTACACTTTGGGACTCAAGTTTGGCCTAGCGTACCGGTACGGGTGTATCGATACGCCAAAGCCTCTATGGAAATATGAGATTTTGACGAGATTTTGGTGTATCGGTACGGGTCTAGGGTGTATCGGTACAATATTGTATCGTTGACCGTGAGAAGTTGACCAAGTGAGGGCGTATCGGTACGGTCAACTAGTATACCGATACGGTCTCCCTGGGTTAACCTTGGGCTGTTGACCTAGTCAAGGCGTATCGATACCATCTTATAGTGTATCGATACGGCATGCTTTAAAGGCTAAAATGGGTTGTTTTAATTGTATGTTCGTTTGTTTCGTCTCGCTTGTTGCTTCCGCTGTCGTTGTTTCACATAGGGTGTAATTACGCATCTAGACAAGATAATAATAAATGAAAAAGTTTTCTCGGGTTGTTAACCGAAGTGGAGCCTTAACGGGTTTCGCCTCGGTTATCCCCGTGTAACCCGCTCAGACCGGTGAGTCGCCCGGACCGGGACAAGGGGGTTACAAGGACTGCCATCGTCGTTGGTGTTGGTCGACGCGTCTCGTTGTCGCCGACCCAACGACACCATCACCGCCATCCATTGTAACTGTCGGAATCTGCAAAATAAAAAAAAACTGAGAAAAGTGGTTAAAACCTAGGCTCGAATCAAGAGAAAATTCGATCCTGAATTTGAACCAAATCGGGATATTCTTGAGGGGTTTGTCCGAGGATCAAGCATTGTGTCGAATAAAGGCTTCAATTTGGGGATTAAATCCTGATTTTGCTTGAATTTTAAGCTGAAAATTCAACTATAAAACCCTTTTAAACCCCATTGTTCAACACAGTTGAAAAAAGCCAAAAAACAAAGCTTAAAAATATTCGAAAATTCTCTAAAATTTCCTCTAAGTTTGCTGGAATTTTTGGGGTGAAGTTCAAGTTCGGGGCAATTTTTCGGAGGAGTTTGGGAAGCAATTCGTGAAAGATTGCATTCGAGTTCTTCTTTTTTCGGTAAAATTCTTCTCTTTTCTTTTTAATTTTTTAGTGATTTTTATACTTTTTCTTGGTTGAATTTTTATGTTTGTGTTTGTGTTTATGTGGATTTTAGGTTATGTTCTTTGAAGTTGGAAAATCGTTTCGCAGTTCCGGCAATGTTTTTATTCTAATTTTTTTGATTAATTTTTAGTTTAATCTTTAAAAGAACTTGCATGCTTAAAAAAGGTTGTTTAGGAGTTTTTTATCTTTAGAAATAAAATAATTGAACCTTAAAAGTGTTACTTTAAAAATGTAGGAATTAAAAATAATTAATGTTGTTTTTAATAAAAAAACTAAAATTAAGGATTTAACTAAAAGGATAATAATTCATGGGTGGAAAAAAATAAAAGGATTTTATTTGTAGAAAAAAATAATAAAAGAGTTTTCTTGAAATTTATTTTAAATAATAAAGGTGGCTTTTTTAAAAAAAGTAAATAATGACGTTATTTTAAAAGTAAGTAATAAGTTTTTTTCTCAAAAAAAAAAACAAAAAGAAAATAAATTTTGAAAAGGGGTTTTAAATAAAAGCTTAGAGTTTTTTAAAGAGAAATAATGTTTTGAAAAAAAACATAAAGAGAAATCTTTTCAAAAATAATGTTTATTTTAAAAAGTCAATTCTAAAGAAAAACTATTTAAAAAAATAAAAAAAAGTCTTTAAAGGAGAAAACTTTTTTTGGAAATGTAAATAAAAAGAATAAAAAATGAAAAAAAAAACTAAAAATTTAAAAAGGGGCAAAAGAAGGGTCTTTGATTTAAAAGTAAAAAAAAAAAAGGTTAAAACGTAGGACTATGTTCTAAAAGCTTAGATATAGACATGCTTGAAGAAAAATTTACTTCACCTAAAAGATACACTTAAGCAAACTTAAACTTTTAATTTGGAATAATAGACTTAGATATTTTTTTTAGAATTTTGAAATAATCAAACCTAGAATAAATATAAAATGCTCAACATATTGAATTTCCATGTTGCTTGAAAAGTGAAATTAATTTAATGCGGTGTCTTATCAAACGAGAATGACGGGTTAGCGCCAGAAATGTTGGCGGTGATTAAAGTTCATCTCTCGGGCGATAAGACCGTTAAAATAGTTTGATATTCATTAAACAAGCAAATAAAGTCGAACCTTTGTGAACTTGCAAATTCTAGTTTTGAAAACGATTTAAAATTAATTAGGTACTAATTTTGAGCGTCGTGGGGGTGCTAACCCTTCCCTACGCGTAACCGACCCCCGAACTTGTTTTTTGGTTTTCTTAGACCAAAATCGTTGTTTTATTAAAACAAAACGTTTATTAAAATAACATCATTTTAAAGTGATCCAATCACACTTTTCAAAAATATTGGTGGTGACTCCGTATTTTTAAAGTTTTCAAAAAAGTCAAAGCTCGAAAGGGTTGCGACAGCTTGGCGACTCCGCTGGGGACGTGTTTTTGTTTTTAAAATAAAAAAAGAGGTTTAAAAAAAGGTTTTTCAAAAAATGGAATTTGAAAGTCCGCAAGAGGTTTAATTTATTTGTCTATTTAATGAATGTAATTCTATTTTACGCATTTAAGACTTAATTCCAAGCTCTATACTCGAGCTTTGTCCCGTTCGTTTAAGTGGGGGGAACACGCTTTGCTCATGTAAGAATATTGATTCTTCATATGAGCCTAGCAAGTACCTTTGGGACTCATTCCCTTGTCTTCGTAAGGATACTGATTCTTCGAGAAGGCATCGGTGGTTAGTCCTCCTGAGTTGAACTCGATTTGTTTGGAGCCTGTAATGGGTGAGAATCGAGGGCCTTGCTACCCTTAGTAGGGGACAGCAAGGACAACTCGGGTACCTTTTTAGAACCAAACCAAGTTTGAGAATCTAGAGCCTACTCCAAATAAAGCCATGTAGAAAGCCTAGGGTGTTGAGTCACAAGAATAATCTGTGGAGACATGTCCTGAATTGTTGGAGTGTGGCCAAGAATTATAGTGCAATTAGTTTGTTTTTTACTATTTTCTTTCCCTTTTCTTGCTTTATTAATCTCTGTTCCTTATCTTGTTTGATTTGCATGTGCATCATTCCATATTTAGATGGGGTTGATTCTAGAAAATTGTTCAAATTATGGACGAAAAGCTCTTAAAGAATGAAGAAGACCAAGCACGTGACAATGTTGTCAACTGAACCTGTAGCTCTTCGCCAGTACATCAAGCCCATTGGAGAAGTTGGACCAAGGCTTATGTGGCTAGTAGAAGAAATCAAAGAGTTAGGTGTTCAAGCTGAAAAATATTTGTAATTCGAAAAGAAAAAGAAAAAGAAGCAATAAAAAGCTTTCGTGTTCAATAAAGAGTTTCCTTTCATGAGTAGATTTTCAATGGAATTAATGGCCCTTCGACTGCATCCATGCATTTGCACTATTTTGTTTTCTTTGTTGTTTGCTTATGTGAATTCATTTGTGCATACATTCATTCATGTCAAAAACTAACTTAATATAAAAACGACAGAATATTCAAAATTGCTAAGACAACTTATAAATACGGTACACGAGCACAAACCCGAGCCATGAACTCTAAGGAAAGGTGGACAGCTTTGGAGGCAAACCAAAAGAGCACTCGAGACAAGTTGGAGAAAATGGAAGTCGACCTAAAACAACAAATTGAGTAAGTTCATCAAAAGACAGTCTGTTCAATAGCTGTCATGCTAGGGTTCAAGGATCGAGATGCAGTTGAGGAAGGTGGAAACACCAACAAACTCCTACAATTTCCCGGAATGACCTTTAGGAAGGAGACTACTGCCAAAGCCGAAACACTCATCTATGTTGTTGATTCCTCTACTCATGTTCCAAATGGAGAGGCTAATAATTACGAGATACCTAACCTCGATGAAATTGCCGATAAGGTTAAAATTGAGAAGAAGTGGGAGGATAAGTATGAAAAGTTGGAAGGGATGATCAAATCTTTCCAGGATGGAGTTGCTCATGGTGGAATGGATGCCAAGGATCTGAGCTTGGTAACTGATTTAGTTGCGCCACCAAAATTCAAGATTCCAGACTTTAAGAAATATAATGGGACCACATGCCCATAGGCACATTTGACTATGTACTATAGAAAGATATCAATATACCTCGATAATGAGAAGCTACTCATTCATTGCTTCCAGGACATCTTAGTAGGTTCTGCTGCACGTTGGTATTCACAATTAAGTCGGGTGAACATCAAATCATGGAAAGATCTGTCCAGAGCCTTCAGTGAACAATACAAGCATATTTCAGACATGGTTCCAACTCGTTTGGTCTTGCAAGGGATTTAACAAAAGCATCATGAGAGCTTTCGATAGTATGCAAAAGGGTGGAGGGATGTAGCGGCACAGACGCAGCCACTATTGCTAGAAAATGAAATCACCCTGATGTTTGTGGAAACTCGGAAGGGTCTTTTTTACGATCACATGCTCAACCATGTTACGAAGAACTTCACGGACATGCTAATGAATAGTGAACTGATCCTAGCAGCTATGAAGAGTGGAAAGTTGGACAGTGGGGAAACAAAAAAGACATATAAGAAGAGACATAATGAAGTCAATACTACGAATGTCTACAACCCCAGCTATTCAATAGGAGTGGTGTTCAAACACTTTCAACAAACCCAACACCTCAGCTCTGTCAGTCGCAAATTCCCCAAAAGGAGAATGAAGATATCAAATAAACTTGAGACACTACTTTTCTCCCATCCCAATGACATATGCAGAGTTATTTGCTGAGTTGGTCAAATCACAAATGGTGCTGCCAAGACATGTCATTCCGTTCTCACCTCCTTATCCGCCATGGTACGATGAGAAGGCCCAATGCGAATACCATGCAAGAGTAAGGGGCATACCATTGAGAACTGCACTGCATTTAAAAGGGTGGTAGATGATTTAAGAAAATCGGGCATGCTATCATTTGAAACATCCGAAGAAAAAGGAAATCATTTGCCAAACCACCAGAAGACAAAGGTGAATGTCGTTCTTGAGGAAGAAAAGAGATTGATCAAGGAATATGTTGAAGAAATTAAGGCGCCCATGAATTGGGTATGGGCTCAGTTGGTAGCGGCTGGGATGTTAAAGGAAGAGAAATGGAAGATGAAGGTTGAT